>JANUYF010000001.1:191474783-192854783 GCA_026167975.1 Phrynosoma blainvillii | reverse complement strand
TTTGCTGAGAGATGGCTATATGATCTGAAGGGCAAATTTTTTCCCTCTTAATTTTTTTTTTTAAAAAAATCTTAGTGTTATATTGCTACAGTGCAAAAGTGCTATTTCATGTGTGCACTATAGGCCTAAGCAGACTGCCAGAAATAGTGCACATTAAATTGAGGCACTGCCCTGGCTCAGTGCTAGGGAATCATGAGAATTGTATTTTTTTCTGAGACATTGAGCCTTCTCTGTCAGAGAGCTCTGGTGCCACAATAAATTACAGTTCCCATGATTCCCTAGCACTGAGCCATGGCAGTGCCTCAATTTAATGTGCACTATTTCTGGCAGTCCGCTTAGGCCCTTCTAAAAGAAGTTAAAATAAAAGAAATGAAGAATAACTTCATTCTGATATGTACTATCTGAATTAAAAAGCAACCTGCTTCAAAAGGCAATACAATGTTGCAGCTAGTGCAGGGAATTTCCAGAAAAAGACCAGGAAAGCAAATGTAGAAAGTCCTGTTTAGGGGAGCCCCCAGTCTGACATATTTTGCTTCAGTGTCAGATGAATATCTGGTGGCGCAGTGGTTAAATGTCTGTACTGCAGCCACTCATTCATAGACCACAAGGTTGCGAGTTCAATACTAGCCAGGGCTAAGGCTAGACTCAGGCCTGCATCCTTCCGAGGTCGTTAAAATGAGTACCCAACTGTTGGGGGGCAATGAGCTTACAGTTGTAAACCGCTTAGACATCCTATAGCGCGATATGAAGCAGTATATAAATGAAGCTGTTTTGCTTTGCTTTGAATAATTTCTGGCTTATACAAGCTTGTCACACTGTTGTTCTTCCACTATATCTGGAGCAGAGTCTGGAAAGTCACCTTTACAAATAAATAAAATGATATGCTGAAACCCCACATATCTGAGTAATGGTAGAGTGGTTCTCTGGGATATATTCACTCCAGAGCCTGGAAATATTACTTTTAGGAACTACAGCTCCCAGAATGCTTTGGCCATGGTGGGCCAGGGAATTAGAGTTTAAAAATGCAACTTTCAGACTTCTGGTTGGTAATGGCGTCCGATTAAGGTGTCCCCAGAGTGATTGCCTGGGGGGGTCTAGAAGCGCTGAGGAATCTTAGCAGCGAAAGTTGAAAATCTACTCGCCAAGAAGGATTCCCGGGTACGGAGAATCTTTAGAGCCAATCTGTGGGTCTGTGCCTGATCCCCTTATGTTGGAGCCTTGGATGCGATTGGATTCAGAGGCGAGACAAAGAGGAGATCAGAGGTGACCGAGGAGGCATTGATCCCAGTGTTTTTGTTTCATCTCAGGAAAACCCGGATGCCACCAATTTTAATTATTAAAGACTCTTTTCTGTGAGTAAGAAAATTTGAGCTGATTCTCACATAATCTCCAGCAAAGAAACCTTATAGACACACTTACAATTTTGAACTGTCAGTTTATATTTGGTTTGGATGAAAGAGGTCCGGACTAAAAGTAAGGGAAAAGAGAGCAATTAAAGAACTGGAGGAAAGAGGGTCGGACGGAAAATAAGGACTGAAACAAGCGATTGTAAAAATAAATCCCCCCCAAAAAAATCCTTTGCTTAATTGGTTTAAAACTATCTAGAGATTATATGAAACTTTGTTTGTGGAAATATCCTTAAATGATCCTGGATCTTGGGACTTAAGGAAATAAGGAATAAGGACCTCTTTATTTTTATTTTTATATCGGATTTTAGAGATCCAATTTGAAAAAAAAGAAGAACCCCTTTTCCCGATCATTTTCTGTTGTGGGTGACTGGAGACAAGAAAAGGGAAGGGAAGGGAAGAGCAGAAAGAAAGAAAAAACACTGAGACACGTAAAATGGCGGATCTCCGCGTGGTCTAAAAATAACCATTTAAGAGTGAAAGTCTAACCTTGCCAGTGGATCGAGCGGCGCGTGTGTCATGGTTGAAAAGAGAGGTGGAGTGGTCGGCTACTAGGTGGAGAGAGGTTCAAATAAGCAGTTTAAAAAATAGCCACTTATTGTGTTTAGCCCTGAAAGAACACTTAGAGAGTATCCCGGATTTACACTTTAATAAACAGAAAATTGATAGACTGATAAGAACAATTGTGAACGCCTAAGAGGATCCCTAGGAAGAGACTGGAACAAAGGGAATAAAGGGAACAATAGATGGTTGCGGAGGACACTCGAGCGGCCAATTTAAGTTTATGGACAGTAGAGATACATAAAGTGTAAAAAGGAGTTAAAAAGTAACGAACGACGCTGAGACAACGATAACTAAAGGACAAGAAGACACGGAGTTGAAAAGACTGGTAACTGGAGAGAAGAGAATAGTGGGGGAAGGGAACTGGGTGCATTGACTGATAGTTTCGAAGGGAAAGGTAAAAGAGTGGGCTGAGAAATAAAGGGATAGAAAGGTAAAGAATTAAATTGAAGGAAATCCAGGGGGTGTGTGGGAATATAGATGGGCGTTTGAGAAGGGAAATTGACTGAGGAGGAAAGTTGATTTTTTGTCTTGTTTTGCGTTGTTCTTCTACTATTAATTATTTTGTAGAGTGAGTGTTAATAGCATTTAAATTCAGGTTTTTGAAAACTGGAAATTATAATTTAGGTTGTGCTAAGGATTGTGGGAATTATAGTCATAATTATAGTCATAATTGTTATAGTTGAAATTAAGGTTAAGAATAGGCGGCAAAATAGAGGAACAATCTTGAATTTTTTATATACATACACAAGATCATTGGAATTAAGCATTATAATTAAAGAAATCCCTATATATCTTTATATATCTTTATATAAATTTTGATTAGATATATATTCTTTTTTATGTAAATATTGATTAGATAAGTAAAGATAGAATAGATTTAATTAATAGAATTAATTAACAGGGAGTGAAATTAAAAAGAATTGAAAGGAAAAGATAAAGAAGGGGATAAATTTACTAATAGATAATAAATGAAAATAAAAAATTAAAATAAATTAAAATAAAATAATACATTAAAATTGACAGGGATATTTTTGATTTTTTATATTTTTGGCCACCCCATTTGATTGTTTAATTAATTCATTTGATCAATTAATAAGAAAGGAAATAATTTGAGTAAATAAGAATTTAAAATTTAGAGAAATTAAATCAAATTAGCTAAATTACAGGATTATTACTATCTAAATTATAAAATATTAATATTGTAATATAAAAGAAGCCATAATCTATTAAAGTATTAGATTTGATTAAGAGGAACAAATTAATAGATTGAAATAAAGGAAATTAAATTTAAAAAATAAGATAAAAATAAAAAAATCAAGGAAAAAATAAATAAATAAATAAAAGGGAAAATAGTTAATCATGTCGATGCATTTAAGAAGTCAATCATCCAAAAATTATTCAAGCAAATTACAAACCCAATTACAATTTAGAAGAAGACCCTCACTGGAACACCAAATAAGTGAACCCTCAAATAAAATTATTTTAGAGGAGATTAGGAAATTAAGATCAGAGCTGAGACAAGAAATGAATGATTTTAAGGCAGAAATCCATCAAGAGATTAGATCAGAACTGAAAGAGATGACTCAAACTGTATAAAAATTAACCAATGAAATGACGGTGATGTACTATAAGATAAAATCATTGGAAGATAAAGCCGAAGTGACAGAAGAAGAGTTTAACCATATTAGAATGTGAAGAGAAGATGAACTAGATGACAAGGCGATGTTCGAGCAGAAATTAAGAGAAAAATGTGTTAAAATTAGAGGATTTCCAGAATTCAAAGGGGAAGACCTCATGAAAATCTTTTCTGTGAGTATTGCTCAATTCTTAGAAAAAGAGGAAAAACTTTTTGAGTTCGAAATAGATAGAATTTTTCGTTTGAACTCAAAAGTAGCGAGAAAGAGGGATCTGCCACAGGACATTGTAATTTATTTTGTTAGAAAACATATTAGGGACGACTTATTAAAACGGCATAATGAAAGACCACTAAGAGTCAAAGGATATGAGTTGCAGATTTTTAAAGATGTCCCTACAAGAATTCTCAGGAAAAGAAAAGATTACACTTTTTTGACAACACTTCTTCTTCGAGAGAAACATTACTTATAGATGGATTCAACCGGAAGGCTTAATTTTTTGGTTCAACAAAAAGAAAATCATAATTAAAAATCTAGAAGAAGCAAAAAACTTTTGGGAATATTTGGAGAGTATAAATAAAAAAGAGAGACAAAAAAGAAGAAGAAGACAAACATGAAAAACATTCACAAACTAAGAAAAAAGAGAAAGAACTTATACCAGGACAGTTGGAAGAAAGCGGACAGAAAATATCAGTACATGAGGAAAGAGAGACACTTAGAGCAATAACTCCAGAGGAACCCAGATATAGAAGGAAAAAACAAGACCTAGATAGCGAAGAAGACTTAATAAATTTGACAAAGTCACAGGATGAGGATGATGAAGATGAAGAAGATGAAGAAAATGACAGACCGGTACCAGAACTAGAGTGGGAACCCGAACGTTATCGATTGAAAGGTCAATAAATTGAAGGGGGAAAAAAGAAAAAAGAATGTCCTCTAAAATTAAATTTATAACATGGAATGCAAAAGGCCTCAACTCACCACAAAAAAGAAAAAAGATATTCCATTCCCTACAAAAGAAAAAATTAGATGCCATCTGTCTCCAGGAAACACATATAAAAAATAAAGATAAGAAATACTTTAAAAACTTGAAATTGGGCAATGAATATATATCTGCATCACAGGATAAAAAGAAAAGGGGGGGGGGTTGTATATGTAAATTCAAAATTTGATTCAAAAGAGATCTTGAATGACCTAAATGGAAGATATGTAGCAGTGGAAATAATTTGTGAAATAGGCAAAATTCTTTTGGTCTGAATTTATGCACCTAGTGAAAAAAAAAAAGGAAATTCTATAAGGAAATTTTGGAGAAAATAGAAAATATATATTATGAAAAGGTTATAATGATGGGTGATTGGAACGGGGTAATTAATCCAAAAATTGATAGATCCTCGTCAAAGAAAATAAAAGAAAACCAGGGTAAATTGCCAGACACTTTTTTTGAATTGATGGATAGACTTGGTTTAAGAGAAATATGGAGAGAGAAAAATGGAGAAAATAAAGATTTCACTTTTTTTTCTAATGTACACAAATCATGGGCAAGACTCGATATGATTTTTTCTTCCTCACAGATATTAAAATGTGTGGAAAAAATAGAGATCCAACCCATGGTATGGTCGGATCACAGTCCAGTATTAATAATAATTAGCAAAATTAAAAAATCATATAGATGGCAACTTAATGAATACTTATTGAATAATGAAAAAATTGTAAAAGAAGCTAAAAAAAAGTTAAAGTTTTTCTTTATAGATAACCTAGATAAAGGTACACAAGCGCATATAGTTTGGGATGCCGCAAAAGCTTTTATTATAGGCTTTTTTATTAAAAAAAATTGGGAATGGAAAAGAAAAAGAGAGGAGAATATTAAGAAATTAGAAAAAGAAATTAAAAAAGAGAGGATTTCTTGAAAAAATATCCTAGTAACAAAGAAAAACAAAAAGAAATAAAAATGTTACAGAAACAAATCTCTACAATAACAACAGAAGAAATGGAGCAAAAATTACGATTTATTAGACAAAAAAACTTTAAACATGCAAATAAACCGGGCAAATAACTTGCATACAAACTAAGAAAAGAGAAAGAGAAAAAAATAATTAGTCAAATGAAACATGAAGGCATGATTGTGACTGACCAAAAAAAAAAAGACATATTTTTCAGATATTTCTCCAACCTGGCAAAAGAAAAAGAGATTTCGGAAGTTAAGATTAATAGGTATCTGGATGAACAAAAAAATAAAGAAACTAACAGATCAAGAACAAGAAATTTTGGAAAAGAAGATTACAAGTGAAGAAATTATAGAAGCAATAAAGAGAAGTAAATCAGGGAAAGCACCAGGTCCCGATGGCCTGGGGGCAGACTTTTATAAAACATTTAAGGAGGAATTGATGGTTCCCTTACAGATAGTCTGTAATGATATATTAAATGACAAGTTTCCTAAATCATGGTCTGCAGCAAATGTAGTATTGATCCCTAAAGAAAATAAAGACCAGAGAGAACCAAAGAATTACAGACCTATTTCACTATTGAACAGTGACTATAAAATTTTAGCAAACATATTGGCAAACAGATTTTAAAAAATATTAAGTAATTGGATTCATAGTGATCAATCTGGCTTCCTTCCCAAAAGACAAATGAAAGACAATATAAGAAATCTATTAAATATAATTGAATATCACTCAAAAAATATTGATAAAAAAGTGGCTTTATTATTTATAGATGCGGAGAAAGCTTTTGATCAAGTTAATTGGCAATTTATGTTCAAAATTTTAGAAAGAATGAATATAGGTATTAATTTTAGAAAATGGATTCAAAATATATATAAGGAACAAGAGACAGCATTAGTTATCAATAGCGATCTTACAAAGAACTATAGGATCCAAAGGGGTGTAAGACAAGGCTGTCCACTATCTCCGCTACTTTTTATTACAATTGAAATATTAAATAATGCAATTAGGAATAATCCTCAAATTAAAGGAGTTAAAATTAAGAAAAATGAATATAAATTGAGAGCCTTCGCAGACGATATAATGATATCTTTAGCAAACCCAATAGAACATATTGACGGCTTATTAGAAACTTTTCATAAATATTGTAGTGTTTCCGGACTATCAATAAATAAGGAGAAAACGAATATGCTTTCCATGAACCTAACTGATGAAGAGAAACAATTATTGAAGGAAAAAACAAAATTTCAATTGACAAAAAAAGTAAAATATCTTGGGATTTATATTACGACAAAAAATTCAGATCTGTTTAAAAATAACTACGAATTAAAGTGGAAGGAAATTAAAAAAGATCTAGAAAAATGGAACACATTGGATATATCATGGTTAGGAAGAATATCTGCTATTAAAATGAGTATTTTACCAAAAATGATTTTTCTATTTCAAAACTTACCTATTATCAAAAATGATAGGCCTTTTCGAAATTGGGAAAAAGATGTCTCTAAATTTCTCTGGTCAGGTAAAAAACCTAGGGTAAGATATAGATTATTACATGGTGAAATAAACAGGGGTGGCCTAGCCCTACCTAACTTAAAGATGTATTATTACACATGTGCAATTGATTGGGTAATGAAATGGTTAAAATTAGAGGACATGAGAACATTACAATTAGAAGGCCCGGAATTGAGATTTGTTGGCATGGCTATCTATTTTATAATAAAAGTAAAGTAAACCAAGATTTTAACGACCATTACATAAGAAGCTCCTTATTAAGAATTTGGCTTAAATTAAAACCAAGATTGTGTAAAGGAGTGCCAAAATTGACATCTATAAATGAAGCTTTCTTTAATAAAGTTCCTCTAAATGAGACGAAATGGGTAACATATGAAGATATATTAGTAAGAAATGAAATAAAATTAAAGTCTTTAGAACAATTAAGAGAAGAGGGATTACATCTTACTTGGTTTTCTTATTTGCAATTAAGAGAAAGATTTATATTAGATAGTAAAGAGGAGAATATAAAAGAACCAGACCCGAAATTTGAAGAAATAGTGAAATCAGAAGGGGATCATAGGATTAAAAGGTTATATAAACTTATATTATTATACAACATGGAAGATGAAATTATAAAACCGCTGATGATAAAGTGGGCCCAAAATATAGGACATGCTATAGATTTGAATCAGTGGGAAAGGACATGGTCAAAAAGATTGAAATATACACTGAGTAATAATTTAAAGGAGAATTATTACAAAATGCTATATAGATGGTATATTACTCCATACAAATTATCAAAAATCTATAATAATGGGAAAAACAAATGTTGGAAATGTAAGAAGGAATTGGGCACATTGTATCACATGTTGTGGGAGTGTAAGCAGGCTAAAAAATATTGGAACGAAATTCATTATATTATGGAAAAGATTTTAAATTGCAAGATTGTCAGGAAACCTGAATTTTTTTAATTAAATATAAACGATAATGATGGTTTGGAAAAGAAATATGGCAGATTAATATTTTACATGATTACAGCCTCTAGGATGACTTATGCATCAAAATGGAAACAAATAGAAATTCCTGAGAAAAAAGAATGGATATGGAAATTGTATGGCTTAATGGAAAACGACAGACTAACTCAAATTTTACAAAAAAAAGAACCCATGTCATTCATAGAAACTTGGAAACCATTTATTGAGTATCTTAAACAAGAATATGGACAAATTTGGGGGATTGGAATTGGAGCAATTGTTTAACTTGAAAGAATATAAGTTTGAGTTTTACATTATATTTTTTTTTTAATTTTTAAAAAGAATTTATTAGTGAGTAATCCACATTAAAAAACAAATAACACATAGAAATACAAAGACATAGACATAAAATCAACAACAGAAAGAATACATAGATAAGAGTAGACAAAGTTAGCATAATTGATATCTGAAATAAACAAAATTTACATCTTAAACATTTCAAGACATAGAAGAAAAAAACATAAAAAAGCAAAAAATCACAATGACTTCCTATCTGTCAGTAAACAATATTGTTGTAAACTTTTGGCTTCCTTTTATTCGGCTATGAATATCTACTAAATTAACCAAAAAATAACAATAAAGAAATTATCTTCGCTATCTGTGCTATCTCCAAGATCCACTAATTTGGAGAAATTAAATTAATTTAAAGTAAGTACTATTGTCTTTCCCCATTCTTGCTCAAAAAACATTAACACATTTTTCCAATCTTCAGATATATTAGACTCAAAATTATTTTTTAAAGCTTGAGTTATCATATCCATCTCCATACCATCAAATAGTTTTAATAACCACTCATCTTTAGTTGGAATTTGATCATTTTTCCAATTTTGGGCAAAACAAATCCTTGCAAGGGTTATCATATAAAAAATTACCTTCCTTTTTCCTTTCTTGTAATCCTCATTTAATATACCTAACAAATATATTTCTGGTTTTAAAGTCAGATTAATGCCCATTATCTCATTGATTAAGTCATTGACCATTTTCCAATATGATTTTGCTTTCTTACATTCCCACCAACAATGAAAGAAAGTGCCTTTTTTTTTATTACACTTCCAACAGTTTTCTTTTTTTGTTTTATAAATTTTGGCAAGTTTATAAGGGGATAAATACCAGAAGTAAAACATTTTATAACAATTTTCCCTTATGTTTTGGGCCACTGTTAGTTTCTTAATATCCATCCATACCTTTTCCCATTGATCCATTGTAATGTTATGACCAACACAGTTGGCCCACTTCACCATTTGATTTTTTACCGTCTCCGTTTCGTTCTCAAGACATGAGAGGAATCTGTATATTTTACCAATCAATTTCTCTTTTTCAACATATAAAATTCTACTTAATTCTGATTTTTTGATGTCTATTTCAAAATCATATAACTTTTTGTCTGATTGAAATTTTTCATAGATTTGTCTATACAAAAACCAATTTAAATTTCTACCTTTGTCTTCCTCATTTAATTCCTCTCTTGATTTCAAAATAATTTTCCCACCTACTAATTTCCATAGATTTTCATATCTAAACCAAATTGTATTTTCACTTGATTCCTTCCTTTGTATGGCTTCATGGGGGGATACCCATCCTAGAATTTTTGGGAGTGCATGTCTTTTGTATTTCTTAATTAAGAAAAAGAAGAGTTTTACATTATATAAATGTTTAATTAAATTAAGGAACCAACAAATAGTTCAAATCAAAGTGTTTGATACATTAGTGTTTATAAGGTCAAAATACAGAATAACTATGAATACATTGGGAAAAAAAACCTGAAGGGCGAATAAGTGATAAGGAGATAAGATTATAGATGGGGGAAAAAAATGAAAATAATAGAATCAGTTGCTTATAGAAGGAAGTAAGAATACTTTGTATAAGAAGACTATGTTTAATTATTGACAGTGTTTTAACAAGATTTATATTTAATGTTTTTTTGTAATTTTGATTTATTGAGTAGATTCTGTTCAATAGTATGCTATGTACGATACATTTTGAGTGGTTTTTTTTGTTTTTTTAATCAATAAAATTTATTAAAATAAATAAATAAAAATGCAACTTTCTGAGCCATGATTCCTTTGTCTTAAAAGCAACTTGCCCAGCTCTACTCCAGAGTCATAGCCCAGCAAGATATTAGCAGCAGCCTAGTGAGGAAGGCTTAGCAGCCTATAAAGGGGCTAACATCTGGCTGCTTTGGTAACGATTCCTGCACTGGGAGATCAGTGGCACTGTGGCATTTAAATCATATGAGAATGAGTGAGAAAATGTGTTTGTATATATGCACCTTTACCTTGTCATGGTTCCTCTTGTTTATATCATTGTATTTTAAATAGATTTTAAGCTGTCTCAAGAAATGTGGTTAACAGGCAGGGTATAAATACTACAGATAAATAAACAGCAGACAGTGAGCTGAGAGAGGTTTTTCATTTTTCTTTAGTATCCCGAATACAAAATTCCCTCCCAAAGAAGTATCTATATCTGTCTTCTAGGTACCAGCCCCCTAAGTTGTATCCTCCTAAGCTGGTGGTTGTTTATAGAGTTGCCAGTACAGAACAGTATGAGGTCCTGAGGTTTCCAGGATAAAATCTGAGACCTAGGGATGTACTGTGGTGATGTCATTGTTTTACATTAAGTACCAAGTAACGTTGCTCACAGTTTGTTACTCAAGCACATGCACACAGAGAACATAATAATCCAGTTTGAGACCACTTTTAACTGCCCTGGCTCAGTGCTAGGGAATCCAGGCAATTGTAGTTTGTTGTGGCACCAGAGCTCTCTGACAGAGAAAGCTAAATGTCTCACAAAACTACAGTTCCCAGAATTCCCTAGCCTTGAGCCAGGGCAGTTAAAGTGGTCTCAAACTGGATTATTTCTGCAGTGTGTTTTGGATCAAAGTAAATACATGGAGCCTGGGGAGAATCTATTGCAGCAACAAAGCAATCAAGCCTTGCAAAGTGTTGCAAGTTGGTGATCTAGATGAGCCTTGCCAAAACTGGGAGAATTTTCACCCTTGCCTCCTCTGATGACCCATGAAAACTGGAGACTGAGGGCCATACTTCAAGATCTGACCACTCTAGTTGTTTATTTATTATGTTTTGTTGTTAAGACTAGGATGCCCCCCCAAATTCCTCAAAATGATTATCTTGCTACATGAGGGCCAGCATGGTCAAGTCAAATACGGCGATGCTCTTTCAGAGCCCTTTCTAATAAATAATGGAGTGAAGCAAGGTTGTGTTCTTGCTCCAACTTTATTTACAATCTTCTTCAGCATGATGCTCCAAAGGGCTGCAGCAGAGCTCAAAGAAGAAGACAGCATCTATATACGTTACCGTGTTGATGGTAGCTTGTTTAACTTAAGCCATCTGATGGCTCACACTAAGACTCTAAACTATCTAGTCCGTGAGCTGCTCTTCGCTGACGATGCTGCCTTTGTTGCCCACACAGAAGCAGCTCTGCAGCGCCTAACATCCTGCTTCGCAACAGCTGCAGAAATGTTTGGGCTGGAAGTTAACCTGAAGAAAACAGAAGTTCTCTACCAGCCTGCACCACAGGACAAACACCACGATCCCCACATCGCTGTAGGCAAATCTGTGCTTAAGTCCGTTCAGCAGTTCACCTACCTGGGAAGCATCATCTCCTCAGATGCCAAGATTGACAAAGAGATCGATCACAGATTAGCAAAGGCATATAGCGCATTTGGAAGACTTTACAAAAGAGTCTGGAGTAACAAACACCTGAGGCAGAGCACAAAAATCAGTGTGTATAGAGCCATTGTACTGTCTATTCTCCTTTATGGGTCTGAAACATGGGTCACCTATCGCCAACACTTACGACTCCTCGAACGCTTGCATCAGCGCTGTATATGCACAATCCTAAATATACACTGGACTGACTATGTGTTGAATGTTGCTGTCCTTGAGCAAGTAGGGATCACCAGCATTGAGGCCATGCTATTGAAAATGCAGCTGCGCTGGGCAGGGCATGTTTCTAGGATGGAGGACCATCGCCTCCCAAAAATAGTGCTCTACGGTGAACTCGCCACGGGTCGCCTTAAGAGGGGCGCTCCAAAAAAGCGATCCAAGGACTCCCTGAAACAACATCTCAGGCTCGGCCAAATTGATCACCAACAATGGTCCACCCTGGCCTCACATCGGGAGGCATGGAGACACACTATCCACAATGCTGCAGCCTTATTTGAGAAGTCACACTGAACAAGTCTCGAAGAGAAACGACAACGCAGAAAGAATCACAACCCGGAAACATCACCCAAGGAGATCTTCTGCTGTGCTTTCTGCAACCGGACTTGTTTATCTCGGATTGGCCTTTTTAGTCATCAGCACACTTGCAAAAAGCATGGGATGAGTCCTTCCTGAATCTTCGTTTGCGAAGAAAAGCCAGAGAGAGTGCCTCCAAGTCATTTTTTACTTATGGTGTTCTATTTTCAGTGTGGATTGATGGAAGGTTATACTTGCTTGTTTTCCTCTATTTATTGTTTGGGGTTCTACTAGAAACCTCCCTAATACAAAATATGTTATATAAACATCTCAAATAAATAATGAAATGAAGCCCTCTAGCCGGCACACCCTCTAGTTGAGACACACATATACATTAGTCAAAAAGAAGCAACAGAAAGTCCTGGTGAAGCCACACAACTGACGACAGCTGGCAAGTTATTAGCAAGAAAGCTTTTCTTCAGCAGGAAGGAAGTGCCAAATGGACTGTCTGTCTCCTGCTTGCTGGGAGCCTGTGAATGAGATTGGCCAGAGTGCTAAATGCCAGGCCTTCCTGCCAGTGATAAGTAACGTCTGATAGATATGCGCAAGTTGGTTTCAACATTGATAAGAGGCTGCCTTACAGCCTGCATTGAAATGTCATCTCAGTAAGTCACACACTCTTTACCCCAGAGATTAGAGAGAAGCACATCTTCCAGATTTAAGAATTGAGAATATTTGTCAGTGTGACATCCAAACTCACTTGAGTACCAGGCTCTCATTTGTGTACTTTGGGTGGCCTGATGTTCAGTGCTAAAGATAAGATGACTTCCCTGCCTGATGGTAAAGCAGAACCTGGAGTCTTTATATCAGCCAGTGGCACTGGATAGGTCCTCTAGTCATTTGATCCATGGGTAGGGACCAGGGGGAATTAGCTCCTGGGTCCCATACAGTTGCCCCTCCTGCCCTAAATAATTCTTTTTTTGTAGTTCATGATGCCTCTTGATTGAAGCTTGACTATAAAGCTGTTCTGCAATTCTCCTGTCAAATTCCTTAAAGGCCACGGAATGGGTTTCTTATGCTTTATTGTTATATTTGTGTATAGTGTTATACACAATAACACTATACAGGAATGGGCCACATTGAATCAGACAACCATACAGGGTTCTACTCAGGGAATGAAAAGACAAGAAGAAATGGGGTGTCTTTCAAACTAAGAAAAGATGTGGCAAATGCAGTCAGAGGATACAATGCAAAATCACACCGAATCATTTCAGTAAGGCGCCAGGGTAAAACTATGAATATCACCATAATTCAAATATATGCACCAACCACAGAGACAGAAACCACAGAGGAAGAAATTGATAGATTCTATGAAGAAGTACAGGAAGAAATTGACAGCACACCAACACAGGATATCAATCTGATCATTGGAGATTGGAACACAAAAGTTGGAATCAAAGAAGAATCAAAAACAGTAGGCAGATTTGGATTAGGCAAAAGAAATGAAGCAGGTGAGCCTCTGATAAATTTTTTTGAAGCCAACAACCTATTCATTGCAAATACATTTTTCATACAACCAGAAAGAAGGCTATACACATGGACATCACCAGATGGTCAACACAAAAATCAAATTGGAAGTAAAAGATGGTAGAAGTCCATACTGGTGACCAAGACTAGACCAGGAGTTGACTGTGGCACAGATCACGAATTACTCATATAAAAATAAGAGTAAGACTCAAGAAGAAAACAAAACCAGTGATTATACCAAAATATGATCTAAATAATATCTCAACAGAATTTACTGACAACATAAGAAACAGATTCACACTAATAAATATAATAGACTGAGAACCAGAGGAACTATGGTCTGAAGCCAGGGACATAATAAAAGAAGAATGCAGACAGACACTTTCAATAAACAAAATGAAAGAGAAAAAAAATGGATGACAGGGAAAAAAAAACACTACAAGCAATAAAGAAAAGAAGAGAAGAAAAACAAAAGGGAGATAGGAACAAACTAAGAATTATGAATGCAACAGTACAACGGTTTGTGCAGAAAGATAAAGAAAACTACTACAATGACCAATGTAGAGAAGTAGAAGACAACAACAAAAAGGGAAGAACAAGAGATCTATTTCACAAAATCAAAGGAAAATTCAAACCATGCACTGGGAAGATCTATGACAATAAAAATAACATAATTCAAGACCAGGAAGGAATAAAAAGACATTGGATGCAATACACAGAAGAATTATACAAAAGGGATGAAAAAATGAAGGACACATGGAACAAAGAACCATATGAAGAGGAACTCCAAATTCTAAATAGTGAGGTTGAAACTGCAATAAAAAAAAAATAGCGAAAAACGAATCACCAGGAATAGATAATATTCCATTGCCTAATGGCCTGTTGGCTGGAATAAAGGCTGTTTTGATTGATTGATTGATTGATTGATAATATTCCAAAAGCAAAGCAAAAAGCAGCTTATTTATATACCGCTTCATATCACGCTATGGGATGTCTAAGCGGTTTACAACTGTGAGCTGATTGCCCCCCAACAATCTGGGTACTCATTTTAGCGACCTCGGAAGGATGCAGGCCTGAGTCGAGCCTCAGCCCTGGCTAGTATTGAACTCGCAACCTTGTGGTCTGTGAGTGAGTGGCTGCAGTACAGGCATTTAGCCACTGCGCCACCAGGGCTGATGGGCATATTCCAAATGAACTCCTGTAATCCATACTGAGACAGTCAACTCTAGTGCTAACCAACATGTGTCAACAGATATGGAAAAGAAAACAATGGTTAACAGGTTGGAAACAATCAATGTACATCACCATCCACAAAAAAGGAGATACAAAAGACTGCAGTGACTATAGGACTATAGCACTAATCTCCCAGGCAAGCAAAATTATGCTCAAAATTCTGCAACATAGACTCCAACATACATGGAGAGAGAAAACCCACAGGTCCAAGCAGGCACTAGGGACCACATTGCAAACAAACAATGGCTAATGGAGTGCACCAAGGAATTCCAAAAGAAAATCAGCATATGCTTTATAGCAGGGGTCAGCAAGTTCCCCTTACCTGGGGCCTGCCTGGGGATCCCCGGGTCTTCTGCGGGCTGATGGTGTGTGGGGGGAATGGCAGTGCGTGCGCTCATGTGCTTGCACGCAGCCCCCATTAACCCCCGACCCCGACGACGACGACCCCGCCACCGCCGCTATTTTGGAACTCCTGTGCATGTACGAATGAGCTGAGGCCACCATTTTGGAAAACAAAATGGCGGCCACGACACTTGCGGTGGTGGCGCGGCGGCAGTGCTCACGGCAGCGGCATGGGTCGGCAGCAGTGGCTGCAGGGGCCGGCAGGGGCTGGTCCAAAGGCCTCGGGGGGGCGGCCCACAGGCCGTAGGTTGCCGACCCCTGCTTTATAGACTATAGCAAAGCCTTTGATTGCATAGATCAAGAAAGGCTATGAAATACCCTTAAAGACATGGAATGTCAACACATCTGATGAGGAATCAGTACTCAGAAAATGAGGCTACTGTCAGAACAGAACACAGAGAAACAGAATGGTTCCTAATTGGCAAAGGGGTCAGACAAGGCTTTCACCCTATCTGTTCAACTTGTATGCAGAACATATTATAAGAAAAGCAGGCTTGGACACAAAAGAAGGAGGAGTGAAAATAGGAGGAAGGAATATCAACAATCTAAGATATACAGGTGACACCATAGAACTAGCAGAAAACCACAGAGACCTGGAACACCAACTAAGGAAGATCAAAGAAAAAAGTGCAAAGGTAGGCTTAATGTTGAACGTAAAGAAAAACAAAAATAATGACCACCGAGGACCTTCACAAGTTAGACAATGAAGAAACAGAAATAGTAAAAGAATTCCCATACCTAGGATCAAACATTGATAGAAATGGGGACTGCAGTCAGGAAATCAGAAGAAGATTAAGAATGAGGAGGGTGGCTATGAAAGAACTAGAAAAGATTCTAAAATGCAAAGACATACAACTCAGCACAAAAGCTAGAATCATACAAGCCATCGTATTCCCTATTACCATATATGAATGTGAGAGCTGGACAGTTAAGAAAGGTGATAGGAAGAAAATAAATTCATTTGAGATATGGTGCTGAAGAAGAGTGTTGAGGATCCCGTGGACAGCCAAAAGGACAAACAAATGGATTCTAGAGCAGATCAAACTGGAAACCTCTGAAAGCTAAGATGACCAAACTGAGGCTGTCGTACTTTGGACACATCATGAGAAGGGAGGACTTACTGGAAAAGACAATAATGCTGGAAAAGGTGGAGAGAAGTAGGAAGAGAGGAAGGCCACATGCTAGATGGATGGACTCTATTATGGAAGTCATGGGTATGGGTTTGAAGGAATTAAGCAGAACAGTGGAGGACAGAGGGTCTTGAAGATGTCTCCTCCATAGAGTCACCATGAATCGAGATTGACTTGAGGGCATTTAACAAATTACTGTTATACACTATACACTGCTTAAAGAAATCTGGTCTGTGGACAGTTTTAATTACCTTAAACAAATCAGTAGACTAACTACAAATATGTCCATATACACATATGCATAAAATGCAGAGGCATGCTGTAGCTGTGCACCCTCAAGTGCTTTGCCTCTTCTTGTGAATATTTCTGTGGACACCCAGAGTAACCAACTTTCCTGATTCCATTTCAAAGGACGCCAAGGGAGCCTCAGAGGTTGCATGTGACCTCCCACTTCCTGAACACTACTTTGAATCCAAGCTGAAAATTAGCTTGAAAAATCAAAGCAAAAGAAAAGAAGACAATTCAGTCCGTTAAAAAAAAAAAAGCTCCATCTCCCCTCCCCTTCTTCTTAGGGAAGCTGGAGCTCCTTAACCCATTCTGTAGGATCCACTACTAAGAGTGTGACTGTCTTCCTGATGCTTTATAGCAGGGGTAGGCAACCTTTCCCCTTTAAGGGCCGAGGGACTTCAGCTCCCAGAAGCCTCAGCCATGTTGGCCAATAGTTCCATGTTGGCAAATAGCTCCTGGGGTTCTGGGAGCTGAAGTCCCTCGGCCCTTAAAGGGGAAAGGTTGCCTACCCCTGCTTTATAGTCTTTCTTACTCCCCCTTGTGTTAAGGATCTGAGAAATGAAGATTTGTTTGAACCTCCATGGCTATTGGTTTACAACCAGAATTCTGCTAGCTGGATTCCTATTCATTCTGCAGACAGCAGTTATTCTTCACCAGGGCCTCATTCCCACTTACAAATAAATCAGTTTGCAATCTGAATCGATGAATCGGTTCAAAAAGGGAGTGTGGCTCACATTACATTTGCCCCGATTGCATTTTCTTGTTGCAAAATAACCCACTTGTCATTCACATTGACTAATGAATCGATTCAAAATGAACCCTCTTCAGCTGTCCGGCAAATTTAAATCAATTCCTATCTGCATCCCATTCACACTTGCACTGAATCAATTTATTGCAAAAGACATAGATAAAATGAGTGTCAAAAAGACATATGTTAAATGGGTCAAGTGCTTAACAAACCAATTCAGCAATTCGGCTCAGGTGTTAATCAGGGTCATTTAAACTGCTTCAAACTGGTTAGCAAACCAGTTTATAACATAGTGGGAATGAGGCCTAGGTAACAAGAAGACACATAAAATATACATTCCCTCTTTTGCTTTCCATGCTTTGCAGCACTCCATGTTTCACGTTTTATTTTCCCTGTCAGTTTCATGTCCCTGGTTCTCTAGATATTAGCCAGATTCACATTAAATGATAAGGAAGATTGTAATTTGGCCTGTTTCATATGAATCTATTCCTACAAATGAACTGTAGTTTCTTAGCCAGCTGCAAACCTCAGTAATGGGTTGCTGTTGACATGTAAATGCTGGGTTATTAAAACAATGGCTTGTTGTAATATCCAAACCCACAACTGTGGCTTGTCCCTGACTTGTTTCTCCAACTAGTCACCCTGAAGCAAGAGTTGACCAAAGTGGGCAAAGCAACAAACCATGGCTAATATAAACCATGGTTTCACATGTGTAAATGTGGTCATTGTACTTGGCATTGCTTACATTTCTCTTTAAACAAGCACTTGATTCTATTGTTGCTTGATTTTATTTATTGTTTGTTTGATGTTAGCTAGCTGATTTGTTTTAATGATTAGTCATTGTTTTTATATTTTTAACCTCCCTTTTTGGTGGACAAAAGCAAACATTATACGATGTGGGGTAAAAATCAAGCATACTATTGTCAAATCTTCCACATTGTATCTACATCATGAGCAGCCCAGGAAAGATAATAGGCTTTAGAAAACTTATTTGATTGAAGTTACTTTTGAATTGTAGTCCAAAAGGACTGGACTTGAGAGATTTTGCGAGTTCTGGGCCAAATAAAGTAAATTTTCCCTCCTTTGAAGTTCAGCACATTGCAGCATAACTGATTTAGGTTGTGATTCTGAACACACTTGCCAATGTAAATCTCATTGAACTAATGGACTTACTTCTGAGTGAACATGTATGGATTCACACTATCAGCCTGCAGTCCTGTGCAAACATACCAGGGAATAAGTCCCACTAAATAAGATTAAGTAGTTAATCTGATCCTTCCCTCAAGCTGGAGTTATTAAGAGCACCTATTGAGGAATGTCTCTGACAGGGGGCACATTTTTCCTCTCCTGGTGTTGCTTGTGCAATTTCTGTCTTTTCAGAAAGGTTTATTTTGCTTGAATTGTTTCAAGTCCTTTCCAAGATATGCACATCACCATGGGCTGGATGTCACTCATGAGTGCTCACAAAGCTCTTGCAAAACAAATGAAAATGTGGCAAAGGAGATTAAAAACTACCTCCTGCCCCTGAAACAATCTTCCGTCAGTTCAGAAAATTATTTATTTGTTGAAAACACCCACACTCACACAGAGGCAGGCAAAAGAAGGGAGAACAACCTGACTGGCAAGGTCCCTGATCCCCATGCCTGTAGAATAGAGAAATGTCCCACTATGATCCCACAACCATGGCATTAAGCAGATACAGGGGTTTCCCTTATCATTCTTCTGCCTTTTGTTATGAGCAGAAATAACTATCCTCTTCTTGGTGTTGAGAATTGAGTGGGCCAGATAACCAGAACGCCCTTCACCTGCATAGCTCATTCATTATGGTATGTGTGTGTGTCCTACAAATGAAGTAATGAGAATTTTTACCAAAAAAAATTCACACCTTTAAGAATGAAGACATCATGAGAAATAAGGAAGTACAGCTAGCACTGTCTAGGAATGGCTTCTACACAGGTTAGGAACATAAGAAGAGCCATGCTGATTCAGACCAAATTGCTATACAGAGACACAGTGCTTGTAGTACTGGATTGCTCATATATCTGTTGCAACCAGTAGCCACTGATCTGCCATGAATTTGTCCAATCCCTTTTTAAAGCTGCCCACCTTGCCAGCCACCATGTGGTGACCAGGAGCACCGTTTAACAATGCATTATGTTAAGGACTGCTTTCTCTTGTCTAACCTGAATTGTCAAACACTCAGTTTTGGTGGATGACCCCAATTTCTAATCATATGAGAAAGAAAGAAAAACTCCTGCCTGTCCACTCTCTCCACACCATGCATAATTTTAGAAATATCTCCCTCCCCACCCACCACCCCCATCATGCTCAACCTTTTCCAGAGCTAATCAGACTCAAATATTACAACCTCACAAGATGAACTGTTCCAACCCCTTGATCATTTTGCTTCCCTTTTCTGAATTTCTTCCAACTCTACAACCCAGTTTTGGGTGCAAATTAATGACCAGAACTACAAAGTGTGCTCACATCACTGAGTCATACAGGAATGGGAATTAGCAGTTTTATTTTAAGTTCCTTTTCTACTTATGATCAAGGTGGAATTTGCCCTCTCTCTTTTTTATAACAGCAGCTGGGCACTGGGATGACATTTTTATAAAGATATCACTATATTGCCAAAATCCCCTGCTTGGTCTCTTGCTGCCAGTTCAAATTTCAGCAGTATATACATTATGCTGAATTGTAGTTGTTGTTTTTTAACCCCAGTGTGCATTGTGTTACATACATTGAATTGTTTGGACAGACTCTTTCGGAGCTCTACAATGCTGAATAATTTGGTGTCAGCAAATGTGGCCCCAACACTACTCAACCTCATCCTAGATCATTTATGAACAACTTTAAAAAGCACCAAATCCAGATCCCTGTGGGACCTCACTGTTCATATCCATTCATTGTATGAACTGGCCAGTCATTCCAAGTTCCTGCTTTCTATCCGTTAACAAGTCTTGATTTCTGTAGTGCGCTCTACATGGGGCTACCCTTGTGCTTGGTCCAGAAACTTCAATTAGTTCAGAACATGGCAGCCAGATTGGTCTTGGGTACATCAAGGCGAGACCATATAACACCTGTATTAAAGTCTCTTCACTGGTTGCCTATTAGTTTCCGGGCCCAGTATAAGGTGTTGGTTATTACCTTTAAAGCCCTAAATGACTTGGGTCCAACTTATCTTCAGGACCACCTCCTCCATACAATCCACCCCATGCACTTCAGTCCTCTGGGAGGAATCTGCTGCAGCCGATAAAAACAAGGCTGTCAGCAACCTCCCAGAGGACCTTCTCAGCAACTGCTCCCAGATTATGTAACAGCCTGCTGGATGAGATCCATCAGATTATGACTTTAAGCAGCTTTAAAAAAGCTGTCAAGACAGATCTCTTCCGGCAGGCCTTTCCTGACTAGATTCCCTGCCTCAGGAGTTAGCCCATCTTCTCTTCTCCAACTTCTGCTGCAGTCACTGCTATTGTTTGTTATTGCTGCTTCAGTGAGATTATTTTAAATATGTTTTAATGTATATTTTTGTTTAATATTTTTTAAGGGCTGGGTGGGTTTCGGGATTTTGGCTATATCAATATCGTATTGTAACATATATATGGAATGTTAGTGTTGTAAGCCGCCCTGATTGCTCTGTAGAGGGTAGGGTATAAATACATTTTATCATTATTATTATTATTATTAATGCATTGGATATGAATCTCCTGGCTACTATGATTTCTCAGTAGTCTTTGGTGAGAAACTTTGAAAAAAGGCCTTTTGGAAGTCCAGGTAAACAGTATCTTACTCTCCAACATTTTACAGAGGAAAGCCAAGGCACACATGGCCAACCAGCATCTGAGTGTGGTCAAGATGGCAAAAGTTATTAAAGAACAGATAAGCTAGGAGAGTCTGCTGCAGTCTGCTTTTGCCTGCGCCTACTAGAAAGAGAAAAATTCTGCCTCCTTCCCTCCTGTTCCTGTACTGAGTTGAGTGCAAACAATGTTTGTATTTTGAACTCAATTTGCAGCAGGTAAAGCAAACTGAGGGGAATGTAGGAGGAGGAGAAAAAAACTGGGGCATTTTAAAGAAACTGAAAAAGTTGATTAATTAGAAGTATCTCTGCCTAACTGAGGGCCTTTGCAGACTGCTAGAAATAGTGCAAATTGAGTCCACTTTTAGGGTTAGGGTTAGTGCTAGGGAATCATGGGACCTTTATTTTATCGTGGCACCAGAGCTCTTTGACAGAGAAGGCTCAATGACTCAGAAAAAAAACAATTCCCATGATTCCCTAGCACTAACCCTAACTCTTAAAGTGGACTCAATTTGCACTATTTCTGGCGGTCTGCAAAGGCCCTGAGACAGTGAGAGAATATAAAATGTCTATCTGATCACACCCCTCTACACACTTATGGGCACTCTCAAAAGAATTCTATAAAGTTAGTGAGATAAAGAACTGCCCTTCCAGAAATCCTTTTTAGCATAATCTTCCTTTTATATAGTTTGCAATCTTATATTTAGTAATCCTTTCCAACAGTTTGCCCAAGAGATGTTAAGCTAACCAGCCTGCAATTTCCTGGATCCTTCCTAGACCCATTTAAAAAAAAAAAAAAAACTATTGTTAATTGCGTCACAGAGTAAGGCAGTTAAAATTACAATATTTTGTTAAAAATGGAACTTCATGGTAAGAGAATAATAAAAGAAACTACACTCTAAATATACTAACCTGAAATACCCCACATCCAAATTAGTATGTTTAACTATTAACTTCAGGCCTTTTCATATAAAAGTGCCACTAGGCAATTATCATTCAGATTTGCAGTGGGTGAATTCATGCCAGTCATTAAATTCAGGTTTGACTTTCATATATATATCAGCCTGACAAAGTATTAAGATTTCAAATGTTCCCTTGGAATCCAGAACTGAATATATAAAAACAGAGCCCAGACAGTTAATATTCTAACTTAAGGGAGGAGGAGCAAGAATATTAAAAAGATTAAAAGCTCTCTCTTGAGAGGTTTGGTCCAAACAACAATGCAAGTTCTTCAGAAAGCAGGTCAACAACATTGAGTAGTTAGTTCCCTATAATCTAACCAAGTTCATTAGTCCTTGAAAAGTCTGAAAGAAGATGCAATATTACCAGCCAACTCACCCTCTGGCGGTATCATTCCTGGTGGGGGAGAAAAGGGGGGCATATGAGATAAAAGGAAACAAAAATAGAGGATGAATTTCAAATGAGGAGATGCAGTGCTCTGAGAATTGAAGAGACCAAAAGCACATCCACTGAGCTGTTGTTAGCTCACAGCAAAGGTGCCTGGGCTGCATACATGAAAGAGAAATGTGGTTATTAATATTGGTAGCTGCTAAGAGGTTGCACAGGAAATGATCTTTGGAGAATGGCTCGAGTGGCATTAAATCAGAATTCCTCTGCACAAAAACAGGTAATAATAGCCTGATTTGGGTATCAAGATAGTTCTTGAGAAGAATGGAGGGGATGAAGAGCTATGGTGAGAGATGGAGGTTGCCAGTCTGTAATCAAATATCCATAGGACCTCTGGAAGCATGCAACAGACTCTTGCAGTCTGAATTTTGCAGATGGTTTCCTATTGCCATTATTCAATCATTGTCCCATTCCATAGTGTTTGTGATTTAAGGCAAGGACTTGAGAAAGTTTCTTTCAAGGACTACAGCTCCCAGAAACTCCTAGCTAGCATGGGAACTCCCAATCTTAGCTAGCATTGTGAGCTGTAGTCAGAAAAGGAATTTTTTTTTAGCTCTGTTTAAAGGGCACCATGTGATCTGTGTGATTTTCTCCCCAATTCTGATCTGCACAATTCACTGTGAGAGATATAGAGATGAGTAAGAATTTTACTTCAGTTCATTTTTATTAAGAGCTTACCAAAATTTATACTGTTCATGATATTAAGAATGGAAAGAACTAGAGATTTAAACAAAGCACATGTGCAAAACCCAAAACTGACAGATTCATCCATCCAGGCTCAGGGGCTCTGTGAACTTAATTAACTAATATAGTTGAATATATTCAAAGCAAGACTTTTAAAATTGAATCTTTATCTATTCAACCTCATCAGCACCAATTTGGGATGGTTAATAGTCTTCTCCATCCCACCTCACCACACCCCACCACACCCCCCAAAGTGGCTCATCTTTACTATCTATATAGCAGGTAGGTACAACACAATCCTCTCTGTGCTGGGAATAAATATAATCACTGAATTTGGATGGGAACATTCCTTTTTTAGGGGAAATTTCCATATTTTTGGAGATTTTGCTAGAATTCTCCAAATTCTTCCTGTTTGGATTGGAAAGATGTTTCCTCAGTTTAGCTATACTGAGGGTGTGATTTGCCACACAGTGTCATGGATCACACTGTTGCACAATCTGTTGTGCAACTCACTTCATGCTGATGAGCACTCCCTTTAAAGGAAGGAGCTGGGCAAGCCTGATTGTGCAAACCAACCACAGCTCAAGGAAGGTTGTGAAATGCTCTGAATGCTGTGGGGGAAGAAGTTCCTGAATATTTGCAATATGTTCCCTAGTTTGAACATCTTGAATTTCTTGCTCCATATGTAGTAAAAGTCTTTGTTGTAGAATTTTGGACATCACTTTGCTTGCATGGGAAATTAATACAAGTGTCCCCTTTCTTGGGGACTGGAATGCATATTGAGCGTTTCCAATCTGTTGGCCATTTTTTATTTCTATATTTGTTGACAGAATTTAGTTAGATTCTTTCTCTGTAGCCTGAAACAGCTCTGATATACCTTCTATTCCTGGTGATTTATTTCTCCCATGAATGCAGTTTCTACATGACTTTCTAAAATTGTACGTTCATCTTCAAATGGTTCTCCTTTGAATGAATCTGTCGTTCTTTCATCTCTTATAAAATTCTTCAGGGTATTCTTTCCACTGTTTTATTATTTCCATTTGTTCATGTAATGTGTTTCTCCTGCTCATTGTAGAATATCCCCACTATTGGTTTAATTTCCTCCTCAATTTCTTGGATCTTGTGGAAGAGTCACTTGTTCATTTTTTTTGTTTGTTTGTTTCCTATTTCTCTGCATTATTATTCTAATCATTCCCCTTGTCCCTGCACACAAGTCACTGAACAGTTGCAGACGGGGTTCTAACTCTATTTCTATTCCTTTTTGCTTTTGCTTCTTCTTTGTTCTTAACTCTTCCAAAGCTTTTAAAAACAGCAACAACTGGGCCACAGTTTGCTCTCAAAGGTATTGCCATTGGGCATACACTAGCTGAAATGGAAAAAAAATGCAAGCCAGTGGTTGCCAGTCAAAGTGTGCTGGGGATGCACTTATGCAAAACCTTTAAAAGTACTCCATGGTTACTACAGCAGTATTGCATCTGCACAAAGGACACTAACGCGATTAGTATGGGTGAAACATTGGCCACAACTTTTATTTGTACAGGGTCTCACATATTTAAATACCAATATAAACAACTATTTTGCTAACAACAATTTAAGTATTTCTTAATAATAATTTATTTGACGCATGCACACGTGTTTTAAGCGTAAGCGCTATTGAATTTTTACTTTTAACACGGCATGCGTCAAATCGTTTAACTTAAGTAATCTCATAACCAATATATAAACCCCTCCCCAACCGGATATGACGTCAAAAGCATTTTCATGACATCACCACATTATGACATCATCAAGTTTAATATGACGTCATAATAAATTTGTTTTATCTCATGACATATACCCAATTTCTTAATAATTATTTGCCAATTAATAAATCCAATTAACCTAAAGAATTCCCTAAAGGGGGGAGGGTCCCTGTCTTCCAACCAGTCAGTCCTTTTGAACAATAACGTTGATAGACCCAACATCTCCAGTTGTGACAAACTATGACTTATCAAAATTTGAAGTTTAATAAGGATCAATACAATCTTTAGTTATGTTCCCACCCCTATAACTTTCCCCCAACAAATGTCAATAGTCAACGTAACATTAACTAAAATAGCTGGTAATGTCGTTCTCTCAGGGAGGGCGAAAAACCCAGTCTGTTACTGGGAAAATTCCCTCCCGGCCCCCGAAGGCGACCAGCCACAGCCTGAGTGTCCACAACATGTTAACCAATTAATCAATGGGTGGGAGGGATGGGTTGCTCGTCCCAAAACGAAATGGCTGCCAACACGTGGTAGTGCAGGGCTTTATAGCCCCGCAAATCTCGCACCCAAATCCCGCAAGATCTGAAATCTCGCAAGACTCAGGTGCGAGATCCTTTTCCCATTGGCCAAGCAGACCGGGAGGGGCGGGCCTTCCGGTCCGCTTAGCCAATCATGCGTCAGTGCCCTTTTAAGGCAGACGCAACAGAAGGCCCCCTCCCAACTTGTCGGGGGGGGGTCTTTGCATCTGCACAAAGGACACTAACGCAATTAGTATGGGTGAAACATTGGCCACAACTTTTATTTGTACAGGGTCTCACATATTTAAATACCAATATAAACAACTATTTTGCTAACAACAATTTAAGTATTTCTTAATAATAATTTATTTGACGCATGCACACGTGTTTTAAGCATAAGCGCTATTGAATTTTTACTTTTAACGCGGCATGCGTCAAATCGTTTAACTTAAGTAATCTCATAACCAATATATAAACCCCTCCCCAACCGGATATGACGTCAAAAGCATTTTCATGACATCACCACATTATGACATCATCAAGTTTAATATGACGTCATAATAAATTTGTTTAATCTCATGACATATACCCAATTTCTTTATAATTATTTGCCAATTAATAAATCCAATTAACCTAAAGAATTCCCTAAAGGGGGGAGGGTCCCTGTCTGCCACAGGAGGGGGTCAGCCTAGCTTGGCATCCCCTCCCCCCCATTGAAGCTTTTAAACAAGACTCCAATGTAGTCAAGTATATGTCATTCCCCTGAGAGGAGAGATGCACGCCGTCACCCCTGTACAAATGTGGCAACGCAAACTGTATTCCCAGGTGATCAACAATAACAACACCCATCTTTTTTAACGTCTTTGCCACAGTTCTGTTTAACCAACACCGAGCTCCATTGATGGCAACATCACTTCTGGCACCGTGCCAAACTCGCCGAGGAAGAAACTTCGTCCACATGAGGAGTGTATGTGGCATCTTTCGCTGAATCTCCTTCATATCCTTAATTATGCTTCTAGCCAACTGTAACGAAGTCATTTTTGAAAGGTCATTTTCACCCAAATGTACCAACAAAATTTTGGGATGTGGTAACGAGGCCATCAGTTCGATAATCCTAGGCAATATGGCTCCCCACAACATGCCTCTGCTACCAAACCATCTCACAGTTCCAGCCTCTCCCAATCCCATGGCCAAATCTTGTCGCTGCTCAATGATGTGCCTCTCAGCCCAAAAGACCAAACTGTCCAAGAATCCATACATCTCCCACAGCCAATTCTGCCAAATGAAATCAGAACAAGAACATTTATAGGTATTCTTAACTTAGGGGCGAACATACAATTTAAACACTCTAGAGCGCCAGCGACCAATCCAACAAATCGCATTGTCACTTAAACCCTGAGTTGCTGCAGCTGTTGCTGCCCCAATCCTAAATGAATGAGAAGAAAATTGAACCGCTGGTAAACCAGCATGACTCAAAACCTCCCGCAACACTGCTCTAAATTGGTATTGTGTTAATGGTAAACCCGATGCATGTAAAAATAAGTAACCAGTTATATTTGGCCGTATTTGAATATAATTACTCAAAGCCCACACCGGGCAAATATGGTCAGGAGGAGCCCCAGCTAATGTTATGGATTGTCCCTTTCCCAACTGATCGGTTTTCGAGCGTCGAATCGTCAGCTGCATGCCCTGTTCTGAAACTTGAATGTCTGATAGCAAAAGAGCCCTGCCAGAACTATCAGTACGAGAACCAGGAACAATTTCACTTATTCTCAAGGCTGCAAAAAATGTCAGCGAAAATACTGCCTTAAACAAAATCATCTCTTCAGGTGTAGAACATGTAACTGGGAGGCTTTGCCATATTTTCAACAATATTGGCCCCGTTATTGGCAAGCGACTGTCCGGAGTCTTTGAAGACTCCCTAGCCCATCCTTCTAGCGCCCTACGAACTCTAAAATCAACTGTAGGGTCTTTAAAACCTCCTGCTCTGGAGTAAAATGAAACAGCCGCTAATCTTCCTCTAATGGTGACTGTAGATAAACCCATTTGCCTAAGATGTACTACAAAACGAAGGATAACCTCCACATCCAATGGCCAAACCTCAACCTCCCCTATAGTTAGCAAAAAAGATCTGAATGCTCGTAATGCAAGCTGATATGACTTGCGTGTCGACGAGGCGACGGACTGAAAAATCGCCTTTTCAATTTCTACTCTCCAAGACTCCAGAGTTGTCGAGGTACCTCCAAAGGGCGAGCTGCTGCCTCTGGCGCCAACTGGCGGAATCTGCAAAACTGAAAACGCGAAAGGGCATCCGCCAAAGGATTTAGTAAACCAAAAACGTGTTGAGCTTGGAACAAAATATTATACTTTAAACATTGAGCCACCAGTTCTCTTATCAATGACATTACCCTATCAGATTTAGAAGTCAAGGAATTCACTGTTTAGACTACGGCCTGTTTATCACACCAAAACCGCACCGTTTTGTTTGCAAATTGGTCTGGCCATAAATGAACCGCCACCACAATAGGAAATAATTCCAAAAAGGTTAGATCCCGAGTCCAACCTTTCTCAGCCCAGGATATTGGCCATCCCTCGGCTGCCCACTGGCCATTAAAATAAACTCCAAAGCCACAAGCCCCTGAAGCATCGGAGTGTACTTGAAAATCTGCTCTTAGGAGCATTTCAGATCTCCAGAATGAAATACCATTGAATTGTTCAAGAAATGACTCCCATATCTTCAGATCCTCTCTTATACCAGAATTTATTCTAATATGATGATGTGGGGCCTTCACTCCTTTGGTGGCTTTATATAAACGTGAACAGAATGCCCTCCCAGGGGCTATCACCTTACAAGCAAAGTTCAATAAACCTGATAAAGATTGAAATTCTCGAAGTGTGGCTTTAGGTTTACTTTTCATCATCCTCACCTGTAGCCTCACAGCTGTGAGCTTGTCAGGTGGGAGACGAGATATACCTTTTTCAGTATCTAATTCAATTCCCAAAAAAGTAAGACGTGTATCAGGGCCCTCAGTTTTTTCCTCAGCCAAAGGTACTCCCATTTCTTTCATTAAGCGCTGAAAAGCCAACAGCATAGCTGCACAAACATCCGTCCCAGCGGCACCAGCAAATAGGAAATCATCCAAATAATGGGTAATTGCTTGACTACCCAACCTTTTAGAGGCGCACCAATGTAAAAAAGTGCTGAATGTTTCAAATGCTGAGCAAGAAATAGAACACCCCATTGGCATAGCTTTATCAAAATAATATTTCCCATCAAATTGGAAACCCAAAAGATCGAAATCAGCTGGATGAACTGGAAGTAGCCTAAAGGCAGATTTAATGTCGCACTTTGCCAATAAGGCTCCTTTGCCCAGAGCCTTAACCATTTTAACTGCCGAATCAAATGAAGCATATTTAACTGACGTTAACTGAGGATCAATAGCATCATTTACTGAATCACCTCTAGGGTAAGATAGATTGTGTATTAACCTGTATTCCCCCGGGGCCTTCTTAGGGACGACACCAAGGGGCAATAATCTTAAATTTGCCATAGGCAAATGTTCATGAGGGCCCGAAATCCTACCTGCTGCTATTTCTTTGGCCAACTTGTCCTTTACAATCCCTGGCAATTCCCTGACAGAGTGTGCATTGGGTGCGTAACGGTATGCCCTGAAACCAACATAAGGAATATGAAAACCTTGTGAGAAACCCTCTAACAAATACTGAGCGGCCTCCCTTTTAGGGTATATCCGCAACCAATTGGCTATCACATCTAAGTTAATTGGTGTTGGTGCCCTTTCCTGAATTAGATAATTGTTGAGAGGGGGCCCCACCTCTTGCCTTTTCAACTTTAAAGCATGCTGATCCTGGATGGTTTCCCCTACAGGTATTACACTTATGTTCAAATCTGCAGGGCTGCCTTTTGCACCTACCTGCGTTGAAGTCCCAGCACAGTCCGAATTGTTTTTTCTCACCCGTGCTAGGCCTCGCATTTTGCCCTCTTGGCTGAGTGACCATAGGTACATACCCATTATCACATCGTCTTGAAGGGGAGGCTCCTACCATAACATCGGCCCACAGCTCAGACTGTACGTACCGCCAAGATAAGGAGTGGTCTAAAGCTGCCCTCATCCTAAATTGTTCATCATATTGAAGCCAGGCAGAACCTCTAGAGTTAACATGGCAATTAGTATAAGTTTTTATCATTATCTCCTGATATTTGGAGAAGTCAGGGGATCTAGCAGGGTCCTTTTCTTCTATAACACCCCTATAAATCGTAAAACCCATGATCCAATTTACAAAATTTCTTTCTAACTTAGGGTGCTTATGTGCTTGAAATTCTTTCGGAAGGGTAAACACCACCCCATCCTTGACCATGATCCTAGGCTCAGGATCACGAAATGTGAGTGAAAACAAATCAATATACTCACCCTTCCAAATCCTTTCTTTTGTAGCTATGGGAAGGTGTGACCCCAAAGGCATAGACATCCCTGCATACGGATTGCATTCCAAAGACCAGTCAGTCCCAGAAATGCCTAGTCCCCCACCACAGCTGTTTCCCTTACCTGACTTACCATGGTATTAACATTTGTATTACGCTGTAGCCCCAATTCCGAACCCTGGGTTAGGGCCAAGCCAACTAGAGGTGCTGTCACAGGTTCAGGGCTAGGGTGATCGCTCGATGAGGTCAACCCTGTCTGCCTTCCTGCAGCCCATACCGCTGAAGGTCATGTTGCCTGTAAATTATTAGTATCTGACAAACCTGAGCTCGTTGGATGAGGAGAAGCATCCAAAGATGCTTGCTGAGCTCCCACCGTGGGTGTCACTGAAGCAGCTCGGGAGTTGTGCTGTCCGCCATGTGCGCCTGGTACATCACTACTGCACACCGCAGATGTCTCAGGTGTCGACACATCACACTGGCCTGTAACAACCACACTTTGAAGAAAGTGAAACGGATCAGACAAAGTAGGTTGACTAGACATAGGGGCCGTGGCACCTTGGTGCCCCACACCAGGAACTTTCTTCAAAAGTTCCATTACATCAGCTACGGTTGGTTGCCCAACCTCCATAGCTGAAGTACTTGGGAAACTACATGCAGTGTCTGGTGATGAAATTGTATTATCAATAACCTATTGTGCAGTGTTCTGTCCTACATTTGCATTTGTATGCACAAACGAAGAGGTAGTTGCTTGCCCCCCTCTTTGCAAGTGATGGTGAGCCAACTGCTCACACACAGCCGCACAAGCCTGCATAGTACGACCTATCTGCACCAAATGTGTGGTGATGTCATCCTCTTTATTTGTAATATTATCAGTTCACTTAGGGACTGGCTGGCCAGCTTTTGGACCAGTTGAGCTTGCACGTCACTTAGACATACCCCCTCTGCAGACCAGGGCGTCGGGGACGCCCTGGTCCGGAGCGCCGGCGGAGCTCAGCCTCCACACCGCGGCGCTCCTCTGGCGACTCTAAAAGGAGCACCAAATTGGCGCTCCTTTTGGATGTCAGGGAAAGTGCGCCCTAAAAGCGGCAGGCGCACTTTCCCTGACTCAAACGCAGCGTGAGGTCATCCCTGGAGCGCCGGCCGTGCGGAGGGCCGGCGACTCCGAGGGCGACCTCAGGAAGAGGAAGGGGCGCCGCTCGTGCGGCTGCTCCTCCTCTTCCAGGCCCAGAAGACAGCTCAATTAGCCTTCTGCCGAGGCCCTGAGTCTTACTTCGCGGCATGATTGTTGAAATACAGTGAATAGCTATTGAGACTAATTGATGCAGGATATAGAGTCGTTAAAACTATACCTGTGTCACCAAGCTCGTGAGTTAAATCAACCTTCCAAATAGAGATTCTCCCTTCTTTTTTTTTAAATTCACCATTTAATGCCTTTTACCTACTGCATGTGCTCCCATTCGACAACTGCCAACCGCATCAGGTTAGCCACCAAGTAAGAGTAGGCCCTTATCAGATCTTACCCCCCAAAATTCCCCCTTTTTTTTAATTCCAAAATATTATTATTATTATTATTATTATTATTATTATTATTATTTCTATTATTATTATTGTTATTATGGCCAGGCCATGCTATCTGATTAACCCCTGCTAGGCCTGATCAAATGAGCCCACAGTGATAGTAAGAAGGAGTGGTGTTGGAGGGAAGCACTCTTCACCACCTTCCAATTAATGTAACACTGTGGTGGGGAATGGGGGGGGCGGACCTAGATTTCCAGGTCATCTGCCTGACCCAGGGGCCTGTCCCTCTTACCACCACCTGCACCAACTGGCACCACACAATAAAGGCCTAATTGGCTACCAAGGGACACCTGGATGCCAAGTCCAGGGCCCAGCAACGAACGCAGGAGTCGCGGCTCGCTTTTTTTTTTCTTGCCGCGCTGCTCCAAGTGTCCTCAAACCTTATGAGGACAGCCAAAGGCCGTTATGCAGCGGCCTGGCCCGTTCCTTAGGACCAGCGAAGCGTATCACGGCGGCCGCCGCGCCCGTCCGGCCGCTCCTCCAAGCGCAAGCCCACCGCGCCAGGCCAAAACGGCCTGAAAACCAATAAGGCCAGCTGGGAACCAAGCTTTCCCGCGACCAAAGCCGGGCCTGTTCTCCAGGCCTCCGGCTACAAAATGAACGGGCCTGCCTTGTAAAGAAGGCTCGCCAAGGCCCGGAGCCAACAATGGACGAGCAAGGTGCTCCTTGCTCGTCCCAAAACAAAATGGCTGCCAACACGTGGCAGCGTGGGGCTTTATAGCCCCGCAAATCTCGCACCCAAATCCCGCGAGATCTGAAATCTCGCGAGACTCAGGTGCGAGATCCTTTTCCCATTGGCCAAGCAGACCGGGAGGGGAGGGCCTTCTGGTTCGCTTAGCCAATCACGCGTCAGTGCCCTTTTAAGGCAGACACAACAGAAGGTCCCCTCCCAACTTGTCGGGGGGGGGTCTTTCTGTTTGCAGAACCATAATTAAGATATGACACTTGTACAATGTCTGAAAAAGAGCAAATGTCAGTACAAGGGTACTTATATTGATGCATGCCACAAACTGGATACTAGCCATTAACACATGAAACAATGCCTAACTCTTCCTATAGGTGAAGTAGGGATATCCTTTTGCATAATAGGTGGCCATTATGAGAAGAAGATTATTAAAAAATTGCTGCAGCTGAGAGTTTACTAGGAAATTTAGACTCCACAGATTTTATGGAATTTTTCCCCCACCACCCAAACTGATGAAAATCTGATTTAGCATATTTATCAAAGTATGCCATGTTAGTTTTATATGCTGGAAACTTTTTCAAATAATCAAAAGTAATTGGAGTGAATATTTGATTAGGAAAGAACATTCTGTAAAGAGCACAGTGTGGTTTCAATGTGATATTCAAACAAATTCAAAGCTTTACTTGGAAATTAATTTTATTCAAATACTTGTCAGTATTTTAAGATATGACAACTAATCTTATGCAGTTCCCTGACATGATATAAATTTTAAGGGAGGGAAATGAAGGCACTGGGGAAAAACTATGAATACACCGATTTCCACAGGCCCCAAAAGCTGTGCGCATAAATATATGTGCATCCTAGGGATAATTCAGCTGAAGAAAGCTAATTACAACTTTCATTTTAGCTTCAGTTAGTGTTGTATTCATTCCAATTTCCAAGTTTCAGGTTTTGTTTTAGCATGCAGTTCCATTCAAATGCATAGCACAAAACATCCCTCTTAAATTTTTATAATGCAAAAAGATGAGGTTTTTATTTTAAAGAGAATTTCAGCTCATCTCTAGTGGGCTGAGAGGAAAGGGTGGATTCTCTCCCACCTTCTCTTTTGATTTTCCTGCATACAGGGAATAAATGAAGCAAGTGAAGCACATGTGACAAAGAGAAGAAAGAAAATGCATCCATCATGGCATGTGTGACATTTTGCAGGTGGGTTTAGAAAGCTGCTGTGCTGCCTGAGAAAATGGGCTTTGGTTTCTAGCTTACTTAACCCATTGAATCTGGGAGAAATGTCTCCCAGGAAGGTCATTAATGGGGTAGCAATCAAGCCAGAAACCTCTTGGGGATGTATGCCAGAATAACCCATGAATTATGCTGCTGTGACTTTTTTTTTACATTGCATAATGAAGTATCCAATAATGCAGTTTGATAGCACTTTAAGAGCTGTAGCTCCATCTGATGGAATCTGGGTTTTATAATTTTACAAAGTCTTTAGCCTTCTCTGCCAGAGTGCTGGTGCCTCACAAATATGACAAATCCCAGGATTCTGTAGGATGGACCTATAGCAGTTAAAGTGGTGTCGAATGGCATGATTTCTACAGTGTAAATGCACCCAACGAAACCTTAAAATAGGATGGAGAGTTTTTAAACAGCACAGGACTCTACACACACACTTCTTTACAGGCAGTACATGGTGGTAACACAGGCAATCTAGTAAGTCCTACTGACTTGTAGGCCTCTGTGTATATTAAGTGGGAATGCAATTCTTTGCTAATTTCATTCTGAAAAGAAGCAACCAGTAATTTCAGCAATTTTCTTCCTACTGAGAGAAAGTAGTTGAAAACTGCAGTTTTTGGGGACTATTCACAGTTTGGGACTTACTCTATGAAAAAATTCTATGTGATTTTGTGTTGTATTTAAACACAGGAAACAGCATTTTCTGCACAGGAGATACTTTCTGTGCTGAAGATTCTGTTTCTGGCACAGAAAATGCGATGGATGGAAACTTATTCTGTGCCAAATTCATATATGACTTTTCTGTACACAGAATTGTGGGGGTGGGGGTTGCCCATGCTGATTCTTGTGCAGATTTTTTTTTCTCCACCAAAATGTCATGTGCAATTTTTGTGCACAAAAATTTCTGAACTTCAAAGATTCTTATCACTCCAAGATTATTTTCATCAGGGTTTCCAAACCCTTGAGAAACACATTTTTGACAATCTTTTTAAAAAAAATATTTTAGTAGTATGGCATTTGTTATTGTTGTTAACTGTCCTTGAGTCGATCTTGACTCAGGGTGGCCCGATGGATGAGACATCTCCAAGACCCTCTGTCCTCCACTGCTCTGCTTAATTCCTGCAACCCCTTAATACCCGTGACCTCCTTAATAGAGTCCATCCATCTGGCATGTAGCCTTCTTCTCTTTCCTCCGCCTTTCCCATCATTATTGTTTTTCCAATGAGTCCTCCCTTCTCATGATGTGTCCAAAGTACGACAGCCTCACTTTGATCATCTTGGCTTCCAGGAAGGTTTCTGTCTTGATCTGCTCTAGGACCCACGTGTTTGTCCTTTTGGCTGTCCATGGGATCCTCAGCACTCTTCTCCAGCACCACATCTCAAAGGAGTTGATTTTCCTCCTATCTTCTTTCTTGACTGTCCAGCTCTCACATCAATACATGGTAATAGAGAATACAGTGGCTTGTATGATTCTAATTTTTGTTCTGAGTTGTATATCTTTGCATTTTAGGATCTTTTCTAGTTCTTTCATAGCCACTCTCCCCGTTTTCAGTCTTCTTCTGATTTCTTGACTACAGTCCCCATTTCCATCAGTGTTTGATCCCAGGTATGGGAATTCTTTTACTATTTCTATTTTTTCATTGTCTAGGTTGAACTTGTGAAGGTCCTCAGTGGTCATTATTTTTGTTTTCTTTATGTTCAATATTAAGCCTTTAACATTAATAACATTAAGTCTGGTATAAATGGGAATATTTTTGTAGTATAGTATGAATAATATGAGGAGACCTAGGTCAGATGTGAAGTATTTTAAAGTTGGTGTAAATAAGGTAAGCACAACTTCCTTCCTCCTAAATGGAATTCCGTCTCCAAGTTCTTTCCCTACCTGACTGAAAGCTTTCCCAGGTTGGTCTCAAGAAGTGTGACTTCTCACAATATGTCCCCTTGGGTATTGCCAGGTTCTGCTGGTGTTTTCAATGCCACATCTGCATGTAGTTGCATTATACATTATGGACGTGTACTCCTATGAACAGATCCATGACTTAAATCCTGGAAGCCAAGTTGAGAGCATCTGGATAAAAATTAAGAGGGAGAGAAACAACAGGGATGTGATGGTGGGGGTGGGGGTCTGCTACCCATATCCAAGCCAAACTGAGGGTTTGGATGATGCTTTCCTGGAAGAGATGGCCAAGAGAAAGGAGAGATGTGGTAGTAATGGGGGATTTCAGCTATCCTGATATTTGTTGGAAGTCAAACTGCCAAAAATTTAAGATCCAACAAATTTTTCACTTGCCTTGCTGACAATTTCATTGTCCAGATGATGGAAGAGGCAACTAGGGGATCAGCTATTTTAGGGCCAATGCAGCTTGGCCGTTTGGGGCAGCACAGAGCCCCCTTGGGAAGGGGTAGATTGGGGCCGCAGCAACCCCATGCTGCTGCCCCAATCCTCCCATTTGCCACCCTGAAAAGAGTTCCTATTGGGGTGGCAAAAGGCCACCCTAAGAGCTGCGCCACAGCTCTTCAGTGCCCTTTTGGCGGAGCATGTTTAAACGCTGCGCCGGAAGGGCATCCTGACACCACGTGGCATGCGTAGGGCTGCACGGCATCAGGACGTGGCATGCATAGGGCTGCCCTGCCCCAACTCTATCCCCAGGCCAGCCCTTTGGGCTGGTCTGCAACAGCCCTTAGTTCTGGTCCTAACTAACAGTGATGATCTGGTTACGGGCTTGAGGTGGGAGTAACCATGTTCTCCTGGAATTAGAAGAAAGCATGAAAATGTAAGTAGATAAACAGGTACCACTTCGGTGGGAAGGTAAAAAGCTTTCTGTGCAATCATGCTGGCTGCATGATCACAGAGTAGTCTCTGACAACGATGGCTCTTCGGCTTAGTAACAGAGATGAGCACTGTCCCCTATGGTCAGACACTTGACAACCTTGTCAATGGGAAATACCCTTACCTTTACCTACATGCAAATATTCCAATATCTGACAAATTCCAAAATTCATAGCACTTCTGGTCCCAAGTATTTTGGATATAAGAGACTCAGTCTGTATTTCATCAATCAATCAATCAATACTAAAAAAGAAAGAGAGATGAAGAAGGGGAAGGATACAATTTTGTTCTCATCTGTCTCACAATTGAAAAGAAACCCACAGGAAGTGGGAATAAAATGTTGCATCTGATGCTGGAAATTGTCAGAAAATATTCTGAGACAATTATTATTGTTATCATATTTATTTGTATCCTGCTCTTTCCCCAGAACTGGGCTCAGACAACACAACCTTCATTGGCATATTCGTTTTTGTAGGTTTTTAAAAAAAAAAAAAACAATAAACAAAACAACAACAACAACAACAACAACAGCAACAAAGTTCAATTCAGTTCATCTTTATTACAGTCATAGACCAGCACAGGTAAAAAGGAGATACAACAGCAACAAACACTGCCGCCTCCAACAACATTTGCCCCATCTGGAGCACAGTAAAAAAAAATAATCAATGCCTGCTTCTGAGGCAGTGAAGAATTTTTAGAAATTTATTGTTTCATAAAATTAATCAGTACCATAATAAATAAATACAGGCAAGTGAGCTGGGAATTGGGAATGGATGCAACAAACCTGACTCTTAAATCAAAGTTGTAATTATATTTTTTCCCACCTCTTCTTCAGATGAAAGATCCCTACAATGCACATATATTTATGTGCAGAGCTCTTTGGCCATGCTGAAATTAGTATGCTTGTAGTTTTCAACTGAACACGGAATGGAAGAACTTCCTAGCTTTATGTGCAGTGCAGGAGAGATTAAAACCCAGAGTCCTAGAGAGAAAAGAAGACAACAAAAATGTGCTACTAAGCACCCACCACATAACAATCATCTGAAGGGCTTTCCATTAATGTAAGAGGCTCCTGACCCTTCCTCCAATTTTGTATGGTTTCCCTCTCAATATCTGCAAATTTGTATGGTTCTCTTATATAAATGTCCACACTCAATAAATGGATGTGGAGAATGGAGCCAGAGAAGCCTTGTGCTATATGTAGGTAGCATACTTTTCTTCCACTGCATATTGTGTGTGCATGTGCATATATGCATACAAATGTCCTGAGTGAGTTCAGATGTGGGAGCAAAGTGGGGGCACCACCAGCCCTTAATGCTTTGATCCAGTCATGGTTGACATGCACAGCTATGTTTAAAGAAGAAATTTGTGCATGAGTGTAGAGCCAGAAGAGAATCTGTTACTACAATGCTGTCTCTTCCCATCAGGGCCGATGATGATGATGATGATGATGATTACTTAACCACCTTACCCCATGGATCAAGGTAAGAAACAACAAGAGATTAATATACAACCTACAACATAAGTTAAAAATAAACAACATCAGTTTAAAAGAACAAATACGGTAAGACAAATACGCACGAAAACAATCAACCTATATTTAAACTTCATGATTTAAAATTCAAAATTTAAAAAACACCTGGATAGCCCTGCCAAAAGAGACTGGGCTTTAATACTGTTTTAAATCTGGACAGTATATTCTGCTGTCCTATCTCTTCTGGCAGAAAAGATTCTGGTTCCACAATCTAGAGCCAGCTGAAGAAAAGTCTTCTGGGCTCTGTTCTGGTGCCACAATAAACAACCACTCCCAGAATTCGACAATATGAAGCGAAGGCAGTTAAAGCGGTGTCAAACCATATTATTTCTGTAGTGTGGATGCAACCCATGTGACAGTTGCCAATAAGTGTCACAGTAAGTGTCTGCCAGAGGACCTGAGTGTACAGGGCAGATTATACAGGAGGTGGTGATCCCATAGGTAACATGGACCAAACTATGTAAGAGGCTTTAAAGATAATAACCAACACCTTGTACCTTGCATGAAAACTAATTGGCAGCCTCAGAAGTTAATACTGGTGTGATATGATCACTCTTGGATATACCGGTAAAAAAACTGGGTTACCAGTTGAGAGTAGGTTCAGGGTCTGGTGGGAAAAATGGGGAGAATCCCCCAGCCATTGGCCAACTACAGTAGACAGGAACCACCAGTGGGTGGCTGTGGGCCAGCTGGCTGGAGAAGCATCTCCAGGTAAGCACTCCTGATTTGGGCCAGTAGGAAAGAGGCTTCCAGCAGTACCTGAAGGAGAGGAATCTGAGGAAAGGGCTCCTCTCCTGCTCCCCATCCCTGATTTCCTGCAGATGAAGAAGATACTTCGGAGACCTGCTGTACAGAGGGCTTCTAGTGTACAGCATTTTCAGTGTCAAGAAAGGTAGGTAGGTGGGACAGGGAAGAGAGTAAGACAGGTGTTTTATGGAGTGGGTAGAGAAATGGGGGAGGGCCACCAGCACCTGGAATAACCTAGAGCTGGGGGCAGGAGGGCTTCCCACCTTTGCCCCCATGGTCAGGCTGCTCCACTCCACTTGGTAGTTGTGGGAGTGACTCCCAAGGAGTCCAGCTTCTATTTTTGACCCACCTAGAAACAACATGAGCCCCTGATGGACTGGCCAAAAATCTCTGAATGTAATTTCAAATTTTGTATGTTGTTATATTGGTTGAAATTCACGAATGTTACAATAGATATCTAAAACAATTGACAAATCATGATACTACACAGAAAGACCAACAAAATGAAGCCTGGTTGGGCTTTGGGGTTCTTGTGGATGACTGGGCCTTGAGTAATTTGGACCAGCTTCCCACTCCTCCTTGGTCCAGCTCTCCATGTGTCCTTATCTGAAGAGGGCAGCTATATATCTTTTCCCCTTTGTGGGGCTATTGTTGTTGTGTTCTTTCAAGTCATTTAGGTTCAGAAGAGTTTGCCCTTCCTGTCCTTTGAGGCTGAAAGAATGTGACTTACCCAAGGTTTCCATGGCTGAGCAGGAATTTGATCCCTGGTCTCCAGTCATAGTCCAGCATTCAAACCACTACACCACGTTGCCTGACCTTAGGTGAAATTGTTTCTCTCTAGTTGCCATGGGAGCTGGCCAAGCAGGACACTGATTAGCTGGCTCTTGAGATGTGACACAAGCTCATTTCTTTATTTTTTGTCCAGAGCAGTTATCCTACTTGTATGAAGTTCATTGTGGGAAACAAGTAAATAAATTCAATGCCAAACATGCAAGGATAATGAAAAGCCAAGCCACATGTTATGTTTTCTAAAGGGTTTTTTTTTTGGGGGGGGGGAGTGGTAAACAGCTTATGTAAGACATGGGATGGGAAGGGGAAAGACAGACTCCTAAATCAGTGGACAGACATCTAAATCAGAATTCGATTTCCTAGCCATCACATCTGTCAAGTGGGTTGCCAAAAGAGGCTAGAGCTGCTGGAAAAAGGAGCAGTGAGCCTAAATGTTGAGTTGCTCAAATTTTGAACATGAACAATGTGTATAAAATCCCTTTGAATAAAAGTGAAGATAAGTAGTGGGTTTTTAAAAAACAAAATGGGCAGTTTATCACGAATTAATTACAGAAGGTAATGTCCTTTGTTTTTGCTCACCTGGGATGTCTAGATATAGACAGAGAGAGAGATGCCTCTGAGCCTCAACGTTTACAAGTAGCACTCAGTATTGAAAAGTGATTTATAAGCATAATGTCAGAGAGAAAACTCTTTATATATACAGTACTGCTTTGTTGTGCCACCATAATTCTATATTACACCAAACTGCCCTTGCTGCACATTGAAGGGCAGTGGAAATGAAAAGCTATATCACATTTCCTTGGCATTGGCCATCTCTTATATCACACTGATGTGACATCAGGACTGTGTGTCATAACTTCTGCTCAACACCAAAGGAGCCCCACTCTCTACAGTGTTAGCAGCTGGATCTTCCTAAGATGCTTACACTGTAAGACTTACATGGGAACAAGTATCCCATTACACCTAGTGGGACTCACCTCAGGGGAAACATACATGAGACTCACCCTAAAAGTTTTTCCAGCTTTGTTTATAATCAAGAACTTTGTTAGTATGCCCACAAAGGTTGCAGTCCTAAGCACACTTTTTCAGGGAATCAACACCATGGGATGCCAACACCATGGACAGTCCAACAGCTATAACAAGAATAGGAGGTACTGATTATTCTGTGAATGTTATGCAGTAGCACAAGGAGGAGGCGGAGGCGGAACAGCTTCTGTAATCAACCCAACCATCTAGGATGCATGTGCTAACAAAGAGCAACTCTACTATGCAGAAAAGTTACAGTATCTGAAGAAGTATCCACACACTGTGCAGCTATAACAGTTTGATCCAGCTTTAACAGTTATCATTCCATCCTATGGCATCCTGGGATTTATAATAGGAGGAGGAACTTGAGAGTTTTCAGCTGGCAAGCTCTAGTGCTGTGATTCCCAGAGGTGTAAGAGAGAATTCTAAGTTCCTCGCTAAACTAGGATTCCCTAGGATGAAGCCATTCTAGTAGGATCAAATTGCTGTAGTTATGCAGTGTGTAAGTACCATAAATCTTTTTGGTTTGGCTAAGAGTGGGTGTTTTTATTTTCATTATAAAATTATGCATGATAACCTTAGTATCCAGAATCATCCAATGAAGCAGAACATATCTCTGTATTCAAGTTTCTGAAGGACACAAATGGAAGGGTGCTGTCCTCAAGTGCTGTTTATGGGCTTCCTGTAGACATCTGTCTGGCCACTATAGGAACAGAATACTTGACTAGATAAATTTTGGTTTGATCCAACACAGCTCTCCTTGATTCTTAAAAGTATAATGGCCAAAATCCTCTTAGGCAGTTACGAAGGAGTCTCTCAGCCCCCCAATCCCCACTTACTGGGCAACAGTTGCTCCAGTTGATATGTATCTGTTCCCCTATTGATCAAGATACAGCTGACTGATGTTGTTCCCCCCCCCCATGAGCAATCACAACAGCCAGAAGTAGGGTCCCTGTCACAGTTCCCCTTCACACCAGAGAATGCCCACATGGGTGTGTGTGAAATGTCAGCAGCTGTTTCCTAAATGCCAGTAGAACAGACCCCCACTGATCACTGTGGATGCTGCCCAGTAAGCAGGACTGGACTTCCATGGTCCCTGCGTGTCCCCTAAATGTAGGCAATATATAGGGATCATGAATATCAAACAGTTATGAAAGTGTAATTCTAGGCTATGCATTTGTAACTGCCCTAGAGGATTCCAATCACTCTTTGCCACTGTTGTTCTGTTGACTACTAGAGATATACAGTAACCCCTCCAAATTTGTGGGGGATTTGTTCCAGACCCACCCACCCACCCACCCCAAATTTGGTAGCTTGCAAATATTCAATTCCAATTGAAAATAATGGTGCATGAGCCCATGGCAATTTTGTCCCTCCCCGCTTATCACTCCTGTGAAGAGCAAGACTGCAGACTTCAAGTCCACAAACGGGGAGGGACGATTGTAGTACTAAATTCTATCATTAGTTCCAATTAGAGAAGGGTCATTAAACCAGTTGGATTTACCTGAATGTTGACTCATCAGTGGCTAGCATCCTGTTAGAGATATTTGCACATGTACGTTTCCCTTATGCATGTGAGTGTCCTCTTTTAGGGGTGCTGTGGCACTTGGCATTCCCTCTTTCCCTCCACAGCAGCCAAAGCCCCTCGATCATGTCCTGAAAATCCCTGAAGCCCCCCACACGCACCATGGGTGTTCTATAACCATCCAAACATCCCCTAATATATTTATCAATCTAGCTATGGTTTAATTAGGCATCAGCATGAGCAGACACAGTTGCAATGACATACATAGCACCAGAATAGGTAACATGAATCACACGTAGACCCAGCCATGTGGAACACTGTGGGGATGGAGGAGATTGTTGAAAGAGTGCTGCCATACCCACCCCTCTCCATTTCTGATGGAAACCAAAAGCCAAAAGATGAGTTTTGCCATTTCTGGGGACTCTAGATCTTTTCTAGATGTTGCAAAGTCCATGAAGTATCATCAATCAAAATAAAATCTCTTTCATCTCCCAAATATCAAAACATGCTCTCTGCTTTGGAGAACCTTCTCAGGTTCCCTTGAGGGGCAATCAAGCTTTTGGCTTCCCAGAGAACCTCTGTGGATGGGGGTTGGCTTTAAGGGTATAAATATCAGCCCAAAATATAATATTTTTGTTACAGTCCCCTCCCCGGCTATATGTATGAAGACTGATGCCCTCAGACTTCAGTCTGAGTCCTTTTGTTCCATTTTTGTCTGCCTCCCAAAATCTGCATACTCAAGACTCAAAGCTTGAGTCTTCATACTTCCTGGCTTTCTATGGACCTTCAAGGCAAGTAGCTATTATCTCATCCAGCCCTAAGACTCTGCTACCCTCCTTCTATTTTTCTATTTCAGTTAGCTCTGTACGCTTCTTGTTTGAATAGGTTACCTTTGCGTGTGCATTCTTTAATATTTCTTGTAATAAAAATTCATGTAGTTCCCCATGCCTGGAGGATCTATCAGTGATTGCTGGTATAGCTTGTGTTTCCTGCATAAGTTACCCCCTCCTGCATAGCCAAGTTAGATATTCTTCAATTTAATTAAAGATAGATTGCAACTGTCAGTGGAGGCTCTACAACCCCACACATTTAGAGTAAAAGTTCCCTGTTTCATGAGGAGCAGGCAGTATAGCAAAAGCATATGTATATGTCCACATAACCAGATGCAAAATGAATTATATCAGCACTGAGATCCACCAGGGTCCTCCATGGGTCTCCTTGCTGATGTTATCATTTCACATCTGAGATGCTTCTGAAATCTTGCCTGCAATCGATGGAATAGAGAATAGCCGACACTTTTCAGTATGTTGGGCTGAGGGTATATGGCTTGGCTGGCCATAGGTCTGCACGTGGATCTTTATGCTATGCTGAAGGAATGTAGGATTGCAGCCATAAATTGATTCAATTTATCGATTTTGGTTGGGGCTAGTAAACAGAATTCCCATCACATATTTTGTTTTCTTCTAAAGGAATTGTCTGGTACTCTGTTTAGACATGTTTAGAAATACACATCAGAACTTATTCATTTGCACTGGCATATATGTGTGTGCGTTGGGTGTTTGTGGAACCAGAGATGAGCAAAATATGCAGCTCAGATTTGAAGGACAAGTCAATATCAATGGTGCCTGGTGGCTTTCATCTCAATGAGATGGTGAATTCAAGGTGCTGAAACAAGGTGCTGAGACTAGCTCTATACAACTCCTCCCAGAGGCTTTCCAGGCCAATTCCTGCCAGGAAGGAGAAGGAAAGCAGTTTCTGGCAGCCATTTTGAGTGGGTGAGAAATTAACTTTAAAAAAAAAAAAACACTTAGGGAGAGTATGTCCGTTGCTGAGCGGGTGGGGCTTTGTTGAGTCACATCTGTGAGAATAGGGGGTGAAGCTAGCTGACTAGCTCTATACAACTCCTCCCAAAGGCTTTCCAGGCCAGTTCCTGCCAGGAAGGAGAAGGAAAGCAGTTAACGGCATGCAAATTCTTGACAGGACAAGGGAAAGCACAGCACTGGTAGAAGGGGGGGGGCTTTGACCTTTATTTTTAGAGGTTCTCCTAATAATAATAACAATAATAATTTAAAGGGTTTGATGGGTGTTTTGCTCAGAGGAAGAGACTCAGAGACTTGCCTCCAGAATAAGGTAGCATCCAGGAGCTCTCTGTAGAGTTAGAAACCCAGTTGATTGAGCTCGCTGACAGAGCCTGGTGAAAAGGCCAAGAGAACAGGGGTCCTTTACATGGGTCTTTACCAGGGGACTTTTTGAGGGAGAAGCCCACAGTCCTTTTTTAGTTCTTAATATAGACACTGAGGGAGTTACTGCAGTCACCTGCAACACTTGTGGGATGTTTGTATTCTTGCCAAGAGATGTGGGGAACTTCACCTGCACAAAGTGCAAGTTGGTAGCCCTCCTGGAAGAGAAAGTACAGCAGCTGAAGGCCCAGGTAGTTACACTTCAGCATATTAGGGAGCAAGAGGTTTTCCTGGATAGAGCGGAATGAATGGTCTTGGATGGGGACCACACAGAGGAAGTTGTTGAGGAGGAGGTCACTTCATGCACACAGGAGGTAGGCAGCTGGAGGAATGTCACACACAGAAATAGGGAAACCAGGGATCATTCTGGGAGCTTGCAGCTACAGAATCAATTTGAAGCTCTCTCCCTTATCAAGGATGAAGAGGAAGAGCAGCAGGGACATACCTCAGGGACAGTGCAGGGGACCCTGAGAGTACCACCTCAGGGAACAGCCACTGCTAAGCCTCAGAGGAGGTGTGTGGTGGCCGTGGGGGACTCCTTGTTGAGGGGTACAGAAGCAGTGGTTTGTGGGCCTGACAAGATGTCCCGGGAGGTGTGTTGTCTCCCTGGGGCAAGAATTTGTGATGTGACAGTGAGGCTGACAAGACTTGTCAAGCCTACTGACCATTACCCCTTCCTCTTGGTCCACATGGGAACCAGTGATACTGCAAGGCATAGTCTTCAGAATATCAGAAGGGATTATGAGGCTTTGGGTAGGAAGCTGAAAGTGCTGGATGCACAGGTTGTTATCTCATCTCTTCTCCCAGTTGAAGGGCATGGTCCAGTAAGAGAGAGGAAGATAGCAGATGTGAATAAGTGACTCCATAGATGGTGCCACCAAGAACGATTTGGATTCTTGGATCATGGGCTGCAGTTCCATGAGGGTGGACTTCTAGCAAGAGATGGGCTGCGGGGCCAGGGAGCCCGAACGGATCCTTTAAGAACCCCCATTTACCACCACCACCTGACAGTGAGGCAGCTGCGGGGCCAGGGAGCCCGAACTGACCCTTTAAGAGCCCCCATTTACCATCACCACCTGACGGCGAGGCAGTTGCGGGGCCAGGGAGCCCGAACAGACCCTTTGAGAGCCCCCTGTTACCATCACCACCTGACAGGGAGGCGGCTGTGGGGCCAGGGAGCCCGAACAGACCCTTTGAGAGCCCCCTGTTACCACCACCACCTGACAGGGAGGTGGCTGAGGGGCCAGGGAGCCTGAATGGACCCTTTGAGAGCCCCCTGTTACCACCACCACCTGACGGCAAGGCAGCTGCGGGGCCAGGGAGCCCGAACAGATCCTTTAAGAGCTCTCTGTTGCTTTGGCGGAGACATTCCATAAATTGGGACAGTTGCTGGCCTCCATAGAGTAGACAGTAGAGTGACTGTTGGCAGTAGATGGACTTTAAGAGTGACATTATTGCCGAGCCCGACAGCTGAGGGTCTTTGTTTTGTTTTGTTTTGTTTTGTTTGTTTTTAACCTGGAATGCTGTCAGGGTTGTAGGGAGAGTGTAGAGGTTAAGTAGAACTATCTAACCCACCTAATTTAATTCTGTTGCTCAGTCTTGAGGTGAAACAGACTTTCATGGATATTTTTATCTGGCTATAGGCTGCAATAACACACTTATCTATAAATCTGACCGGGAATGATCTGGGAGAGGGAATTGAAGTTGTGCAGGGGAAAGGGAGATATGGTTGGAACAGAGTGAGGCAATGTTACAAAAGAAGGCAGGATCGATTTTTGAAAGCTATCCTGCCTTCAGCCCACTCTGTTTCTCAAAATGGGTTGGAGAGCTTACCAGTCATTCCACACAACCTTGCCTTGCTCCTGTGCAATGCCAGGTCGGTGAAAAATAAGACTCACACGATCTCCTCTTAGATGAGGATGCCAACCTGGCTTGCTTTACGGAAACCTGGCTGGGAGAGGATAGCACTGTAACCTGGGTGCAGGCCCTCCCAGCTGGGTATTCTGTCAGTGAGCAGATAAGGGGAAGTGGGCGGGGAGGTGGAGTGGCTCTGGTTCATAAAAACAACTTGAACTTGACCAGGATACCTGTCCGGAACACAGTCCACTTCAAGTGCATGTACCTTAATCTGCAGACTAGGGATAGTTTGGGGATTCTGTTAGTATACCGACCACCCCGTTGTCTGACAGACTCCCTAACCGAGCTGACACAACTAGTCTCAGAGTTGCTGCTGGAGTCACCTAGACTTTTAGTCTTGGGTGACTTCAACATCCCTCTGGAGACCGGCTTGTCAACTCTTACAGGCGCGGCTCGGGACTACATGGAATCCATGACAAACATGGGCCTATCCCAATTGGTCATCGGGCCCACTCATTGTGCAGGTCATACACATGCGGTCTTTAGTACGGAACAGGAATATCCGTGGGCGGAGGTTATGAAAACTTCCGCATTGTCGTGGACAGATCATTTCCTGGTCAAGGCTGAGCTAAGAGTCACTACCCGCCATCCCGGGGGTTGTGGACCTTTTAGAATGGTCCGCCCTCAAAGGTTAATGGAACCAATTGGCTTCCAGAAAGCCTTGGAGGGTTTCATGACTAGTAATGCTGGTGATTCTGTTGAAGCTTTGGTTAATACCTGGAATATTGACCTTACCAAGGCTATCGACAGAATCGCTCCCAAGCGTCCTTTCCAACCCGCTTCAAATCGTAAGCCTTGGTATACAGAAGAGCTTAGGAGGATGAAGCGGGAAGGACAACGACTAGAGTGCACCTGGAGGAAAACTCGACTCTTATCTGACAAGACTTGTCATAGGAATTTCCTTGATTCCTATCAAGAGGCAATACGTGCAGCGCAGGGATCCTTCTGCTCTGCACGTATTGTGTCTGCAGAGTCCCATCCAGGGGAGCTTTTTAGGGTGGTAGGGGAGCTGACGCGGGTCCCTCCTGCACAGAACAAATTACTTAACCCAACAACAGCCTGCTGTGATGCATTTTTGCAGATAAAATCTCTCAGATAAGAGCCGACTTAGATGCCAGGATTGATACAGAATCTATAGACGAGGTGTCCAGCAACTCCATTAATGAAAATTTACTGGATCAGTTCCAATCTGTGAGTACCAATGACTTGGACAAGCTCCTTGGTAGAGTGAGGAAAACTACCTGCCCCCTCAATCCTTGCCCAACATGGCTGGCCATCCGGGGGGGGGGATGCTTTGGGGGCTTTCCTTAAGGATATTATCAACGCATCCTTCAGGGAGGTTTTATACCATCTTGTTTAAAGGAAGTGGTGGTTAGGCCGCTCCTAAAAAAAAACCTCCCTAGACCCCCTGGATATGAATAATTATAGGCCAGTCTTGTTTTTACCATTCTTGAGCAAAGTGATCGAGAGGGCGGTGGCTCTTCAACTCCAAGATGTCTTGGATGAAACCGATTATCTAGATCCATTTCAAACTGGCTTTAGAACAGGATTTGGGGTTGAGACTGCCATGGTTGCCTTGACTGACGACTTACGTCTGAGCATCAACAGGGGCAGTGTGACCCTGTTGGTGCTCTTAGACCTCTCAGCGGCTTTTGATACAGTCGATCACAACATCCTCTTGGATTGCCTGAGGGGGTTGGGAATCAGAGGCGCTGATTTGCAGTGGCTCCGTTCCCTCCTCTCGGGTAGATCCCAGGGGGTATGGCTTGGGGACAGCAGCTCTGCTCGTATGGAGCTCAGGTGTGGCATCCCACAAGGCACCATTCTGTCCCCGATGTTATTCAATATCTATATTAAGCCGCTGGGAGAGCTTATTCGGGGACATGGGGCTGGGTGTTATCAGTTCGCTGATGACACCCAGATCTATTTCTCCATGTCTAGATCGTCAGCCTCGGCTTCTGGTGGCGTCTCTCCACTCAATGACTGTCTTAGGGCCGTAATGGACTGGATGAGGAAAAACAGATTGAGACTGAATCCAGTGAAAACAGAGGTACTCACAGTAGCGGCCCTGAAACCAGGAATTGGGATACAACCTACAGTCCTGGATGGTGTCACACTCACCATGAAGGACTGTGTTCGCAGTCTGGGGGTCCTCCTGGACTCATCGCTTCAGATGAATAATCAGGTGAATGTGACAGCCAGCTGCACCTTTTCCTGGAAGTAAGGGATCTCGAAACTGTGGTACATGCTCTGGTAACCTCCCATCTTGATTTTTGTAATGCTCTCTATGTGGGGCTACCCGCGTGCTTGGTCCAGAAACCTCAATTAGTTCAGAATATGGCAGCCAGGTTGGTCTCTGGTACATCTAAAAGAGACCATATTACACCTATATTGAAGTCTCTTCACTGGCTGCCTATTAGTTTCCCAGCCCAGTACAAGGTATTGGTTATTACCTATAAAGCCCTAAATGGCTTGGGTTCAACTTATCACCGAGACCGCCTCCTCCCGTACAATCCTCCCCGAGCACTTAGGTCCTCTGGGATGAATTTGCTACAGGTGAATAAATCCAGACTATCAGCAACCTCCCACAGGGCCTTTTCGATGACCACTCCCAGATTATGGAATGGCCTGCCAGATGAGATCCGTCACCTGACGACCTTAGACAGCTTTAAAAGGGCTGTCAAGACAGATTTCTTCCAACAGGCCTTCCCTGATTAGTGCTTTGATAGTCTTCCCAGTCATAAAACCCAGATTAACTGTTCCCCTCTCTTTTCTTTCTATAGCGCTGCCATACAGCCATTTCTGTTGTTGTCGCTGTCATTAACTTTTTATTATAAATCATTGGCTTTGCCAAATTTAAACATTGTTTTAAATCTATGATTGTTTGATAACTTCTTAAGGGTTGGGATGGTTGGGTTTGGGATTGATTTTATTATATTGCATTCATGTTGGAAGCTGCCCCGATTGCTATGCAGAGGGGTGGTGTATAAATAAAATGTTGTTATTATTATTATTATTAGTAGTAGTAGTAGTATCTCACACCAGTTGGCAGAAACATTTTTGCCAATAGTCTCAAACATTTAATCAGGAGGGCTTTAAACTGAGGGCCTTTGCAGACTGCTAGAAATAGTGCAAATTGAGTGCACTTTAACTGTCCTGGCTCAGTGCCAGGGAATCATGGGAACTGTATTTTTTTCTAAGACATTGAGCCTCCTTTGTCAGAGAGCTCTGGTGCCACAATAAACTATTGTTCTAGTTCCCATGATTCCCTAGCACTGAGCCAGGGCAGTTAAGTGGACTCAATTTGCATTATTTCTAGCAGTCTGCAAAGGCCCCAAGTCATGTGGGGGAGGGAGACAGTATCATGGAAGATATCTTGGAAGGCAGGAGCACATCATGGGCTGGAGATAATAATAAAAGTGTTATAGAGGGAACAAGGCAAATGATGCAAGGGCACAACAGTGGGAGGCAAAAACTTCACACAGGCAGCAAGTGGGGAGGACCCATCCTCTTAGATGTCTCTACACTAATGCACAGAGCATGGGAAATAAGCAAGATGAACTTGAACTCCTAGCACAACAAAGCAAATACAATATAATAGGCATCACTGAAACCTGGTGGTATGAGTCTCATGATTGGAATGTAGGAATAGAGGGATATAACCTTTTTAAGAGAAATAGGCCAAACAGAAAAGGAGGAGGTATACCATTATATGTCAGGGATGTTCACACCTGTGAAGAGATCCAGGACTTAAATCCTGGAAATCAGGTAGAGAGCTCTGGATAAAAATTAAAGGGAAAGGAAACAACATCTTATGTTATAGTTATAGTGGGAGTCTACTACAGAACCCCAAGTCAGACTGAGGAATTGGATGATGCCTTTCTAGAACAGATGACCACACACTCAGAAAGGAGGGATGTAGTAGTGATGGGTGACTTCAACTATCCTGATATTTGCTGGAAGTCAAACTCAGCCAATACTTCAAGGTCTAGCAAATTACTCACTTGCCTCAAAGACAGTTTCTTTGTCCAAAAGGTGGAAGAGGCAACAAGGGGATCACCTATTTTAGATCTGATCCTAACCAACAGGGATGACCTGGTCAATGGAGTGCAAGTGGTGGGAATCTTAGGTGGGAGTGATCATGTTCTCCTGAAGTTTCTTATACAATGGAAAGGAGAAGCTAGGCATAGTCAAACACTCATTCTAGACTTTAGGAGAGCTGATTTCAACAAACTTAGGGAAACACTGGGAGTGATCCCGTGGTCAGGAATACTAAAGGAGAAGGGAGCTCAGGATGGATGGGAGTTTCTCAAAAGGGAGATACTGAAGGCACAATCTCAAACTGTTCCAATGAGACGGAAAAATGGAAGATGTCTCAAGAAACTAGGTTGGATGACAAAAGAACTTTCAACTGAACTAAATTTTAAATGAGAGATGTATAAGAAATGGAAAAGGGGCAAAATCACTAAGACGAATTCAAACAAATAGCTAGCACATGTAGGGGTAAAGTCAGGAAAGCCAAAGCACAGAATGAACTCAGGCTTGCTAGAGCGGTTAAGCACAATAAAAAGGGCTTTTGGGGGTATGTCCATAGCAAAAGAAAGAAGAAGAAAATGGTAGGGCCACTGAGCAGAGAAGATGGCAAAAAGTTAACAGGGGACAGAGAAAAGGAAGAATTATTCAACACCTTCTTTGCTTCAGTCTTCTCAAAAAAGGCAAAGGGTGCTCAACCTGAGGATAATGGAGCAGAAGACAGAATAGGAGAATTTCAGCACAGAATAAGTAAAGAGATAGTACAGAAATATCTGGTTAATCTAAATGAACATAAGTATCCAGGACCAGATGAATTACATCCAAGGGTATTAAAAGAACTGGCAAACATAATATCGGAACCATTGGCAATAATCTTTGAGAACTCCTGGAAAACAGGAGAAGTCCCAACTGACTGGAGGAGGGCAAATGTTGTCCCCATCTACAAAAATAGGGAAAAAGAGGATCCCAACAATTATCGTCCAGTTAGTCTGGCATCAATAGGCAGAAAGATTCTGGAGCAGATCATTAAACAGAGAGTCTGTGAACATCTGGAAGGTAATTTCATAATCACAAAAAGTCAACATGGGTTTCAGAGAAACAAGTCATGCCAGACAAATCTGATCTCTTTTTTTGATAAAATTACCAGCTTGGTAGATGAAGGGAATGCTGTGGATATAGTGTATCTTGATTTCAGTAAGGCCTTTGACAAGGTTCCCCATGACATTCTTGCAAGCAAGTTGGTAAAATGTGGGCTAGACAAAGTAACTGTTACATGGATTTGTAATTGGTTGACTGGCCGAACCCAAAGGGTGCTCAACAATGGCTCCTTTTCAACCTGGAAAGAAGTAACCAGTGGGGTGCCACAGGGCTCTGTCCTGGGCCCAGTACTATTCAATATCTTTATTAATGACTTGGATGATGGTATTGGGGGCATAGGTATCAAATTTGCAGACGACACCAAATTAGGAGTAGCTAATACCCCAGAGGACAGGATCAAATTTCAAAATGACTTGAACAGACTAGAAAGCTGGGTGAAAGCTAACAAAATGAAATTCAACACGGAGAAATGTAAGGTACTGCACTTAGGGCGGAAAAACGAAAAGCACAGATATACGATGGGGGACACCTGGCTGAATGAGACTACGTGTGAAAGGGATCTAGGAATCCAGGTGGACCACAAGTTGAACATGAGTCAACAGTGCGATGCAGCAGCTAAAAAGGCCAATGCAATTTTAGGCTGCATCAGTAGAAGTATATTGTCTAGATCAAGAGAAGTAATAGTGCCACTGTATTCTGCTTTGGTCAGGCCTCACCTGGAATACTGTGTCCAGTTCTGGGCACCACAATTCAAAAGGATGTGGAGAAACTGGAGCGTGTCCAAAGGAGGGCAACTAAAATGGTGAAGGGTCTGGAAACCAAGCCCTATGAGGAACGACTTAGGGAGCTGGGGATGTTTAGCCTGGAGAAGAGAAGGCTGAGAGGTGATATGATAGCCGTGTTTAAATATTTGAAGGGATGTCATATTGAGGAGGGAACAAGCTTGTTTTCTGCTGCTCCAGAGGCTAGGACCCGAAACAATGGATGCAAGCTGCAGGAAAAGAGATTCCACCTCAACATTAGGAGGCACTTCCTGACAGTAAGGGCGGTTCGACAGTGGAACACACTCCCTCAGAGAGTAGTGGAATCTCCTTCCTTGGAGGTCTTTAAGCAGAGGCTGGATGGCCATCTGTCGGGGATGCTTTGATTGGGAATTCCTGCATGGCAGGGGGTTGGACTGGATGGCCCTTTTGGTCTCTTCCAACTCTATGATTCTATGATTCTATGATTCTAGAGAAGAGATGGTTAAGAGGGGATATGATAATCCTCTTTAAATATTTGAAGGGATGTCATATTGAGGAAGGCACTATCTTGTTTTCTGCTGCTCCAGAGAATAGGAGTCGGAAAAACAGATGCAAGCTACAGGAAAAGAGATTCCATCTCAATATTAGGAGGCACTTTCTGACAGTGAGAGCTGTTCGACAATGGAACACATTCCCTCAGAGTGTGGTGGAGTCTCCTTCTTTGGAGGTTTTTAAACATGGGCTGGATGGCCATCTGTTGGGGATGCTTTTATTTTGAGTTCCTGCATGGCAGGGGGTTGGACTGGATGATCCTTGTGGTCTCTTCCAACTCTATGATTCTATGATTCTATGAAACAATTTTGGGGATCATATTTGGCATATTGGATAGCTATGTTGGGTAGCACATTGGGACTAAAACCCAGTACATTTGACCACCCCGCTGCCATGGAAGCCACCAGCTATCCCTGGAAAGTAGTATACATGATGCTGATCCAGAGCAGGATTCTGAATTGGATTGTCATTATTTTTAAGTCAGTCATTTTAAGCTAGCCTTTGTCCATACAATTTCTCTTCATCACAGTCTCTTGTACATCTGGGGTTCAACTGCAATCATAGCTAATGTCTGTTAGAGATTAGGTCCATCTATGGTGTCCATCAGATAAACAATGAAGTACCTTGAGAGCACTCTTACACTTTCTGGATGTATAAAATGGTTAGGAAATGTACTTTATCTTACAGCTTTTCTGTTCCATAAAACAGACACTATTACTCTCAATCAGATGCAGCAGAGGAAAATAAGGATCTCAAATAAGGCTGACACCAGTCTTTCAAGCTTCAGGAGAAATACCGAGAGGAGGAAATGCTCAAATGTAATGATCTTATGGAGTAGTGCACAAAACGTTGGTTAACATTTTGATGGGCTGCAAATTAAAGCCGAAGGGAGTCGAGAAAAAGCTACAATTACTGGAAGAACATAATGTGAAGCTTAGAAAGGGATGTGAAGTCAGCTGAGAAAAGCATAGCCATTATAATTAAAGCCAGCCAGCCAAAAACTGGTGCTGGTAACATGGTGGTGTTAGTAAATCTCAGGTTTCTCCAGTGTAGTCAACAACATTAGCACAGATGTCACTGCCAAACAGCAGAGCAAAACAAAGACCACCTGCTCACTTCATCTTGGCTGCTCACAGGTACTAATAAGCACCCATGGCATGTATAGGCCTCCTCAGCAGCACAAAACTTACTAGAAATCACAAAAAGCAGTTTTCATACCTACAATTCACACTGACATCCTGTGAAGTGGGGCTGTGTACCTAATATAGATTATAACCATGTTGGCTTGAGGGTTAGGACTATAGTCCACAAATGTAGCTATTTCATGCAGAATATGCTGTTCCAGTTTTCCAGATTTTTGCTTTCTTCTTCTTCTTCTTCTTCTTCTTCTTCTTCTTCTTCTTCCTCCTCCTCCTCCTCCTCCCCCTCCTCCTCCACTACCAACAACAACAGCAGCTGATGTATCGATATCATTTTCAAATGTTACTCATGCCCTCCAGGATTTCACAGATGAAAGCCAGGATATATGCACCCAAGCAATGTCATAATTTGTTAATGAGGAAGAACACAGAAGTTAGAAGAGGCCACAGTAGTTTTCTTTTGCCTGTGCTTACCTCCCCTCCCCTCCCCACTGCTGCATTAATTGAGTATGAACTGCTTTTGCACTCTGAACTCAGTTGTCACTAACTGAAATAAAATGAGAACAAAGTCAGAGGACAAGAGAAACTATAAGAGATCGATGAGAAAAGAAAGCTGAAACAGAGTAGAAGAGTAGTAGCTTTCTCCGCGCCTCTCTGCATGACATCGTAACACTTCTATTCCCTTCCCAAGGGAGAGAGTCGGAAAAGTGTGCCTTATTTTTCCAGTGCAACAAAAGACATGCTTTTATGACCATCTCCCTCAGGAAGAGAAGGGAAGTGCTATGATGGAGTGCAGAGAGGCACAGAGAAAGCCGCTACTCTCCCACTCCATATTGGCTTTTTTTTTTCTCATGGGAAAAGACTCTGGGACACTTGAAAAGCAGCTGAAAAAGTGGAACAAGAAAGGACTCTTCCTGCCAAATCAGGACAGTTGGAGGACATAGGTAACCCCAGGTACAGTGAATTGTAGGCTTCTAAACAAGGCTATATTTCAGAGGATGGAATTGGCAAAACCACCTCTCAGTATTCCTTGCCTTAAAAAAAAAAACCCTATGAAATCCATAGGGATGCCATAAGTTAACAGGCAAATTGAATGTACATATGCACACACAAACAAGAGTTCACCAAAGAGTGGACAGAAAGGCTGTCTGACCAGATAGAATTCAAAGACATAGCCATGTTAGTCTGGAATATCAGTATGCAAAGGGATCTTGTAGTTAGTCTCAAAAGTGCTAGAAAAAGGTGCTTAGTTAGTTTAAGGTGCTACAAGATCCCTCTGCCCAAAAAAGGTAGTACTTAACACTTACAACTCAAGACAGAGATGGGAAATCTGTCTCCACATTTCTTTCATCAGCCTTCCTGATAGGGCTTTCCTTCCAAGGCTTTCTTTCTCTCTCTCCCACTCCCCCCATTCTTCCCCCTCCCTGGACAACTTTCATCCACTGTTTGCCTTATCAGCTATGTGGGCTGGCAGGGAGTGGAGATCACAGAGAGGAGAAATATAATCTCCTCTCTCCCATCTCTACACCATAGAGTTGCTCAGCTGGATTGCGTGAAGCAGCCCCTTAAGGCTCAACTCTTTCCCAGTGATCAGCTGGAGCAATATCGGAGGAGATCCTGGAGAGAGAAGAGCTTAAATCTCCACATCCATGTTATCTTCCATCTCTGGTACTCTCAAATGATCAAGGAGAAACTGCTGGTCAACAGTGGAGATTGTGTATCTGTGTATGGCAGAGGCGGCTGTGTATATGTGTGTATTCAGTGGTCTGTGGGGGTGGAAATCAATGTGTGTGAATGATGTTATATGTTTATGAAAAAGAACTGGAAAGGGAGGTTAGAGGGTGCAGAAAAAGAAATGGGGCATGGGGAATCCCTGCTCACTCTGATTCATGATGCCCCAACCACTTTGCCAAGAGGAAATGTCCTTGGCCAACAGAGTGATGTTTCCCTTTCTCTTATGATGTTATCACATGTGGGCCAGTTTTGTTGTTAAAGAGATAATAAAGTGGAAATGAAGTTTCTCGGAAAAAAAGCAAAAACAGAGCTTAATTGCGCAAAAGCTTTTCACACGTGATTACAGTAATAACGGAATTACGTTAAAAGCCAAAAAAAGACATTTTTAACTTTCATACACAAGTGAAAAGAACCCGTACATGTACTGGAAATGGGTGTGTTTCGTGACCAGACTCCTCCTTTTTCCAGGGCGGGTCCTGCATTTCCCAGGAGGAAATGTCAGACTGTCCTCCATTTGGGGTCATGTCCTCCTGCACAGGTCCTAACCCCCTTCCGTTGGGGTTAGGACCTCTCAAGAGAGCAGAGGAGGAGGAGGAGGAGGAGGAGGAGGCTGGAAAGGAAAGGCAAGGCAAGCCGAGGCAAGGGAGGGATTGAGAGGGGGAAACTGGAGGTATGCCCCCCCATAAGCCATTCCCCTTTGTAGGACTTGCAGGGCAGAACTTCATGGTGAGATGGATTTCCAAGTTGCTCCACAAGCACACCCCACACTTGCACCCACATCCACCCACAGCTGCTGTGAGGGAAGCCTTCTCTCCCCTCCTTTTCCCTCTATCCCAAATGCCAAACTTCTCCTCCGTCCCAAACTTCCCTCTCCTTGCCTTGCCTTGCCTTCTCTTCCCTTTCCTGCATGGCAGGAGCCCGGGACTCTCCCTCCCTAGAGGCCCCTCCTCCTCCTCCTCTTGGCCCTCCTCCAGGTTTTAAAAGAGAATTGTCCGTGCGTATTTGCTTTTCACATTACAGTAAATGCAAAATTACTGTAATTTCACAAATGCATTTCCTCTAAACTCCCGAAATTAAAAAGATCTCAGATAATACCAGTTTCTGTCCAGTTTCTGTGCAATGTCATGTGAAATCATGAGGTGCAAATTCAGTTTTTGTTTGGGATTTGTGTGGATTAACCAACAGATTTCCCCCATGTGATAATGTCCTTAGTGTAAATTGAGAGAAGGAGACATAAATTACATTGGGAGACATACATCTGCTATGTGTTTATGTCTTTGTAGCTATGTCTCCCAGTGCTACCCCCACATCTCACCTTTAAGTAATGAAGACTCATTTCCCAAAGTGGCCATTTCCATGTCATTGAAGAGCAGGGGATCAGCAGAGAAACATCCAGGTATTTTTCGGTAGCTAGATATTCTACAACAAACATCTGAAGGGAGTTACTGAGGTCCTTGGGAGGTCATAAAATATTTGAGTTGAGGGTCCACAAGGGCCATGTAGTCCACCCCCAACATCCCTGCAGATAATATTCTTACAGCTAGAGCAGACCTGCACAACGTGGCAGGAGGTAGGGGCCAAAATTAAAGTAGGCTAAACTTCTTTGGGCTGCAAATAGGTTTAAATTAAATATAATTAATTAATAATTAATTAATATTAATTTAGTCCTCCTTCTCCTCTGCCCAGCCCCCTCCTCAGGAGAAAGCCGAGCAGCAGTGGAGCCTTGCCTGTCCTTCTCCTCAGGAGAAAGTCAAGTGACAGAGGAGCCTTGAGGGATGAGCACTTGCCCCGCTTCCTCCTCTGCCATCCAGCTTTCTCAAGAGAAAGCCAGGCAAAGGAGGAGTCTTGCAGGGCGAGCATTTGCCCATCCTCCTCCACCTATCCTTCTCCCTAGGAGAAAGCCAAAGAGCCAAGGACCCTTGTAGTGCACTGCCACCACCACCTGGCCTTTTCAGGAGAAAGCCAGGTGGTAGAGGAGCCTCACAGGGCAAATGCTTGCCCATCCACTCCTCTGTTGCTTGGCCTTCTCCTCAGGACAAAGCCAGGCAGTGGAGGAGCCTGAGAGGCATGTGTTTGCCCCTCCTCCTCCTCCTCCTCCACCATATAGCCTTCTCCTCAAGAGAAAGCTGAGCAGCAGAGGAACCTTGCAGGGTAAGCATTTGTCCTTCCTCCTCCGCATGGCCCTCTCTTCGGGAGGAGGCCAAGTAGTGGAGGAGCTTTGAAGTTCTTGCACATCCTCATGGGCCATCCAAAATCCTTTGGTGGGCCACATGCGATTCCCAGGCCATATGTTGTGTAGGCCTGAGCTAGAGGAAAATAGCTGGGTGTGTCTCTACTGATTTCATGCAGTTCTCCAACAACCTGAAAATAGCTGTGTTGAAGAAGTGAGTTATTTTAAGGTGGGCTGGGGAGGATTTTGGTTGCTACACAGCCAGTCAAGAATTCTGATCACTGCAACAACCAAAAGGGTTGTTTATGATAGCAGAAGTTGGATTTACACAATTGTATCTCACTAGTCAGATGCCCGTCAAGGTGTTCATCTGGTCCACTAAGCCCCAAGCCTCTACAAACTGGGCAGGATTCATGATATTATTGCCATCACCATTATCTCCTTCATTTAACAATGTACACCATAAGAACACCTTATCTCACGCCTACGCAACAAGCAAAGAAAGAGGAAACTGACATCAAAGTAAGGCTGTGGTCATAGGCCATGGATTAACTTTATGCTATTATTTATGCTGAGCAATATTATGTTTTGTCAAATATTTCAGAGGTCATCTCACCTTGGCCACTTTGGAGATGTAATTTTCAGTCATATTCAGCAGGACCATCCAATTCAAGGAGAAAGAAGGTCTCTTATTCAGAAGCAACCTGAGATTATGTTTAGATTTAACCCTGGTTAAAATAGCTGCTAATGGGGGACATTCTTCCACAGTGACCTGGTTAGGAGGCAATATGCAAAGCAAGTCTATTGTCTTCCGGTGTCCAAAAGTTTCAAAATACCATGTCAGAGGCTTTCTCAGTGGATGGAGTCACTGTGCGTGACTCACATTCCCATTTTTTCCCCTGAAGTGGTTATTTTGGGGCTGCATAACAAGCAGCTGTGTCACAAGGACATATGAGACACTTTAAACCTATACTTTTAGCAGCTCAGAGATGCGGTGCTGGTATATGGGGGGAGGGGAGGAATCATCTCTTTCCGCTTCCCATGCCAGGTGGATAGAAGAAGCAAATCTTCTGGAGTCTGAACATGGAAATGTTAATTGCAGGAGTATGGTTGATTTCACAGATGAGAAAGCAGCAAATGTTAATGCGCCAGCAAAATTTCACTCTTTTTTTTTTTTTTGCCAAACCTTAGGGAAGTTACATTCTTTGGACCATGGCTCAGTGGTGGCTGGTGGTTTCCATATCAGTGGCCCACTGAAACTGACCATTTCGGATTTTAGTCCCAATTTTAAATGAGCTAATCAGGGTGCTTGATCCTGTCCTGAAAATAGTTTCAGCACCTCCTTGAAGTTCAGACTAAAATCCAGAGTGGAATTCTTGTGGGTAAAAGATGTGGGTATGTATGGGATACCCAAGAGCCAGTGTGGTGTAGTAATTTGAGCGTTGGACTGTGACCCTGAAAACAAGGGTTCAATTCTCTGCTCAGCCATGGAAACCTGCTGGATGACCTTGGGTGAGTCACACACTCAGTTCTAGAAAACACCATGATAGGTTCACCCTAGGGTCACCATAAGTTGGAAACAACCTAGAAAACACACAACAACAACAACACAGGATGTCTGTTTCCTCAGTTCAATAGGGCTTTGCACTGGAACTTGTAGCTCCAATCAAACTGTTGGTTCAGCCATGATTAAGTTCAGACCCAAAACTTACATAGGTGCTGAAAGCTTACCCTTTTGTGATTCACAGCTAGCAACTAATAGAGGCAGTGAACTATATATGTTTCCCTCTCCTCCTGGATATATTTATGTACAAATAGCCAAGCCCTTTGCCCATGGCCCTGAAACTCCTACCAGGCTCACAATCCCCTGAGAATGACACAGGGTGGGGTGGAGAAGATAGAAATGCTGTCCAGGAACACAGGCTACCAATGTGGAAATAATGTCTCGATCCAATGACCAGCAGAGTTGCTGGTACTGTGGGGTGGTCTGTCATGACAAGGCATGGTGCTGATCTCAGCTCTCAGGTTTAAACATCCTGAATTTTATTTATTTATTTGGTTATTTATTTTTTATTTATTGAACTTCTTGTTAATTATAAAGCTTCTCCATCTTCATCTTCCAATGATGTAATCTATTTGATTTCTATATTGGCCATCAGGTCATGTCTTTAACTCAGCTTTTGCCTGACATGTGTGCAGTCACCTTTTTGGTTGCTTAGCAGATAAATATTCAAGACCTCACACCAGAAATGGAGGCAAAAGTGATCCACATTGGCAAAGAAAGATGGCCAAGAAAGATGCCATCCTGATAGGAAAGCATGCAATTTAGGTCCTCAGACAGGGCCGAACTGGTCTCCCCTTTGCCATGATATTTGTCCCGGGAAGCAGAGGGAGCTACCTCCTAAAGTCCCAAGCTCCACCATAGAGACCAGACAGTGGTGCTCTCCACCTTTCCTACACAGAGCTTAGGAATATTATTTTTTGCACTATAACATCCAGAGACCTAAAGTCAGAATCTCTAGAAATGGCCAAGAATTTCTGGGTATGGCCCCTGGTGTCTCCACAAGGGATGGGCCCTGATAATGTCAACAGGCACGATACATTAAATATCCACACAGTTGCTCAGATCATGTCATTCACATGAAAAACACTGACTCTTAACAAATGCCCTCTCAGCAGCTTTAAGTTTGTTAATAATTCCCTTACTGATTATGGGTGTCTTCTTGGAACCCTGGCATTTTGGCTAACACTGTTTTAAACAACAGTTGGACTTGTAATAGTTTTCAAACTTTTCTTTGAATGAAAACAAACAAAGCCCAAAAAACTTTGCCCAGATCTTTTAAAACACTTTTCTTACAACAGTTTTTGCAATGCATGGGAATTGTAGACCAACTAATGAACCTTTTCCAAGCTTTGATTTGAACAGAAAACTCCAAGCCCTGTTTTCGAAGCACTGATTTTAATGTACGGAAGCTGAAAATCTTTCCGCTGTCACACAAGCTTTTCCAAGCAAAGAGGTTTTCCAGATTCTGCTCCCATTAATGTGTCCCTCCCTGATCTAATTCCTTTTCTTCTCTCTTTTTTTTTACAGTTAAATTGGTAAATCCTCCTCACCCTCTTCCTTCATAATTATAATCATACTAATGCTATTAATAATCATCAAATATTTGGGAAGAAGAAGAAGAAGAAGAAGAAGAAGAAGAAGAAGAAGAAGAAGAAGAAGAAGACTGACAGCAATAATTGCAGGGCAATAAAAATCAACTGGGTATGCACATCAGTATATATTTAGTCAGGAGCAAGCCATACTGAGTTTAATATGGGTTGCCCCTCCTTATTTATCAGAGCTTCTTTCTCCTCACTGTTCCACTCATGTCCTCTTTTCTGGTAGTAAATGTCTGTTGTCTCAGCCTAGGATTTTTATTGCTCCGTCCCGGATTCATCCCTTTTCACTTCCTACCCCTCATTCCTGGAACCTCCTTCCCCCACGAGTACGGGGCATTACTTCTTTAACCAGCTTCAAAGCTGAGTTAAAGAAAATAATAATAATAATAATAATAATAATAATAATAATAATAATAATAAATAATTTTATTTTTACCCCGCCCCTCTGAGCGCAATCGAGGCATTGTTCAGGGCAGTGTTCTCAGGCATTACATGATTATTATTTGATGTTTTTAATTTGTTGCCTCCTTTGTATTAATATGTATTATTTTATTATTATTTTGTATAATGTACGCCATTGGCAGGCTTATCTTTATCTATTTTTATCTATTTTATTGACTGTATGTACAGCGCTGTGTAAATCTACAGCGCTATATAAATAAAGCATAATAATAACAACAATAGAATTAACAACCTTAAAATGCCAAGAGCCTAACATACACCAATCATGGTTTCCTATTTTCTTTGGAGCAGGGAAAATGAGAGGAAATTGGAGAGACAAAGAGAGAATAAAAGAAAGATTAAGAATATAGCAAGCAAAATTACAGATAGGAAGAGCAAGTGTGAGAAACAGAAAAAGATGTATGAGGAAGGAGGGAGAAGATAAATATAGCCAAGAGAATGGAGAGGGGACAGAAGATGAAAGAGAACAAGAGAGAGGGAGGGGGACTATGGACCTTATCACATGGGGGTCTAAAGCAGTCCCATCCCCGTGGCATCCCCGTCCCATCGCGCTTCCTTTACCCGTGCGATCAAACGACGTCGCAGGGAAACCCCGCCCATCCCCGTCGCACCCCGGTCGCATCCCCGTCCCATCATGCTTCCTTACCCCGTTCGATCACACAACATCACAGGGAAACCCCACCCATCCCTGTCGCATCCCTGTTGCATCCCCGTATCATCCCGTGACTTTTGGCTTCCTGGTCGAAATGGGAATTACATTTCCTGCGACCTGAAGGAAGTGCAATGGGATGGGGATGCGACTGCTTGGACCCCGTGTGGTAAGGTCCTATGGAAGGAAGGGGAAGAGTGCAAATAGGAGATGTGGACAGGGGAAAGGAGGAAAGAGGATGAAAAGACATTAAGGAATTTGGGTGCAGGGGTATAAGAAGAAAGAGGATGATAAAGAGAGGAATGAGGACAAAGATGAGCATGTGCAACAGTTTTGTAAGAGAGAAGAAGGAGACAGAAGATGTGAGAATGGGAGCTCTGAGGGACAGAAAAAGAAAAAGAAGGAAAAAGAATTGAAATCTAGAATTAAAATAGGAAGGAATTTAACTGATATGGCATTCATACCAGGCTTTACCTCCGACCAAGAAAGGAAACTGTACCATGGCTTTGAAGGCAAAGTGAGGGAACAGAACTGGGAAAGTGAACAATTAGACAGGAAAAGCCACACTGTGGTGCTGTATTTAGGAAACAATTCCTGAGGCAGAAATTCCTAAGGCAGCTCAGTATTTCCCAGCACTGATCACTGTCTTCCACTGGTCCCAGCCTTGACTTGAAAAACCCTGACAGGAGGAGGAGAAAGAGCAGGAAATGGCCAGGTGGACACCCTGGGGAATCCACAGCAACTCCTCCAAAGCAACCTGCAACAGTGGTAGGGTGGGTGCAGCACACAGGTTTGTTTGTTTTTTTAATAAATATTTTCAAGGCAGTGTTTCTGTCCTAAGATTCCTTCCTGGTCCTGATGCCCAGTGGAGAGGTGCCAGGTCCTGATGACAATCCTGTTCCTAGTAAACATGGGAAGGTGGTGGTTGGAGTTGCTGAACAACTGAATAGAGCTTAAGCCTCACGGAGATCTAGGTGCTGATTATTTCATGAAGCTAAATCTGGCCTAGTTAGCTTCTGGCAGTAAAAGTTGAAAACTGAAAGCTAAATGGTACATAGCTACTACAAAAAGTACATCGGGCACCTGACTAATGGAAATCCTTATCAGAACTGAAGTGAGTGAAAATATGCCCTAAAAAAGGGTATGATTTGCACAAAGCACATACCGCATATGTGCCAAGACAGAACAAAAACAGCACATTGAATCCCATGAGAGAAATATAGATTTCCTTGAAAGCAGAGCCTCAAGGAGCCAGTCAGGCTGCAACATTTCACTTTTCACTCCTCTGCAAAACAGCAAACGCCTCTTTTGAATAGACAAGCTGTAGTGTGTCATCTCTGATTAACAAGAAGCTAAAGCATTCCTACATGACTGCCTGGGTGGCCACTTGGTGAAAAACAAGATGCTAAGAGGAGCCATAATAGTGTCAAAGTGACACCCTCCACAAGTGCCAGCTGTCATAGAAATGAGCAGACATATTGTGAAACCAGTCTCTGGATTTCTTAGGGCCAAAATACATATGGTATTCACTGATTTTAAAGAGGCAGAAATCATTGAAAATTCTAAATACCAGGTGCAGCCACTGAGAACGTGAGACATTCAGGATCAGAGCCATGCTGCATGGGAGAAAGGTTTAATCTTTCCCCCCTGTACTGTGGTCTTGACCAAACCAAGCAATGTCCATGCCTATTAACCCAGGAGTGTCAGATTATATCTGGGGACAAATCCTCGCTCAGCTAGGAGGAAGCTTACTGGGTTACTTTGAACCTAATGTGCCTCACAGGATTGTTGTGATGTTGCTGCTGATGCTGCTGCTAATGATGATGATGATGATGATAACAGCAGCAGCAGCAATAATAACAGGAATGTCCATGGTCAGAGGTTATCAAAACCACATTATCATGGACGGATCATTTCCTGATCAAGACTGAACTAAGAACCACTGTCCGCCCTACTGGGGGTGGCGGACCTATTAGAATGGTCCGCCCTTGAAGGCTAATGGGACCAACTGGATTCCAGAAAGCCTTAGAGGGTTTAATAGTAGGTAATGCAGGTGATTCTGTCAAAGCTTTAGTTAATACCTAGAACACCGATCTTACCAAGGCTATCGACACAATTGCTCCCAAGCGTGCTTTCCAACCCACTTCTAAACACAAGCTGTGGTATACGGAGGAGCTTAGGAAGATGAAGCGGGCTGGACAATGACTAGAGTGCTCCTGGTGGAAAACTCAACTCTTATCTGACAAGACTCATCATAGGAACTTTCCTTGTTCCTATCAAGAGGCAATACATGCAGCGCAGAAATCTTTCTCCTCTGCACATATTGCGTCTGCAGAGTCCCATCCAGCAGAGCTGTTTAGGGCGGCAGGGGAACTGACACAGGTTCCACCTATGCAGAACCCTTTACTTAACCCGACAATGGCCTGGTGTGATGCGTTTAACAACTTCTTTGCAGATAAAATCTCTCAGGTAAGAGACGACTTAGATGCCAGTGTTATGACAGAATCAGTTGATGAAGTGTCCAGCAACTCCATTGATGAAATTATACTGGATCAGCTTCAATCTGTGAGTACCGATGACGTGGACAAACTCCTTGTCAGAGTGAGGAAAACAACCTGCCTTCTCGATCCTTGCCCATCATGGCTGGCCATCCAGGGGGGAGATGCAGTGAGGACGTTCCTTAGGGACGTTGTCAATTCATCCCTTAGGGAAGGTTTGGTTCCATCTTGTCTAAAGGAAGCGTCAGTTAGGCCGTTTCTGAAAAAAAACTTCCCTGGACCCCCTGGTTATGAATAACTATAGGCCAGTCTCTCTAGTACCTTTTTTAAACAAAGTGATTGAGAGGGCAGTTGCTCTTCAACTCCAAGCCGTCTTGGATGAAACCGATTATCTAGACCCATTTCAAACTGGCTTCAGGACAGGCTTTGGGATTGAGACTGCCATGGTTGCCTTGACTGACGATCTGCATCTGAGCATCGACAGGGGTAGTGTGACCCTGTTGGTGCTTTTAGACCTCTCAGCGGCTTTTGATATGATAGACCATGGCATTCTCTTGGATCGCCTGAGGGGGTTAGATATCAGAGGCACTGCATTTCAGTGGTTCCGGTCCTTCATCTCGGGCAGGCCCCGGGGGTGCTGCTCGGGGACAGATGCTCCAGCAAAAGGGAGCTCACCTGTGGGGTTCCACAAGGTGCTATACTGTCCCCAATGTTGTTCAACATCTATATGAAGCCGCCGGGTGAGATCATTCAGAGTTATGGAGCTGGGTGTTATCAGTACGCTGATGACACCCAGATTTATTTCTCTGTGTCTCATTCGTCGGCCTTGAATTCTGATGGCGTCTCTTCTCTCAATGAACGTCTTCGGGCAGTAAGATGAGGAAAAACAGATTGAAACTGAATCCGGACAAGACGGAGGTGCTCACGGTAGTGGCCCCAAAACCAAGAATTGGACTGCAACCTCCAGTGACTGTATTCGCAGTCTGGGGGTGCTCCTTGACTTGTCACTCCTGATGGTGAATCAGGTGAATGCGACAGTCAAGAGTGCCTGTTATCAGCTTTGGCTGATACGCCAGCTGCGCCCTTTTCTGGAAGTAAGGGATCTCGAGACTGTTGTACATGTGCTGATAACCTCATGTCTTGATTTCTGTAATGCACTCTACATGTGGCTACCCTCGTGCTTGGTTCGGAAACTTCAATTGGTGCAGAACATCGCAGCCAGAGTTGTGTCTGGAACATCCAGGAGGGATCATATTACCCCTGTATTAAGGTCCCTTCACTGGCTGCCCATTAGTTTCCGGGCCAGTACAAGGTGTTGGTTATTACCTTTAAAGCCCTAAATGGCTTGGGTCCAAACTATCTTCGGGACCGCCTCCTCCCCTATAATCCTCCCCATGCACTCCTGTCCTCTGGGAGGAATCTGCTCCAGCCACAAAAAACTAGGTTTGCGGCTACCTCCCAGAGGGCATTTTCTGTGGTCGCCCCTAGATTGTGGAACAGCCTGCCGGATGAGATCCGTCAATTGACATCTTTAGACAACTTTAAAAAGGCTGTCCAGACAGATCTCTTCTGGCAGGCCTTTCCAGAATAATGATCCCGACCTCAGGAATTCCATCTAAGGAGAGCCCTCCCAGAAGTCCTCTCCTAGCTTAAAAGAACATCCCCGCTTTTTCTTGTAATAGTTGAAGTGTCAGCTCATTGCTGTTTATTGTCTGTTTTAATTTGGATGGTTTTAATTTGTCTGAGTTTAATATTGTTTTAAGGGGGTGGGGGGGTATTGGGGTCAATTGTATTTGGGTCTGTTCTTAACTGTTAGCCGCCCCGATTGTTCTCAGAGGGGCGGGATACAAATACATTTTATTATTATTATTATTATTGGAAGAAACTGATTATCTAGATCCATTTCAAACTGGCTTTAGGACAGGATATGGAGTTGAGACTGCCATGGTTGCTCTGGCTGATGACCTTCACCTGGGCATCGACAGGGGTAGTGTGACCCTGTTGGTGCTTCTGGACCTCTCAGTAGCTTTTGATACAATAGATCATACCATCCTTTTGGATCACCTGAGAGGGTTAGGAATCAGAGGCACTGCATTGCATTGGTTTGATTCCTTCCTCTTGGGCAGATCTCAGAGGGTGAGGCTCAGGGACAGTTGCTCTACAAGAAAAGAGCTTAATTTTGGTGTCCTCAATGTGCCATCCTGTCCCTGATGCTATTTAATATATATATGAAGCTGCTGGGAGATATCATCTGGAGACATGGGGTGCGGTATTATCAGTATGCTGGTGATACACAGATATACTTCTCCATGTCTCAGTCCTCACTTTGACTTCATATGGCATCTCTCCTCTCAATGATTATTTTAAGGCAGTAATGGACTGGATGAGGAAAAACAGTTTGAGACTGAATCCAGATAAAATGGAGGTACTAACAGTTGCGGGCCCGAAACCAGGTATGGGAATACAACTTCCAGTACTAGATGGGATCACACTCCCCTCCAAGGACTGTGTTCACAGTCTGGGGGTGCTCCTGGATCCATCACTCCAGATGTCAAATCAGGTAAATGAGACTGTTAGGAGCGCCTGTTATTAGCTTCGGCTGATACACCAGCTGCGCCCTTTCCTGGGAACTAAGGATCTTGAAACTGTGGTACATGTGCTGGTAACCTCATGTCTTGACTTCTATAACGTGCTCTACATGGGGCTACCCTTGTGCTTGACCCGGACAAGTCTACATAGGGACCACCAAACACAGTGTCCAAACATGAATCAAGGAACATGAGAAGACACTGCAGACTGGGCCAGCCAGAAAAATCAGGAGTAGCAGAACACATTATAAACCATCCTGGGCATAAAATGTTGTTTGAAAACACTGAAAATCTGGACCATTCCAACAACTATCAGGTCAGAATGCACAGGGAAGCCATCGAAATCCACAAACACCTGGACAACTTCAACAGGAAAGAATAAACCCTTAAAGTAAACAAAGTTTGGCTACCAGTCCTGCAAAATAGAAAAATCAGCACTCAGCAAATACAAATGGGAAACCACCCAGGGTCAGGGGCTTTCCCATCAGACAATGATCACCAATTAGCAGACAATAATCCTCTTTTGCATATCCTCCTATCCTGAGGCCCTGCCATCAACACAGAACAATACACAATCAACAATAGAACAATACACAGTTTACATGGAAATCACTCCTCCCTATCCAGGGTCTCACAGTATATATATATATATACCCACTCTCTTCCATTCCAGCATTCTCTGATGATGCCAGCCACAAATGCTGGTGAAATGTCAGAAAGAAACTCTTCTAGAACATGGCCAAACAGCCTGAAAAACCCACAAAAAACTAAGGGAGACCAATGGCTCTCTCATCCTGGCCTCTGCCATGATGCTCCACTCTCCTCTCTCACTCCTCATAGCCTCTGCCATGCCAGGGGCAATGGTATGCGTGCCCTCTCTGGTACGTGTCCCACAGGTTCACCACCACAGCTCTAAGACGTTGGTTTTCAGTCTCAATATTTGGCCCTCCAAATAGTTTGGATTTCAATTCCCAGAAGCCACAGACAACTTGACACATGGTTAGGGATTCTTGGAGGTGAGGTCCAAAAATATCTGGAGGACCAGTGATTCAGTACCACTGTTCTTGAGAGGAATCATCTTAGAGGTTTTCTGGGAGCATTGTGTGGCACTTACAAGGGGCCAAAATAAGGGAAAGGATATGCACATTCCCCCAAAAGAGAATACAATCTGAATAATATGATAATGTTTGTATAGAAATAATTAAGCTAGGGATGTCCAAAACCAGTTCATCAACATCTGGAGGCTACCAGGTCCACACAGCCCTGAGATAATACTTGTGGGAAACATTTTGAAGACATTCATAAATAGTGTGAATTATCATCCTACCCATGCTCTGCTTTTCAAAGGTTCTTGAACAGCCAGATCCTATTGGGGCAATGTGTGTGTGTGTGGGGGGGGGGGGAGATGATTCTTTTAATTGTTATATATTCCCAGTGGTGCCAGAGGTTTCTCATCTAAAACTTTGACTTCAGAAAGTCTTTGTAACTTAAAATTGCTTTAACAAAGCCAAATTATTTATAACCTAATTAATACAATGCCTGCTCTGGCCTCTTCTTCTTCTTCTTCTTCTTCTTCTTCTTCTTCTTCTTCTTCTTCTTCTTCTTCTTCGTGGCATGCACAGCTGATGATAAACAGCAGTTTTGCTAAGCAGCAGCTATTTTCACTGTTGTCTATTTTACTTTTTTATCTAAGTTTAAAAGCCAAGACACATTTTAAGTTTTAAACAGACATTAGGAGACAGTGTTTCCACCTTGCTTTCCACAAGGTTCTGATCCACAGTTATTTTAGATTTGGGGGAAATTCCTATCTTAAACTCAGTGGTGTTATCATAGGCACAGTGGCTCCATTATATTGAAATGGTATTCATGATTAAATGGAAGAGCCTCCTCCCATGCCATCTCCCACTTGTCTCACCTCTGTCTGTGATACATGGATGACATAATGGTCTCAACCCACTGGAAAGAGCTCTTTCTGAAATTTCATCAGGTTTTCATTGGATTTCTTTATTCCACCATTAATGTAATGTTTGGGTCCTTGTTTAAAAGATCTTCTTAGGAGGATGTACATTTAGCTGCCTCTTTTTTGGCATGAGGGAGGAAAGGAAGCCAAGGATGGATTAGGGCTTCAACTAGCTTGGATATTCAGCAGGAGTGTTCTGGAGGGGACTTGTAAATATAAGGGCTATGAAAGGAAAATAAGTATATCGATAGGGGAGGGAGGTTGATCAGCTGTTTTGACTGATAAATGGGTTCTCAGAAGACAGTTTTCCATTTGAAGATCTGTTTGAAGGCAATTTTCTATTTCAGTGCTATCTTTAATGGAAGAGCCAATCCAGTCCAAGTTCAGTTTAAAGATGAAGAACCACAAGAAGATAGGAGAGCCCTCAAGAGCTCTCAGGTTGCTTTGAAGTTAGCACCTGGACAAGAGACTGGGCAGGAAATAACACAAGACATTGAGGTCAGCCTTCTCAATGGGGAGGTGTATTGTTTTTTAAGAGCTAGTGTGGGGTAGTGATTTGAGAGTTGGACTAGGACTCTAGGAGACTATGGTTTGAATCCCCACTCAGCCATGAAGAGCCACTGAATGGCTTTGGGCAACTCTCTCAGCCTTATGGGAAGGCAGTAGCAAACCTCCTCTGAATTAATCTTGTGAAGAAAACCCTAGGATAGGGTTCCCATAAGTCAGAGTCAACTTGAAAGCACATAACACCAAAAACATTGTATTTCTATTTAAATTACAGTGATTTTTGCAGCTATACATCTTAATTAGCATATGTAATTTTTATGCAAATCATGTGCCCTCTTTTGTTCTTTTTTTTATTTTATTTTTTTTGGCAATGTATAAGCATCTACCCTAAACAGAGATGCCTTTAGCAAACAGAATAAATTAAATGAGCTCACTCACAAAAATTCAACTTAATATATCCTAAAACTTCCCCAGAGGCCAGAGTGATGTCTGACCTCTATGAACTAAATCTATGTGGCCTTGTCTTCTACAGAATACTAACCAGAATTAGTTCAACTATTGAAAAAAGGGGTGGGGGGGAGAAAAAAGAAAAAAAATGTCAAATCAAGGCTGGCCTTCAAGGCAGCTATTTCCAAAGCAATTTTAAGCAGATATTTCAAGCAAAGACAAGCATTGTTCACAATGAATAAACTAATTCCAAAGCACCCAAGCATTACGTGAGGAAGTTTAACAAAACATTTTAAAGAAGAAAAAAAAAAGGGGAGGGGGAAACACCCTGAATCTGAGGAACAGAGAGAACAATATAAATGATATGGGGCCAATATTTTGAACATTCAGAAGAACATGTTGCCTCTCATGGTGTTCAAGAAACCCCATGATAGGAAGGATCCCCCCCCATTACATTTCAATCACTCCTTTCCTCCAGGGATCTGAAATTAGCCTAGAATGTTCTTCTCTTTCCACTGTACCCTCACAAGAACCCTATGAGATAGACTAAGGGCCTTTGCAGACTGCTAGAAATAGTGCAAATTGAGTCCACTTTTAAGGGTTAGGGTTAGGGAATCATGGGAACTGTATTTTATTGTGGCACCAGTGCTCTCGGACAGAGGCTTAATGTCTCAGAAAAAAAATTCCCATGATTCCCTAGCACTAACCCTAACCCTTAAAGTGGACTCAATTTGCACTATTTCTGGCAGTCTGCAAAGGCCCTTACTGGCTCCAGAAGTTCACCCAGTAAACTTCACAGTGAGGTCAGGAACTATTGGGATTTGAACCTGGGTTTCCCAACACTAACTACTATACCACACTGCTTTACTGATGCGTAAAAAGATATAAAGGAATTCTGTTCCACCTTTAGACTATGGAAAAGAATTTTTCCAGTAGAGGTTTGGGGGACTTCAGTATATCTCATATATAGTATATCTCACTGTTTTTTTTAGTATAGTATAGTATAGTATAGTATAGCATATCTCACAGATGTGTAAGAGTCATATTCAGCCACCAGTATGAGAACTATAGATTGGTCATTCCTTTGAAGAGGAGGGAAGAGGGAATCTGTGGAGAGCAGAAAGAATAATGCCAAGCTAGCAACAGCCAGTCAGGAGTGAGCTGACGACAGCCAATATAATTGTGGGCTGTAGGTGATAAAGAATTTTGTTGCTGTCAGACCAGGTCTGGATGTGTAACAGTCCAGGAGTGAGGGACTGGGAAGAAAAAAGTCCAGTAGTGAGGGAGTTAGTTTGAATATAGCACTCCAAGAGAGGGAGTTGCTGGTATTTGCTATCCTGCAGGATATAGTTAGCCTGAGGGCTAGTATAGAAATAAGGTTGGAAGGATAACAGTAAATAAGGATGGTGTGAGAATCCTAAATGAGAGTATCCGGTGTTCTCTAGAGTTAAAGAGTATATAACAAAATATAACAAGAACAAGTGAATGCAACATCATAACAAATGAAACATTGTTAACCATCATTCAAATAAAGTTTTATTGTTTTTTAATTACGAGCTTGTCTAAATCTGGACTGAATTTCCATGCTACTAAGAAATAAAGAAACCAATTTTGGGGAATAAACCTATAGATATAAATAAAAGTCTTGTACATCAGATATTGAGGCAGCAGTGGGATCACAATAGCCATTGGGCTGCCACATCAAGAAAAGTAAGCGGTGCTGGTGACAAAAGCTGCCAAGCATTTCTGGACTGTTGATAGCCCATGAATCCTAGTGTGTATTTCTTTAGCAGTTCCTCCCCATGCTGCCCCAATGGTTTGAGTGGGGAGGACAGAATTTACTCACAATTCTCATTAGAAATGCTGATGTTAAGAATGGGAGACAGTGGACTGGAAAAGGCAATCTAAATTGCTACCTCTAAATGCACACGTCTTCTAGCCTCTGCCTCATAGTCATTTACCTTGACAGCACTGTAGTGATATAGTCATGAATTTTTGTTAATAAGGAAGCAATCACTATGTCTGTGTGGTGGGGTAGCTCATACACTTGGGGATCTTTGGGGAAGCCCTTGCTGGCCACAATCCCATGAGAAACCTCTATACTCCTTCCCCTCTCCAGCCCATTTTTCAGAATTTGTGTGCATGAAGATTTGTGCAGATCTCATTCACCCTAATAGGGTGGGGTAGGCAACATGGTAGTACCCTCTAGATCAGGAAAAGTTGCTGCAGCAGGCCAAGGGACAACCTTTATGCCCTGAAGCTACTACTAGTAGTACTAGTTATTCAGAAAAACCAAGTGCCAAAAGTCCCAAATGGGGATGGGTACTTTTTGATGTTAAACAGCACAGGAGGGCCTTGCAAGCTATTTAAAAGGTAAAGCGTTGCAACTAGAGGCAACTAGAGGCTTCCAAGGGCAATTCGGTCTCTATTTTCTCCAGAAAAATGTTGGTCTGGGGATTCTGGAGGTGTGTGAGAGCACCAAAGCATCTTTGGAGGAGGCAGATGCAGTTCCAGGACTGCACTTTGCCTACCCTTACTCTAGATGGTTTTAGACTACAGCTTCAATCACCCCAGGACCAGCAGTGCTGGCTCAAGCTGATGAGCATTGCAGTTCAAGACATCAAGAGGGTGCTGGGCTCTCTGTTCATATTGTCTCCAGAACTGTGGCCATGACTGACATTGTTCCCAGAAGGAAGGAAGAAAAAGAAGTGAAAAAAAGAAAAGAAAAGAGGCAGCTAAATCATTCTAGAATACAGAATTGAGATTCTGCCCATGTCTGGAGAGTTACTGGGAAGCGAACACAGATAATGAGAGCTCTCTGAACAAACTGACAGGCTCCCCATGCTGTGTCATTGCCCTGCTGTCTACAGTAACATCCAGACAATCAGCAGCACTTTATTTCTGCAACATTTGCTGAAGGGGGAAAGTGGGGAGATGGCTGAGTTTTGGGAGCAAACTGGATGCTTAACTGACCTTGTGCATCAGAAGCATCTGGAGCACAAGCAACTGTTACATGTTATTCAGAGGACAAATGTGAAGCCAAATCCAGCCCAAAAACAAAACAAAACAAAAGACCACGCTGACTTTTCATTCCAGGCATGAAAAATCCATACCTTTCATTCTATCCTCCATTCCTTTATAGCTGCTGACCCTTACTAGTCCTCCCAAAAGACTCATTAGTGTTCCATCAAGGTGAGCTTTCATATCTTGTGTCCCACCAGTCCCTGTATGAAAGAACCTCAAGTTCGCCATGACTGAACAAAACAACAACAACAACAACAACAACAACAACAACAAAACCACTGTGCCTGAGAAGGACATTTGCAGGTTTACAAGCATTCAATTATTGTATTTAATATTTTCAGCAAATTAGTATATAGAGAGATCAGGAGATTGGGAAAAACACAGAGTTTGCAAAGTTATCAACATGCCTAAAGGTCACAGATGAATAATTCAGCAGGCTGGGTTGATAAGAGATGGCACATCATGCTTGTGGGAGGGCAAAGCTGCCTTAAGTGGTAGATATTGAATAGTGTGGGGAAAGTGGGCTCTTCTTTGAACTGGAGAACAGAACTTTACATTCCAGGAAGTTTCCTCTGCATTTCATAAGTTAGCTCGCTGCCCTTGTGTGTGGTGCAGGATATTGTCCCCATTATTAGTGATACAGTTCAGTGTACAACACCCAGCAAAGAGACAGAGAACCACAGAGATGTTCAGGAGGCTGTAGGGAGGAAAAGGGTGCTGTTTCTGCTTCTGCCTTGGACCTCTGCTTCCTTAGTGGACTTGTCTCCTTACAGGACTGAGGCCCTGTCAACCAGCTTGCAATGAATATCCAAGGCAAAGGTTTGTCCTTTTGCCTGAAAAAGACAAGGGTTTCTTACCTATGTTGACCATTCCTGCTTTTATTACCCCCCTGTCTGTTTATTGTATTGTTTTTAATAGGCACTGTCTTGTTGGCTTAATATAGGAAGGATGTGTTTTCCAGAGGAGGGAGGGGATACACAGGTTCAGGAAGTGGCCATTGGAGTCATACAGGGCAGAGGGAGATGTGGATGGAGGAGACAATTAAAATATCAAGGAAGAGGGGAGAACAAGAGGGTCCTTGTTGTCCTCAAACTGTCTCCCAGCCCAAATAGCATGGATAGCCTTGGTGACAGCCCCCCCCCCCAGTTGAAAATGCTGCTGCTGAATGCTAGGTTAGTGAATGGTAAAACAGCTGCCATTCAGGACTTGATCCTGGATGAACAAGCTGACCTGGCCTGTATTACATAGACCCGGTTGGACAAGGCAGAGGTATGTGTGTAATCTCTCTCAGCTTTGCCCACCAGGATTCTCTGTGCATCAGCAGGAGAGACCTGAGGGGGTGGGGAGATGGACTTTCCATGGTCTATCATGATTCCATCCCCCTGACCAGATGCCCCCTCACACAGTTTACTGGATTTGAGTGTGTTTATTTAAAGATAGCTAGGACAGAATAGGGATTCTGGTGGTGTACCGCCCACCCAAGTGCTCAACAGTCTCCCTTCCTGTGGTAGCCAGGGTAGTCTCAGGGTTGGGGTTGGGGTTTCCTCATCTACTAGTGCTGGGGGACTTCAATATCCATGCTGAGACTGCCCTTTCTGGGGTCTCTCAGGACTTTATGGCCTCCATGACAACCATGGGGCTGTCCCAAATGGTATCTGGGCCTACTCATGCTGTTGGGCACACTCCGGACTTTGTTTTCTGTGCTGGGTTGGGTGATGATGATCTTGGCATAGAGGAACTCTCCACAGTTCCATTGTCATGGACAGATCATTATTTGGTCAGGTTTAGACTCACTGGGACTCAGAACCTCTGCAGGTGGAGGACTTACTAAGATGGTCTGTCCCAGGAGACTGATGGATCTAGATGGATTCCTGATGGCTCTTGTCAGGTGATTCTATTGAAGCTCTGGCTGACCTTTGGAATGTAGAAATGGCCAGGGTGGTGGACACACACTCCTGAGCATCCCCTGTTATGGAGTAGAGCCAAACCAGCCCCCTGGTTCTCCAAGAATTTGGCAGTGATGAAGTGAGTGAGAATAGAGCGATGTTGGCCAAAGACTTGAAGCAAATTTGACTGAACATGAGCTAGAATCTATTTGAAGGCCTACTCTGTGACAGTACGGGCAGCAAAGAAATTATTTTTTGCTGCCAGCATTGCATTTGTATGGAGCCATCCAACAGAGCTGTTCCAAGTGGTCAGGAGCTTCTTGCATACTGACCCTCAAGTACGAAATGCAGACCACTCATCAGCCCGCTGCAAGAATTTGCATGGCACTCTGCAGATAAAGTTGCTCAGATCTGCTCTGACTTGGATGCTGTAGTTGATACAGTACCAGTGGATGTAACTTTGACAGTGTTTTTGCACATTTAAAACTTTTGCACCAACTGTGCCCATTCCTTAAAACACTGGATCTGGCCTCAGTGGTATATGCTTTGGTTACATCCCATTTGGACTACTGCAATGTATTTCACTTGGGGCTTCCTTTGAAGAGTGTTCAGAAACTGCAGCTGGTCCAAAGAGGGGCAGCCACTGTTAACTGGAGCAGGTTCCAGAGACCACACAATATCCTTGTTGAAACAACTCCACTGGCTGCCAGTTTGTTTCCGGACACAATTCAAAGTGCTGGTTATGACCTATAAAGCCCTATATGACTCAGGTCCAGGCTATTTGGCACACCGTATCTCTCTGTATGAGCCAGCTCAGGCTCTGAATCTTCAGGAGAGGCCCTTCTCTCAGTCCCACCAACCATCACAAGCACGGCTAGTGGGGACATGAGAGAGAGCCTTCTCAGTAGCTGCCCCTAAACTGCCTTCCCAGGGAGGCCAGAATGGCCCCCTCCTTGTTGCCCTTCCACCTGGAGGTTAAAACCTTCTTTTGCAAACAGGCTTTTAAAACAGAAAGTTTTTAAAGAATGAGCTGGGGTGTTGTATTGTTTTAAAGTGTTTTACACAGTTTTATCTTTTTAAATTGTATTTTATTCTTCTAACAAGCAATCTATTTTAATATAGTAATAATTTAATTCTATTTTAATGTATTACTTTTCTATGTTTTTAATTGTACTGTGTGTGTTTTTAATATTGTGAGCCACTCTGGGTCCCAGTTCTGGGGAAAGAGCAAGATACAAATAAATATAATCATAATCATAATCATCTACCAGTTGAATCAGCTTTTGTGAGTGGAACGAGGAAGAACAGACCTTGTTCACTCAAAGGAGCAAAATGTCTTGGGTCAGAATTGGTGTGCATGATATGCCTACCATAAGGGATTTTACTCCTTTCTGAAACTTCCCATTTTTATATTTTGTGACTTGGTCTGGGGTAGGGTTTTGTTCTTGTATACTGAAGGCCTGCTAACCACTATGTATTGCCTCACTTTCATCTTTTAAAATCAATGTTTTATTGATAATGCCCATCCCATCCCTCATGGCACACTGCACTATAATTTCACACTTGCACATATAAAAATATAAATCGATGCAATCACATTTGTTGTACTGTACACTAATTCAAAACACATACACAGGAAAAAGGAAAAGGGGAATGAAGAAGGATATAAAGAATGTAAATATGGAAAGATATTTATGTATATTATCCCAACATATTGGGCATGTGGGTGTGCATGCACCTTCTTGTAATTGTCAACCTACGGACACCCCATTAATTTTTCATAGGCTTTTCTTAGACGAGCAATACTCAGAGGTGGTTTTTCCAGTTCCTTCCTTTAGTGCCTGAAATTTATTGGCCATCTCCCATCCAAGTACTAACCAGGGCTGACCTTGCTTAGCTTCCAAGATCAGGTGGAACTGAGTGGCTTTAAGGTGTTTAGGCAACCATATTAGGTATACTGCTACAATATAAATACAGAACTTTATTCCACATAAAATTTGGTAAAACTGTGTCAAATTGTTTGAAATTTGGTCTCTTCTTGTAACTGGTAAAGTATTTTCCCCTAAGAAGTTAATGTGAACAATCATGAATACTAATATCAAAAGTATTCTTAGACTTCTATCATGGGAAAATAATTAGTCATCAATGTAGATCTGGCAAGTCATCCCCGCTGTCCACCCTTCAAATCCCAAGAATTGGGCATTTGGCCCATTAAAACATGTGTATCTTTCATTGTCAATAATTTATCAAATATAATATTTATTATTGACTTCACTTCTGTCCCAAAAGGGGTTAGACATGAGAAGTAGACATGAGATGACCATAAAAATGTACAATATTGGCTTCCATTTATTCCTATCTCTAGCACTGATCATTTAAGATCAAACCCAATTGTTGAAAATGAACCCGTTTCCAATATACCCTAAAAATAAGTTTGTTGTTGTTATATAAGCCTCAGCCAAATATCCAATGTAAATAATTTGACTGAATGCAAAGCAATTTTCCAATGTGCAGATTTCAACTTGATTCTGTTTGGTGTTCCATCTGTCCCTCATACAATTTAAATGAGGAGCGAAGGATTTTCAAATAACCTTGTATAGAAATACATTTGTTATATAGAGAGTAGCTGCCTTTTGTACCAATTGGATAAAATCTAAAGAATCAGTTGCACAAAAATTTGCAGCAATGCCATGTTTGAACTGCAAATATTGCCCCTCTGCTCTGTGGACTAACTGGTAATCCCACTGTGATGTGCTGAATAGTTTAAAGACATTACATAGACCTGTGTTGATAAAAAAAAAAAATCAGTATTGTAGCTGTTTCTAATGCATTTTGGGGTGCTGAATTTAAAAAACACATTAAAAATGTCATACCACACACAGTTCTTTCACAAATTTGACACTTTTATCAATTCATTTGTTGCTCACTTTTGATTACATATAGACACTGGTGTTCCAGTGCAATTTCTTTTAGTGCTTTTGAACAGATTTTTGTGTTCCATAACAGTGAATTAAAGTGTTTTGAAAATCTAGTAGACTTTAACCTCTTTCTTACTCTTTGCAGAATCATTTCATTCAGTCACATATTACAATACAGAAACATCAAAGGAAGTTGTGAAAAAACTGTACATGATGGAGAAAATCTGAGGTCATTTTTTAATTTTAAAAAACTGCCAAATTCCTATAAAACTAGCATACAGTTTTAAAATATATATATGATTCTCAGTTTTGCAGGCCTATGTTATCTTTGATTAGTCACTGACTCAAATAAAGTTTACCCTTATTTACCCAGATTATCCACATGACACGTTTATAAGCAATGATAATATAAAGATCACCCCATGATTCTATGAATACATGATTTACTCCTTACTCTTATCTGGGATTTCTTTCTATTGGCTTGTCACAGCTATTCTCAGGTCATATATAGGAATTTTTAAAATAAAAATAAAAATAGAAGTATCTCTATATATAACTGGAAGTATGAAGAAAAGGTGAAATACCCATTGGAAGCTGGTGTTTTGAATTGCAGTATGATGATGCTCTGGGCATCAGTCTGAACTTTAAAATCAACCAAGGTGTTAAATCTATCTTGGGAATAAAGTTCAGTATTTTGGATAGCTCTCTTAAAGATAGCTCCCAGAATGAATTCACTGTCCAATAACATGGACTCCATTGGTCGTTAGTAGAAATATCAGTAACTTCCTAATATTTCCTTGAGGCCAAACCTTTGTCCTCCAGATGTTTTAGACTTCAGGCCCCATAATTCATGACAGTTAGCTGGAGTTTCTGGGAACTGAAGTCCAAAACACCTAGAGGACCAAAGTTTGGAAACTACAGCCTTGAGGTGTCTCATCAACTGATTCCTTCCTTTAGCAGTAGTGACAGCCACAGGCAAGTTGACAGGTCATGGTTTAGAGTGGAGCTCCAAGTTTTTGTCCACTTCTCAGGGTGTCTAGGAGAAGGATAATGATCTCAAGATGCAAGACCAAAATCAAGGAATTTTACCTGTTTTTTTCTGCATGGCTTAAATATATTTGCCATTCATTTTGCTTCCAATCTTTGCCAAGACAGTTTGCTTGAGATCAAGGATAAATCCAGTCATCTTTTAACAATGATCTTACATGCATATAAAGGCATCATAATACAACAAAATCCAAATGCCATAAAAGAGTGATACCTTTATTGGCCAACCAAAGTGCATCATGCATGCTTTTGAAACTCCACTGGCTTCTTCATCAAGCAAAACATGTGAAAAATCATACAGGAGAAAAAAAGTCACATGTTAGTCACAGGTCTTCATTGTGTATCAAATGTTGTTTCTGCTCTTCATGACTGCATGAAAGATGAAGGGCAGGCTGTCTGGTACACACAACTATGTCCTCCAAAACCCTACTACCACCCCTCAGTACCTGCTGCCTGAAGCAGCTACCTCATCCTGCCTAAGGGTAGAGCTGGACCTGTTTTACTTCATTGTGTGCTTCAAGTTTAGCTAAGTGCCATTCTCTGCCTTCCACAAGTACCATTTGTATTCCTGTCCTACCCAGCTCAACCTTCTGATGTATCAAATATTGCTTCAAGATTGCCTGCTGCCACTCAGGATGGGAACAGGAAGAGGCAATATGTTTTCTATATGTGTGTCCATCTATCCATCCATCCCCCCATCTATGCAGAAACACATCTATGTGCACACACCTACAAAATCAAATTAAGTCCAAATAAAATCCATATTCATTAGGTAGTGGGTAATTCTGCCTGTATTACTGAGCATCAGTCTATGCTAGAAAGGGTTGCACTTTAAGCTGCTCTCTGCAGTATGTTGCCCTCCATACACACTTTCTTTTGTTGGTGTTATTAATATGTCAGTGACACTCAGGTCCTTCTCCTTTTGCCTCTGACTCAGATGAGGCCGCAAAAGTGCTTAATTAAGGCCTTGCCCTGGTAATAGACTAGATTGTGGCCAATAAAACTCAAAAGCATGTTCCAGATAAAGCATGTGTTCTCTTTGTACTGTTTGATTCATCCATCTGGTTTATAGGATTTCAACCTGTCCTGGAAGGGGTTGTACTTTAAGCACTCATCCCCACTGTGATGCTCTCCAGATGGTTTCAGTTACATTCACCAGCATACCAAGTGAGAGATGATAGGCAATGTAATATATAGCATGTGGAGGGCATCCCATTGGGGAAGGCTACTCTAAAAGATCAAGTTTGTAGTTTGGAAATAATTGCAGACACATCTCTTGTTAAAATAATGTTGTAGGAGTGTTGAAAACAGTCCTTTAAAACCAAACATCCAAACCTGGAACTTTCAGCAAAGCTTCTTTATTGTAAAAGAACAAAAGCAAAAAACAAATAATAATAATAACATTTCTACTTTAGCCAAAGTTGGCTAAGCAGGAATAAAATCTATCTGCTACATGATTCAAGATGTGTTAGTAGCATTACCAAAAGAATGGTTTTATTAGTTCATTATAGTTCAAAAGCCAAAAAGCAAGTGAGTAGCTTTCTGATTCTCAGCCCTCAGTCCCACAAGACTCCACCTTTCTGGGTGTAACCTTTACAAGCTGATTGGGTGATATTACGTGACGTGTACTAGTCCAACCCTTAATTACAATAACAAATCATGTGACTACATTTCCCATAACAAAAATGTGTTTACATAAACCATAATATAAACAAACCTTCTTTCCCATAGAATGGAGTCCTGTTAGCCTCCTGTTTTGGCTAAATCACACCTGGGACTGATAAACTGTGAATCTAGCTCTCAGAAAAACAACTTTTCACAGCATGGAAAAATACAGACACACATCTTTTACATTTCAACATTTTTAACATTGACTCTATATCCCATTTAAACCTAACATCTCTATCACTAGATGCCCTATGTGCCATGGAGTGCCTTTTACCAGCTTAGACTGGTATGATAACCTTGTCCTTACATGTACAGATTATAGCTTGGCCTCCATGAATCACACCATGGTAACTTCCAGGCGGAGATCCTGCACTGGGAGACAGAACTCAAACCTATCTTTTCAACAGCAAAGCCCTGCTTCCCAGTATAGTATTTTCCATGTTGCCAGAGAGCAGAGGACTGATTGGAGATGTTACTTAGTTCTCTTCCTGTAGCTGGACACACTGTAACAGGCATCTGCTGGAACCTTGCAAGGTAGGCTTAAGGGGGATGTTTGGTTGTTACATGTGCAATGACACAATTATCTGCTCAGGTCTTGCAAAAACAGGGCCTCTTTGTTGTTTGAAGAACACGTTTACGATGAAGAAACTGTTGGCCTCGCAAAATTCAGTTATTCACTCCACTGCTTCATTTCCTGATCTTAGGTCAAATTTTCCTGCCATCTTTGATTCTGCTCTGTTTTCTGCTTTTGCATCCCAATCACCTATAATTAACAAGAAGTCCTGTTTTGGTGTGTGATCAGTTTCCTCCTGGACTCCAGCATACAATCTTTCCTCTTATTCTGTCTTTGTAGTTGAAGCATAAATTTGGATTATGGTTATATTGATGGGTTTTCCCTGAGGTCTTGTTGATATTATTCCATCAGACTTTGCATTATATCCTTTACATCTCTCCTTACTATTAATGCTACCTTATTTCTTCTTAGATTTTTATTTCCTGAGTAAAACACTGTGTCTGGCTCAAAATATCCCATTCCTGTCCACTTTAGCTCATTCACCCCAAGTATTGCAGTGTTTATGTGTCATGTCTTATTTTTCTATGTCTAGCTTCCCCTAATTCACGCTTCTCACATTCTATGTTCCTATAATTATGCATGATGTAGTTACAGACTTTCCTTTCATCTCTGAACATGTCAAAAGCTGAAAATCCTTTCAACTTGAGTCCAGTTGCATCATAAACCACAGGGCTACTTGTAGTTGACCTCTGCTCTACACCAGTAGCTCACTGATGGCATCCAATCTGGGAGTGTCATCCCCTGGCACACTCTCTTTTTTCATTTTGGATTGTCTCATTATAGGGTTTTTGTAGTAAAAGACATTCACAAGGGATTTACTAGGCCTCCTTCTGCACAGTATTAACAAGTGTTAGCTCTGCTGCCACTGCCATTGTCTTTGAGAGATCCTCTGTCATCCCTCCTGCTGCTGCTGCCCAGTAGCTCTTTGGCACATTGAATCTGGCTTCTCAGCAAAAGAGTATGTCTGACATGAACTACATCCAAGGATATTAAAAAAACTAGCAAATGTAATCTCAGAGCCACTGGCAATAATCTTTGAGAACTTCTGGAGAACAGGAGAAGTCCCAGCTGTCATGGCCAGCCAAGAGCAGGTCTCGGAGGATGAGGAGGAGGATGGGGCTCCTCCAGAGCAAGAGGTAATTGAGGCTACACCAGGGGTTAATCCTGCTCCAGAGCAAGAGGTAATTGAGGCTACACCAGGAGTTAATCTTGCTCTGCCAGAGCCCAGCCCTGATCTCCCAGACCCAGAGGAGGAGGCTCAGCCAGGTCCTAGTGCTCATGGGATTCCTCTGGTGGTACAGCAGCCTACTGGTGACTCTGGGGAGGAACCAGGCTTGAGCGTTCCCTCCTTCAGGCAGCTCAGGGCTGAAAGTGCTGGCAGACACAGATCCCAGAGAATTGCTGTGAGGCAATTAGCTAATCAGCCTCATCTGGTATGGGGCGGGCATCCCCTATTTAGGAAGCAGAGAGACACCAACTCAATGCCAGAGTTTATTGCATGATCCTTTGGTGTGATTGCTGCTTGCACTGGCTCCCTGTACCTCTACTCTTTGTGGCCTTAACTCTTGACTTCGGAACGGACTGGACTATTGCTACCCTCTGGCTGACCTGACCTTGGACTGGACTGACTATCGTGACCCCTGTATTCCTGACTTCAGCTCTGGCTTTTGGTTTGCTCTTTCTTTCACTTCCTGCAAGGTTGGTGGACCATTTCCAGCTGCATAGCTAGTTACCTTGTTGAGCCATCCTTATCGGTGTAGGTTTGTGTGTGCTGGCCGTAATCCAGGACACCAGCAGACTGGAGGAGGGCAAACATTGTCCCCATCTTCAAAAAGGGGGAAAAAGAGGATCCCAACAACTATCGCCCAGTTAGTCTGACATCAATACCAGGAAAGATTCTGGAGCAGATAATTAAACAGAGAGTCTGTGAACATTTAGAAGGGAATGCCATAATCACTAAAAGTCAACAGGGGTTTCTGAAAAACAAGTCATGCTAGACTAATCTGATCTCTTTTTTTGATAAAATTACTAGCTTGGTAGATGAAGGGAATGAGGTAGACATAGCATATCTTGATTTCAGTAAGGCTTTTGACAAGGTTCTCCATGATATTCTTGCAAACAAGATAGTAAAATGTGGGCTAGACAATACAACTGTTAGGTGGACTGGTTGACTGACTGAACTCAAAGGGTGCTCACCAATGGCTCCTCTTCATCCTGGAGAGAAGTGACCAGTGGGGTGCCACAGGGTTCTGTCCTGGGCCCAGTGCTATTCAACATCTTTATCAATGATTTGAATGAAGGAATAGGGGGCATGCTTCTCAAATTTTCAGATGACACCAAATTAGGAGGAATAGCTAATACCTCAGAGGACAGGATGAAAATTCAAAATGACCTTAATAGATTAGAAAGCTGGGCCAAAGCTAACAAAATAAATTTCAACACAGAAAAATGTAAGGGCAAAAAAATGAAATGCATAGATATAAGATGGGGGACACCTGGCTTAACGAGACTACGTGTGAAAGGGATCTAGGAGTCCTAATGGACCACAAGTTGAACATGAGTCAACAGTGCAATGCCACAGCTAAAAAGGCAAATGCAATTTTAGGCTGCATTAGTAGAAGTATAGTATCTAGATCGAGGGAAGTAATAGTGCCACTGTATTCTGTTTTGGTCAGGCCCACCTGGAATACTGTGTCCAGTTCTGGGCACCACAATTCAAAAAGGATGTTGAAAAACTGGAGTGTGTCCAGAGGAGGGTGACTAAAATTGTGAAGGGTCTGGAAACCATGCCATACAAGGAACAACTTAGGGAACTGGGTATGTTTAGCCTAGAGAAGAGATGGTTAAGAGGGGATATGATATCCCTGTTTAAATATTTGAAGGGATGTCATATTGAGGAGGGCACTAGCTTGTTTTCTGCTGCCCCAGAGAACAAGACCTGGAACAATGGATGCAAGCTGCAGGAAAAGAGATTCCACCTTAATATTAGGAGGAACTTCCTGACAGTGAGAGCTGTTCGACAGTGGAACACACTCCCTCGGAGTGTGGTGGAGTCTCCTTCTTTGGTGATCTTTAAACAGAGGCTGGATGGCCATCTGTCGGGGATGCTTTGATTTTGAGTTCTTGTATGGCAGGGGGTTGGACTGGATGGCCCTTGTGGTCTCTTCCAACTCTATGATTGTATGATACTATGATTCTATGGGAGACCCCTGCTGCTATCAGCAAAGCCTCTTGCTTCACAGAAGCACACAATCCCACCACCACAGAAAGTAGTGCCAGGTTGGCAAGGCAGATTTGCAACATAATTACTGGACAGGATGCCAGCTTTTGTGGAGCCTATTGCCCTGCATTGCACATGCACCTCTCTTTGAAGATGGTCCAGAAACAACAAAGTAAGTGGGGAACAGCACTTCCCAGAAGCAGGCTTTTTAATCATGCCAGTATTTTGCCATATTAACTGTCTCCAGGTTTACGTCCAAGCTTAACGCAGTGCTGTTAGGACCCTTTTTTTTTTTCTGGACCCCAGCCCTGGAAAGATTGCCTATTCTCATATGTCTTTCCTATCCATTCCCCAAGATCTTCATGAGAGACCCTGCAGAGCATAGCATAATAAAAGTTATATGGGCAGTAGACTACATTTCTACTGTCAATGCTGTCACCCTTGGACTTGCCATTTAGGCACTGGGGCCCTCCTCCCACAGTAGCTGGTGAGAGTTGTGAAACTGGAGAAATATCTCCCTATATCCCTGTAGGCATATGCAGACAAATTACATCATCCACCAAAATCTGCCAGAGGTCACAGTGCATGATATAATCCTTCTCCATCTGGCTTTGGGCACATAGCCAGGCACTTCTCCCATTCCCACAACTGCTCTCATCAGCCACTGAATGGTCATGGGGAAGAGCTATCAGTGAAAAAGTGAGCTCATGGAAGAGGTTTTGGTAGTTGCTGAAGGAGTAAGAGAATACCATCCTCAACAACAACAACAACAACAAGATATGTACAGGCATGTATTGGACTTACACTTGAATATGTCACTTCAGTATGCTGGCTAGTGGGCAGCAATTCTTGTCCAGGCCTTTTTGGTGGTAGCCTCCCAATTGTAAAATACATTCTTAAAAGAGATCTGCCTAACACCTTCATTGTTGGCCCTGGTGTGCAAGTCAAAAACCTTTCTTTCTTATTTCAAGCCTTTGAGAGTGCTATGTGGTCTTAGAGGTCAGGAATTATATTTTGCAGCTGTCTTATCTCCATGGCTATCTTCTGTCAGCAGTGGGGAATTTGAGTCCCTCTGGAAGCTTTTGGATCACAACTCCTAATATCCCTGATCAAACCAACTTCTGGCTGGCCACAGGTTAACACACATACAGGCACCACAGAAGTACTTTTAATACATCCTGTCTTTGATGTTTAGCCTCTGCTTTTGGACATAGTGCTTTTGTCACTTTCTTTATTGTAACACAGTTGGCTTTATTGATTTGAGTGTTTTTAATATCTATGTATGTTGCCCTAAGAGCTTTAGCTACGTGACAGTTCTAAGTTGAATGGATGGAGGGATGGATGCATAAATAAATCATCTCTTTTTATTATTGTATACAGGATCCCCCCCCCCCCAGTCAAATATCTGGTGGGAATCAGCCCTGCTTTGAAGTAAATGTTCTTATGGAGGATGGTGTCAGTGAATGTCACACCAGTATAATTGGACTAAGCTTCTTGTCCGCAGGAGGGGAGGCCACTATTCCAGTCTGTACACGTTCCCCTGGTAAATTCATCTCTCTTCCCCCATACCATTTATAAAATCTGTCTCTAGATGCTAGAATTCAAGGGAGGTTGCAGTTTTGGTGCCAGCAACCAAGGACTGGCATCTCTCCTATCTTTACCCAAAGCTCTCTGCCCAAGTAGATTTGCAATACGTGATGGCACCCAGAGGTGACCCCTGAAACAGTTAAACCCATTAATGCCTCTGGCATCACCTCCAGCACACAGCCAAATGAATCATTGCTGTCTCCTCTTCCTCCCCCCCCCCCCTTTGTTTGCTTTCAGGTTGTTGTTGTTTTTTATCCCAGCATGCAGAACTAGATCAATATTTAATTTGTCAACATTCTTTGGTTCAAGTTGTTTTCCCTCTCTCTCTCCCCCCCCCCCCCTTCCCCAAGAGGAAGATCACTTTCTGGATGTAAAAAACCCCCAAGAATATTGCAGACAATTAAGGTGCAAGTATAGCGAAAAGTTATTAGGAAGGAAATGGTTCAATTGTACATTGCCTATGAGAGCTTATACTTTTGTACGTGCGTATGTGCCTTCAATGGGCCTGTCAGCTGATGGATGAATTTCATAGGTTTTCTTAGGCAAGGAATACTCAGAGGTAGCTTTGCCAGTTCTTTCCTCTGAAATATAGCCTACAGCACCTGGTATTTGTTGGCATTCTCCCATCCAAGTACTAACCAGGGCTGACCCTGCTTATCTTCCAAGATCAATGGGATGCCTTTAGGATATTTAGGCACTTAGATTACTGTATTTATTGGCTACATACTGTACTTACTGTATTTATTGGCTACATTTATTTGCTTCCTTTTCTCCCGTGAGATCAAGATGACACAGGCAGTTCTTTTCGTCCCTGTGAGGTATTGTGGGTTTGTACAACAAGAAGGCTCCTGAATGTGACACACTGGTGCTCCACTCCTTGCTTGGTTTCCATTGCTATGATGGACCCAACTGTGTCCTCCCACCCTCTCTCTCCCCATTCCCTCCACTTACTCTTCCCTTTCTGGTGCACCAGAGGTGTAAAATTACGACACAAACACAAACACTTTCACACTGAAGTGGAGAGCCCTGGTATCAGCTACAACCTATTCATTGTAAACACATTTTTTCATACAACCAGAAAGAAGGCTATACACATGGACATCACCAGATGGTCACACAAAAATCAAATTGGAAGTAAAAGATGGCAGAAGTCCATACTGGTGACCAAGACTAGACCAGAAGCTGACTGTGGCACAGATCATGAATTACTCATATCAAAAGTAGAGTAAGACTCAAGAAGAAAACAAAACCAGTGATTATACCAAAATATGATCTAAATAATATCTCAACAGAATTTATTAACAACATAAGAAACAGATTCACACTACTAAGCATAATAGACCGAGAACCAGAGGAACTATGGTCTGAAGCCAGGGACATAATAAAAGAAGAATGCAGACAGTCACTTTCAATAAACAAAATGAAAGAGAAAAAACCATGGATGACAGAAAAAACACTACAAGCAATAAAGAAAAGAAGAGAAGAGAAACAAAAGGGAGATAGGAACAAACTAAGAATTATGAATCCAACAGTGCAATGGCATGTGTGGAAAGATAAAGAAAATGACTACAATGACCAATGCAGAGAAATAGAAGACAACAACAAAAAGGGAAGAACAAGAGATATATTTCACAAGATCCAGTCAATCAAAGGAAAATTCAAACCAAAGACAATGACTCTCTATGGTGATAAAAATAACATAATTCAAGACCAGGAAGGAATAAAAAGACCCTGGATGCAATACAAAGAAGAATTATACAAAAAAGATGACAAAATGAAGGACACATGGAATGAAGAGCCATATGAAGATGAACCCCAAATTCTAAAAAGTGAGGTGGAGACTGCAATAAGAGAAATAGTGAAAAACAAATCACTAGGAATAGATGATATTCCAATTGAACTGCTGCAATCCACATTGAAAGAGTCAACTCTAGTGCTAACCAACATATGTCAACAAATATGGAAAACAAAACGATGGCGAATAAATTGGAAGCAGTCAATATATATCCCCATCCACAAAAAAGAAGATGTAAAAGACTGCAGCAACTATAGGACCATAGCTCTAATCTCTCATGGAAGCAAAATTATGCTCAAAATTCTGAAACATAGACTGCAACTATACATGGAGAGAGAAATCCCAGAGATTCAAGCAGGGTTCAGGAAAGGAAGAGATACTAGGGATCACATTGCAAACATACGATGGCTAATGGAGCACACCAGGGAATTCCAAAAAGAAATCAGCATGTGTTTTATAGACTATAGCAAAGCCTTTGACTGCATAGACCAGGGGTAGGCAACCTTTCCCCTTTAAGGGCCGAGGGACTTCAGAATCCCAGGAGCTATTGGCCAACATGGGACTATTGGCCAACATGGCTGAGGCTTCTGGGAGTCCCTCAGCCCTTAAAGGGGAAAGGTTGCCTACCCCTGGCATAGACCATGAAAGGCTATGGAATGCCTTTCAGGACATGGGAGTGCCAAGACATCTGATAGTCCTGAAGAGGAATCTGTATTCAGGACAAGAGATTACTGTCAGAACAGAATACAGAGAAACAGAATGGTTCCCAATTGGCAAAGGGGCCAGACAAGGCTGCATCTTTTCAGCCTATCTATTCAACCTATATGCAGAATATATTATAAGAAAAGCAGGCTTGTACACAGAAGAAGGAGGAGTGAAAATAGGAGGAAGAAATATCAGCAATCTAAGATATGGAGATGACCCAATAGTACTAGCAGGAAACCTCACAGACCTGGAACACCAACTAAGGAAGATCAAAGAAGAAAGTGCTAAGCCAGGCTTAATGTTGAACAAAACGAAAACAAAAATAATGACCACCGAGGATCTTCACAAGTTCAACCTAGACAATGAAGAAATAGAAATAGTAAAAGAATTCCCATACCTGAAATCAAACATTAATAGAAATGGGGGCTGCAGTCCTGAAATCAGAAGAAGATTAAGAATGGGAAGGGTGGCTATGAAAGAACTAGAAAAGATTTTAAAATGCAAAGATATACAACTCAGCAAAAAAGTTAGAATCATGCAAGCCATCATATTCCCTGTTAATAATAATAATAATAATAATAATAATAATACCCCGCCCCTCTGTCGAACAATTGGGGTGGCTTACAACAATTAAAATTTCATACAATATCACCTATCTCAAAATACACTCTAAAATCCCAGAACCCACCCACCCTCTTAAAAAAGTATTAAACCAGATATCCATTAAATCAACTTAAAATAAACATCAGGATAAAAAACAACTAGAACAAACAGTAAACAGGCAAGGGCAGTGACAAGAGAAAATAAAAAAGGTAGAAATGAATATTACCATGTTTGGATGTGAGAGACAGACAATTAAGAAAGATGATAGGAAGAAAATCAATTCCTTTGAGATGTGGTGCTGGAGAAGAGTGCTGAGGATCCCATGGACAACCAAAAGGACAAACAAATGGGTCCTAGAGCAGATCAAACCGGAAACCTCCCTGGAAGCCAAAATGATCAAACTGAGACGGTTGTACTTTGGACACATCATGAAAAGAGAGGGCTCTTTGGAAAAAACAATAATGCTGGGAAAGGTAGAGGGAAGTAGGAAAAGAGGAAGGCCACATGCCAGATGGATGGTCTCTATTAAGGAGGTCATGGGTATTAAGGGGTTGCAGGAATTAAAGAGAGCAGTGAAGGACAGGGGATCTTGGAGATGTCTCATCCATAGGGTCACCATGAATCGAGATTGACTCGAGGGCAGTTAACAACAAATCATGTCACCTCTTAACCTTTTCTTCCTCAGGCTGAATATATCAAGCTCCCTAAGCCAGTGATGGCAAAACTTTTAGGGGCCAAGTGCCCAAACTAAAAGGCCTTCTGGTACCAGGTATTACCTGGTTGCAGAGGCAGGAGTTCTGCCTTCTGGGAGCGGGACATCTGCCCAGGGGGTGGGATGTCCGGGACGGCACCTCTCTCCCCCCCCCCCCCCCCCCCGGGCCTTCAGCTGCCTCTCCAGAGCACCTGTTCCTCCTTTTGCCCACTGTCCTGGCCTTCAGCTGCCTTCAGAGAGGCAGTTGAAGGCATGGGAGGGCAGGGGAAGAGGAGGATCAGGCACGTGGCTGTTCCTCCTCATCCCCCATCCTCCCATCTCTCTGTGTGCCCTCCAAAATGGCTTTGCGTCCCAGAGATGGCACATGTGCCAGAGGTTCGCCAAGACAGCCCTAAGCAATTCCTCATTGAACATGGGTTCCAGACCTTTCACCATTTTGGTCCTTTGGACAGTCTCTACAGCTTGTCCAGCCTAGAATCACATTGGCCTTTTTAGCTGCTGCATCACACCGTTGAGACTCCTAGATCCCTTTCACATATACTGCTGTCTTGCCAGGTATCACCCATCCCAAATATGTTATTTTCCTTTACACTTCCCAAGTGTTGTGCCTTATATTTCTCCCTGTTAAAATTCATTTTGTTAGTTTTTGCCCAGCTCTTTAATATGGCCATTTTGAAGTCTGATCCTATTTTCTAGGGCAGGGGTAGGCAACCTTTCCTCTTTAAGGGCCAAGGGACTTCAGCTCCCAGAAACCCAGGAACTATTGGCCAACATGGGACTATTGGCCAACATGGCTGAGGCTTCTGGGAGCTGAAGTCCCTCGGCCCTTAAAGGGGAAAGGTTGCCTACCCCTGTTCTAGGGTATTAGCTGCCCCTTCTAATTTGAAGTCATCTGCAGATTTGATAAACATACCCTCTATGCCATCATCCAGGTCACTGGTGAAGGTGTTGAAATAGCACTGGGCTCAAGACAGAACCCCATGGCACCCCACTAGTCACTTCTCCAGGATGAGCAGGAGCCATTGGTGATCACCCTTTGGGTTTGTTCAGTCAACATTGATATGTTCCTCTGTCTGCAGACCTTGAGAGTGACAGAAATTGCATAAGATATCAGCCAATATCCAGACTTGGCAACCCATAACACACCTTTAGAAATGCCCCTTTCCCTGGTATTTGGGAGGCAATGACTATAACATGCTTTAGAAACGAAGTAAAAAACATCACCTTCACCCAGGCCCTTCCTGACAATAAACCTGACCTCCAAGTTTACGGACTGTTTGCTTTCTAAGTTTTCAATTTTAATTGCTTTTAAGTGAGGTGTCTGCATTATTGTGATGCTCTGCCTTTTAATACCTGTTATGTTTTTTTACTTATACTGTAAACCACTTCAGTGAACACTTAGATAGACAGAATGATAGACTTAAATACACATCTTATTCATAAATTGACCAAATAAGTAAATTAATAAATAGCATTTGCTACTGTGTACAGATGTACATCAGGTTATGACCTCTCCATTGTTTAAAGTGCCCTAGCTGTTTATTTCTTCTCTGCAGGGGTTTTCTTTTGATGGATTGAGTTTCATTGTTATACATTCAAACATATTAGTATTTGAAACAGGCAAATATAGAAAGATTGGGTTTTCTTTTGGGAGTAGAAGCCACAGATATGGGATCAAATCCACATAAGCCATATTAATTAATCTCTTGTCTTTAAAGTGCCACAGGACTCTTCATCATTTCTGAAGCATCAAACTAATGCAGCCTCCCTACTGTGAGTTCTTAAAGGATTCTAAATTGGGTTAACCCTTGCCCTTATAGAAAAAGCAGCCTCTAATGTTGAAACAGTGATGCAGCAGTGATGTTCTCAGATTGCAAAGGGAGACTGCAACTATCGAAATTGTGATAATGCAACCTTATGGAAAAATACAGAGAAACGCCCCCAGGCAAGGAGTTGAGGGCATTATGGTTGGAAGTATGTAGTTTTGCCCAATGATGGAAATAATATTTCTTACTATACATTTTCTTTCAGAATAACAGGTTACTCATCCTTTGAGAAAACCCTGCAGTGAGACAAGGGAGTTTATCACACTCACTTTTGTTAATGAGCTGGGCACTGCCTAGGGATGTGCATGAACGAGGGAAAACAGATTTTATCACACTTCAAGCAGTCAGCAAGCCATCCCCATGCCATCACTTGATCACAACTTTCCAGCTGAGCTTTCAAGCTGAGCAAAATTGGCCCACTCAGCATGACTCAGGGATGGGTTGTGGTCGAGCAATGGCAAGGGGACAGGTTGCTGACTGTAGAGCAGGGGTAGGCAACCTTTCCCCTTTAAGGGCCAAGGGACTTTGGCTTCCAGAATCCCAGGAGCTATTGGCCAACATGGGACTATTGGCCAACATGGCTGAGGCTTCTGGGAGCTGAAGTCCCTCGGCCCTTAAAGGAGAAAGGTTGCCTACCCCTGCTGTAGAGTGTGATAAAATCTATTTCCCCTCAGTCACACACATTCACATGCATCCCTGGTCAGTGCCCAGATCATTAAGAAAAGTGAGTGTGATAAACTCCTAAAGCAGCAGCAAAGATCCTTCAGCCTTTTTGTAGTCTTGCAGGGCACAAAAATACATTTGTTTTTTCTGCACAAAACCTGAATTATTTGCATTGGTAATATGCAGGCGGCAGTATACTTTGCCCAGGAAATTCTGTTTTTATGCCAAAAAAGTGGGGAGTGCACAGAAAAACCACATGTATTTGTGCACAGAATATTTTCCCTAAAGACTTTGAAGGTGTGAAGATCTCTGCAAAATGAAGCATGCAGAAATCTTGTTTTTTCTCTTACAACAGGAATAATATTATGGAGAACATTTATCCTTGGGTGCAAGAATGAAAAAGATGGAAGATTTACACCCCTAGTTTTGCCTGAGGAAACAGAGAGGGATAGGAACAGGGCCAGTCCTACTATTAAGCAGAGAGAAGATGATAACTCAAGCTGCATATTTTGAGTGTTATAAAAGGGCAGGAAAATGTGATTTATTTACTGTGCTGTTACTATTCTATTTCTGTTGTTAGGGATGGAAAGAGATACCTGTAGGATGTTCTGCCTCAAGTGCCAAAATAATTTGGCTTGTTTGAGGTATGCTGTACCTTGACTTAGGGAAGATGACACCATGTACTTTTTTGCTTCACACAGCAAAATGTCTAGGTACAGATCTAGATAGGGACCTTTCTAAGGGAAGTGTTGGCAGACAAACTATGAACAATTTGGAATGGAAAATTAGCAATTCCTAATAAATATTACTTGGTATACTCTTGCTTTTTATCATAGAATCAAGAGACCACAAGAGCCATCTAGTCCAACCCCCCTGCCATGCAGGAACTCCCAATTAAAGCATCCCCGACAGATGGCCATCCAGCCTCTGCTTAAAGACCTCCAAGGAAGGAGACTCCACTACACTCCAAGGAAGTGTGTTCCACTGTTGAACCGCCCTTACTGTCAAGAAGTTCCTCCTAATGTTGAGGTGGAATCTCTTTTCCTGGAGCTTGCATCCATTGTTCCGGGTCCTAGTCTCTGGAGCAGCAGAAAACAAGCTTGTTCCCTCCTCAATATGACATCCCTTCAAATATTTAAACACGACTATCATATTGCCTCTTAACCTTTTCTTCTCCAGGCTAAACATCCCCAGCTCCCTAAGTCTCTCCTCATAGGGCTTGGTTTCCAGACCCTTCACCATTTTAGTTGCCCTCCTTTGGACACACTCCAGTTTCTCCACATCCTTTTTGAATTGTGGCACCCCGAACTGGACACAGTATTCCAGGTGATATGTGTGTGTTTTATTGTAGCATTTTTTCACTTGTTTCGTTAGTGTATAACATGATTTCTTTGTTTGACCTCTCTACAAAGGCATAGCATTAGAAATGAAACATGGATATGATTTTTAAAAAACTCTAAACAGCTCACTTTGTAGACGGGCGGCCATGTTGTCAATTGCTCTCAATCTGAACCCTGACTCATAGCAACCCTGTAGATGAGATGTTTCCAAGCCGCCCTATCCTCCACTGCTCTGCTCAGGTCCTGCAGATTCAGGCCCATGATCTCCCTAATTGAGTCCAGCTATCTGGTGTGTGATCTCCCTCTCTTTCTGTTACCTTCCACCTTTCTTAGCATTATTGTCTTTTCGGGTGAGTCATGTCTTCTCATGATGTGGCCAAAGTACGACAGCCTCAGTTTTGTCCCCATGGCTTCCAGGGAGAGTTCTGGCTTGATCTATTCTAGGGCCCGTTTGTTTGTTTTGGTGCTTGTTTGTTTGGGCTATCTACTGTATCCTTAGCCCTCTTCTCCACACCAGATCTCAAATGAGTTGTATTTTTTTTCTTGTTTATTTTCTTGTGCAGCTCTCACATCCATACAGGGTGATGGGGAATACTATGGCTTCGACGAGTCTTACTTTAGTGCTCAGTTGCATGTCTTTACTCTTTAGGTTCTTCTCTGGTTCTTTTATAGCTGCCCTTCCATTCCTAGTCTTCTTACAGTTGGCCCTCGGTATCCGCAGGGGATCCATTCCGGACTGCTCCATGGATGCTCAAGTTCTGTCATACACAGCTGCACTGCACACAGGTGCACTGCCATTAGGGACAGCCCCCATTTTCCTGTGGCATTGAGTGCATGTAGCTGCACCACCATTGGAGACAATGACACTTAATAGCATCAAGGCCACATGCACGCACCACCACAGGACAGTCACGTACACACGCCGTCATTGAGAACAATGCAGGCTTGCCATCTGCAGATGCTTGAATCTGTGAATGGCAAGTCTGTGGAAACCAAGGGCCAACTGTATTTCTTGGCTGCAGTCCCCATTCTGATCAAGGTTTGATCCTAGGTAAGGGAACCCTTTAACTATTTTGAGATCTTCATTGTCTAGGTTGAATTTATGTATTTCTTCAAGGGTCATTATTTGTGTTTTCTTTATATCCAGCATTAAGCCTGCCTTTGCACTTTCATCTTTGACTTTCTTTAGTATAAAAACAATGAAATAAAAATCAGTTTCTCTAGTTCACAACATAAAAAGCTCTACTCATAGGACTTAACTAGCCCATCCAAAAGCCAGGTGACATGTGTTCCACTTGGCAGCCCTTTGCCAAAAACAACTTCACACCTTGACAGGAAGATTGTTCCACCACCCCAGGGCCACTGCTAATGAAGGCCTGCTGTTGAATGATCTTAAGGAGCCTGTATTGGAACAATCTGTTATTTCCTTTGTTGTTTGCTTTGTATGGTTTTAGTCTTATTGAATGTGACTTTCATGTGCTCCATTCTTCTCTATTTCAGAATATGTGGATGTCTGCGTAAGCTTCTTTAATTTGCTGATAGGATGTCATATTTCTAGGGGTTGTTCCAGACAAAGAGGAAGTTATCAGCCTACCTGTCTCTGCAGAGGGTTGACTGGAGACCAAAACTTAGTGGTGCATCAAAGACAAGTAAACTTTTTGGTTTGTTTGTTTGTTTTGGCTATCTACTGTATAGGATGGGAGAAGGACATGTTAGCATATATGATTTTTCATAAAATTTTGGACACATGTGGAGTTCCCTCTATGACCCCAGACTGACCTCTGTGGGATGTCAGCTATAATCCCCCAGATGGCAGGTCATGTAGGCACTGAGATATCTGCCCAGGACAGCTGGAAAATTCCCTACCAGACAGGTTTGGGAATTGTCAAAGGGAAAAACCATTATACTGGAAAAGACACATAATAGTGCTTATTTCTCTTGAGTCTCACATTTAATGGGGCAGTGATCAGATTTGACTGCACCCTTTTCTCTAGCTTCCCTTCCTTGAGAGTCTCGGAACCAAATGCATTGTTTAGACTATTCTCACACCTAGGTTTAACAAAGCTAAAACTATCAATGCCTTTGTCCAGGCTTCAGCCAAGCTCTTTAGTCAATAGCCAGAAGTAGAAATTTCCTATTTAGATTTTTAGGCTCCATGTGCTATCTTTGGAGTGCAGCTTGGCTCCACGTTAGTCTGTGCTCTGATCGTAGCTCACTCAGCCATCTCTTCCCCCCGTTTCGGCAGCCATGCATCATCATCATCATCATCATCAACAACAACATCCACAGCAAATCCTGGAGAAGCCTTCAGAAGTGAGTAACTCCCTCAGTCTGGCCCCTTTCAAGCCATTCATGCCTTCACACCTTTATTTCTAAGTGTGTAGTGCCATATTGGTGTGTGTGAAGCTTTTTCTCTTTAATAAATATTTAGACTTTTATTGAAGAAGCTTGCCTCAGCATCATCCATTGTGGTATTCCTTAGTCCTCTGGTATACATATTGGTACCCGGTCCCATGGGGCTTTGTTAGGACCCCACTCTTGCATATTTGAGCTAATTATAAATTCCCCTAATTAGATCCTTCCTAACAGACAGGAGGACACTGTGCCTCCCGTGTGATAATCTCCTCCAACTCTGGTACCATAAGTCAGTGGAAATTATTATACCAGCTTCAAGCAACTAATTCCTTCCATGCTGATGAAACAACCATATTTGACAAACACAATTATGGAGGCAATCTAGAGCTGGAGTGGAATTATGGAGCAGTTATTGGACTGCAAATCCCAGCAGACCTAGCCAGCAAAGCAAATAACAAGGAGTGCTGGGAGCTGCAATGTAACATCTGGAGGGCCAAATGATTCCTACCCTGGATCTGGATAAAGCATTCTTTTGATGAAAGCTGAGTCTGAAGGTCTAAAGCAGTGATTCCCAAACTTTGGTCCTCCTGGTGTTTAGGACCTCAACTCCCAGAAGGCCTAGACAGCTTGGCAAGCAGTTAGGAATTCTGCGAGCTGAAGTCCAAAACATCTGGAGGACCAAAGTCTGTGAACCACTGGTCTAAAGGTTAAGGATAAGACTTTATTTAGACCTGAAAGCATACTGGCATCCAGTTAAAAATGTTAAGATAAGCTAATAACTTAGGATCTGGAAAAGAGGATTCTTTCTTTCCTTCTCTTTCTTCTCTAACATTCTGGCAGTTAGGATGATTTATGCTAAGGCATCAGATACTAGGAGCCCTGAGAAATGATAATGTCTCCAATGCACTGACACCAATATGGTTGTTGATTTGTTTCAGGCTGCACTAAGTATCCCTGCCCATCTTTTTCATAAAGAAAAATACTGAATGGAAGAGAAAGAAAATGCAAAAAGAAGAAGAAGAAGAAGAAGAAGAAGAAGAAGAAGAAGAAGAAGAAACAAAACTAATTACAAACTAAGAACAAGAAGTACCCCCCCCCCAAAAAAAAGCCATAGAGGCAAAGAATAAATAATGAGTTAAAATTAGTACAGAAACAACTTTCAGAAACTAGGATGGAAGAAATAGAAAAGAAGCTAAAATACATGAAACAAAAGCATTTCAATTTGGAAACAAAACAGGCAAGATGTTAGCATATAAATTAAGAAAACAAAAAGAAAAAAGAATCATACTAGAGGTGAAGAGGGGAAAAGAAAAATTATGGACTAAAAAGGCATATTAAAAGCATTTGAAAAATATTTTATCTCCGCCTTCAAAGGAAAAGTTGAAGGAAAGGAATTCAATAAGAGACTGAAGGAATATATACCAAAAAAATCTACCTGCTATATAGAAAAAAACAACAACAACAGGGAGAGATATTTAACTGGGAGATTGCAGTAATGGAGATAGTGGAAGGAATAAAGAAACAAAAAATCAGAAATCACTTGGTCCAGATGGCTTCTCTGCAATTTATTACAAGCTACTTGAAGACAAATTCCTATTACCATTTTACATGACACTGAAGGAAATAATGAAGGAAGGAATACCAGAAACATGGTCACAAGCTAACATTGCTTTAATTCCAAAAGCAGATAAAGATCCCACACAGCCACAGAACTACAGACCAATTTCTTTCCTAAATATAGGCTATAAAATATTTGCCTCTATATTAGCTAAAAGATTAAGAAAATTATTGCAAGACATAATTCATGAAGACCAATGTGGTTTTCTTCCACACAGACAAATAAAACAGAACATAAGAAGAGTGGTGGGCATAATTGAGTTTTGTGATACAAACCCAGGAAAAAAAACTTGTAATGTTGTGTGTGGACATTGGAAATGGAAAAAGCATTTGATATGGTGAAGTGGGAATTCATGTTTGACACAATGAAGGACATGGATCTCAGAGAAAGATTTATTGACTGGATTCAACAAATCTATAAAAAACAAAATGCATAAATTATAATAAATGGTGAGAAAACTAATAGATGCGAAATTACAAAAGGAACAAGACAAGAGTGTCCGCCATCCTCATTACTGTTTATCCTGTGCTTGGAGATTCTGTGTAAAAAAATAATAGGAGAGAAAGATCTGAAAGGGATTATCATAAAAGAAGAAAAATTCAAAATAAGAGCCTATGGGGCTCTACAGATGGCACAAAGCACCGTCTTGGAGCCAGGGAAGGGGAGGAGCAGCTGGACGCTGGACGCCCCAACCCCTTCCTGAGGATGTCATCAGTGCGTGCGCCGTTGCACATGGCAAGTGCTCTGATGACGTCCTCCCGGCACAGCGTCCAGACACGCTGCGCCAGGAGAGGCACAAAAGAGCCGCATGGCAGCTCTTCAGGCGCCCTTTTCACCGCCTGGAAAAGGAGCACTATTTTGACACTCCTTTCCCAGTCGCCAAAAGGGAGGATTGGGGCCGAGGCGTGGGGCAGCCTTGGCCCCAATCCTCTGCTTCCCAGGGTGGCCCACGGCTACCCGTCTGCATCCCCCCTATGTTGATGATATTTTGATTTTTCTGAAAGACCCAACTGAGAAAATAATGATACTTAACAGAAATGATGGAAGAATTCAGACAATATATGGGATTCAAGGTGAAAAGATCAATAATAATGATGCTTAATATGACCAAGAAAGAAGAAAAAGAACTCCATACATTGGAATGAAGATTGGGAAGTAGTAATGAACTACTGTAAAGAAAGATGGTTTATATGAATAGTTATACAATTACAGTTAGAAATATTTTTAAATAACTAGAAGAAGATTCAATTAGATAAGTAATAGAAGAGGAAAACAAATAGGTATGGAATAGAATGTGAGATACTATAGAAACTGGCTAAACTATCACTTTATAACTAAATGAAAATATCAGATATAAAAGGTTTAATAGCATGAATCCTTAACATGAATGGAAAATATATATGTAAAAATTGACAAGTTGTATTTTTACAAGATATTTTACGAATGAAGAATAAAAATAAGAGTAATTATGATACTGGATGCAAAAATCAAATTTAATGAATGTCTTAAGGAGGGGGGGAAGACAATGTGATTAATGTTAAAATCTATAGAACTTGTTTTGTTTAAATGAAACTACAATAAAAATTATATGTAAAAATTAATAAATATCCCTGCCTATATTTATAAGATTATTCCACCTGACCAAAAAGGGAAGAAGGAATGTAAGCAGCTTTCAGAGGGTGGAAGAAATCAAAGGATTTTCTTTGTGGTAGGGAATACCTTCAAAGATAAGGTGCGTCAGGTGTTTTTTTCTGCTGCTTCTTTTAAGCAGGCAAAAAAGGCCTTGTCATGGCCTCAACTGTCTTCAAACAGTTAAGGACAGATGTGAAGAAAACAAAGGGTGACAGAAAAAGGTTCAGAATCCTGAACACAACAGTTCAACAACTTGTGCGTATAAACAAAGTGAATTATTGCAATCATCAATGCAAAGAAATAGAAAAAGAACAACAAAAAGGTAGAACAAGAGACCTCTTCCACAGGATCTGAAAAATCAAAGAGACATTCAAACTAAGAGAAGGAATGTTATATGTCCAGCAAGGGAACACACTGTATGATCAAGGAAAAATAAAGAGAGAACGGAAGTAATATATTGAAGAACTGTATAAGAGATACAAAAAAAAAAAATGACAGATTAATTCAAGGAAGAAGCTCACCGTTTTAGAATGAAAAATGGGAGCCACTTTCAAAGCACTTAAAAGAAATAACCTAACAGGAACAGACAGCAAACCAACAGAGCTGCTTCAAGCAACAGAGACAGAACCTATTCAGGTTCTAACGAAAATCTGTCAACAAATATGTCATACCAGACAACGGCCAAAAGGCTGGAAATGTTTAATGTATATTCCAGTTCCCACAGAAAAGGATGCCAGTGATTTCAGTAACCATCAGACCATTTATTGCATTAATCTTCCATGCAAGCAAAGAGATACTCATTTTTTTAATAACAAAGGTGGGGTGCAGACAGGCGGCTCTGGGCTGCCCTGGGAAGTGGCGAATTGGGGCCATGGCTACCCCACACCACGGCCCCGATCCTCCCTTTTGCTGTCCTGAAAAAAGCGGCAAAATGCCGCTCCTTTCAGGGGTGGCAAAAGGCCGCCCTAAGAGCTAGCACATGGTTCTTCTTCACCCTTTCCAGTGCAGTGTATCAAAACGTTGCACTGGAAGAGCATCCTGATGCCGTGCGCCATGCGTAACAGTGCACAGCATCAGGATGGCGTCAGTGTGGGGTTTGGCCAGCCGGCATGAGACAGCCTCGCCCCATCTCTGCCTCCAGGCTGGCCCTTTGGGCCAGTCTGCAGAGGCCCAAAGACATTTACAATATATGTAGCAAGAAATTCCAGATATCCAAGGAATGTAAGAGACACCAGTGATCATACTGCAAACACACACTGGATAATAGAGTACACCAAACAATTCAGAAGAAAACCAATCTGTGCTTTTTAGATTATAGCAAAGCCTTTGAAAATTAAAAAAAAAAAGCCACCCTATAGATTGCTTTTAAAGAAATGGCTGTGACACAACATTTGATTGTCTTGATGCATGATTTGTAAGATTGCTTTTAAAGAAATGGCTGTGACACAACATTTGATTGTCTTGATGCATGATTTGTACTCAGGACAAGAATATTGACAGAATATGGAGAAACAGAATAGTTTCCATTGGCAAGGGAATCGGGCAAGGTGGCATTATATCACCTTGTCTGTTTAAACTTGTACATGGAACATATCATATGTAAATATAGATTAGACTTGGAGGAAAGAGGTGTGGATATAGGAGGAAGGAACCTCAACAATTTAAGATATGCAGATGATACCATACTACTAGTATAAAACAGCAATAATAATAATAATAATAATAATAATAATAATGTATTTGTATCCCACCTCTATGTGTAGCACAACCAGGGCAGCCTAAACACTAAAACAAACAATCCTGTCTCCCAACAGCCCATCCCCCCAGAAAACAATTAAACAGTCATAGTTTAAAACATACTTTAAAGTAACAAATAAACAACAAGTAACAAATACATTAAAATAACTGTAACAGAAGTCAGGGGTGTAACAAGCACAACTTTTTCCGGTGGCCGGTTGACTGCTCAGGAAAGGCCTGCTAGAAGAGATCCATCTTAACAGATTTTTTAAAGCTGTTTAAGGTGGTAATGTGATGAGATCCAGAAATCTAGTTTTTATAGATTGCAACAAGTTCCTGTCAGAGGACCTGAGTGCCCGGGGTGGATTATACGGGAGGAGGCGATCCTGAAGATAGGTTGGACCCAAGCCATTTAGGGCTTTAAAGGTAATAACCAACACCTTATACTGGGCCCAGAAACTAATAGGCAGACAGTGTTATGGGGTCTCTCCTTGCTATTCCCGAGACCACTCTGGCTACCTTTCCCTATATCTGATTTCTTGTAGTAATATTCTGTTACTGTTTACTGTTACTCTTAGCACATTTAAAGGTGATGACCAACACCTTGTACTGTGCCCAGAAACTGATAGGCAGCCAGTGGAGCAATCTTAAGATTGGTGTTATATGGTCTCTTCTAGTTTTACCTGAGACCAGCCTGGCTGCCATGTTCTGTACCAATTGAAGTTTCTGAACTAGGCACAATGGTAGCCCCATGTAGAGTGCATTGCAGAAATTGAGATGAGAAGTTACCAGTGCATGTACCATGGTTTCAAGGTCCCTAGCTTCCAGGAAAGGGTGCAGCTGGCGTATAACTGATAACTGATAGCTGATAACAGGCACTCCTGACCATCGCTTTCACCTGATTAGTCATCTGAAGTGACGGATCTAGGAGCACCCCCAAACTGCAAACACAGTCCTTTGAGGAGAGTGTGACCCCATCTAAGACTGGGGATTGTATCCCAATACCTGGGTTTGGGGCCGCTACCGTTAGTACCTCCGTTTTGTCTGGATTCAGTTTCAATCTGTTTTTCCTCATCCAGTCCATTACTGCTTTAAGACATTCATTGAGAGGGGAGACACCATCTGAAGAACAACTACTGAAGAAAGTAAAAGAAGAAAGTGCAAATGTAAGATTGCAGTTGAACATTAAGGATGAACACAGATGATTTACATAACATTAAAGCAGATGATGAAGATACTGAAATAGTTATAGATTCCCTATACTTTGGTTCAGTCATTAATCACAAAGGAGACTGCAGTCAAGAAATCAGAAGAAGACAAGGATGTGGAAGGGCAGCTATGAAGAAAAAAGATCCTCAAATGTATAAATATATCATTGGATACCAAAGTCAGGATGGTCCATGCCACCATATTTACAGTTTCTCTATATCGGGGGTAGGCAACCTTTCCCCTTTAAGGGCCGAGGGACTTCAGCTCCCAGAATCCCAGGAGCTATTGGCCAACATGGGACTATTGGCCAATATGGCTGAGGCTTCTAGGAGCTGAAGTCCCTTGGCCCTTAAAGGGGAAAGGTTGCCTACCCCTGCTCTATATGGTTGCAAAAGCTGGACGTTGAAGAAAGCTGGTAGGAACAGAATCAGCTCATTTAAGCTCATATGATGCTGGGGAAGACTTCTGAGGATACCATGGGCTGCCAAAAAGACAAATAAATTGTTTCAAGAGCATATGAAGCCTGAACTCTCCCTAGAAACTAAAATGGCTAAACTGAGGCTGTCATACTTTGAACACATAATGAGAAAACATGATTCACTAGAAAATGCAATAATGCTTGGTAAGGTAGAGGGGAGCAGGAAAAGAGGAAACTCGTGTTAGGTAGGTAGACTCAAAGAAGCCTTAGCCCTGACTTTGTAATTGCTGATTTGATAACAAAAGTGAGGTCTATCATTCATAGGGTTGCCATATGCTGAAACTTACTTGATGGCAATTAACAACAACATGGCTTTAAGCCTTGGTTCACCTGAGGTGGAAAAGTTTCAATAATCCATATATTTTAACTATCTATGTTAGAAATGTAGTCAAATTGTGGGAAAATAGATGCCAAGTGGCCACATAGAGAAGATTCTGGGAGTTGAGGCTTCTGAGAAGGGATGAAATGCTGGAAGATTTTAACAACAAAAACGTTTAGAGACAGATTGCCCTTTTGAAGGACTTGATGCATTGAGACACCAGAGTGGTATATAGCAGCCATAATAAATCACCGATAGGAGGCACAGGCACTCTGTGCAAAGGGGCCCATGGTACCACCTTCCGAGATAAGGGGAATGTGGCCAGATGTACTTTAAGTATATTATAATGCATTCTGAAATCTTTACTCTCATTGCTTGAGATTCTATATGTTTAAAGTTTGAAACATCCAATAAGATGCCAGAATTGGATTTCTGTGTTTGGAGGTGTATAAATGTAGCCATTTGTCTTCTGTTCGGGGCCCAAAACTTTGGAATGCTAATTCCTTTGGGACTGCCAGCATAATAAACCTGTTTTTGCAAATTGACTTCGGTCCCCTCTCTTGCTTCTGCTCTGCAAGTAACTGAAGTTGCTGTGGGCTGATAGCTCATAGATTGTTTATTTCTACTATACACCTGCTCTCAATAGCCCAATAGTTAGGGATATAGGATGGAATCCTAGGGTGCTAGGATTCTAGGGTGCTACGCTGTGAATCCCATCCTATTCCCCTCAATCTCTATTTATCAGGAAGCAGCCACTGCGATCAATGGAGGCTTGTTCCCCTGTCAACTGGAAAGCCTCTGACTGACATTTCCAGCCCCTCCCATGAACAATCTCCATTGTGACAGGGAGAAGCAAGGCCCCATCACAATTACTCCTTGTGCAGGAGTGGGTGCGTGGGACTATAAGCAGCTGCTTCTCAATTGACAGGGAAATAGACCCCTGTCAATCACATTAGTTGCTTCCCAGTAAGTGGTTATCGGGGAGTTTAATTGTCCCTTTGTATCCCTTAAACTAAGTTATGTATGGATCATGAATACAGAACAACCACAAATGTATAATTGTGGGTTACATATTTATACCTGTCCAGTAGAACTCTGGCCACATTGTGCCTGGAGATGATACTGTGCTTGAAGTAACAATGCCACTTTTTTGTTAACTTTTTTTTTTCTAAAAAGATTTATTTTCAGATCCTCTTTTACTACTTTATATCCTATTTTTCATTTCTCATCACTAATATCATTGGTGACCAGCTCAATTGCCATTATGGATAATAAAGATAGTGGGCAACCCTGTTTCATTGCATTTTTTACCTTAAAAATGGAACTTTAGACACCTTGATTTCACCCTGCTCCTCCCAAAGAATAAACTAATCTGGGAAGCATTCCTCACTCCTATTCTCCTGAAGTGGCAAAGGATATTTCGGCTGAAGTTTTATGCCTAACATTAATGTGAACACCAGTGACACAGGAAAATTACATGGCTTGAGGTTCTGGGCACTAAGAATGCTGTTGTTACCAGCATTCATAATGCTGGTTGGAATTAGAGAGGGAGGGAGGAAGAAATGGAAAAAGAGAAAGGAGGTGGAGAAGAATGGAGAGAAAGAGAGAACAAGAGAGAGATCTTCTTCTAGAGGAGGAGGAGGAGGGATGTTGAGGTGTGGGTAAAATTTGGACTCTTGGCATGATGGATCTGAGGGTCACTGCAGGTGGCAATTATAGGTGAATTCAGAACTGTCGGAAAACAAGAAAATGCCTTTTCCCCATGGGTGTGTTTTGCATTTTTGTTCATAATTGCCAATCTGAATCAGCCCTGGAGGATTTTGTACAGTGTTAACACAGGTGCTGGAGAAGGCAGCTAATTTTCCTGGATGATATTTAATTGCTTATATTATACTGTATATTTGTTTATATCGAGGTACTTAACATTTAGATTGTATTATACAAACTCTTGCCAAGAGGCTGCTGCATAGTTTTGTTGTGCTTATGGACCTGCAAGTCAACTCCTCCTTATACAATAGGGTTTTCTTGGCAAGATTTGTTCAGAGGGGGGTTGTGATTGCCCTTGTTTCGGGCTGAGTGAGTGTGCCTTGCCCAAGGACATCTGTTAGGTATCCATGACTGAGTGGGGATTCAGATCCTGTACTCTGATAGCCTAATACTCAAACCTCGAGTCTAGACCATGTTGGCTTTTAGTATAGCATTAATATATGCCAGCAAAGTCAAAATGGTATCTATAGTTGCACAACAGATAGAGTAACAGGCATCATGGCCTTAAATCACCCATTGTGAAATAAATAGCTCCCCACACACCTACTCAATGATGAGAGGCAGAAGGCCGTATGAGTGTGTTTACAGAACAATTGGCTGCACTGCAGGCTGCACTTGTGTCACCTCTGAGAATGCACTACCAGTCGCACAACAATTTTTACACTAGCAGAGTGCCTGAGCAGGAATCCAGAAACCATATCATGTAATCAGTATCATTTTTCTGTCTTGGATAGCTTTCAGGGAATCCCTTGAGCTGACTCAGAAAAAAATTGCCCTCCTTCTTTCTAGTAACAGTGATGGTAATCTGTGAAAGGTAGACCAGCAACAATGCTTTTGATTCTGAATGTTTCAACAACTAGCCTAGTTATTAAAGATATCAATATCCCAGTCCAAAAAATGAGTAAAATGGGTTTATGTATTTACTTGCATTTTCTAAAGATTTGTGTCTTGTATGTGTTCTTCTATGAACACATACAGAGTAGGTTTTCTGACTTTTGTTTTTTTTAAAAAAAAATCTGAACTCTGCCTACACAAACTGGTATGTAAAGGGATCTGATCTCATAGAGACTAACTGTGTGAAAGAAGTAGTAGCATAAGCTTTCATAGACTTGGGTCTAATCTGCACGGCATTGCACAAGTAATGCAGTTTGACATTGCTTTAACTGCCATGGCTCCATCCTATGGAATCCTGAGATTTGTAGTTTGTTGTGGCACCAGAACTCTCTGACAAGGAAGGCTAAATATCTCCCCCAAAAAAATTACAGCATCCAGAATTCTATTGCATTGAGCCATGGCAGTTAAATCTGTGTCAAATTGCATTATTTTTGCAGTGCAGATTAGATCTTGCTCTACAGAGGACTGAGACAAATAGACCTACTCTATGAAAGCTTATGCTACAACTTCTTTTGTACAGTTAGTCTCAAAGGTGCTACGAGACATATTTACATACTGATATTCCAGACTAACATGGCTATGTCCCTGAATTCCACATACATTGGATACTTTAAAGCAGATACGAGGTCAGGTGGAGAGTAGGGACATTCAGGGCTAAGACAGTTTTGGCTAGAGTTAGGGAAATCAGTCCATTTCACTTTCTTCAGCATTTGAAAATCTGAATACCTCAAGTTCTTTCCATCATGAATATGAAGTTTGTAAAGTGTGGTAAATTTTTCAAAATTAAACTGAAACAGCCCCCTCTCTATTTGCACCAGTCAGATCTGATATTTATAAATACTCCTAACACATTATACCTGCCAGCTACATAAGTGTTAAAGATTAGGAGGCTCTTGGGGCAGTGGAAGTGAGAGGAAAGGTGGCAACTTAAATTCAGTATGACAATCATGGTAAACAGATAAGGATTCAAACCCAGACTTGCACAAATTGAGCACTCAAAGCTCTGAACCTGGAAGAAGGATCTTTTACTTTCCATTTCTCTCCCCATTAAAAAAAAAAAAATCAAGGTCTTTGCATCCCAAATACAAAGTAGTTTTCAAAGTTTAGTAAACTCTTAGCACAAATTAACTGCAACAAAATTCTCACCTGTCCCTAGGTGAACAATGAGTACTTTTCATATGCAGGTAGAATCTGTGGATCCCCATTAAAAGATCATGGGTGCCTAAACCCACAAAACTCTAAAGCAAGTGTTTCAAACCCAAAGCCCTCCAGATTAGGCTGTACTATTGTTCCCATCACCCTTGACTTTTGGGCTCACAGGAACTGGGGTCCAACAACATCCATAGGACTACAGGTTTATCATGTCTCTGCTAAAGGAGTTCAAGATAGCTAAAAGTTGTCCCTTGAGAGGCTGAGCACCAGGAAAATCTCTCTCTTATGGAGTGTAGTGAGAGCAGAACACCAAAGATGATGATGGTGGCTCCGTTTAGAAAGGTCCAAGCTTTGTTATGGAAGATAAATGATTCAGCAGTTTTTTTTACCAAAGGTTTGCAGAGGTCACAATGTGTTCTCAAAAGAAGATGAATTTCAGAGGAACCCCACAAGGAGCCTCCAGAAAAAGGAGAGATTTCCTTTGAGTCTTGCTGTAGACAAAGATCTTGCATCGAATAAGCAACAGCAAAAGGAGGTAGCTCTTTGTGAGTTGTCACACAGCTTCCTCTGGTTTCACAACCTTGGCAGGATCATCGTCTCTCCTATACCTCAAAATAGACCAGAGGATTTTTCTCTCTTTCTGCTTTGTGTGGAAGACTTGATAATTAGGACAAGGAGGAGACGGCATATAGCCATCGTAGAGAAAGAGCACATCAGCAGGAAAGGGGGAGAGTCAATGCTGTGAGGAGAGAAGAAGGATGAATAAATCAAGTTACAAGTCTACAGGTACCTCAGTAAAACCAGTCATGCATTGACAGCAGGCACATTGGGATCCCCAATTAAATGCCTGTTTAAATTAACCAAAGAGAGGAAGAAGTGAGTTTTTAATTGATTTGACCTATATAAAACAATCTTTCCCTTGCTTTCTGGGATGACTTTCATCTGAATGGCCAACAAAGAAAACTCTAAGTCAAGCTGTTCCCTTGAAAAAGAACAGAAAGATTATGGATTGTGTCAGCCAACAGTTAACTTTCTAGATATTTTTGAATATCTACAGATTACTGTTGGTGAGGCAGCCTTCAGAATGACACAATGGGATGGGATGGGATAGGATGGGATGGGATGGGATGGGATGGGATGGGATGGGATGGGATGGGATGGGGTTTTCACCATAGATCCCATACCTCTAACCCACCCACATACATACACACCCCAATACCAAATGTCTCTTTTCATCCGCAGTCCCTTTCAAAATGGGAACCAGAATTGTCACTTCCTATCACCATTGTGAGGAGTACTGAGACAAAAAAAAAGTGTATTTTGGAATAGTAGAGGCTCTGAGAAGGGGCTGTGTGGATGGTCTGGGGGTGTTTTGCACATTTTAACACATTCGGGAGTTGTTAAAAACTATCATGTATTATACAGTCAGCCCTCCATATCAGTGGGGGTTTGGTTCCGGGGGGACACACCCCATGGATACCAAAAAGCATGGGATCTCAAGTCCTGTTACTATCAATGGATGCTGATGTGCATGTGGCTGCATCAGTGTGACTGCATGCACATGCTGTCATTGATAATAATGGGGCAGGGCGATCCACATATCCTCCAATCTGGGGATGGCTAGCCTGTCCATACAGAGAGCCGACTAGTTGTACAACTAGCATATTTCTTACCTACTGGGTAAGAAAGCTACAAGGTTTCATGATAAATGTAGGCCTTAGGGGATGTTTATGGATGCAAAACCATTTTAAGACTTAGGGGTTGCCCACATTAGTCAAATAAAAAGTCCTCCTCCAGTTCCTATGACAATCACAACAAAGGGTCCAAACTCTGGTGCAAACAGTCTGGATACATTCAGCTAGTTGAGTAGCAAACCCTTAAGAGTTTTTCCCTCCAGAGATCATCTTTTCCTTGGAATCATCCTGGAAGATCCGGAACCCTTTGCTGTAACACTGGGCAGCTGTTTACAATAAGTCCCATTGTGACACCCAGAGCTGCAGTCACTGGTACAAATCACTTTCTCTGAGTTCAGGATAAGGTGCCCAGATATGTGATCAATGTTGAGCACCTTGTTCTGACTCAGAGTGAGTGACTTGCATCAGTGGTGGTGGTGCCAGGCAGCACAGCAGGATGCACATGTGAACAGCCATCCAGCATTGCAACAGGGTGCCCAAGGTAACTAGAGGATGTTGGAGCAGCTCCAGCACCAGAATACTCTGGGCTGCTGTCAAAGTATTCTGGCCCATGTGGACCTAGCCTTACTTTGTTTTGATCTGTTGACCCAAAGCCACAGACACTGCCACAGGACAATGATGGATGATACATCATGGGGCATAAAGTGGAAGAAGCAGAAGAATTTGAACATCTAGCATTTCGGAAGCAAGTACCCAGTCCTACACCTTCCCAAGTCCCATAAACTCCACCAATATTATTTTTAATCTTTCTGCTCTAGGAAGAGAGAAAAATGGCAAAAATCACTGAACACTGATTTCAACTTCCTTCCTCAAAGAGTTGGGACTGGAGAGCTTAGCAGCAGCACCATTTTATCTGATGAGAAGGTACAGCAACCTGTCATGCAGCTATACTTCCCGCTTTCCCTCCCAACTTTCCCCATTTGTTGTTGTTATGTGCCTTCAAGGCATTTGTGACTTATGGTAACCTATCATGGGTTTTTTAAGGCAAGATTTGTTCTGAGGGAGTTTGCCATTGCCATCCTCTGAGGTTTGTTACACCAAGGTCTGGCCCTTTGCACCCATCCTCTTTTTCAATATCAAGTTAATATCAGAAGGGATCTTTGAGGCATATAGTTGAGAGAGCACCCACAGTGCAGGAAATTAGCCATACCATATAAAGAGATTTGTGACCATATTTGGAGATCCAGAAGCTCAAGGGCACATAGCCAAGAACAGATCAATTAAAATTGGAACCTGCATAATCCCTTCATTGATGGTGGGTGATAGACCTGGTGTGCACAAGTGAATCCAAGAATACTTTCCTCTGGAAGCAATACCCCATTGTCCAGAAACAGTTGCACTGATTATTTGGCCATTCACAAGTTCCCTTCCCATTCTTCTCTCCTGGAAACTTCATTTTAATCCCCAAATCTGCACCAGGATATGTTTTGCTTATAAATATGCCTGTTCAGGAATGCCCAATTCAGCCTTACTTGAGTTCAGACAGATAGTCTGTCAGTATCTTGCTTGACTCCTTAGCACTGCTGGACGCTCCGTGATCCACAGGCAGCTACTAAGCCATTTCACTTCACATTGCCCCCAGATTGGAGCCCTGTTTCTCGAATTCGTGCAGTATCACCCTCTGCAATCCCTTCAATCACTATCTACTTTTATATTGTTAGTTCTTGGATGTGTGTGTCTTTGTATGAATGGTGATTCCTTTTGATTACAAATAAACTACATTTGGGCTAGTACTCTGCTCTGCAGTGTAAACCAATATACACAGGTCTGATCCCAGGTTTTAGTTACCCGAGCCCTCTTTTGTTGTCATTTCAGCTAATTAGATTCCCCGTTTGAATATTAATTGTGGGTGCTCTCTTAGGAGCCTTGCATTTTGGGTAACAGGCTGAGAGAATGTGACTTGCCCAAGGTGACCCAGTGGTTTTCTATGGCTGAGTGGAAATTTGTACCCTGTTCTCCAAAGTCATAGTTCAGTGCTCAAACCATTGTATCATGTTGGTTTTCCCCATCCTGGTTTCAAAATTGCATAAGGGGCTTGGGGGGAAATGTACCCATTTTTGGACACACATTGCATGGATCTATGTGTTCCTTCAAATATAAGTTGCTAATAAATCTTCAGGAGTGTGTAAATTTTGGGTATGGATTTGCTCCTCTCTGGACATCTCTTGCAGTCAAGTCTTTTTCTAGATATTTTATTTGTAGCAAACTAGCTAGCTAGCTAGTTTTACATAATATTTTTTCAGATTTCAACCTGCATAATTAGAGCCACAATCTTCTGGGGAAAATCTCTAATTTCTAGTTTCTCAAAAGAAAGAAAAAGCAAACAACACATACTTAACTTTTAGACAGATGTGGATTGTTGTCTTGGATGTTTTGTGGTTTAATAATAAAAATACCCACTTTTGCAGAAAGACTTTTTTTAAAAAAAAAAAGTTAATGAATGGTTTCTTTGTACTGATGAAATACTTCATTCTACAAACATCACAAAAGTGGTTCATTACTGTTCAGGCAGGCATATCCCAGTTTTCTTTCAGTCATCACCCAGCAAATGGCAGCAGAAAATAATATGCTAAAGTCCAAGAGGAGCTTTGATTTTATTTCTCTCAATGCAACATAAATCCACCTGCTAGTAGCTTTGTACTACAGGTTGATAAATTCAATCAAGATAGCCACAGCCCTGCATTTGCAGTTTCCAAGACTCTTGGAGAGCTCTCATTCATAGGGTTGCTATAAGTTGAAGTTGACTTTGTAGCAAATAACAGCAACACAGGGACTTGAGCAGCAGGGTGTCCCCTTGTCACTGTAAGACAGGAGATGGAGTGCTGTGAAGTGTGTGTATGCCTTCAAATCACCTGTCAACTTATGGCAATGCCATGAATTTTCATAGGGTTTTCTTAGGCAAGGAAAACTCAAAGTGGTTTTGCCAGCTCCTTTTTTAAAAAATATAGCCTATAGCACCTGGTATTTGTTGGTAGCCTTCCATCCAAGTACTAACCAGGGCTGACCCTGCTTGGCTTCCATGAACAGACGGGATCTGGTGCCTTTACGGAACAGTGGAATAAATGTCACTATGAAGTCAGTTGGGCTTCAGAGATTTTGCAAAGGTTGAATATATTCAGGCTTGCAAAAGCCCTATGATATGGTTGTAAACCTTTGAACAAGCCTAGGAGAGCAATGTAGAAGGTTTAATAAGTAGAGTCCTTTGTGGTGGCTGGAGTGGCATTGGAGTAACCTGTGCAGTGGATCAGTGCACGGCTGTTTTGCAATTGGTTATGCCATGGCAAAATCCAATAAAATAGTATTAGCTATGCTTGTACAATTTTGTGCCATGCAGTTTGGTGAACAGGATCTCAGCCCCAAATATAACATGGGTCAAGTTACAAAGAGGAACCATGGAAAATATTTCTTGTGTAAGGCTGGCCCTCCCATAAGTGGAATTGAAGATGCCACCTCAGGTCACAAATAATAAGTGTCACAAAAGTGAACGGAACAGTTGCCTGCTTTGTAACAGATGTAATTTTTCACTAAGGGGCTATACAGACCAGCTAAAAGGGTCGGCCTGGGGGTGGAGTTGGGGCATGGAGACTGCACGCCAGCCTCCCCGAGTCTGCCCCCACGTTGTCCTCACATCGCCCACCCAAACAGATGGCAGGTGGCGTCAGGGCACTCCCTTGGCACAGCATTCATACACCTGCACCAAAGGAGTGCTGAAAAGCCACCGCTGCTGCAAGGGCAGATTTTTGCCACTCTAAAAAGGAGAGGCATTTGCCAGATCTTTTTAGAGTGGCAAAGTGCCAGATCAAGACTGCAGCATGCAGTTGCCACAGCCCCAATCCAGTGCTCCAAGGGGCAGCATGAAGTCACCCCTTAGGGGCTGTCTGTTGAGCCCCTATATTTTTTCTCAAAAGAGGTAATGACTAATTTTCGCATTTTTCTTCCCTCTGCGAGATACTCCTTGAAATAATTTTCATATTCATAATTTGGGACTAATTCACACAATAGTAGCATGTGACTGTTTTGCACATAAAACAGTATTTTCTGCACTGGAAATAATATTTTTTGTACATTAAATGCTATTTTCTATGTAGATCACTCATCTGCAAATTCTATGCAGAAGAAGCCAAATGTAGCATTTTCTGCATAGGAAATATTATTTCTGCATAGAAATATCTTTTCTTGCACAGAAAATGCTATTTCCTGTGAAAAATATGTTTTCTGAATAAAACAAGCATATGAGAATTTTGTGCAGAATTAGTCTTGAGATTATCAGTCCAGGACTTTTCTCATTAAGGTTTCTTGTCACTTAAAAAACATGTTGTTGTTTCTGAAAACTTTCGGAATATTTTCAAACATTCTTTCCATTCCTATAGTTCTGTTCCTGTGCCCTTTTACTGTTAGAGAGGGGGATGTTTATTTTTATTTATTATTTTATTTTATTTGTCTCATGTGCCAAAACCTATATGCTATATACCTTGACTGTATTGAGTCTGAAATGTTATCTGCTGCTCCATCTGAGGCAGCAAAATGCTTCCAGTTGACCCTGCTTCTGCTAGCCCAAGGGAATGAGAGCAACTCTCCTAGACAGAAACTAACCAATTAAAATCAATTAAGTTATCAATTAACTTGGAAATTTTCTGAAGGAAAAGAGTAGCTTAATCCGTTTTTTTAATCAATCGACTGTTTAAGTTAGAATTTCAGTATTAATTCCATTCCAGAATTGGATTATTAATTAAATATTAATTACTTAAATGAGAGAGAATACTAAAGAGCTAATTAATTGTACATTCCCCTGCTCTGTTCTCTTGAATTTTTTCTAAACTACTTTGCACTTTTTGTTAGTCTGGGGAAATATAAAGTTTGTGTCACAAGATCTCAACTATGTACTCAAGAGTAGTTCCAGTGAAATGAATTGTGTCACATGCTTTTAAGGTTTGCAAGCTAAGTAACTCACCTTCCTCCATGCTTACTCATGCCCACCACATTTTCAAAACTAATGAAGATCCTTATCACAGATATTACTAATATTGCTATTATATCTATAAAATCTGGAGGACTTTAGAAAATTGTAGAAACAGTTGAAATTCATATAAAATAAAGACTAAAAAAAAGCCAAAGCAGATATTAAAGCAGATACTTTGGCTGGCATCCTGTTCAGTGGTTACAAGGTCATAAGATGGATTTAGGATCTCATAACTGCTGGGGATTCCCATTTATGGATGTTAAGAACCAAGTATGACCCACAAAACTTATCATTTCAGCCTGATAGCACAGATAACAGAGCTTCATCATTGTAATTACAGACTTTATCACACCAACCTGTTATTCCACCACAACAGTGGTTGTTTAAGAATGGAAGCATACCAGTTTAGCATAATTTGTTATCACACTTTTCCCCATGATATTGCTTTGGCAATCGTGATTGTGTGAGCTGATTTTTGCACTGCCAAACATGTTGGCAGCCGTGATCATAACTCCAGCCCCTCCCAAAGTGTGGGACTGTTGTGTGCACATTCACATACAGCAGCCCTGTGCTTCAGAGGGATGAGCAATTATGGCTTCCACCCAGCTCTTGAAACCAGCTGCTGTATGAATGTGCACACAGCAGCCAGCTTTGGGAAGGTGTTGGTGGCCACGATCACTCCTCCTCCCCTTTCCTGAAGTATGTGAACCACATTCACACAGCAGCCCCACACTTCAGGAGGAAGTGGAGGGGACAAGTGATCCTGGATGCCAACCACCCCCCAAAGCTGGCTGCTGTGTGAATGTGCACACTGCAGCCAGCTTCGGGAGGATGTTGGCAGCTGCAATCACTGCAAGGGGAAGGGGGAAATGAGGGAAGGGCAGAGGAGCAGAATCATGGCCATTCACACAATGTGACTGCCTGAGAAGCAGAACTGCAGTGGGAGGGACCTATCACATGATGGTTGTAATGGAATAACAATGAAATTAAGAGCCTATTGACAGGTTTTGTCCATCAATGAAAAAGTACACTACAGTAACAAATGGAATGCAAGGCTACAGCAGGATGGACACAATGTCATGTGATAAGTACCAGCAAAAGAAGCTTTTTTTCCTGTTAAAATTCCACTTTTCTAACCTCATGTGATAAAGTACAACATTTTCAATGCAAAATCTTGGCCATAATTTCAGGCTATGTTCTTCCCACTTTACAGACCAATTTTGGCTTAAATCCAATTGCTTGTCCCAACTAGAGCAGACACACTAAATCAATTGCTGAATGATAAGTTAACATTTACATATTGTTGATTCAATGAGTCTGTTTTAGCTGGGACTAGCAATTAGATTTATGTCATAGTCCCAAAGACATATCTTTCTAAACATCTTTAGGCTGCAATCCTATCTATACTTGCCTGAAAACAGTGGGACTTACTTCTGAGTAGGCATATATAGAATTGCACTGTTAGGGCCTCTACAGATGGGCAGCTGTGGGCTGCCTCAAGAAGCCCAGGACTGGGGCTGAGGCTGCCCCATGTCTCGGTCCCAATCCCCCCTTTTGGTGACTGGGAAAGGAACGCCAAAATAGCACTCCTCTCCCAAACTGTGGAAAGGGTACCGCAAGAGCTGCCATGCGGCTCTTTTGAGCCTCTTCCGTCACAGCATGTAAAAATGCTGTGCTGGAAGGACATCATCGGAGTGCTCGCCGCTTGCATTGGGCACTCCGATGACATCCTTGGGAAGGAGTTGGGGCGTCCGGCATCCGGCTGCCCTTCCGCTTTCCTGGCTCCAAGATGGCACTTTGCGCCGTCTGCAGAGCCCCTTAGTCACTAAAATTCAATTTCCAAAATAAAAGAAAATGTAGGTTTTACCAGAGTTACATTAGGTTAAGTTAATAAATATGTTTGTATGATCAGGGAGCAGGGAAGTAAAATCATGAATGGCATTTTTCAGCATCAGTCTAATAAGGCTTTTAGTGCAAGCTTTAAATTTAAATGACAATTGACATGAAGTTCATAGTCAATTTTTCTCCTTCTAATGTAAATGCAATTGAATTAGATTTGTTTGGGGCAGGCTTATTAACTAAATACACCAGCCTTTTATTTACTATCTTTCCTATCTCATGGAAAGCTAAGGATATGGAAAGCATTTTTGCAAAGGGGAATGGGGAAGCTCAGCTGTTCAGAAAGGGGAGAAAAAGGTCTCCCTGTTTCTTCAAGCTTGTGCTTTCAAACCAAGTTTTCAGATGCAAGCAGAGTCCTTCTAGTTCCAACCAGGTGGAATGAGGGTTTCTCTTTCATAGAAATATACATGGTTTGCTGGCTCTTTGTTGTCATGCTATTCTGTGTAGCCAGAGGCTATTGGCATTATTCTCAGGCACAGCTCTGTTCTCTTGTTTCAAGCCTGTCTTATATATTTTATGTCTATCAATCACAGACACCTTTTGCAGGGAAAATTAGACTCACAGAACTTTCTTATGGGAAGGCTCTGCCTTCTAAGAGCTCCATCCATTTATTAATGGAAACCACAAAAGCCCCATCAAATTGCCAAAGGAAATCAGAGAATTGCTTGTGAGTAGAACCTACAGAAGCTCTCTCTCTCTATTGAAATCATAGAGGTGCCACCTCCTTTCCTGTATAAGTCAATAAAGTCCCTCCCACAGCTAGTTGAAGTCATAATTTCTGGTTTTGTTCCTGAACACACACTATCCTTTTGAATTTTTCTTCACACTGCTGGGGGTTATAATATATTTTGCAATGAAAATGGGACTCCTTGGAGGAACTGCAACCAAGGATCCTCCAACAAAAGAAAATAGATTTGTTCAGCAATTGTATTTTATTGCATTGTTAATAAAGACTGCATTTTTAGTTTAACATTGGTAAACTTCATAACTACCGCCCTTTGTCAGAAGAAAGTCTGCATACATGCTGAATCAATCTAAAATTGTTGTTGCTTTCAAGTTGTTTCAAACTTATAGTGACCCTAAGATCCTATCATGGGGCTTCCTTGGCAAGATTTGTTCAGAGGAGGTCTGGAATCTAACATTACATTAAGTGATACTTAAATTTTAGTCCTCCAGATGCTTTGTACTTCAATTCCCAGAAGTCCTAGCCAGCTTGGCCACCAGTCAGGAATTCTGGGAGCTGAAGTCCAAAACATCTACAGGACCAAAGTTTGGGAATCACTGCAATATTTTTCTACCATGTTGTGAGAGTGCATCACATTTCTAAAGTCATCAAATACATTTTGGAAGCAGGTTTGAGCACCTTAGATAACCCCTTTAAAATTTGAATTAAAACACAGAGTGGATTCACCAGCACCCATTGAGGTAGAAGCCACCAGCCGTCCTAAGTCTGGTTAAAGCCTAGATACTTGAGACCAGCACAGCATCTCTCCTCTCTCCTGTCTCTTTGGACGTTTTCACACTGTCCTCCTAAAGCCGGCTGGAGCCATTCCGGAACGGGTCGTGCCGCCGATTCCGGAATGGCTCCGCCGCCGAAAGGCTAATTCCGGTTGGACAGCCGGAATTACCTTTATGCCGCTTCAGCCGGAGTTATCCTTGGTTCGTCCGGAGTGACGCCGGACTTAGGGCTCCGTGTGTTTGAACACACGGAGCCAAAAGCCGGCCGGACGCAGGGATGACACCGGAAGGGGCGGGGTTTGCCGCCGCGTGTGTGTAAACACACGGGAAATGGCGCCGGAGCGAGGCCGGCGGGAGGCCGGCTAGCGTCCTCCTTTTGCGCAGTGTGAAAACATCCTTTGTTTTGTCTCAGCCTTCCTTTCTGCATTTCCTAAGGACCAGGCCTCTTTGTGGTAGGGAAGATGAGACAAGTTCAGTGCTAGAAAAATTTATAAGGAAAAGAGTTCAAAGTAAAACTGCGGGCTAAGCCTATGGCATGTTCCTCTTTAGTTCTAGTTGGCCTACCTCAGAAAAGGATTTAATAAGGAAAAGAGAAGAATAAAGGAGAGGAGGGGGGGAAAGGGCAAAAAAATAATTGGAGGAATAGAAAAATCTTCCTTTTCCAGAGGAACTCTACATATTTTTGGACTCCAGCTTCCATCAGCCCCATCTGGTGGCCAAAGGTCTGAGATAATGGGGCACAGATTTCCTGCCCCGGCACAGAAAGATGTCAAAAGGCCACTTTCACGCACAACATTTTCCTTCACAGATATCAGGTTGGTGTTGTAAAAATCACAGGGAAACTGTTAGCAGTTGACATATTCAGGGGTAGCTGTGCTGGCCATGTAGCAAAATGCAACAAAAAACCACAACATGGCAATACCTTTACTGGATCAACTAAAAAGCACAAAAATTAAAAGTATCATGTACCTTTTAGTTGGCACAGTAAAAGTATTGCTGTTTTGGATTTTGCTAGCAGTTAGTCATACATCAAAGTGAAGAGAGAGAGAGAGAATATAAAACTAGGGCTATCTCTGCAATTAGACAAAGTGAGGCTGTCACTTCAGATATCACATCAGCTATCAGAGTCTGGTGAGAGCCAGTGTGGCATAGTGGCTTGAGTGCTGGACTATGGCTCTGGAAACCAAGGTTTAATTCTCCACTTGGCCATGAAACCCACTGGGTGACCTTGGGCAAGTCACATGCTCTCAGCCTCAGGGGAAGGCAATGGCAAACCTCCTCTGAACAAATCTTGCCAAGAAAACCCCATGGTAGGCTTGTCTTAGGGTCACCATAAGTCGGAAATGGCTTGAAGGCAAACAACAACAACAGAGTCTGAGTTTCACAAAACAGCATCACATTCTTAGCTGTTTGCAGTTGCTATTATTCTGTTTTTATGGGAGGGGGGCTATTTCTAAGATTTGCTGTGAAGGAGAGTAAGTTTTACCTATTGAATTTCTGCTTGCTAGACCTTTTAACCTACAGTTACATAACATCTATCAAGAGGAAATAGAAAGACTGCAGCTCTCCTGAAACTCCTTTTGATAACTTAAATTAATTCTATACACTTTCCCTTTGGACCTTAATCTATTCTTTCTTTTTTGGTTTTCTGCTGGCTTTGCAAGGTTTTGATTCATTACACCATGTTTGTCTGGGTTTCACAAAAACAAAGATGTACATATTTTATAGCCATATCATTTGTAGCAGGAAAAATTACCTGTCTGTATACAAGCATAGTTTTAAGCAAGTATTACAGAGGCACCATTTATTCCCAGAGGAAACTGTTCGTCACAATGCTGCCATCTTTACCATGACAAAGAAGGGGGATTCTACTCAGAATATTCTGACTGTAAGAAACACACGAAGAATGGAGCACCATAATGGCAGATCATTCAAGCCAAATGTAGCTGCACTATATAGGCAGCTATCTAGAGCTTGGAATGTGTCTTTCATAAAGGAATTTGCTAGGTAACTCCAAAAACTAAGCCATGGGGCACTGAACCAGAATCTCCACAGTCCTAGTCTAGTACTCTAACTAGTACACCTCATTATCTCTTCTAACCACTGAAAAGAAAATAAATAAATAAATAAATAAATGTAGTAGGATACGATGGTGATGCACAAACAAACCATTGCAATATCCCCATATTAGGTAATATATCAATAGAGGAAGCAGAACAACCCTGGGAGGTGAGTGGGGCATGGTAAAGTATCTGGCTAAAAGATTCAAGTACCCAATGAGATTAATGGTTGTGCAGGAGTTGGAAGACCTTCTAGCCATTACTTGTCACAAAAAATACATAGTCATATAGGCACTTGTTTCATAACAAGTGACTATGAAAGAATATGGGAAACAAAGAATATTTGTGGGATGGAAAGAATATTGGTAATTATTAATTCCCAGATCAAACATGGGGTTCAAGAAGAAGCATAGGCCAGAATGAATTTTGTGCAATTTTCTGCTGGTGTTTGACATCCCAAAATGTTATGGAGGAACACTTTATGAATATTTATTCCTTGAAGAACATTTTTTTATTATTATTTCTGTTTTTCACACATTTTTGTGCAAAAAAAAAATCCTTGTGTTTTACAAAGAAAACGGGCTTTCTGAGCAGAGAATAATGTTTTCTATAAAAAACAAACAGATTTTTGTGCCAACACAACAAAACATGCTTTTCTCTGCAGAATAATTTCTCCTCAGCACTTCAGGTTGTTCAAATATGGATAAAATGCTGTTGAGAAATATTCCTTTGCTCTCAGAGTTTGGAGGAAACTACTATACTTATTCATCCTTGCATGAAAGGACGAAATTATTGAGCATTGACACCCATGCAGGTCAGGCCATTATTGCTCCCTCAGAACTGTATACACTGGAATCCTGGAGATCTGCCACTAGTTTCTGCTACAGTGAGAGGTGCCAGCCAGGGTCTGACCATAGCCCCCTCTGCATGATTAAAAGCTGGGCTCTGCAACTGAGCTACAGAGCTTCCCCTGAGTTTTCTCTGATAAACTAAGGAAACAGGTGCATTCTACATTACAGACATGACATTCTTTGCTTCTCCCTCTAGGACAGGAGTGAGAAACCATGTTTCTGTTTCAGAGCTGCATTCTCTCAGGGGTAATCTGTTAGGGGCAACATGTTGGTAAGAAGAGCTAAAGCTAGCATTAGCAAAGTAGAGCTAAAAGCAGGTAAGCCTGTCCTTTCTCGAGAGAGAGAGAGAGAGAGTACTACATGCAGCTTTTAAACTGTGATTACAGCCAGAAAAGAATGGCTTGGGTGATACATTGCACAATGATGCTTCCAGATTTAGTTGCTGCATCCTCCAAGTACAGTTAGGACATCCCTTTTCATTGATAGGAAAAACCTATCAATGACCTCCCAGTCATATCAGTTCCCAGCAGTGGCATCCCTAGTGTTGCTGTCACCTGGTGCAGGTGCCTGGGGCTGCTGGAGATGCTGCCAGCCACCCAAATTCCCACCCAGGACTGCCAGGAGAGGCAGCCAGGCAAATGAAGCACTGGGGAAGGCAGGAAGGTTATATGTGCACTTGCCCTCCTTTCCCAATGCCTTGGCTTGCTTGAGTACGTCAGCCAAGGCAACGGGAAAGGAGGGACCAACCAGGTGTCACCTTCCTCTGAGGTGTCACCTGGTGCAGTCCTCACCCCCAGTGATGCCACTAGTCCCCAAGTGTGAAACGTCACTACTGATGTAGTTGTAATATCGGTCATTATGTGGTGTCAGTGTCTCCTCTTCTCCCCCTGTCTCCCTGTTATTCCCAAGGAAAAAAATCTGTTTCTTTTTTTGTGTATTTTTAAAACTTAAATTACAGTAGCTGAGCTCTGGAATTGCATGAAAAGGTTAAAATAAAAGGCAGGGTTAAGGAGGAGGCAGGAAGAGAGTGCAATGGCAGTGGCAGCTGCCTCAGTTCTGTGATTGACAAGATGTGTGATAATGGCTGAAGTGAAACTGGTATGTTTCCTTTTTTTAAAAAAACACAAACAAACCTGGCCTAATCATTCAGCTTGTGTGGTAATGTCCTCTCTCACACACACACTTATCTCTCTCATTCTGCCACACCATTTTCTTTCTTCCTGTTCCCCCTCTTCTCTCCACTGAGGAGGAATGTTGGGAATGTGACAATAACTCTTGCAGAGAAGTCAATTAACCACTTGCATGGGGCCTTCAAAATAAGTCTGAGGGCCACACAGAATAAGGTTGTAGGCTACATCTGGCTTTAGGCTGGAGATCATCCAGTTCCAGGAGGTATAGTTTGACTTGCTGGCTGCTCACTTTCTAAAGTGTGTGAGTCTGGAATTACTACTGTATTGCATAGCTTTTTAAAATTCACTCTGCCTGTTGACTGAAAATGCATGCAGACTCTTCATGTGCAGTCTGGGCTGTCCAAATCCACTCAATAAAGCCCATTTCCAAACCATGAAGAGCTCTTGTTTCCCACCACCCAGGCTTTTAGTCCATCATGTCTGCTATGCCAAATGTACCCTGACACAAGCCATCACCATGTCCTCAAGCCATCCCCATGATCAGGAAGCAAAGAAAAAGGGAGCAAACACAAGAGCGGGGATGTAATCTCATTAAGGAAAAGAAAGAGAGAATTTGTGACTAATTAAAAGCCACCATTTATGCTGTATTTATCAAGGGAAGACTAATAACGTTAATCTCTGCAAACAACATTGATCGAGTAGAAGAAATACAGAGGGACATGAATTCCAAAGTCTGAAATGAGAGCTGACACAGAGAGAGAGGAAATCCAGTGACTGGGCACCTTTTAATAGCTTTGTTTTAACTTTAAAGCCCTAAATGGCCAAGAGTGGCTTAAGGTATGCCTTCTTTTACACATACACATGCACTAACCCGATGAAATTTTCCTTTACTTTCCAGATTTCTAGCGTTGCAGTAAATTAAAACTTTGGTTGAATATTTAATAATACAGTTTAGGCATCCAAAGAAACGGGGCAGACAGTTTGACCAAAGAAATGCAAACACAGTGGGACCTTGGTATCCATGGGGAATCTGTTCTGTACCCTCCATCCCCCCTCCACGGATACCAAACTCTGCAGATGCTCAAGTCCCATTGTACCCAATGGTGGTGTGCCATGTGCATGTATCACCATTGGAGACAATATAGGTTTGCCATACGCGATGCTTAAATCTGTGGATGGCAAGTCCACAGATACCGAGATCCCACTATAGAAGAGTTCTAGATGCAAAAGATTTTCCAAGTCTCATTCTTTACAATTCTATGTGAGGACTGAAGGAAAATTTCATTTGGAGAGTTATCCTTTATATGAGGGAACAATGCCTTCATTTTGCACACACACCCCATAGCTATACCTGTCTCCCTGTCACTGAAAAGTTCCCTGCCCCTTATCTAGACCACTGTATAAATAAATGGTCCTTTAGATGTTTATACTGTTGCACTTGCTATGCTTATTCACCACCTCTGCTCCACTGATATTGCTATTGCCCGTCTATCCCAAGAAAGATAGATGTCTCACCTTCAACTACCTCTAATTTTAGCTAATTTGTTATGTCTTCCACTTTTTTAATTTAGTATTTTATATTGCTATTTATTTTATATTGTTATTGTTTTTAGTTTGCTTCCTTTTTATGATTGAGAGAGGGGTTGGGGTCAGGGATTATTTAGAAATGTGGATTTTAATTGTATATTGTATTTGATTGTTACTCTTGCTTGTTGTAACCCACCTCGATCCACAGGGAGAGGCAGGCTATAAATAAAATTTATTGTTATTGTCATCATCATCATCATCATCATCATCATCATAAATGGGTCATAACCCTACTGATTATCATGACCCCATGAATTTCATAGGGGTTTTTCTGTGATTCTATTATTGGTGCTTGCTTTGCTTTTACCGATTGGCTGATTGATTGATTGATTGATTGATATGATTGCATTTATATTCTGCACAGTATGAGGGCATTGTTGTTGTTGTTGTTATTGTTGTTGTTGTTGTTAACCTTCATGTTGACCATGACTCATGGTGATCTCGTGGATGAGACATCTCCAAGACCCCCTATCCTCCACTGCTCTGCTCAGGTCCTGCAGACTCAGGCCTGTGACCTGATTGAGTCTAGCCATTTGGTCTGTGGTCTTCTTCTCTTTCTACTGCCCTACACCTTTCCTAATATTACTGTCTTTTATAATAAGTCATACTTTCTCATGATGTGTGACAGTTTCAGTTTCATCATCTTGGCTTCCTGTGAGAGTTCAGGCTTAATCTGTTCAAGGACCCATTTGTTTTTGTTTTTCACTGTCCATGGTATCCCAGCACTCTTCTTCAGCACTATCTCTCAAATGAGTTGATATTCTTCCTGTCTGCCTTCTTCAGTGTCCAGCTCTCACATGGTGCTGGGGAGTACAATGGCTTTGACTAGTTAGCATTCAATTGTATATCTTTGCACTTTAGGATTTTATCTAATTCTTTCATAGCTGCCCTTCCCATTCCTAGACTTCTTCTGATTTCTTAACTGCAGTCTCAGTTCTGATCAATATTTGATCCTAGGTATGGAATTTTTCTAATTATTTTGATTTCCTCATTGTCTAGGTTGAATTTATATAGCTCCCTCAAGGTCATTACTTTTGTTTTCTTTATGTTTAGCAGAAAGCCTACCTTTGCACTTTCTTCTTTTACTTTCCTTAGTAATTGTTCCAGGTTTATGATGACGCTAGTATTATGGTGTCATCTGCATATCTAAGATTGTTGATGTTCCTTCCTCCTATCTTGATTCCTCCTCCTTCTGTGTCTAGTCCTGTTTTTCATATGATGTTTTCTGTATAAGAATAGGGTGATAGAATTCAGCTTTGCCAGACTCCTTTGCCAATTGAGAACCATACTGTTTCTCCATATTCTGTTCTGACAGTAGCCTCTTGTTCTAAGGACAGATTCCTCATCAGGACTGTCAAATGTGATGGCACTTCCATTTCTTTAAGTACTTTTCATAGCTTTTTGTGATCTATGTAGTCAAAAGCTTTGCTATAGTCTATAAAGTACATGCTAGTTTTCTTCTGGGATTTTTTAGTTCTCTCCATTATCTATCTTATATTTCCTATGTGGTCCCTAGTACCTCTTGCTTTCTTAAATCCCACTTGCACCTCTGAGATTTCTCTCTATATACATGATTGGAGTCTATGCTGCCGGATTTTGAGCATAATTTTGCTTGCATGGTGAATTAATGCTATGATCTTATAGTTACTGCAGTCTTTTGTGTTTCCTTTTTTGTGGATGGGGATGTATATTGATAATTTCCAATCTGTTGACCTTTGTTTCATTTTCCACATTTATTGATATATTTTAGTTGACACTTGAGTGGATTCTGTCTGTGTGACTGGTAAAAATTGGAATGTAATCTGTTCCTGGTGATTTATTCTTCCCAATTTCTTACTGCAACTTCCACCTTGCTTTCTAGAATTTGGTGCTTATCCCATTCATTTTATCATGTCTTTAATACAGCTCTTCTGTGTATTGCTTCCACCATATTTTTATATCCTCTTGGTCTTGTAGTATGTTCTTCTTCTGGTCACTCATAGAGCATCCCTATCCTTGGTTTAAGCTTCCTTTTTAGTTCTCAGATCTTGTGGAAAAGGTCTTTCATTTTCCTTTGTTGTTGTGGTCTTCTATTTCTTTGCGCTGATCGTTTGCATTGCATTGATAGATTTGCATTATTAAGCACAATCGACAAAGAACCAGAAGGACTATGGTCAGAAGCCAAGGATATAATCAAGGAAGAATGCAGAAAAACACTAACATTGACCATTGTTTTTTAAGAAATGAAGAAACTGTGGATAACAGATGAGATGCTTCAAGCAGTAAAGGAAAGATGAGAAGCAAAAGAAAGGAAGACAGGAACAAAACTATAAATGCAACTGTCCCATGACTAATGTGTAAGGATAAAGAGAACTATTATAATTAATTAACTAATATTTTCTGAAGGATATTGTCACGGCCAGCCATGAGGAGGACTCGGAGGCTCCACCTGGCTCTCATTCTGATCTGCCTGAGCCAAGCCCGGTTCTCCCAGCCCCAGAGCAGCCAGGTCCTAGTGCTCCTTCCTTGGAGGCTCAGCTGCCTAGTGGGGAGAATCAGGCTGCCCCAAGGAAGGAGCCTCCAAGGAAGGAGCACTAGGACCTGGCTGCTCTGGGGCTGGGAGAACCGGGCTTGGCTCAGGCAGATCAGAATGAGAGCCAGGTGGAGCCTGTATCTCTTCCTTCTCTGGAGGAGACCCATCCTCCCTCCTCATCCTCCGAGTCCTCCTCATGGCTGGCCGTGACAGATATTGATGATTCAGTCACTGATTTCCACAAGTATCTCTGCTATACACTTCTTTGGTTTGATAGTTTAGCTGCAGACCTCATGGCCACTCTATTAGGTATAATTTGTGACCTTATTTTCTTTACTTTCCCATTCTCTTAAATTTTGGGCTAATTTATTTTTTCTTCCCCCTCTTTGCAGTCAAATCTCATGAAGAGTTCCAAAGCTCATACATTTTGGGTGTCTTTTGGCTGGTCTTAATAAAGGTTTTGCCTAACTGTGGACTGCATCTTTACTCACAGACCAACACAGTTCAGTTATTTTTACTTTTTCCATATATATATATATATATATATATATACACACACACACACAGACACACACTGTTTCTCCAGTTTTAAGGTACCACACAGTGCCTCCTAGATTCTACTGCAACAGATTAACATGCCTCCCTCTCTGGAATGTGCCCTAGGTATTCAGTAGGCCTGCAAGTACAACTGTGTTCCCTAATGAACTCCCAGTGAACTTATTTCTGTAACTGCAAAGGTCAGAGGGGAAACGAGTGGAATGCAAAACACATCAGCAACCCACATTGTTGAGAAGGGAAGGACAGAAAGGGCTCAAAGAATCTCATTTCCTTTCAAAGCCACACTCCAAGCCAAAGCTGGCAGCTTCCACATTTCCTTCGATGCACAAAGAAGGCAGAGGGCATGGCAAGGCAGGCATTCTTTTAAAAGCAGCTAGTGCATCCCAGATGAACCTCTCCAGGTACATACGTTGCACTTCAGTTCACAAAGGAAAACAAAGGCCAATTGAGGATGAGTTCCATTTGGGGAAGGGATACAGAAAGGAAAAGCCATTTCTGCAACAGGCAAAAGAAGCAGCCCAGGGGGATGGTTGTGACAGGCGCAGGAGAAGCTACACATCTCTTTCTTTGTCAGCTGTCTCAACTGCTCTTTATTTGCAGCAGGAGATGACTGCCTGGTGGTATGTGTTTTTCCCTCCCTTGGGAGCCCACTGAAGACCACTGCACAACTCTCCTATGGGACGCTCCTTCTTGCAAGAATTTTGTACCATGTGATGCAAATTTCTCACACTTTGAGACCTCAGTAGAGTGCTGACTTTTAAACATACAGACTTCTAACTTACCAGGAAAACACATCCTAGTGGTGCATCCCACCACCATAACTTTGCTGGAGTGGGCTTCCAAGAGTTCATCTTTTAAACAAGTCACAGCTCTCCCTTCCATGGTTTAATATTAGAAATGCTTTAATTTTAATGCCTTAATACCTTAATTTAAAGTGAACTTTCTAGCTCCTTCCAGGTTTTGGAGGGTGGCATTTCGGGTGGTCTATGTGGTTCTTGGAGGGCCCCAGGACAGAAAAATGCCCTGCAAGTTCCAATTTATCCTGTTGTGGCCTCTGAGGGAGAGAACAGTAGCCAGTATCTTCCAGACTTTATCCTCACTCACCCCATTTTTCTGGTGTCTGTCTTATTTAGAGTGTACACCTGAGGGCATGTAGCTGTGCAATTAATGATTTATAAGCCACTCTGGAACACTTTTTGGCTGAAGGATGGGATATAAATACTCTGAATAAATAAACAGATAAATAAAATAAAATAGAAACATAACAGCCCAACTGGATTAGAACACATTCATTCATTCATTCATTCATTCATTTATCTGCTTTCTCAGAGTCTCTGGCCACATCTACACTGCAGAATTAATGCAGTCTAACACCACTTTAACTGGCATGGGCTCAGTGCTATGGAATTCTGGGATTTGTAGTTTTTGAAATATTTAGCCTTCTCTGTCAAATAGTTCTTGTGCCACAACAAACTACAAATCCCAGGATTCCATAGGATGGTGCCATGGCAGTTAAAGTGGTATCAAACTGCATTTATTCAGCAGTGTGATAGCAGCCTCTGTCAGATAAATGTTGATGTTGTGGAGAACAGGGAATCAATTTCATCTCTAGAGCACATATGTGTGAATGTGTGTTCATAGCAAAGTAACATACAATAGACAGCTGACTATTTTACATGCTCAGGAGGCATATATTGAACAGGTAATGATGTAATATAAAACACTTTGTTTTACAAATTTATTTATTTCCTCTTAGTTCATATTTGATATAAACTATATATTTTACATATTTGATATTTATATTATGCTTTTCTTCTGGGAGTGAAGGATTTTCCATCATGAAAAACATGTGTAATGTATTAGGGCAAGAGGTAGTCACTGATACTGACTTTTCTGGTTTGTGCATCTGAATCTGCATATGCCTGCACACATGCACCCTGTTTATCTGATGCATGCATCCGAGGAAGTAGAATGAACTGTATGAAAGCTCCTGCTGCCAACTTCTTTCTTTCAGTTAGTCTCAAATGTGCTACAAGATCTCTCTACATACTGATTCTACAGACTAACATGGTTATATTTTTGAATTCTACCCTGTTTATCTGTTATTTTTTTGTTTTGTTATTTTTTCACTATTTTGGTTAGCATCTTATAGTTGAAATAATTTCTAATACATAACATTGTATTAAAACATTCCCCCTTTTACTGAATGTTTCTTTCAATAGTCTTTTTGTCCTTATCCATGTCTGCTTGTTCGCGATCTTTTTCCTTCAAAATCTCGACCTTCTTTCATCCCTTTTCCTTCTTTCTTCTTCTTCCGTTTCTTTCTTCTTGTTTCTTACAAATTACATAATCTAGTTAACTCCATGTTTTTATATTTGTGATGTAGTCCCTACATAAATGATAGAGACGGCGAGAAGGGAGAGAAAAAAGTGTAGGAAGGTAGCGAGGGGAATTGAGAAAATCAAAAAGAATGTGGTTCCCTCCCTTTTTAGTCCTCTTAGTATTTTCCTTCCTCTTCTTTACCTTTCTTTTTCCCTTCCTAATTTCTCCATTCCTCATCTTTCTTTTTCCTTGTCTATATCCCTTTCTACTAGCTCATCCTATCCACTCTCTTCTTCCTTAGCCTCTTCCTCCTAAACCCTATTCTACTTCCTCCTACCTTCTCACTTTCACTTACCCCTTCACATGCTTTATCCTTCTTCTTTTTCTTTCCTTCCCTTCCCTTTTTCCTTCCTTCGTTTTGTCTCCCCTCTTGTATTTCTTCCCCTCCTTTTCTCCTCTTCCTTTTTATCTTCAATGCCTTACCTTCACTTCTTTTCTTTTCTCTCCTCCTCTCTTCCCCCTTCCCTCCCTTACCTATCTACCCCTGACTTCCCACCTAAGATATCAGGTAGTTCTTTATGCTTATTAGCTTTATAATTCCTTCTTTTCCCCTTTTTTATTTTAGTTACGTAAATACTATATTGCCTTCTCATATCTTTATTTTCCCTCTTATTTAACAGTCATTTATATCCTTTCTGAATTGACTATTTTTGTCTCCCCCTATCTTCCTATTTGAAAAACTTCTTGAAATTCAGTTCTTATATTTAATTATATCTTCACTCCAATTTTCTTCCCATAATTTATTTACAATCTTCCACTCTTTCTTACATTGATTAACCACTTTACCTTTCAATATCTGAGTTAGCATATCCATCTGATACATCTCCAGTAGTTTCTATAACCAATATTTTATTTGAGGAATCTCTTTTAATTTCCATTTTTTTGCTATTAGCAATCTAGCTGCTGTCACCATGTATAATATAATTCTCCAATATTTCTATTCTGATTGTTTATCTAATATTTGTACCATAATCAACAGATATAGTTTCAGGTTCATAGGAAATTTGATCTCTAAACAGTACTCCATTTTTCTGTGTATCTCTTTCCAAAAGCTATTTATTACAGGGCAATGCCACCATACGTGGTATAGCGTACCCTTAGTTTGCTCGCATTTCTAACAGATATTGCTCATATTTTTAGATATTTTTGCAATCCATTTGGGAATTAGATACCACCAGAAGTATAATTTATAAGAATTTTCTTTTAATGTGCAACTATTTGTAAATTTTAGGTATTTTTTCCAAACTTTTTCCCAGTCCTCTAGCTTGGTTACCTTTCCAAAATTTTGTGCCGTTATTCATGTTATTTTTTACTACTTCTTGTTCTTGGTCTAAATTTAATAAAATTTTGTAAATTTTGTTCAATTTTTTTTTAACAACCTGATTTTAGTACTTCATCAAATTCTGACTTGTCTTCTTCGAAGCTTTCCAATTTCTGATCAAACCAGTTTCCATGCATATCAGTTCATGCATTTTGGTTTCCATACATATTTATGGTATCGAAAAGAAAAAGTCCATAAAGAATTCTTACATCACTATATAAGAAAACCACTGTTAATGATCTGGACAAAATATAAGAATAAATTGTATTCTAAAATTCCGTTGTGAGTATCAAGCCAAGAGGCTTTTTTAAACAAAAGCAGCTTAGCTACAGATAGTTGGGTAACATATAAAGAATTGTTTAAAAGGAAATGGACAGTTACAAATAAAGTCTAGGGAAGAATTAGCGGAAGAGGGGATAACATACTACTGGTTCCCACATCGTCAATTAACAGAAAGATTTAAAATTGATCAGAAATTGGAAGGTTTATCTGTTATTTATGAGAACAATGACTTTTCCTTTTTATAGTATAAGTGGGTCAAACTAGATAGAGTAATGTGCATTCCCTATAGTAGACGCATTTTCCTTCTCATACTATGGTTTCATCACATCGTATGACAGATGTCTTTCACTACTTGAGGAAGTATCTGGGAAGGGGGACCTACACACTAAATGTATTGACTAATTTGACCTCATGTATGTATATTTCTCAGAGAGTTTTCAATATGTATCTCATTTATGTTTTTTGTGTTTTTTCTTCTGTAAAGGTAGAATGAAAATCAGAGCTTATATTTGTCTTTGGGTTCTCTACCATGGGCAAGGTATAAATGTTTGCATTTCCAAGAAAGCATGAAATATGAATTCCCCAAAGATGTTCACACCTCATGCTCAAGTGTGACATGTCAGTTGGATGTTTGGGGCAGAGGAAGGAGTTCACTGCAGCTTGCTGCCTCAGAGCCTGTTAAGTTCTGAAAGAGAGATGGGAAAGCCGATAGCTGCAGCAATAAAAAAGTAGTATTCAAAAGACCAACTATAAGCAGGTTAATAAAGAAGATAGTGCTTACCTACACAAGCCAAACCTCCAGAGCAGCACCTAACCTCTGACTACCAAAATCTCCCACCTGACTTCACCCTACTCCAAAAGGCAAGTCTAGAACTGAAGAGAACTGTAATTAGGGTCTGTGGGAGAGGCCCAAATAACTCCAATAATTTGCCAATAATTCCAACATGCCTAAAATATACTCAAACATGCTGCCTCTTATTTGTTTGTTTTTCAGCCTAGCCAATGGTGGCTATGGTTTAGGGATTTTAAAGGGGGGGGGGAGAATTAAGATCAATAACTTTGTACTTAATCACTCTACATATACACTCATTATGACCAAGGCTTTATGTTTTAAAAACTGTAAAAATCCTCCCAAATGTGAAAATTTGCAAAACAAAACAAAATAAATATTAACATCTGTCAAATAAAGTTCAGAGTTTTGTGCCCCATTTCATATTTGTATGAACTTTTGCTTCAGCTCTTATCCATCTTCTTTTCCTATTCCAGAATCTAGATTCAATATATATATTTGTTGTTGTTTTTGTTGTGTAGGGTCAGGTCCTTTCCAACTTATGGTGATCCTAAAGCAAACCTATCACAGGGTTTTCTAGGGCTGAGAGGGTGTTTCTATGGCTGAACAGGAAATCAAATCCTGGTCTCCAGAGTTTTAGTCCAAAGTTCAAACCACTACACCATGCTGGCTCTCAATAGACAGACAGACAGAAAGACAGAGAGACAGTATCCTAGCAATATTACTTCTCCCTCTTGTCTTGTATATTCATAGAGAAATTCTTTCTTTTTAAAAAAAATATTATCCTGTATATTGCACTTTTAATGTAAAGTCCATTTGTTGAGCAATAAACTTCATTCAAACCAACTCTCCATTATTACAGCATTCATCCATTGAGTTCAGATCTGTCTACACCAGTGGTTCCAATCCTATGGCTCACCAGATATAGTTGGATTTGGACTCCAGCTCCTAGAATATCTCATCTTTTCCCATAATTGTTGAGACTTCTAGGTACTGAAATCCAGGAGTGTCTAAAAGCCCAAGGTTGGAGCTCACTGGCTTACACTGTTGCTGATTATTGCTTATTATAAGGCAAAATAAACAAAATGGAATAATAAAATTCACATGACAGAATTCAAACTGCCTGCCTGGTGGGATGGCAAGGACTGGAAACAAGGGACTGATGGGTGGTGGCTCTCTTGTGCTGTTTTGCAGATGGTGATGAATGAGTAGGTCTCCACTGATGTAAGTTCTTTCCATGAGTGGGCAGAATGTGGGCATCATGACAGTTAGCCCTCCATATTGTTAGTACACCATGCATACTACCATCACCCCACTGTATTTCGGGTCTCCATATTTTAATATTTCATGTTTAGAGCCAGCATGTCCTAAAGAGGTCATGATGACCTTTGAAGCACCAGGTGAACATCCCATGAGAAAGGAACATTAGATCCAAGGGCATGTGTACAACCCAGGTAATGCTGCAATCAAAGCTAAATGAGTGTACCGATTGCTCCTTCCTTCCCCCCAGGCTTTTTGCATTTCCTCTTGCACCAAGAGACATAGGAGGTCTCAATGCACCAAAGCAGTAAGCCAGCTCTTTCTGCCTATCCTGTGCTATGCTCCAGCCAACCTCCCTGTCCAACCATCCTGGGGTTGTCCTCATCCAATCACTGTTTTTTCCCACCCTAAAGCTAAAGCCATCAACCAGTCTGGAATCCAATTGTCAATTCCTGGGAAATTGTTACATTGCTAGAGATCATCAAGCATTCTCCCAGTGGCTAGTTATCAGGTATAAAACCTGACTTGGTCCCAAACCAAGCCTCTTTTAAGCACAGTATGCTTAAGAGAGTCTTCCTTGTTCCTTGTATCTCTCTCAGACCCCAGTCTGAGCCACTCCCCCTTTCTGTGGTCTACTCTTTGGAAAGGTAATTGTCACCCCTTTGCACCCCTCAAACCCCACTATCCAGTTTCCATATTTCCATTTCGATTAGCTCTGAATGTTATATCTGCTAGAATTACTATTGTGTGTTTGATTGCACTCTTGCATATTTATTAATAAAACCTTCTTAATTCACCTAAACTTGGAGTTCTCCTCAGTGAGTATTGGTATACACATGTGCCAACAGTCCTAAAGTACCCAGCCTCTTGCAAACCTTAAGCTAATTCCCTCAACATTTAAAGTAAAGCTGCCAGTTGGTGGGGACCCTCCCGACTCCCTACCTTTCTTTGGGTAATAATATGTATGGATTCTGCATTCATGGATTCAGTTATCCATGGCTTGAAAATATTCCAACAAAATCATCATCAGAAAGAAGAAAGAAAGAAAGAAAGAAAGAAAGAAAGAAAGAAAGAAAGAAAGAAAGAAAGAAAAGTTTCATGTTGCCATTTTATATAAGGGACACCATTTTACTATGCCATTGTATATAATGGGACTTGAGCATCCATGGATTTTGGTGTCCATGGGGGCCCTGGAACCAAACTCTGGTGGCTACCAAGGTCCCACTGTAGCAGCACTCTTCCAGCTGAGTGGGCTTTAGTGGCTTTTCCAGGGATACAGCTCATCTCCCTTTTTTTAAAAAAAATATTTTCTGGTTGTGTGTGTGTTTATTTCTCCTCCTCCTCCCAACTGAGCACACACTGGACACTGCACTCTTTCTGCTGATGTAGTAGTAGTTTGTTTGTGCCTCCAGGTTTAAGGTTCATGTACTATTGCCCTGTAAATCTCTTTGCATCCATTGGGCTAATGAGGGCTACAGTGCAGGCTAAGTCACAAGGCTTACTTAGTTGGATTATTTATTTCTGTACATTCCATTTACCTTCAAAACACGTCAAATCAGGACTTCAAACAAATTGCTAGGAGGAGAGATTAAAATGGTATTAACTAGCTCTCCCAAAGAGTTTTTAAAAGAAAGCAATCAGAAAATTAATAGTAAAAGCTGCAAACCCCAGGGAGAGAAAAAGAATGGTAGGATGCAAATTGTTGAATGCACACATTTCTACAGCTATTGGGGAACACGGGACTCATTCCTGAGATCCCTGACCTGTAATTTCTTTGCCCATATTATACTCAGGTTAAATTGTGGCTTCCTTTTGCTTCTTGTTGGGGGGGGGGGGAGGCCTTGCAACAAGAGCGGAAGGTATGTGTATATGAAAGAGAGAGAGAAATTGTTTGAGGAATTATAGGTATGAAGGCATAAGCATATACTGGCAAAGGTGCCTGGCTTTGCATAGGTTGGAGTAGCCCTTATTTTCATACACCAGAGCCCTCAAAGTTATACAAATGTCAGAGTTGGAAACATTGCACAAGATCCATTAGAGAAATCGCATAAAGTGAAGTTACATCAGCACCCCTAAGTCATGGGTGAGCTGCTATCCTGCCAGTCATATATTGACGTTTACTGTTGCTCAACCGATTGCAAAGTTAGCATGAGGCTGATCTGCACACCTGTCATGCAATGGTCAGTAGATCCTCAGTCATTGTGTACAAAAGGACACACTTGCACAATGCCTTACTCCATCTTTTCTTGGGTTTTTGTTTTTGTTTTTGTTTTTGTTTGTTTGTTTGTTTGTTGCAACTTCCATAATCAAGGTACAATTCTTTAGCCAGACTTTTAAAAAGTGCAACTTCTGGCATCAAGGTATGCATGCTGGTGTGTGTCACAATATGCCAGTCTATTCTACCCATTGTGCCCACCTTATGTGACACCACAGTAGCTGGGATGCCTAACCTTACACAATGTCATGGAGCATCTCTATAACTCTGAGGTAGGAGAATGCCCCTTTGCCCAAGAAGGAGGGGCTATCACACAGCAGGGAGAGGGGACACCCTGTAGTGCTGACCCTTGAACTATTCTTCCTTGCTTCAAACTGTATCAAATGCATACCTATGCCCTAGTTGCCAAAATATACCACCTGGTGACTAGAGAGGTTATTACAGGCTTTCAACACACTTGTCACTTGACACATTTAAAGATATTAAAATTAATGTATGAAACAAAACAATCCCTAGATTGTCCCCTTGGTATGCATGCCAAGTTTTAGGTGTCTACACGTTTCTGCTTTTAGAGCTGTGACACTGACAGTCTCACACACTTTTATTATTACAAAAGATATATAGGTACTGGATTGATATCTTCTAATACTGCAAATGTAAGTCAATCTGGAATCCAGATGTGCTTCCCTCCTCTCCCTTCCATCCCTAGTGAAAATGCCTGGCTTTGCCTGGGTTAAAAACCCATTAGTTCCATTCTCACCCCAGTTCTCAGTTTTCTCTCTGGCACCCTTTACTCTTTTTCTTTCATGCTACTCTTCCCCCCACCCCTCTCTCTGGTACTCATTCAGCATGTACCAGCTTAACTTGGCTTTAAAAAAATCCTTTGTCTCCCTCACCCCAGTCATATTTCTCTTTCTTCTCCCCCCAGCCCCTTTTCTTTCTTGCTGGTTTTTCTCTCCCTCCACCCTAACACTTCTTCAGCCTTTCCACCCCCTAATGCTCTTCCTGACCTTTCATCAAGAAACTAGAAATCATGAGATAATCCACACTGGGTGGAAGTTATTATAGCTGTGCCTGATAAAACACTTGTATTCTTGCATTTGAAGTCTTTATTTTCATGCCACACTCTATATCCCAAATCATTAGTAACCATTCCTGCTATCTCATGTCATCACTAGCATGTATATTCCTTTGCTTGATAAGCACAACAATTTAAATTTATTCCAACTGCAATTGTTCCTTTGGAGTATGTGTTTTTCCATCCCACAATCCTGCACTCCTTTTGATCCTCTCCTATATTGTTGACATTCCAGCCTGTTAGCAAGTTCTGCCTACCCTTGTTCTCCTGGCGACATTCTTGTCCTTATTTTCTGGCTCGTTCCTTGTTGGCAATGGAAATATGTCCACACACTCCTCTCCATACCACATGAGTTGTTGTGCAGAAGTACAACAGCTGCATCTCCTGCTTCTTCCCTCTTTAACCTCTAGCTCATTCACTCTCTGAAAGCACCCTGACCCTTTCGCCTGCTTCCCCCCCCCCCCTTTCCCTCATGAAAATCTGACACAATGGATCTTTGCCTCCTTGCCTGTGGGAAATAGAGTGATGAGTAAGCTGAAGCAAACTTTTCCCCCCTTCTCTTTTACTAGGGGAAAGTGCACCCTGTGAAATCAAAATGCCAATGAGGTTTAACAGACCAGAGGAATTTTAAAAATGCTAAAGAAGAGGCATCATACAGTTTAGAAATCATGGCAATTTGGAGGGAGATGTGGGCAGTTTCAATAGTGATACACCCACAAGATCATCACACTGGATGGATCCACACTCCTACTCTCACTCTGAGAGAAGAGACAGAACTGGAAGAACATATCAAAGATGGCGGGCTATATGTTGCAAGCAGAAAGGATTTTTCCTGAATAGTAATGTGAATCGTTGCATCAATTTAACATGAATTGGTGTATCAAAAAAATTGCTGAAGCATTAGCAACCATGGGAAGTGTATATGTGTTTGTGGATTCCTCCATAGTTAGTCCCTCTGTTGCCATATTCTATCTCCCAAAATCCAGGCAGCCAGATTTCTGCTATTAGGTATATTATTTGTTCATTATACAAATTATGTAGTGAGTTATTAAAGTGCTGGTCAGCATGCACACTCACTGCTACTTCCCACTTAGAAGCACTCTCAACATTGTTTTATGGATAGAAAACAGAAAGTTGGGCTTCCTTATATCAGGGGTAGGCAACCTTTTTGAGCCGGGGGCTGGGTTGCTGTCCCTCAGATAACTGGGGGGGCCGAAGCACCAAAAATAAATAAATAAATAAATAAAATTTAAAAAAATTTAAAAAATATGCATGCACACTCTCTCAGCCCCAGAAAAGCCATGGCAACCCCCCCCCCATGGAAATTTTGCTAAAAAAAACCCCCAAGAACAAGTAATAACAATAATAATCAATATCATTATGGCAGGCGGCAGCGGTGGTGGCGGGGGGCAGCGGCGGTGGCAGGACCAGCCTGGGGTCGGTCCAAAGGCCTGGGGGGGCGCATCTGGCCCCCGGGCCTTAGGTTGCCTACCCCGGCCTTAGATGTTTTGTATGTAATGCAGAACTGCACAACCTGCAGACCCAAGTGTGTTATGGCCCCATGGCCCCATTTCTTGAATACATTTTTCTCCACAGAGTTCCTCTGCCTTTAAAAGTTTCAGAAGATTCAACTATTCAACAGGATATATTTTTTCCCAGCATGGGAAGTAAAAAGGGCATCAATACCTGTATCAAGCAATCACAAAGCAAGGAGCATTGATAGACAGTCCCTGGTGTTTTCCTCTCTGTATTTTCTGAAACATGTATGTAGGCCTTTTTTGCTTCATTTCTATGAGTTGAGGTTGCTTCTTCCTTCTTTTAGGAAAGTAGTCAGACTTTTTGTTCTCTTGCCTCAGAAAGGGGAAGTTACATAGCGATCCATTCCTAGTATTGGCTGATAGCTTACTTTCCAGTTTAAGTGGCCCCGCAACCAAGTACAAATTAATTTATATGTTTATATTCCTTCTTAACTTTAAATGGATTTATCTAAACTATAAAAGCAAGGGTTTTTTTAAACCTTACTAGAGGATTCAGAGTAATTAGTCCTAATTCTACATTATGCTATCATTGCACTATCCTAAATTTATCTCTCCTAACAATGTGTGAATGATTTAGAGAAGCACAGGAAAGGACAAAAGAAGGAGACTAATAGTGTTGCCTATTCATCTGACACGGTTTCTGTGTTTTTTTGTGGGTTTTTCAGGCTGTGTGGCTATGTTCTAGAAGAGTTTCTTTCTGATGTTTTGCCAGCATCTGTGGCTGGCATCTTCAGAGAATACTGGAATGGAAGAGAGTGGGTCTATATACACAGTTTACATGGGAATCACTCCTCCCTACCCAGGGTCTCACAGTATATATAGACCCACTCTCTTCCATTCCAGTATTCTCTGAAGATGCCAACCACAGATGCTGGCGAAACATCAGAAAGAAACTCTTCTAGAACATAGCCACACAGCCCGAAAAACCCACAAAAAAACTATGGATGCCGGCCATGAAAGCCTACGACTTCACACAGTTCCTGTGTGCTTCAACCACTCACCTGCCCTTTAGCCACTGCAGACATTTCCCAGTTTAAGCATAAAACCTGGTTGCGTGGCACCCACTTGTACATTTCCCACCCAACACACACAATTGTATGATTAGTCATCCAAACTTTTAACCACTTTTAAAAACTTAAAAAGAAGATAAGATGTGTGCATGAGACAGAGAGGAGTTGGATGGCTCCTGGCCAAAAGCAACTGTAGCCTATCGTGGCATTCTAGGCAATCCACTCGTAATGCACACAGCTCAACATTAGTAAAAATGAATAAAAACTTCATCTACCATAGTGGTGGCCTGAACCTTCTCACACTCATTCACCATTGCCAAATCACCCAAATCACTATTAAGAAAGAGAAAGGCATAAAGAAAGCAGATAATCATGCAGTTGATGAGAGGTGGGAAATATAAATTAAATTATTATTATCATCATCATCATCATCATCATTATATTCACTCTAAAGGAAAAAACAAAACAACAATAACAAAAACATAACCTAGACAATAACAGGAATTTCACTGCTTTTGGGCACCACCTTGGACGTTTTCACACAGAGCAAAAAAGGGAGTCGTTCCTACCTCCATCTGGCCCCACTCCAGCTCTGTGCAGGAAAAGTTCACATGACGTCGCAGCAAGCCCCTCCTCATCCTTCGCCATCCCTGCGCCATCCCTACCTCACTCCGGGGTCTTGCTCGACGTGTTCAAACTAGGTCGCAGCAAGCCCCGCCCCATCTTGCGCAATCCCTGCGCCATCCCTGCCGCTAGCCGGCTTTAGCGCCATCTTTTTAATTCCTTTTTTAAAAAGGAATTACAGGCGCTTCTGCCGGAGGCAATCAGGAGTCATTCCGGCGGCTGCTGTTTTCGCCGCCGGAATGACTCCTGATGGCTTCCAGGGGGCTTCCAGGCGGCTTTAGAGCCGCCTGTGTGAATACGTCCCTTGTCCAGACTGGAAGCCCAAGTACTAGCTAAACATTCCAAAGACTATTACAGTGATGCTTAGCTACTGATGGCCGGGAGCTGTAAGGGGCATTTTCACTCATGTTATGCTTGCAGTCATTTTACAGATATGTGCCTGGTTACTGTGAGAACAGAATTCTGGACTTGATAAGCCTTTGGACTAATCCAGCAGAGCTTTTCACTTGTACTTATACCTTAGACTTTTGTTGTTGTGTGCCTTCAGGTTCTTTCTGACTTATGGAGACCCTAAGGTGACCCTATCATGGGATTTTCTTGGCAAGAGTTGGTCAAAGGAAGTTTCGCCTTCCCCGATGCTGAGAGAGTGTGATTTTTCCAAGGTTATCCAGTGGGTTTCATGGCCAAGCTGGTAATCAAACCCTGGTTTTCAGAATTGTAGTCCAACACTAAAACCACATGTTACTTGACTGGAAATGGTTCCTCCCCACCATCACATTTCCCCACCCCTGAACTATCCCCTCAATAAATTCCCAGGCAACATCAAGACAGGCAGGCTGTAAAAGTAGTTCAGCAATTGATTCAGTGATTTGGACCTCTATGGGTTTTGCAGGGTTTTAGCCAAGAATAATTACCAGTGGCGCTTAGGTAGAAGAGAATTGATCACAAAATTGTGATGACTTAATTTGTCCTATTCAACTAAAGAGAGTCACAGTTCTTGTAAGGCTGTTTGGTATGTCAACATAATTGAAATAATTAATCAACATGGGTTTTCAGATGCTTTTGAGCAGCAGTTGATGTTGCGTGGCCCAAATGCAAGCTGTAAGAAAGATCAAGGATGTAAATATGCCAATCGATTTGGCAGTCACATGCATTTAAATCAAAGTGGGGAGAGAGCAGCCAGCAAGCCATATGCAGCCTTCTCAATGCCACTGTTGAGGGTCCAACTAACCACCCTCCAAAACAATTGGGGGTGGGAATCCCTCAAAATATACTCTCCATGCCCTTGGATTTATGGAAGTGTCTAGAGCTGGCAGTATGGGATTTAGGAACAAATTACACTATTTTGGGATGTTTGTGGACTTTTTAGATCCAGGGGAAGCCATTTTAAAAGCAGGAAATAAACCATATCACTTCAAGTTTACTTCTGCTTTGAAAAAGGACCTTCTCCTAGGCCTAAAGTGTCCTGTACACCCCATATAGGGCACAGAGGACATGCTCTTTTTTGAAAAGATCTTTGAGTATAAATAAATAAATAAATAAATAAATAAATAAATGGGAATGGGCAGTGATTGGTTCAGGCATTATTCTAATGTGTAGATTGTAGGGCAATTTTGGTTTCCTAAAGCTTCAGCCTTTGTTAAGGAAACAAAATATTTAAATACCCAAAATACCAAAGCCAAGCCTGTTAGGGTCTAGCTTTAAATCATCAGAGTAGCAGAAACATGTCCTTGTCTAACGCGATATGCTTCTCTAAGACGATATGCTTCTCTAAGAATTGAGATTGACTAAAAAAACAACAACACAAGCAGCATGCAGTTTAAACAAAAGTTTACTCGTGGCTTTAGTCTATATATACAAAGAGGCTATATCCTAATCTAGCTAGTAAATAGTTCAGGTAAAGAAGCAATCTTTATGTCACCATTTTTCCAAAGGAAGTTGAGAGAAAAGGAAGACAGAGAACCCAACGGTTCAGGGAGGGAAAGAGCTTTGTGTGAACATTTCCCAAAAGGGTGAGTGACCTGAGTCACATGGTTTGTTTACCAATTTGCAAAATTATTGTGCTGTGATGCAGTAAGAGCAAATGGGATGTTTGCAAGAGGGGGATACAGCAGGATTTGCCTGCAGAAAAATCTGTCTATCTAAGGAGGGGAAGAGAGAATGTAAAAAATCTTCTAACACATTAGGAGTGGGCAAAGTGAGATCCAATGTGGTATAGTGAACTGGTTGCTGGATCAGCACTCTGAGAAATGAGGGTTTGAATCCCTGCTGAGCCATGAGAACCAACCGAGTGACCTTGACCAAGGCACACTCACGGAACCTCAGAGGAAGACAATGGATTATCCCCTCTGAATAAATTTTGCCAAGAACACTTTAGGGTTGTGAAGACAAGCTTTCGGTAGTGAACGGCATTGGATCTAGCTGCATTTCATGTGGGCTGCATAGCAGAGTCTGAACCTGTTGTGGAACAAGAACAAGAGTAAAGAACAGGGCAAGTACCCCCCACCCGGGAAAGGGATCTGGAGATACCCAATAATAGCCCCAAATCAGGTACCAGCTCAACTGGGAAGGAGAAGGTAAAGAGCGGACAGAATTGAGGGGTGGTAGGGTTAGTCTGACCTTGCTATGCAGAGACCTGAGGCTAAAACAATGCCCACCACTTTTTAAAATATAAAATGGGAAAGCTAAAAGAAGCTAACAGCATAACCAATAAGAACAACAGTGGAAGTTACCTTAACTCTGAGACTTAAATGAGAATTAAAAATGTAAAGTAAATTAAGTTGGAGCTGCGAGAAGGAGATAGCTTTTCCCAGCAGGATAACATAGGAGTTTATCACACGGGGGAAATCCCATGAGAAACGGGATTTAAAAGCTGAGAAAAACCTGCAAAAGTGGGTTGATTTTCACACGTGGCATTGTTAAAGTGTGGTTAACCCAAATGTAAAATAGACAAAAGCCACTCCTTTTTACTTTTGGGATTTTCCGAAAGTAAAAAGGAGTGGCTTTTGTCTACTTTCCATTCAGTTTAACAACATTTTAACAATAATGTCATGTGAAAATCAACCTGCTTTTGTGGGTTTTGTTCGATTTAAAACCCAGTTTCTGCACTGGATTTCCCCCGTGTGATAAACTCATGGAACCTCAGATGAAGACAATGGATTATCCCCTCTGAACAATTTATTAATTTAAATTGATGAATTAGTCCACTGAATCTGATGATTATAAGTTAAATTGATGCACTGTGGGGGGAAGCAAACGAGCAGCACGGGTCCGCCCCAGGAAGCTATGCCGTGGGGCCAAGGTATCCACAGCCCAAATCAGGTACCAGCTCAACTGGGAAGGAGAAAATAGTGCTCCTTCCACAAGTTGCTGAAGGTGCACCGCAAAAGGCTGCCAGCGCACCTTCGGCGACTCTTCCACCGCAGCGTGTGTGGATGCTGCAGCAGAGAGGCATCCTTGGACCGCCGGACGTGCAGAGGGTCCGGCGCTCTGACAATGTCTTCAGGAAGGGGTTGGGGTGCCCACTGTGTGGCTACCCCTCCCCTTCCTTGCCCCGAAAACGGCACTTTGTGCCGTCTGCTTCCCCCCTGTGTCTTTGAGTATTAATCTGCAGAACTGCTATACCACAGAGAATCAGTGTGATATAAATTGATATACCTTGTTTAATATTATGGATTTTTGTTTAATATTATATATATCAATTACAATTTGAGGGACAGTATTAACTTACATGATTCAATTGGGGGAATAAGGAAAGAAAGAAGGACACTAAAGCAGTAGGAGATTATGTGTTAATCAAAATTGAACTGTATCCAAAACAGACATACCTACTGAATATAAGCTGACCTGGTAAGATTTACCAAGGAAGTAAGACCACAAAATAAAGACCACATGTGAGAAATTTAAATATACTTTGCAACAATCTACAAAGGAGTTAAAATTGTGAATTTAAGATCAGCTGAAAGGGAGGGGGGAAGAAAAAGAAGCTATAAGACTAAAGGAGTACCTCAAGGAAGAAGCAAAGGAAACAACAATAGGAGACTGTTTAAGAGAGTGTTAAAGAGAAATCTGTGGAGTGTCCACTTAGATTTGTAAATATATCTACCAAGACGGGCCAAATTAATATAAGGGAATAAGAATTACTGAAACCTATTGTAACATTCTTATTATAATAAACATGCTTTGTTAGAACAGGAGATATTTTTGTGGATATTATATAAGGAGGTTGTTAGGTAACCTAGTTAGTAAATCATTTGGATAAATTATTTAATTATACAATTGTACTTGTACTTACCTTTGTTTTTTAAGTGCTCTGATACCTATAAAGCCCAACGAAATTATCTGGAGGAGGAGAAAGAAAAACAACACAAATATTTTTTGCTGATAAGTGTAATTGTTAGTGTTTATCACTCAACATAGCATCCAGTCTTATACTGTTGCGTTATTGTAGTGAGACTTGATATAGAAATTGAAGAATACATCTGTAACAAGGGAACACTAGAAAAATGGCAGCAGCAAAAAGAACACTAATTCAAACACAGATGTAGATAACAACACAAAGAGGACCTTTGATAGAAGCACCAAAAATCTTGACCCAAATGTTATTCTTAGAAGAAATTTTTAAAATGAAAGCTAGCATCAAGGGAGAAAAATGTGCAGAAATAAGAACAGAGACAAAGGATCTAAAGCAGGGGTCCCCACACTTTATGAACTGGGGGCCGGTTCGCTGGCCCCCAGATCTTCGGAGGGCCAGAGGCGCATGCATGCATGTGCATGCGTGCAGACATGCGCACTACTCGGGGGCCATTTTGTGTTCCATGACTCCAGACTCCAACTCCGGATGCCATTTTGGAACACAAAATGGCGGCCGGTGTCGCATGTGCATGTGAACTACTCCGACATTGTTTTGTGTTCCAAAATGGCGGTCAGAGTTGTGTGCATGCACGCGCGACACTGGCCGCCATTTTGGAACACAAAATGGCACCCTGCGTCACCCAGCGGCAGCAACGTGGCAGCAGCAGTGGCAGCAGGACCAGCTGTGGGCTGGATCAAAGGCCTTGACAGGCCGGGTTCGGCCTGCGGGCCATAGTTTGGGGACCCCTGATCTACATGATAAAAGCAGATATCCAAAAAGAACTGCATGACTTTAAAGAAACATACAAAAAAATCACAGGAGAAATAAAAGAGATTAACAAGAAAGTAACAGAGATTGGCATAACAACTGAGAAATTAGAGAAAGCAACATCTGATATAAAGAAAATACAACAATTGGAGGAGAATTATAAACATCCTTAGACCTAAGACTGAAAGGGAAAGCACTGAAAATAAGAGGTCTAGAGGATAAATTTAATGAAGAGCTAAGTGAGACAACAATCCCCCCGCCCCACTACGTAGGCTGGCCATGAGAACAACTAGACATTGAGATAGATAAATTGTATAGGGTCAACTCATGGGTAGCAAAAAACAGGAAGGTTCCAAAAGAAATAATGATTCATTTTTTTTTAGGAAAAGAGTGCAAGATTTCATTTTTGAAACTAGCTATAAAACAAAACTCTGCATTGAAGACCAAGAAGTACAGATCTTCAAGGACATGTTAAGGAAAAAGCAACATGGGATATACAGTAATAGAAATAAAAATATGTATGTGAATGTCAAAGTGACTAAGCAGGAGCAATCAGGAAGATACACAGGTGAAAAAGATAATATAATTAAGAAGCCTTGAGAGCCAAGGACAAAGTTATAGAAGGTATATTGAGAACACCTGTGATAGATTGCAAACACCTGAGACTCATTAAGTGGTCAAGGTAAAGTGATGAAACACTTGGGTTGGTCTTAGGTATGGGATGATCTATGTGGACCAATCAAGATGTATGTACACACCCACTGGGTGGAAACTGACTGGTGGGTGGTGTCTAACAATGGCTATAAATTGCAATGTTTGCTAATGTACATTGTGGTGTAGTGTGGGGTAGTTTTGGAGATATTGTGAAGTGTAGAGATTGTGATTTGTAGGGCATATAGTATTTATGTATATAGTAGAATAAAGTAGATCTTTTATATAAGACTACTGAGTTGTCTGGTGTTGTCTTGAGGGAAGATACAAGAGCCAGAAGAATCCTGGAGAAGTTTGGAGACATCTCAGGAAGAAGAGTGAGAAGGCTTGGAGAGTTTGTCAGGGTCTTCAGCCTATTCTCTGAAACTCTGCTGCTTGAGAAAGAAGCATCAACCACTGATCAAAGCTGGTCAGCTCTGCTGCATAACAAGGTGGTGAGTTTAAGCCAGAGGTGAAGAGCTACAACTCCCATCATCCCTGACAGGGCATACCAACACAGATATTGTGAAAAAGGAAAGATTACAACAACTTGATACAATAACTCAGACAAAATGGTGTAAAATATAAATGGAGGAAACTAGAAGGGATCCAATTTGTAATAGGCTCAAAATATTACATAATAAATACACAAAAAGGCTAAAGACTTTCTAACTAAAATCACATCAGAAATCAAAGATCAATCAATAGAAAAGGCTAAGGAAAGGTAGCCACAATAGAAAGGAAGTAAAACAAGAATGAGAACAAGGTTTAAGGAAAGAAAATATATAGAGAAGAAAAAAGAAGAACAAGGAAAACCAGAAAATCAAGAAGACTAATCAAGTGCCAGGGAACGAAAAGGGAAAGGAAGGGAATTAGATGAAGGAGGAGGAGGAAAACACCCAGAAAAAGAGGCATCAGCAGAAGAAAAAGATGGCAAGAAGAGGAAGAAGAATTAAATATAGAAGGTACTGGAGAAACAGGAAGAGCTGAGCAAAGTGTAAGAAGGAAAAGGAGATAGATAACTACAGCACAGATATATAACCTTAGAGTTGGACACACACAAAAAAAAAGGGAAAGGAAAAAGAAAAAGAGAGAGAGAAAGTAGAAGAGTTAATAAAGGGAAAGAAAATGACTACCAAATTGATTTTGTGGAATGTAAATGGGTTAAATTCCAAATATAAAAGAAGGAGAATCTTCCATTACCTGAACAAACAAAAAGGAAACATAATTTGTCTGCAAGAAACACACATTAAGAGCAAGGATAATACAGTTTTAGAAAATAAAAATTGGACAAAATGTTTGTCGCATCTAACAAACTATACCAAAAAAGCTGTAGTGATTTATGTTAAAAACAAAGGAGAAACAAAAGAAATATTCAAAGATAAAGAAAGTCACTACATAGAAATAGAAATAGAATTACAAGGAGAAAGAACTTTAATAATCAATGTTTATGCACCTCAAGATAATAAAGTGAAATTCTACAAAAATTATATCAAAAAATATTAGAATCATAGAACCATAGAATCATAGAGTTGGAAGAGACCACAAGGGCCATCCAGTCCACCCCCTGCCATGCAGGAACTCCCAATCAAAGCATCCCCGACAGATGGCCATCCAGCCTCTGCTTAAAGACCTCCAAGGAAGGAAACTCCACCACTCTCTGAGGGATTGTGTTCCACAGTCGAACAGCCCTTGCTGTCAGGAAGTTCCTCCTAATGTTGAGGTGGAATCTCTTTTCCTGGAGCTTGCACCCATTGTTTCAGGTCCTAGTTTCTGGGGTGGCAGAAAACAAACTTGTTCCCTCCTCAATATGACATCCCTTTAAATATTTAAACAAGGCTATCACATCACCTCTTAACCTTCTCTTCTCCAGGCTAAAAATACCCAGTTCCCTAAGTCATTCCTCATAGGGCTTGGTTTCCAGACCCTTCACCATTTTAGTTGCCCTCCTTTGGACACGCTCCAGTTTCTCCACATCCTTTTTGAATTGTCGTGCCCAGAACTGGACACAGTATTCCAGGTGAGGACTGACCAAAGCAGAATAGAGTGGCACTATTACTTCTCTTGATCTAGACAATATACTTCTATTGATGCAGCCTAAAATTGCATTGGCCTTTTTAGCTGCTGCATCACACTGTTGACTCATGTTCAACTTGTGGTCTACCTGGATTCCTAGATCCCTTTCACACGTAGTCTCGTTCAGCCAGGTGTCCCCCATTGTATATCTGTGCTTTTCATTTTTCTGCCATAAGTGCAGTACTTTACATTTCTCCGTGTTGAATTTCATTTTGTTAGCTTTGGCTCAGCTTTCTAGTCTGTTCAAGTCATTTTGAATTTTGATCCTGTCTTCTGGGGTATTAGCTACTCCTCCTAATTTGGTGTCATCTGCAAATTTGATAATTATACCCCCAATACCATCATCCAAGTCATTGATAAAGATGTTGAATAGTACTGGGCCCAGGACAGAGCCCTGTGGCACCCCACTGGTCACTTCTTTCCAGGTTCAAAAGGAGCCATTGTTGAGCACCCTTTGTGTTCGGCCAGTCAACCAATTACAAATCCATGTAACAGTTACTTTGTCTAGCCCACATTTTACCATCTTGTTTGCAAGAATGTCATCAGGAACCTTGTCAAAGGCCTTACTGAAATCAAGATATACTATATCCACAGCATTCCCTTCATCTACCAAGCTGGTAATTTTATCAAAAAAAGAGATCAGATTTGTCTGGCATGACTTGTTCCTCTGAAACCCATGTTGACTTTTTGTGATTATGGAATTACTTTCCAGGTGTTCACAGACTCTCTGTTTAATTATCTGCTCCAGAATCTTTCCTGGTATTGATGTCAGACTAACTGGACGATAATTGTTGGGATCCAGTTAGTTAGAATATAACTATGAAAGAATAATGATTGTAGGAGACTGGAACGGGGTTGTTAATCCAGAAATAGATAGACTTAACAAAGAAGCCAATCAAAAATAGTCAAGGGAAACTCCCTGCAATGGCATTCGACTCATCCAGGACCTAAATATGATAGGCATCTGGAGGGCAATGAATGAATGAACTAAGGACTATAAGTTTTTCCCTGAAAAAATACAAATCCTGGTCTAGAATAGATTTTATATTTACAACTAAAACAATGGTTAGAGAAATACAAAAGACAGAAATCCCGCTGAAGATCTTATCAGATCATTGCCCAATAACAATTACAGGAACCCAGAGAAAGAAAGATCCCTTGTGGAAAATAAAAGAATATTTACTGGCAGACAAGGAAATGGTTCAAAAAACAAAACATCAATTTAACTTATATTTTCAAGCAAACATGAATGCAGAAACACCTATGCATGTGATCTGGGATGCAAGCAAGGCAGTTGTTAGGGATCTATTGATACAGCCGGAAATAAGAAGGAAAAAGAAAAGACAAAAAGAAATATACTAATGGAGAAATAGAAATAAAGGAACATGAACTTAAAAGTAGACCCAGAGACAAAAAATAAATAGCAAGAAACACAACTACTTAATAATCAACAAAACCATATTATGATGCAAGAAATAACAAATAAAATAAAATATATATGGCATTACCATTTTGAAAGTGCAAATAAAGTGGGAAAATGTTTGGCTCACAAGTTAAAGAAAGAAAGAGAAAAGAAACTGACACTAAAACTCAAGAATAGAGACAAAGAATGCACACAACAAAAGAAAATTAAGCAAATATTGACAGAGTACTTTGAAAATTTATCACTGCAGAGGAGGTAGAGGAAGGAAACAAAAGGAGTGTAAAGGAGTTTATAAGAAAAGAACAGATTCTACAATTTACAGAAAAACAAAAAGAAGAACTAAATGTGCCAATAACCATGGCTGAAATCAACACAGCGATAAGACAGTAAAGGAGAATAAGTCACCAGGGCCAGATGGCCTAATGGTCAAACTACAAAATATTCAAAGAGGAATTATTACTTCCATTATACAAGACAATTCAAGAGATAGAAACAAATTCCCAGAAACATGGGGCAATGCACTTATCACATTGATTCCAAAGGAGGACAAAATCCCTGAATTAATAAACAATTACTGTCTGATATCCTTGTTGAATATCGATTACAAAAATATATGTTTTAATTTTGACAGAGAGACTAAAATAAGTACTATCTCCATGGATACATGAAGATCAAATGGGATTTCTTCTGGGAAGACAACTCAAGAATATTGTAAGAACATTGATGGATATACTAGAATTCTATGAAAGCTACACCAAAAGGAAACTAGGGATGATCCTCCTGGACTTGGAGAAGGCATTCGATAATGTTAACTGGATTTTCATGAAAATAATGTTAGAAGAGATGGGAGTTAGCAACCAATTTATGAACCGGATTATTAATATTTATAATAAAAAAACTGCACAAATAATAATAAATGGAGAAAAACCAAAAAGCTGTGTCATCAATAAAGGAACATGGCAGGGACGTTCCCTCTTTCCACTATTGTTCATTTTGGTTATGGAAATCTGGACAAAAAAGATAAGGAACGATCAACAAATCCAAGGGTTAAAGAGACATAACCATATATACAAACTATGCACGTTCGTAGATGACTTGGTTGCCTTCCTGGAAAACCTCAATAGTTAATATAAAGAGATTGACAGAAATGTTAAATCAATTTGGTGAATTAGCCGCATTTAAATTTAATAAAATCAAAAGTAACATACTAATGAAGAACCTCTCAAGAAAAGAAGAAGAAAATTTCAAAAGAGAAACTGAAATTAATCTAACAAATAAGGTGAAATAACTAGGAAAAACCATCACAAAGAAAAACTGGATCTCTATGAAAATAATTACACCACAACTTGGAGGAAGATTAAAGATTTGTAAAAATGAGATAAACAACCATTATCACTACCAGGTAGAATTGTAACTGTTCAAATGAATTTCCTACCTAGAATGCTGTACCTGTTTCAAGTGATTCCTATTATAGTAAATGAACACCCTTTTAAGATCTGGATAAAATATTTATCCGTGTTTGTGTGACATGGAAAGAAACCTAAAATCAAGATGTCAGTTTTGCAGGACAGCAAAAAAAAAAAAAAAGTGAGGAATGGGCCTACCTAATTTAGAAATATAATACAATGCAAATGCACTCACATGGCTCAGAGAATGGATTCTACTAGATAATAAAAGACTGTTAGAATTGGAGAGCCATAATGTATATTTTGGGTAGCATGCTTTCCTCTGCTATGATGAGCTAAAAGCAAATAAAGAATTTAATAGGCATTACATAAGTAGATCACTGCTAAGGATTTGGGTTAAATATAAGAGATATCTATACACTAAAATACCAAGATAGACATCTATGCATGAAGCATTTCATAAAAAAAGAAAATCTTTTTAAAGGAAATTGGCTTAAATATGAGGATATCCTAATAAGAAGTAAAGAGGGATATAGAATTAAAACGAGAGAAGAATTGAAAGAAGAGGAAACAGAAGTAAACTGGTTTCTGTACTGCCAAATAAATGAACATTTTAAGAGAGAGATAAAAAGACAGGGTATAGAAGAGCAGAGGAATGAATTTGATAAAATAGTATTGCAAAAAGAAAAATACATGATAACAAAGATTTATAAACTCTTAATAGATATAGAATTGAAAGAAGAAATGATAAAGACCAACATGGTGAGGTGGATACAAAAAAAAGGGAAAGAAATCCCATTAGAAAGCTGGGGAGAAACATGGAATAATAATTTAAAGTTCACCAAATGTAATGACCTAAAAGATTTTTTTATATAAAATCTTCTTCAGGTGGTACATGTCAACATCTAAGCTGGCAAAAATCCATAAATATATGAATGACCATTGGAAGTGTGGGGAGAGAGGTTCCACACTATATCATATGTGGTGGAAATGCTTTAAAATAAGAAACCTCTAGAACAGGGGTAGGCAACCTAAGGCCTGGGGGCCGGATGCAGCCCCTGGAGGCCTTTGGACCAGCCCCAGGCCGTTCCTGCCGCCGCCACCACTGCCCCCCGCCATGAAGATATTGACTATTGTTGTTATTACTTGTTCTTGGGTTTTTCTTGGCAAAATTTCCACAGGGGTTTTGCCATGGTTTTTCTGGGGCTGAGAAAGTGTGCATGCATATTTTTTTTAATTTTTTAAATATTTTTTTTAAAAAAACATTTTTTTTTATTTATTTATTTATTTATTTATTTATTTATTTTTGGTGCTTCAGCCCCCTAATTGTCTGAGGGACAGCAACCCGGCCCCCGGCTCAAAAAGGTTGCCTACCCCTCCTCTAGAAAAACAGACATAAAACTATGACAGAAACGCTACAGAGAAAAATACCATTAATCCCAGAATTATTTTTATTAATCATAACAGATGGGATACAAGACAAACCCAACTGTCAAGAATTAAGTGTGATACTCTACATCAGGGATAGGCAACCTTTCCCCTTTAAGGGGCAAGGGACTTCAGCTCCCAGAATCCCAGGAGCTATTGGCCAGCATGGGACTATTGGCCAACATGGCTGAGGCTTCTGGGAGCTGAAGTCCCTTGGCCCTTAAAGGGGAAAGGTTGCCTACCCCTGCTCTACATGATAACAGCTGCACATATAATTTATGCCAAATATTGGGGGGGAGGGAAATAGCACCTACTACAGATGAGTGGATTAACAAACTAAAGGACCTTGCTACAATGGATAGGTTAACAATGTACATAAATGGTAATTCAATTCAACATTATGAAAGAAAATGGAAAAAAAAGTAACCAAATTGTGGAGAAAGTAAAAGAAAAAAAAGCTAATAGATTTATATAATATAATTCAGAAAGAAGGAAAGGAAGTAGAAAACTAGTTAAAACAGATATACACCTTTCCTAAATGAAGTTAAAGAGAAAACAAATATTTTTTTTATTTATTTCTGATGACAAAATTCACAATTGGTGAAGAAATAACAAGCAAGAAAAATTGTTTATTGCCTTAGGAAGTGGTATGGAAAATGGTAAAAAGGTGAATGGGAGAGAATGGATGGAGGGTGGAAAGGGGGTGATGGGATTTATAGGAATGAATGTAAGTATGCGTAAGTTTGTATATATGGAATGTTTGCCTTTTTAATGTACATTATGGATAAATGAAATAAAAAATTAATACCAAAAAAAGAGCATACCCCCCCCCCAAAAAAAGAAAAGGGACGGGACGGGCACATAGTAGGATGTTCCCATCAATGTTACATGATTTGGTAAGATTTTCAGATGATGTCACGCGAAGGTATCTGAAAATCTTTGCCAAATCACGCAACACTGACAGGAGCATCCCACTATGCTCCCATCCCTTTTGCCCATCTGAAAATGTCCTTAGTGACAGGTTTATCTTAGGGTTGCACTAGATCAGAAATGACCTGAAGGCACAACACAGAGTTATGGCCCACTGACAGGTATGTGCCTCCTGGGGCCTTCCAAGACTCAAAACTTTGCCCCAGATGATCTCTAGGAGTTATGGGGGACATTTCAGCCATATTTGGAGCCCCTTGCCCATTTTAAGACAGAAGAGCCTTTTAAAAAAAACACAACTGCATGCATTCAAACTGTCCTGATTTGGCTTCTCTATTGAAACCAGCATGGTGAAGTGGTGTGAGCGCTGGACTGCAACTCTGGAGACCAGAGTTCAATTCCCAGCATGAAGCCCACTGTGCAAACACTTCGCGGCCGCCATTTTGGAAATCAAAATGGCGGTCACGGCACGTGCGGCGGCAGCAGTGGCAGCGTGCGTGGGGGGGTCACGCGCAGCGGCGGCAGGGTGTGTGCGCACACATGTGCGCACGTGCGCCACCTTTCCCCCCCTTGCCCAGCGGAGAGGAGGACTTTGTGGGACCAGCCCCTAGCTCAAAAAGGTTGCCTACCCCTGATATAAGGCATTGTTTTCCCTATTACCATGAATGGATGTGAGAGCTGGACAGTTAAGAAAAAAGATTGGAAGAAAATAAATTCATTTGAGATGTGATGCTGGAGAAGAACGCTGAGGATTACATGAACAACCAAAAAGACAAACAAATGGGTCCTGGAGCAGATCAAGCCAGAAATCACTCTGGAAGCCAAGAAGACAAACTGGACACATCATGAGAAGACTTTAATCATTGGGGAAAAAACAATAATGCTAGGAAAGGTAGAGGGAAGCAGAAAGAGAGGAAGGCCGATGCTAGATGGATTGACTCTATTAGGGAGGTGAAAGGTATGGGTTTGCAGGAACTAAGCAGAGCAGTAGAGGACAAGGGGTCTTGGACATGTCCACAGGGTTGCCATGAGTCTAGATCAACTTGAGGGCAGTTAACAACAAACAATAACAAATCTTGACACACACTCCTCTGATGTGGCTTGACTTCATGCATCCTAGTTTTCATCTGAAATGCTGGGTGGGAGGGTTGAAACAGGAAGTAATTTGTTTAAAAAAGGCTTTCCTGAGCCTTTTTCTAGGGAGAGAATTAGTGCAAATGACCACCATACCCTTGAGTGCATTTTGGGATAAAAAAATTTTTTTTGCTGGGGATGTAGTTGAGAAGGGATGGCCCTGAGGGACTAATGCTGCACTGTAGCCTCCCACATTTGCCCACCCCTGGTGTAGATGGACACATTTTGTGTAGCAGAAAAGTCTAATCGGAAGTAGGTTTTTGTGCAGTTGTCAATATGGATTTTAATCAGGAACAAAGCAATTTCTTAAATAAATAGATGAGAAAAGGAAAAAGAAACAGCACATTAGAAATATTGCTGTACTTTTTCATCACCATTCCGTATATTAGTAGTAAATCATTGTGAGCAACTAGACAACTGCTTTATCTTATCATTTTTGATAATGTTTTTGATCCACAGCACTGTGCAACTCAGGTTTTTTTAAATAAAAGTCAAGTTTTTAAAATATTATATTATATTATAATAATAATAATATAACATACTTAAAGTAATATTTAAAAATATCTTATACATAGGATTCCCCATACAATATGTAATAAGTCACATTAATTATCCATTCTTAATTATCTTATATAAATCTTATTCATATTAAATCATTTAATATTAACTAAACCAATAATTAGAAAAAACACATGAAATTGTTATTAATATCATCATTCTTATTACTTTTCAACATATACTATTCATAATTCATAACCTTCAAAACTGTAACTCTTCCTGTGGAGGTAAACCATCTTCCTCTTTTACTAGAACCTTTTGTACAAATATCTTCCATGTTGCTTCAAAGTCATTCCTCTTCATTATTCCTTTTTTAACCTTAATTTTACATGTTAACTTATCATTAATTGCCATTTCCCATACTTCTTTATACCATTCTTGTATTTGCAGATCTCCCTGAACTTTCCAACTTTTTGCTAAAATTAGTCTTGTTGCTGTAAGTAAATTTGTAATCAAGTCCTTCATAGCCTGGGTATAGATGATCTTATCATATATAGGCAATAAAGCTATCTTTGAGCATGTTTCTGACTCAGTTTGTTATCTCTTTTATCTCTTTGAACACTAACTGCCAAAATTTCTTTACAGATCTATAATCCCACCACATATGAATATAAGTACCAATTTCTTGATAACCCCTCCAACATATCCTTGAATAATTCTTATTTATATTGTTTAACCTTACTGGTGTTAAATACAATCTGCAAATTAATTTATAATAATTCTCTCTTATCCGTATAGATAAATTTTTAAAATGACATTGATTCCAATTTTTCCCCATCCTTGAATATTTATCTTTTGTGCTAAATCATCCTCCCATATTGTCCTAAAATATTCTTCTTTCTCATTATGTTTTGATAATAATTTATATATTTCACTTGTAATACCTTTCAAAATTTCATTTTCCTCCATACAAAGAGCCTAATTTTTAGTATATTCTTTAAATTCTATAATTTTCCTATTCCAATTTTTTGTCCATTGTTCCAACTGAATACAATTAAACCAGGTTCTTTTTTAACTTTGCACTTTCTCCTTTATTTTTCCTTTATGCTTCATTATCTTCATCTAATCTTTTAGCCTATAAACTTCTTGTTTCCTTAACTCTTTTCCTAATTCTTCCCTTAAATTTATTGGAAAAATTTCCAACATTACTACTGGGATTAATGGTGAGATAGCAGGCTTTAATTTTTCTTTATTTTTTTAATCTCTAATACATTATTTAGAAAGGGGTTTTCAATTTCTTTAATTACTTTCATGGTAAAGTCCCTAAAAATATATATTTTCCAGGTTTTCTCGCTATTTCCATTGTTTCCATCTCTAACCAGTTTAATTCCCCCTTCTCTGTAATTCCATCTATAATATATATCAATTCATTTGCATTATAATACCATTTTAAATTTGAGAGACCCAATCCTCCATCTTTTTGGGATTTGTACCAGTATATTTTATTGATCCTCACTTTTTTATTCCCATTACAAAAATTATTCACTAATACTTGCCAGTTTTCCATTTCTGCTTCTGATATTTATAGTCTATCATTTGTTGTTGGGTCTGATTTATCTTTCTATTTATCCATAACCATATTAAAATCTCCTGCCATAATTGTATAATCTCCCTGCATATCTTCGATTTCCTTAAATACTTTTTCATAAAATTCTTTTTGTTTTTCATTTGGAGCATACACATCGACCAAAAAATATTTTTCTCCCCCATTGTTCCTTGCATAAGTATAAGTCTTCCTTTTTCATCTTTCTTAACTTTTAACACATTAAAACCACATCTTTTAGATATTATGGTTGCTACCCCTATTGCTTTTGAAGTACCATATGCTTTTTCATAAGTAGCACCCCGATTCAGTTTAAGTTCATTTGTCCCTTGTTTTGCTTGATGCATTTCCTGTAAAGAAAAAAAATCTGCTTTCTCTTTCTTCAACAATGATTCTATCCTCTTTCTTTTGATTACAGACCCCAATCTCTTCACATTTAATGTTGCTATCCTTATTTTATTAACCATATTACTTTTCTAAATCTTCTAAATTGGCTCTTCAGCGTGATACCCCTACACCAGGGGTAGGCAACCTTTCCCCTTTAAGGCTATTGGCCAACATGGCTGAGGCTTCTGGGAGCTGAAGTCCCTCGGCCCTTAAAGGGGAAAGGTTGCCTACCCCTGACCTACACCCATCCTTTCCCTCTCTCCCTCCCTTTTTCATTCTCCTACCCCCTTCCCTTCCCCCTGCCCACATATACATTTCTACCCCCACCCTTCCTCAAAGTATTGAGCCTTGCTCATGGCTTTTACTAGCTTTCTGAGGGGGAAAGAAAAAGCCACCATTCCCATTGTGTGAGCAATTTTTCTCCTCCTCATTGTTTATTAATTGTCTCTCCTATTATGGCATTTTTTCTAGACTTTTTGATTTTTATTTTTATTGTCTTTCTCCTTATCTTCTAGGTCCCTTGGCTCCAACAGTTGCATCCTCACCATTTTTTTTTCTTGCTGCTCCAGATTCACTTGCTTCAACAGATCCATTCCTTGTTCCAGGGAATAGATCTTATGCTGCTTCCCTTTCTACTGAAATTTCAGGTAAATAGGGTAACTCCAACTGTATCTTATTTGATTCTTTTGCAGTACTGCAATGCATGGCTTGACTCTGCTTCTCCAGTTGATAGTCTCTGGGCAAAGATCATTATACGTTTCAATTATGGTATCCCCATATTTCAGTGATCTTAAGAGTTTCCTGATTTCTTTCATTAAAAGATCTTTCTTATAAAAGCTTGTATGTCTCTGGAAACCAGGCCTCTTTTTAAAGTTGTTGCTCTGTGTAGATGTTCCACTTCCTGTTCTTCCCAGGCAATTTGAGGATCAATACTTTATAGCCATTTGAGAATTTCTTTCTTCAAGGTCCTTGATGTTTCATTTACTAACTCAGGAAAACCACAGATATGAACGTTCTTTCTTCTGTTGTGGTCCTGCAGGTCAATGATTTTTCTTTCTAATTGGTCCTGTCTTGATGAGAGTTCCAAAGTAACCTTTTGCTGAGCTTTTTGTTCATCTTGTGTTGAGTTTACTTTTTTCCACTCTTTCAATTTCTTTTTAATAATCTGAATAGATTTATTCATTTCATCTATAATTTTATTAGTTATTGTCTCAGATAGTGTTCCATTATTTTTAATGATTGTCTCTTTAAAAACCTTATTGCTTTTGACTTGATTTTTTGTTAACACCTGCAAGAACCATGTTTTCATTTCAGCCCCTCTGCTATCTCCACTGTCTGGCTGGGTGCTTGGAACTTTAGGCTTAGCTCCAGCTTTTTTATGAGCCTCAATATTCTCTTGTGAGTTTACTTTTGTTAAACATGCATACACTTTGTCTGATGCATGTACAGATTGTCTCTTCCAACTTAAAACTGTTTGTTTCAGTTCTCTTTTTTTTACTTTTGGACATCTGCCAACTTCTAATCAATGCGTCACAAATTGCCGACAAGCAGTTTATTATATTTTTGTCGCTCAGTTTGTGCTTTAATTAATATTTAAATATTTCAGTTCTTCAAATCCCACACAATCTGATATATTTATTTTAAACTGTTTTACTTTTCTTTTGTTTTATAAATCTTAACTTCCGATCAGCTTAGCAGACAACCGGCCGACAATTGCTGAAAACAAAAATGCCACTTATTTATCTTTCTTTTCATTAAATCTTTAATTAGGCAGTTCCATTCTATTTTCCTCACATTCTGATTTGTTTATTTGTAATTATTCTTTTTTCCATTTAGAAGAAATTCTTTGGCTTATTAAGCTTTAGCTTTCAGGAGATTACAATTTCAGTTCCTCATACCATCACTCATGGCTCCTCCCCCTTCAATCAAGTTCTTAGGTTATGTCTACATGCCTATTTGCATCTGTTTCCCCCCACCCTTGTGTTGCCCTGTCCACATGGGGCAGAGCCAAAGGCTCTATTCTACTGCAGACTGTCTTCATGGGAAGGGCTATTTCACAGCAAAATTTCCCTTAAAGCTAATTTTAAAAACTCACAATTTGCTCTGGATCATTCCAGAAAATCTGGAATAAACCAGAACAACATGGTGCAGCTATTCACATAGCATATTATTGTGCCACCCTATACTGTTGATGCAAGTCACTCCCTTTGAGATTGCAATGAGATGCCTAGCAATGTGATCAATGTTGGATGCCTCATTTTCAACCTCAGAGGGAGCAATTCATTGTGGAGGTGGTGGTGCTAAACAGCAAGACCCATGTGAAGGCAACTGCCCATTATTGCTCTGGAGTGCTCAGATAACAGAGGGAACTAAGGGCAGCTTTGGAGCCAGAATACTCCAAGGAGCAGCCCGGAGTATTCTTGCCAGTGTAGACTTACTCTTGGTAAAGCTGTTGTCATTTTCTACAGTGCAGTGGAACATAGGAAGCAGATGGCGCAAAGGGCCGTTTTGGGGGCAAGGAAGGGGAGGGGCAGCCACACGGTGGGCGCCTCAACCCCTTCCCGAAGGCATCGTCGGAGTGCTAGCCCCTCCACATGGCCGGCGCTGTGACGATGCCTTCCCGCCGCAGCGTCCGCACACACTGAGGCGGAAGAGTCACCGAAGGTGCGCCACCAGCCTTTTGCAGTGCACCTTCGGTGACTTGTGGAAGGAGTGCTATTTTAGTGCTCCTTCCAGGGGTGGCGAAGCTGCGCCGCGGGACCGAGGTGTGCGGATACCTGGGCCCCATGGCACAGCTTCCTGGGGTGGCCCAGGGCCGCCTGTCTGCTTCCCCCCATAGTGATGCAAAATAACACATGATGCTGGACAGATCAGGAAAAAGTGTCTCTTTAATACTAGCCTCCTGTATAGAAGCTGGGGTGGGGGTGGGAGGCAGGCTTAGAATAAACCTTGGGAGTATGTGAGCAGACCTTATGTAGTAGCCCATATTTATTAAAGATTTTCCTTTCACCTTTATTAGAAATATTGCACTTTCTGAGGAAATAACCCTATGGATGGGAGCTGGAACAAGTTGCTTTTTGGATTTCATCTCCCACAGCCCGGCAGCCATCATGGCCTCTGGCCAGGCTAGGTAGAAGATTATGGGAACTGTAGTCAAACAAGTAACTTCCCCATGCTTTGCTACAGACCGAACTGAGCAGGGCCTTTACATGTGTGCGCTTCCAGATAATTACATCAGTCAGCTACAATAGAGGTGCATGAAAAATTATTCTTTGTGTGAGGAAATAGTTGGAAACTCTGGATCATTGCTTATTATCATGTCTACTACAGCTTGAAATTGGATCACGCACAAAAAAAGAGATATTATTTACTTACATAAATAGGATTCACAGATTCTGCACTATACATGTGTATATGTATGAAAATTCTTTATCTAATCAGTCTTCACCATTCTGATAAAGCATTATTGATAAAGTAAATGAATGTATGTTATGTAAAACTGCATCTGATTTTATGAAAACGAGTACTGATTGTTGCTACAGTCTTATGACTTGAGATATCTTGTCTTTGTAGGGACTTATGCAAGTTGTTATCTATAGTTATTTATTTATTTTGGTAATCTTGGTTTATTAACAAAATGGTTATTTTTCTGTGAATCTTAGTGACCAGATGTCAAGGAAATAATTATTTCTTCACACGCTTACACTGTTCTGTAAGTGGGAAGAAGACTACTCTCTTGTGCAGTGGGATGTTCTAATCATATTTTTTCAGAAGCAGCTTTGTGTGGGGAGGCATTAATATCACAATCTCACGTCCACTCTTTCCAAAACCTCTACTAAAGAAGTCATGCTGCTAAGAAATTTAAACTTTGTCTAGATCAGGGGTAGGCAACCTTTTTGAGCCGGGGGCTGGGTTGCTGTCCCTCAGACAATTGGGGGGCCGAAGCACCAAAAATAAAATAAATAAATAAATAAATAAATATTTTTAAAAAATATGCATGCACACTCTCTCAGCCCCAGAAAAGCCATGGCAAAACCCCTGTGGAGATTTTGCCAAGAAAACCCCAAGAACAAGTAATAACAGCAATAATCAATATCATCATGGCGGGCGGCGGTGGCAGCAGCAGCAGGACCGGCCTAGGGCCGGTCCAAAGGCCTCAGGGGGGCGCATCCGCCCCCTGGGCCTTAGGTTGCCTATCCCTGGTCTAGATTTACTAGCTTCCCACATTTCAATCATCCATCCTAAGTTCTGAGCTTTCATTTTAACATGAAATTTGTAGTGATTGTCATGCACAGATAAGTGTGTGTGTCAAATAGTGATCAGTTTAAAAGTACAGCATGACCCCCATATCCATGGGACAGGAACAGGTACACAGTTTCACTTAGCCACATCTGAAAAACTATGTTCTCTCTAGACATTTTGTAGGTCATCCAGCGCAATTCTACAGTATGCTTCCAACAGAAGTTGACCATAGAGCACATAGTGATTCCTAGAGACCTCTGTAGGAATCTCTCAGCCCCCCGCAACATGACTCTATGGTCAACTTCTGCCTGAAATCATTTATTTCAATAGGGTTTGCTATTATCCATGATTTTGCATTTCCACGATAAATCTGTGAACCTATCCCCTGTGAATATGGAGTTGTACCAGTAGTCTTTTAACCCTTTCTCCATTTTGGCCAGCAATGCTTTCATCTTTTTTATAATGCTTTAACATACTCTCCAACTGTCCATTTGGCAGTGGCAGTCCCATTTAATCCATTATTTAAAATGTCCTAGTTTTTCTCTCCTCCACCCACTTCCCCCATTTCTCCCTAGCTTCCTTCAGTTGCTGCAAAGTGAATTCAAAGTGCAAAAGTAGTTTACACTCAATTCAGTAGAGCAGAATCTTGTTGTACCCAGTAGGCTCAGGCAAAAGCACACTGCTGCAGTCTCTCCTAATTTGTCTGTTCTTCCACATTAATAACTTCTGCCATTTTGACAACACTCTGATGTCCCCTGATGTGGCTGGGTTTCCAGCTGTGAAGTATTGAGGGCAGGCTATGGTTGCATTTTAAACTGTTTTTAAAGTAGTGTTTCTAATAGGATTGCTTATTTAATAATTTTCTAACACTTAATAATCAATAAATTTTTAGCTGCCCTTTTATAAAATCTATATTTCCTATATTCCTATATTCCTATCTCTCATATTTTCTTTATGAAGTCTTGCCCTGCTTCGCATGTTGCAGACAGACAGGCCAGTACAGTTTGAGCCTCCCTTATCCAGAATTCCAAAATCTGAAGTACTCCAAAATCCAAAATTGTCCACATGGGTGGCTGAGATAGTGACACCTTTCTGACAATTCAATATACACAAACTTTGTTTCATGCACAAATATTGTATAAAATTACCTTCAGACTATGTGTATAAGTAATATATGAAACATCAATGAATTTTGTGTTTAGATCTGGGTTACATCTCCAAAATAATTTATTATGTATGTATATGAAAATATAGATATTCCAAAATCTATAAAAATCCAAAATCCAAAACACTTCTGGTCCCAACCATTTTGATAGAGGATATTCAGCCTGTATTAATGTACTAGATACTAGATATCCATTCAACATTCACTGGGCAACCTATTGGAAAAAGCAGAATTTTAAAACATTGCAGGAATGATGGAAGAAATAGGTACCAAACACATGAAGTACTTGGATACCACTTTACCTGTCATGGCTGCATCTCAAGGAATCCTGGGGTTTGTAGTTTGGTCAGAGGCACCAGAGTAATTCTGACAATTCTGTCTGACAATTCTCAATGCCCCTCTCTAAACTGCAAATCCCAGGATTCCATAGGACAGAATCACGGTAGTTAAAAGATATTAAAGTGCTATATCTGAAAGTAGGGATGGCACAGAAATTCACTATTTTTGCAACTTGTGTCAATTTTTTAAAAATTCCTAAAAACTTTAAAACTTGTGTGAGAGGAAAATTGGCATATGAAAAGTTCTCACAGGTTGTGGGAATTTTGTTCTTATTCCTAGGACAACACAACAAACTACAGAAAGCTTTATAGGATTTTGAGCAACAGTGCAAGATTTTAAGAAACTGTGCAGCTTTACTGTAAAAACCTAGGACCTAGGCTCACAGTCTCTCCATGCACTGCCTTTGCCTGTGTGTTTTGCTTTGCATGAGGACACCTATGCCTGACTGCCTCCTAACCTCTCAATTTTTTCCTGTTGGCAAGGCTTTCCTTTTGTCTTTGTCTTCAACCAACATCAGGTTCAGAGACTCTCCAAATAGCTTGGAACCCAGGAAGGGAGTGAATGGTAAATTTTGGTTGGAGTTGGAATTGGCACTCCAGTTATTAAGCCAGAGCTGACATCAAACCACCACTGTTATGGCCTGGGCCCTGGCATATAACTGCAATGTATCATGTAAGCTGAGGCCTTGACTAGCTTATTCAGTTCCTATCAGACCTTAGTCTGTTGACAGAATCTCTTCCAGCAGGCCCCTTGTCCACTGGAGATAAGCCCTGGTGGCCATGAAGGTCACAGCAGCTGCCCTGATGGCAATGGACATGGCCTCATGGCCTCTCTTTAGGGCTGACACTGCCCTCCTGTCATCTGCTATCTTTAGGGTGTCTTCACCATCTTTGTAGAATATAGTTGATGAGATGATTGCCAGCACAGGAGCATCCACAAGGGGGACCTGCAATTTCTCCATGACAACATGTGAAAAATTGTAAAGCTTCCTAATTGAGCTGTGATATAGCCTGCTGGCCGCATGTTTACTCCACTTATCCCTAATCACCTGCATTAGGTTGGAGAAGCAAAGTATCTCCAAGATCAAAGGTGCTGGGACAGAAAACAGTTCCTCCCCTGTCCTGTGCAGATCTCTCTCCAGAGAGGGAATCTGCTCTGATATCAGAGGAACACTCAAAGTTTTAGAAGTTTTCTTTAGTAACAGAGGGAAATCCTCAACCCTGAAAAGGCTTGTTGTACTTGAAGCAGCATCTCTGTTTCTCCTCCTCCTCCTCCTCCTCCTCCTCAGGAAGCTCTCCCTCCCACCTCTGGATAGGCAGATGTGGACTCCGCCTCCCAGTAATCCTTGTCTGAGTAGAGAGGAGAACAGTACCTGTCTCTTTCCAAGGAAACCTTGCAGAACCTGGAGTGCTTATGAGGTGGGTGATGGGGGTCATCCACCTCACCCTCAGACAGGGAAACTTCCTCCTCCCCAGAGCAGCATTTCCATGATGTGCCTGCTGCCAAAGATTGGCAACTACTCTCTGCCTAGACAAGGTGGCAGCCTCCGTCCACATGGCCAATATGGTGGCTGCCATCAGCATGGCCAAGGTGGCAGCAGTAATCTCCACAGTCAAAATGGTGGCCACCATCCATGTGGTCAAAATGGTGTCCATCCTCCACCTGACTGATAATGTGGCCGCCAGTGTGGTGGGAGCTTCCTCCATTGCCCAGGGGGTAAATGGCTGGTAAATGGCCTGCCGAGAATCCGGCCAAAGATCTCCCCAATCCCTGTCAGGAGTCCTCTGTGCCACTGCTGAGGGCCATGAGGTTGCTAGTTGTGGTGGTGTCCTCGGCCGTGAGCAGTCAAGCTCCACTGCCCAGGGGTCCCTGCCATCCTCTCATCTCTTCTCCACCACCCCAGAAGCCCAAAAAATGTTGGAGGCCTCTTTGACCAGAAATGCAGCTGGTCCAGCTGGCAAGCTCAGGGGAGGGGTCCCTAGCTAGTGCCCAGTGAGAGGAGGGGCTCTTATACTTATGGACCAGGATTCATGTGGTGTAGTGACAGGCAGAGATGCCTCCATGACCCCTGCCCCAAAACAGCTACGTGATGGCGTGGAGCTTCCTCAATATCTTGGAGGGGAAACCCCTCCACTGGCTGAGGTCTTTCTTCTCCAAGCATTTGGTCCATCGCCTGCAGTGCTCCTGCCAAAGTTGAGGAGAAGGCTGAGGGAGGGTTTCTCATCAGCCACGGGCCTCACCTCTAAATATCCTCTGCAGAGCATTGCTGATCCTTATCATGATTCCAAAGGAGGGAAGGAGGATAAGCGTATTGATTTGATGATTTGTCATTTTTCGCTAAAGACATAAATTGCAGTGATGTGATGATTATTTGTCATGTTTCGCTAAAGAAATGAATTGCTGATTTCTTGGCCCCTTCCAAGAAATTTGCCACATGATTGCATAGGTGTGAAAAATTTCACATGGCTCAATTGCAAACGAAATAAAGGGATGGGAAATTTTATTTTGAAGTTTGTTGTTCCAAATCAGGGGTAGGCAACCTTTCCTCTTTAAGGGCCGAGGGACTTCAGCTCCCAGAAGCCTCAGCCATGTTGGACAATAATCCCATGTTGGCCAATAGCTCCTGGGATTCTGGGATCTGAAGTCCCTCGGTTGCCTACCCCTGTTCCAAATTGTTTTGTTGTTTTATGGCAGACAGGCAAAAAGAGGTGCTGTGAGGATGACTTGTAGGTGTGACGTTTACACAGTGCACACCTAAAAGTCACCAGGAAAGTGCCCTCTAGCCAACGTATGCCAAGAAAAGCTGCTCCAAAAAGAAGCCGCTTTTTTCCACTCCTTCAGTGAAGATGTGCACCTTCGCATGTGCGTATGTATGCAGCGACACCGTTGCACCAGAAAATGGCCGTATACATGCACCATCGCAGGTGCAGCAGAAATTGAGTCAACAATCCAGAGCATGCGCCCTATGATGCAGGCTTTCATTTAAAGCATCCTATGCTACCAGATGTGAATGCACGGCACAAGTGCACTTGAATATTAGAACCCTAACCGTAACCCAAACCCTAATTGTAACCCTACACATGTGCCCTAGCAACTGTCCTCTGTTATGACAATAAATGCATTCTGCTGCATGTATGCTTGCTGTCAGCATGCACAGCAGTTTGCTGTCAGCATGCACAGCAGTTTGCATGTGTGCAGGTGTGCATAAGATCTGCACATCACTTTCTGGCATGATGGGGGGGGCTCCTGGAGTAACATTTGTCTATGTGTCCTGTTGACCATGTTCCTTGCATGACCACCAGTTACATGTATCAAGTCTGTCCACACAAACCTCCCTTGCATGTACCTGTCCCCTCCACCCTGATCTGTGTGGGACATGTTTTGTGGAGGACAACAGAGTAGGTGTCTTTTCAGTTGACAAACTCATTCCTTCGCCCCAAGCGTGGCACAGTCAGATAGTGGCACCTATCTACTGCACCCACTCCTTGGGGGAAGCTGAGGTCAATGAATCCTTGTATGATAATGTGGGTGTATGACAAGTCCTGCGCAAGTGCGCAGGCATGCCAAACTTAAGTCACCTTTGTACACAGAGAGTGACAGACTGTATACTAGCCTATGACAGGTCCTGCGCATGTGCACAGGCATGCAGGGATGTGTACCTGCAGATGTGTGCATGCATCTGAGAGAACAAAAAAAAAATTATAGCAGCCGCTGCCCACCCATGCAGTTGCTCCATCTCCCTTTGTGGCATCCTTGGGGCTGGTGGTGCGGTTGCTGGGGCTTCAATACAGCCTCAGAAAAGCTGCATTGACTCCTCCCAGTGCAGTTGCTCCATCCCCATTTAGGGAATCCTCGGGGCAGGAAGTGCAGTTGCTGCAGCTTACAGAAAAGGCAGCTTCAGGCCACCTTTTCCCATCTGCATAGCCCCAAAGTAAAGAAGATGCTGGGATCAGTTTTGACAAGTCCTATAGCTGAAAGGCAGATTATGGAAGCTGTACTGCACAGCTTTTTGAAGCTCTAATTCTCTTTCTTTTTCTACCTTGCTCTATCCAGTGCATGCTATAATGCACTAAACTCAAGGGAGTTATGGAGTCTAGCTATTGTTGGACTGCAAGTTCCAGCAGCCCCTAGCTGGGGTAGCTAATGCTGAGGAATGCTGAGAGCTGCAGTCCAACAACATTCTGATCTTGGAAGCTATGCAGAGTCAGTTTGCCCTGGTTATTAATTGGATGGGAGACTGCCAGGGAATAATACTAGGCACTGTAGGCTTGCTTTCAGAGGAAAGAACTGGCAAAATCACCTTGGAGGATTCCTCACTTCAGAAAAACCTAGGAAATTCACAGGGTCCCCATACGTTCATGGGCTTCTTGAAGATGCATGTATGTGCACGCACACACATACACACACATACACACACTTATTTTATTATCTCTGCAGCCCCTGTAGCCAGATATCTGGCCCTGTAGCACCAGAGGGACAAAGGGATGAGTCCTAGAGAGCAAGGCTCACATTTACATAGAATCCTAGAGTTGGAAGGAACCTCCAGGGGCCATCCAGCCCAACCCCCTTCTGCCATGCAGGAATACACAGAATCCTAGAGTTGGAAAGACCCCCAAAGGCCATCCAGCATATGTGTGTGTGGTGTCTGCACATGCACCTTCAACTAGCACAGCTTCCTTAATCTGGATGTTATAGGACTGTAGCTCCCAGCATTTCTCAGCATCGGCTACACCAGCTAGAGCAGGGGTAGGCAACCTTTCCCCTTTAAGGGCCGAGGGACTTCAGCTCCCAGAATCCCAGGGGCTATTGGCCAACATGGGACTATTGGCCAACATGGCTGAGGCTTCTGGGAGCTGAAGTCCCTCGGCCCTTAAAGGGGAAAGGTTGCCTACCCCTGAGCTAGAGGATGTAGAGACTTGCAATCCAACAATACCTGGAGACCCACATGTTACAGTAAGGTCTGTAGCTTCTATCTCCACCCAAAATGATAACCATGACCCCTTCCCAAGAATTCTGGTTAAAGTGGCTGCAAATTTTCAACCAGTGGAACTTGATCTTTAATGGGAACAATGGCATCATTGCCATCCACATTTCCTCTGAAGACAGCTATGGGAAAATAAATTATTCCAGCACCAGTATATTGCTGTAAGGTCTGCCAATTCTAATATAACTTTGAAATGTGAAATTTGATTACATTACCTTGGTCTCTGATGGGCAATCAAGGGCCATGAATGCTACAGAAGACATGCTCACATGAATGCCCATGATTGCCCATTTGAGACCAAGTTAGGGGGGATGCAGATGGGAGGCCCTGGGCTGCCCTGGAAAATGGGGGATCGAGGCTGAGGCTGCCAGACACATCGGCCCCGATCCTCCCTTTTGCTACCTGGGAAAGGAACACCAAAACACGCTCCTTTCCCAGGTGGCGAAAAGGGTGCCCGAAGAGCCGCCAAGCGGCTCTTTTGTGCCTCTTCTGGTGCAGCATATAAAAACGCTGTGCTGGGAGGACATCCTTACAGCACGCGCCATGTGTAGTGGCATGCGCTGTGATGACATCCTCAGGAAGGGGCTGGCGTGCCCGGTGTGTGGCTGCCCCTCCCCTTCCCTGCCTCCAAGACAGTGTTTTGCACCATCTGTAGAGGCCCTTTGTTTGGTTAGAAGGGATGCTGAAGAGGGCACAGAGACCTCCTGGATGAGGACAAAGAAATTCAGATATTGAGGGCAGGTTAGGCATTACTAACTCCTCGAAGCCTGCTAAACCTACTTACTGGATGACTGAGGGAAGCCAGAAGAGGAGTGTGTTGGAAAGAATGGCTGATACCTCTGCTAGCTGCAGTTTTATGCATTCCTATTCATCTATTCTATCAACATGTTCCCCCATATCAATATTTTGGTAGTAAAGGGTGTGGGTTGCATATGGCCCACTGCCTAATTACCTGGGGAAAAGTGTGTCCTACTAAGTCTGTTTTTGCAGCCCCTGACTTCTCCAGTCTCTCCTGGCTATACTTTTGTGACCAAAAGAAAAGGTGAGCTGCCTCTCTTGGAAGGCTCCAAGAGAAAGACTTTGGCTTTTTTAAAAAAAAAAAAAATTAAATTCTACAAACATTAAAACACATTTAATAACACAAAACATCTAAAAACAAACAAATATACAGACATACAAACATATTACCAGACACAACAAACACATACATCACAGTAATACAAAGCAAAGATTCTAGTTTAACTTAACGATATTTTGTTCCCGAGTAACTTCCTCTTATCTTTATGGCCAGCTAAGTGTTTCTTTCTCAAACCTTTAATGAAAATTTCCAAATCAAGGCTTTGATATCTTACATCATTGTCTTACTATTTCCCTTCACTTTATATTCCAGCTTTCTTATAATATAATACCACTTTCCTCTAAAAAATTTTAATACATTAACAACCAAATATTCTCTAAACAAATCAGTTTCCATATGTAGTTTCCAGTCAAATATTGTTTAACCCTTTCCCATTCTCTCTCTCTCATATCTACATACTTATTTTCGATTATGGCTGTTAACAAGTCCATATTCATCATCTCTCTTAATCGAACAAGCCATTCCTCAATTCTCAGAATCTCCTGTAATTTCCAATATTTTGCGAAAGTTATTCTTGCCAATGTCACCATGTATAAAAGAATCTTCCCATATTTTTTTTACTGTTTTTTCTACATTTTGTGTCATATTCAAGAGATAGAGCTTTGGACAATGTGGGAACTGTACCTGTAATATCTCACAAATCCTCACATGAATCGCTCTCCAATACTTTTTTTGCTAACTTACATTCCCACCACATGTGCAGGAGTGTTCCTTCTGCCCTTTTACATTTCCAGCACCATGATTTCTCTGATCTATTTATCTTCTTTAATTTAGTAGGATATAAATACCACAGGTGCATCATTTTTAGTAAATTTTCTTTTAAATCTTGGCAGAGCGTAAATTTATTAGTTTGGTTCCACATTCTTTCCCAATGTTCCATTTGTATGTTTTCTCCCAAGTCTCTGGCCCAGTGTATCATCACCTGCTTTACCGTCTCTTTTTCTAAGCTTCTATCCCTGAATAATCTGTAATATTTAGATACATGGTGTCCTTTCTTGTCTTCGATTATTCTATCTAAATCTGTCTTCATCATCTGAAATCCTTCATTTTTCATGTCAGTATTGAATCTGTCTTTTAATTGTAGATATACATGCCAATTATTAATTTTCTCTTCCCTCTCCAGCTGTTCTTTTGATTTCATTTTATATTCTTTGGGCTCTTCCTTCTTTTCATATTCTATAATAGCTTTATACCTTATCCACTTATTATTATTATTCCTGCTTCTGAAAAGAAAAGCCTCTTGAGGCAAAACCCACAATGGTATTTTTCTATAGAATTGATTCTTGAGCTTTAACCAGACTCTCAGTAAGGATTTTCTAATATAATGATTTTCAAAATGTTTGTTATTCTTCAATTTTCCATACCAGAGAAAGGCATGCCAACCAAATTCTATGTTATATCTTTCTATACTTAGAATATCTTCCTTTTCCAATGTTATCAAATCCTCCAGCCATACCATGCAATTAGCCCAATAGTACAATTTTAGGTCAGGGAAGGCAAACCCTCCTTTATTCTTGGATTCAATTAAGCTTGAATACTTGATCCTTGGTTTCCTCCCCTGCCATATAAATTTTACAAGCTCTTTTTTCCATTCTTCTATACATTTATCGTTGTGTATAATTGGTATGTTCTGGAAGAGGTACATAAGCTTTGGTAAGACGTTCATTTTAACTAGAGATATTCTTCCTAGAAGGGAAAGTTGAAATTTAGCCCATTTACTTAATTTTTTTATTTATTTTTTATTTATTTATTTCTTATTTCTTTCCATACTTTAACATAGTTATTTTCGAACAGGTCCACGTTTCTTCTGGTAATTATCATTCCAAGATAGTTAACTTTCTTCACAATTGTGAATTTAGAAATTTTATGCAATTCTTCTTCATTTCGGGTCAGATTCATTGCTATAATGACCGTTTTTTCTTTTATTTCTTTTAAATAGCTTACATCTCCCCTGCAATATTTAATGTTCCTCCCCACCAAAAAAAACCCATCCTCCTTTATGTGACATTTTCTGTTTGAGCATTGACAAATAGGAATCCAGTCATTGCAAAAACAACATCTCATTGGCAAGACAGCTTTGTATGTGACTCGAATGTGAAAATTAACACACTCTTGCATTTATGGCAATGATGCCATAAAACAATAAAACAATTTGGAACAATGAACTTCAAAAGAAATTTCCTGCCTCTGATTGGAATGGGTGATGGCTGCCCTTTGTGAGGGAATGAGACACTATAATTATCTCGCACTTCTCTTGTGGAGAGAACAGTAATTTAATTGTTCACTATTCATTAGGCAGGAGAAGAATTATTATGTCATTTTACAACACTAGGTAAGCATAGGTGGAGAATGTGAAAAAGCAAAAGGAAGATCTTTTTTTTCCTTCCCCCCACCTTTTTTTTTTTTTTTAAGAGGAAAGAAGGGGAGAAAGGAAAGACAGGGAATGGGCCAGGAATGATCCAGATGATGGCAACTGACCAGGTCATGAATCCATATTCTTCTAGCGGAGTAGATAGGAAAAAGACTGACCTTTGGGGAATTGCACACACATGGGGACAGGAAAGGCTTTCTCTTTTTCCTGCCTATGAGGAGCAGATGGGAAGAGCAACCCAATCTATAGGATGTTTCAACCTTCTTTGAAGGGAAAAAATCTGTTTTGTTGTTCCTGACATCTTTCTGAGATCATAAAAATCAAGATTTACCAACCCCACTCTAGTGTGAATGTCAGTGTCACTAGCCAACCAGTTTGGAGCACAGTGAGCCTCTGCTGCAAACCTTGGCTCAATCATGAGAAAGATTAAAAAGGGTATAGTCTAAGAAAGGGGGGCAACCCCACCCCAAAATTTGGAGTGAGATGCCCCTAATGTGGTGAAGAGCCAATAATGAGAATAGGTACACATGAGCAGAACATGGTGAGTATGCACCCCATGTACAGTGGCTGCAAATTTAACATAATTTATAAATTATTTAAATGCTTTTTGATTCTTATGTCATATTGCCTCTTCCCAGCCTTCTTTCCCCTCTTCAGCTAAACATGCACTGCCATTCATAACCTCATTCTCCCTTCCTGTTGTCATTCTGACTGATTCTCTTTGCACCTGATCTTATTTGAATTCATCCATCTTGAATGGGAATGACTAAAAGTGGATTACTAGAAGTGCCTCTTTTAATTCACTGGAGAATTATGTTTGATTTCTTTGCAGATGCATCACACTGTCAGCTCATATTCTTCCAGTCTGCAATAAATACCTTGTGATCTCTCGATACTCCTCTGGTCTTTCCAGCTGCCAACCCTCCCCCTTGATTTTTTTAATATAGATTTTTGTCATCATGGGGATGCTTGGCCTTACACTCCTGAATTTCATTCCTTTTCTATTTAATCTATCATTAAAGTATCAGATTCCTCCTACCAAAGTTCCTCATCACTCTAAAATCATAGGGCTGGAAGGGGTCACAAGAACAGCTAGTCCAACCGCCTGCCATGCAAGAATAAGCTCTCTCAAGAGATGACTATTTGTTTTAAACATCCAAAGAAGGAGAGTTCACCACCCCATAAACCAGTGGCATCAGTAGGAGGATGCACCTAGTGATACCCCAGAGAGGGCTGTCACCCAGTTGTATGGGGCACATGGACTTGCACATCTACTGAGTGATGAGAAAGGGCCATTTCCTGCTCACCCAGCAGTGGCACATAGAATCATAGAATCCTAGAGATTCTCAAGAGCCATACAGTCCAACCCCTTGCCATTCAGGAACTCTGCTGATAGATGGCCATGCAGCCACTGTGTAAAAACCTCCAAAGAAGAAGACTTTACTACATTCCAAGGGAGTGTGTTCTATTGTTGAACAGCTCTCACTGTCAGGAAGTGCCTCCTAATGTTGAGGTGGAATCTCTTTTCCTGTAGCTTGCATCCATTGCTCCAGGCCCTATTCTCTGGAGCAGCAGAAAACAAGCTTGCTCCAGTCTCAATATGACACCCTTTAAAATATTTAAACAGGGCTATCATATCACCTCCTAATGTCTCTTCTCCAGATTAAACATACCCAGCTCCCTAAGTCTCTCCTCATAAGGCATGATTTCCCGACCTTTACCATTTTGGTTGCTCTCCTCTAGACATGCTCCAACTTGTCAACATCCTTTCTGAATTGTGGTGCCCAGAACTGGACACAGTATTCCAGGCCTGACCAAAGCAGAATAGTGTGGCACTATTACTTCCCTTGATCTAGACCAGGGGTAGGCAACCTTTCCCCTTTAAGGGCCGAGGGACTTCAGCTCCCAGAAGTCTCAGCCATGTTGGCCAATAGTCTCATGTTGGCCAATAGCTCCTGGGATTCTGGGAGATGAAGTCCCTCGACCCTTAAAGGGGAAAGGTTGCCTACCCCTGAGCTCCCCAGAGGCCACAGTGTGCCCCCCCTCAGTAACGGCAGCCTTCAGGGTCTGGCACAGTTGCAGCCATGCTGGACATTGAAGGCCTTTCTGGGTGGGTGGAAGTTTGCCTTCAGGGTTGGGTGTGGCTGCAGATTTCTGGGGTGGCAGGACAAGGCAGTTCACCCCCCGACACTGGATGACATCAACCTGACCCCAAGGCAGTGGCATCACTAGAGGGGAGGGGGGGTGCAGACCGCACCAGGTGACACCTAAAGGGGATGACACCACTGCTCCTCAAACACCTACCTTTTGTCAGAAATGGGCTGTGGCATTCATCTGCTTCCCTTTAAAATGCTTTAAGAGATGGTAGGAATGGGGTGAAGTTCAGTGGGAGGAGAAAGGGGATTTTTGTAAAATTAAAATTTCAAATTTCAAAATTTATTTTTGAATTTTTTATTCTTTTTAATTTTTCTTTAAAAAATATCCCATTTTAACCAAATCTTCACTATGTAAATGCAAATACATTTAGATTGTGTGTTCGACCCTGTAATTGGAAGGCATAATTTGAATTTTTGGTAATTGTTGATGTCACAACTCTTAGCATGACATTCAGTGGCATCTGGGAATTGCAATTTACGAGTAACACTAGTGCAAAAAAGCATTACTAAGGATTCTGTATGGTATGAAATGGGGGGTAACACCATGAGTGACCGCACCGGGTGACATCAACCCTAGTGACACCACTGCCCTAAAGCAGTCTGTTTCACTTTTAGACAGCTCTTACGGTTCTGACTAGTGCTTTATTTGTTTTCTCAAGTCATTTCCAACTTACATTGACCCTCAGGTGAACCTATCACAGGGTTTTCTTGGCAAGATTTGTTCAGACGGGGTTTACCTTTGCCTCCCTCTGAGCCTAAGAGAGTGTGACTTGCCCAAGATCATCCAGTGGGCTTTCATGGCTGAGTGGGGATTCAAACCCTAGTCTATAGAGCGCCACTCAAAGCACTATACCACACTGGCTCTCTACTTTATAACTTGTTTTATAACTTCTTGCTAATCTAAATAACATGCTCCTCCATACACCTCCTTTAGGAAATTTCTGAAAAGAGGCCAGAGATTGATACTGGAATGCTTCCGGGTGAGGCTTTCATTGTGCTATTTTCTTACATTCCATGCAGATTTTTACAGTGGGCCCAAATAATGTTACCTTCCCTGTGCAACCTTCCAAGATTTTCCTCACTTCTTCTGTCTCTTTTCTTACAAGAGAGAGAGAGAGAGAGAGAGAGATCCATTCAGAAGTAAAAAATGGAGCAGGTGAACAATGTTTTTTAATGGTAGCACTAGAAACCTTCCATCTGGAAGGACTTTCTCCCAGTCAGAAAGTGGACCTTTCCAAAAACTTGATGGTGCTTCCAGTATTCTCATTCACACATTCTCATTCATAGTCATTGTCTCACATGCTCACTCACACCCTCTTATTTACACATATACACACCCACACTAGCCTGAATTCTTTTTGGTTAGTCCCACTAGAGTAGATCTATTGAAGTAATTACTGATCGGTGATTCAGGACTGGTATAAATCCCATTGATTCAACTGAACTACTCAAGTTGGAAGTAACAACAAAATTCCAGCCTTCCTCTCTCTCTCTCTCTCTCTCTCTCTCTCTCTCTCTCTCTCTCTCTCTTTCTCTTTCTCTTTGTGTGCATGGGCCAAAATTTTGTCTCCTCCACTCATTCTGGTGTAAGCAATCTGCACAATGTTCAGTATGTCCCACACCACAACCAGGCTATACCAGCCTTAAAACAGAGTAAAATAACATATCTGTTGAGCTGGATTTTTCTGGAAGATCAGGATACCTCCATTTCTGCTCCATGGTGGTGGTACACAGGTGGCCCAGCACATCTACCACCTCATTCTGAAGTTAGAACAATGCATCCAACCATGTGACTATTGGTGAGTACCTCACTTGGACTTCAGAAGCAAGTGGCCCTAAGTAGTGATGGGTGCACAAGGCAACTCAGCAAGACAAATATGCAGACACTGCCACAGTGTAGGAATGGAGACTGAGGTAACAGGAGCAAGTCAGAGCCAGGATCCTGCGGGCTTGGCCAGTGCAGGCAAGGCCTAAAGCTTCATCTACATTTCAGACCTAATGCAGTTTGACACTTCTTTAACTGCCATGGCTCAATGCTATGGAATTCTGGGATTTGTAACTTTGTGAGATATTTAGCCTTCTTTGTCAGAGAGCTCTGGTACCACAAGAAACTACAAACCCCAGGATTCCATAGGCTGGAGCCATGAGAGTTAAAGCGGTGTCAAACTGCATTAATTCTGCAGTGTGGCAGCAGCCTTACTCTCTCTCACACACACATTGGTTACTGCTGCTTCTTTCCTTTCCAGCCTCCTCCCATATAACCCTCCTCGCACTCTCCGGTCCTCTGGGAGGAATTTGCTACAGCCTCAAAAATCTAGGCTTTCAGCTACCTCCCAGAGGGCTTTTTCTGTTGTCACCCCTAAATTGTGGAACGGCCTACCGGACGAGATCCATCAACTGACATCTTTAGACAGTTTTTAAAAAGTGATCAAGACGGATCTCTTCTGGCAGGCCTTTCCAGGATAGAAAAATCCCAGCCTCAGGCCCCTTCTCAGGCCCCTACTTTTCCCCTCTTTTCCTTTCTTTAAGGGAACTCTATCCGCCTCCCTGAAAGCCATCTGTTACATTGCCGCAGTCCTCTGTTTCGCTGTATAATTGTGTTGTTAATGTTGTTTTAATTTTAATTATTTTAATTTGTAATAAATTTAATAACTTTTTAAGGGGTGGGTGGGATGTAATTTGTTTTTACTATTGTATTGTATTTTATTGTGAGCCGCCTCAATTGATCCCAAAGGGGTGGGGTATAAATAATTTTTATTATTATTATTATTATTATTATTAACTCATTTTTTCATGCCAGAGTCATGCCAGGTGCTTTCCTGCTTGTAGAGTTGTCCTTAAATACAAAACAGAAAAGATCTTTTTGAAACTCTGTTTTTCCTTATTTAAAATATATGAAATAAGGTCAAACACAGAACTTAGTGTGAGTTGCAATGTCAAAAGCACCGAAGGGAGAAAAAGTATCTGTAATTCTAAATGATGTGTAACTGACAGCCACAAAAATAAAGGCAACTGTGTCCCCACAGAGATGGCTAATATTCTCTTAGAAGCGAAGGAAGCATACCCTAGAGGAGCTGGCAGAAAGACAGATGTGAGCACTCAGCTAGATTATTGACCTTCATCCAATACCTTTGGATGAAGTGAGGAACACAGTGTTAGCGGCTGACTGGCTGGCAACTGAGCCACACTACTTAATGCCAATGAAGGAGCCACCCACAGGACTGCAGCCCCTAGTTCTTCAACCACCATCCCATGTAACATTCCCTAGGAAGCCATGGGCCTTTTTATCGTGTCCTTGCATGGGTTTTTGTGGGTCTGGTGTCTTAATGACTTTCAGAAGGATTCAATAAAGGTAAAGGTAAAGGTATTCCCCATTGACAAGGTTGTCAAGTTGTGTCCGACCATAGGGGGCAGTGCTCATCTCTGTTACTAAGCCAAAGAGCCACCGTTGTCAGAGACTACTCTGTGACCATGTGGCCAACATGATTGCACAGAACACTGTTTACCTTCCCACTCAAGTGGTACCTATTTATCTACTTGCATTTGCATGCTTTCAACCTGCTAGGTTGGCAGAATCTGGGACCAGTGCCAGAAGCTCACCCCATCATGCAGCACCCGGGGCTCGAACTGCCGACCTGCCAATCTTCCAATCAACAGAGTCAGCATATTAACCACTTGAGCCACTGCATTCCTTAAGGATTCAATAGATGCTGTGATAAGGATGAAAACTTGAATGAGGCTCACAAAAAGTACTGCTGTCAAGATGTGGCTGGGCTGCATGGAGCAATGCTACAGCCCCCAGTTTAATCAAGTTCACGTATTTCATACAGAATTGAGAAAAGTTAATTTTCTGTACTATGGTTTTCCATCCAGAATCCTGGTGAAGCACTGCACCAGTGTAATAACATGTTATGCCAGTGGCTTTTTTTTTTTACAACCTTTTCTAAGGAGGTATCCACTACCCTCTTACACTAGCAGTAAGGGTATCTACAGATGGCCCTTTGCACCGGCTTGGAGGCAGGAAAGGGGAGGGGTAGCCACATGCCAGCCACCCCAACCCCTCCCCAAGGACATTCTGATGGTGCGCACCATTACACATGGTGCATGCCGTCATAATGTCCTTCCGGTGCAGCGTCTTAACGTGTTGCACCAGAAGAGATGCAGAAGAGCCGTGCAGCAGCTCTTGGGACACCCTATTTGCCAGCTCTGAAAGGAGTGGCATTTTGCCACTCTTTTCTGAGCCGGCAAATGGGAGAATCGGGGCCGCTGCGTGTGGTAGCAGCGGCCCCGATCCTCTGCTTCCCAGGGTAGCCCAGGGCCACCCATCTGCATCCCCCCTAAATCACCTGCAGTAAATGACCCCATGTCACCTGCAGTACAGTGGCTTTAAAAGCAGTGGACACAACTACCTTTCCCATTACCCAGGAACATGAGCATCCCAGAACATTGTCCAAAATGTCAGTGTGGCATGTGTAAGCCAGCAAAGTTTTATGATCTGCCAGTGTTGAACAGGATCTTGGCCTCAGAATCTCCCAGCTAATATGATTTTAAAAGGCCAAAAAAGTAACTTGTCTAAGCTCTAGATGGCTATAGATATAGGGCTTTTCCAGATGGAGTAAATGTGATATGTGTGGTATTTGTTGCTACTCATATAGTTCTCTGTTTTAAATAATAATCACCACCAGATGATGTTATTAGTTGTCCCAATGCCAACTCAAGCAGCAATATTTTATTTCCTCCCATAGGGTGGGTCATTCCCTCCCCCTCCAAATTCCTGGCTCTATTAAAAGAAAACAGCCCCATGGAATTTGTGTGGTTCAACATTTGCAATTCACACTGACTCCTACTGGGGATGAGGAAGGAGCAACTGACAGCAGAGGCATTCTTTTGGAATTGATATAAAGGATTTTAGACTACTATTCCTTTCATAAAAAAGGTATCACAATATCCAGAGGCAAAGGCAATGATCTGAATTATAATTGGTTAAATTACCTGTGATGACATACAGCATCCATTATCCTCCCAATTCTCTGCTGGCTTTTTCGGGGACTCCTGGCTCCGAGTGATCATCCCAAGTAGAGCAGACTCAGTGAATCATTGTTGATTGGTGACTCAACACTTATATAAATACCAATATAAATTTAATTAGTCTACTCTAGTTGGAACTAACAATTAGGCCCACCAAGATGGAAGCAAAGAAATCATTGGTCTCCCTCCTCTCAAAATGGAATAAACAACTATCTCAATTACCTCCCCACACAGTACCTCCCTCCAATGCAAAGCATATGTCAAAACAGATGCAAGTGATTTTGCAAACTAATCACAGCAGGTTGCTGAGGACTGCCTTCTCAATTTTCTAGGACTATTAACAGTGTCCTTGTAACACTTCACTGGATGACACAGTGTTGAGACAATGACAGCAGAAATGACTGGTTTCTTTACTGCCATTATCACCATGGAAGAGGTCTTCAAAGGACCTCAAGATTTCTTCTCAACCATCTCTTCCACTGGCCTGTTCCACCCCATCCCATAACTCCCTTTCCCCTAACAACTGAAATGGGAGCACCCTCCCATGAATACAGAACAGCCCAAAGACAGTGGAATAGTACATAATATAATCTTCCAAGACAAGACTTGCTGTTTCTGAAGCTACCAGCTTGAAACACTTCCACAACTCTGACTGGCTATGTCTGCCCTGGAGGAGTGGAAAGACACTTGCTGTCCTCTGGCAGATATTTTGCATAGTCCACTGCTCCTGCTTCAGCTCACTGTCCACCAGTCTGCTGCTATGCTATTGGGAATCAGTGCCCTCCTCTTATAGTTCTCCCACCTAGAGGCAGGTTGTTCTGTCAACTGGGCCAGCCTCTTTCTGCTGTGTCCCCAGAGGGTAAGAGCCCTTTAGCTCTTGCTCTCCTGCTCATGCTAAACATTTTACATATGCTAGAAATACAGATTTATTGACAGAGAAAGTAGCTCTGAAAGGAATTTGAAAGCCTTTACTCAAATCCAGAAAGAAAGAAAGAAAGAAAGAAAGGGCAGTGAAGCATGCTCAAACTCTGGTTTGAGAAGCTAATCTTCAAAAAGTGGCTGGACAGCTACCTGCTGGGAATGCTTTAGCTGGAGATCCTGCACTGAGCAGGAAGTTTGACTCAATGCTGGTTACCCTAAATGTGTGAGGCTTGTAGAGCCTCCACTAATATGATAGCAGTCTTTAATTAGTTTTCGGGAATACAGTCGGCCCTTCTTATCCGTGGATTTTTTTTTTATCCACACATTCAAGCATACATGGCTTGAAAATATTTTAAAAAGTACAAATTCCAAATACAAATCTTGATTTTCTGTTTTATATAAGGGACACCATTTTGCTATACCATTATATTTAATGGGACTTGAGCATCCACAGATTTTGTTATCCACAGGGGGTCCTGGAACTTGTCTTGTCTTTGAGAGAGTGTAGGGGATGAAATAAAGGAACCTCAATCCATGAAGGTTCCATGGGAAATCAAAAGTTTGATTATCACTTGACAGAAATGGAGAAGGTTTCCAAAGCGGAGAGTTTGTTTAGCTATTCAGGAAATGAGGAAGTGTTATTGTGATCGATGATGCTTCATGGACTTTACAACACCTAGACAAGATCTGGAGTCCCCAAGAATGAGATGGCAGGAAGGGGGCGCTTAGGAATACACAAGAGATGAAAGAGGGATTCTGGTCTGGTTTGATCTGGCAGAACTAATTTTTTGGCTTTCTGTGTCTGTTAGAAATCCAGGGTAAGGTGTGGTGTTGTGATGCTCTTTCCTGCAAGCTCCTCAGTCCCCATGCCTTTTCACATGGCTGAGCTTACATGCCATTCACACTACCTAAGTCCAGTGCTATGTCCAGTGCTGGCACCTTAATGTTGCACCAAACTTTATCTAGATAGATAAATATATTAGTGTATATTCAGTTACTTACATGAGCTCCTACCACCTCTATGTTTCTCTGACTATATGACTCTATGGCTCTGAGTATCTGTTCAGAATCTAGGCAAAATTCTACCTAAAACAATGAGGAGAAAAGAATTAAGAGCATTCAGTTGTGATGAAAGGAGCTGTTTAATGTAAACAGCAGGTTTGCATTAAAACGGATAAAATATAAATGTAGACAAAAAATTATTCTCTCACAGCAGGTCCAGACTTATTTTGCTTATATTCTAGCAAAAGAGAATGGTCTAACCTGACATCTGAACACAAAGCATCATAGTTGCGTATGCAACTTCAGATAAGAGCCACATGTACTGGATTAGATCTGCTTCAAGCTGAAGATCAAACACACTGAAGCCATTCACAAGGCAAGTCTGGAGAGCTTTAAAATGTGGCATTTGGCAGGCATTAGGCCAGCAGGAAAGGGAGCAGTTGCTCTCTCCAACATTAAAATTGCTACAATTGGGCTGCTTCAACAGATGGTGATGACTGTACCCCCTTCCTGTCTTGGGATATTATTATATCACTAGCTTGTATTCCTGCACTTGTACTTTATATATTCCTTGGCTTTTTGGCAGGTATTTTTGTTGGCATTGTGCCTTTTGGGGATACTGTGCCTGGCACATTACACTATAAAGACTCTCAATTTAATTTTAATTTTCTTCCGTTCAACAGACTGGGCTCTCGGGGAAGCAGATTTCTTTTCAGGAAGCAGGTGGGCTCTTCAGTCTCTCTTTATTCCCCCACCATGTCTTATCTATTTAACTTGTTGCCTTTCAGGTGTACACATCACACTTTTCCCCATGGACAACACCCCACTTTTAAGTTCATTTTCCCACATTCAGGGGTGGTGGTGGATTGTGCCCTTTCCAAGAGTAAATGGAAGGGTCAGAGCTCCTGTCTTTTTAAGGCTGTTTAAATACATTCACATATTTTTAGGAAAACAGTCGGTGTCTTTATGCAGCAGTTGTGTAGCTAATGCTAGAATGCCTATTCTTATTAACAACATAGCATCAGAACAAAGTGTAATATCATGGTATAATGGGCAAAGAGAGGCATATATAATTGCTCAGGCAGATGAACAAATGCTGAAAATAAACAGAGTTAAAACTATAGGTCTAACCCTGTGAAAGAGCTTTGCTAGACCAAACTCTGTTGAGTACCTATAGGTATGTGTGCTCCTTTGAGGGTCAGAGTAACACTAAGAAGAACGTGTATGCCCTGAGATTAGCCCGATTTTCTTTCTTGGATGTGTTTTCCTCTGAATACAAGCCTCAGTAATAAGATTTGTGGAGTATGTCTCTGTTTACCTTCCAATGACGAGTCACAAAACAAAACACATTAAACAAAGATATGGAAGTTAGGAAAATCATATTTTATGACTGACATATTTCACCACTTGGGGAACATCACTGTAAAAAACCAAGATATATTGCAGTTTAAATCTCTGATACTCAGTTGTGATATTTATCTATCTTTATCATAAAACCCAAGTACACCTGGGTCCTTTTTGTTGAGGTGAGCCTGAGTTTTACTGCCGGAACAGAAGTATGCACCAATTTAAGCCATTTGATTACTTTGAAACTTTGACACAAAAGATAACCTTAATGTATAGAGGTATTATGGAGTAGCTTTTCTATTCTGTCAATGCAAATACAGCCAAACTGATGTTACTGAGAAAAAAGAGGGTGGTAGGATGAACATATTTGGGGTCTGCATCATGTAGTGTCCACCCCTGCTCCAGATCTTTCACCAGCTTTCCTCTATATACACTGGCAACAGGTCCATCCTCACTTTGGTGTCAAACTGTACATCAAGAACAAAAAGGTTTTCTCCCTCCATGAGAATATCTGTGAAAACTGTACCACATTCAAGGACTCTTCACCATTTAGGACACTCTGCATGAAAAAAACAGAATGGGAAATGTGATAAGGGGTTTTAATTCAGAAAATAGCATTCTCTGTTTAGGAATGTTGTTTTCTGCACATGAAATGTGGTTCTTGCACAGAAAGTCACATTTTCTGCACAGAAAACAAGACCCCTGTATTAAAAAATTCCATTTTTTTCACATACACAAAAAGTGGGATGTTTCATACAGAATTAATCCTGAACTACCCAGATTTTCACCACCTAATATTTCTGACACTCAGGACATCCCTTTTTATTAGGGTGTTCAATTATTTGCCAATATTCTTTTCACCCTTACTTTGGTGATAGCACTTCTTCAGTCTAACTCTAGTCTATGGTTTATTTTTATAGAAATTGTGCAATTCATTTTAAGAAGACAATAAGTTCACCTTACACTAGCCCCAGTTTGTTTTGAATGCAAGAGACTGCACTGTAAGCTAGAAAAGTGTGAAGGAAAGCAAACTGAGAATAGTGACATACCTTTATAACAGGGGTAGTCAGGAAATCAGAAGAAGACTAAGAATGGGGAGGATGGCTGTGAAAGAACTAGAAAAGATTCTAAAATGCAAAGATAGACAACTCAGCACAAAAGTTAGAATCATACAAGCAATAGTATTCCCTATTACCATGTATGGATATGAGAGCTGGACAATTAGGAAAGATGATAGGAAGAAAATCAATTCATTTGAGATGTGTGGTGTTGGAAAAGAGTACTCCCAGAGTATTCTGGCCCCAAAGCTTCCCCAATTTCCACCATTACTGACGCAATTCCAGAGCAATGCCAGGTGGCTGTTTACACAGTGCTCCACTGTACCATCTGGTGCCATTGCTGTTAGTGCAAGTTGCTCTCTTTGAGGTTCAAAACAAGGTGCCTAGCATCAGTGATGTGGCTGGGTGCCTCATTGTGATCTCAGAGGGAGTGACCCACACCAGCAGCACAGTACTGTGTAAACTGCTGCCCAGTGTCACTCTGGAGCAAAATGTAGGGTTTTTACATTCAATTTAAGGCAGGAATGGCCCAGATTTAGTGTGGAATTGGCCTTCCCACATGATGACAGTCTTCACTTGTACTGGAGCTTTGGCCCTGTATCATTTGGGCAGGTTGATGTGAGGGTATGGGGAAACTAGTATAAATGGCCCATGTAGACATGTCCTGGAACAGCCCTTTAGGGAACTTGCTCCCCAATATGTCCCCCCCCCCCATATTGTTGAATTTCAATTCCCAGTGTGGCCAACAGTCAAGTATTCTGAGAGTTGTAATCCAACAATACCTGAGAACACAAGATCAGGAAACACTGCTTGAGGGTAAAAGGCTACAGCAAAATGGCTGAGCACATGGTAGTAGATCAATCCCTGCCTTCCCTGGAAAGACTGGAAAAGAATGAAATCCTGGAGGTCCACTACTCAGTGTAGACCAGGGGTGAGGGAACTTTGGCCTTCTACATGTTGACAAACTACTACTCCCATCATGCCTCACCATGTAAAAAGGCCTAGGTTCAATCCTTGACATTTCCAGGTAAGCTGGGCTAAACATGGCACACTGCCATGTGAGAGTACTCTGAGATTCACAAATGTAATATCTTTTTTAAAGTAACTAGGAACAAACACATAGAGATGGCAGATCAGCTGGTGGCATGGAAAGCCAGGAGCTGGTAGAGAAAGGAAAGCACAGCTACAAAAGACTGGGGCACTGATGAGTAAGTAGAAAACAAGGGCCAGAAGGGCCTGTAAATACATATAGATTGCGACAGTGTCCTCTCCTTAATGTCAGTAAGAGGAGAGGGTTTTGGTCACCTAAGGCCAAAACGTGAGAGGGGGTGCTTTTTGGACTATAGTACCCATAATCTCCCAGCCAGCAGGGCCACTGGCCATGCTGGCTGGAGGATTCAGGGAGCCATAATCCAAAAAAGTAACATTTCCAGGTTCTGCCCAAGGTATATGATGTAGTTTTCTGCACTTCCAGACCCATATGAATTCCACAGAAACACTGAGCAGAAAGATGTGATCAGACAGTAGCGTTCATCTCTTTGGGCTAGTGATCATGTGCCTGTTAGAAAAGCAGCCTCACATTATAAAAATTGTGGCTCTCTGGATCTCCTGTTTTGCAATACTAGGTGTTGTTGTTTTTTAATTGTCTCAAGAGTTTCTACTATTCCCTAGAGTGGTAACAGTAAGGACTTTGTTGTGAAACCAACATAGTAAGCAGGAAAATCTGGACAATGGGATGTAGCACAGGCTGTATTCCCACCAGCAAAGCTCTCAAAAGACAGAAAAGCACAGAGAGTTGGGTGCTTACATTCCATGTGAAAAACTAGTCATGACTGTGGGTGTATTGTGGAATGAGATGAATCCAAATCCACAACCAAATCAGGATGATTCAGGCAGAGTTTGGGAACCTTCCAAATTGAAACAGATATCCTCCAAAGTAAACTAGATATGAATCTGAGATTCTGAACATTCTTGAAGATAATTAGTGGTTTGGATTCAGAAACAGACATTGAGATACAGTGCCTCCCCAGAAATTGATAGATTTCTTCCAAAGCTCTTTGAATCTAGAAAGGACCAGGGTGTGGACAGCTGAAGGAAGAGGAGAGGTGTAGTTTTATTTCTGGCAATGCTAACTTCAAATTATAGTAAATGGCTTGACCAGAGCTCTCCAGTCCCAGAGTTTAGGGGAGAGATGTTGAAGTAATAAATCACAAGAATGATTCAGTGTTTTGTGTTTTTTGCTAGTTCTCTCACCGCAAGAGCAAGAACTTCAAAAGTCTATCAGCAGTAAAACATGAACACCCACTGAAAGCAAGCTAGAGCCAGAATGATGTAGTAGTTTGAATGCTAGACTACAGCTACATCTACATTACAAAATTGATGCAGTTTGACACCATTTTAACTGACATGGCTCCATGCTATAGAATTCTGAGATTTGTAGTTTTGTGAGATATTTAGCCTTTTCTGTTAGCGAGCTCTGGTGTCACAACAAACTACAAATCCCAGGTTTCCATAGAATAGAGCCATGACAGTTAAAGCAATGCCAAACAGCATTCATTTTGCAGTGTGGCAGCAGCCTATGACTCTGGAGACTTGAGTTTGAATCCCAACTCTGCCATGGAAAGCCACTGGGTGACTTTGGATAGGCCACATGCTTTTGGCCTCAGTGGAAGACAAAGACCAACCCGCTCTGAACAAATTTTGCCAAGAAAACCCTATGATTGGTTTATTTTAGGTTTGCCGTGAATCAGAAATAGCTTCACAGCTTACAACAACAACAAAATTATCTTTCCTTTTACACCTTTTCCTGCTTTTCTGATGAAATTAGATAATATTATTCACATATTTTCAGATATTGGTGGGAGTTTGCAAAAATGGCCTTAGGCCTCCATGGCACCTGTGTTGACCTCCTCACTGCAGTACAGCTTCCTCAGGTGCCTGATCGCAAAAGGCCCAATTGGGAAGAGTTAACTTGTGATGTCTTCCCCTGGGGTTTCATTGAAGCTGAAAATGCATTGAAATTTGCATTGAAAATGCAGACAAGATATTTCAGATAACACTAATTACAGAGTTATTAGGCAGATAAGTTATGCTATAATAATAGTATATAATAATAGGGTGCAATATATTATAATAATAGTGTAATGGGGTAAAGATATCAGAAAATAGTCATTGGCTGGGAAAACAGGACTGTTACAAGTAGCCAAGATCCACTTTGCCTCTGATATTTCTGCTTAAAGACATATTTTAATGCTTTACTGTATATACTCATGTATAAGTCTAGAAATTTTAGTCAAAAATTGACCCAAAGCTCCTGAGTCGACTTAACAATGTGAGTACTACAGTTTAACTCTTATCAAAAAAGGAACCATCCCCTTCTCTAAGTAGAGTGGCAAAACGCGAGAGCTTAGTCTATCCCAGGAGAACCTAAAACAAGCATTGATCCTCTTCTATCCACTGCAGTGCCGCTTCAGGATTTTTTGCATGCCTGGTTGGGATAATGGCTGTGGTGGCAACTTTTGACATTTCCCCTAAAAAAACACCAAGAGCAATTGGGCTGTGAAGGATCTGAATAAAACATTTGTGCATGTTTCTCAGCTTTTTCTGGATTAAAATCAGGCAAAGTTATCACATTAAAGTTAAAGACTATAGTCATTACTAATGTAGTTGCCATTTTCTTTGCTTCGCCTTTTCATCCATTTTGAAGTGTATATTTTCTTAGCCCCGCCTTGCCTGGTTGCTTCCTGCACACAATGCACAGACCAAATGCACAAATATACTGTAGTTCCCTCCTCATCCATCCAGCCTTTAGGCACAAACAGTTACACCTGCCAGAATTTTGTCAGTTCTTTGGCATTTTCCATTGCTTCACTCTTTACATCCTTTGCTACATACCCCTAAGTTTTACCCTCAACATCCATGGGTTATATCAAAATCCATATTTTTGCCCCCAAAATGTGCCTTCAACTTATAAATAAGTCTGAATTATAGTTGAGTATATATGGTATTTCTAGCCAACCCTCTGTTAATAGACCTGAGAGCAAATTAGAATCAATAAAACCACCTTAAAAACATCCAGACAATCCAAAACATTTCAGAACAATTTAACAATTTGGCATAACAATACTAGCAAACAGATTGACTGAAGAGCTAGTTATGATCTCATTAGGTCCAGAATGTTTGAATTAACATCTAGGTTTTCACTTGGTGTTGCAAGAAGGGCTTTGTCAGCACTGGTCCAGCCTCCAAGAAGGTTTTCTATAAATGATTGCTCTTTGACTTCTTTGTCCCTTGTTTTCCACATTTAGGCCTTGTCTGCACAGCTCAAAAGTCATAACCGCCCCCCCCTTTATGGTATTGTCCTGTTTAGACAGTGCACATCCCAAATCCTGGTTCTGCTGTGAACAATACAGACAACGTCCAGCATGTTCCACACCAGAACTGGGGTTTAACAGCCTTAAAACATATTTGAAATATCCTTGTAACTCTGGATCTTCCAGGAAGATCCACAACCCTCCATTCTTGGGCTGCCTGTTGCATTCGCCACTGCCACAGGTCACTCAATCTGACCTCAGAAGTGAGTGACCTGCAACAGCAGTGGGCACACCGGGTGGCCCAATGGAGCACCCATGCAGACAGTTGCTATGGCACAGGAATGGAAAGCCTGCTAACAGGCAGAGACTTGGGAGCCAGGATACTCCAGGCTGCCCCAGAGTATCCTGGACTGTGAAGACAAGGCCTCATTCCCTGACCAAGGGATATTGCTTCTCCATTGACAGCAAGGGTGGGAATCAAATGACATTTCTTTTGTTGTTGGAGTGCAAGTCCCAGTAGTCCCAACCAGCATAGCCAATGGTGAGAAATTCTAGGAGTTGCAGTTCAATAACTTCTGAAGGGCCAGATGACTTCCACCTCAGCTGTATGGTAATAGTCCAGTCCATGCCCTGATCAGTGTTCATCTAAGTTTTCCCCTTTCTGGTTTTCACTTCTCTCTTCATGGTCTGATCGTATCAATCTAGCATTTTCCCATCATGATCATTCATTATTCTCATCATTCTGAATATGTGACATCCCTCCCTTAAATCCACACACCATCTTCCTTTCTCTTTCTGCATCCAGCAGAAACTTTTTTTTCTTTCCAGTAAAAAAAAAAAAAAAGGCCCTCTATGCCTTTGCCTGCCTGTCTCTATTCTTATATCCCCAAATATCTCTACCCTTAGCTGCCCTCACTCCTCTCATTTTACTACAGACTAGAAATCTCCTGTTCCTTCAGGGAATCCACCTTTTCTCCCTTGCTGCCCTATGGATTCAGGGATGAGGCCCAGGAAAGTTGCATGTTACCATATCTCTTACACCTCCACAATCTCTCTAAATTAGGGGTGAGCAAAATGCATCCCATGGGCCACGTGTAGAATCCCAGGGCCATTTTTGTGGTACCAGGGGTCAAAAGATACCTCCAAACCATCTCCCAAATACTCCCAAATGTGCTTCATGGGTGTGTGAAATGCATGTCCATCACATTTGGGGGTCCCATGGGCCCTCAGGAGTCCAAAACAATTTTTGCAAATTTCACCCCAAAAATGGTTTTGTCCCAAAATGCCCTTAAAATATCCACGGGGGGGAGAGGGGGACTGGTGTGGTAATATGTCCCTCCAAAGTTTCCTGGGCAACTGATGCATCTCCCTAGCTTTCCACAGTTGTCCATCCTTGCTCTCAACCTTTTCCATGAAAAACCTCCTGGTTCTCAGACACTAGCACTATCATTCATCCTGTAAATTGGTCTGCATATATATGATTGAAATCACTGCATTTCACTTTCCATTTTTCCCTCTTCCCCCCCCCCCTTCTGTTATTTCCTTTGTGTTGAATTTAAGATTGCAAGTTGCTTGAGGTAACAACTTGTTTTCTTGTACAATCTACAAAAATGTGATATAGTGGTTAGAGTGGTGAACAATCCAGTTTCCAATCCCCATTGAGCCATAAATTCACTGGAGGACCATAAGCAAATTCTCTGTTTATCTCTCTCTCTCTCTCTCTCTTTCTCTCTCTCCCTGACCTACCCTAATAGGTTGTTATGGGATCAAATAGAGAAGAGGAGAGCTCATTAGATGTCAGGATATAAGCCTAAATAATAAACAAACAACATATAAAACACTATGTGTTCTGACATGCATTCTCTCTTCTTTTCTCTTTCTCTTCCACACACACACACACACACACACATATATATAGGGAGAGAGTCATCTGTCTGTCAGTCTGTCTGTTCGTCTATCACAGGGGTAGGCAACCTTTCCCCTTTAAGGGCCGAGGGACTTCAGCTCCCAGAATCCCAGGAGCTATTGGCCAACATGGGACTATTGGCCAACATGGCTGAGGTTTTTGGGAGCTGAAGTCCCTCAGCCCTTAAAGGGGAAAGGTTGCCTACCCCTGGTCTATCATCTACTTGGTGATAATGAGGGCTGCCCTTTAGTTGAATGGACTGACTGAATGGATTCCCTTCCTCTCATATTGTTCCTCACAGATTCCCAAATCTCCTCTGGAGATCTAGAGACAGATCTGGAGTTGTATAATGGGTCCGGAGGGAGTAAAGGAAGAGGAAATTTCATTTTCAGATGCCAAAGTCTGCTTGCACAACATTTAATGGCATCCAGATCTGAATGTTCTGATCATCCTCTCTGAAATGTTAGGACAGTTTGTAAGTTAGTCTTCTGCAGTTGTTCCAACCTTTAGACTGCAGCTCCTTTCTTGTCAAATTCTGCAGCGCGTTTATGAGCATCTATGAGCTCACTCCTTCATTTATTCCCTGATACATCTCCATTCATTCTGTGTGGCTGTTATATCAAAGCACAGTTCAATGAACCATGTGAAGCCACTCACAAATATTCCCATTTCACAGATGGAAAATCAAGCTTAAGCTTTAAAAAGCTGATCTTTTGTTCACATTTACCCAAAGAATATCTGTTGCAGCTACAATCTGAAATGAAGCGCTCCATGGTGTTTACCATGTTGTTCACCGGGCATACTCCATTTTGTGTATCAGCCACCCAATCATATTTTAGAGTTTGGCACCTGGTACATAAATGAAAGTTGCCTTAATAATAATAAGCAGATCTTATTGCTGCAGCAAGGGACATGAGCTACCAAACAGCATCCTTGTACTGATGCAACAAAGATATGTGACTAACAGTAGTTCTGTAGCCATCAGAATTGTTCTTAACTGTATCTTCTACTCTATCACTCAGTTTCATGTGCTGCTGTATATTCTCACACTACCACATCTATTAATGCAACATTTATACTAGATGGGTGTCCATGGCAACAACCGCTCTCAACCATTACAAATATTTATTTACTTCCTAGGTGTTGGGGGGAGGGTTCCAATCAAATCTTGTCCATTCTTCCCCACACACACACACTATGGTAGGTTTTATAACAGATGCCAAACAAAACAAAAATGAAAATTCTCCATCACCATCTGATGAAGCAGAAAAAACACAAGTGATTAAATCTTCATCAACATCTTCAAAACTGCCTCACAAATCCTGTTCCCCTCTCTCTTTCTCTCAGGTACATGCTTCCTATCCCCTAGAATGCATTTGCAATCTAGATTTCACAGTTTTTGAGTCCATTTGAGTGCATTTTCATTCAAAAGTGACAGTTATTAAATGAGGCAGATTTGCTACAGCATTAATATTAGTAATTTTTTGCTTCAGTGACATTTTGTAACGCAGATGGCCTCACAACCCAGATATACTTTCCTTCAGATTATATACTGTGTTACTTGAAGCTCCATTGGCTAATAATATTTCACTGAGAGTGAGGGAAAATAGCTTACCTTTAGTCCCCCTAATGAATTCATAGGAGAGGTAACTTTTGAACCAAGGTTTGTTTGTTTTTTGTTTGTAAGTGGAAGTTCCATCCAACATAATTCCGACATGCCTCCGCTCATGCAGTAAAGTTTTTTTTCCTGTCCCTGGATTCCTCAAATGCATCTCATATTCTAGTCTAGGGATCAACAAACACTACAGATCGTAATGAAGCAGCCAAGGGGAAGTAGGAATCTGTTGCACTAGTAATATCTGTACTGCTGGCACAGGGAATATTGGAAATTTAATCCTCAGCCTTTCTTCTTTTTAAGGATTTAAAAGGCTTTTTTTAATATAGCAAAAGAATAGTAAGTATTCACCTTGATTCACCCTCACCCCCCCAGCATAACCCTCTCTCACGTTGCATGTGAACCGTACACATATATCCACAACAACAATTAACTCTATAACATTATAATCAGTGGTGTCTCTAGGGGGCACAGGAAGTACAGTCTGTACTGGGTGACACCCCAGAAGAGAAGTGGCACCCAATCATGCCCTCCTCCCACTGTGCCTCTCCTGGCTTCACCACAGCGGCACAGTTCCCTTCACAAGAGGACCTCTGCTGACATAGCGAAGGAGAGGGCCGAGCATGCCCTTTTGGCCATCCACTCACCCCTTTGCAGCCCCCTCACAGTCCAGGTAACACTAGGGATGAGGACACCACTGCATATAATCTACTGACAATTCCATACATGAATAGGCCTGCATCCTTTTTAAACAGAGGCTGGGTAGCCATCTGTTGGGGGAGCATTGATTTTGAGTTTCTGCATGGCAGGAGGTTGGACTGGATGGCCCATGTGATCTCTTCCAACTCTATATTTATATGATTCTGTGATTCCTGTTAGTGACATGCACATATGTAAGTGCAGCTTATGTGCACATATATCCTTTTTTGTATGGGGCACAGGGAACTATTCTTTTGTCCTTGCACTCCCCCCAAAAAATGTCCCCTTTCCTCAAGAAGCTGTCAAACCCTAGGAGAGACTACTGTTGCTGCTGCTGCTTACCACAGTGGAGGGGAAGGATAGGAGAGAGAATGCAGACCATGAGAATGAGGTTGCTCTAGGCTCCAAGGGGAAGAAAAAGGAGGGTTCACTTTTGTGAACACATCCTCATTTCTCCTTACCACTAAGCTGCCCAGTTGATACTTCATGATCTGAATTGCCTTCTCTTCCCTCCTCTTCTTACCAATAAGCTGTATCAGCAACCCTTCCTAAGGCTTAACAACTGCTCAGGGGGAGGACATGGAATTACAGAGGTGGAACCACACTCTGATGTAGAATCATGTCCATAAACAGAGAAAACAAGCACATGACATGTAAAAGATACAGAATGGGAAAGGACAGGGAAAGTTAACATCCATCTAACAATGTCTAGGATGCCTTATCAATTTATTTTAGCCCTCAAAAACTTCCAAGAAAGTGGTTCATCACACACACACTCCTTGCAGCAATAACAGTATGAGAATACATGTAACGTTGGAGGGGAGAGGTGACTGCAGTTTAGGTCCAGCCATCTATCTAGTGGTGTTATTTTCTGTCTTTCCAATTCTCTCCATTCAGGGCATTCTGTCTCCAGCTTCTCACTAACTCAGTATCATGTATGGCATTTATGAATATACTATGAGAGATTTTGAAGTTAAGGAAGGTAAATTCAGTCCTTTCAATTGGGAACTTCAAATTATTGTATGCAAAAGAAGATATTTGACCAGTTCCTCATATAACTGACTACAGCAATCTGAGTTTTTAAAAACTATCTGGGAATACTGATCAGTAGTCTTCACGGGATGTATAGGATACAAAAGGCCACATTCCATATTTCTTTTCCTACACAATGGAAAAGTACATACAAGGTTTTCTACCATTCTGATGTTTCCATATTATTTTCCCCTCAATATGGGGAGGCAGAGAATGTTAAGCAGAGTAGATATAGGGAACTGCTGTAATAAGACAATAAGAGGCAAATTAATGAGACAATTAACCCCCACCCAGGTCCCCCCACAAGCTACATTCACCCTTCCCTGAGTCAATATATCTTTGTCTTTCTTCAAAGTCCCTCATAAAGTGGCAACTGGAAGTGATGCAACTTTGAATTGAGAGGGATTCTGACAACAGTTTTTGCGCCTGGAAGACAGGAGGCTTTACATGTGTGTGTTTTGGTTTGGTTTTGGTTTTGGCTTTGTGTGTGCATGTGAAAACTGCTTGGAAATCACACTGATGGGGGGGGCTTTAGGGGTCACAGAAGTGGAGTTCAAAGTGCATCTGGCCCATGGACCACACTATCTCCACCCCTGATTTATATTGTGATACTTCTTTTTAGTCAGATGCCTACATGTTGTTTCAGTCTTTAGTTAAGATGGTATATGGTGGAGAGGATATATTTTGCAGGCAGGCTCCCCCTCCTTCTGGCCCTGTGGCTATAGGGAGATCTGACTAACATCTCCAATTGTTTTTCTCCTGTTTGGTTTATAACATCTTGCCTGATGAAAAAGCCCATGGAGCTCTGAAAGCTTGCAACAAGTATATTGTGCATTTTGATTGGCCAAGAAAGGTATCACTGATGGATTTTTGTTTGAATTTGCTAAATGGCCAATAATAATAATAATAATAATAATAACAATAACAACAACAACATTTTATTTCTATCCCGCCCCTCTACCAAAGCAATCGGGGTGGCTTACATCGATAGAATATCACAGTAAACCCTCCCAGACCGACCCTCCCCTTAAAATAGTATTCAACATGATAAGAATTAAAACAATTGAACAAAACAGTTAAACAAAATTGACAATTTACAATGATAATAGTACACAACTACCCCTGAATATTTATGGTCCATGTCATTCCCTTGGGTTCATTCATAAATTCATCTCATCCAATTTCTGCAGTAATCTGAAATTATTATATTCAATCTTCGTGGAAAACCGTATTTAAACATATATGTTAAGCTATTTTTCTTGCAAAATGCACAATTGTATATGCACTTGATCTATCATGTGCCATATTCACTATGCATTTTACATTGTAAAACTGGGAGAAGGGGAAAATCTGAAGGAGAAATGTGTTCCACCAATGTGATAATTAGTCCAGGAGGTGTATAGCAAGTCCATTTGCTTTGCAATGCAAATTGAATGAACTCCCAGAGCACCCCTACCTTGAGGATAAGGTGAGAGACAGCAAAGCCTTCTTCCTGGTCAGCAAAGTGCAATTCAAGGCTGTCTCTCACACACACACTGTTACCGGCACCACACAACATCTTTGCTTTTTTTTTTAACCCTCAACTGTCTTTCAGACAGATATGCCAAAACAGGTAATCAATTTTGCATTGTCAGTGAGATGCACTTCCCCTCATGTTTTTGGGAGGTCTGGTACCAAAGGGCATTAAACCATGAATATTTTCTAATTATTGGAGAAGTTCCCATTATTTGCTGTACTTACTGGAGAGGTTATAACTCACCTTTCCATATCAAGGAAAAGAAAGTCATAAATTTGTAAGCCAAATCACTTCTGCATCTCTCCTTATCTCCACTGTACTCTGGGAACAATTACACAGAGAGGAGGGGGGAAAGAAACCCAGAATACACTTGATTTTTTTAAAATGTTTTTATGGAAATATGTCTTTTGTGATCTTTGAATACACTTTTTGTCTATAGTTTTTAGAGAATTATTTGAGTTATTGTTTAATTTCTGTTTTTTTCTGTGAAATAACCACATTGTTTTTAATTGTTATAACTATTTTTAACTATGTAAATTCCAAGTGATTTCTTTCTGGAATGTTGGTGGAGGGTTGTGATACGTAATTGATGACATATTCTGTATGTATTCTATCTTTTTATTGTAACCCGCTTTTCCTTGCTCCCACCTCCAACCCACTTCCAAGGTTCTATTTAGGAAGAACTCTATAGCATCCCAGGAATAAGTAGATGGCAGAGCTGTGTACTCTCTTTTTATTTTGTACATTTTAGCTGTGTTTTAAATGTACCAATATTTAAAAACACACACACACACACACACACCTGACTGTTCAAAGGTGATGTGTCACTTGATATTGGCTCTGCCACTAGGCAAAGGATAGCAAGCGGATTCAACTGGTAAATGTTGGGGTGGGTAATGTTTAGCCTGGAGAAGAGATGGCTAAGAAGTAATAAAATAGCCATGTTTAAATATCTGAAGAATGCCATATTGGATGGTGCAAGCTTGTTTCCTACTACTTCAGAGACTGGGACACAAAGCAATGGATGCAAGCTACAGGAAAAGAGATTCCACCTCTACATTAGGAAGAACTTCCTGACAGTGAGAGCTGTTTGACAGTGGGACACTCTCTCTTGGAGAGTGGTAGAGTCTCCTTCTTTAGAGGTTTTAAACAGAGGCTGGATGGCCATCTGTCAAAGGGGGTGCTTTGATTGTGAGTTCCTGCATGGCAAGGGGTTGGACTGGATGGCCCTTGAATTTCTTCCAGGTCTAGGATTCTGCAATTCTACAATGGCATGGACAATCCTAACATTAGTAATTAATATTCAGTAGTAAAATTTTAGACTTCAGGATCTTCCTTCATAACTGCCCTTCCAAGTCCACATCTTCTTCTGATTTCTAGACTGCAGTCTCTACTCTGATTGATGATTGAGCCAAGGTATGGACAATCTTGAACTATATATATATAATTTTAATGACAAAACAATTATTAAAAAATAAAACAAAAAAAAACAGACAGATCAATGAATTTGCAAATGATCCCAATCTAATTTAAAGTTTTAAAGACTGTCTTCAAATTGCCACTAATTTAATTTGAACACCTACATACTTTTCATCTAGTTTCCCATGAGCTTCATATAACTGTAACAATTTCATTGTTTATTGCTTCAAATTTGTTGACAGATTTTAGTTGCTGTTTTAGATCTAAGGGAAACCTTTTTTCTAATAGGAAATGAAGACTCCAAATGTTCTTAAGTGCACTGCTGAGGTATGAACAGACATTATTTAAGATAACATTTTATTTTATTTTTTAAAAACCTCAGAGTGATCCCAGGTTTGCAGACTGTACAACATACATTTCTCATTCCATCGCAGAGTCATATTCTACTTGGACTTAACATCCATGCCAGTGAATCTAACAAACTACTCTGAAGTTGTCTTTGAATCATGAAAGTCTGATGATCTTTGAGAAATATCTCACTCTGTTTCTATGTTCAGGAGGTGGGTAGTTCCCTGCCCTCCTATAAATTATTGCAAGATGTACATTTTCCTGCACATCCCTTCATAATTCATATGCTTGACTGTACATTCTGCCAGTATTATTTGTGGTTATCAACTTTAGTGCCCTCCTGAATTGTTAAAATAGACTATAGTTCTGTTCCTGCTATAGCTAGTGTGCACATTGTGAGATATTACTAATTGTATGTTTACAGATACTTGTGAATTTCTCCCCTGAAGTTGCTACAGAAGCCACTCTAAAGATGATGCAGTAGCATTTACTGTTTCCCTCAGTGGTAGAGGTGACAGATGCAAATATATTTTCACTGAGCCAGGCAATTTTTTTTCTTGCTGAAAGCTGAGATCTTGGGCAAGAAACTGGTTGTGCACTCTCACTTTTCAAAGGACCTCAATTACATGACAGCTGAGAATGATGTGTGTTGTAGACCCATGCATAGAGAAGCCTCCAGGTTGGAGAAATTCCCAAATGTTTGCCTTGATAGTCTGTTTCAACAAAAACAACAAAGAACTTAGTGGAAAGAAAGGGTGTAAAGGTTAATAAGTTTTGTTTGGCAGAAGCTTTGGGGATAGCAACAAATTACTTGGTTAGCTACAAGGATGATTGTCTCAGGGGGGTTGCAGACTGCCAGAAATAGTGTGAATTCAGTCCACTTTTAGGGTTAGGGTTAATGCTAGGGAATCATGGGAACTGTTATTTTTCTGAGACATTGAGCCTTCTCTGTCAGACAACTCTGATGCCACAATAAAATACAGTTCCCATGGTTCCCTAACTCTAACCCTAACCCTAAAAGTGGACTGAATTCACACTATTTCTGGCAGTCTGCAACCCCCCTCAGTTAGCATTATTTATTTGGTTGGTTGGAAGGGGGAGAAGGAATTGAAATGCAAAAGGTAAGTTATAATTCTCTTAAACAGTTGTCATTAACAAAGAGTAGCTGGGCAGTAACACTGATATCCTAGCACCCATAACCAGGCTGTTAGGTTGTGGTCTGACATAAGCACAGAGAGAGAGAGAGAGAGAGAGAGAGCAACCCTATGAATGAGAGACCTCCAAGTAAGCCTATCCTCAACCACCCTGCACAGCTCTTGCAGTTTCATGGCCATGGCTTCTCATTGAATCTATCCATCTAGTATATGGTCTTCCTCTTTTCTTACTGCCCTCAATTTTACCAAGCATTATTGTCTTTTCTAGCGAGTCCTTTCTTCTCATGATATGGCCAAAATAAAACCTTAGTTTACTCATCTTTGGGCCTTTACAGACTGTCAGAAATAATGCAGCTTGAGGCCACTTTAACTGTCTTGGCTCAGTGCTAGGGAATCATGGGAATTGTGTGTGTTTTTTTCTGGGACATTGAGCCTTCTCTGTCAGAGAGCTCTGGTGCCACAATAAACTACAGTTCCCATGATTCCTTAGCTCTGAGCCAGGACAGTTAAAGTGGCCTCAAGCTGCATTATTTCTGGCAGTCTGTAAAGGCCCTTTGTTTCTAGAGCCTGATTTGCTCCATTCACTCATCTTTTTAGCAGTCCGTGACATTCGTAGAACTCTTCTCCAGATGACATCACAAATGAATTTATTTTCTTCCTATCAGCTTCCTTCATTGTCCAGCTCTCAAAACCATGCAGAGAAATTAGAAATAAAACATGGACAATCCTATCTATCTATCTATCTATCTCCTTTAAAACAAAATTTATCTATAGTCTTGTCTTAATACCTGTATAACTTTGACAGCTACATGTGGCCATTCTTCAATCAGATCACATCATGTTTGGAACATCAGCACCTTCTGAGTTCAAGCTGTTGCACTGGCATATCCTGTTTGTTTATTTGAGTATTTGTTGCCATTTTTCAATTTACTCTTCACTTCATGTGCCTTAGCACTACAACAATGAATCAAATGCTACATAACTAAATTGTAGAACTTGCAGGGGATTCAATGAACACTAAATGTAAGTGCATTCACCAGGAGGCATGCACTAAGAAACTATATGTTGCTACTCTGTAATGTTTGGAAGCAACAACAACAACAATAACAACTGACAAAGTTGATTGAAGCTGTTTGGATAGAATCTTATCATAGGGCAATTTAACAGACTATCCAAAAAATTTTATTCTAGATAGGTTTTTGTTATTTATCCCCATTCCTTTATGATCCAATCAGCTTGAAGAGTTTACAGAATTCTTACTTCTTGCTGAGCCTGTAGATCGCATATCTGCAGCCTCCCCGGTATACTTGATTGGATTCTTGTTTCTCTTTTGACTAGCAATATAATAGACATCAAGGCAACCTGTCAAAATGTGGTCCACTGTCAACAGATTCCCCCCACACACATTTCAGCAGTTTTTGGCAACAAACAAAACCAGGAAACATTTTTGTATCGAAAATCTGTGACAATGGGGGGGGGGATCACAAAGATGTTTGCTTTTTTTCACAGAAAGGGTCATGCACAAAAACTCTCATAAACCTATCCAACAGAGAGAAAACTTTTCAAAATATGTCATTTGTGCATGCAGTTTTGCTTGATGGCCTACAGCAGTGTTATTATCCCAGCAAAACCTTTTACATGAATCACTTAGAGCAGGGATGGGGAAATCACTGGCACTCTAGCTGGTTTAGGCTAGGGTTGGTGGTGGTATACACTGGCTGAGGTTGATGAGAATTTGTATGCCCAAACCACTGGATGGTCCACACTGGTCTAGAGAGACCTTACTGGGCCACAGGTTGCAGTCTGAGGTGAGATAAAACCAAGGAACCAAGAGGTATAGGACAAGGAAACAGTCAGAACAGAATAGTGGATGAGGTCAAGAATAGCCACTACCCAGGACTCTGCCACTCCTCAGTAACACCTTGATGATCAAACAAGGCTTAACAGGCAAGAAATGTAGCCCTTATTCCTTCTATCCTTCTTCCTGCCCAGGAGGACCCAATGATTAGTCTGGGTAAATGGATGGAAACAGTCCAGTGTCCCGACAGGACTTCACTAAGAAGCTGCCACATGCAATTTAATAGTTCATCACATGATGAACAGAATCAGCAGATCCTGACATATAGCATATAACTCTAAGTAAGCCCATAAATAAAGGTATTCCCCATTGACAAGGTTGTCAAATCATAAATGCAAAAATGCATACAATAGGAATTCACACTTTACTTTTAAAATGTGTGTGTGTGTGCATGTGTGCACAAACACACAGAGAGAGATTTTATATATACACATGCTGGGCAGGAGGAAAAGACCTAACATGCCTGTTAAAAACAATCCTAGTACATGCATTTTAAGTCAGTCTTTCAAAGGTGCTGTAAGCTGATGAGGAAAGAGACATGGTGGAAAAATGGGAGTAAGAGAGTTGGTGAGAGAATGAAGAGAATGGGAAGTCTACAGAAACACCGAGTATCAACAGACCAGGTATAGCAAGGCAAATGGCTTTTTTTTCCTGCTCAGAAAAAGGAAGAAGGAAAATGTGATTACAGTGTTGGTCCCTATGGTAAGATTTTGTATCAGTTTGTTTTTCGAAGAGAATTTACCATATTGCATGCTTCTTCCTAGGGAGCTAATATGGTGTAATGGTTAGAGTGATTGCCTGGAACTTGGGAAATCAAAATCCCATAGAACCATGAAACTCACTGGATGATTTTAGGCAAGTCTCTCTCAGCCTGACCTATTCCATTAAGTTTTTTGTGAGGATAAAGTGGGATGGAGGCAACAGTGTACAACATCATGAGTTCACTAAGGTAAGGTAGAATATACATTACGCTCATGCTGTGCTGCTGTTGCTGTGTACCTTCAAGTCATTTTCATCCTATCATGGGGTTTTCTTGGCAAGATTTGTTCAGAGGAGGTTTGACATTGCCTTTCCCTGAGCCTGAGAGATTGTGACTTGCCCAAAGTCACCCAGTGAGTTCATGGCCAAACTGAGAATCAAACCAGAGTCATCATCCAACACTCAAACCACTATACCACACTAGCTCTCATAAAATCTCATAATTAATCATTAATGAATTAACATTAATATAGAACAAATTTTTGATTTAAACAATTCTAATGTAGGAGGAACAGAAACCAACTGATCCACCCACCTAGAAAGAGACCTTCAAGTTCCTCACTCTTAAAAAATTAGATTTATATCTCCACATATTTAACAGTATCCGTAGTGTTGAAATGTGGTTGCCATCTCCTTTTTTACCTTGGGGGCTCCACATTTTTAACACTTAGCAAGCAGATAGAACAGGTCCTTTTCATGCTGGGAATAACTCTTCCTTTTTAATCTTAATGCAAATAGATAAGGTTTTAATTTCAGTCTGTTTTTGAAGAATTTACCTACATTTGAAAATTCCTTCATATTTAGACAGAAAGACCTTGAGGCTTAAAGAAGATGAAAGCAGGAGAAAGAGAAACTGACACACCCTCATCCTGCCAATCAGAAAAACAAAACCTTCATATCAAAACCTGAGTAACATATCCTTTTCCATTCCCTTATTATTCTAGGACTTAGTTTTGACTGCTTCTAAATTCTCAGTGAGGTGATAAACCTGCATGTGGATTGTATACAGTGCCACTGAGGGGCTGTACAGACTGGCAAAAATGTGCTTTCAGGCTGACTTGAAGGTGTGTCATTTAGATGACGTATGCTTAAAAGCCAGCAGGAAAGCTCCTTCTAGGTGCCACATACCAGGAAAAGCCAGTCCAAAAAGGAGCAGCTTTTTTTCTGCTTCTTCCAGGAAGATGTGCACCTTTGCAGGTGCGTCTGTATGCAGCAACAGCAGGGTGACAGAAAAGGGGCTCCTGAAATTTAAAATGCCCATGTAAATGCACTGGCACACATGCTGCCCAGTTCGAGTCACCAATTCAGAACATGCATCCTATGAATAAAGTTTCAATTGAAAGTGTCCTATTGGCCCAAGTGTGGATGCACCACTGCAGGTGTGCCTGCATATTACAACCCTAACCCTAACCCTATTTCTAACTCTATGCATGTGTCCTAGCAACTATGGGATGCTGAAAGTGTTGTTGCCGGATGTTCCACTATGAGAAAGTGATAAGGGGTGCAGGGGACAACACTAGGGTGGGCAGAGGGCAGAGATGACCTCATCCCTTGTTATTCAGATGACCAGGATGAACACCCTGACTCAGATGAGACATTCTGCAGTCAGAGGCTGTGGACAGCTCCTGCATGAGACCACTGTCCTGTGCTGGGGAGGGCACCTCTACATCTTCAAATGAGCAGACCACCATCTTGTGCTATGGATGGGAGCACTACATCTTCCACAACCAGTAGCTATCGTAACCGCTCGCCTGTCCCACGGACCACTACAGCAGCAAGTGATGATGACAGTGAAGGTGAGGTCCTGGACAATTTACCCAGCTGATGGATCAGGTCAAGGCTGCACATGGTAAAGTCATTCCCAGTTATAACAATAAATGTATGCCATCGCATGTATGCTTGCACTCAAAAGATATGGCTTTTGTGATGACCTCTGTGCATGTGTGCAAGTGTTCATAAGACCGGCACACCACTTTTACATCCTGCCATGTTTGGTGGGGGCTTCTGGAGGACCATTTGTCTGTGTGTCCTGTTGACCATGTCCCTTGCATGACCACCAGCTGCATGTATCCAGTCTTTCTACACAAACGTCCCTTGCATGTATCTCTACCCTCCCTCCCTAATTTCTGTGGAACATGTTTTCTGTTTAAACTGTGCCCTGTGCCATATATGCCCCATAGAGTGAGAAGAAGGATGAGAGACAGAAGGAGAAACAGCTAATTCCAGAGTTGCAATGCCACCAGCAGCCCGCCTGGCTGAGATCAAAAATCAGAGAGTGCGTCGTTCAGCAGCCGCAACTGCTAGTGCCAAGGATCGGCTCATGGATTGCAGTTCAGACCACATGAAGGAACTCCTGGAACAGGGGGACTGTGCCCATCAGCTCAGGGAAAGGCAGGCACAGCACCAGAGGGAGCAGAGGGAGTTGCTGGAGAGATCCGTCCACAGCAGTGCCTCGCTGGCACTCAGGAAGTGCAGACTGATCTGCTGGGCCAGCTTGTGGAAGTCATAAAGGGGGCCCTCGTGGCAGAGGGGACAGTGTTGAGGAGGTTGGAAGAAGGAGAGGCACCCCCTGGCCTGGAGGAGGGGTCTGTGGAGCTGAGCAGAGGAAGGAGGACCAACTCCCCAGCCTTAGAGGAAGGGGTTGCTATGGAGGTGGAGATTCCTGAGCAACGCCCTGTAGACAAGTCTGCCAGCCTCTTCAACAGTGAGTGACAGTGCCACAGCCCTCTCACCACCCCCAAAGGCAGAGAGCAAGTAGAGGAGGAAAGGGATGTTGCAGTGATCACCAGTAGCAAGGCAAGCACCATCAACTACCTGCCACTATGCCCACCTCACTGATTTTCCTCACTGGTTCCCTATGATGATCCTGTTGAACATGCACACCACCTGCACATAAAACATCACAAGTTTTAAGAATGGAAAATTTATTCATAAAAAATAGACAGCCTGTGTTGATCCAGCGCAGGTGCACAGATCACGGTATACATTTTTTTAAAAATATATATATAATAAGAATAACAATTGTGAAACTATGTACAAAGAGGAAGGGGAGGGGAAGGTGCTTCAGGGAGGGGAAAGTGGGGGTTGGAGGGGCCCAAGTCTGCCCAGGATGGCTGCCAAGGTGTCCTGGAACTGTTTCATTTGGTCCTCCATGGCAGCCACCCTTTCCTCCAGCCATCAATCTGCAAGGGGAAAGAAAAGAGAAAAGTGTGGTTAAGAGGTTGCTGTGCAGCCCAACACCCAATGCCATAGCCAGGGTTCCTGGGTGACCCCCACTCCTTCCCCCTGTTTCTCTACCACTCTTACCTCACTGGCGATCCTGCTCCTGGGCTTCAAGGAGGCGGACCAAGAGGGAGGCATTAAGAGCCTCCTGACCTCCTTCCCCTGCTCCTCCTCAGCAGCACCTCCTGTGAAAGTGGGAGACACCATTTACAAAGCTGCTATGGGAAGTGATGGGGGAGAGAAGGGACAGGAATGCCATGGAAGCTGTAGCCATGCAGCCATCACCCCTCCTCTTGGGGACCTACCTTCTGGCATGGGAGGCTGCTGTGGCTGCGGAGGGATGGCATGGGCTCCCTCTGCCTGGCTCTCCCTGCCAGAGGCAGCTTCGGCCTCTGAGGAGGAGGAGGAAAAGGAGGAGGAACTGGCAGAGTCCCTTCTCCATCCCTAATGTTGTCTCCACTGTGCACGTGTAGTTGGGAACAGATGGGACACCATTATAATCCATGGATGTGGGAAAGGAGGGAGGGGAGGGATAAGCAAAGGTGATGGGAGGGTAGGAATGGGCATCAGGGACCATGGCGGGGGCCCGCCACTTACCTGGAGGATGACAATTTTGCCACCGTGAGTTGTCTGCCCTCACCCAGAGGTTGCACAGCCAGTTATAGAAGGGGGGCCTCTTCCTCAGTGGAGGATGCTCCCCATAGTGTTCCAGGGCTTCAAAGAAGACCCCCTTTAGTGCCTTGAACTTGGTTCAGAGTGTTGAAGTGTCCTCCTGAAGGCCTGCTGCTGGAGGGCCTGGGTAGCCTGATAGAAGTCCCCTGGTTGGGCCAGTTGGTACTTGACATCACCCTTCTCATGGCTGCTTCTCCACTGAGGGCATGAAGGAGAATGCCCACCTCCTCATCTGTCCAATAGGCACTCTCCTCCTGGCTGCCAGCATTGTCCTGGAAAGCTGCAGAGGATCGCAAGAGCATTTATGGGCAGTTGTGGATGTGGGCTGTCGGCCTTACCTGGCTCCTAGCCTATGGAGACCCTCAGAAGACAAGTCTGTATCTAGCCCCCAATGGTTGCCCTCTGGGCTACCAATTGTTACAATCAAATGGGCCATTAGGAAAGTCTGACTGTTAAGGACTTGATACATTATCAGAGATTCCAGTTGGTTGTTCCTGCACTATATCTTTCTGTGGCCAGGAAAAATGGCACGAGGTGACCCCTCCATGCCCTTGTGTGTGTGTGTGTGTGTGTGTGTGTGTCCCTTAGGCACGTGGATAGGAATAACTGCCTAAGAGCATGAATGCTGGCCATACACAGAGTGTGGATAATAGGATATGTTTATTCAGCTGCTTATCATGTGCCAGTACAGTAGTGTCCTAGGATCACAGATTGTGGGCAGATCCTCCTGGTAACAAAGAAGTCTGCCAGGGCCTCTCTCACAGCCTCCCCTTCTCTCTGCTTCACAATATCATTGTCCTCCATGGGTGCCCCCAGGGTAGGCAGCACAAAGCAGCATCTGTAGCGTAGTCCCTCATCCAGCACCCTGTCCTTCGTCTTGCAGATGTTGTGGAGGATGATACATGAGGCAATGATGGAGGTGACATTCTCCTCTGCCACAATGTTTACCTCCCTTTTGTGGGATTCCTCTTGCTTCTGCTCTCTCAGGGTATCTGAGAAGCAAAAAGAACATTTCACATTCCAAATGAGGAGGAGGAGGAGTAATTTGAGGAAGAAAACATGTATCTCCTTTGCACTCTGCTTAGCTTGCTCAAGACTATACCTAGAATGTAATGTTAAGGCACTCCAAGGAGAAACAGAAGGGAGAGCGACAGGAAAGGAAAATACATTGCATTTTCAGAATAGGAAAACAAGCACCTGAAGGAAAGTGATACAATCCACTAACTGAATGTGACCCAGCACTGCTATGAAAGCAGGTGTATAATTAGCCTTGGTGCCCCAATGTAGGCAGAATCTGACTCCAGTTAATACAGAAGGCAATAGGATTTCAAATGATGATAGAGGCAGGAATCGGGTGCAGCCATCAATAGGATCACACACACACACACACACACACACACTAAAATAGATGCCATAGCTTTCAGCCCAGACGGGCCACCAAAAAGGGCCAAAACAGACCCAAGGGCCAAAGGTGCCCAAACCCTCATATATCAAGAAATAGCAACTGAAGAATATTCACTATCTGAAATATTCTCCTTTTAAAATGAACTTAAAGAGGAGGCAATGGTAAAGCAATATAACACAGACATCTTCACATGGGAAACCAAGGGCAATGGGTTCTCAGCTTTAGATGAGGTCTCTTGGCCCATTATTCATGCTGTCAACCATTTGAGGAATAGCTACAGATCGGTAGTAGAGCATGTGCTTCACCTTCAAAGGATCTCATCCATCCCTGGGTAAGACAGTGAAATAGTAGGGCAGGGGTAAGTCCTATTTCCAAAAAAAAAAAAAAAAACCCAAGTCATTCTTCTCAATAAAGTTGGAGGGGGGGATAGGCATATTTGGGAAGGGCACAAGAACTTCATGGCTTTTATGCTGATATATTGAATTACAAATTAGTCTGAGTCTTCTTGCATTCTCTGTTTTTCTTTTAAAAACTTTTTTTGTTTTTTCCAGCTTGAAAGCAGAGCCATGACTTGGCAGAACATCCCCCAGCACATGTGTCAAACATTTTGAAAATGGGGCTCCTAGCACACCTGGAAGTGACACTACATGACTACATTGTTACAAAGAGGAAACATGCATATTCCTCCATGAACATTCCATGGGGGCAACCATCCTTCCCATGCGTGACATAGGACCTTATCACACGCGGGCCACAAAGCGATAAGAAACCGAAATAAGAATAAATCCAATACTATACCGAAATGAACCGAAAGAGCCCCCACAATACGTAAATGGCTATCAGACGCAACTAGCATCATCGCGCAATTATCACGCTTCCATAAAAGTGCATCCTGCATACATATTTGCCGTTCACACACAATTCAGAAAATCCCGGACATGGCCCTGCGCCGGCTTGGGAAGGAGGGGTTTGGGTGACAGCCGGCTGTCAAACACACGCCTCCTTTCCAAGCCGGCATGGGGCCGGGACTCTGAGCGGAATGGAGCCCACGCCGGCTTGGGAAGGAGGGGTGCATTTGACAGCCAGCTGTCAAACACACCCCTCCTTCCCAGGGTCCCGGCCCTGCGCCGGCTTGGAAAGGAGGGGTGCGTTTGACAGCCAGCTGTCAAACACACCCCTCCTTCCCAGGGTCCCAGCCCCGTGCCGGCTTGGAAAGGAGGGGTGCGTTTGACAGCCAGCTGTCAAACACACCCCTCCTTCCCAGAGTCCCGGCCCCACGCTGGCTTGGAAAGGAGGGGTGCGTTTGACAGCCGGCTGTCAAACACACCCCTCCTTTCCAAGCCGGCGCAGGGCCGGGACTCTGAGCAGAACGGAGCCCGCGCCGGCTTGGGAAGGAGGGGTGCGTTTGACAGCCGGCTGTCAAACACATCCCTCCTTCCCAAGCCGGCACGGCGCAGGCGGGGGCGGGGAAATGCTCCACAATACGTATTGGGGAAATGCTCCACAATACGTATTGTGTGTACACATGTATTTCGGAGACTCGGGCATTGCGCAATGATTTCGGAAGTGCATTTGTACTTCCTAATTAAACCGAAATTCAAAAGATCTCAATCCGTTTCGGATTAGTTGTGGGGTTTTAGCGGTTCTGTGTGATGTCGTGTAAACACACGCAAAATTAATACGTATTAGTTCCGGATTTCTTTTGGAAACTTTCTGCTTTGGACCCCGTGTGATAAGGTCCATACTGTGCTGCTGTTGGATGTTCTGCTGCTTAAAACAACTTTGCCTTTGCCTGACCCTAGTTGACTTGGCCTGTTCCAGGAAGATGTCTACTTCCCCTGAGAGCTTTGAGCTCCAGTAGAATGAGATGCTGGGACTGTAATATGCATTAATGCATGCAGATGGTTTCAGAGGACAAGGTCATTGGCAAGCCAGGTATTACACATTAAGCCAAAGGCACATAATAGACAAATGTATACCATATTGTATTTATACCCGTTGAAAGGATATTAGGCCCATTTTATAGCACAGATAGGCCAAGACTCAGAAATAAAAGTGATCAGAAATGGTCCAGAATTCTTTTTTTTTATTATTCCTTTTTAAAATTTAAAAAAAATAGTTTAACAACATTCAACAGAACAAAATAAAGTGTACAGACTATCAGCATTCCTTAACAAAACATAAAATAGACATGTATACATACAATTTGTTTTTAGCCTTCAAATTAAAATGCCATTCCTAAAACTGATTTGAGAACTAGGGGGAGTTGCAGACTGCCAGAAATAGTGCAAATTGAGTCCACTTTTAGGGTTAGGGTTAGTGCTAGGGAATCATGGGAATTGTTTTTGTTCTGAGACATTGAGCCTTCTCTGTCAGACAACTCTGATGCCACAATAAAATACAGTTCCCATGATTCCCTAGCACTAACCCTAACCCTAAAAGTGGACTCAATTTGCACTATTTCTGGCAATCTGCAACCCCCCTAGGTCAATCTAGATTACTTCTGTTTCTATTAATCAAAATAAATCAATAGAAACCAAATCCATAATAAAAGAATCATCATGGAGCTGCAATCCTGTTGTGAAATAACTGTTAAATAATAACAAAGAGGCTTACTTTGAGCATATGAGGCACTGCCAGAGTTTGGAAAAGTTACTTTATGGACTACAGCTCCCAGAATCCCCTCAATGAGCACACTGAGGATTCTGAGATTAACAATCCCCTCACAAAAGTAGCTTTTCCAAGAACTTAGGAACTGCATGTACTCATTCACTAACACCACCACTGTCCAGGCATTTAAAATTCATAAGCAAGATATACAGAGTGATGGTTCCAATTTCCCACACAGATAATAAAACCTAACACTTCTTTTTAGACATTGAATATTGAGCAGGTTCTTCTTTTCTTTCTGTTTTTCAAAACAATTCCTCCTACCCACCCACACAGATGCATTTCCTTGTAATAGGTTACTCTCAGTGTCTTGTGTTACGTTTGATTTGTGATGCTTATGCTGGGTTTCAGCTTCAAGCATGTATGAGGCAGAGAAGAGGAAATAAAGAGGATGGGAGAGACAAAGACTTCCTGAAAATCAGGACATTTTGAGTGTAAGGTTCAGAGACAGAGCTCTGAAAAGAGTGACAGGACGATTGTATATGCAAGCTATAGAAATGATAATTAGGATAGAGACAAGACAAATGGGGGAAAAACTGATGTAATGGAAGGCTAAGAGCCATCTTCCCCAACATGATGCCTTCTTGATGCTTTGGACCATCAGCTGTAATCACCACAGCCAATCATCAGAAATGATGAAAATGGTACTCCAAAACATTAGGACAGCATCAGACTGAGGGAGACCAGCTTAGAACAGGAGTGTGGGGGGAGGGGGCGAGTATGGTCAACAGGATCACCCCAATGTATTTTTTCTGGGAAAGATGGTTGGGTGGGGTTGCCCCAAAAGAGCAGCAGGACAATTTTGCCACATTTGGGGCCTAGAGGAAAGCTCTCCCCCCCCCCCAATAGGAACTGATCTAGAAATTAACCTTCTGGCCACTTTCTGTTTAAGAAAGGCTTCTCCTGAGCCTAAAACAGCTGGGGGGATGGTGGTGAAGTTGCCCCATATCCCTAGATGCTGGCAAAACATCAGAAAGAAACTCTTCTCGAACATGGCCACACAGCTTGAAAAACCCACAAAAAACTAAGAACTGGAAGTGACTTGAGACCTCTGGTCAGATTAGGAGCATGTATACAGCCTTGGGATGGTGTTAAGGGGTGAAAATGGCTCCTGCCTCCTCCTCATTTGCTACCCCTGCTGTAGGCAGTGTTAAAGTGTAAACCAGATCTAAGGTTCTTTTTTGATTTCATAAAAACACTAAAAGCACAAAACAAAAAGGGGAAATATATATAATGCCGTAAAGTTGTAAGGTTCATTGAGATGCTCAGCCTGCATCTGGGGTCAACTGTACCAGTTTAAACTGCAGGTAGGTCAGGTCACATGAATACACCTCAATTACTCCCCCAAAAAAATCACTTCACATAAAAATATATATGTTGGTGAGATATGTTCTAGCCTAGCCTTCTCTCTCACATACTCATTTGGTATGTGTGGGCAGTAACATTGGATGGCCACCTCAGGGAAAATGAGACCTCAGAAGTTATGCTTGGAAACAGAATTATCCAGATCCCAATGACGCAGACCTGGGAAGAGCTGAGAAAAAATGCACAGTATTGTCAACCATATCTAAAGGAATTTTATTGTTTTGTTTTTTACATGGGCTCCAAACTGCAATGCTGGCTCTACTATTAAGCAGAGTGGGGTGATTGAGAGTTTTATTAACACCCTTGCTTGTCTTGCCAAAGATCCCAACAGTCTTATCAGTCAGGAAACCCCTAAGAGATTATGTATTATAAGATTATAATATTATGATAATATTACAATGGGCTGTTGGTATCTGCTGGGGTATGGTTCCAGGAGCCTCCTGTATATACCAAAATCCATGGATGATCAGGTCCCATTATATACAATGGCATAGAAAGATTATGACCCTTATATAAAATGGCAAAATCAAGGCTTGCTTTTTGAAATGTATATATTTTTTTTAAATTTTCAAGCCACCGATGCTTGAATCCATGGATGAAGAATCCATGGATTTGGAGGGGCAACTGTATGATCCTGGGATATGGCCCTACTGAGAGGTTCACTCCTTCAAACATTGGCAGAGCCTGGGATAGGCAAGTAAGCTAGTGTGGTGCCATAAGGACTTTCTTTGCCAGAATTCATTGGTGCATAGTGACCCAATACTACCAGGGAGCTGTCCTTGGTCCTTCAGCCTCCTATGATTTTACAGCAAACTTTAATATTAATCCTAAAGGGACCCCAATATGCAGACTCTTGGTGTCATGAAAAGGCAGAAAAACACTAGGCATTTAACTTGCTATTATGTATTATTAATACTAGGAATGAGCAGAAGTGCTTGTGAGTTTTATTTTAACTTTTTGTTTCATGTGCCAAAATGTCTTGGTCTTCTTTGGATAACCTGATAGGGGCAGAGAGCACCATTTATTTCTATGCTTTAGGTAGCAAAATACCCTAGTCCAGCCCTGCAGGTATTATCTTAATCTTATATTGTTGTTGTTGTGTACCTTCAAGTCATTTCTGACTTATGATAACTCTAAAGTGAACCTATCATGGGGCTTTCTTGGCAATATTTGTTCAGAGGAGGTTTGCTAAAAGTTTACCCAATGGGTTTCATGGCTAGGCAGGGATTCAAAACCTAGTGTCCAGAGTTATAGTCCAACACTCAAACCACTACACCATGCTGGCTCCCTAATGTTAAATGCATTTCCTATATTTCAACCATGAGTAAAGAGTCATGGTTAGAAAAGTCCTATTGAATAGATCAGCCACTGAATAGTTTGACAAAGCTGCCAGCAAGTAACAAGTAGGGATCAGACAGGACAACTACTGAATGCCACCAAGGCCTCTTAAGAGTGACTGAAGTAATCCTATTACCAATTGTGCAGACAATAAGCATACTATGGAAAAGAAATAATCTTATGATTTTAGTGTAGCCACCATTGGAGGCTTTGTATAACCAACAAAGAGAGTAAAAATCTGAGACTGATGGGTGTGGGGGAGATATTTCAGTCTTTTCTATCTGTTAAAAAATCTCTTTTTAAGTAACCCTTTCAATATAGAGGATTATATACTTATAGAGGGCCTGTCTATGCCTCCTTCCAAATAGGCATGGATAAAGCAAGATGTCCAGAGCCACTCTCTCTGTAGACCTCACTGTCTCTCTCAGTAGCGGCAATGTAAAGCTTTCATTTGTGACATGTTTTACATTGATTTCTGAAAGCATCCCTGTGAGCAGACTCATTCTTGGAGGGTGTGGTGGGTGAAACGAGCTCTGTGTGCAACTTTATGGGAGCCTTTCTAAATTTAACATTTTGAGTTACAGATAACAAGAATATTTTTTATTCTCAGTGACTATCTCTCTGAGCATATGAAAGACTAATGTCAGCAGTGGCATCCTCCTAAAAATTGTCCAAGGACCTCAAAACTAGTGGCCAGGTCTGTTCTTCTCCAGCACTCAAAGAGAGGAGTAGAAGAGGGAAAGGTTCCAAAATCACACTGGGGCCTTTCGCACTACACAGTGATAACATGATGATTCCCCTCTAACTGCCATGGCTGTATCCCTGTAATCCTGGGGTTTGTAGTTTGATCAGATGGACCAGAGGACAATTCTCTGGTTGAGAATTTTAAAGGTCCCTCTCTAAACTACAAATCCCAGGATTCCATAGGATCCAGCCATGACAGCTGAAATGGAATCATAGAGCTATAATGGTGTAGGGTTAAAGGATCCCTTGTTTCATTAGTGATGCAGACATGGTGGGAATAAGCACCTTACATATCCAGTAACTAGGAGTGTGAGAACTTCTCTGTCTTGATGTTGCTTTCCTCTAAATTGCACCTGCAGGTTGTGAGACCTTGGGGATGGTGGAAGATTCACATGGAAATGTGTGTGTATTCCAGAATATGCATTTTTAAGTGTATATATTTTATATATTTAATGTAAAAAAATTTCCACTGACCAAAATGTGTCTGTGTACAATTTCCCCTAAAGATATGTATTTTGATTTGCATGCATTTATTTGTGAATTATCCAGAATGGAATGGGGAGGGGGGTTGTGATATACCACTTCTTCTCAATGATAGAAAACTGAAATACAGGTACATGCTTTGGTTAATAATCTCACAAGACACAGATAGGATAAATGCATTTTTTTAAAAAAAAAAATAGTTAATGTGAATGACTGGAATTCACTATCACAATTTTGGATGCATAACCTAGTGAGTAACACATCCATAACTGCTTCCTATTTACAGTACCTATGTATTCACACTCACAGCACTATTGCCACAATGTTAAAATTGCCAGTCCTGCTTTCCTGGGCAGCAGCCATTGCTAACAATGGAGGTCTGTTCTCCAATGTGCTCTCTCACAGCATATTGATGTTTCCACCCTGCTCCTGTCAGTGATCTGTGGTTTGAAGTGGAATTGCAACAGGGAACCTGTTTCTGGTTGTTCTACTGGAAATTGCTGGAAGGAGGAGTTGGAAACTGTGATAATGGGGACTCCTCAGTAGTATTACTCTCCTCCCATTATCTGGGCAGCACAGCTGAGAGAACAGCCTTCTTTCCATATAACAAAAGGTTAATGAAGTATTGGGTTTACAGTTTCATTTTATGGGGTTCCTCATCGCAGAAGAACATCATAGATCATGACAGTTCAGCTGACCAGTGAAAAGGCCAGCCTGGGAAAAGTTTCCAGATGGACTTTACAAACATCTCAAGGGGAAACATTAGGTGAAGAGAATAAATAGAGGCTGGGGAAGGTGCCTACTGCAGATTAGACCATGCAGCCTAAACTCCGAGACACTCTCCTGAGGAATATCAAAGCCCAAAAACCCCATTGGTACTGTGAATAGAATAGGAAATGTATTTAGCTAGTCACATCAGGGCTTATTTTTATTTTTACCTTGGCTGAAATATTCTAGACTATTTTGTAACTTCTATAAGTGGGCCTGTAGGGAAGGTGCCCTTCATGTAGATTTCTTGCTTATAATAAGGTCTTCCTTTTAAAAACTTCTTCCCATACTCTTTCCATATGCCTTGTCTGGCCCGTGCATTGCTCCTGCAGAGACAGAGATGGAAGGTACAAATGAAACCCCAAAGTAATTTGCCACTGAATTACCAAGAAAGGGAGCATTGGAATCAGTAGGTGGTGGCATCGAAGATAGATGGTCCCTGGATGTCCCATCCATCTCCAGCAGAAGCTGGAGGGGACCTGCAGACCTTAACATGGTTGTGAGCGGCTTGAACTGGAGCGTGGAGTTGCAGTTCAAAGGAAAGTGTGTCTGTTCTCTCTGGCTTCTCTGCTTTTTGTTCCTACACCCCAGGGGAGATTTAGGACAGGTTAAAAAGAGGAGAGACATCAGTATGTTGCACCCTGATCAACAGGAAAACAAACCTCCATCACTCGCAGTGGCTGCTGCCAAGTAAAATAGGAATGGGAGGAGGTCTTAGTATACTAAATAGCTGATCTAGATTCTAGGCCAATTTCTTTTTCAACTTTTTCCATTTTTGTAACATATTATTCCAAAATAAAGCTTCAGCATTTTCTCGTCCTATCTGCCATTGTCAACAGGCAAGCCACACACCTTCTGCCAGAGGGCCAGGGCAACCTTTTCTATCAGACGGGACCAGAAAGCACAGGGTGAAAAGGAGACAACAAGCATATCTTCATCACATCCCACATTCATGCTTGCCAGTCCCTCCCACACATTGACGCTCCTTTATAGCTCCACATGCATTGGCGATGCTGGATGGAAACAGTCCAACAGTATCAAAGGGCACCAAGTAGAAGAAGGCTGGTCTGGCTGTTCCTGAGTCTGCCTCACTGGTGGAATGACATGGTTTCCTTAGGTACCAGAATTTGTTGTAGTGTTTAAATTTTTGGTGATTTGGTTTTACTGCTGAGGGCAGGAAGAGTTCCTTGTAGGGTTTTCTGCCTCATGTGCCAAAAACCTTTAAGGGAAAAAGAAGAAGGAACAGGAAACATCCAATAAAATTTGATGTGAGAGAAAGACTGAATCTCAAGTGATACAAAAAGAGGTTAAACCTCTTTTCTTAAAAAAAAAAAAATCCTGATAATCAGATTATCTGTTACATCAGCCAAAATAATTTCACCAGGTTTGGGTACATCTATGTGTGTTGACTTGGGAAGGGACAGGAAGTGCTATTTGCTTCTCTGTTTCAGGCAGAAAAAATAGTTTGAAACAGCTTCACTGCCTTATAATGGTGAGATTCAATAGGGAAGTAATACTACAGTATTTTTGTTTCTGGGGTACTCCTTAACCTCCATGTCAATGCTGCTACCCATCGATGTATTTCACAAATAGCACCCACTTTCTTACAGGCACAATTGCAGCATCCACTCCCAGCCCAAAAACTGAATTTGTAATTGTTACTTTTGGGTAACATTTTGGTAACGCTGGCAAAATCTACCCACGCAGCATGGGTTGCGGTTTATGCCACTTGTCATCCAAAAAGTAACAACATGCACAGAGTGAGAGCCAAAGAGACTGGAGGGAATGTAAAGGAAAGGGATGTGGAAATATTAAGCAACTTGTTAGCAGAAGTCCTCCATTTTATTATATATTTTAGCCATATGGAGTTCCCTATGACCCCAGCCTGACCCTTGGGAGATGGCAGCCATAATCCCCTAGATGGGAGGTTAGGTAAGCAAGCTAAAAATTGCTTAAGACCACTAAGGATTTCCTGGACAAGCAGGTTTTGGGAGTTGCCCTTGGGAATACCCCATTATGTTGGAAAACATACCTAATAGTGTTTGTTTGTCTCAGCATCACACTTGATGAGACAGTGATTAGATTTGATGACACCTCCTTTCTCTAGCTTCCTTTCCTTGATTGCTTTGATACCAAATGCATTGTTTAGACTATGCCCAGACTTAAGTAAACAATGAAAAACCCATCACGCCTTTGTCTAGCTATTGTCCAGCCCATGGCTGGAAGGCAGAAATCGCCCTTAAAAACCCCTGGATTTTAGCAGACATCGTGCTACCTTGGAAGTGCATGCTGAAACTCTGTTGGTCTGTGCTCTGAGATAGTTCCCGCGACCCCCCCCCCACTCTTGCCGGTCATGCCCCCTTCCACGGAGCTCATCTTCATTCGCCATCAAAGCCCAGAGGAGTCACTCGGGTGTAAGTATATCCTCTGTCATGGTCTTTCTCTCTTTGCCTTCCCCGCTCTCACTCTTCCCCTGCTTATTCTTCTAGTGTGTGTGTGTGTGTGTGTGTGTGTGCCACATTTGGATGTTTGCTTATTTTGTTAATAAAGGATTTCATACTTTAATTGGAGCTTGGTCAGTCTCAGTGTCTTCCCTAGCCAAAAACTCTTACATCTCCCGTAGACAATTGGATAAGGTCCTAGAAGCGAAGTTGGGTGCTTCCCTCTCATTTGAGCTAATTATAAATTCCCCAAAATCAGGTCTTGGTTTCCCAACAAACTTTAATAATGAGATGGGGTGGTAATTGTTGTTGTTGGGTGCCTTTATCATTTCTGAGTTATGGCAACACTTAGGCAAGCCTATCGCATGGTTTCTTTGGCATGATTTGTTCAGAAGGGTTTTCCCTTTGCCTTCCCCTGAGAGTGTGTGACATGCTCAAGTCACCCAGTGGATTTCCAAGCCTGAGTGGGGCAAGCCCTCCAATGTTTCACAGATGAAAACCAGGGCAGGCATGGCTAAGCAACAACAAATTGTGGTCAAGATGAAAAAAAGTTATTAATTAAGAAGAAAATGCAAGCTAGGAGAGTGCTTTTGCCTGAGCATACTGGAAAGGCAAGACTCTGCTCCCTTCCCTTCTCTCTCCTCTGCTGAGTTAATGGAGGGCAAGTCTCTTTTGTGTGTTGAATCTCCATTTGCACCAATTCAAGTAAACTCTACTGAGGATGAAGGTAGTAAATGGGAAGAGGAGGGGGAAAAACTGGGACATTTTAAAAGCAGCTGAAAAGTATAGTGACAGAGGATTCATTGGGATTGTCCCTGCCAAGTCAGGACAGTAGAAGAGTATGAGAGAGACATGTGGCAAAAAGAGTGACAGAAAAGGAGTGAAGGAACTGAGGAAAACATGAAGGAATGATGGATTTTTCTTCTTACAATGAAAGAAACACATCACAACTGACTTAAAGGAAAACATCTGTGAAACCCGCCTCATGAAGATGTCCTAAAAGCATTTATTTCCAGTTAGAGCACCTTCACTAGATGTGGATCTTGGGGGCCTGTGGAGAATTCAGATGTATGAACAGTTAGGTCTTAGTTCTTATCATTGCAAACTCTTATGGAAAAAGCCTTCTGCATTAAAAAAAAAAAAAAAAAAAAGCATAGCAAGATCAGCCTTAGCAACCATATGGCTTAGTAACTGTAGTTACCAAGACAACCAGGCAGTTGGAGAAGTATAAGAGGTTCAGATAAGATGTGATAATGCAGCTTCGCGCCTAACCCAGTAACTGTTCAATAAAAGACAGATCTAGCAAACAGAGTATTGGAGACTACCATTATGTTGGTCATGTGCCTCACCTGACAACAGATAAACCTCTGTTTGAAGGTTGTTGGTCAGAGAGAGGCCTCTATCTGAAGTCATCCTCTGCTTTAGGTTGAGGGGGACTTTTGGTCCTACATATGTTTTGGACTACAATTTCCTCAGTCCATTATCTATCACTATTCAAATTACACTATTCAAGCAAATTACAGTTGTAGGCCAACATGCCTAGAGGGCCAAAGCTACAATACCTCTGCTCTGTTTGAAGGCTTCTCCAGTACAAGACAAATTGGCCCATATTCTACAACCTCTACTTACTTCAATGGTTCCCAGATGTTGACCTTCCAGGTGTTTTGGACTTTAATTCCCAGAAGCCCCAGCCAGCTTAGCCAACAGTCAGGAATTCTGGGACCTGAAGTCCCAAACATCTGGAGGACCAAAGTTTGGGAACCACTGACATACTTATGCACAACTTAGTAGCATCTCCTGGTCCAACCCCAAACCCCACAAACCAACTTTACCAGGCATCAGTTCCAGCAAGAGATGGAAGTCCATTCAGTTGGTGACTCGGGTGCAGGAGAAGGATGTCTCCATCTTGCTTCCCACCACTGGCCAAAGATATAACAAGGAATTGCAACAGGGCATCCCTGCTTCTTTCAGTGATGAGAAGGGACTGGAAATGTCATCCATGCTCATTTGCCCTTATCGCCAGCTGAACAGATCTCCATCTCTCTGTGTGGCTGCTGCCTGGTAAAATAGGTTTGGGAGATCATAATTACATGTTAGTGCATACAGAACAGTTATGGATCCATAACTCTTAAGTTACAAATTCTTAACTGCAATACAGAATTCCAGTCAAAGAATGTAAAGAAGAGAGAACAAAATGTGGGCCCTGAGATTTGTTTCTGTTTCAATTCTAGTAATTGTTCATAAATGTGTATGTGTACATATAAATTTTATAGAAAACTATGTCATTTTATCCTGTTTTTTTATGACACATATCCCTTGGAGGGGGATATGGCCATGCTTAAGTGGCCACTTTGTCTACCAGGTAACAAGGTCACACATGCCATGTAGAATATACCCTTTAGGATCCCTCATCCAGTATAGTTAATGGTCACCATCCTCTGACAGCAGGGCCAAGTCTCTAGCATTGCATTACAGGGCTGCAGTTCTATGCATGCTTTCCTAGAAATAACTCCCATTGAACACAATGGGGCTAACTTCTAAGGAGCCATATCCAAAGGTTGTACTTGTAAGCCTGCAACCCTATATCTACTTACCTAGAAATAAGAAGAACTGAGCTGCAAGTTGGGTCTGCATCCACAGCCTAACTCTGGAAATGAAGGTGGCAATCCTAGGTATGCTTATTCTTAAAAGTGTCATCAGCTTAGGGTGTGTGATGTTGCTTTGATTTAACTGGAAATGGATTGCTCTGTTTCAGTGGGTCATCTCTTCCCTTTCTCCCCCCACATACCCTCTGCCTAAGGAGAATCCATTCCAAGATCTCAGGAAACACATTCTCACACAGCCTCCTTTGCCTCGGGCTTGTTCTTAGAACCAGAAGGACCTTTACAATGAAATGTCATTTAAAGCCAATGCAACCTTTGATGCTTTCTTTCCCACCACAGAAAGGCTTTCGCCTAATCAGTGAAACTGAAATCACCATGCGCTCTCCTGTCCTGCTTGTCTAGTCGAGCCGTTGTGCTGAAAGGTCAGGTGCATCCCCTCTGCTCCCTTTTGGTGGAAAATGACAGAGTGGTGGCGCACTCGAGGACAGGCTGACCTTAGGGCCACTTCACACATTACACTTTCCAACGCACACTGAAGGCTTTTCAGAGGTGCCATTGAAAATGCAAGAGATAGTCAGCATCTGTTTGTAGGCATCTGGGCATCACAACACATTTGTTAAAAAGCCACTGCCCTTATTTGCAGCACAGCCTCAGTGGCATACTCCCAGGACTGTTGTCTTTCCTCAGAGGTGATGAAGGACCCAGGCTGGCCCTTCCATGATTAGGCAAAGGGAGGCAACCATCACAATTGATGAGAGGCAATAACTCCACAACCATTCCTCTTTTGAGGGATGGATTTCTGTCTACCACACAATTTAGATGCACTCCTTAAACTAACCAAGTCAAGGCCAATCAAGTGTTATCTGCAACAAGCCATAGCCACTGCAGTAATAACAAATACAATATATATAAGCAAACACAATCAGCAAAAAACCTTACTAATGCTAATGCCACTATAAATACTAAAACAATCTTATTTCTAAAATGTGGCTGTGGTGCTCAGCCAGATATAGACAGTACAACCAAAGGGCCTTACTATGCAAACAAGATTGCTGAGTTCATTTTAAAAGTAAATATATAAAATGGTATAATTTAAAACTCAGGACTTGACTGTAGCCTTTATTTTAACAGCGATTGCTAAACATTTTGCTGTCTTTAATGTGACCATAGGATCACACTCCTCAAGAAGGAAATTTACATAATAATTAGCTGGATGTCCTGGGTGAGATAGCAATAAAAGGACAATTAAGTCTTCTCATGAATCTCTGTACAAAGAACAAAACAGTAAGACATGGGCAACCGTTTCAGTGCCTTTGGGTATGATAGAGGACACTGCTTCCCACCCACCCCCAACTCTGTTGAAATAAAAGTTAGCTGCCAGTCCAGTTTGCCTCTGGTCATGGAATGACAGGAGTACTTTCTTGTCCTTTGTTACAGGCAGCAAAACTTCTTGGATTCTCCATGGTAACACTCTCTGAATACCTCTGAACAGAACTGGGAAATGTTCTGTTTTTGGACTACAATTCCTGTGGTCACACTGCATTAGCCATGCTGTCTGGGGGATTTGAGAGCTGGAGCCCTAAAAGTAACTTTTGCCAGCTCTGCTTCTAAATAGACATGCTCTTCCATTGGACTATAACTTTCTGTTTAGGTTCACAAATACAAAGTATCCCATCATGACACCTTAAAAGAGTCTTGGGGTGCATCTACACTGTAGAAATAATGCAGTTTGACACCACTTTAACTGCCATAGCACCATTCTACAGAATCCTAGGATTTGTAGTTTTGTGAGGCACCAGCCCTCTTTAGCAGAGAAGGCTGAAGACCTTGTAAAACTTTAAATCCCAAGATTCTATAAGATGGAGCCACAGCATTTAAAGTGGTGTGAAACTGCATTATTTCTACAGTATAGATACACTCTGAGTGGGATTAAAGTTCTATTGGCTGCAATCTTCTTAATCAGAAACATGCAGCAATCCTATGTCTTCATGCACTTGACCAAGCCAGACTCTTGGCTGCCAAAGTCCATGCTACAATAAGCTGCTTAGTCCTTAAACTCTCATGAGATTGCACTTTCTCTTTTTACTGCAATTGGCCCTCATACAATGCACACAATGCCCTTTCAGGATGTACATTTGTACTGCTTCCCTTGTTCATTTTCTCTGTGTGACAGATTGCTGTTAAAGCCCATGGCCTAGAAACTAAGCTGGAAGAAAGAAAGATAGCACTCTGAATGTCATCCAGAAGCCTCATTCAGATTCTGCAGGCCAGCAGTTCTGAAGAGGGTACTTAAACATCAACTGAAATTCAGATGATGGTACTTGTCAGCAGAATTTCTGTCCACAAATCCCCAAGGATCCAAACTCAGAGGTCTACATGTTTTGATTCACCTTGAACTTCAGCCTTTGATCTTTCCTCTTCTATGTATGCTCAAATGAGACATGAAAAATGGTTCCCAACCAAACATTCTCTTTAACCCCCTTTGCCCATTTGCTATTAGAGCAAATGGGGCTTTAGACCAGGGGTAGGCAACCTTTCCCCTTTAAGGGCCGAGGGACTTCAGCTCCCAGAAGCCTCAGCCATGTTGGCCAATAGTCCCATGTTGGCCAATAGCTCCTGGGATTCTGGGAGCTGAAGTCCCTCAGCCCTTAAAGGGGAAAGGTTGCCTACCCCTGCTTTAGACAGTAAGCTGTGGCATCACTAGGACTGACATCACCTAGTGTGTTAACTCATGGTCTCACACACATACCCTGCATTGATCTCCTCCCATCCCACACCATACAGAATCCTTAGTAATGGTTTTTGTCCTAATGTTACCCATAAATCGTAATTCCCATATATCATGAACAACTAGCAGCATTAAAATTATACCTTTAAATTACAATATCATATGGACCACTTAAATGTTTTTACATGTACATAATTTCATGTGGTTAAAGTGAAAATTTGGTTAAATGTGATATTTTTAAAGAATATTTTTTTAAAAAAAAATTAAAAAGATAAATTTTAATTTAAAAAATTGAATTTATTTTTTTAAAAAACCTCAGGCCTCTCCTTTCTTCTCCCACTGAGACTCACCCGACTCACAACATCTCTTCTGCTGAGCTCCAATGTTTTGAAGCCCTGTTCCTGCCAAAAGGCAGATGTTTAGGGACAGTGATGTCACTCCCCCTTAGGGTGTCACCTGATGTGGTTTGCACTCCTCACACCCCCTTAGTGATGCCCCTGACAGTGAGGGTTTCATGTATGCCTTTTATCCTATATGTGCAGACTCTAAAACTTTTCCCCATTGGCTCAGTCACCCATTGTGACCAGAACACCTTCCAGGTGTGTTTGCAAGCACACTCTTACCTTTCTCTCTTTCTCCTCCTCAAAATGGAGATTGAAAGTGCTGCTGAGCTGCTCCTTTTCTTGAAACCTTCCTGTAGTTAGCCAGAGCTTAGGTACTGCATGTATATATGACTGAATGTGTGTTTTAAAATAATTAGTAACGTTTTTAGCCATGAAACTTGTATACTGTCTCTTTGCCTTCTGTTACTAAAATTAGTAACAGACTGTTTACATGGGCCAAATAAGACATCCTCCCCCAGTACCCATGGTGATCAATCCAGACAATGCAGGGTCCAATCCTCAATTCTGATGTGAACTGTTCTGATGATGTGCAGTCGGTTCAGCATTGAACCCACATGATGCCACCCTTAGAATGGATTTGAAAAACTCACACTTTGCTCCAGATATTCCATGAAAATCCAGAGCACTCCAGAGTGAAGTCAGGCAGCTGTTCACATGTGCATCTCACTGTCATGCCTTCCCTCCAGGTACAGGCATATCTTCTGAGTTGGAAGAAGAGGTTGGGAGCTCAGGGGACATGCCAGGACTGCAGCCACTCCAGCAGCCTCTGTAGGTAAGCCTGCAGCCAGCACTGGGACCAAGTTCTCAGGTGCAAAATTTCTTGCCACCCAATCCAGACTTACCAGTGCATTCTCCCATAGAGAGATGCCAGGAAAAAGAGAGCCAATGGCATTCTCTGCAGTTAAGTAAGAAGTAGGCTGCTGACAGGGATTACCTGCATGATCCAAATGGGCCATAAATCTCTCAGCACCTCCTTCAGTCAAACATGGTCAACAACCATCCTTCGTGCTCAGGAAATGCCTTGCTGCTACCTTGAACCTTGACTAATTGCCTGTTGCCTGCAACTCTGGTGAGACCTGGGCTACTCTTTCAAATTTTCCATTTGAACCTGCTATATTGGCTTGACTGAAGCTTTCTGATGAATCTGGACTGGATTATACAACCATTGCTTTTGCTACCAATGACTTGGTGAGTCAAGCTCCTTTTCTCTCCCTCCCTCAGTGCTTGAAACACTGAGACTCTGGACTCAGGATTTGGCTAGCCTCCCAAGGTCAAAGTTGGACACCGATGACTGCCACTGCTGCTGGAGCAAGTTACTCCCTCTGAGGTCAGAACAAGGCACCCAACCATATGATCGACACTAGGTGCCTCATTTTTTACCTCATAGGCAGTGGGTCATACAGAAGGATGCATTTGTGAACAGCTGCCCTGTAGCACTCAGGAGTGCCCAGATAATGGGAGGAATTCAGTCAGCTTCAGATCCAAAATACTCTGGGCTGCTCCTAGAGTTTTCTGGTCCATGTGGACAGCCTCAGAGAGACCTGAGAGATCCAGTGTTTCCACTTGTGAACTCTGATAAAGGAAGTTGGGTCTTAAGTGAACTAGTCTTCATCTTTTCCAGACAAAGGGCTAACACCCTAGGAATCTACTTCTAATTCAACAAAAAATTGAAAGGCCTTCCCATCCTCTCCATGCAAGAGGGTACACTTCTGCCTTGGTGCTCTGATCAGACCCCATGCTCAAAGTTCAAGAAGAATGGATGGTGGTGCTTTGACTTGCCACTCCCTTCAGAGTCTCAGCTCTTAACCTGTAGCCGATGGGCTCTAGTGAATTAGTGGATGGAGGGATCCATTGTTATTGTTGTTGTTGTTGTTTTGTGTGCTTTCAAGTCATTTCTAACTTATGTGAACCTATCATTGGGCTTTCTGGAACCATGGCCAAGCAGAAAACCAAACCCTTGTCTCTAGAGCCATACTCCAATGCTTACCATGCTGGCTCTTGGGGGGTCCATTAAACCAGTGTAAAAAGAAACTGACACTTCTGCTGTTTTACTTCAATATCTTCCCTGTTACCTTAAAATTGCTTTCATGTGCATTTTCCTGGGGAGGGGGTCCATATCTTTCAACAGATTCTCAAGGGGATCCATGACCCAAAAGTAATAAGAATCATTAGTTGATATGGAAGCTGGAGTTTTTGGATTTAGGAACATCAACAAAAGACTACCTTCAGCGAACAGATAGCTTTATTGGAAGCTACATAAATGAGGTCTCTTACTGGCTTCAAGATGATGATATTAGTGGATCTGGTTACACACACATACAGACACATGTAAAATAAATCCTAATGAAAATGATTTATCAAACAGAAATTTAGATTACTTATTTAATGCATCTAAATTCTGACTGGCACGTATTCTAACTCACTTGTCTCTCTTACTCAAATCTTAATTGTGACCCTGACTAACTTCTCTAACATCTCCAGCTCACAGTCCTAGCTCTGACAGATTCCTAATCCTAACCATGGCAGACTAAACCCTCACTCTGTCAAACAATCCCCCACACCAGCCTTTTAAAATAAAATCCCCCCCGACATCTAGCCATTAACTCCCCGCATTCCATTCTTTCACACCTTTCCAACAGATCCTTACCTTATATGCTACAGATTGCATACACAACTCTGTGTATGTGCATACCTTCAAGCCACCTGTTGGCTTATGGATGCATTTCAGAGAGCTTTCTTAGGCAAAGGAATATGCAGAGGTGATTTTGCCAGTTCCTTCCTCCAAAATACAGCACTGGCATTTGGTGCCAGTCTCCTACCCAATTACTAATCTGGGATGACCCTGCTTAGCTTCCAAGATCAGATGGAATATGGTGCCTTTAGGGGTATTGAAACCTGATATATAACTATAATTTACTTTAATTTATCTAAAAAAATGCAACATTTTCTATGTAAGGCCAAAACCTCACAGGAGAACACAAAGAGCAAACAATACAAAGAAGGAACACACTGGGAAATTCCATCTACCCATCTTTGCCTCTGTTTCCCCCAGTAACTTGCATGAATCATTACTTCCAATGCTCAGCAGAGAACAGAATAAAAATAAAACCTAGGGAGATGATTTACATCTAGTCATGCCATTAATCTATCTAGCTCTGTATCATCAGCAACAGTCCTTACCAACCTGGCATACTCTAGATGTGTAAGATGACAGGTTTCATCATCCCCAGCCTGTGCTTATGCAAACCAGGGAGTATCGGATATATCATCTTGGACATCTGGAGGACACTAGGTCAGGAAAGGTTGGTCTACATTGACAGGCAGCTTCTTTCCAGGATTTTTAACTTGACTTAGAAATAATGCCATTTGACCTCCATCCTATGGAATTCTGGGATTTCTTGTTTTACAAGGTCTCTAGCCTTCTCTGCCAAAAAGTGCTGGTGCCTCACAAAACTACAGATCCCAGGATTATGTAGGCTGGAGCTATGGCAGTCAAAGTAGTATCAAACTGCATTATTTCTACAATATAGATGCACCCTAAGCGCACCCTACATTTTTCCAGTCTTCGGAACTACCTTGTTCTAGCCCCCCCTCTTCTAAGTTTAACTCAGTTATGAGTATTAGACCTCGTTCCCACTATGATTTAAAGCGAATTGCTGATCGGGTTATATGACTGTCGTTCCCACTTGAAACCAGTTCTGATCCTACTGTGCTCAGTTTCAATTGTGATGAAGCAAGGCAAATGCAAAAACCCACTGTTTTCTGACACTAGTTTTCTGGTGCTTCTTTTGAAAAGAATTGATTCCAAAGCATGTTCAGCAAGTTGGAACAGCGGATCTGAATCGCATCATTCTGGAAGGGAGGGACTAAAGGCAGAGGGGTGTTTACCATCACTCCTCAGTTTTTGGGAAATCTGCCATCTTCCCCCCCTCTCAGCACTGTTTTTGTACTTGTGGTGTGACCTATGGGTGCATTATATATGTGTGTGTGTGTGTGTGTGTTGACAGAATATGCAATCTATTGTATTTGCAACTACTTGTAATTACAAGCAGACTGCAGCTTAGTGAGGCAAATAGTTGCAAAACCAAAGGATTGCATATCCTGTCAAACATATATATATATATATATATATATATATATATAGTTCCCAAGCTGGGCTGCTCAAAAGGGAAATGGTGTGCTTGAGCAGCCTGGGTTGCTGAGGGGCAGAGGAAGGCTCAGTTGCTAAAGTCACCTCAAACGGCTCCTGGAATGGCTCCATCCTCACCATATTGCAGCTTGCATCACTGATGAGGTGCAGATGATTGACATGCATTTTGAAGAGGTGCAAACTAGTGGGATTGACAATCATGCCAAAAAAGAAGTGATTACAAGGGAATAATGAAAAGATCTGCTTTCATAGTGGGAATGACAGACCTTTTGGAACCGATTCACTGACATGGAGCGAAGGCGAATTGCAAACTAGTTTAAATGTAAGTGGGAATGAGCCATTAGAGACTTTAAAAAAAAAAGTAGACAGCAGAGTAATACTTGAACTACATTTGTAGATCTGAATTGCATCTAGAGAAATAATTGATGCCAACAGCATTTTTTTGCTGTTTCATCTCCACACAGGGTTGTAATGAAGACCTTGAACCTGGGAAATTACTAAAGTCCAAGTCTTCTATGGGATCTTAAACTTCATGTTACATAGTTAACAACATGTATAGTTTAGCTGCAATGAAACTTGATATGTGTAGTTCTGCCATAATTCTGATAGGGCAAGTTATTCAGGGGTCGGCATACCTTTTTTTGGGAGAGGGCGGTTCCGCTGTCCCCCAGATCATCAGCGGGCTTATTCAGGGGTCAGCAAACTACGACGCGGTTTTCCAAAATGGCACCCGTGTTCGTGCATGTGCACGACACCGGGAGTAGTGCGCACAAAATGGCGCCCCACACCACGCACGCGCAGCGGCGGCAGGCCTGGCCACGGGCCGGTTGAAAGGCCTCTAGGGGCTGGGTTCGGCCCCCGGGCCATAGTTTGCCAACCCCTGATCTAGTTACAATCTAGTTATTGCTGTTTTAAGCCTGAGGGTAGAGAGGCACCAAACTAATGATTTGTAAACCTCCATGGAAAAACTTGGCTGAAGTTTGTGGTACAAACATTCTAAATAAATAAATAAGTCCAGATAAGTAAAATCTTCCAAGCTCTGTTTCAATTATTTGAATTGTTTCTCATTACTCAGACTGGGGTACACCTTCTCAAACCTCTGAAGACCTCAGTCACATCTCAAGGTCAAACATCAGCAAGGTGAAGAAAGTAACAACAGAAGCTTAGGGCTGTGTCTCCTTTCACTTTGCCTGGCCTATAATGGAATATTTCAGCCTAAACGTGAAAATACATGTTTGTATTAAAAATTTTAAAAAGTTGGTGGGAAAAGGTATGTGAAGCAGAAGATGAATATTTTTATAATTATTGTTGTTACTGTTGTCAGCCCCGACTCATGGTGACCTTGTGAATGAGAAACTTCCAAGACTCCCTATTCTCATTAGCTCTGCTCAGATCTTGCACACTCAGAATATTTTGATACCTGATCAAAAGAAGATGGTGCCATTTCCCATTCCATATAGAAAAACTAAGTAAGCTGTCACTTCATGTGATAATTTCTTCAACATTGATAACAGGCAGCATTTTTCACCACACCTGTAGGCATCAGGTTAACTCAGAGAATGCTGGGCAGACCAAATGACACATAGAATCCTACCTTGCCAGTTTGTTAAAGTTTTGGGTTTTCATGAAAAAGCCCAAAATAGGAGAGACTGTTTAATCTCACCAGCAGAGTCAGTTTAGCAGAATATATGTGAGCAGGAAACAAGGTCCACCTTTGTTCTCCCAGTCCCCATGTGTCCCCTCAATAAAGGATTAAGACAAAGTCTTTAATGAAAGTAAAATAAAAAGGTAAATATAGGGGGGATGCAGACAGGGGGCCCTGGGCCACCCTGGAAAGCGGAGGATTGGGGCCAAGGCTGCCCCACGCCTCAGCCTCAATCCTCCCTTTTGCCGGCCTGGAAAAGAGCAGCAAAATGCCGCTTCTTTCAGAGCCGGCAAAAAGGACGCCCCAAGAGCCACCATGCAGCTCTTCTGTGCCCCTTCCGCCACAGCGCATCAAGATGCTGTGCTGGGAGGATGTTCTGACACCACACGCCATGCGTAATGGCATGTGGTGTCAAGACATCCTCGGGAAGAGGTTGCAGTGGCCAGCGTGCAGCTGCCCCTCCCCATCCCTGCCTCGAGGACACCACAAAGGGCCCATCTGCAGAGGCCCTTACTTACAGATCATGTGCATATTCATATACACAGGTCTAACTTCATGCTGCAAAGAAAAAATGAGGTAGAAACAAGTTCACATGCTTCTGGAGCAAGTTTCCTCAGCATGCTAGGAAACTCATGCTGCTCCACACAGGAACAAAAGATAATGGTGATTCTTCTTGGGATAAATGGGAAGCTCTGCTCATCAATGGGAAATGGGAAGAGTCACTAGTAGAGCAATAAACTACTATAGACATGCATCTGAATTCCTAGAAGGTATCAGCATGTGATGTTGCCATTCCCAACACATTTCCTTACAACTTTTGCCAACGAGGTGACAATCTCACTTTGCAAGACCATCCCTGAAACTGTGACTCATTATGTTCCTGATGGCTCGTGATCCAGTTTTGTGTTGGATGTTCAGATATCTACATATATATGGCAGCCACCTCTGTGATGGCAACAATAGATGTATTTGAGAGTGTTAAAGGCACAGGTTATCCCAGCCTTCACTTTTCTGTAGCAGCCATGAGCAACTGCATCCTACACATTTATCAATGGCCAAATCCTGAAATATCCCTAGTGATTCAGTGTAGCAGCTGCTACTGACAGCAGTCTTGGGTTAGTGAGTCACTCACTGAGCCTATGTGGTGGGGGGTGGGGATAAAGAGGAAAGTGATGGAAGACAGCCTAGGCATTTATTTACACTATCAGGTTTACAATGAAGCTCAGTAAATGGTTTAGTCTGTGTGAATCAATGAATAGCACAGCATGAACCCTGTGAATCTTCTCACAATCAAATCACACCTACATTTCTCTGCAGCAAAGTGGAATTAATGGTTGTAAATTGTCTCTGTGTACACTGCAGCACTTGTGTCATTGGCCATGTTCTTGTTGATGTGTTCTTGCAAGTAGTATTGCTTTGCTCTGAGATGTCATGTCTGCTACACAGGTGTGCTTGGGTGCTGTAGCAGGGAAAAACACATAATGTTTTCTACAGTGCAATTGGCAGAACATCTTAGAAATATATCCCACTGAATTAAATAGAAATTATTCCCAGGGAGCAGCAGCTGATGGCTTCCATATAAATTGTGCTGCCATTCAAGGTTTAGTGCAGACCACAAAGGAGTTATCCAAGGTGATCTACCTGAACCAGCACCTTGGATATTTCCTGTAAAGTTCAGTTTACAACTCAGTCTAGACTCAGTGCTAGGATTCACCATTGTTCACAGGACTAGATCACTAATAAGTTATCAGATGCAAAGATATCTCTAGGAAGAGCCCTCCTCTTTGCTACCAATGAGTTGATTTGAAAAATCTTATCCATTTCTGCTTCCATTATTTGAGTTGGGACTTCGATTATTTCAGCCAAAAATGGTATAATTATTTCATAAAGATTTTCATTAGGACTTTCTGGTAGTCCTCTTATCTTTAAACATTTATGTCTTAATTTGACTTCTTTAAGTAGTCTATTATCTCCTTCCGTTTTTTGTGATTTCTCTATTTCCATTGTTTTGTTTTCCAAAGTTCCTGTTCTAGTCTGTAATGCATCTACTTTGACCTTCATCTTTTTCATATCTTCTGTAAGTGTTTTAATAGAAGTCTTAAGTCCTTCTATTTCCCTTTTAAAATCTCCTCTAATTTCTTGCCTAGATTCTTTCAGTTCCTGTCTGACATTTTTCTCTATTTTTTCTATTGCTTCCAGTATCCTCATATTGGGGTCTGCTGGTTTGGCAGATGTATCTAGAGATGGTCTCCTAGTTGAAGTTTGTTGCTGTGTCTGTGCCTGAGCTTGGGCCATCTTTCTTGAAATTATCTCTACTTTTATTTTGGCCACAAATTATCAAAAAAATGTTTGAACTCTATATACCCTGAGCCAAAAAATAGAATTCTTCTCCACACCTTCAATAAGTAAAGTACTCAGTTTCTCACAACACCTTCCAAAAATACATCAAACAATTTCTATAAGTCACTTTAAGACACCCCCCTAAGAATTACTTCCCAACCAGTGATCTGTACTATGCATCCAAATTATAATGTCCTCTAATAGGTTATCTGTGTCTCTATTCTTGCTGTTATTAAATGGTTTGTTTGTTAGGCTTCCACTATTCCATATAATCCAATTGATTAATTATAACAAGCCTTTCTAACAATTATCATATCTTAGAATTAATTTGATACTGTACTAGATTATCTGTACTTAAATTCTTCAAACAGAAAAAAAGTTAAGTTAATTATTATACCAAAATTAATTAATGTTTCTCAAATACAATATCTCAATATGTTTGTTAATATGTCTCAATTAATTAGGATATCAGTCTGTTAGTAATACAAGTAGGTAATTAAATTGAAACTTATAATATATGATTCAAAAGTCAAATTTTACTATTATCATAATTTGCACAGTTATAATTCCCAACCTATATTTAAGCACTTGTTACCACTTGTGATTATGTCAACTATTCAATGCCTCTTCCCTCCTCCACTTTATATTGTGTTCTTTCACCTCCCAGTCATCTTTTTCTCTCTGAAATGGTGATGTGCCATCCCCCCGTCTTCCTTCCATCATGGATTATCCTTTTGTCCTCAAATCTGTTTCTCCGTTGACCCATCCCCCGTCCTCCTTCCATTGGGGCCTTTCTCTGTTAAGGGTTTCTTTCTATATTTACAGATCTTTTATCAGTTGACCCATCCCCAGTCCTCCTTCCAACATGGTCTTTCTCTATCCTTTATCCTCCTCCTTCTACCTTCTTTATTATGTCTTGAAAGCCCCGAACAGTAAAAAAAATAAAAAAAATCCACTGTTGATTAATCTTCCTGACCTCAGCCTTCAACTTCTCTTCCCTCCTCTTATCTTCCTTCTTAAACTTAATATATTATAGTCTTTTAAGAGGGGAGATCACACTCTTGTTCAACTTTAACTGTGTAGCACTTTACAGCGACTTGTTACAAATCGCCATCTTGTTCCTTTTCACTTTCCCTTTTTTGCAGTCATCCACAAGATCACAAAACATCCAGCCTTAAACCAGTCAATCCAGTAGTTTTCTTATTAGTCCAAACAGTTCAGTTTATCCTCTATGTATCTGAAATAACATTAAGTCCTATTTCCTTTCTTAAACTTCTGTGCTTTACTTCAAAATGAGTGTCACTTTCACTCTCCCCCCACTTCCTGCTTAAACACTTCACTCAGACTTTCACTTCTCTGCTTTCCATTTTTCTTGCAGGTTTGCTGCTCGCAACCTGCTATGAACTGTTTATGTCAAATGCATGTTTTCCTAGAAGATCTTATCATTAACAAACTTACTTTAGAGCCGAATCTTCCTTATAAAGTTAAAAGGGTACCGGCGGAGCTTGGCTTGATTTCAAGCCCCGGAGTGCGGAGGCGGCAAGCTCGCAATCCTGCTACTTCTTCCCACTTACAACTTCAAAGTTCTTCTTCTTCTTTCCCTCTCCAAGGTCACAAGTAATAAATAATAATAATAAATAATAATAAAATTTATTTATATCCCGCCCTTTGGAGGCCCAATCAGGGAGGCTTACAACAATAAAAACAATACAATAATCCAATCCAATCCAACCCCCCCCCCTTAAAACAGTATTAAATCTACAGAATTTAAAATCCACAATCAACAAAACAATTAAAACCCAATAATAAAACCCACGGCAGTAATCCTCGCCATCCTTAGATGGGGCCACGTAAGGATCACTGGGGTGGGAGTGCCCGAGGCCAGGATGATTTAATCCGGAAAGGCCTGCTGGAAGAGATCCGTCTTGACAGTCCTCTTGAAGCTGTCTAACGATGTCAACAGACGGATCTCATCCGGCAGGTCATTCCAGAGTCTAGGGGCGGCAACTGAGAAAGCCCTCTGGGAGGTAGCTGCAAGCCTAGATTTTTGAGGCTGCAGTAAATTCCTCCCAGAGGACCGGAGAGCGCGGGGAGGATTGTATGGGAGAAGGCAGTCTGTGAGCCCATCTGATCCTTGTTCTGCCACAAGAATTTCACTCCACAACAGCTGCTAAATACAGAGTATACAGCACGTGATCCGCTCAGCTGCATTTGCTCCGCCATTGGTACCACCCCCTCTAAGGACTACTTTAGTCCTGTATTCCTGCACAGAAAGGGCTAGAACAGATGGCATTTGTGCTTTCTTCAAATACTATGGCTCTATGCTTCCAAGTTGTTCCTCTCTGATTTAACAATTCTTTTCCTACCATTTTTCTGCTTCTCTCATGTTTCACTAAAGACAAAGGAAGAAGTGGACAAAGCAATTATTTTCCTACTTTTATTCTCCCAACAACCTCACGAGGTTAGTGAGTGGCCCAAAGTCACCACATGAGCTTTATGGCTGAATGAGGATTTGAACCTATAAGGTGACAATGATGATATATTAATACTCCAGTTCCATTTCTCACTCCTTACTCGCTGCTATACACTGGTTCTTCTGTGCTATAGCCTAGTTTGCTCCCTTTAGAACTGTATATACTATTTGAACTAGCAATGTGATGAGGTAATGCTGTAGGCTTATAGCTTTTGTTGTTGTTAATTTCCCTTAAGTCAATCTCAACCCATGGCAACCCTATGGAAGAGACATCTCCAAGACCATCTGTCCTCCATTGCTCTGCTTAATTCCTGCAACCCCCTACCCATGACCTCCTTAATAGAGTCCATCCATCTGGCATGTGGCCTTCCTCTCTTCCTACTTCCCTCCACCTTTCCCAGTATTATTGTTTTTTTTTCCAATGAGTCCTCCCTTCTCATGACATGTCCAAAGTATGACAGCCTGTTTGGTCATCTTGGCTTCCAGAGAGGTTTCTGGCTTGATCTGCTCTAGGACCCATTTGTTTGTCCTTTTGGCTGTCCATGGGATCCTCAGCACTTTTCTCCAGCACCACATCTTAAATGAATTGATTTTCTTCCTATCATCTTTCTTAACTGTCCAGCTCTCACATCCATACATGATAGAAGGGAATACAATGGCATGTATGATTCTAATATTTGTGCTCTGTTGTGTATCTTTGCAATTTAGAATCTTTTCTAGTTCTTTCACGGCTATCCTCCCCATTCTTAATCTTTTTCTGATTTCCTGACTGTAGTCCCCATTTCTATCAATGTTTGATCCCAGGTATGAGAATTCTTTGTTAAGGAAAATGCAACATGGGACTTACAGTAATAGAAATAAAATGTGTATGTGAAAGTCACAGTGATTAAGCAGGAGCAATCATGAAGCTACACAGGTGAAAAGGATAATGTAATTTGGAAGCCTTGAGAGACAAGGACAAAGTTATAGAGTGTATATTGAAAACACCTGTTGTAGATTGCAAACACCTGAGATTCATTAAGTAGTCAAGGTAAAATGATGAAATACTTGGGTTGGTCTTAAGTATGGGATGATCCATGTAAACCAATCAAAATGAATGTACACACCCACTGGGTGGAAACTGACTAGTGGGTGGTGACTAACAATGGCTATAAGTGCAATGTTTGCCAATGCATATTGTGGAGTAGTTTTGGAGATATTGTGAAGTGTAGAGATTGTGATTTGTAGGGCATATAGTATTTATGTATATAGTAGAATAAAGTAGATCTTTTATATAAGACTACTGAGTTGTCTGGTGTCTTGAGGGAAGATACAAGAGCCAGAAGAATCCTGGAAAAGTTTGGAGACATCTCAGGAAGAAGAGTGAGAAGGCTTGGAGAGTTTGTCAGGGTCTTCAGCCTATTCTCTGAAACTCTGCTGCTTGGGAAAGAAGCATCAAACACTGATCAAAGCTGGTCAGCTCTGCTGCATAACAAGGTGGTGAGTTAGAGCCAGAGGTGAAGAGCTACAACTCCCATCATCCCTGACATTCTTTTACTATTTTTATTTCTTCATTGTCTAGGTTGAACTTGTGAAGGTCCTCGGTGGTCATTATTTTTGCCTTTGCACTTTCTTCTTTGATCTTCCTTAATAGGTGTTCCAGGTTTGTAAGGTTTTCTGCTAGTACTATGGTGTCATCTGCATATCTTAGATTGTTGATATTCCTTCCTCCTATTTTCACTCCTCCTTCTTCTGTGCCCAAGCGTGCTTTTCTTATAATATCTTCTACATGCAAGTTGAACAGATAGAGTAAAAGGATACAGCCTTGTCTGATCCCTTTGCCAATAGCTTATAGGTAGGACCGATTATTCTGATTGTTCATAGTATGACTTTTAAAACGCCATTTTTGTTACATCAAGTCCATTCTAAGATAGCTCAAAGTCCCTAAACCTGATTACAGAAGCATCCAAAGCTGGCTTCCACGTGTGCATATCTGCTCAGAAAGCCATTAAGGAAACTTATGACTTCTGGTTTGGAATGGTGGCTAACCGGTGGATTCTTGGTGTCTCTTCTAAGAACTACTAACCAGATGTGGCATGGGGCTGTTTCTTCTTTCAAGAAAAACAGCCTGAAATTGTTCCCTTGACATAGGGGACTCGGAGCTGTTCTACTGAGGTCTGGATCCTGCTCCAGGACAGCAGAAAGAAGAAATAACTATCAAACTGTCTGTCCAGTAAGGAGTGGAGAGCACCAAAGAACAATGCATGACCACATCTGTGCCCCCATTGTAGCTTACAATAACTACCAACTAATTATAATTGAAATGAGAATCATCAGCAATTTTGAAAACCCTTACTTATAATACATTAACTTTCAATGGAAAGAACACTCTGTCTAAAATAGTTACAGAAACAAGCTGACATTTAAGAATTAAATGAAGGATAAAGGATTTAATGTGTAACATTACTTTGATGAAATTTACAAGTTATAATAAAACATAAATAGACAAAGAAGTGAAGTTAGATATTTTTTTTAAATATAAGAGCCAAGAACTAAGAGTTGAGAGAGAGGAGAGACCAGAGACAAAGAGATCATAGAGATTGGAGACTGGAGAAGAGTTTAGAGACAGAAAGTGGAGAGTGGAGACCAGAGGTGAATAGAGACTAGAGGCAGAGAGGAGAGTGGAGCCAAAGAGGAGAGGAGATCAGAGACAGAGAGTGAAGAGGAGATCAGAACCAGAGGCAGAGAGGAGATTGGAGCCAGAGACAGAGATGGAGAGGAGATTGGAGACAGACAGTGGAGATCAAAGTTAGAAGGAGAAAGACCAGAGATGATATTGGAGAAAGATTTGGAATGTAAACTGGGTAGAAGTGAGGTGACATTGGAGAGAGTCTGAAAGAGACAGAGACTTGAGAGAAAACAAGTTTGGAGCGCAGAAAATACTGTGATTGAAAAGAGAGGAGGATGAGACTGAATGAAATGCTAGAGGGGGTGAATGTGCTGTGTAGCTAAAAAAGAATAGTGATTGAGAAAAACTGAAAAAAGTATAAGTTTCGAGCTACTTTTGTTTTGTTTTTTAGTTGGTGTTTTTGAGGTCACCAAACATGCAGCAGGAGGACGTGAAATCACAGAAAGGTCTCTGAATTGCTGACATGGTCAGACAAGAATCGGGCTGACAAGTTAAAAGAAAAACTCAGACATTTTGAGTTTTGGGTAATATAAAATAGCAACACTTAGTGGATAACTAAAAGGAGATCAGGAGAGAAGAATTAACAAAAAAAGAGACTTTGGAATTGGTAACATAGCAATATTTGATTACTGGTTTGAATAAATTTCTTCATTAGATTTAACACATTAACTAACCCTTAGTAGTTATCTATTAAATTAATAAACTAATTATTAACTGAATAGGTAATAGATTTTTAATTAAGAAATATGATGTTTTTGTTAATAAAATTAGTAATTTTATTATTAAGTGTATTTGTTAGACATTTAGAGCAACTTGTTCTATTGATTTTTTTCAGTAAATGAACTCAAGGAATTGATTTCCTCAATCACTCCTAGGAACCAAAAATGAATTGTTGTAAAAAAAAGAGAGAGGGAGGGAGGGAGAAGAGGAAGAAAAAGGAGAGGAAATGATTTATTATTGGTTATTGATTATTCTGTACTACTATTAATTACTGATTTTTGATTACTTGTCCTATCCTATGTATAGAAAATAATATCATGATTAGCCTGTTTGATAAATTGAGATTAGAATTGTAAAGATATCAAAAAGGAAAGTGAATAATACGATGGTAGTTACAACAAGACTACAAACTACAAAAATGCAACAACAACAACAAATACAAAGAAGATCTTCAATAGAACAACATAAAACACAGGATATAAGCACAATACATTTGGATGAAATAAGACAGATGAGATAAGAAATGAAGAAAGACAAAGATGAACTAAGACATGATATGAAAAATATGAAAGGAGAGATAAAACAGGAAATAAGATCAGACCTGAAAGAACTAACAGAAACTATAAAAACAATCTCAACAGATGTAAGACAAGTAAAATCAAGAGGAAAAGATCTGGAGAGGAAAAGCCAAGATTTGGAAGAGAAGTTGAAGGGAAAAAAGGAAAGAACTGCAAAATGAAAAACTAAGATGGGATTATAAAATGAGAGAGAGAGATGTTTGAAAATAAGAGGACTGCCAGAATCAGAAAATGAGAATCTCTATGAACATATGGTTACAATACTGGCAGACTTTATTGGAAGAGACAAAGAAATCATGGAAATGGAAATAGACAAATCGTTCCGGGTCAACTCTTGGATTGCAAAGCAAAAAAAAAAAAAAAAAAACCTACCAAGAGATATTGTAATATATTTCATGAGGCCACAAATGATACTACAGCAACATTTTGAAACAAGGCTGACAGTGAAAGGAGTGGAACTGCAGCTTCTGAAGGATATTCCAGGGTCCTTGTTGAGGAAAAGAAAAGAATATTCTTGAAGAACAAAGAAATTACGAGAAGTTGGAATAAGAAAGAGATGGGGAAAACCAGAAAGAATATCTTTCAGATATTAAATTCAATACAAAGTGCAAAGGAATTCTTGGAAAACTTCTCTAAAGAATTAGAACAACATTCAGAACAAGAACAAGAACAATCTCAGTCAGACATCCAAAATATAGAAAAGAAATCGAGAGAGAAAAGAATGCTGAAACTAGAAAGTAAAGAAGGGGAAATACAGCAGACAGAAGAAAAAGATCACAGTGATGTATAGAACTATAAAATGTCTTTCATGGAACATAAAAGGGCTAAATAGCCCTCAGAAGAGAAAGAAATTTTATCACTACTTCAGTGGGGGAGGGTAGAGAAAAAAGGAGGTTGTAATATATATAAATGGAAAAATAACAGCAAAGGAATTATTTAATGACCAAAACAGACATTATTTAGGATTAGAATTAGATTGGCAAACAGAAAAAACATTGTTAGTAGGAATATGCACTCCAACAGAAAAAAAATATTTTTTTCCAAAAATTAACAAAAAGTTTGAGTCAATATGAATATGAAAACACTATTATATTAGGAGATTGGAATGGAATCATCAATCCAGAAGTTGACAGGAAATCAGAAAAACTAATCAAAAAGAGACAGGGTAAACTTCCAAAAACATTTTTGACATAAAAATGTGCTATCACTAATGGACATTTGGAGAATAAAACAAGGAAATGCAACGGATTTTACTTTTTATTCAGAAAGGCACAAATCATGGTCGAGGATTGACATGTTTTTGATATCAACATCATTAGCCACCAAGATTGATAAAATGGACATTCTACCAAAAATCACATCAGACCACAACCCGATAACAATGGAAATTAGAAACAGACCAAGAGAATTTAATGGTGTCTGAACAAATCTCTACTAAAAGATGAAGAAATCTTGAAACAAGCACAAGAAAATTTAGAATTATTCTTTCAAGAAAATTTAAATAAAGAAGTGAAGCCCCAAACAGTATGGGATGCATTGAAAGCTGTGATGTCCAGCTTTTTCATTCAAAAAACCCTCAGGAAAAAAGAAAAAAGGAGGAATAAAAATGGACCAACTGCTACAAGACATAAAAAGGAAAGAAAGCCAATTAAAAAGAGACCCATCAAAAAAGGAAGTGAAGGAAGAAATACAAATGATACAAAAACAAATTTCAATAATAACGGTGGAGGAAATGGAGAAAAAAATCAGATACATGAAACAAAACCAATTTGAATTCATCAACAAACCTGGTAAATGGCTTGCCTGGAAATTAAAAAAGAGTAGAGAGGGGGGAAAAAACAATCTGGAGAATAAGAGAAGAATCAAGAATATTTACAGATCAAAATCAAATGAAAAAATTATTTCACAGATATTTTAAAGAACTATTTACACAGAAAGCAATAAAGAAAGAAGAAATTAAGGAATTCCTTGATAAACAAAAAATACAAATAATAAACAAAAAACAATGGGAAGAATTAAATTTAAAAATCACAATTGCAGAAACAATTCAGGCAATAAAAAAGGGGGGAAGGGGGGGAAACGAACAATGAAGGATTTCCAGTTTTATATTATTTAAAAAATGTAAATTACACAACCAGCCCACTACAAATGACAATGAATGCAATTCTAAATGGTGAAATACCAGAGACTTGGAAATCATCATACATAACATTAATACCAAAAGAAGATAAAAAGATACAGGATGTCAAAAGTTTCAGACCAATCACAATATTGAATACAGAAACAATTTTCATCAATATTGGCAGAAAGACTTAAGAAAACATTAATTAATTGGATAAATAAAGATCAAACTGGATTTTTTTACCCAACAGACATATGAAAGAAAATATGAGAAATATAATAAACATTATAGAGCAGGGGTAGGCAACCTTTCCCCTTTACGGGCCGAGGGACTTCAGCTCCCAGAAGCTTCAGCCATGCTGACCAATAGTCCCATGTTGGCCAATAGCTCCTGGGATTCTGGGAGTTGAAGTCCCTCGGCCCTTAAAGGGGAAAGGTTGCCTATCCCTGTTATAGAGTATCAGGACAAAAGGCCCAACAAACAAGCAGCACTAATATTTCTGGACATAGATAAAGCCTTTGATAGTGTTAATTGGGTATTTTTAATAGAGACCTTTTAAAAATGGGAATAGGCCTGAATTTTTTGAACTGATTAACAGCAATTTGTAAAAAAAAAAAAAAAAAAAAACCAAGAAGCCAGAATATTGATAAATGAAGAAAAAACAGAAACTTGTAAAATTCAGAAAGGGACTAGGCAAGGTTGCCCTTTGTCCCCTTTTTTATTTATAATAGTGTTAGAAATACTAAATAACAAAATCAGAGCAGAAGAAACAATCACCAGAATAAACATTAAAAAAATTCTAATATAAAATAAAGACATATGTGGACGACATGGCAGTAACCTTATCTAATCCATTGGAAAGTATTCCACCATTATTAGAAACAATTAATGAATATGGCAAATATACAGGCTTGAACATAAACAAAAAAGACAAATCTGTTAATAATGAACATGACAACAATTGAAAAAGAGAAAGTGCTACATCTATCAGGTTTTGAAATAAAGAAAAAGATAAAATATTTGGGAATATACATTACAATGAAAAACTTGTATCTATTCAAAAATATGGCAGGAAATAAGAAGAGACTTACAGAGGTGGTCTAATATGAATTTATCTTGGTTAGGAATAATTTCAACAATAAAGATGAATGTAACACCAGAGATGTTATTTCTTTTCCAGTCTTTACCAATCATAACTAATAACAGGACCTTTAAAGAATGGGGGGAAGAATTACCAGCATTTATATGAAACAAAAAGAAATCCAGAATAAAAATGAAAATTATGCAAGATAATAAAGAAAGAGGTGGACTCAGCATTCTGAATTTAAAAATACATTATCATGCTTGTAGTCTTGATTGGATCAGAGAATGGGTTAAAATTAAAGCTGAAAGACTACTACAGTTAGAAGGATATGGTATCTCATTTGGCTGGCATGCATTTCTGATCTATGACAAGATAAAAGTAAACAAGGAATTCAATAATCACTACATAAGAAAATCTTTACTGAGAGTATGGCAGAAATATAAACCAAACTTTTACAAAAAATTCCAAAATGGACCTCAGTAAATGAAGCATTCTATAGAAGAGAAAGAATGAAAGAAAGAGAATGGGTAACATAATGATTTATTAACTTTGGAAAGAGAAAAATATAGAATGAAAACGATTGATGAATTGTTAAATCAAAATTTAAAGTGTAATTCATTACTTTACAAACAAATCAAAGAGAGATTTAAAATGGATGAACTATGCCAGATAGAAAAGGAAGAAACTGAATTTGGGAAATTGATGACATATGATACCCAACATAAAACTCTGTAAATTTTTATTAAATTCGGAAATGGAGGAGGAAATAGTGAAACAATATATGATTAATTGGGCACAAGATATTGACAAACCCATATTTTTGAAGAATGGGAGAAAAATTGGGGGGAAAGGTTAAAGCATACATTAAGCTATGACATAAAAGAAAATTACTATAAAATTCAATATAGATGGTACCTAACACCAGAGAAATTATCAAAAAATATAAGAATAACAAAAATGAATGTTGGAACTGTTCAGAAAATCAAGGTACACTGATGCATATGTGGTAGGAGTGTAAAAGAGCAAAAAACTATTGAAAACAAATACATACTGAAATAGAAAAAAAATAGGCATTAAGATGAATTATAGAACCAACCACATATCTTTTATGGATGGGCTTTGCAGACCGGCCTAAAGGGCTGGCCTGTGGGTGGAGCTGGGGCGGGGCAGATGCACACCAGCTGCCCCAATCAACCCTGACACTGTCCTGATGCCGCACACCTGTCCACGTGGCGTGTGGCATCAGGAAGCCCTCCTGGCACAGCATGTACACATACTGCACCAAAAGGGTGCGGAAGAGCTACGGTACTGGCTCTTGGGGTGGCCTTTTACTGCCCCTAAAATGAGTGGCATTTTGCTACCCTTTTGGGGGCAGCAAAAGAGAGGATCAAGGCCGCGGCATGCAGTTGCCGCGGCCCTGATCTACTGCTCCCAGGGGCAGCTCTGTGCCACCCCTTTAGATGGGTCTGTAAAGGCCCAAAGATATAGAAAGAAAATTTGGAAAGATTGTCTTTTATATGATTATAGCCACAAAGTATCCTGATGAAAAAAATAGGAAAGTAAAGAACCAACTATAGAGGAATGGTTTATAAAATCATGTGATGTAATGGAATTAGATACACTCACGTGCATGTAAAGAGAAACAAAAAACAAATTTGAGAAAGAATGGTCACTGATAACCAAGTACCTCTCACAAAGGTGGAGGGGGGAAGTATAATAGCTCTAGTAGAATAAAACTAGAAAATATTATAGATTTATCAAATGTTAAATAATTTACAGCATTAGGGAAAGAACTAAAGAAATGTCTAGGACTGTTTGCTACAAAGTGGGTTTAAGAAAGGGAGGAAAAGGACATGTTGAATTATACTGAGATATATTGGTAATTTGAGATGCAATTATTGCAGTATGATTTGTATACCAAGAAGTTGCATTTCTCAGAAAGAACAACAAGCACATTAGGTAATGGGTTGAGGCAGGGGTTGAGGTCTGCTTGGCAGCCTGTCACTGCTGCACATCAGAGGAGCCTTCTAAAGCTTTTGAAAAGATTTAGAAGGATCCTTCTACCTCAAGCCCATTGCCTAATGCATTTTGGATGGGCTTTCCAAGAAATCTGCCCTGCACTTTGGGGGCAGGTCTTGCCTGCTGCTCAAAGTGAATGGCATCAGCAAGTCAGTCACAAATATACAAGTCACAAATCAAGTCAAATCAGCATATCATTTTTGCCAAGTCAAGTCACTGGAGTGACTTGAGTCTGACATAAGCCCAAGTCAATTGACTCAAGTCTACATCACTGATTTGTGGAGCTTGCTAAATCAAGATAAGATTGTGAACACTAGGGCTGTGTCTGCATGGGCCAGGATATGCAGGGGCAGCCCAGAGTATCCAGGCCACACAGCTGACCCAACCTCCCCCTGTTACCTCGTCCATTCCTGAACCACAACGGCTGCCTGCTCAGGCTTTCCTCTGAGTCACCTGGTATGTTCCCTGCCACCAAAGTTCGAGGTCAGAACAAGGCACCCAGTGACAAGCAGACAACCACTGCAGTGCAGGAACAGAGGGCTGTGGAAATTCCCAGAAGATCCAGAATAACAAGTAAGTTTTTAAAAACCATATAAGGGTGTTATACCCTGTTTCTGGGGCAGAACTGGGGTTTGGGAGAGGCATCATCCAAATAGGATGACATCAGAATGGGGGGTGTGGGGTGGAATAGGCCTTTTTGCCCATGCAGACAGGACCTCAAAAATCTGAATCAACCTTTCTGTCTTTTCAGTGTGCCTGAGAGAACCATGTGAAGCAATGAGATTGCCCCCACCCACACAGGAATACACTTAGGCCTGCAGATTAATCCAGAAAAACTAACACCCCCCAGACCCCTTTGGGGGATTATAAACAGGTAGCAAAATGTTATTTAATTGGTTATTTTATATCCAAGGAGAAAGAAAAGTGCTTGTAGGATTCTCTGTCTTTTGTGCCACCTCTCTAACCAGGTTATGCTATGTAGTAACATTTTTCTGTTCTGCTTCGGACAATGAACAACATGGGCTGTTCCTGACCTTAAAGGGGGGGGGGGGGGACTCGACAGTTATGCCAGGCTCCTACAGATGGAACAAAAGTGATAGGAATTTGCAGTATTTGCTGCTCTAGGTCTCATGGGTTTGTAAAATATACAAATGATGTTTCTGTTACCCCAGCTATTTTATGGCAACTTACAGCACCAGCCAGAATATTTTACTCACACCCTCAGTTGAGTTTATTTTTAATTACATGACATATCAGAACAAAATTCATTCTTCTCTTCTCCTTTCTTTCTCTTTTTAACTTTTCCTTAAATTACAGGGTAGTGCTACTCAAAGTGGGAATCAATGGTTCGGTCCAAGTTTCTAAGCTATTGGCTGCAGGTCCCCAGCAAGTTTTCAAGAAACAATTGTACCCAATGGGCATAAATTTAGTGCTGGTCACTGGCACATTGAAAAAAAATTGCTGCTCCATTGGTTATCCTGAGAAGCACTGCTATACTACATCAGTGTATCAGTGAAAATGAACTTTTGCATTATAATTCTAAAATAAATTTTTCCCAAAAAAAATGGGGAGGAGAAAATTTGCCCTTCTAGGCCCACCTCACAAACCAAACCCCAGTTAATTTTTTTATAATAAACCTTCCCCAAAGCCTTAGTGTGGATTCTAGTAATTGCTACAAACAAACCCCCAAAAGAATGGACAAGTGGATATGGTGGCAAACAACTGACAAAAACTGGGAGTTACAGTGTGAAAATTCACACTTTGCTAGACCACTCAGGAAGAGCCAAATATCATGTGAACATGACTTACACAAGCACTGCAGCCCTTCAGATGTTAGTAGGCATTCCTCACCACCAGCTGTAGTGGCTAGGGAGTTTCCAGGTCAACATCACCTGACGGGCCACACTTTACCCATACTTGTTCAACTCAAGAATTGCCTTCTTGAAATGCTAGAAATGGGTCTCAAGTGTCCACTCTCTAGTGGCAATGCTCTCGTCCCAACCCCCATAGCACAAACCTCTGTCTTTCACTAAGCTGTTGCTTCAACTTCACTACATACTACAAAGAGTTATCTTGTGCTTTAAACCTTAATTTCTCTAATTCGCTTGCCTCTGAGTTTGGCACAAAGCCTAGAAAATTCCCCTAGGGAATTCTGGGAACTTTAGTCCCATAAGGTAATTTTTCTAAGCTCTGCTTCAGTGTAAAAAAAAATTCCTAGGTAGCCTCCAAATGCAAAAGTCGTGATTCTAAACAATACAAAATGAATACCTACCTTTAAAGCCTTTAAAAACATTACATGAACCTTTAAAAACATCACAGCTGGTGAAATATCTTGAGTAGGTAAAAGCTCCTTCACAGGGAACCTTCTTTTATGCTTTTAGAGATCTGAGTGTCAGTCACTTTTGGCAATGCTTTAAGGAATTGGACATGAATTGATATGTCATGGTGTGAATAGTGGCTGTTTTTCTTTTCTTTTTTCAAAATGGAGTTAGGTTACTGAATGACATCCTGATAACGTGATAACTTGCCACCATTTGGTGATGACTGGCTGTCTGATGTGTCCTTCATGGATCCTGACAAATGCAGATGTTTTGTGGAATTGGTCATTTGATGACAAGGAGAGGGGATAATTTGAATAAGTACTGTTTTAGACCAGGACTCCTACATCCTCAGCCAACATGGTGAGGCTCCCTCCCCTCCATTCCAACTTCCTCTGCTGTGCCCTCTGAGGGAGAGAAGAGCCATCAGGGAGAGACTGAGGATCACAGAGACCATCAGGAGATGCCAAAGGTCTGAATCCAGCACTATTTGCTGATGTTTTAGACTACAGCTTCCATAATCTTTGACTGTACCAGCTGAGACTTGTAGTCTAAAGCATCTAGAGGCAACCGTTGTATAGAACCATTCATTCCTTGTTATGAACCATTCATTCATTGTTATGAAAAAAATGTATTTTCCTTGCTGTGTTGCTTAACTATCACATCCTTTCTTCTCATGATTTCTTGAGCAGTGTATTCCCAAAACAGACTCAATGTGTATATAGCCACCTTCTGTTTCCAACAGATACTCACAAGGCTGCTTTCAGTATCAAAACAACACAATTAGGGATGGGTGATAATTTAGGTTCATCCAATTTTTGACAAGAATTTTCCACTTCATATTCTGGATGGAAAGATTCAGAGATTCAAGAAAAAATCACCACCATGAAACTGGAAGAAACTACTAAATATAGCATCCATCCATTCCCCAGGGCCTTTTTATCTTTTCAACATTTTAATCTTTGCACATGCAGTCATGTTAATGCTAAACAAATTGCCACTTTTTGGAGTTGATCTTCATCTTCAAGAGGCAACAGGTACAACATGGTCCTCCCCATACTGGGAATCTATTAAATTTGGCTAAGTAGGAGAATATTGATTCAGGTCATTTGGGATTCATTTACCAATGTTTGGAAAAACAGAATTTGGAATAGAAAGAACCAGGTGTTTTTAAAAAATCAGGAAAAAGGAAAATAGAGCAATTTTCCTGTCTCTAAATATAATAAAAATGGCCCCTTTCTATACATGGAGGTTCAGTTCCAAGCCCCCCCCACACACACACACACACATGGGAAAAATTGTGGACACTCAAGCCCCATGTTATTTAATAGACAACAACATGCATGTATCCATGTCAGCCTGTTGGCAGTCATGCACTGCCATTAAATAATATGAGCCATGGCAAGCTGTGGATGTTCCAGTCTGCTGACAGATGGCTCATCAATGTGGCTGGCCCACTGTACAGTAAAATATATCAAAACTGTCCTATCTATTGATGTCCTATCTGATCATGATTCTCTGAGCATTAGAAATGCTGCCTAGATGTGATTGCTGGGACAAATAGTTGCCCCCTACCACAAGCTGATCAAAGTGTCTGGCCTTTTCACACTATGCAATTATAGCATTATGATTGCACTTTAACTACTGTGGTCCAAGTCCATGAAATTCTGGGATTTACAGTTTAGGGAGGTATATTCACATTTCTCAATCAGGCAAACCTCTGATACCTCTGACCAAACTACAAACCCCAGAATTCCACAAGATGTCACCGCAAGAGTTGTGGGATCATAAGGCTATCACTGTGTAGTGTAAAAGACCCTTCAGTAGCCAAGATGGACCCATGCTGGAATCACTACCATGATTTTTTTCCCCTGTCCCCACACATCTGATAGTCTCTTTTAAAAATCTGAGTTGAATTATTAATCCTTTATGAGATAATTTTGCATGGTGGGAGGAGGGGTAGAATTCAAATAAAGTAATTAATAATTTTTAAAGATGATCTCTGACAGGCAAGGTCAGAGCTATGTTGGAAAATAAGGAAACCTGTCATTTGTTTAGCAAAGTTTTTAAAAAGAAAAAGAAAAAGAAAAATCCCAGCCTGTACTCAGGTTGATTGCCTTTTTATGATGAGGCAATCAGAGCACATGTTTAATTTAAGAAGGGCATTGATGAAGAAGTCTAACTTTACCTTTAATTATAATTATAAAGGGATTTAATTCCCATATTATAATACATCAATTCTTTGGAGGAAAACATAAAGAGAGGAGATTGTTAGTTTGAATCATCTTTTCTTATCTTACAGTCTTAAACCTGCACACTGAAAGGGAAAACTTGCTAAACTCAGAGGGCTTACTTCCAAGCAGAGTTTGAAAAAGTTACATTTTTGACTACAATACCCCAGATTTCTCCACCAGCATGGCCTCTCTGAGATCTCATGATATGTATATATATTTTCAAAATGGGAATTGTAGTCTAAAAATTTAACTTGTTCTATAAACCCCCTTCTGTGTAGTCAAAATTTTACAGCCTCCTTCCCCCCCCCCCCAACTGGTTCCCTCCAAACATGTTTGGGTGTACCCTCTTGGCTTCCAGTTAATATGTCCACAAGTAATTCTGGAAATAGATTATGGGAAATGTAATCCAAAAAAAGTAATTTTTCTAAGCTCTTCAAGAACATATCAAGAAGGCTGTTCATTGGTAGAGTGGGAGTGAAACAACTGCTGCATGTCAACCTTCTATAACAAGGCAAGCTTCAGATATTTTGGATTAGATCCCTTCAGTCTGAACAATTGAGCTTGATGGCAGGGAACTGATGGGAGTTGTAATCCAAAATATGGAGAGGGTTGATCTCCACTTTTTTGTCAGCTAAGAAGCATCTGTCTTATGGATGCTGAATACATTTGGTTAACAAAATAAAGCATAAGTTGGTCAAATTAACTAAGAAGGTAAGAAAAAGTATCACCCAGGTCCTAGCTGGTCATACTGGTGAACAGACACACGTAGAATTGACCTGTGCTTAGTATGCATAGCATGGAAGTGTCCACATTTGTCTGAACTATATGCAGCCCTCATTTTTGTTTTGGTCCACCATGATGCACTTGACTCTGACTATTGTCTGGAATGTGGCTCCTAGGGCTCAAAATTTTCCCACCACTGGCCTACGCTGTTTCCACTTTAATCTAGAGAAGCATCACTGCTACACACTTTCCCAACACACAAAGGTCTGGGCCCTGTTAGTGGCTTACACTAATGTGTCCCCCACTTCTTTACCATAGTTGTGCAAAAACAGCCAGAGTCTCCAGGTGGTGCTCCATCCCACCCTCTCCCACTGATTGGACCTTCTGGTAGGCCTTGTGCACCCAGGGAAGAAGTAGCTTCCACCCATCCACCTCCAACACCAGAATAAATTTGCTAGTGAATATTTCTGCTCTGCCAGCAGTTCTGCTGGAACTTGGCCAGTGTAATTAAATTTCTGGATTGTTCAAGCTACATTAAGTACTTTCTCTCAATACCACTTCATATACACACAGGTCCAATCCACTACAGTTTCCCTTCTGTCAAGACAGACATAGTTCAGCTTGAAATTTGCTTTGGGCTTTTCTTTAAACACCACATCATGCCAAAAAATTGTCACTCTTGACTTCTAGAGAGAGAACAATATCTGGCCTCAGGACTGACAGTTTCATCTTTGAAACAGGACAATTTGGTCATCATGTTTTGCTTCTTACCATTGTCTGCACATGTTGTATAATTTCAGAACAAGAAATCCAAGCTCATTCCTGGCAGCAAGCTTGGAATGTTGGCCTTATTCTTTTAATGGTTAAGATTTAACCCTGGTCATCTCTAACCCTTGGTTGACAATACTTTTTTAAAAAAAATACTATGTAAAACCTTTTCAAAAGTCAAAGGTAACAATGAACCAGGCATCCACCCTTGCCCTAATAATAATAAGGATCAATTTTGTCCCTTGAACCTATTGAAATTTTGATTCACATGTACAAGCAAAGAGAGAAAGAATTAACCTCAAGGCTCTTTTCCCAGTCCTCATTTGATACATTTTGTCTGCTTCATGTCCAACTGCTGGCATTAATAGGGCTTGGAGTAGTTACCCTTCCTTTTTCAACATGGTCAATGGGCCAGGGCCATTGGCTGGAGGATTTTGTATATGCATGGGCTGTGAGATGCTAGGAACCTTTTCTGAGCCTTGAGTTTGAAAAGCAAGAAACTTCCAAGGGCTGCTCCAAGTTACTTTTCCTTGCATGAAACATTTGGATTTCCTATGCATCTAATGCAAAATGACAGTTGATTTCAAACAGAGGACTAATGGACTTGAGGCAAGACTGGTTCTACCATAATGCTCAGTGTCCTCCTTGTCTCTGGTGGCAGAAAAGGGAAGACTAGCAAAATGAGTATGCTCTCTCCCCACTTCAATTGCTGCCTTTCCAGCCTCCCACCACCACTATATTTGTGGTATTTTGGAGCCATTTTGGCTCCTACTTTAAAATAATGATGCCCTGGCACCAGGATCAGGTAAGCTGCACTTGCTGCATGGAAGCAGGGAGGAATACAGATTCCTGAGATGCTGGACCTGAAGTCACCTTTAAGTATCTGCTTAAGGGGGAGATGCTCCCAGCTCACTTCCAGACTCCCACAGCATCCTATATACCATAGTTGGGCAAAGTACATCCATAGGCCACATATGGCTCCCAGTGCCCCCTCTGCCCCCTAGATTTTTTTTTAATGTCCTTTGAGGTTTGCCAACAAAACTCAGCAGCAAAGCACTCAATGCACCATAGTCAATGAGAAAGGGTATTAAATGCAATATAATCAGTGAGCTAGTCAATAGGACAGCAAAAATAATTATCAATATGATATTGATAAAGGAAAGCCAAAACAGAGTGGGAGAGTACTAGCTTTTCCCGTGTCTCTCCACATGACATAGCACTTCTGTTATCCTTCCAAAGTGAGAAGGTAATAAAATGGTGCCTTTTGTCATACTGGAAAAACCCATTTGGCAAAAAGCACACTCCCTCAGGAAGGAGAACAGAAGTGCTCTAAGGGCATGCAGATAGGGATGGAAAAAAAAAAAAACTTCTCTGCCATTCTGTTTTACTTTCTTTTCTGTGTGATAAGACTCTGGTAGCAGATTAGAGAAGCCAGCATGGTGTAGTGGTTTGAGCATTGGACTATGACTCTGGAGATCAGATTTCAATTCCTCGCTCGACCATGGAAACCCACTGGGTGATCTTGGGTGAGTCACACACTCTCAGCCCCAGAAAATCCCATTATAAGTTTTCTTAGGGTCATCATAAGTCAGAAATTACTTGAAGGAACACAACAACAAAGGGTACTATCTAGGATAAAAGATGTTCATGTAAGGGAGCAATACAATGTAGATATCAATGATATTGTGAGAGGTTTGTAATGTAGGGAGTATGGACAATAAGGATCCTAAGTATGGACAACAAGTATCCTAAGAATTTTCCAGCTGTCACCACTGAGAACTAAAATTTTAAGATTATCACTAGTATGGATTCCAGTTTAATCAGACAAGTTAAATACCAAAAGAGATGAGGGTACATCGTTCTTTCTTTCTTTCTTTCACTGGGAAAAAAAGAATATACTTGCACTGAGATCCAGGATGAAGTGGCGTCTTCCATCAGTAACACACACCGAGCCAGAACCTGACTGGGGATAAAGAAAAGACTGGCTGACTTGAGACCAATCTTACTTACTTCCTGACAAAAGGGCAGCTGTCATGATGCATCTTTCCATCTTGATACAAAGATAGGGAAAGTATGACTCAGGGCAGAAAAACAGAAGGGCAAGTTTTGTTCAGCAGCCTAGTTTTCAGAGAAGTATAAGAATGAAAGAAGGAACTCATGGGGTACCATCCTCCTATAGACTGAAAAGAAGCTTACCTCTATTAATATGTCAGGGGCAAAGATTCCTTTTTTTTTAGCCTTTCTACTAACATGCTGGCTTTCAATGTGGAACAAAGTTTTTTGTATTAGGCTTCTACTAGGGCACTAGTTCTCAGCCCCTGGACCTGTAGATGTTTTGGAATTTGGTTCCCCTAATCCTTGACCATTGGCCATGATGACTGTAGCTGGTGAAATCTGAAGTCCGAAAAACAGGAAGACCAAACATCGACAATCACTCTACTGGGGTGTTAGGGTGCTTTGTTTGAGAAATCAGTAAAATAATGTTTCTTTAGAAAACCAATTACATGATTAAGTCAGGCAGCAAAGGAAGGAAATGTGCAGCCCCTCCAGATGTTGGACTTTGCTGTTGCTGTGTGCCTTCAAGTCATTTCCGACTTATGGTGACCCTAAGGCTGAACCTATCATAGGGTTTTCTTTGCAAGATTTGTTCAAAGCAGGTTTGGCTTCACCTTCCTCTGAGGCTGAGAAAGTGCCATGCCCAAGGTCATGCTCTCATGACTGAGCAGCGCTTCGAACACTATTCTCCCTAGGTGTAGTCCAACACTCAGATCACATTGGCCCCAGCTCCATAATTCCTAACCAATGGCCATTTCTGTCTCTGGAGAGAAAGCCGTTTAGGATAAATAGTATTGTCCTTTAAAAAAAACTCAGGTTGAAAGCTCCACTCAGCCTCAGATTGCCCATCCCTCTTATAATATATCAACTAGAGCAAGAGTGGGCATAGTGCTGAACATAGGCCACAAGAAGCCCCTGGGCCCCACCTCTGTGGCCCTTGAATCTCCTCACCATTCCTCCAAAGCCTCTCTTAATTTTTTTTTATTCAGTGTAGGTTTTGACCAATTCCACCCCCCAAAAAATTATGCAGAAAGCTCTGCAAATGTATAGAGATGCAAAAATACTCCTACTCTACAAGCACCTCAGAAGTCTATGCAACCCCTAAATACTTGTTTTCTTCTGCAGTCCTTCTCATAATGCCATCAGGAAGTGATGCAATATAATTTCCTGTCACCATTTTGAGAGGAACTCCAGAGGCAAATGGAGGTATTTCATGTTTCAGTGGAGGCAGGTGGTTCTCACACAGTTCTCACACAGTTGCCTACCCCAGCACTAGAGGAAAGAGTTCATCACACATTACAGAGGACTTGCTTTGCATGTAGAGGTTTCTAGGTTTAGCCTCCAATTACAAAGGAAGTTTGATTTATAAAGCCTGGAAAGATGCACTCAGACCTTCACATCTGAAACTCCAAAATAGCTCTTTCCCAAATTCAATGCCTTCAGTATGATAGTCCTCATCATCCTCAGTCAGGGTGACCATTTCAAAAAGGCCACCAAAAGGTCTAGCAGTGGCCAGAGAAAATCACTATAGAACAAAAATCTGTCTGCATTCTTGTGACTGAGAAGCAGTAAGAAGAGCCACTGGGGTCAGTGCAAAAATATGGAATGCAAAAAACGGAGACAGGTCTCAAGCAGCTGAAAGCCAATTGGGAATACAATCTTGTTACCCAAAGAAAAGTGTGCGGACTGGGGGGGGGGCACCAAATATGATAATGTTACTTTAATTGTTGGGGAAATTAGCTTTTGCAAGAGGATGGGTAACCTTTAGGACCATTTGCACCTGGATATGCCAGTAAAAACTGAAGAGGACTCCAAGTTCAGGTAGACTAAGGGCCAATGCAGACGCCCATTTGGTATGGCAGAGAGCCATCCCGGGAGCGGCAGATCGGGGCCATGGCAACCCCACACCATGGCCCTAATCCTTCCTTTTGCCACTCCAAAAGAGTGGCAAAATGCCACCCTAAGAGCCGGAACCACGGCTCTTCCATGCCCTTTCAGCACAGCAGCATCAGGATGGCATCGGGCTAGGGTTGGGGCAGCCAGCGTGCGACTGCCCCACCCCAACTCTACCCCCAGGCTGGCTCTTTGTGCCGTTCTTCAATGGCCCTAAGAGAATTCCCAGAGGTGGACTAAGAGAATTTCCAGAGGTCCAAGTGGGGTTCAGAAAAGGAAGAGGCACTAGGGACCACACTGCAAACATACAATGGCTAATGGAGCACACCAGGGAATTCCAAAAGAAAATCAGCATGTGCTTTACAGACTATAGCAAAGCCTTTGACTCCATAGACCATGAAAGGCTATAGAATGCCCTTAAAGACATGGGAGTGCCAACACATCTGATAGTTCTGATAAGGAATCTGTACTCAGGAAGAGGCTACTGTCAGAACAGAACACGGAGAAACAGAATGGTTCCCAATTGGCAAAGGGGTCAGACAAGGCTGCATCCTTTCACCCTATCTGTTCAACTTGTACGCAGAACATATTATAAGAAAGGCAGGCTTGGACACAGAAGAAGGAGGAGTAAAAATAGGAGGAAGGAATATCAACAATCTAAAATATGCAGATGACACCATAGTACTAGCACAAAACCTTGCAGACCTGGAACACCTACTAAGGAAGATCAAAGAAGGAAGTGTAAAGGCAGGTTTTATGTTGAACATAAATAAAACCAAAATGAGGACCTTCACAAGTTCAACCTATACAATGCAGAAATAAAAATAGTAAAAGAATTCTCATACATGGGATCAAACATTGATAGAAATGAGGACTGCAGTCAGGAAATCAGAAGAAGATTAAGAATGGGGAGGGCAGCAATGAAAGAACTAGAAAAGATTCTAAAATGCAAAGATATACAACTCAGCCTAAAAGTTAAAATCATACAAGCTAGCCTATTCCCTATTACCATTTATGGATGTGAGAGCTGGACAGTTACGAAAGATGATAGGAAGAAAATTGATTCATTTGAGATGTAGTGCTGGAGAAGAGTGCTGATGATCCGATGGACAGCCAAAAGGACAAACAAATGGGTCTTAGAGCAGATCAAACCAGTAAACCTTGAAGCCAAGATGAACAAACTGAGGCTGTCGTACTTTGGACACATCATGAGAAGGGAGGACTCATTGGAAAAGACAATAATACTATGAAAGATAGAGGGAAGTAGGAAGATAGGAAGGCCACATGCCAGATGGATGGACTCTATTAAGGAGGCCATGGATATGGGGTTGCAGGAATTAAGCAGAGCAGTGGAGGACAGAGGGTCTTGAAGATGTCATATCCATAGGGTCGCCATGGGTTGAGATCAACTCGAGGGCAGTTAACAACAACAAAGAGAATTTTATTTAGAAAAATGCAGAGTGTGATCACATACACATTCAATGGCAATTCACTCAGACACAACATTCAGAACTAACCAAAATGGAAATTTGGAATCCAGATAAAAGAGTTGGGGTTTTTGCAGGAGAGTGATAATTACCTGTCCAATAAGTAAGCTGAAATGGCTGAGACGGGGTGGGGGGGTGGGGGTGGTCTGAGGGCAACAGTTTTATACAGAGGCTGGAACAACTGTATGCAAATTGTGAGTGTGCAGAAACTAGATTCTTGGGACCAATATTTATACCTGATATCTAGTCCCAAGTGGTGGGCTATCTTACAAGGTAACAAGGGCTGGATGTCTTTCCCAGGAATCAACAATAGGAATCTGGACTAGTTGATGGCTTTAATTTTAGTGTGACAAAAACAGTGATTGGATCTGGACAACCCCAGGGTGACTGGACTGGATGAAGTGTCTGGGAACACAGCAGGTGATAAGCAGAGAGGTTGCCTCCATGCTTTGGGTGAAAGGAGATCCTTTGTCTCAGATTCCAAGAGGAAATGCAGATGACTTGAGGAAGGAAAGAACATTTAGTGCATCCACTTATTTTGATTGTATTTTTACCAGAATCATTCACATGCCTTGTGTCTCACTCCTTTTCTCCTGGAAATCTGACCTAGTGTTCCTAAAGGTAATAATAATAATAATAATAATAATAATAATAATAATAATAATAAATTATTATATTATTATATCATTGATCTATCAAGAACATGCTGACTCCAGATATGAAATATGGGAACCTCAAATACAGTGCAGGGTATGCAGGAGCGATAACACTCTGGCTTCCAAAATTAAATGAATAAAAACAAATTTACTGTGAGTTACAAACCAGTTCGCAGTGGTATTTTACAAAACCAGCTATTTTTACTGTGTGGGGAGGGGGTTGCTTTATTTCCCTCTACTATCTTTTTTTAACTTTCACCTTTTCCCACATTTTCCCCCTAATCTTCTTGAGTGTCAAACAAGCATGTGGAGGTACAGCCCCATTTCCAGTTGAGAGAGGAAGGCAAAGCCAGCAGCAGCAATGTTTCCAACAGATCATGTGAATTAGATAAGAGCCTCTCTCTCTCTCTCTTTTCCCCACATTTAATCTTTTGCTGTCCCAAAATGTCTTTTTTGGCAATCTGAAGCGCTGCTCACAATAAAGGGCTTGACATGTAGGGGTCATTTAATACACTGTTATTTCAAAGACAATTGTCAAAGTGATTCACTGGCAACACGATGCCCATGATTAACTCTGTGTGGAATGTGACAGCTACCAAATTGCCACAGGCATGTGTAGAATGATATAGCAATGCATCAGGCAAATGGTTAGGTTCTCTCCTCATTGCTTCAATAGCCATTCCCAGCCAGCCAGCCAGCCAGCCAGCCACCCCAATATACAAGGAGCTTATCCTTCCCCCCATGTGTTTCTAACAGATTTTATCATCATTGCAGGAGGCACTGGGGGAATCTTGGGGCCGTTTTAAGCTGCCCTTTTGTATACCATTTGCTATTATTTGTTGCCTCTTTCACAATAGAGCACACTATAATTGCAGCCTTCAGACATGGTCAGAGCAAGGCATCACTGCTGTTTCTCTGCTCGCTTCTTGGTGCCCAGAAACACTTTGTGGAATATTAATGTATCATGCCAGAGCTCCTGACACATAATGCCATCCTACCAATTGATGTCATTCTCCCCTTGCCATATGGCTGGGTATTTTGAGGCTTCTATGGGTATTTCCCCCCCTACTGTTCAAGACAGCTAGAAGCTCCCTTTCAAAGGATAACCCGAGGAGTCCATCTATAGCATTCCCCTTGTCCCACAGAAGGCAGAAGAAGGCATGTCAGCTCTAATGAGTTCCTAACTAGGCCGGTGCAAAGTCATTTTTTCCAAAGTGTGAGTGTAATAGGATTTCTAAAAGCAAAGCACACAGCCTTTCCCTTTCTCAAATAGCTAATGGCTGCTCCTCTTCCAAACATTTATTTTATAGTCACTTTGTGTATTGTTCTCTGGCATTTTAGCTAGCAGGCAGTCATTTCAACCATGATATATGGAATCTCTGTTTGTGTGAAAGGGGAGGCCTTTGCGTCTACAGCAGAAATCTTTGTGAGGAAAGAGACATCCCAAACAATTCAAATCCTAGCTCTATTTACTAGGCAGAACACGCGGTCTGAAATTCGAAAAGAGCACACAGAAATACATAATGACTGAGTAATGTACACCAAATAAATATTTCTGCTGCAAATTCTCAAGTAAGTAATAGCTTGACAGCTAAAGCCATAGACCATGCCAGTGAGCATCAATAACAGCAAAAGCCAATGTACAAAATGAGAACAATACCTGACACATGCAACCATACAATCTGTGGGCACCACAAAATAGCTCTCATGAAATATACCTGTAAGATACATTTTAAGGCTGATTTTTAACAATGGAGGTGAGGGAACCACAATGTTACACATTATTATTTCTTCAGGGAACACCAGCGATGTAGTTTTTATTACTGTGGTTCTGCCAGCAATCATATTTGTTGGAGTCATCCAAAATCTGTTCAAATTGTTGCTTCTGCCATGGTTCAAGCAGCATGAGCTGAGAGCCTGTGATTCAGCAACCTTCCTAAGCAAAGCAAAGCAGCTTCATTTATATACCACTTCATACTGCGCTATGGGGTGTCTAAGTGGTTTACAACTGTAAGCTCATTGTCCCCCAACAGTTGGGTACTCATTTTAGCAACCTTGGAAGGATGCAGGCCTGAGTCTAGCCTGATCCCTGGCTAGTATTGAACTCGCAACCTTGTGGTCTATGAGTGAGTGGCTGCAGTACAGGCATTTAACCACTGTACTGCACCACCAGGGCTCCTAAAGATAACAGGGACAGCCTGAGATATTTTGCTGCCTGAAGCAAAAATATCCTCCTCCCCCCACCCTGTTTCCATGTACTGAAGCTGGATGGACTGAATCATGTGTCAACACTGTCTGTAGGATAGGTTCCTTCAGGCCAGCTAGGAGCAACAGGTAATTTAAGAGATTCAAGCCAAGCTGGGAGGTCAGGAAGAACAAAGATCCACTCCTTCTCACTTACCCATTCATCCTCTCTTTGTTTTCAACATAATAAATAATTCAATAGCAGTATCTTCAGTTATTACAGGGGAAAAGACAGGATTTTGTTGTTGTTGTTCATCCTTTTAAGTAATTTTGGAATCAGGTACCACTCTAAAACAATTCTACCTGAGATCTACCAACAGATTCTGATCTATTTTCTGTTTTCTCCTGAAACAAAGGCTGCATCTGCACTGTAGAATTAATGCAGTTTGACACCACTTTAACTGCCATGGAGCAATGAAATGGAATTCTGGAACTTATCATTTTGTGAGATATTTAGCCTTCTCTGTCAAAGAGCTCTGGTGCCACAACAAAATATAAATCCCAAGATTCCATGGCATTAAGCCATGGCAATTAAAGCAGTGTGTTAGCCAAAGTGCATTTTTCTGAATTTTAGTGTGTGTGTGATATTCCACATGATCTCAGATGTACCCTGCAGTTGACCCCAAGTGTCACCTGGGTGATGACAGGCAGGTCATACCAAGGTCACTGGGAAGACTGACAGAAACCCTCACAAGATAGGCAGATAGTGTGGGAGTTGCAAATGGACCATCATCACCTCCATAATCAGAAAAAATGGGTGATAATTGTCTAGATGTCTCACTTGATGGGCCAGCTAATGACTTAATCCTTTTCCCATTCACCTTGAATATTGCCAGACTGGATTACCTCACCCATACAGTCTCACACCTTTGCCCTGCAGCTAGTTTTAGCCCTTAAAAAACCCTGGATTTTCCTCCTCAGTGTGCAAGTTTGGAGTTCATGGGAAACTACATCATTGTGATCTCTAGTCTAGTTACAGCACTTCCATTCAAACCAACGCTCTCAGAATGGCTGTGTTCCAAGCCACTTCACCTAATTGGATCCTGGAGAAAGCCTCATCTGTAGTATCACCCGTAGTTTTGCCTCAAAATCTTTTCCAAGCTAACCCCTGATCTCCTGAGTCTTGAATGAACAAGTGTATGAGTGTGAATTAATGTGTGATTGTCTCTTTAATAAAATAATACTTAATTGGAGAATGCTGTCTCTGTATCAATTCTTAGATCCATCAGCCTCTTGGTATACAAGTGGGAGACAGTCTCACAGGGTCCTTGTAGCCAACCCCCTCTCAGTTTAAGCTAAATAAAATTCCCCATCTTAGACTTTTGGCTACAATTAGGTGGAGAATGCAGGGGCATTTAATTGGCTTTCCCCCCCAAAAAAAAAACTACAAATTAGGTAAAAGTAATCTCCCCTGAGGTCTGTGCCCTCCAACCATGCAAATGAAGTGTTCAGATCCCAGATGTAAAGATTACGGGGATTGGGAGAAATAGTTGCAGACGTAGGGATAAATAGGAAAGTATGTGATTGCAGTTCTTGTGTGACTGGCCATAAGGGCAAAGGGCTATCTTGGGTTGGCTGATCCCATTTCATTCTTTGGTTGGACGGCTTGTCAGCTGACTTGGCTCAGTGATGAACATTCAATCACCGTTGGATGTGTCGTCAGAGCAGATCCTGACACCTTATTGTGATTTTCTCTATTGTGCATTGGGAGACAGAGGCAGGTCCCTTCCCATTCAAACCATAAAACCAGGTCCATAACCCAAAAACCACAGACACGACCTTGGACAAGCAAGGTAGACAAAAGTGGAAAGACGTCTCGGCTGGAGGCTGTAAATCTGAGCACAAGGTTGGGACAAGCCACAAAGGCAGGTATAGACCATAAGCCCTTTCAGTCAACAGATCACCTTGGATGAGCAAAGGCAGGCAAAGGGAGGAGACATCCTTGTTCAGAGGCCATAAGTCTGAGCGCAAGGTTGAGAAGGCAGGGAGGAGGTCTCCCAAGTAAAAAATACTCAGGTGAGGGTCTAGCTAGGGACTCAGGTTCTGGTGTTTGTTTTGGGGCCTGCCAAGGGTAGCATCCCAAGGAGGATGGCAGTATCAGGGCTACCTAATGTAAGGATTGGCGTGAGACCAATCAGATCCTCTGGCCAGGTCTAGCAGAGGTTACAACATAGCACTTACTGCAGAAGTGACCCGGTAACCCTCATGAGGTGGGTGGCAGCATCCAACCCCATCCCAGAGTTTGCTAGCAGAAAGTGGTTCCCAGTTGAGGCTAGGAGGGGAAGAGGTTTGCACCAGAGTTTGTTAGAGGGAAAAAGAGATTCCCACCAGAAGTAAAATGGAGGTATCACTGACAGCTTCCAGACTGCTTAAGGAGGAGCAGGTCCAGGATAAGCTCAAAAAATGGATACTCATTTTCCTTACCAAGGACCCATTTGCGACCCTCCTGGAGGTTTACAATGCCAAAATGGCAAAGAAAGGGTTAAGGAGCATTCCCAAAACAGAAAAGGATAAGTGGGCCCATTGCGGCATTTGAATGTTAACCCATGAAGCCATGGAAGAATATAAGAAACTAAAATTAGATTCGGATGTATTGAAGAGCCAAATTGGAGACTTGGTCACACAAGTAAGAGAAAAGGTGACTGAAAACACTATTGGTGCGCACCGCCAACAATGCCAACCAGAGGGTGGAGAGAACAGAAAGAGAGTACATGAAATTGAGGAAACAAGTGAAGGAATTAAAGGCTAAACTGAGTCAAGCCAAACAAGCCATGGACTTTCTTCTGTCCAAGAAGACAGAAGGGGCAGTATTGGCTGATCACACTGCTTGTGAGTCCTGCATTAGGGAATTAGAAGCCAAATTAAATCTAAGATGTGAAATAGTGGTGGCAGTACACCCAAAAATCCTAGAATCTGCCACACAAGCAAACATCCTCCAGGATAACTCCATGTCTGAAGAGATCAAGACACCCCCTCCCTACAATCCCCAATGGAATCACCCCAAAGGGAACAAACCCAACAAAGGATTAAGTATTCCAGGAATTCCATTAGATCCAGTGAAAAATCGGAGCACAGTAGAGACTAAAAACACTGCAGAAGATGGTACCATTACCAAAACTCTAGTGGAGACCATATCCTGGACGCTGTCTGAGATTAAAGCCATAGCGGATCAATTAGGAATGTTGAACCCCCAGACGGGAGCCAAGTGGATATCCACTGTAATCCTCTCACACCCCAAAGCCAAGGCACAGGACATAACTCAGGTTGCTAGACTATGCAGAGATCCCAGCTATTCAGGACCCTTCAAGGCAGCAGTATCGAATTACGATTTGGCTAATTTAGAGCTGCACGAATGGGTAGCTAGGATGGTGTAGATCCTATGGCCTGGAGCCATCTTACGGGTGAGATACCAAAATGAAATACAGCACCATGACGAAGCACCAGACACATATGTAGCCCAGAAAAAGATGCTAGGCATCTTATCCGGAGCTATAGGACTAAATAAAGATGGACAGTCACTTCTAAACGGCATTGAGGTCATTTGGGAAATCTATCAAGGATTACACGAATCAGCTAAAAATTACCTAGGATCAGTGACCCTATGACTCCAAAACATGGATTGGCAGGGATTTATGCAACATATCCAGGAGGCATCCCAAGTATATTGGACCAGGGAGGCACAGAGGGAGATGGCCAGAGAAGTGTTAGCCGCAACCACTGGGAAAAGTTCCAAAGTGGGAGGCAAGAAGGGAGAGAAAGATGGAGACCCAATCCACATGGTTACATACCGTAACATGGGCCCCCACTCCAAACCTGTACCAAAAGAATCCAGAAGATTCAGGATCAATAACCCCTTTCGGAAAGGACCTAAGATCAACTCTCAAGACCATCCAGAAAATCCAAAGCCCCTTAGGCAATCACTTCAGGAAATTCGAAACAGCATTTGGAGACAGCTCCGAGAGTTGGGATTCAGCAGGGAGCAGTTAGATGGGAAGCCCAACGTGGAGTTGATGGGCCTCCTAGACCAAGCCACAAGCAGGTGACACAAAGGAGCACCCAGTCAGGGAGAAGGCTTTTCCAACTTCCCCAACCCAGACCATTCTGTCTAGGGATATCCGGGATCCCCTCGCTTGCAGAGAGCATGGGCAGACCTATGACCCCATGGGCTAAAACACCCACTGCCTGACAGAAAACAAATCCTCGTAGAACAGGACCCATCAAAGTCCCAGAAGGCTGCAGATACCATTCCCATCACAGCCCCTAAGGCAGAGCCATCATGCCAACATATAGTAGCCACATTAGTACCAGATTTGTGGGAACACCCCATCATCCATGCAAAAGTTGGACCAAAACCCAAACAAAAACCAGCACAGCTTCTAGTGGATTTCAGTGCAGCAGTTAACACTCTTCACCCCAAATTGGTCATGTCAGGGAGCAAAATGACACACCACATGGAGCTGGTGGGGTACAGGAAAGGAAGACACCAGGCGGCTATATGGAAGGAGATTCCATTACAGCTTGGCCCTGTCCTAGACCTCATACAGGCCTGTGAAAATCAGGGTGACGATGACAGAATCCTAGGAGTGGGATATCTAAGAAAACACAGGCTGACCTTGGATTTGGCTAAAAGCCTCCTTTGGCAACTGGAAGAAGGCCCCCTACAAATTTCAGCCATCCACAGATGTGCTGCCTTAAAGACCTCAGTGACCCTTTCCCCCATAACCACAGACCCCTGGGTAGCAGATTTCACCGAGGTATGGATAAAGGCCAAAATAGAATGTGGGACCATAAAGGGAGCTTGTGTACTCATAGAAGGAAACAATCCCCCATCACAGAAACAATACAAATATCCCGAGAGGAAGAAGAAGGAATTGCAAAAAACAATTGAGAGATTGTTAAAATGGCACATTATTTTGCCAATGCAGTCTATCTGCAATTCACCACTATGGCCCTACTAAAAGCGGATGGGGTCATGTGGAGGATGACGGTAGATGTCAGGGCAATTAACGCAGTCACCCCCCACACCCCCATAGCTCCCGTGGTAGTGAAATATAATGAAATCTTGGTGGCTATAGCAGCTGGAACCAAGTTCTATAGCATTATAGAACTAGCCAATGCTTTCCATTCTATTCTGCTGCATGAGACCTGCTACTACAAATTTGCATTCAAATTTCACGGGCTCCAGCATGTGTTCAAAAGAGTCCCACAAGATTTTCAGTCCAACTCAAGTATATGTCACTCACACGTGGGCAAAATATGGACAAAATTGCAACCCTCATCGCAACTCCATGTTTTGTCCTATGTGGATGACATATTGGTCCACTCAGACTCACAAGAGAAAACCACTGACATCACCTGAGAAGTATTAGAACTAATCAGGGATACTGGATTCAAGGCTAACAGAGAAAAAGCACAATTGGTCCAAACCCAAGTCAAATATCTGGAACTAAATTTACAGATAAGTCGCAGAACCCTTGATTTACAGCAAGTGGAGACAATTGGTAAACTCCCAGCTCCTACAGATGTAGCCTCCTTAAGAGCATTGCTAGGCACTTTTAATTTTCTAGAGAATTTATAGAAGCATTTGCCATCAAAGCAAAGCCTCTGTACTCTCTATTAAAGAAAGGAGTTTCTCTCTTTTATTTTATTTAAAGGCATCAATTCTAAATATAAAAGAAGTATAGTATTCCACAGATTGGAGAAAATAAATAGTGACATCACATGTATACAAGAAACGAAGATAAAGAAAAAATATGTTCAATATATAAGAAATTATAAGCTAGGTAACTCTTATATTGTGGTGAATGAAAAGAAGAAAAAAGGACTAGCAATATATGTAAAAAGGAAATATCATTCTCAAGAACTCTTTGGTGACGAAAAGGTACATACTTTGGGGTGGAAGTGAAATTAGAAAACCTAACTATCTTGGTAGTTGGAATATATGGCCCACAAGATAACAGAGAAAGATATTTAGACAGAATTCATAATGAATTGAAGAAATGGGAATACGAAAATATTGTATTGTTAAGTGACTGCGGTATTGGAACCAAAAGGAGATAGAGCATCATTAGAAGGGCGGAAAAATAAAAATAAGCCAAGGCAAACTGCCAAATTCCTTTTTTGAATTAACAGAAGAGTTTGGTCTACAAGATGTCTGGAGTAGTAAATATAAATATACAAATGGATTCACCTTTTTTTCACAAGCACATAATTCTCTGTCAAGAATTGATTTATTCTTAGTTACTAAAACATTGATGTTAAAGACCAAAACTATGGAAATTTTAACTAAATGTATATCAGACCATAACCCTATTATGTTGGAAATTCGAGAGGAGAAAAAATATTACACCTGGAAATTACAAGAGGAAATTCTAAATGACAAAAACTACATAAATAAAATAAAGGAAACTTTGAAATATTTTTTTAAAGAAAATAAAACAGGAGGAATGGCACCAAAAACCATATGGGATGCAAGTAAAGCTGTTATAAGGGGAGTCATCACTAAACTACAATATGAATTAGGAAAAAAGGAAAAGGAAAAAGAAGATAAGATAAGATAAGGAAAGAACTAAAAAAGAAAGAAGAAGAATGGAAGAAGAATGGAGACAAAAATTTAAAGTGTGAAATTGACAATCTATAACACCAAATAAAAACTTTGATGATTAAAGAAATAGAAAAAAAATAATAAAAGCAGTGAAACAAAGGTATTTTGAAGCAGGGAATAAAGAAGGTAAAATACTAGCTAATAGACTAAGGAAGAGGAGAGAGAGAAAGATAATTACAGAGATAAAATACAAAGGCGAAACAGTGATAGATCAAAGAAATATTAAGAGGATTTTTAGAGAATATTATAAAGACCTATATAGTAAAGGACCAGAAGGAAATATTGATAGACAGCAAATAAATAACTATTTGAATACACAGAAGATACCGTTGTTAAATGGGGACCAGAGAGAAAATTTAAACAAACCAATATCAGAAAAAAAAATAAGAGAAGAAATGGGGAAACTGAAATTAGGGAAAACACCAGGTCCAGATGGGCTAACATCATTATATTATAAAAAGATGATAGAGGAAATAGTGACTCCATTAAAAGATGCAATAAATAGTATACAAACTCAAGGAATACCTGACTCTTGGAAGGAAGCTAACATCTGCCTGATACCCAAAGAAAATAAAGATTTGACTGATATAAAGAATTGGAGACCCATATTGCTGACGAACACAGATTACAAGATATTTGCTGCCATTCTAGCATTAAGATTGAAAAAGATTTTTACAACCCTGATCCACAAAGATCAGAATGGATTTATTCTAGGCAGACAAGTAAAGAATAACATAAGAATAGTTCTAAACATTATTGAATTTTTCAAACAACACATTAACAGAAAATTGGCCATGATCCTAATCAATGTGGAGAAAGCATTTGATAGGGTCAACTGGTCTTTTTTGCAAGAAGTGATACATAGAATGGAAATGGAAAACATGTTTTCAGATTGGATTAAAGCGATCTATAAAGAACAAAGCGCTCAAATTATCATAAATAATGAGAGAACAGGTAAAATCCAAATACAAAGAGGAACCAGGCAAGGGTGCCCTTTGTCACCACTCTTGTTTATTATTACACTGGAGATATTAAATAACAAAATCAGAGAGGATAAAAAGATAAGGGGGGGTCAATATCAAAGGATTTAATTTTAAACTACAGGCATTTGCAGATGATATCATCTGTTTTGTAGAAGACCCAAAGGACAATATAGAAAGACTTGAAGTAACTAATGAATATGGAAGCTTAGCGGGATTTAAACTAAATAAAGATAAAACTTCAATACTGACTAAAAATATGGATACAAAGGAAGAAGAAGATCTAAAAACAATAATGTGATTCAAAATAGAAAAAAAGTTAAATATCTGGGCATTCAATTGACAAAAAGAAATATAGAGTTATTCAACAGCAATTACTTAAAAACCTGGGGAGAGATAAAGAAAGACCTGGAAAAATGGAAAAAGTTACAGTTATCATTCCTGGGAAGGATAGCTGTAATCAAAATGAATATACTACCTAAACTCATATACTTATTTCAAAATTTACCTATATTAACAAAAGATAAATATCTTGAGAATTGGCAAAAGGAACTGTCGAAGTTTATATGGAAGGAACAAAAAGCAAGAATAAAATGGAAATTGTTGACAGAAGACAAAATAAAAGGTAGATGTGGACTCCCAAACTTAAAACTTTATCATCAAGTGGCTTGTTTAACATGGCTAGAGGAATGGTGTACACTTAAGAATGAAAGGTTACTAACCCTAGAAAAAACAAATATAATATATGGATACCATGCCTTCCTTTGGTATAATAAACTAAAAGTCAACAAAGATTTTTCGCATCATATCATTAGAGACTCTCTTCTTAAAGTGTGGACGAAAATAAAACATCAATACTATAGCCAAATCCCAATTTGGGCATCGGTGCAGGAGGTTTTTCTAGGATCATCCAGGAGGGAGGGGAACCAATGGTTAATATATAAAGACTTATTGAAATGGAAAGGTGAAAATGAAGTTGAAATGAAAATGGAGGAAGAACTAACCAATAAAATAGGTAAGAACTGGTTTCGTTATAGACAATTGAAGGAACGATATAAAACTGACATTAAAAACAACAGGATTACAAAAGATGAGTCAATAATAGACAAGGTAATATTTGGAAAAAAAGATAAACATATTTCAAAATATTATAAAATACTAAAAGAAAGAGATTTAGAGACAGAACAAGTGAAACAAGTAATGATCCAATGGGCCCAGGACATTGGGAAAAACATCAACCTAAAAGCATGGGAAAGCTCATGGAAAAACACTAATAAATACACCCTATGCCATGATTATAAAGAAAATTACTTAAAGATCTTCTACTGCTGGTATATGACGCCAGTTGTATTAAATCAAATTTATAGCACAGGGAGTGAAAAATGTTAGAAATGTAAATCAGCGAGAGGAACCCTATTCCATCAATGGTGGGAATGCAAAATAGCAAAAGACTTCTGGGAAGAAATTCAAGAGGAGACATCTAAGATGTTAAAGGCACAAATACCATTGGACCCAACATTTTTTTTATTGAATATGACAAATATGATTGAACCAGACATGGAAAAAAATATAGAAGAATACTATTATATATAGCCACTACCACAAGAACAGTATATGTAAGAAATTGGAAACAAAGTAATATATCAACAATAAAAGAATGGGAAAATAAAATGAAAGAAGCAGTGATACTAGATTCATTAACAGCATTAATTAAAGATAAACCAAGAGAAAAAGTAGAGGAAGAATGGTCAACAGTTAAGGAATATTGGAAAATGGAAGATTATTAATTGTTTATAGATCATAGAAAGATAGAAAACTGAAAAAGGGCAAGACGAATAAAATAAAGGGATGAGTAAGATAAAGAGAAAGAACATAAAAAGAAAAAATACATAATGAGAACGTACAAGTCAAGGTTTCATTTCAAATGAAGGTAGTAAGAGGTAAGATGAGGAAGTCAACAATAATAAGATAAGAACAGAAAGACAGAGCCAAATAATGAAGAATGAAAGATAAAGTGTGAAAGGAAAATAGATCTTGATAGGTTTGAACTTAGTTGTAAATGGATATAAGAGAATCATACACAGATGTATGATTGTATGAATGTTATACTTTATATGTTTAAATGTATGTATGTTTATATATTTGTTTGTATGTATAATTTTATGTTTGTATGTTTGATTTTTCTATTAAAAATTTTTTAAAAAAGGAGTTGTGTCAAAATGCCTTTGTGACACTGAATACTGATTTGGCAAAAGCTCCCACCTTAGTTCACCCGGATGTTAGTCAGCCTTTTTATATACAGCTAGCTGTGTCAGACAATCATTCTTTCTCAGCTCCGAAATGGAATGCAAAGCGTAGTAGCCTACACCTCAAGAAACCTCTCACCCACAGAGAGAAAGTTCAGTCCATGTGAGAAGAACTGTTTAGCATTAATTTGGGTGCTGACCCACTGGGAGTTTATCATTGGAGGAGCCAGAGTCATAGTGCAGACCCCCCCCTCCACTAAAATTTATCCTATCAGGCAAAGTACAGGATGGTCAGGTACATAGCACACGGATATCCAAATGGACCTTGGAGATGCTCAAGTGAGGGATAGATTACTACCAGCAAGCCAATGAGCCTTCAGCCCCCTATGGACTGGTAGTCACAGGAGCAGGTCATGAGTGTCCATTGCCCCCTGTCACTAAAACCATTTGACCAGTGCAAGCAGGAAAGTCCTTTCAGGAAGCATTATAGGCAGGCTTTAGGTGCTGGTTTCGCAATGGTTCATCATCCTGCCCAGAGAGAACCCACTTAACAGGATTTGGTGTGGTGCATGTGAATGATGGACACACATTGCTAGGATCAGTTCGCCCCCATTCCAGTTAGGCCGCTGGAGTAGAGGCACTTCTTGCAATGCTGGATTTCAAGGATACAAATGTCCCTTTGGCTATTTTTATGGATTCACAGTGGACTGTCAACACAGCGACAGATTGTCTCCCCATATGGATGTTGAGGGAGTGGAAAACAAATGCGGATAAGCCCGTAACCCATGCAGACAAGTGACAGGTAGTGGTTTGATTGATCCAAGAGAGAATGGCCCCTACTTACGTCTCGTTTGTAAAAGGACACCAAAAAGAAACAGGAGAAGAGGCTGTCAAGGAATGGATCCTGGGAAAATGTCCAGATGTGGGATAAAAAGTAACAGGGTTTCCATGAGCAACAGAGCAGCCGTGAAGTGCCAGCATGACGTGCTGTGTCACTGAGAGCTGATGCAAGCCGAAGCAGAGGCTTGACTCAGGCACATGCAATCCTGCTGTGTTGCATCAGCCAGGTGAGTGGGCTGGACTAGATATCCCTGGAGGGGGTAATTGTATATAAGGGAGGAGTGTTATTATACAGTGTGGGATCATTGGTGTATAGTGTAATGCGAGTAGCTTTGTCAGTCAGGACAAGCATGTACATAGAGCTAGTCATGTATTGGAATTTTTTTAAACACAAACATAACCTGGCTGCAAAATGGCTTGGACCAGTGAAAATAACACAAAGAGTGTTGCCTGCAGTTTACCAAGTATGCATTCCCAATAGACATAGCAATAGGCTAAAGTATTTCCATTCCTCCCAGTTAAAAGAATGGAAGGGTGGACCAACAGCAGTAAGACCAGTAAGCTCAGAAGGACCCTATTTGCCAATGGTAGACTTGTCAAAAAATTTCTTATGTCGCGAGGGAGGATAGACTAAGCAATGCCTCTCTATCTCCCTAAAGGGACGAGAGATGGCTTTATATACCTGGATCACCTGGGCACTACTATGGAAGGTGGTAGGGTCCACTACAAATATATACACAGCCCAGTTTGTCACTAACTGGGAATTCAACATAGAGGCACAGTGCCATTGGGCACCCCCGTATCCAGGGATTAAGGAAGTTATAGATGCCATGGATGAAGCACGAACATGGTTTGACAAAGGATTTCCCATAAAATTAAAGACCAGGATATACATCACAGAAAGCCACACCATTACTTACCAAGTGATAATGTTTGGTCCACAAGGATACATACAGGTAGAGGCAGACACTGGCAGCCTCCCCTTAACACCAGGATTTTGGAACCAGAAACTATTTAATCTACCAATAACTAAGATCCTCACGTCTTTCTATACTACCCTAATCTTAGACCCCCAATGTCACCCCTCGTGGGATTGGAAAACAAGGGTGTTCACTTGTAACAATGTCACACGAACGCCTACTGGGTGCCACATATAACATGAATTGCCCCTATATTCCTCTATACCGCCCAGAAGCCCTCTGTGAGCCTACTTTGTATTTGGGAAACATAGTAATCAGGAGAGATGTATCTGCGTTTATGTACTCAGAGGCTCAGCCCACCATCACCACAATGACACTCAATTTAACTGCAGTTAATATAGCCAAAACTATTCCAGTGTTTTGAAGGCAGCCTGATCTCAGTGGGAACAGCTAGAAAAATGGTGGCACCCAGTGACTCATCCGCATTTCAGAAATAAAAGACACCTCACCAGAACCATATTAATAGGTTTAGGTGTAGGCAAAGGTGTCTTAAACGCCATAAGTTTCAAGGTTCTAGCCAACAGGGGGACTATTAGGATCCAAAATGCAAGACTTAGGAGTTTCCATATCAACAGGTTTTACTAATGTTGCACAAGGGGTGGATTTAATCAGCCACATCCTACCTCAGTGGGTTGGAGTAGACAAGGAAATAATCATAGACCTTGGACGTTCAGTACATAACAGCATTTATAACCTTTCCATTGCAATACAGTGTTCCCAGGTGCAAAGTAGTTTGAAATCATTCCCTTCCCAATTAATCCAAGCCTCTCTAATGAGGCTGATACATCCAGAAGTAATGGGATTACTTAAGGCCAGATGCCCTGATTCCCTTCAGTATCCAGCAGATTTAATGAAGGTGGCCGGGGCCCAATGAGCCAACATGATTCTGAAAATAGGAATATATCATGAGAAAATTGGAGACCCTCAAATCATACACCCCACATCTCACCTTGGACTCCTGCTTGCTGAGAGTAACACTACCATGATCCCAGAAAAACTTTTGCATTGGACCAATACTACACACCTTTTTGATTTGGCTGGGAGTGTCAAAATGAACAAATGGATGCATTGTTATGGCAGTCTAGAAGGAACCCCCATACAGAGCATCCAAGAGCACATAATAATACCAATTAAGAGACCATTTTGGTGCAATTAACACACAACTGTTTTTGTCTCAGGACCCTGTGTGACCACGTCACAATAATGCCTTCAGAATACAGATTAACCATAGACAGCTCTAGAGGGAACTCGTGTTTTTGTAGAATTCATTTGATTGATTGTTATGGGAAGGAAATTTTACCACAAAATGGTAAAAGATTAAGTGACAAATTGTATCAAATAGACAATAAGCTCATCCAGGGGTTTCATCTGGAGGATTAACTTCTAATTTCTCAGTGACTACATCTTTTAAATGATTTGAGCAAAGCTGTCAAACAAATTGAGCAGAAGACACAGATTAAACTAACGGTAGACCTCAAGGCTAAACAGATAATTAAAGTCACCCAAGAAATCAAGCACACAGACAAGAACTCATGGTGGGGGTCATGGAATTGGTCTTCTACTAGACAAGCCATCCTACGCCTGGTCACAAACCCCATAGCCATCATTATGGGCATCCAAATTTTGACAGTGGTGGGCTCTGCTAGCTTAATTTGCTGGGTTAAGAGACAACGCAGAGTTCTGTGCCCTTCAGTGTGAGTTAGATCTCCCCCACCAAAGTCATCCAAGTCATAGCCATGACTAAGAGTCTAAAGAAGAAACCTCTTTTCTATTTTTGAACTAAAAGGGAAAGGTGGAGGAATGTTGTCCCTCACCCTATTTTTCTTACTGGAGGGTGGAAAGAGCCATCCTTGGAGCTACTCTGCTAGGCAGTATGAAAAAAGGGTGAGTAATTGGCTCAGCCTGTTTGGTGCCTTCACAGAGCTTGTGGATGGCCTTAGTGCAATGGACCCCTCTCATGAGAGTGTTTATCATTCTGCCCAGGCCATCTTGTGGGCATGCAGGGACCCCCAGATAACCAGGAGTCTGCCCATCATATTAACTCCAAGGATGACCATTTCCAGCCAGTAATGCAAAGCCCCTTCACAAGAACTCTGCAGGGCAATTTTTCCTGAACTTTTTGCCCCTTCCCACCAATAGCAGTGCTTCTATAAGTTACAGTGAGATTTGATCTTTAAAACCAAATGCATGGCTGGACTCACCAATCCACGCTGATTATAAATATATATGTCCCGGGGCTCCAAGTCTGTTTTTGGGTGGGTTTTGCCAAAATTTGGAGTAATTTGCATATTTTTCCCAGCAGCCCCAACCCGATTCAGGAACTGACCACAACCAAAATGGATACCACTGCCTCTTAAAGGCCAAGCACCCTCAGTTCATTTTAGCCAATCAGACTTTTCACCTTGCCACTTGCATGACCAAGCCAGACCCTATCCTTGGCCTTTCTATGTTAAACCCGGGAGTTTTCAAAATGCCGGATGGCTACTCCGATAATTTTCTTTGACAAAGAGACCTCTCCTGCATCTAAACACCAGTTTGACTCTGCAGGATGTCAGGGGACTAAACCTTTTTCCTTTTCCTTTCTGAAGGTCCCCATGGCCTGTAAATATAGTTAGAGGTCCTAAGCTTTCCTTTGTACATTTTTTTTCAAATGAACAGTAACATTTTCTGTAGAAGCAGGTGGAAAGCTATATTTAGAAGTTAACTTTTTTTAAAAAAAAAAGTCTCTGTTACCCAAGTCTCTTGGGAAATATAGAACTACAGGGGAAAATAGAAGTAGATTTTTTTAAAAAAAAATGAACAGTAACATTTTCTGTGGAAGCAAGGGAAAGCCATATTTAGGAGTTACATTTTTTTAAGTCTCCATTTCCCAAGTCTCTTGGGAAGTATGGAACTACGGGGATATAAAAATCTGAAATCTGGTTGAGAGAAGCCAACAACAGCATGGACAAGCACCTATAGGAAGCCAGAACAAACTGTAAGAAATTGCATAGTGGGAAATCCCAAGAATATTGTGAAACTCCCTATGAGTAGGTTGAGTTCATAGTCATGAGGATAAAGAAAAGGAATTAAGTAATTAAAATGTGGGAAGTTGTTTAATAAACTGATGGAACAATTGAAGAGTGAAATGACTAAATTTCATGAGAGGAAACCATTTTGTGCCATTGGAAGTTCTTGCCTCACTAAATTGTAAGACCTAAACCTAACTTGCCACTCCCAACTAGTGTTGTTGTTGTTGTACACCTTAATGTCATTTCTGACTTATGGTAACCTTAAGGCCGCTCTATCTCAAGGTTTCCTTGGAAAGAGTTGTTTAGAGGGGTAGGTTACCTTTGCATTCATCTGAAGTGGAAAGAGTGTGATTTGCCCAAGGTCACCCAAGGGTTTCCATAGCAGAACAGGGATTCAAACCTCGGTCTCCAGATACGTAGCCCAACACTCAAACCACTGAACCATGCTGACTTTCTATACTACACCCAACTAGTGTAGACCCACTGAATAAATGGGAAATTCATAAGCCAACACTTATGTAAAATCCACGGAATTAATTTCTCTAGTTGGAACAAGCAATTGGATTTTGTCCTAAGGGTTTTGACACACACATACATACATACACACACACAGTGGGAAAGGGAATGTGTGTAAATAAATTAGAGGACTATCTCCTAAAAGAAATGTTGAAAGGGATCAACACCACATTTGGAATGAGTATCTGAAGATTTTCCAGGTTCTCTGGTAATCTTACCTCTGCAGTACAGCAGGCTTGAATTCTGTCTGGCATTTATTGGCATTTATTACAGATTGATCTTTTTTACCTTGGCTTTCTCCCCCTTTTCCAGCCATGAACTCTTGGGAGCTCTCTCTTCAGTTTTATGATTGTGTTTTTATTTGATTGTTTTATTGTCTTACAGTACTGAGTTGTGAACCACTTTGCACAAATGAGAAATGTTATAGCTTCCACTAACAGGTGATTGTCAGAAATGTAGCAAGTAAATCACCTCATTCCCAAATCACTTCTTTGCCATACCAATAAAAGCTTGATTTGTGAAATTTCTCTGTGTTAGGCAGTGGTTAAATGAAAAGAATCAGGAGGAGGAAAGTGGCAACCTCAGCAGCACCTGCAGTGACCCCTGTCCTTTGAGACACTTATTCAACACATTTGCCCTCAATGGAACACCTAGAAGCTGTTTCTGCCTCCAGCATCATTCATCACTGGTCCAAAGTACCAATTTGTAGGTAGCATCTTAGATGGTTGCTTGGCAACTGTGGATAGACTCCAGCATACTAGGATCAAGCAGCAAATAAGAGACATGATAGGAGACAGCCATGCATGCACTGCTGGCTGGGGATGAGATAAGAAAGATTTGGTGGGAAACTACTGGCAAAACCCACAGGGTACAAAGTGGAAGAGGCTGAGGGCAAAAGAAGCAAATATTTGGATGATGTAGTTATCATGAAGAAATAGGGCAAGAGGCTACTGTCAGGACAGAACATGGAGAGACAGAATGGTTCCCAATTGGCAAAGGGGTCAGACAAGGCTGCATCCTTTCATCCTATCTTTTCAACTTGTATGCAGAACATATTATGAGAAAAACCATCTTGGACATAGAAGGAGGAGAATAGGAGGAAGGAACATCAACAATCTAAGATATGCAGACAACACCATACTATTAGCAGAAAACATTAAAGACCTAGAGAAACTATTGAGGAAGGTCAAAGAAGAAAGTTCAAAGGCAGGCTTACTGTTGGACATAAAGAAAACAAAAGTAATGACCATGGAGGATCTTCACAAGTTCAACCTAGACAATGAGGATATAGAAATAGTAAAAGAGTTCCTATATTTTTTGATCAGAACAGGGGATGCAGCCCCTCGTCCTGTCCTGTCATGTCAGACACATGGACAGAAGGAGGAGCGACCAGCCTGCAAAAGATACCCTCCACCTACCATCTTAACTGAAGACAGAAACATCAAAATCCAGCATCTGAATAATATCTCCAATTTTTTCTCCTGTTTGGTTTGTAATATCTTGCCTGATGAAGAAGCCAGTGGAGCTTCAAAAGCTTGCAACAAGTATATTGTGCATTTTGGTTGGCCAATAAAGGTATCACTGTTGGTGGATTTTTGATACAATGTCATAGTAAATTGGTATTCCTTATGATATAAAATGGCAAAATCAAGGTTAGTTGGGGGGGGGGAAGCTGTGAATGGTGGAATCTATGAATGGTAGAATCCAGTGGCATTACTAAGGGGAGTGTAGCCTTCACCAAGTGATACCCCAAAAGAGAGGTAACACCTGGTTGGGCCTCTTCCCACTGCTCCCTTCCCAGATTTTCCACAGCAGTGGAAGCTCACAAGGAGACCAACACTAATGCAGTGAAGGAGAAGCCTGAATGTGCCCTTTTGGTTGCTACTGCCCCACCAACACACATACACACACACACACATGTACCAGATGGTAGAATCTGTGGAAATGGAGGGTCAACTGTAGGGCCAATCCTACCATTAGGCAGAGTGAGGCAACCACCTCAGACAGCTGAATATGCATGACATGAAAGGGCAGCAGATGATTATTGGGTTCTATTTGGTTTGGTTCTTTTGTATTTTCACAGTAAGTCATGAGGGAGAAAAAAGCTGGTGCAATTTTCTCCCTTAGGTGCCAGAACAATTTACTTGTTTTTGCAGCTTGATCTGAGGGAAAGAGGGGCCATCCATTGCTCCACAAATTGTCTTGTGGTTGCCCTGCCTGTAAGGACAGAACAAAGGCAGGATGACACCCAACCCATAGATCCTTCCCTTCTAGCAACTGTTGACCTTGAACAAATCCAGAATGTCAGCTTTTAGCTCACACTATTTGGAAGAAAATTATTTCTTGGCTAACCTTTGTTTGCTGCCATCCTTTCCTCCATGAACCCAGTCTGCTGTTTGATTTTGCAGAAGTGAATCATTCAAGGATGTCTCTGGAGACAATGTCGCTCCTTGGCCTAGCACATCAGTCAGCTGTGACATACACCTCTGCCATTCTGAGCCAATTGGTTATCGAGTTTTTACTCCCTTAAGAGGCCCATCATAAAATCAGGTGCATGGCGCATCATTGGTATTTCATCCTCACAAACAACTTCCCACCAATATTTATATAAAAGGGAAAATCTTCAGAAATTGTCCACCACTTCTGCAGTCAGCATGCTTGTTCTTGGATCTAATTGCTTTCTTTTTCTTTTGCAATTGATTTGCCAGGCCTTGGCTACCCTTCTCTCTTCCTAATTAGGTGTCCCTTGCCTCCCCGCAATGCTTAGTGCAGAAGATCTTCTTAAGAAAACAAACTCCTTGCTCATCTTGCAGACCTGTGCTGTTCATTGCAGATACTGACAAAGCAGGTCATTAAAACTGAAAATAAACACAAACAAGAAATGTGTGTTGAGCAAAACTGTGTCTTGAAAGTGTATATATATATATATATATATATATATTTTATTTATTTTTTTTGATAGATCACAGGTTTTCTCATAAAATGGGCCTAGATTCAATCCTTGCTTTTCCAAGTAGGGCATTCATATATATTTTTAAGTCTCAAGTTATTTTCCATTATATTTCTAAAGAGAAATATAAAGTTTTCCAAAAAAAATGAAAGACACAGAATTCTCCCCATCCCTTTATTTATTCCTCGCTTTCCTTACAGTTGAAATTCCCTCCAAAGGGCTTAAACAAGGATCCTGCTCCAGGCTGCACAGAAGAAAGGAAAGTTGTGCTTTACTGTTGAATCTGTGGAGAAGGTAAGGCAGAGGACAACCAGTGTACTACACACACGCCCATTCTGCTTCTTCACCGATCTGCTGCGGGGAGGTGGAGAGGCCCTTTTTCTGTCTTATTGTCCCATGACTTACAGATTAACCTCTTGTAGCAACCTGGGATCAAGCCTTCTTCTTGGTGGCTCTCTCTTTAGAAACACTCTCCCCTAGGGATTACTGGGTGAGCAGCATCTCATTCCCTGTTATTTATTGCAGGGCTAAAACATGAGAAATATCGGACATAATGGCAGTTTTGCCTTGTTGGTTGTTTGGTTGTTGTTGTTTTGCTCCCCTGGGTCATTTGAGCCTTTTTTCTAAAAACCTTGACCAGATTTTTGCTTCTGAAAAAATGAAATACTGAACCAAACTTCCAGTGCAGAGGGGGTGCTAGGGAAACATTTTTATGGGTGAGATTATTGGAATTTTGTTTTCAGGCATGGGGGTGGCAGAGGAGACCTGGGGAATCAATGTGCTCCCCTAACCTCTAAAAGTTGCTCATAATGTCATACAGAAACCCAGATCTCAAAGGGACAGCACTTTGGGGCAACTGGTCAGGCAGAAAATTTCTCAAGGCCCTTCACTGATGCTGATGCCTCTGGAATGCTCAACTCTGCCCTCACATATACAAATAAAATATTTCCTCCTCCTCCATCTTCACCTCTGCCTTCTCTTTGTTACTCATCCTCCACTTGTGCCATGCTGTTTATAAATGATGTGCATTTTCTGTGTTAGCTTCTTTTTGCTCCAGTTTTTAGCCCCAGAGCTCAACTTCATGTTCCAGAAGCATCTGAGGAAGTAGACTGAAGTCTACAAATGCTCATGCTGCCAAGTTCTTTCTTGATGCTACAAGATCTCTCTACATACTGTTACCTGCTTGTGTGACAAGCAATATGTTATAAAATTCCCTTTTCTACACAATCATTAATAGTACAGGAGCCCCCTTTGACTTTGGCAATCCTAATACTCAATGAGTTGCTGCTGCACAAGTGACAAATACCAGAGGTTAGAGGTTACATCACAAGAGAGCTTTTGAAGTTGGGGCCAAGGATTGTATGTGACCCAGGAACTGTAGGGTTCCCATCCCAGACAAGGGTCTAGCAAGCAAGATTTGATTCATCTCATGGAAGATAGGAGAGGAAAGGGAACAAAATACTTCATAGAGGCACAACATACATGGCACAAACACAATAACTCCATCTTGTCCAGCGGCTCTTGAAGATATAAAGATATATTAGGCATAATCTCTGTCAGTCTAGCAATCACATCTAGAGCTATGAGGGACAGGGACTCTCACATTCATTACATGGTATTGGAGAGAAAGTAATAAGACTAGCAAAGAGGGAAGGAAAAGAGAGATGCCTCTGAGTGCATGATATGGCTACCAACTGTACCTGAATGAATCCTCCCATCTTTGCCACAGCTTCAGAGATAAGATGCCTCTTGGGGACTGGCTCAGCAAACCTAATCACTACAGCTCCTGCAAGTCATCTTAAGAGGCACATTTCATTTATCTCAGTACCAGGTTCAATAGGAGAAGTAAACACTTACATATTCAAGTGTACCTTTATCACATCCTGGTTATTATGTCTTTCCTTTCATCACAAATGTATCTTCTTTAATAAGGCCAATGTACAGCCTTAACTATTGTTCACTCTTTCCACCTCTGCAAGTTATTATTTGAAAGGGAAAGTTTTAATCAAGCAGACAGAGCCACTCTTGGACTTGAGCTCATTTGCAGAGGAAAATACATGATTCTACAATGTCTGCAGTATAACATTCTCTCCATTATACATCAAAAGCATCTGTACTCTTGAAAGTTTAATCAAAGACTGGTCCCACAATGCAGGTGTACCACGGCCACAGTCTCCTTAAAAATTTCTGTTGGGGGGGAAATCACCTCCTGAGCAATGGCTCCTTAACCCCACCCCTGAGGGGGGGGGGGAATAAATCTTCAAATCCCCTGATAGATGTTCCATCCTTATGGTACCAGGTACCCATTATTATTTAAAGAGATATGCCTTTATTCATGCAATCAGAGATTCATCAAGCCTAATAATAAATTCTCCATATCTGGTTTCCCAGCAATAGATTATGCTTCAAAATATTGACCAAGCTACAGTATTTTTCATGTTTGCTGCTTATGCAAACCTGGAACTCTACTGTTACAAATAACACCCCCTTTCCCTATACATGGGCTTCTTTCATACTACACAGCTGTACCACTTTCATTCCACTTTAACAGTCATGGTTCACCCCTATGAAATCCTGAGAGCCAGAGAGCTCCTCCGGTACCTCTAACCAAACTAAAAAAACAAGGTTTCCACAGGATGCAGCTATGGCATTTAAAGTGGAATTATAGCACTATGATTGTGTAGTGTGAAAGGGACCCTGAACAAAGAATGATACAGGCCAGGTTATAAACAGTGGCAAATAAGGTTCAGTACACTGGATAGCCCCTTTAAAGTCCAGGATAAATCCCAGGGATGATTTGCCTTCCCATGACACAGGAGCGATGAGCTGCTATTGGCTCTTGTTATTATCATTTATTTATATAGCACCATCACCATACATGGTGCTTTACAAGAACAACAAAACAGTTCCTTGCCCTCAGGTTTACAATCTAATTAAGATATGACACAAAAGGAAAAGGGGATGGCAGTGTGGGAGGGGAATTAGGTCCAGCAGATACTGCATCTTCTTCCGTCCCTCTGAGGCCACAGCAATGGCAGTTGGGATGGAAGGAGGCTCCTTCATTTGCTTCTGAGCCTCGGCATGATTGAACCAGTGATGGGTATAAAGAAGTTGTATAAGCATGCCAGCATGGTGTAGTGGTCTGAGCATTGAAGACCAGGGTTCAAGTCCCAGCTCAGCCATAGAAACCCACTGAATGACCTTGGGCAAGTCATACACTCTCAGTCACAGGGGAAGGCAATGGTAAATTCCCTCTGAACAAATCTTGCCATGAAATCCCCATTATAGGTTTGCCTTAGGATCGCCATAAGTAAAATATGACTTGAAGGCGCACAACACACCCACACCATGTAAACATGCTAGTGTTCCACAAATTAGTGCCCTCCAAATGTATTGGACTATGATGGCAATGTTATCTTGAAATCAAGTGAGCTGTAATTCAATACATCTGGAAGGCACGAGGCTGGGGAAGGCTGCTTTAGGATAATTTTTCATAAGAGAAGTTATGTTCTCACTCACCTGTATAATTGGGTTTTGATTATTTGTTGTCTGTCTCCTTCTCTCCCTCCCTCCCTTATTTTGTTGTGACACCACTTGCTAATCATAGACTACAAACTATCTTACATTAGTGCAAAGACATAGCAGTAAGCTATTTGATCTGACCAAAGTGTAAGATGAGGCTGTGTCAGTGCCATCACTGTGGGGTGACAGCACTACTCCTCAGACATCTGCCTTTGGGCAGAAATGGGCTGTGGCATTTGCCTGTGTCCCATCAAAATGTTAAAGAGATGGGGTGAGTGGGGTGAGGCTCAGTGGAAAAAGAAATGTGAGGTCCTAGTGTGTGCTTTTTCTTTTGTTTTTTTAAATTAAATTTAAAATTTAAAATTTTTATTCTTTTAAATTTTCTTTAAAAACATCACCTTTTACCTAATTGTCACTTCAACCTCAAGAAACTATGTATATGTAAATGCACTGAGGCTGTATGTATGATATTGTAATTTAAAGGTATAATTTTAATTTCACTAGTTGTTTTATGTCACAACTATTACCATGACATTCAGTGATATGCAGGAATTATAATTAATGAGCAACATTACTACAAAAAAAAAACATGACTAAAGATTCTGTATGGTGTAGGATATGAGGAGGTCAATGGGGGGAGGGTGACACCATGCGTTGCCACACCGAGTGATGCCAATTCTAGTGATACCACTGGCTGTGTCAGAAACTACTTTAAAGTTTCTCCAAATGAGTGGCTATCTGGACTACCTATTTAGTGTACAGAGAGTATATTCTCTGTTGCCATAAAAATGAAGCCTTCAAAAGGGAGTGAAATGAAAGGATTTCTTTCCTTCTGTTACTTAGGGCCTCTGCTGGCTGGAAGGGGCTGCAAGAAAAGGGAGGTTGTGATCTAGGCTTTTGTGTCAGATTTCTCCCCTTCTCCCATCCCCCCCCCCCCCACCATATTCCCTCTCTCCCTCCCTCCTTTATATGCAATCAGTTCCTTCTTTGCACTCCACAACAGCCTTGGCCTGTTAAGAATAGCAACATGCATTTCTATTACATGCCACCACAATTATTTCATTTATGCTCAAGAAAGTGGAGGGGGGGGTGTTGTCATGTCTGAGTCACAACGTTGCAATGAATGACATCTTCATCCAACCTTCTCTTGTTATTGCTTGGCCCCCAGAGACCCCTTTGTATATTTGTAGAGGAAACACAATTGAACAGTCTGGGTGCCCACATAAGTAATGAAAAAGACACTAGTATCCCTGCTAAATGGGAAAGCATCAAGCATACTTTTTGGTAACCTCCCACTGGCTCCATTTCAGCAAGCAACTAATTGTGTGTGTGTGTGTGTGTGTGTGTGTGTGTGTGTGTGTGTTATTTTGAAACATGCTACTCAGTAGAGCTGGGGACAACAGGTAGAGAAATGAGGAAAAGACTGGTGAATGGATATAGACTTAATCACCATTGCTCCTTATTTTCTACAGGAGAGTCAGTATGGTGGAGTTAGGATTATGGCTAGGATGTAGGATATTCAGAAACTAGTCCCCACTGAGCCATGAAACACACTGGATTCAAGCCACTGTTTCTTTGCCTGACCTACCTCCAAGATCATTGTGAAGAAAAATGGTGGAGAACCAATGTATTAGACCTTCAGCTTAACCACCTCACTCTGTGTAAAAGCAGGCACTGATACAACCTGCCCAGAATTCTGTTGTTGCACTATATTCTTGCACTTTTACTAGGCTTGTGTAGTTATTGCACAGAAAAATGTGCTTCCTTTGAACAACCTATTTTTCCAGGGCCCAACTTCCTTCACAGCCACTGCACCTGCAGTCTTTTCCATCTTGCTGCCTCTTGTGCCAGTTTCCGATCCCTGTCTGTTCCCTGCAGATGGGACCAAAGGGACGGCAGATCGGGGCCAAGGCTGCTGGACTGCACGGCCCCGATCCTTCCTTTTGCTGCCTGGAAAACAGCGGCAAAATGCCACTCCTTTTACAGGTGGCAAAAGGCCACCCTAAGAGACAGTGGACGGCTCTTTAGCGCCCCTTCCGGGGCAGCATGTCAAAACGTCCGAGGCGTCAGGACGTCCGAGGCGTGGGGTTGGGGCGGCTGGCATGCAGCTGCCCTTCCCCATCTCTGGCTCAAGGCCAACCCTTAGTCTCTAGGCAGATCATTTATATATTGAGCTTTACACTGCATATAGGGAATCATTTATCTTAGCAAACATTTACTATGAGGCAGTTAAATCAAGTAACCCTTATAAGGAATTGAATGTTTATTTGTCTTCCGTGTGTGTCAAACACGCAGGCATCTGTATTATTACAGATATCCATGGAAGATAAACTTCCTCCACAGGCATTTATCTATCTAAATAAGAAATACAGTGGGCTTTTGGTATTCACTGGAGTTTGGATCCAAGACCTCCTGTGGATACCAAAATGTGTGGATGCTCAAGTACCATTAAATACAGTGACATGGTAGAATAGTGTCCAATATATAAAATGACAAAATCAAAGTTTGCCTTTTGGAATTTAGAGAGAGAGAAAGAGACTGTGGATGGTTGAATCTGTGGATAAAGAATCCACAGATATGGAGGACCAACTATCTACATTTACGGTATCTTATTTGAGACCAGAGGTTCCATCTCCCTCTCTCTTACCAGCATTTTATGTGTATTCATGAGCTAGGAACAGTAGAAGCATTAAAACTGTCATAGACAGTTTTTGAATCTCAGCATATTGAATCTCAGCAAGGTTTTACTGTTGGAGGCTGTGTAAACAGTCCAGTTCTCATGTATCAAGAGATAGCTTTTATGCTCTCTTTATTCCCTCTTTGGTCTTATCTTCCTCTATCAGAGATGGATTTAACTAATCCCCATTAATGTCAACAATAAACTCACCACCACCCCATTTTTATTTTAAGGGACTAATCACCTGAGACTGTCACCATCACCATTTCTGTCTACTTGCCATCAGCTGATTGCATCAGATTGCATCAGCCACCAGATGTGAGTAAACCTTTTGTATCAATGCAGGATGTAATTTTGGTTTTGTTATACTCTGGTCACTTGTTTAATATTTCCCTATCAGATTCTTTTCTACCTATCTCCTTTGTTTCGGCTTAGGTGACTTAATGCCCAGAACTGGAGGGTAAGCTGGTATTTCATACACAAACATTTTACACAAATCCAGCTTTTTACTTTACACAGGCACACCTATTTCTTTAATAGCTAGGCTTCAAGGATTTAAATTTTGCAAAATATATATCAGATTAGCAGTCAGCCTGTAACACTCTTCTCCAGAACTTGCCTCTCTCTGCCTTTATTTTCATTGTTGTTTGAGTTTATTGCATGGCACTTTCAGGAATGAGAACTGAACAGAATGGAATGGCATGGAATGGGGCAAGAACACAAGTTACCACACAGGAGAATGCCACTGATGCCACAAGGAGTCTCCAAGCCATTCCTGGCAGTCAATTTTGAAGAACAATTTTGAACCGTTCTTCAAAATCGGCTGCCAGGAACAGCTGGGGAATGGCTTGGGGACTGCTGGCGGCATCGGCGGCGTTCTCCTGTGTGGTAACTTGCATTCTCGCCCCATTCTGTGCAGTTCCATTCTGTTCAGTTCCCGTTCCTGAAAGTGCCATGAGATAAACTTTATTGTGACAAAGGGTGGCACTCTCCCTCCCCCTTCCCATACATGTTACTATGTCCTTAACAGATTGAGACACCAATACAGTAGCATTTTTCCTGGGACGTGACCCATGTAGCAATGTACAAATAATATGAGCTTCTCTGTCTTTCTGATCATTTCCTGCATTCCATCTCTCTGAGAATATGGAACATAGAATCTCTTTTGCAATACCACTGCCCAAGTCAAAACAATTTCAAATCCTGTTAGAATGGTGTGAAGCCTAGGTTTCAGAGCTGCATTGACACTGATTTCAACTGAACCCTGTCCGCTTTGTCTGCCTGAAGTTCTTATTGCCATAAGGAGAGTCATGGTAGTTCATCCCAACATGCCAAATATCTGCTGGCTTACCATCAGGAAAGAAAAACAATCATTAAGTTGCTGTTTCATTGAATTTGACACAGGAAGGAATGGGCTGACATGGCTGTGCAGCTGGGCTCTTCAATCTCAGCCTTCCCGATTAATTGGGAAGCAAATTTTAATTTTTGATTAAAGCTTCTGTTGATTATTCAACTCAAAGAAGCAGACATCTTAAATGAGCTAGAGTTTGTAGGCCCAACAAACAGACATTATGGCAGTGTTGTCAAGTGGTTCCTTCATATCTAATAAGAAGGTTCCAGGCAGCTGCAATGAGTGATCAGCAATCCTTCCCTCCAGCCTTTACCTGTGGGGTCCCATTAGGTTTCATCTCATCCCATCTCCTGTCTAGTTCTTGCCAGATGTCATTAACACCAGGGAGGAAACTATGCCATATCTGGAGTGACAAGTCAGCATTCACTTCCCACTGTGCCGTGGTCATGCTTGCGACTAGGATGTGGCCACAGACATTGAAACTTTTGCAGATGTGAGTGGGATAAAAATGGATGGCAGGCCATGTGATTGAGCAGGGTTAGATTCCTCTAACATAATAGTTACGGTTCAGTTTCTCCTAATGTCTTAGGTTTGTAATCTGTGAGAGTCCTGAGATTCATCACTGCAGTGGGAGTTTCAGGCAGCTAAGGTGATTTGAAATACTTTCCATAAACACCCCCTGATACAGAAGCTACAATCTATCATGCCTTCATATCCTTTATAACCTGATTACATTAAGGCATTCTATTTAGAGATGCCCTTGGAGACTGTCTGGAAGTGATACAGATTGCCTTATAGAGCCCTTTTACATTGCACAACCATAGCATTATGATTCCACCTCAATTGTCATGGCCACATCCTGTGGAATCATGGAGTTTGTAGATTGGTCAGAGGCACCAGGGGAATTCTATGGCTGCGGATTCCAAATGCCCCTCCCTTGACTGCCAATCCCAGCACTCCCTAGGATGAAATCATGGTGGTTGAAGTCAAATCAGGGTGCTGAGTAGTGTGAAAGGGCCCCTAGTTTCCTCACTGGCTTCCTTGTTTGTTCCAGTAACACATCAAGATTCTGTGTTCAGCCTTAACATTCTAACAGGTTTGGGTTGTTGTTTTTCACTGCTGATGACCAAACTAGATATGTGATGTCAGAGCAGTGGTATAGTACAAAGACAGCCCTTGGTCCATGTGTGGGAAAGTTGGGGACATCTTATTCTCCAGTGGTAGAATGAAAAACTCCCCCATCCCCTTAGGCCATGTGCCAATGATGGTGTGGAATTGCCAGAACTTGTGTGGTCAGACTGTCAAAGAGTTTTTTATTAGAAGGAAGATTACCCCATCTGTCACTACCATATCCCCACCTCACTTCCCTTTCCCCTCTGAATCTAGCTGAAATTCTTACTGAGAACTGGAGGGCGATTAATTTTCCTCTTATCAGTATATAGTTGTGAACTATTCCTCTTGTGCAGAGTCAGCATGGTGTAGTGGTTTGAATGTTGAACCAGTTTCCCAGGAGACAAGGGTTCATATCCCATTCAGCAAAGAAATTCCACTGGGTGAGCTTGGGCAAGTCACACTCTCTCAGCCTCTGAAGAAGACAATGGCAAACCCTCTCTGAATAAATTCTGCCAGAAAGACTCTATGATAGGGTTGCCATAAATCAGAGTTAACTTGAAGGCATATAACAACAACAAATTCCTCTTGTAATGCAAAATTGGGCTAGGAGGGGGGTTGATTTGATCTTAAAAGTGCCAACCCATTAGCTTTACAAAAGACCTGCTTCTATTATAAGTGAAAACTGCTAGAGCTGCTTTGTTAATGTGGAACAACAAAACTGCCTGAGGTTTTGGACTGTACTTGGACCTATGGCTCAGTCTAGATATAATGAGTTAAAAGCAATGTAAGCAGTAAGCAATGTAAGCTGTAAGGAGTTGCATTTCAGGTACTGAGGATATAATAGAGTTACATGTCAAAAGCAGTGTAACAAATTAAAGTGAAGATATTTGTACATACCTTCCAACTGTCCCAATTTGACAGGAACAGTACCAAATAATACTCTGTCATTCCATCTTTTTTTTCAGCTGCTTTTAAAATGTGTCTGTTTCTCTTTCCCCCTTTAACTTTCCTTTCAGCTTATTTCAGTTGCTGCAAACTGAGTTCAAAGTGCAAAAACACACAAATCAGCAGGAGGGAGAGACAAGGGACCTTATCACACAGGGGTCCCAAGCAGAAGGTATCCAAAGCTAATACGTATTTTTTTCCGTGTGTTTACACATATCCAAAGGCAATCCAAAGCTAATACGTATTTTTTCCGTGTGTTTACACATATCCAAAGGCAATCCGGATCTAATACGTATTTTTTTTCCGTGATCCGAAGTGAAAGGGGATCTTTTGACATTCGGTTTTTCGAGGAAGTACAAGGGAGCTTTTGGAATCATTGCGCAATGGCCGCGCAGGTGAAATTCAGTTCGTTTCGGTATAGAACTGAATTTATTCTTACTTCGGTTAGTTTTCACTTACTTTTCGCTTCGTGGCCAGCGTTTGATAAGGTCCAAGGAAGGGGTGGAATCCTGCCCTACTCAGGAGACTTAGGCAAAAGCAAACTGCTGCAGACTCTCTTAACTTGTATGTTCTTCCTTATTAATAACCTGTGCTATCCTGATCACACTCTGGTGTTAGTAGCCCAAATGTCCTTGTATTTCATCTTTGAAATATTGGAGGGTAAGTAAGTTGTTAGCAAAAGTCCTCCATTTTTCATATATATATTGACTGTGCAGAGTCCCCTATGACCCCAGCCTGACCCCTGGGAGATAGAAGCCATAACCCCCTAGATGTGCAGTCATGTAAGCAAGTAAAGTTACAAAAGACCACCGGAACAGGCAGGTTATGGGAGTTGCCCTGGGTTTTTTCCATTATGTTGGAAAAGATACCTAATAGTGTTTGTTTGTCTCAGTCTCACACTTGATGAGACAGTGATTAGATTTGATGGCACCTCCTTTCTCTAGCTTCCTTTCCTTGATTGCTTTGATACCACATGCATTGTTTAGACCAGGGGTAGGCAATCTTTCCCCTTTAAGGGCCGAGGGACTTCAGTTCCCAGAATCCCAGGAGCTATTGGCCAACATGGGACTATTGGCCAACATGGCTGAGACTTATGGGAGCTGAAGTCCCTCGGCCCTTAAAGGGGAAAGGTTGCCTACCCCTGGTTTAGACTATACCCAGACTTAAGTAAACAATGAAAAGCCCATCACGCCTTTGTCTAGCTATTGTCCAGCCCATGGCTAGAAGGCAGAATTTCCCTATAAGAACCCCTGGATTTTAGCAGACATTGTGCTACCTTGGAAGTGCATGCTGAAACTCTGTTGGTCTGTACTCTAAGATAGTTCCCATGACCCCCCCCCCCTCTTGCCGGTCGTGCCCCTTCCACGGAACTCATCTTCATTCGCTGCCAAAGCCCAGAGGGGTTGCTCGGGTGTAAGTATATCCTCTGTCCTGGTCTTTCTCTCTTTGCCTTCCCTGCTCTCTCTCTTCCCCACTTATTCCTCTAGCGTGTGTGTGTGTGCACTGCATTTGGATGTTTGCTTATTGTTGCCAAATAAATATTTTAGACTTTAATTGGAGCTTGGTCCGTGTCAGTGTCTTCCCAGCCAGAATTCTTACATCTCCCGGAGACAATTGGATAAGGTCCTAGAAGCGAAATTGGGTGCTTCCCTCTCTCATTTGAGCTAATTATAAATTCCCCAAAATTAGGTCTTGGCTTCCCAACAAAGTACAGTGGGTCCATCCTTCGTATCCACTGGGTTTTGGTTCCAAGACTCCCTGTGGATACCAAAATCCATGAATGCTCAAGTACTGTTAATAATAATAATAATAATAAATTCTATCCTGCCCCTCTGCGAATGCAACCAGGGTGGCTTACAACTTTAAAAAATACAATAGAAATACAATATAAAACCCATAAACCCACCCACCCCTTAAAATAATATTAAACAATCAAGCTATTAAATATACTTAAATACATCACAATAAAACAAAAAACACAATAATAGCAGTTGCGGCAGCAATGACAACAGCGATAGCGGGAGAGAGATAGACTAATTCTTGAGGCCAGGATAATTATTCAGAAAAGGCCTGCCGGAAGAGGTCCGTCTTGACAGCCTTTTTAAAGCTGGCTAAGTTGGTGATATGATGGATCTCATCCGGCAGGCCATTCCGTAATCTGGGAGCAGCTGCAGAGAAGGCCCTCTGGGTGGTTGCAGACAGCCTAGTTTTCATAGGCTGCAGGAACTTCCTCCCAGAGGACCTGAGTGTGTGGGGTGGATTATACGAGAGGAGGTGGTCCTGAAGATAGGTTGAGCCCAAGCCATTTAGGGTTTTAAAGATGATCACCAACACCTAGTACTGTGCCTGGAAACTAATAGGCAGCCAGTGAAGAGATTTTAAAACTGGCATTATGTGGTCTCTTTTCTATGTTCCCAAGAGCAGCCTGGCTGCCATGTTCTGTACTAATTGGAGTTTCCGAACCAAGCACAAGGGTAGCCCCATGTAGAGCTCATTACAGAAATTGAGATGAGAGGTTACCAAAGCATGCACCACAGTTTCTAGGTCCCTAACTTCCAGGAAAGGGCACAGTTGGAGTATCAGCCGAAGCTGATAACAGGCGCTACTGACCATCGTGTTTACCTGGTTTATCATCTGAAGTGATGGATTCAGGAGTCCCCCCAAACTGTGAACATAGTCCTTAGAGGAGAGTGTGACCCCATCTAGGACTCGAGGTTATATCCCAATGCCTGGTTTCGGTGCCACTACTGTGAGTACCTCCATTTTATCTGGATTCAGCCTCAATCTGTTTTTCCTCATCCAGTCTATTACTACCTTAAAACAGTCATTGAGAAGAGAAATGCCATCAAAAGCCAAAGCCATGGACTGAGACATGGAAAAATACATCTGGGTGTCATCAGCATACTGATAACACCCCGCCCCATGTCTCCCGATGATCTCTCCCAGCAGCTTCATATAGATATTAAATAGCATCGGGGACAGAATGGCGCCTTGAGGTATTCCACACTTAAGCTCCTTCTTTGCCGAGCAACTGTCCCCGAGGATCACCCTCTGGAATCTGCCCAAGAGGAAGGAATGGAGCAACTGCAAAGCTGTGCCTCCAATTCCTAACCTTCTCAGGCAATCCAAGAGGATGATATGGTCTATCATATCAAAAGCCGCTGAGAGGTCTAGTAGCACCAGCAGGGTCACACTACCCCTTTCGATGCCCAGACAAAGGTCATCGGCTAAGGCGACCATAGCAGTCTCAACCCCATATCCTGTCCTAAAGCCAGTTTGAAATGGATCTAGATAATCGGTTTCCTCCAAGACAGTTTGGAGTTGAAGAGCAACTGCCCTCTCGATCACTTTGCTCACAAAAGGTAATAAAGAGACTGGCCTATAGCTATTCATATCCAAGGGGTCCAGGGAAGGTTTTTTCAGAAGTGGCCTGACCGCCACTTCCTTTAAGCAAGATGGAACATGACCTTCCCTAAGGGATGCATTGATGATGTACATAAGGAACATCCTCAAGGCATCTCCTCCCAGAGGGTCAGCCACGAGGGGCAGGGATCAAGAGGGCAAGTTGTTTTCCTCACAGTACCAAGGAGCTTGTCCACATCATTGGTACTCACAGATTGAAACTGATCCAGTAAAATTTCATCAGTGGAGTTGCTGGACACCTCCTCTATTGATTCGGTTACAACACTGGCGTCTAGGTCGGCTCTTATCTGAGAGATTTTATCTGCAAAAAAGTTGTTAAACACGTCACAGCAGGCTGTTGTTGGGTTAAGTAATGGGTTCTGCGCAGGTGGAACCTGTGTCAATTCCCTTACCACCCTAAACAGCTCTGCTGGACAGGACTCTGCAGATGCAATACGTGCAGAGGAGAAAGATTTCTGCACTGCACATATTGCCTCTCGATAAGAATAAAGAAATTTCCTATGACGAGTCTTGTCAGATAAGAGTTGACTTTTCCACCAGATGTGCTCTAGTCATTGTCCAACCCGTTTCATCTTCCTAAGCTCTTCCGTATACCATGGCTTACGATTAGAAGCAGGTTGGAAAGGATGCTTGGGAGCAATTGTGTCGATAGTCTTGGCCAGATTGGTGTTCCAAGTGTTAACCAAAGCTTTGACAGAATCATTGGCGTTACCAACCATTAAACCCTCCAAGGCTTTCTGGAATCCAATCGGTTCCATTAGCCTTTGCGGGCAGACCATTCTAATAGGTCCACCACCCCCGCTGGGGTGGACAGTGGCTTTTAGTTCAATCTTGACCAGGAAATGATCCATCCATGACAATGCGGTGAAAACCTCCACCCATGGATATTCCTGTTCCGTACTAAAGACCGCATCGAGGGTATGACCCACACAATGAGTAGACCCGATGACTAGCTGGGATAGGCCCATGTTTGTCATGGATTCCATGAACTTCCGAGCTGCACCTGTTAAATTAGACAGACTGGTCTCGTGTGGAATGTTGAAGTCGCCCAGACCTAAAAGTCTGGGCAACTCCAACAGCAACTCTGAGACCAGCTGTGTCAGCATGATTAAGGAGTCTCTTAGACAACAGGGTGGCCGGTATACTAACAGAATCCCCAAACTATCCGTAGTCCTCAGGCTCAGGTACATAAACTCGAAGTGGGCTGTGTTGCGAACAAGTATCCTGGTCAAGGTCAGATTATTTTATGAACTAAAGCCACTCCACCACCCCCTGCCCACTTCCCCTTGTCAGCTCACTGACAGAGTACCCAGCTGGGAGGGCCTGTGTCCAAGTTATAGTGCTGTCTTCTCCCAGCCAGGTCTCTGTGAAGCAGGCCAGGTTGGCAGCCTCATCTAAAAGGAGGTCATGGATAATATGAGTCTTATTTTTAACCGACCTGGCATTGCAAAGGAGCAGAGTAAGGTTCTGTGGAATGGTTGGTGTGCTCTCCACTCCATTCCGGGCAACAGGGTGAACTGAAGGTGGGATAGCTTTCAAACATCAATCCCGCCTTCTTTTTTAACAATCCTTCATCCTGTTCCTGCCATACCTTCCTTTCCCCCACACAACCTCAATTCCCGCTCCCAGATCATTACCGGCCCCTACAAGAAAAGATGGTCTTAAAGCAGCTGGATGGCTTCTTTCCCAATGTTCTCCCAACAGCACTGTTACAAATGGTGCTAATATAAGGCGGGCTAAATGTCCCCTTCGCTGACTATCCCACCCAGCAATATCAACCACAGATGGTAATAGGGTTGGGGGTGGGCTGCATTACAGCCAAACGTCCCTTTGTGGCGGGTAGCCACATCTGCTGATATCAAGGCTGGTGGAGGGAAATGAAATATCTTCCACTGGGGCCTCCAAAGTCACGCTGCCACTGCCTCCGCAGATGTTAAGGGGCTGGCTGGTGGGGCAGGCTAGGGAGCCTCCGCCAGTCCTCCTCACTGTTGTTGGTGTCAGGCTGGTGGGAGGAGGATAAATAGCCTCACCGGGGCCTCTGGAGCCACGTCATCACTGCCTCCAAGGATGGTAAAGGGGCTGACTGGTGGGGAGGGCTAGGGAGCCTCTGCCAGTCTTCGCCATGCGAATTCGCACAGCGCAGGGGCTGCGCCATGCGAATTCGCACAGCGCAGGAGCAGTGGGGCCTTACCAAGGCCCAGGGAAGGCCCCACCATGCCTGCACTGTGTGAATTCACATGGCGCAGCTGCGGTGGGGCCTTCCAAAATAGCGGCCGTGTCATGCGTGCATGTGCGCACAACGCAGGACGCCATTTGGGAAGGCCTAACGGCACCATGTGCATGCGCAAGGCACCATTGGGACTTCCAAAATGGCACCCCCCCATGCGCACCCGCACCCACGCCATTTCCCCCCCTCCCCTCCCGGCCCCCCGGCAACAAAGGTTGCCAACCCCTGCTATATACAATGGCATGATAAAGTGGTGCCCCTTATATAAAATGGCAAAATCAAGGTTTGCTTTTTGGATTCCTCCGTCCCCCAAATTTTCATGATGTGGATGGTTGAATTCCTGGGTGCAGAATCAATGGATACAAAGAGCCAACTGTGATGGTTTCCAATCACTTACAAAGGATACTTTTAAACAACACATTGAGAGGCATTTTAACAGAAATTCTTAAAGTTTTTTGCAGTTCTCCTGCCAATCCAACGATTTGTTTTTTCTCTCTTGCTCTCCTTCTCTCTCTCAAGTACTGGAAAGTAATAGAAAAGTGATGAGCAGCACAACAAATATCTAATGAGTTATTTTTCAACACAGTAGTGGGCAATGTGAACAGGGTTACCTTTCAAACACTGTCATGGGTAAGTAGAATAAATTACTTTTCAAAGTAACTTTTCAAGCTCTGGGTTCTAGCCATGGGGACTGTCACAATGAGGGCCCACACTTCAGAATTTACTATTCCACTACTGCTAGGGAGAACTAAGATCAGATGCTTTTCTTCAGGCTCCTATGCAGACACACAAGGGACAATTTGTCATGTCTGCAACACTGGGAAGAGGAGCCTAAACCTCCACCCCCACACACAGAGTTTTTCTCAATAGATTCCCCACATACACACTCCCATTGCTGTTAACCATGAACTCCTTTTTTGCCCATTGTATACATCTCCCAGAAAGAGATTTTCTCCTTATTATCTGTCAAAGCTGGCAGACAGCTCAGTGTAGAATATTATGATATTTCTTTTGAGGGATGTTCATAAAAGGGATTCACATAATGTAGCTCTTTTTTGCTATCGCAGCAAAGAAGATTCGAGAGAGTGTCCAGAAAGATTACTAATGTCCTTGGAGGGTGTTTAAAATTCTGCTCCTGCACCAGTCAGGTTAGAATTTTAAAATTAGTTGACACTTATATATTGCAATTGCAAACATTTTAATTTTTATACTTTGTTTTATCAGTAATGGCCCATGGCTACAGGCAAGAAATTAATACAATGCAATGCTATTAACCTTAGAGGAAGAAAAAGACCCAAACAATATGGGTGTATGTCTCCTCCACCCCACAAACTCTCTTTGTCCTCCCTCTTTGTGGAAGTGTTTTCCATTGGAGGTCACCCCCAATGACCAGCCTGGGGGAAAAATCCCCCTGGCCATGAAGCCTAAAAAATGACAGTGAAGCAGCAATGTTGGTGACAATTGTGGTTTGTTGGGAGTGGTGCATAATACGTTTTCAGAATTTGGAAAGAGCCTAAGGTTTTTTTCTTTAAAAACATCAGAGAAATCAAAAATGACAAATTTGCACATCCAAACACAGAGTTTGAGAAGGAGGGCTGTAAAAAATCTAGGTTTGACTCCTTATGGTTTGTAGACCTGACTTGGGGTTGTAATCTCTCTCTATCTCTTTCTCTCTCTCCCTCCCCCCCCCCCATCCCCATTCTTGGGCACAGGCTCTTCATCTTTAAGATGGCATAGCATTAAGGCAGTGGCTTCACTAGAGTTGGCATCACCCAGTATGATAACTCATGGTGTCACTGCCCCATTGACCTCTTCCCAACACCACACCATACAGAATCTCCTTAGTAATGTTTTTTATACTAATGTTATTCATAAATCATAATTCCTGTATTTCACTTAATGTAATGGCATTAGTTGTGACATCACCAATTGGCAAAATTAAAATTATACCTTTAAATTATGATATCATGTGTACAATCTAAATTGGTAAAATGTGTTTTTAAAGAAAAATTAAAAGGACAAAAATTTAAAAAAATTATTTTTATTTAAAAAAAAAACTGAGACCTCTCCTTTTTCTTCCCATTGAGCCTCACCCCACTCATACCATCTCTTCACCATTTTAAAGGCACACGGGTGAATGCCACAGCCCACCGTCCAACTTTCACAGCCATCCATACAAATTATGAATATGATGGCTTGGACACACCTAACTTTATTATTCAATAATATATCTGTACATTTCAGAATCTTGTTTACTTCTTTCATAGCTGTCCTTCCAATTCTTAATCTTCTTCTGATTTCTTGACTACAGTCTCCATTCTGATTAGTGAGTGACTGAGCCAAGGTATGTGAAATCTTGAACTATTTCAATGTCTTCACTGTCTACTTTAAAGTTTTGTAAATCATCTGTATCAACTCTAGTGTTAACTAAAATGAACTAGTTAAACTAATTTTAATTTTCCTAGTTGTTTATGTCACAATAATTGTCATTACATTCAGTGATGTATGAGAATTACAAATTATGAGAAACATTAATACAAAAAATATTACTAAGGATCTGTATGGTGAGGTCAATGGGGGGGTGCCACCATTGAGTGACTGCATGGGGTAATGCCAACCCTAGCAATGCCACTGTTTTTGGGCAGATATTCAGCATGCCAGATTAGGGTGTTGAGGTCCACCAACCTGAGCCAAATACAAAATGGTGGTTTGTGGGATGAAGCCAGACACAAAATGTTGGGTCAGAGAAAGAACTAACTGCATCCCATATTTCAGGGGTGAGAAATTTTCAGCCTTCTGGGTGTTTTGGACTCATCCCTTACCACTGGATATACTCTGTGGCTGTTGGGAGTTGTCAGTCAAAATATTGGGTCAGACAAAGTTTTCCCCACCCTTGCTTTAAATCACTTACTAGGATTACTTACCTATACAGATCCACATTTGCGCTCCCACAAGGATTCAGGCAGCCTAAGGAGACATCTTTTGTCGTTGCTATTATCAAAAAAGTAGGAATTAATCAATCTACTGCAAATTATCCCAATGATATACCAGTGTGTCTCGGCATAGCATCTTCCCAACCCTAGCTTACATCATCTCACCTCTGGCAAAGACTCCACTCTGGATTTTAGTCTGAATTTTAAAGGAGCCGCCCAAGGTACTGAATTCATTTAGAGTACAGGATTTAGCACCTGTAAAGTTCAGATTAAAATCCAATGTGGATTCACTGCACCACTGACATGGATGACACTAGCCACTCACTAACTCTTTTTCTTTTATTTGTGGACATTCAGGATATAACAGGACAGAGAAAGAGAATGTGTGATTGTTCAGACGATCCTGGTCTGCAACTCTCAACAACCTTAAGGCAAGTTTGTAAAATCCAGGTTGGCTCCAGATTTTCCAGATTTGCAGCAACCCTGGGCTTGGCTACACTATTACTAAAGACAATGAGGCAAATTGCAGGAAATCCATCTTAAGTGGTCACACATTTCCCCTATTCTAAGGTTGCTTCTTAGTATAATGGCAGCAGACAAGCCAATTCCCCCAAATCATTTTTGGCCACACATTTGTGACTGCTCTGCCCAAGGGAGCATATGCATTTCTGCCCTGGTCTAGGACACTCCTCTGCCTCCTTTTTTTACAATGGAAGGACTGGTCTTCAGCCATCACTAAAGCTAAGCCAAGCAGTTAATTAGAGGTGCACAGATAAAAAAAAGATACAGGTATAAATATCTACCAAGCAGATATACTGAGACTCTGGAGTTTATCACATGGGAGGGAATTGGCCAAATCCCATGCAGAATGGGATTTAAATCCACAAAAGGGGGATCATTTTCAGACACATTGAGCATTAATCTGAAATTAACCTGCACAGAAAGTGGACAAATGCCGCAAAAGCGGGAATGTTTTCAGACGCATCGGGGGCATTGAGCATTAATCCAACATTAACCTGCACAGAAAGTGGACAAAATCAGCCACTTTTTACTTTCGGGATTTTCCCGAAAGTAAAAAGCAGACAATTTTGTCCACTTTCTGTGTGGGTTAATTTCAGATTAATGCTCAACACCCCTGAAGTGTCTGAAAATGATCCTGCTTTTGTGGGAATTTAAATCCAGTTTCTGCACGGGATTTGGGCACTTAGCCTCCCATGTGAGAAACTCCCTAGTTATGTACACAGATGCAGTGTCTTTAAAAAATGGTGAACCAGCTACTCAAATTTCCCACCTCTTGAGAATTATCACTTCCTGGAGGGAATGATCATATGAGTGCCATTACCTGTCTGTTCTTCCCCAACCACCACAAGTTACTCCCTCTGCCACCAACGCAAATCCCCCAGCCACACATCCACTCATCAGAATTGTCCTGGCGCATGAGGAAAAAAACAAAACAAAACAAGGCTCTTTTTTCTGTGTATTAAAGCCCTCAGATGCCTCACAACCCTACACCAACCACGAATAGGACATAAAGTCATATGAACAGATAGCAGGCAATTCAAACTGAGGGTTTGGTTTTTTAAATAGTGTAGACAAATCAGGAATCAACATAGTCAATGGGGCAGGCTTATGGGACTTGGAATCCAACAATGTTTAGAAGCCTAACCATTCCTCGCCCCTGTGATGTGAGTTTTTGTGTGTCTGAACAAAATGGATAATAATATAACCTGCTGTTTACACACAGGATCAGCTCTTGTTTGCTGAAGTCCTCCTTCTACCAAACCACTTCCTAAACCTTAGGATTTAATGGGTTCAGGGTTCTTTCTTCCTTGTGTCCTTCTCCTTAATGGCAAATAGCATTTCAGAACATCCTCGCTTTCAGACAAACATTATGAAAGAGGCAGTCAGAGAAACGCTGGCGGGAGAAACCAGACAGGCTCCAGACTAGGATCAGCAAAAGAAGAGAGCAAAAGGGCAAGAAAACAAACTCCATTAGACCCTGAAACCTGGAGGCTCATCCGTAGGCCTAAAATCATCCTTGTGTTCACTTGCTGTAGAATTTTCCTTTTAAGAAAAGGAATAAAATGAGGATGTGGCTCCATTATTCTCCCCTGACTGCTTTCTTGTCCCAGTTCACTGTCCTGGGTAAAAGAAAGAGTATTATTTGACTAACAACCTGGCCAGTGCAACCCTCTTCCTCCTCCTCCTTCTTCAGGATTTTGGAACTCATCCTAATGGAGTTCCCACTGCCCTACCTTTCATGTAACCTTGGTCTGGAGTCATCTCGGTACCCATTCCTTTCAAGTCATCTTGCAAGATAAAAAATTATAATAAAGCCCAGAGCTTGGAACAGTTCTCATGTTGGTAGTTGTAATTCTAGGGGTTATAATCCAAAAAGGGAGTTCCAGAGAGTTGTAGTTCAAATGGATTATGGCAACTGTAGTCCAAACTTCCATCTGTGGAACATGAAGGAGGCTCTCCTTCACTTGATTTTCAGTTACATAATATCAATTGAAACTGTCCTACCTCAGCCAAGCCATATATATGCAATTGCTTTTGCCATAAACAAACAGGTGAGAAGCAGCAGACTTTTGTTCTCTGCTGTTCAAGAAGGGTGGCATGAGAATCTTCTTATATTCCCTGAAAATGGAATGTAATCAAGAGAGGACTTTTTTCAATTGTTCCTTCCTTCATTACCTCTGTGGCACCTCCTGCAAAGAGATACAGCACCTACTGGAAATAGCATAGATGAGGCAGGAAATTTTATCACATCCAGTTTGCCTAGTCATCATTTGCATTACTATTTGCATAAGATTTACATTCCAGATTTGTGATGTTACACTTCCACTTGGCAAAGTCAACTGTATGAAGAAGGCTCATATAAGAATCTAACAGTATGCTCCATCATAATATTTACATTATCTCAGCCTCAGAAGAAGGCAAAAGCAAACCTCCTCTGAACAAATCTTACCAAGACCCTATGACAGGGTCGCCTTAAGGTAACAATAAGTCAGAAATTACTTGAAGGCACACAACAGCAACAAAAATGTTTACATGAAAATATTGTAATAATGTCTACCCAAACTTGGGATGTCATTAAGCACACACATCTTCTACGTGACATCAGGTATTTAAATATGACTATTATATCAGCTCTCAGTCTTCTCTTCCTAATCCATTCCCTCATACAACTTGTTTTCCACACCTTTTGACAATTTGGTTGCCCTTCTCTGAACACGTTCCATCTTATCAATGTCCTCCTTCAACCATGGTGCCCAGCATTGGACACAATATTCCAGGTGAGGTCTGAGCAAAGCAGGATAAAGGGTTACTATGACTTTACTTGATCTAGTCACTATATCCCTGTTGATGCAGCCTAAAATTCCATTGAATTTTTTGGGATGGGGCATCATAGTGTTAACTTGTGTTTAACTTGTGGTCTATTAAGATCCCAGATTCTTTTCACATATACTGTTATCAAGTCAGATGTCACATATTTGCTCATTTCATTTTTTTCAGTCTAAATGTAGTACATACATTTATCCTTGTTCAAATTCATTTTGGCCTAGCTCTCCAATCTGTTAAAGTCAATTTAATCCTGATTCTGTCTGATGTATTAGCTTTGTTGTTGTTGTTGTGTCATTTCTGGCCTATGGCAACCATAAGGCAACTTTATCATTTAGTTTTCTTGGCAAGATTTATTCCAAGGTGCTTTTCCTTTGCCTTCCTTTGAGGCTGAGAGAGTGTGACTTTCCCAAGGTCACCCAGTGGATCTCCATGGCTGAGCAGGGATTCAAACCCTGGTCTCCAGAATCATAGTCCACTCAAAGTAAGCACTACACCACACAGACTCTATACCCCTCCTAATATGAATTGATTTTGTTCCTGCTTCCTAAACAGATAAGGTGATATTTTTGCATTTCCACCCTTCTTCTTGTTTTGAGAAACGCTTTTCTGGACAGTGACTGAACAGAAGAAGATAAATGTATATTTTCCTATGGGCAGAGGAGATTATATACAGATACCCATTTTGCTATTGTGTCCTTTTGAGAACCAGCGTGGTATAGTGGTTTGAGGGTTGAACTAGGACACTGAGAGACCAGGGTCTGAATTCCCAATAGCCCATGAAAACCTACTGCATGACCTTGGACATGTCACACTCTCAGCCTCAGAGGAAGGTAAGGGCACCCTCTCTGAACAATTTTTTCCAAGAAGCCCTGTGATAGGTTCACCCTTGGGTTGCCATAAGTCAGAAATGACTTGAAAGCATTCAACACATACATACATACACACACACACACACACACACAATTTGTCCTATTAGCATCAATTCAACTTTCCATGGAGTAAATTCGCATAAGCACAATAAGGGCTGTGTTGGTTCCTACTCCTAAGCAATTCCTACTGTGAAGGAAATACACATGGAGTAGTGAAACTCTACAAAATAGGATTAAAATTAATATGAAAGTGGTTATATAATGATCAAATGGGCACAAAACATTGGTTATCTGCTGCAGTTAGAATACTGGGGAAACATTTGGAAACAAATTTTGAAATTTATAGTGTGTCATGATTTAAAAGAAAAATATTCCAAAATGCTCTAAAGGTGGTACTTAACACTGGAAAAATTGGTAAAAAATGTACAAATGAGGAAACGACAAGTGTTGGAAATGTGATGACAAATTAGGAACATTTTACCACACGTGGTGGCAGAGTAGTAAAGTCCAAATAAATTGGTCCAGAATACATATGCTGATAACCAATGTTTTAAATATCAAATCTCCAAAGATTAAACCCTGTTAAATATGTTATTTATGATGGAAGAACAATTAGAAAAGAGATATTGGAAAATTCTAATGTGAATGATAACAACAGCTATGATTGTATATGCTCAAAATGGAGAGAAAATGTGATACCAATACACGAAGAATTGTTTCTAAAATTCTGTAACATAGCAGAAATTGAGAAGGTGATGACATTGATCACAGAAGGATTGCTGTCTAATTATATAGAGGGCTGGAAATATTTCATGTATGGAAAATAAAGATAGAGTCACTTAGCTGTACTGTGTTTTGAGGACTAAAAGGACTAAGAGGAGTTTGATATATTTTAAACAAAGATTACATATATTGTAAGTACAGAATGTACATACGAGTTTATCTGAGATGAGAAATTATTTATTAATGATTTCCATTTTCCAAGGAGATTGCCATTTGCATAAATAAGAGGAATATATAATGTAAATATCTGTACGATGGTAAATATCTTCATGATGGAAGAAATATAAATCTGCTTAGAAAATAATGATTTTGTGTAGAAGGATGGAATTTAGAGAAACAAGGAAAAGAAAGTAGACAAAAAAGAATGCAATAGAATCAATGCTGATGGGAAATAATACATATAAACTTTATATAAGAGTGAAATCACAATGATGACTTATATTTTCCAATTACACACACACACACACACACATATATATATATATATATATATATATATTGTTTAAAATAATTTTAAAAAATGAACACAGTGGAAGTTGTTTTAGAGCAAACATGCAGTTTGTTATTGTTAATTGCCATCACGTCACCTTTGACTTCAGGCAACTCTATGAATGAGAAATCTCCAAGACACCCTATTATTAGAAGCCCTGTTCATGTCTTGCAGAATCAGGGCTGTAGCTTCTTTAATTGAGTAAGCTGCTGTTGTGTGCCTTCAAGTCATTTCTGACTTATGGTGACCCCTAAGGCAAACCTCTCATGGAGATTTCTTGGCAAGATTTGTTCAGAGGGGGTTTGCCATTGCCATTCTCTGAGGCTGAGAGAGAGTGACTTGCCCAAGGTTACCTAGTGGGTTTTATTCCTGAGCAGGGAATTGAACCCTGGTCTCCAGAGTCACAGTCCAACATGCAAACTACCACACTATGCTGGCTCTCACTCCACCTGTAATACAGTTTTCCTCTTTTCCTTCTGCCTTCCACTTTGCTGAGCATTATTGACTCTCCTAATGAATCATGTCATCTCATGATACATCCACAATACGAGAGCCTCAGTTTAGCCATCTTAGCTTCTAGGGAAAATTCAGGCTTGATTTGCTCTTGGACCCATTCATTTCTCTTTTTGGCAGTCCATGGTATTCACAGAACTCTCCTCCAGCACCACATCTCAAATGAGTTGATTCTCTTCCTGTCAGCATTCTTCACAACCTCACTTTCACAACTATACTAAGAAGTTGGAAATATGATGAACAATCTTGACTTTGGTATCCTGTAATAACATTTTTATATTTGAGGGCAGCCTCACCTGGCCTTTTGAAAATTTAGGAGAAGGGACATGATTTGCTTCTTTCAGGATTTTATTACATTCTATCCCACTCCCACACTGTATAAATATACTTTATAACCTGATGCTTTTGTTGATTTATGGTTAGAGTGTGTGCAGAGTGTATGCAGGACTGCCTTTCACCAGCTCCATACATCTCTGGATCTGTAACTTGCTGCAGCCTCCCGGCATTCCATGAACCAGACCAGAGACCAAATTATCTTCAAAAGAAGGATCTTTATTCTTCAGATGCAGAATTAACATGGTAACTATTTACATTGTAAAAAAAAAAGCCAGTAGAACAAAGAAAACTCCATGCCAAGCCCAGCAAGCCACTCAAGCGGGGAAAAACTCCACCCCTAGGGTGTTACCTTTATAGACATTTGCTAAACAGCTCTAAACCCAGCCTTCTTCTGTGTGTCATGTGTCATGTGACCCTGGTTCTCACCAAACCCGATGACCTAATCTGTTTACACTCTTTCTTCCATGTTCCCAGACACAGATTGACCTTGGCTACTTTGTTTTGTATAGTCCACCTGAAGGCTAAAGCTTTCACAGTTAGAAATTTTCCCACATCTGTACATTTCTACTTTGACTACAAATCCCAACAGCTTTAATATCACTTTATACTGCATCTAAAGAAGTGAATTTATATCCACAAAAGCTCATGCTAAAATAAAAAAGTTAATCTTAAACTGTTTCTGCATTTCTTTTTTTGATCCCCTTCCTTCCTCCTTCATATGCTGCAAGAGACTAATACAACAGCTAATTTAAAGCTATGTAGATTGTCTATGGCCATTAGTTTTGTTTTCATATTGTTCAACTCTAATTCTGCTTTTGTACTTTCTTCTAAGAAGTTGTTCCACGCCTTTGCTATTTTCATTTAGTTATATGGTGTCATCTGCATATTTTTGTTGATAGTACTCTGCTGAAAGCACTGACAAGATTTAAATCAATGTAATTTTAACCAGGGGGTTAAATCATGATTTAAATCACCAGTAAGTGAGGCTTGCTTGAATCATTGATTTAAGCCAGGCATCCCCTTTTATAAATCATGTGTTTACTGAATAACAGCTCATATTAGCTGGTTGATATAACAATCACAACATTATGATTTGCCTCTGGTAAGGATGCATAGCCACGGATGCACTTTGAATGGCGAGACTGCCTTTGATCCATGCTCAGCCCTTTGGGAGAGTCAGACTTCAGTAGTGCAGCAAATGAACTGTAGCAATAATTCAACATCTGATCAGAACAAGCATTTCTTTTGCAGACACTCCTTCATAGAGGAACATGATGGTGTTTTTTTATCCTTTTTTTTTTTTTTTACAAAATGCAAAAAAGTTTTTAAAAATTCAAATATTAAAAATATAGTCCTCCTAAATCATCTGTTTTAACCCTGTCATTAATACATCTTGAAACACTGGACAAAGGGGAGGCTGGAGTTACTTTCTGCCTGTCTCACAATTAGAATATCCCAGGCTGGACAACCTCAGAGAGTTTGAGAAATCACTCAAACCCTCCAGGGGCTGCCCCAATCCTTTCTGATAAAACCAGAAGGGATTAGAAGGTCATTTCTGATTTTCAAAATGCATGAAGGGAAGGATATGCTAAGGAGCCAGTTGTGTTTGGTGGCTCTGATATGGTAGGGCTGTGAATCTAGTCTAGATTTCAGTCCAAATCAGGGGTAGGCAACCTTTCCCCTTTAAGGGCCAAGGGACTTCAGCTCCCAGAAGCCTTAGCCATGTTGGCCAATAGTCCCATGTTGGCCAATAGCTCCTGGGATTCTGGGAGCTGAAGTCCCTCGGCCCTTAAAGGGGAAAGGTTGCCTACCCCTGGTCCAAATTCTCAAGGTACTGAACCATATCCCTAAAATAGTTTCAGCACCTTGGATAACTCAATGTACATTGCCTCTCTGCCATCAAATCCACCAGAAAGAGGTATACCTTGTTTTAGAAGATAATCTCCTAGCCTTCCCAAAATGCAAATCTCTGCCCCCCCCCTTTTTTTATGATTGAAAATTTGGGAACAATGGAGGCCCCCAGAAGGCTTTAGATGCCACATGGCCTAATCCATTCTTTTAGGTCACTGTCAGCTCAAGGAAATGCCCCAGTTTCAACATGCCTGGCAATCAAATCCTTGGCTATCATTTTTGGAAGGTTTACTTGGCAACATAAATACTCACAATGAGAAGAACCTTAGTTACCTTTCCTTTTGTTCTGAAAAATTGTGGGTGTAGTTAATGTCCTCCTCATCCCAAGCAGAACAAATGTGTGCAGTGGGGAGGAAGTGAATGGCTTTGGCAGAATCATAATGTAGACTAAATACTCTTCAACATTTTTCCTTCACCGCCATCTTGGACTCACACTGATTGGTTAAAGAACAAGCTAATTGACTTCTTTCAAAATATGCACATGGTGTTAATAACTGCACCACAAGTATTGAGTAGGGAAAGAAGCATTGAAAGTTACTGTGGATTAACACACATGGAGGTGTGTTGTAGGGTTTCCAACACAGTAACCCCAAGAAGAAAGAAGAAGAATGGGGAAAAGGGGAGTGGTGGTGGGTGATAACATCTGAGTGCCAGGTTTCTTGTACCATTGGCTGTTTTTGGAGAGTGGCTAGAAAGTAAACAGTGGGCTCCATGGATCACACACTCCTCTCCACATGGGTACAGAGGGACATTTTTGAGGACAGGCATTTGCCATGACTACCCCCATGCCCACACTCCCACACTCCCAAGGAGGCACATGTGATCCATAACAGCAAACCTGTTCTAGCACTTTTCCCGCTTATCACAAGCAGATATTTTGTATTATTGGACAAGGACAACTCACAACAATAGTCTTATTGGGAAAATTCCCTCTCCCTCCATAGCTCCTTGTGATCATTGCACCTCAACTGAGAGGGAACAGGGAAAGCTCATTTGGATGACAGATGACATCATCAACCTAGAATACTTTTGGATTTATTCAATCCACTAGTCCTTTCGCAGAGTCACTTATGCTGGAAATAGGAATTAGCACCTTAGATAGTTCCTTTAAAATTTGGACTAATACCCAGAGTGTATTCAGTACCCTCAGAGCCACCCAGCCACCACTGACACATTGTTTTAGTAACACACACACATACACACCACTATCACCACCACCACCACAATCATACCCTCCAAAATTAATTTAAGGAGTCTGATGGCTTAGGTTAAGATTCTATTTGATATTAGCTAAGTGTAAATCTCTTGTCTGCGTAATTGCACAGACAGCTGTTTTTTCCCTTACAGTGTGACAGCAGCCAGAGGTTTCCCAGGAATACCTTGTGACAAAATAGTGGCTGTACAAAGTAAGGTAGGAGCTGAACCCATTGGACAACTTGGAGGTAAGTATTCAGCAAGGAGGTAATGGATACCTGCTTATGCAGCTAGATACCACAGGTTTAAATTCCCAGAAAATATTCAAGCTAGCATAATGCATAGTTATTTGTGCAACAGTCTTCTTTTGCCTCTCTGGTTGGAGGAAGATCTTACCCATTTTTGTAAAGGGTGGAAACCCTTTACAAGACACTCTTTGATTCACTGGATTAAGCTGCTGAGTGTGCTTAAGGTGGCCAAAATGGGTAGTGACTGGTAGGGAATGAGGATTTTGTTTTCAGTATAATATAGTGTTGTGTTTCATTGTTTCATTCTTGATTATATATGTCTGATCTTCCACCCTTTGATGAAAAGGGCATTATAAATAAACACTGCTGTTGTTGTTTCATAAGTGTAAACCACTAACAGGATTCCAGCCACTGATGTTACCGGAGATCCAAGTCAAGACATCTATCATTCCATATATTAAAAATATTTCTAAACTCTTTAGAAACAATTGCAGAAGTATGCTAGATGATAGTACAGGATTTAATGTCTTATGAACAATCTTGTGAAAGCTCAAAAATGTATCCTCAGTGCTTAACTGGAGGATGCGATCAGTGACAGAGCCCAGGTTTCCATGCAAGCATCCCAAGTTCAAACCTGGCATTTCCTCATAGAATATTTCCTGAAACCCTGGCAAGCCACAGCCAGGTGGACAATGTTGAGATAATGGAGCAGTAGTCAGGTATGTGTAAGGCAGCTTCCTAGATGACAGGAAAGTTGCTTTTTGAACTATAGCTCCCATAATATCCCAGTCAGCAAGGCCACTGGCAGATTGGCAGCTCAGTAGAATATGGGAAACTTACTTTTTGCCCTGCAGATCCTAGAATCCACTGGCTACTGACATGCTCGCTGGTGAATCCTGGGAACTACAACCCAAAAAATATTTTTTCCAAGCTGCAGCTTTTTATGAACACCATGACCTTCTTATTAGACTTTCCTTACTGTTTTAAAAAACAAATTGTGTAGGTTGGGCTTTGGGGAATTGCTTTCTACTTTTTTGAGCTACAGCTTGAAGTGTGATGAAAACTGGTGTGTATGACACCTTGCCCTGTGGGAGTGAGAGGTTTATTGCTAGTTTTGCAAACTGGCCTGGCTGCCACCACTGGGAAGAATTTTCTTCTGCTGCCCTGAAACCTCAAGTATACCAAGGTAACTCTGTTGCTACTGTGAAAGCTGTCAGCTCTAACCACAGGAGAACTGACAGCATCCTAGCCAAGATGAACATACAACAATGTGTCTTAATTATCCTGTTAAATAATAAGAAAGGCTTTTTAAAAAAAAAAAAAACTTTCACAATCCAAGTAAGAAACCAAATGAGAATTGAAAATGATGTCTTCAAGCTGTCCTGTCATCTGACTGTAATTCAATCCCATCCCAGGAAAGAAGACCAATCACAGGGAAGTTCCAGCATCACCACATCCAGCCAAAGCAATGCCTTTGCCTCCCTTTCTCTGTCACAATAACATGTACCACCATGCTTCTCTCGAGTTAGAGATGCAGATGTCTTGGATATTAATTTCGGAAAGTGCCATTCAGCACGGCTGTCATTGTGGAATCTTGAGAACGGTAATCCCAAACATCTGGAGGGCCCAAAGCTCTTCATCCATGATCTAAGTAAATTTTCTGTTCCCCATCTCTCTCCTATATCTCTTAAATTTGAACAAAACCTAACAGCCCTCCATTTTGTCACGATGTGCAGTGCTGCATAAAATGGGAAGGGGAAGAAAGAAAATAGGGGTAAAGTGGGGTAGATCAAAATTCAGAGCACTGCTTCCACATCTCCAGATGCACCCGTGAAGCTTCTCACTGGAAATTCTCCCTTCTGTCCAGTGTTTGTGGGAAGGAAGAAAGGTCACTCTTTGGTAAGCACACAGGACCAAAGAAACCCACATTTGTTGATCTGGCTGTTTAATTTATATTAAATCTTCATGTATTCTGGGGCTAAGCCCTGCCGTTGTGACTTTGTTTAGAATTCTCTTTCTAGTGAACCTCTAGCTTTTGGATCTTGATACCTCAACACATGGCCTCCAGTCAGCCCTCACGCTGCTGCCATAACTCATTTTGCTCCCTCTACCAACCTTCCCAAGGGCTGATTAATATGCAGCTGGCCTATGGCTGCTCCAGTCATGTCAAATATACAAGAGCAAATTGCCTGAATATTTCCCAAGCCAGAGTCACATGCTTTGTTACAATTCAAAGACCTAGCCATGTTAGTCTGGAAAATCAGTATGCAAAGGGATCTTGGAACACTTTTGAGATGAACTGAAAGAGAAAAGCTGATAGCATGAGCTTTCATAGACTTGAGTCTACTTCCTCATATGTATTTGCCTCTATGGTTAAATTTCCTTTTCAAGGAAAGAGCTGATATAACCTCTTGGCAGAACTGCATGCTTCTGCTGGAAGGATCGCCAACTGATGCAGGAGAACAGCTTGACCTTGCCCCTATGCCTTTCTCCATATCAGTAGCTAGAAGGATACACATTCTTGGCTCCTAAAGTCTGCAAATCAATGCTAAATGCAAGAGATGTTTTTAGTCTGATAGAGCTCAGATGTTTATTCAAGTTCAGTGCAAAGAGTTTTCTGCAATGGTTCACCCCTCTACAGACTGTGGGGAAGTTCAATATTTTGGATTATAATTCCCAGAACCTCACAGCCAGCATAGCCAGTGACCATGCTGGCTAAGAGATTCTGGCAGATATAGTCTTTAAAAGGAACTTCCCCAAACTGTACAACATATAGTTACATGAGGTAAAATCAATAGAAGCCTAGAGCAGGGAGCACTCTGCAGTAGTAGTCTCCAGGATGATCTATCTGCACACAACCTTGAAAAGTTTCAGGAATCGATGGAAAGTAGTTTCCAAGCAACATGAACTGCAGTGTTGACTTGAATATATTAATTAGGCTCAGTGCTCTTTTCTAGCACTGAGGGTGTTTGGATGACAAGCAAAGTTCCCTTTCTGAGGTCTACCCCACTTTTGCCATCACTCATTTATGGAACTTAGGGTCCTTTCACACTACAAAATTATAGAGCTATGTTCTGCTTTAATTGCCATGGCAATTAAATTTGTAGTTTGTAGTTTGGCCAGGGGCACCAGAGGAACTCCCTGGCTGAGGATTCAAAGGCCCCTTCCTAAACTGCCAGTCCCAGAATTTCATACGAAGTTGCCATGGCAGTTAAAGTGGAATCTTAAATTATAATTACTTAGTGCGGATAGGCTCTCCTGTGAGCTGGTGTGGCTTTCCTCCCAGTGGAGTGAAGCAGGATAAATTGGCTTTGCTGCTTAACCAGACAGGGATATCTATGTCATAACTGGAAGATGTTCATTTATTTGATACCCATATACACCAATTATGAGAACTGGAGACTCTGTGTTGGTGTATACATACACAGGTGTGTCTGTATGCAAACTATGTGGATGTATGCAAACTATCCTGCATGGCAGGGGGTTGGACTGGAGGGCCCTTGTGGTCTCTTCCAATTCTATGATTCTGTGATTCTATGATTCTATCAAACATGTACACTCATGTGTAGCTTTTTCTGAGCCTAATGGCCAGTATATCCTTTGTAGAGGCTGCAGTCTAATCCCCTAAAGAATAAGGTAGGGTTTATTGCAGGGATGGAAAAAGTAGAGGCTGCAAACCTGACATTAGCAGCATCAGAACCCACATACATACACTCTGCCCTCCCCTGAAGCCTCCTAAGCATTCTGTTAGGAAGGATCTAATTAGGGGAATTTATAATTAGCTCAAATATGCAAGAGTGGGGTCCTAACAAAGCCCCGTGGGACTGGGTACTGATATGTATACCAGAGGACTAAGGAATCCCACAATGGATGACGCTGAGGGACGCTTAATCAATTAGAGTCTAAATATTTATTAAAAGGGGAAAACTGCACACATACAAATATCACACACACACACACTTAGGAATAAAGGAGTGAAAGTAGGAATAGCTTGAGATGGGCCAGACTGAGGAAGTTACTCACTTCCGAAGGCTTCTCTGTGATCCGTTGTGAATGTTGATGATAATGATGGTGATGATGCATGGCCGCTGAAATGGGGAAAGGGATGGCCAAGGGAGCTATGATCAGAGCGCAGACTGATGTGGAGCCAAGCTGCACTCCAAAAATAGCATGTAGAGCCTAAAAAACTCAGGGTTTAAATAGAAAATTTCTACTTTCTGGCTATTGACTAAACGACTTGGCTGAAGCCTGGACAAAGGCATTGTGTAAGCTTTGTTAAACCTCGGTGTGAGACAAGTCTAAATAATGCATTTGGTTTTGATTCAATCAAGGAAGGAAGGCTAGAGAAAGAGGGTGCCCCATCAAGAGTGAGACTTTGGACAATGTGTCCCTTTATGGTATAATGGTTTTCTTCCATTTAGCAACTCCCAAACATGTCTGGTAGAGAATTTTCCTGTTGTTTGGGCAGGCTCTCCTGATGCCTACCTGACTTGCCATCTAGAGGATTATGGCTGACATCCCACAGAGGTCAGTTTGGGGTCATAGAGGGAACTCCACATGTGTCCCAAAATTTTATTAATTTCATATTTGCTAACAATTCCACCCCCATTGATTCTTTTCTAGTGTGATTTGCAAGTGATCTTCTTCCTGAAAAACTCACCAAACCACCCAAAACTACACAGAGATCAGTTAGTTACTCTCCAAGCATGCCCAAACCCTTTCCCTAGGAAGTTTTCAGTAGGATTTAACCTGAAAATGGCAAGAGAAAGTCATATTCTATTATGATATTCTGTCATAGCACATGGACACAGTGTAGTGGGGGTGATGGGGCACCAATTGCCTTCCAGCCTCTGCACAGTTGCTCATCCCAGTCTATAGCTGATCCCATCCTATATGCTAGTGATGGACAACCGTGGCAAGTCTGTGGTGATAATTTTGTGATCCTGAAGTCCTCTGCTCAAAATGCCAAAAGCAAAGGGAAGCAAAAAGTCACTTAAAATCTACCTCTTGTTTTTGGTATTCAAAACCCAGACTCCTAGAGGTACTAGCTGTATTAGAGTAATAGTACTAGAGGTACTAGAGTACTCATAGTTTTTAATGAGCAATGCCTCTGGCACTATCAGTCTAGTACCTAGTACTTCTAGTTTTGATTAGTTTCTAGTCTGGGCTAGAGGACTGTGATCAATTTTAAAAGATTTGTTACCACTTCTGGAGGCTTCCAAGAGTAGTAATTCCCCTTTTGGGGAAAGGAAAAAGGACAGTGTGGTATATCTGAAAGGATAAGCACCTGAGAAGCCATGGGGTCCTCAAATAACCCCAAAGGGACTGGCATGGCTCCAAAGCAAACAGAACCAAACCTGGAATCTATGTGAAGCTTCACCGAGGTTCTGAGTTTGGAAAGGAAGACAAAAAGCACAAAGTTAGGTGGATGGAAGTAGAATTCAACAAATGGCAAGACAACCTTCCAATCCTAGGGTATATTTTATGAGGGACTATCCAATTTCAGTGTTTAGGCAAAAGACTGTGCTTTGCTTTTTCCTGAAGTCACGATGGTCCACTTTTTTAAAAAAAAAAAATGCCATTATATATTTTAAAAACTTTCAAAATATCATATTCCCCTAGCTTGTGAAGTTATCCTTCTAAAATTTTGCAGAACTCAAGAGGGCACCTCTATGACATATGCCATTTTCATACAAATTCAGAGTTGAAACCACTATAGTCCAATCAGAGAAATTTACAGATGCCACCAAGCAATAGGGGATGGGTCAGAGGCAAAAAGCTGGGGCCAAAATGTTAGTATATTTCAGTTTAATGCTATTATTTCCAAAAACTCATCCTTAAGCAATTCAGCTTTCCAGGTGCAGGGCATGAATGCTTGGAAAGAGGTTGGCAAGTTAATTTTAAGAATAGATACTGCCATACTGAAGCCATCCATAACTATGCTATAAGACGATGATGCCTTGGGACACAAAGCATCGTTGGACACAAAGGCGAGGTGTCCAACGACTCCGTCGATGTAAGTTTACTGGATCAGTGGCAATCTGTGAGTATCGAGGACATGGACAAGCTGCTTGGTAAAGTAAGGAAGACAACTTGTCCTCTCGACCCTTGCCCATCATGGCTGGCCGTCCAGGGGGGGACGCATGGATGAGATTCCTTACGGAGATCATCAATGCGTCCTTCAGGGAAGGACATGTTCCATCTTGTCTAAAGGAAGCGGCGGTTAGGCCGCTCCTGAAAAAGCCTTCCCTGGACCCCCTGGATATGAAGAACTATAGGCCTGTATCATTGCTGCCATTCTTGAGCAAGGTGATCAAGAGGGCAGTTGCTCTTCAGCTCCAAGCAGTCTTGGATGAAACCGATTATCTAGACCCATTTCAAACCGGCTTTAGGACAGGATTTGGGGTTGAGACTGCCATGGTTGCCTTGACCGACGATCTGCGTCTGAGCATCGACAGGGGTAGTGTGACCCTGTTGGTGCTCCTAGACCTCTCAGCGGCTTTTGATACAATAGATCACGGCATCCTCTTGGGCCGCCTGAAGGGGTTAGGTATCGGGGGCACTGCTCTTGGGCCGCCTGAAGGGGTTAGGTATCGGGGGCACTGCTTCCTCTCGGGTCGGTCCCAGAGGGTGCTGCTCGGGGACTGTAGCTCCAGTAAGAGGGACCTCACTTGTGGGGTCCCTCAGGGAGCTATTTTGTCCCCGCTATTATTTAACATCTATATGAAGCCGCTGGGTGAGATAATACGGAGTTATGGTGCTGGGTGTTATCAGTACGCTGATGACACCCAAATCTATTTCTCCGTGTCTCGTTTGTCGGCCTCGAATTCCGATGGCATCTCCTCTCTCAATGAATGTCTTGGAGCGGTAATGGGCTGGATGAGGAAAAACAGATTGAAACTGAATCCAGACAAGACGGAGGTGCTCACGGTAGCGGCCCCGAAACCAAGAATTGGGTTGCAACCTCCAGTCTTGGATGGGGTCACACTCTCCTCCAGTGACTGTGTTCGCAGTCTGGGGGTGCTCCTTGACTCGTCGCTTCTGATGACAAATCAGGTTAATGCGACGGTCAGGAGCGCCTGGTATCAGCTTCGGCTGATACGCCAGCTGCGCCCTTTTCTGGAAGTAAGGGATCTCGAGACCGTGGTGCACGCGTTGGTAACCTCACACCTCGACTTTTGCAATGCACTCTACATGGGGCTACCCTTTTGCATGGTCCGGAAACTACAACTGGTGCAGAACACGGCGGCCAGGCTTGTTTCGGGAACATCTCGGAGGGACCACATTACTCCGGTTCTGCGGTCCCTCCACTGGCTGCCTATTAGTTTCCGGACCCAGTATAAGGTGTTGGTTATTACCTTTAAAGCCCTAAATGGCTTGGGTCCAAACTATCTCAGGGACCGCCTTCTCCCGTACAATCCTCCCCGCGCTCTTCGATCCTCTGGGAGGAATTTACTCCAGCCTCAGAAGTCGAGGCTCGCGGCCACCTCCCAGAGGGCTTTTTCAGTTGTCGCCCCCAAACTCTGGAACGACCTGCCGGACGAGATCCGTCTTTTAACATCTTTGGACAGCTTTAAAAAGGCTGTCAAGACGGATCTCTTCCGGCAGGCCTTTCCGGACTAGTGATCCCCCCCTCGGATACAATACAGCCCCACCAATTGGCGATCCTCTCGTGGCCCCATCAAATTGATGGTGAGGATTGTGGTTGTTCAGGCTTTTTAACAACAACTAGTATTGGGTTTTTAATTGAATTGTTTTAATTTGAGCTTGTTTTAAAATATCCTGATTTAATACCATTTTAAGGGGGGGTATGTTTCATCTATTGTTTTGGAATTTTAATGATGTATTCTTTGCATTTTAACTTGTAAGCCGCTCAGATTGGACTATCATGGGGCGGGGTAGAAATTATTATTATTATTATTATTATTATTATTATTATTATTATTATTTATCATCATGCCACTGTTCAGTTGTGGCTCACTTCAATGTGCCATTATATTTGTTCATCTTGAAAGTGACGTAACATGCTCTGCTAACCTCTTGATGTTTTCCCCATGTTTCTTTCTCCCCCCTCCTTCTTCTACAAGACTTTGAACCGCTGATTGACTTAACCCCATTACTTATTACTTCCTGGATTTATAAACCCAGATATATTTTTAAAATCCATTTTGACCTTGCAGAGACAAGCAAACAGCAGCTGCCTTCAAGCCTCACCGGTTGTTGTTATTGCAACCCAGCCACTGTGCTTTTTGAGTTAATCTTCCCCACACTTGGTCAATGGATTTTATATATCTTTCTGCCTGCTTCATTTCTGTGTAGGTTTACTTCAGCCAATTAATTCCCCAGCAGAAGCCTGCAATTCTGCCAAGAGGTTATATCAGCTCTCCCCTTGAAAAAGAAATGTAACTATAGAGGTACATAACACCCAAAACCCTGCACCTGTTTCTCCACCTAAGAAGACTACTATACCTACTAATGTTATTCTGACAAAGACGGGGAAAGTCAGGGGTGCAGCTATGTGGGGGGTGATGAGGGCATGCTCCTGAATAAGAATACTGCTTCCCCTTCCATGAAATTTTTCTTCAATCTCCAAATGTCTAGCATTTCAGTACAGTAGCCCCTCCTAATTCATGGGGGATCCATTCCGCTGCCGCCCCTATGAAAATGGTGACTCGCAAATATTCAATCCCCATTGAAAATCATGTTGCATGCACCAGTGGTTTACATACGGGGCTGCGCACAGGCACGCACCACCATTTTGTCCCTCCCTGCTTGAAGAGTGAGACCACGGACTCAAAGTCTGCAAAAATGGAGGGACAACTGTAAAGTTAAACTTCAGTCGAGCATTTAGAAATACAGTTTAGGCATCCAAAAAAAAGGAGGCAGACAAAGGTACCCAAAGAATGTGAACACAGCAAATATAAGAGGTAGGAATGATTTTCCTTGTCTTAATCTCTGCAGTGCTAGAAAATTGGGGACAGAAGTCTTATTTGGGGGTGGCAAGGTCCTCATTTTGCATCCTCCTAGCCTCCCTCAACAAAAGATATGGATAGTTTTTTAAAATCACATGATAACCAATGAGAAGCTGGAACCCTTGCAGTTACTAATCTCAATTCAAGTTTAGGACCCAGGTGGGTGTATCTACACCAGCGGTCCCCAAACTATGGCCCGCGGGCCGGACCCAGCCCATCAAGGCCTTCTTACCGGCCCGCGAGGCCTCCTGCCACCACCGCCGCACCACTGAACACCATTTTGTATGACACCATTTTGTATGGCGCCTGAGTAGTGTGCATGCGCGCGTGACGCTGGGCACCATTTTGTTTGCCAAAATGGCACCCAGAGTCATGCACATGCACGCATGCACGCACCACCACCCCCTGGAAGATCTGGGGGCCAGCGAACCAGCCCCCGGATGAAAAAGTCCAGGGACCCCTGATCTACACTGTTGAAATAATGCAGTTTGACACCACTTTAATGGCCATGGTACCATCCTACAGAATTATGAGATTTGTATTTTTGTAGCGCTCTGTCAGAGAAAGCCAAAAACCTGGTAAAACTACAAATCCCAGGATCCCATAGGATGGAGCTACAACACTTAAAGTGGTGCCAAATTGCATTATTTCTACAGTGTAACACAGACTGGCTCTCAATAAGGTGAAGCAGGGGCAAGTCATTTTATGAAGAGTTTAACCTAATCTGTGGATTTGTGCACATCCTTAATTTAAAGCACATCTTATTCATGATGTTATAATGCTGACAATAATCCTAAAGAGTAAATCAGTATTTTCTCAGCATTCCTGAGTAACAACAGGGTTCAGTAAGGGCAAAAGAGAAAGACTAAGGGCCTTAGCAGACTGCCAGAAATAGTGTACATTAAATTGAGGCACTGCCCTGGCTCAGTGCTAGGGAGTCATGGGAATTGTATTTTTTTTCTGGGACATTGAGCCTTCTCTGTCAAAGAGCTCTGGTGCCACAATAAATTACAGTTCCCATGATTCCCTAGCACTGAGCCAGGGCAGTGCCTCAATTCAATGTGCACTATTTCTGGCAGTCTGCAAAGGCCCTTGCAAGACCATATAGGGCTACTCCAGGCAGGACAAAAAGGTCAAGAGGTTGCAGTATTTGTTGTGGTAGTTCTCAGGAGTTTTTAAAATATCCATACAAGGTTTCTGTTGTTCTCACCTCTTTGATAGCAATTTCCAGCATCTCCTTCAATATTTCCTTCTCACCCTTGAATGGGTTTCTTTTAAATTCTGAGACATTTTGGAATAATGTGCTCCTTTCTCTTCTCTTCTCTTCTCTTCCTTTTTTTTTTTTTTTTTTTTGAGTTATGGTGCCAAAGTACGTTAATGAAATGGCATACCCTCCAACTGTCCTGATTTAGCAGGGATAGTCCTTATTAATCCCCTGCTTTCCCACTTTTTCAACTACTTTTAAAATGTCCCAGTTTCTCTCCCCACCTTCCATCTTCCCCCTCTATCCTTAGCTTATTTCTGTTGCTGACAACTGAGTTAAAAGTGCAAAAATAGTTTCCCCTAATTAACTCAGCATGGGAAGAAAAGAGGGTGGAATCTTGCCCTTCCCAGTAGGCTCAGGCAAAGGCAAACAGTGGCAGCCTCTTCTAACTTGAATGTTCTTCCTCTTTTATATTATATTTTATTTATAACCTTTATAACATATGAATAAAACATAGCTAATGGTATCATTTACATACTAGTCATTTCTAGTAATTAGTTGTATTTGTAAGAATAAAAACCTTCTACATTCATAATGGTTGAGAACCAATTTCATCCTTTTAACTCTTAACTTTGTTGTTTTCTTTTTACCTTATGTAGAATTTAAATTAAACTATCAACAGCAAGCTTTACTTTTTCAAGAGATTTTTTGCGGATCTGCTTCTTATAAAGTTACTATAAAGTCACTCAAAGTTACTCTTACAGAGTCACTAAAATTTCAAAATAAAAATGTAACAGTCAAGGAAAAGGTTATGAATGTTCTTCCTCTTTGATAACTTTTGCCATCTTAATCACAATCTGATATTGCTTGGCTAGATGTTCTCTGTTTTCATCTGTGAAATATTGGAAGGTAAGACATGGCAGCGTGGTGTACTGGTTTGAGCTCTGGACTCTGACAGAGTTCTTACACTGGCTTGGCCATGTAAACCCACTGTCTGACCCTCGGCAAGTCATACTCTCTCAGCCTCAGAGGATGGCAATGGCAAACACCCTCTGGAGAAACTTGGCAAGTCATCATAAGTCAATAATGACTTTAAGGCATACAATAATAACAAGAAGAAATTGCACTTTTCCACCATAATGCCATAACTAAAAATAATAATAATTTAGAGAAAAGAAAGTTTGCTCCTTAAACCATAAGTCCACCAAATCATACCCCTTTAAAAAAAGCTTTGGAAGAGACTTAGGGCCTTTGCAGACTGCCAGAAATAGTGCACATTAAATTGAGGCACTGCCCTGGCTCAGTGCTAGGGAATCATGGGACCTGTAATTTATTGTGGCTCCAGAGCTCTCTCACAGAGAAGGCTCAATGTCCCAGAAAAAAATACAGTTCCCATGATTCCCTAGCACTGAGCCAGGGCAGTGCCTCAATTTAATGTGCACTATTTCTGGCAGTCTGCTTAGGCCTTTAGTGCAGATTTTAAAAACTACCAACAGCCCAAAAAAAAATGAATCGAAGCAAAGAATGCAGAAGTAGCAACAACTGACAAAACCCAAGGAGCTATATCACAAGAACTCGTTGCTTCTTTAGACCAATCTGGAGAAGCCCAGACAGAGTTCATAAAGATTTCTGATTCAGGGACTTCCTGATTCATAGACTATTGAGCTACAATACCAGCTTCAGTACCACTTAGAACTCAGATAAATGGATGAAGGCTACTTACTGGGAGCATACAGTTTGTCAGAACACTGCCAGCTTTGTTTTATGTGGATGAATCACACATGTACAGACACTCTGCAAGTTTAAAAGCGGAGACTATCAGGTAGTCCTGAATCTCAAGTATTGGCTGTCAGATCCTAGTGATCATCAAATATAAGCCCTGAAATATTGAAATGTAATACTGACTGTCAGATAGTGAATCTCAAATATGAACTGTAACATTTGCACAGTTTAACAGGTGTCTGGCTCTAGGGATTTGCCATTGTTAATTCTGAGGTGGCAAGTTCATTGCAGATCTAATAGAAATATAATGCAGTACAGTTTGACTAAATTATACCAGCATTACAAGAGCAGGGGTAGGACTCCACTCTGTTTCACAATATAAAGGGGTTTATCTTTTTCTTCAGCGTCTTTAATGATGCCTCGTCCACATCCTAATCCAATCATATGTCTGTTTAAACTGAAGCCCTGTTCATGGGCTGGCCAGGAAAAAGAACCTAGCTTGCTTCCTTTCCTTTCCTTTTTTCCCCCTATGGGTAATAATTAGCAATCAGACCAAAAAAAAAAAAATCCTCCACTGCCTGCAGAGCTGCTGTCTTCTCTAATCCCAGTGGGAGGATTTTTTTTTCTATTCAATTGATTTATACAGCCAGGGCCACAAGACATGCAGGAGCTGGTAAGGAAATGGAAGGGAGAAACTGCTGAATAATTGCTAGATCAAGGGCAGGATTTCAGAAATGCACCATTGGATCCATTTAATGAAAAGAATATTTGATAGGGATGAATAAATTAACCCTGCCAAGGACAACAGCCATTCGCCAGCAATGCTGTTCTTACATAGGTTACATGGATCAAGAGGCAACATGTCAGTTCAGTGTGTAACAAAAGTCTCCCTCAGTCCCGCTCTTAGGTACATACCTTCATTTGTCTACAGGATGCACACATATTCTTTGTTACAACAGTTCCAGTAGTTCCCAGTCCATTTCCAAGCACAATTCAAGATCCTGGTTATGACCTATCAAGCTCTCCTATACAGGTCAGCACCAGACTATTGTTAGGATCAATGGGGCCCTCAATACACTCCTCCTCTTTTGATATCAGAAAATATAGGCTAGGTGACCCCATCAGGACTCTGAAGTAGAAGCCATCATTACAAAACCAGTCTCTCATGTAAGCTAGCAGGCAGGAGTTGTGAGGGGCCCCAGTTTGCAGGAGGTGATGACACCCCCCTGACCATAAAACAAAGGGATGCAAGGTTTGTGATAAACACAGGAGAACTTTTGCAATGAACCTCTCCGGCTTGGAAATTGCCATCCTTTCACAACTCAGCACCATCACCTTGGAAAATGTCTCAAAGCAACTTCAAAATATATCAAAGCAACTTCACACCCATTTCAAAGAACTTCAAACAAAATCTTTTGGTCTTTTCAAACCCCTTGGAATCTGCCCTCCAGGGGAATTTTGAATATAAATATTGGGTTGTTTTACCCCATTCTTTGGCTTAGTTTGGTTGCTGGCAGAAGCCCTGTCAGACTAGCAACTCTGCAGCTTGCCAATCCTCATTGCCATGAAGCTGCCAGAGTCCTACATTCTACCCAGGACCCACTGCCATTAGGACAAGATTCATTCAGGTGTCGTATTAACTGTGAGGGATGCCTCACTTCTATCCTATTTTTTTAGCCCCTTGATCCCTTTAGCGTCTGTAGGGTGTGTGTGAGAGAGAGAGCTGCATGTGTGTGTGTGTGTCTATTTCCCCTCAATAAAGTTATTATTATTTTGACCCCCTGCCTGTAGAGTTCTGTATGAATTCTGAAGCCATAAACCAAGGGTAGGCAACCTAAGGCCCAGGGGCCGGATGCAGCCCCCCGAGGCCTTTGGACCAGCCCCAGGCCGGTCCTGCCGCCGCCGCCGCCGCTGCCCACCATGATGATATTGATTATTGTTGTTATTACTTGTTCTTGGGGGTTTCTTGGCAAAATCTCCACAGGGGTTTTGCCATGGCTTTTCTGGGGCTGAGAGTGTGTGCATGCATATTTTTTTTAAAAATTTCTAATTTTTTTAAAAATATATATTTTTATTTGTATTTATTTATTTATTTATTTTTGGTGCTTCGGCCCCCCAATTGTCTGAGGGAGAGCAACCCGGTCCCCGGCTCAAAAAGGTTGTCTACCCCTGCCATAGACTTTGGATAAAAGATTATGTGGGCTGTCTACCTCCAGCCACTTCATTTGAGCTAATATAAAATTCCCCTAAGAATAAATTGGTCTTGGAGTGTCCTCCAGACACATCCTCAAGTGAGTTATACTATGAATGACCACATTCATCCTGTATGAGCCTGCCGAAATACTAAGATCATTGGAGGAAGACTTTCCACCATCTTCACAGGTACATTTGGCAGAAATGTAGGAGAGAGCCTTCTCTGTGGCTGCTCCTACATTCTGGAATTCCCTTCCTAGGGAGGCTAGACTGGCTCCCTCCTTACTGTCTTTCTACCAACAGGTGAAGACTTTTTTTTATTGAAACAGGTATTGGGAACTTATGGTTTTATATAATGGGGGTGGGGTTTTTTTTAGTGCTTTTCTGTTTTTAATCTATACTTTCAAATTAATGTTTTTGTGGTTTTAATTCTATAGCCAGTTTAAGGTTATTTTAATCTTCCATTTTTGCATGTTTTTAGATGTATGTGGCTTTAATTGTACTGTATTTTTTTATTCTATAAACCAATATTAGTCCCCCTATTGGAGAAAAGGGAGGATATAAATAAAGTAGTTGATTGGTTTTTCATAGACAGCTGGTCTTTATGGGAAGGGCTCAAGATAAACCTTCCATGTTCCTTGCTCATTCCCTAAAGCAGGGGTCAGCAACCTACGGCCCGTGGGCCGGAAAAGGCCCCGTTTGCCGGACTTACCGGCCCAGGCCGTTGGTTGCCGCCGTTGCCACCGCCGCGCACCGCCACGCGCCACCATCCGGGCGCGTTTTTGGCCGCGCGCTTGCTGCGGCCGCCATTTTGGATGTCAAAATGGCTGCCGTGACGCGTTTGCGCATGCGCAACTTTTGTGCATACACAAACGCGTCACGGCTGCCAACTTGACATCCAAAATGGCGGCCGCGACATGCGCCGTGGCGGCTGCGGCCGCGAGTGCTACGGCAGCGGCCGCCGCATGTGCAGGGGGGTCGCACGCAGCGGAGGAGGGTACCCTCCTCCGCCACGTGCAACCCCCCCGCACACGTGGCGGCCGTCGCCGTAGGCCGCAGCGTCCACAGCACATGTGCGGCCGCCATTTTGGTAGTCCAAATCGTGGCCGTGACGTCATGGCCGCGATTTGGACTACCAAAATGGCGGCCGCACATGCGCCGTGGACGCTGTGGCCACAACTTCCACAGTGGCGGCGGCAGCGGCGGCGGAGGTGGCGGCGGCGTGTGCAGGGGAGTCGCGCGCGGCAGCAGAAGTACCCTCTTCTGCCGCGTGCGACCCCCCCGCACACGCTGCCGCCGCCACGGTTCCAGCCTCAGCGGCCACGGCGCATATTTGGCTGCCATTTTTGTAGTCCAAATCGCAGCCGTGACATCACGGCCGCGATTTGGACTACAAAAATGGTGGCCGAACATGCACCGTGGCCGCTGAGGCCACAACCACGGCGGCGGCAGCGTGTGCGGGGGGTTGCGCACGGCGGAGGAGGGTACCCTCCTCCGGCGCGTGCAACCCCCCCCAGACACGCGGCGGCCGTCGCCGTAGGCCGCAGAGGCCATGGCGCATGTGCGGCTGCCATTTTTGTAGTCCAAATCACGGCCGTGACGTCACAGCCGCGATTTGGACTACAAAAATGGCGGTCGCACATGCGCCATGGCCGCTGAGGCCGCAACCGCGGCGGCGGCGGCATGTTCGGGGGGGTCGTGCACGGCGGAGGAGGGTACCCTCCTCCGCCGCGTGAGACCCCCCCGCACACGCCGCCGCTGCCACGTCACGGCCGCGATTCGGACTACAAAAATGGCAGCCGCGCGTACGGGGGGGCGCGCGCACGCCGTCATTCCCCCCCCCTTGGCCCAGCCGAGACATGGGCAACGGGAGACCGGCCCAGGTCTCAAAAAGGTTGCCTGTGCCTGCTGTAAAGGTTCAGTTTGGGGAAATAAACAGACAAAAGGAAGAGTGTGGTCCATAGGTAATAACAAAAATCAAAGTTGGGCATTACATTTATTGAGAACCCCAAAATGCTACAGAAGTGATGCACAAATGAACAATTGAGTTTTGAAGAACTCTTCATTGGACTATGATAGTACAAAAATTGGGGAGGGCAGGGGAATTTGTTTGTTCTGTTATTTAATTTACACCCCTACTTTCCCCCAGGCATGCAGTGGCTTAATGGTTAAGATGCCAAATCTGAAGATTGGAAGGTTGGCAGTTCAAGGCCCAAGTGCTGCATGTTGGGGTGAAAGAACCCCCCCCCCAACTCATTGGGAAGGGGTTCTCCATTGCGCCGGCCAAAGGAGGAGGCCGGAGGCGTCATTGGCTGGGCGGCGGGGGAAGTCCCGCCCCTTCCTTCGCCGCTCGGCCAATCACGGGTGGGATCCTCTAGGATCCCATCTCGTTGGTGGTCTCGTTTATCGTGAGACTACCAACGAGATTTTGGGGCTATAAAGCCCCAAAGCTGCCTCGTGGTGGCAGCCATTTTACTGGGAGACAAGCAACCCATCCCGCCTGCCCATCATTAATAAGCGTTTTTTTATATTTATTCTAAGGCTGCGGCTGGTCGCCTTATTGGGGCCGGGAGGGAATTTTCCCAGAGTTATTGTGACCTCGGTTTTTCTCCCTCCCTGAGAATAAATTGGGTTATGGTTGTCTTTAATAGAATATTTGATTGGACTATATATACTTGTTAATTTGTTTAAGTTGCAAGTTGGACAAATAAAGTTAATCTGTCACAACAGTGTGTCAGGGTTATGGTGAGGTTATCTTTTGTCAAACTGTTTTAATGTTATGGAGGGCATGATCCCCCCCCCCCGGGGATAAGTTAGTTAATTGGGATTATGAAATTAGTTAAAATGCAAGTGGACAAAGAGTATACGTCAAGGGGTTAATTCATTTGTTGCTATGTCGTCACCAAATTAATTGATGACGGCATTGACAAGTTACATCATGAGTTAAACGATGATGTCATTTTGCTTGGGGGGAGATGACTTCTGCGATGTGGGGTTTATTTGGAACTTGATGTTCTTGACACATGAATTAAAAGGATAGATGTCAAAACATGTGTCAAGAACAAAACTTTGGTTTAAATTAATGTGTTAAGATTATTGATGACCCTGTACAAATAAAGTTGTGGCCAAGTTTTATAACCATATAGTCGTGTTCGGTGTCATCTTTGTGTCGGTGCAATTCCTGTCACTAGTCCCAGCCTCTGCCAACCTAGCAGTTTGAAAGCATGCAAATGCAAGTAGATAGATGGGTACCACTTCTCAGTAGGAAGGTAACAGTGTTCAGTGCAGTCATGATGGCCACATAACCACCTCAGACAACGCTGGCTCTTTGGCTTAGAAATGGAGATGAGCACCAACCCCTACAGTCGGTTGCGACTAGACATTCATGTCAAGGGACTACCTCTACCTTTTTTCCCCCAAGCAGCTCCAATATAAGCAAGAAGACCAAACACTTGGCCTGGTAGATTGGCCACTTCCTGTCATTCTAGAGGAAAGATGGCTAGTGTGAAAAGAGGCAGTGAAGTACCAGCTTTCTGAGTTCTCTCCATCTCTCCTGGCTGGAGAGCTGGTTGATATCTTGGGAACTACCCATTGCCTCTTTTAGAAGCTCAAGGAGTCAGCTTAGAGAAGAGACATGTGGAGCAAAATGGCAGTATCTATATCAGCAAAGCTAGAGATTAAATTTACATGATATGCTATTTTTAATACATCAATTCAAGCCCAATTGTTGGTATTATTTACCAGTTTGAGGTCACTGGAGCCCTCACTACAGTGCAGTTCTGCCTGGATTTTGTAAAACTTCCTCTGATGGAAAATCCTGCCCTGAGTGGTTGTTTGTGGTGTTTTTCATGGCAGGTTAAGGGTGTGGGGGAGAGTAGCCACATGGTTCAGAGGCAAAGGCAAAAAGAAGCTATTAGCAACCAAGGAAAGGATTGAGTTCTAGCCCTCTGTTTGTCCTCTCCACAAGCATTTGGGAGAAGAAGCAGGGATGAGAAATTACCAAGCATTAGATTTGTTCCCTGATAAGAATTCGCGCCCCCCCCCCCCCACATGTAATGTTCCTCCAGTCTTCAAATTTCTAGCATTGGAGTCACTGAAAACTTCAGTTGAACATTTAGAACTTCATCACATGAAAAAGATAGGCTGAAATGGAGTGGGAGAGTAGTGACTATCTCTGTGCCTCTTTGCATGCCATTGGAGCACTTCTGTTCTCTTCCCAAGGAAGACAGTCATAAAAGTATGTCTTTTGTCATGCTGGAAAAATCCGTTCAGCAAAAGGAAAGCTTTTAAGATCATCTCCCTCAGGAAGGAGAACAGAAGTGCTACCACAGCATGCAGAGAGGTACAGAGAAAGCTACTATTCTCCTGCTCTATTCTGGCTTTCTTTTCTCACATAAAAGGCTATTAGAAATGCAGTTTAGGCATCCAAAGAAAAAGTGCAGGAGAAGTTAACAAGAGAGAGAGAGAAGGAGGCAAATACAAGTTCAAGATGTGAATGATTTTCAGTGTTTCTCTCTCTGAAATTCCATTTTGGGTGGAAAAAACATCTTATTTAGAGAGCAAGGACAATGCTATTATTTGCCCCCCCCCCCCCGATACACCTCTGGAAAAGAGCCAGCCCTTTATCAGTCACCCAAATGCCTATGTCTGAGGAAATCATGGCCCTAAACTCAGATTGCCCCACCACCACCATCATCAAAGAAGAGATCCAACTATGTTAAGATTTATGAAAGTTGGATTCAGGCAGATCTCGGAAAAGTTACATTTTGAACTGCAGCCTGAAGAAGCTCCCAACTCTAGAAAATCAGAACCCATTCCAGGAGAGATCCTCCCTAAAGTGCCTCACTAGATACTTCCTGTGAAGGGAACTATCCTGCAATATTTTTTTGGCTTGAAGAGGTAGACCTGCTTCCTCCCATCAAAGGAATCATCCCCACAACCCCCTCGCAAGTCACTCTTTTACATCCCTACTCCACATTCAGGGACAAAAGAAGTCTTTCCAGCCCTGCCAGCTAATCTGGCACCTTCCATTAAGGCCAAAGAGTATGAAGAGCTGCAATTTGGGACACGCAACTGGTTGCCAGTCTACAGACGCTCCCATTTAGCTCTGAGCTATGGGTGGAGGAACTTGCTGAGCTCTCTTGCTTCTAGTTTGACAGGACAACCAGCCTTTCATGAAGTGTCCATGGTGCTGACCACAAACAACCCATGTAAAATTGTTGCTGTGTTTCATTCTTTATGGGCTCCAGACTGGAACAGTACACTTGATTGTTGTGCTATTCTTTTTTCCCCTCTAGCTATTTTGTGTTTGTAGGTTCTGTGCGTTGTTTCAATTGATGTGTCCCCTCAAGCATACACATTTTTTTCAAAACAGAGAGAGGAAATTCCAGAAATAAACAAGGGTAGACATCTGATATTCCATCATGGTGGGAGAGAGCTTGACCTTGTGTGTAGGCCATCATGCTGTGGGAAGAGATAATTCCCTTTTTTGTCTTCACGTTAAGAAATGAACTAGATAAGATGTTAAGATTACATTCTTAAGTCCTCTTGAACTCCACAGGACTTAATTTTGAGTAGGTATGACATTTACTGGATGTTCAGAACCAGACACTGAAAACCTATTAGAATGTTATTTTACTGTTGTGACAGTAAAATTTCTCCCAGTTGGCAACTGAAGTGTCACTTACTAAAGGACCATGTGATGCTGCTGTTGTCTTCTTCCACATTTGTATTCCATCTTTCCTTCATCTCAAGGCAGCATATTTGGCTCACTTCCTCACAGTTTATTTTCACAACAACTCTGTAAGGTAGACAAAGTTGGCACTGATGAGACCAAGGTTCTTCTGTGATATTCATCACTCACTGGAGATGTGATCCTGAATCTCCTGCATCTCAGTCTAACATTATAACCACTATACCATGCTGTCTCTCTGTGGTAAATATGGTACTGGCTCTGCTCCTTTTGTCTTGAATGAAATTCAGCTTTGGATGTTTCTTTTTTTCCACAGTCCATGTATCTCCTTAGTGCTAGAGATTTTGGGAATTAATCATACCTGACTGTTTGCAGAAGGAAGCTGCATGCATGAATTGAATGGGAAGCTAGTCATGTTGCCTGGAAAATATTCCCATTTCTCTTTTTTGTCACAGTCATGCTGTGCTAACCGTACCATATAGGTCACATTGGGGAAAACTGTTCCCTCAGTTGTTGCGCTTCCTTCACCCATTCTGAGTGTAGCTACAGGGATACAGAGTCCAGTAACTGGGATAGGAAATTGTAAATAAATTTGTAAAAAAATAGGGCAGGTATTCATACACTCTAAGCATAGATTTTACTAAACATTTATCCCAGGTTAACAGACAGAGCATTTATTTCAGGAACAAATTAGAACAATCACGTGGTACATTGAAGTCTGGAATAAATGGCATTCAGACTTCCAACCTCCTAAATCCATTCAACCTAGCTGAATCTCTCTGCCTTCTTCTGTCAATTAAACCAGTGCATATCACCACCCCAGCTGTCACTCCATGCCATGTCCACTTTCTCTTGACATACTCATATGCCAAGATCTCTTCCCTCCCATCACACTTGTCCTATCATAGGATTGCCACAGTGAAAACTGGAGATTGCTCCTGTGCCATTAATGGCTGTGGAGAAAGGGGGATTTCAGCAGGTATTGCTAGTTACCTAGTTGCACGACAAGCAACACCTGCTGAAATCTCCTCTTCTACAGAACCATTAAAGGTACAGGAGCCCTTTCCAGTTTTCAATCTGGTAAACCTATCTCCAAGCATAAGTTTCAAACATACATGGCAACACATTCTAGACATCACTGTGCCATGAAACCTCTACTCAACACCCTTCCCCACCCAAGTGTCTTTTGTTTCCCCTCTTAAATTCAGTGTTTGAAAAGTGATTATTTGGCATTACAACTCCCAGAATCCCCAGCCACCATCATTATTGGTTAAGGTTTCTGGCTGGAGGACGTGGGACCTTATAATCCAAAATGGTAACTTTTCCACACTCAGTTCTTAATTACAAGTAAATAATCACACAAAGGGCCAGATGAACCAAAACAAGCAAAGTTGTTCAGTTTTTGCTTTCCCAAGACTTTCTGTAATCACAAGAGGTGGAGGAGGGATTACTTTGAGGGATTCCCAATCTTTTGTGATAAGCTGAATGGATGCCACTCCAGCCAACATGAAATTTGCCCTGCTGTATTCTCTTAGTTCTTCCTCGTCCCAGAACTGAAACAGCAAAGCATTTGCATTCCTTTAATACTATTCTATTGCTATGCAAAGAGGGTGGCAGGAGCCCTGGGCATACTGGCACTGGACCAACATACTCTTCAGCCCTAATGAGACCCCCCAGCCCCAGGTTTGCTCTCTGACTGAAAGCTTCCAGCTGGTTAACTGTCAGCCCAGTAATCTAAGAAGTCACCAGCCACTTCCATTGCTTCCGCCCAAGGCTTGTGGTGCTCATTTAGAGCTAGAAATGCCACTTGGCTAGGAATCCCACTCCAGATTCTTCTACCACAATGCTCCCATCCTTCTCTCTCTCTCTGTGTGTGTGTACATGCATATACATAACAGCAGCAGAAGCAGGAACAGGAACAGCACAAGCTCTGTGTCTTTCCCTTTTCAAAGCATCATTTACACAGAGTTTCAGACAATGATGTTGTTGCTGTCATCATCATTATCATTGTCATTAGCAGCACTGCTTCTTTATATAGCACCATCAATTTACATGACGCTTTATAGGTGCAACCAAAAACAATGGGTCCTGCCAAAGGTGTACAATCTAAAATGTGTGCATAAACATAAACACAGAGGGAAGAAAGGAATAATAAAGTAAAACTATTTTATTTATCATAACAATATAGTTATAAAACAAATTACCTAGGTAGAAAACAAAAAATACAATAAAATATAAAACTAACCAATATGTGTAATTAAATATTGTTGTTCTTGTGCTTTCATGTCATTTCCAATCTATGGCAACCCTAAGGTGAACTTATCATGGGGTTTTCTTGGCAAGATTTATATAGAGGAGATTTACCATTGTCTTCCCCTCAGGCTGAGAGTGACTTGCCCAAGGTCACCCAGTGGGTTTCATGGCCAAGCTGGGAATTGAATCCTGGTCTCCAGAGTCATAGTCTAACCCTCTGACCTTATAAAATAATATTATACTAAAGTTCAAAATGTTTTAGAAGAAAGAAAGTTTTTAATTCAGGTTTTTAAAAATAGTAAGTGAAGAAACAGTCCACAAATATAGAGGGAGGCAATTCCAAGAGTATGGAGCAGCAAGTGAGAAAGGAAGAAGCCAAGCCAAAGAAGAGGAAAGTGTTGGTTGGATATCAGGTAACAATCATAGAATCATAGAATTGGAAGGGACCATCAGGGCCATCCAGTCCAACCTCCTGCCATGCAGGAACCCACAATCAAAACAGATGGCCATCCAGCCTCTGTTTTAAAAACCTCAAAGAAGGAGACTCCACCACACTCCGAGGGAGTGTGTTCCACTGTTGAATAGCTCTTGCTGTCAGGAAGTTCCTCCTAATGTTGAGGTGGAATCCCTTTTCCTGTAGCTTGCATCCAGTGTTCTGTGCTCTATTCTCTGGAGCAGCAGAAAGCAAACTTTTTCCATCCTCAACATGACATCCCCTCAAATACTTAAACAGAGCTATCATATCACTTCTTAACTGTCTCTTCTCCAGGCTAAATATACCCCACTCTCTCTCCTTATAGGGCATGGTTTCCAAACTCTTCACCATTTTGGTTCTGTAATGACCAAATTTTTGTTTTGAATGCCCACCCTCTTGACTAATCAGGTGTTACAAAAGGAGCATGGCCTTTACATAACTTCATATGGTTCAAGGGAAATTTCCCTTATGAATAAGGGGTTCTTTCATGCTACACAATTACTGTGTTAAGAACCCACTTTAATTGCCATGGCTCTGTCCTGTGGAATGCTGGTATTTGTCATTTAGAGAGGCACTAGAGCAATGATTCACAACCTTTGGTCCTCCAGATGATTTGGACTTCAGCTTGATTATATATAATCAATAAAACAAACATTTTCAGATACAATTGGCTCTTTGGACCCATGGATTCAACCATTCATTGCTTGAAAATATTTTATAAAAATCCCAAAAGCAAACCTTGATTTTTGCCAATTTATATAAGGGATGTCATTTTGCAACACCACTGTATATAATGGGACTTGAACATCTATGGATTTGGGTATCCACAGGGGGTCCTGGAACCAAACCCCGGCAGATACCAAGGGTGCACTATACACATCCATGACATCACAAGCAGCCATGGCACTTAAAGTGGAGTCATAGCACTATGATTGTGTAGTGTAGAAGGAGCCCTGCAGTTTAGGCCTGACTCTTGGATGGAGGTTGCAGAACTGATGGGTTTCCCCTAGCTGGCTTCAATTTGTGGAAATATAAAAGATGGTATACTCAGGAGTATACATCGCTCAGCCAAAACTCCATTCTCAGACTCACAAGTTATGCCTTACCTTGAGACCTCTTCCTCTCCTGACAAGAATGATGGGCTCCAATTCAGGGCTGCAGCTGGAGGTTCTGACTATCTGCCCCATTCTGAAAGCAAAAAGGCAGAGCCAGGACTCCCAATCCTTCCTGTCCCCCTCATGCAGCAGGGAGAGGAACTAGATGCTGAACATCTCATACACATATGAAAGATGCCAGAACCAAAAACATCTGGAAAGAGGCCAGCTGTAATGGAGTGCCAGAATTAGAGAGAGCCTAACAAGGCAGAAGCCACCAGCCAAACCAGGCATCAGATGGGTTCCCTCAAATGGCTGGCTACAGAACACTCACAAGTGAGCCATGAGATGATCGATTCCAGTGCTGTTTCTCCCACACATGTTATCTAGCTCCTGGCTCATGAACTCCCTTGGCCCTGTCATGTTCTATGGCTTCCTTTCAGTCTGACTCCTTGATCCCTTCTGAAACTGTTAAGAAAGGCTTTATATTTGAACACAGACTGTCTGGATAGCCTCTCTGCCAACTCCTGTAGCCATAGTTCCCTCATGACTCCCTGTGCTTGAGCCCAGGCTGGCTTCATTATCTTCTCTGGCTATCCCTCAGCACTGCCTTTGCTAAAAATGGGCATTTGCCACTCTAAACAAGAACTCTCCCTGACATTCAAAAGGATGGGGGAATCAGACCAAGTGATTCAGCTAGGTGGTCTGTGTCTCAAGACAGTGTTGGCAGTGACTCTGCACCATCTTTTAACCTAAGCTTAAGGGAGCTATACAAGGGGATGAATTCTGTTCCCAAAAGTGGGTCAGCACCTTGGACAGCTCCTCAAAATATTCAGGTGGAAAACTTGGGATCAATTCCTGTCTCTCTCCACTGACATGGATGCCACTCTCTGCCCTTATCTCAGTGGTCCTCCATGTTTTGGACTTCAGACCCCAGAATTTCTGACTGTTGGTCAAGGTGGCTGGAGGCTTCTGAGAGTTGAAGTCCAAAAGAACCTGGAGGACCAAAGTTTGGGAATCACTACCTTATCTCAAGAGTTAAAAACCATGGGATGAGATGAATTAGGGCAGGGGCTTATACAAGAATCAGTGTGGTGTAGTGGTTTCAGCATTGGTTCTGAAAACCAGGGCTCAATTCCCCGCTTGTGCATAAAAGCTCACTGGGTGACCTTGGGCATGTCACACTCTCTCAGCCTCAAAGGAAACAGCAAACCTCTTCTGAAGAAACTTGCCAAGAAAACTCTGATAGATTTGTCTTAGGGCAGTGATTACCAGACAAATGTTTTGGACTGGGATTCTGGGAGCTGAAGTGCACAACACCTGGAAGGTCAGAGTTTAGGAATCACTGCCTTGGGGTCATCATAAGTCACAAATGACTTGGAGGCATACAACAACAAGAACTTATAAGAGGGAACCGACCCCCCAAAAATTATTTTGAACACTGCCAGATCCGTAGAAGCCCAAAGGTCAAAACATAGCCAGATGTCCTTTATTTTTATGACATTCTGCCATGCTGGGTGGGTGATCTGGGGAACTGTAGTTCAAAAATGTAATTTTCCTAAGTTCTGTAAGAAGATAGTGTGCTATCTCACTTTCCACATTAACAGCACCATTGTTCCACCCTCCACAAGCTGGTTCCCTCCAAAGCAAAAGCAAAGCAGCTTCATTTATATACTGCTTCATATCATGCTATGGGATGTCTAAGCGGTTTACAACTGTAAGCTCATTGCCCCCCAACAGTTGGGTACTCATTTTAGCGACCTCGGAAGGATGCAGGCCTGAGTCTAGCCTCAGCCCTGGCAAGTATTGAACTCACAACCTTGTGGTTTATGAGTGAGTGGCTGCAGTACAGGCATTTAACCACTGAGCCACCAGGGCTCCAGATGAACTACAGATTATGATGACTGCGGGATGATGGGAGTTTCAGTTCTATACATCTGTATAGCCAGTTCTATACATCTGTCATAGCCAGGATGGGGGCATAGCTCATTTGAATAAGAACTGGAGGGAAGAGACTTATGTTACAGACTTGCCAAAATCTTTTTTAGAGAAACACACAAACAGTGAATGCTGGCCCTAGCAACAGATTCTGAGATCTGACCCCAAAGGATTTGGAGGATGATTATTAAACAGATGAGGATTAAAAGATATAAAATTGGTCTGCAAAAGTATTCAGAATGTTCTTTGGAATAACACTTCCATAGCTGTGGGTTGGCCTTAGTCTCAATTGTTATCCTTGCTTCCAGATGTCCTGACTCTCTGCCTGTCACCCTAGAAGACTAGAGACTTCTGTCAGTCATTGGGCTTGTCTATTGATCAGAGTTCAGGCATTTCACACTGGTTCCTTTGTGGTCTTTGGATCTGAATGAGAGAGCAAGGATTGCCCATTGAAGGGATAGGTGGTGGAAATTCTGTATTAAGGCTAAAGTACTGGGGAATCCCCACACTTACCTGGTGGAGAAACACCACTGAACATTAATGGGCTTACTTCTGGATAAACAGGCAAACCATTCCTTTTGGTTTTTAAAGAACGCTTGTGTGTCAGGCGTTTATACACAGGGCCGAAGGTGCGTATTTTCTGGGCTAAATTATAATATTCTTTTTGTTCTGTTTTTTAGCCCCAGAGCACAACTTCAATCCAATTTCTGCCTGCTTTGGAGGCATGTGTCATCTAAACTCCCTGCCTTCAAAGCAAATTGAAACTGCTTTATTTGGCCCGTGTGTTTCACCTCCTAGTCTCAGCCCTTCTTCCATATCAGCCTACCTCAACCAGGAGCCCTTTTACGTTACAAAATCATAGCACTATTATTCTACTTTAATGGTTTCATCCCATGAAACCCTGAGATTTGTAGTTTGGTCAGAGGCATGAGAGGAACTACAAAATCTCCCCTTCCTCTCCAGTCACCTCAGTTAAAACTCATGATAATGTCATGAAAACATTTTTGAACCATTGGCTCTCACTACCCACTTTCCTGTGGAATTCCCTCCCAAAATGATCATCCCTTTTGTCTCTTCCATTGAATTTCTCCTCAAAATCCAACTTTTCAACATGAATTTAGGCTTAAGAAATGAATACCAAACTCATGGCCTCTCATATGTTGCTGGACTACAGTTCCCATTATCCTTGATTTCTAACTCAACGATGATGGAAAGTTAAAAAACTAGCTGCAGGTTTCCACCCACAGCCTAACTCTTTAATCCTCATGCCAATGGTTAACTACCTCATTCATCCCATTTCTCTCTCTCTCTCCTTGCCTCTTCCTCTCTTCCCCTGTTATTTTCTCTGTTGTTTCTCTGTTCTCTGGGTTAGGGCTCTGTGCAACTCTGCAAAGTGCTAATGCATTGTGCTTATGGTTCTAGCACATAATTATTACAAGAGATTATACTTGCACATATGATATATAAATAAAATAGCCTATGTTCACTAATCTGTGTGTGTGTGTGTGTTTCTCTCTTGCATGCACACACACATCCACACATTGACAGACATGATTCAGGTCTTTAGAGCTTTAGTGTAGACCAGGGGTAGGCAACCTTTCCCCTTTAAGGGCCGAGGGACTTCAGCTCCCAGAAGCCTCAGCCATGTTGGCCAATAGTCCCATGTTGGCCAATAGTTCCTGGGATTCTGGGAGCTGAAGTCCCTCGGCCCTTAAAGGGGAAAGGTTGCCTACCCCTGGTGTAGACCTTTTGGATCGATGAGACAATGAAATTATACAATGTTTTTAACTGCAGCCTTGTGCCATTTAAATATTGAAGAGTCCTATTCAGAACCCCTAGGCACTGTAATGGGATCCATTACACTTCAAATCATATGCCTGACCCAGATGATCCAGGGAATAGCAATTAGGTTGGATGAGCAAGTAGAGAATGTTAGGGTTGGAGCAGTCTTTTAAAAAAAATCATCTAATCCAATCTCAGACTTCACAGAGGAATTGGTGGCTTCAGCATCCCTGACAGATGGCCATCACACCTCTGCCAAAGTACCTTCAGGGAAAGAGAGTCCACCACTGCCTGAGGCAGCCTGTTTCACTGTCCAACAGTTCTTAAGAAGCACAAGTTTCCTCTAATATTTTGCCAAAAGCACCTTCCTGGCAATATCCATCCACTAGTTTCTTATCCTGCCTGGTGGAACAACAGTATGCAAGCCTGCTCTGCCTTTTTCATGACCGTCCTTCAGAGACTTGAAGATCAATCACATCTGTGCCCAGCACTTTCTCCAGGATAAACACACACAGTTCTTTCAACATTCTGCATAGCTTAGAGATCTCATGAGGAAGAGCACTGGCCCTTATAGGGTTTTGGCCCGATGGAATGCAGAAATGATCCAAAATTTCTCCACACATGCAAACACACACATTCTATCTTGGTAATTTTTCCTACATGATCCAAAGATTTGTTTCTGGATTGGTATGACATAGTTTTTTGAGCTTTGGACTATGACTCTGGAGTCTAGGATTCGATTTTCTGCTCAGCCATGGAAATCCACTGGGTGACTTTGTAAAGAAAGAAGTTGGCAGCATGAGCTTTCGTAGACTTAACTCTACTTCCTCAGATGCATATGGTAGACTTAAGTAGACTTAAGTCTGCAAAAGTTCATGCTGCCAACTTCTTTCTTTAGTTAGTCTCAAAGATGCTTCAAGATCTCTCTACATACTGATTCTACAGACTAACAGGGCTATATCTTGATTTCTACCACTGTGGGTGACTAGGTGAGTCACACATTCTCAGCCAAAGAAAACTCCATGATAGGTCCTCCTTAGGGTCACCAGAAGTCATGGAAATGAAGCTACACAACAACAACAAATATAACAAGGACATACTACAAAACAACATTTTTCCAAATTAAATCATCATCTTTCTACTGAATGTTTCAGCCTGAGAAAACCTTTTTCAAACTACACATTTAGAGAGAATTGAATTTTTCCCCACACAACATTCCTCCACTGCAGTGTCACTGCCATATGAATATCAACCATATCGACAGAAAACATGAGAGGAAATCACCTGTTTCTCCAAATGGGTACTTTCCCAATGTTTCGAACTACAAGCTTCATCAACCCAGCCAGCGCAGGAAGCTGGCTGAAAATGATGGAAGCTGTTGTCCAGCCCATCTAACTGGGAAATGTATTTAGACAGTAATGAAACTGTGTGGTCCTCTGGGTGTCCTTGCACCACAACTCCCAGCATTCTTCTTCATTGGCTATGCTAACTAGGGCTGCTGAAGTTATAGCCGAATAACATCCCTGTCATCTCTTTGGACAATCTTCCTTCCTGCCTCCTGTTTTCATTTGGGAAAAAGAACAAAAGAGCTGAGAATACAAACTATCTTTCAGGAGGAAAAAAGAAGAAAGTAGATTAACATTTAACATTGAGAAATTACAGTTAAAATGTGAGACATGCCATTTTTGAAACAAATCAAAGATTACCACAATACAAATAAGAACACCTGTTCTTCATCCAAAAGACTGAGAAATGTGTTATAAGGCATAAGTTGTTGTAATCACAATAAATCTGTTACGGTCTTACACTACCACAAGATTCTGCTTTTTTTCAGCTGCAGACTGACAGGGCTAAAGCAGAGCTTGGAAGTAACAAACTACAAATAATATTCTTACCTGTAATTAGTTACTTTGGCAGCTAACAGGGACATAACAAAGTTACATTTTAAAAGCAATATAGCAAGCATAAGTAAAGTTACTTCATTGCTTTTATACTTCTTGCTGTCGTTTGTATGCCTGCAAGTCATTTCCAACTTATGGAGCCCCGAAGACAAATCAATCACAGGGTTTTCTTAGCAAATTTCTTCAGAGGTGGGTTGTCATTGCCATCCTCAAAGGCTGAGAGAGTGTGACTTGCCTAAGTTCACCCTGTGAGTTTCTATGGCCAAGATAGTATTTAAACCCTGGTCTCCAAAGTCCATGATTCAAACCACTACACCATGCTGGCTCCTTTTATGCTTCTACTGTAGTTATTTTCAAAAGTTATTTTCAAGGGCATCTTTAGAGGCGTTTTGGCAAGAAGTTTTGAGTTTTCTCTCTTTTTCTTATCTTACTGTTATTTCCTTCCAAAAGTGGGAGGGGGCAACTAAAAGTAATGGAATAGTAACAAGCAGCATGACATATTAAAAAACACATTAATTTCTTCATCATCCTAACATGTAACAGGAACATCTGACTTTTTCAATATTGTGATAAGTAACAGAACAAACTGTTTTTGAAAAGTAGCTTTCCAGGTTCTGGAGAAAGGCTACCTGCCCTCTCAAATGTGTTCCCCACTCACCATGAAGGGAAGAAAAAAGAAGTATGTGATGCAGATTTTTAGAAATGCTATCTAGGGGTAAATATTGCTTGACAACAGAAGACTCAAGGCTGAGCCACAGTCTGGTAGGTAGCTCTCAACAATGTGCCAGGGATCAGAAGCTGAGCCAAGGTGCTACAAGGAAGCCATCTTGCAGCAAGACGGTCCACCTCTCTCAGTAGTGCCTGCAGACAGTTTTCCAAGGCTTCTCCTCCTTAGAAAATTCCAGGGACTGAAACTGTCCTTTTTATGTAAAACATGTGCTCTACCACTGAGTTATATGCATATATGTGCCTTCACCTGTTGACTAATGGTGACCCCGTGAATTTCATAGGGTTTTCTTAGGCAAGGGATACTCAGAAGTGATTTTGCCAGTTTCTTCCTCTGAAATATAACCTACTGCACTTTCATTCACAATACATTCATTGATGATTTCCCATCTAAGTACTAACCAGGGCTGACCCTGCTTAGCTTCCAAGATCTAGTGCGTTGCAGTGGTTCCCAAACTTTGGTCTTCCAGATGTTTAGGATTTCCACTCCCAAAATTCCTGGCTAAGGTCTCTGGGAGTTGAAGTCCAAAACACCTGGAGGATCAAAGTTTGGGAATCACTGCTTTAGGGTATTTAGGCTTTGGGAAGGCCACTGAGTTATAGCCCTTCCCCAAAGGGTAAAAAACAGGGAGGCAAACTAAGAGTTCTCTGCAGAGGTAAACAGAAAAACACACCAAATGTAGGAAGGGCATTGTTTGTCAGGATATGATCCAGCTCAAAGAGGAAGACCTTTATAACTTTTCCTGTCTGGAAGTACCCAGAGCCAGCCCACAGCCTGAGAATATTTTGCTGCCAGGAAAGTATTTAATGATATATTTTTGATAGGTTCCTATAAGAAGCACTTTCATCCAACAGGAGGTTTTATCCCCAGCAGCTCCTTTCTAAAGATCTGGGAATTTGTGTGATCTTCTTTTTCCAAAGTGTCACTGAAAAAACTCTTCACTCCAGTCAAGGACAGTTTACTAAAAGATCTGGCCAGCTGAAACAGACCTTTTTTTTATTACAAGTCCCAGAATCCCCAAGCCAACATGGCTGACTGGGGATTTGGGGAGTTGCAGTCCCCAAAGGTAACTTTCCCAGTCTCTGAAGTGGCCAAGAGTCTGGTGAGAAACATTTTATGTTGCCCTAGCAATATGATGGCAGCACAATCACTTTCCTTGCAGGAATGTACCTCTTTGCAAATGTCACTGCTAAAATATTCATACTCCACCTTGTTCTAACTTGAGTGTCCTGCAGCTCTGATGCATAAGCTGTCAGTTATCCAGCACATTGAAATGGGCTGCTGAAAGTAGAAACAACCCCAGCAAAAAGCTCAGCGACCAGTATCTATTTGTCTTGACTGCACGGAATTTGAACCTGATCCTTGATTTTCTTTTGACTCATCCAGAATATTTTTTTTAATTGGGGGATAGAGGCGTCAGTGTTAAAAGAAAAGCTTTTTAGAAGCATTGCTGAAATAATTAGTCTTTAAACAAAGAAATAATTAAACGAAACCAAAAACAATTACACAGGAGAGAGAAACATCAAAATAGCAGACACACCAGGAGTAACCAGGAGTAAATAATCACAGAATTTTCCAAAGGTGGTGTTGTCATCTGTTGAGAGCCAAAGACACACAGCCCTGTTAAGACATGAGCCACAAAGATTACAAGGCTAAAACAGCAGGGCAGGGAATTGATCAAAGAGAAATAGTGAACAAAAATGACAGAGGGGCCAAGTAAACATGATGGAGGATATCCATCCAGAACTTGAGAAAGTTACTTTTTTTTGGACCATAACTACCAGGACAAAAGTCAGAGGTCATGCCAGCTGATGGATTTTGGAGCTGAAAAGTAAGCTTTGCTCCATCTCATTTTGTTTAAGAGTAATTGGGGAATTTCTAGATCAGATCCATACAAGACACAGATAGAGGAATAGTTAATCCTTTTCTCCTGCACTGTTTTCTCAGCTGAAACCATCCATCCCAATGGACTATTTTTCCTAATAAGAAAAACATTTGTGCACAGGTTTTTGTCCTAGTAGCTTTTCCTATCAGGACAAAAGCTTTGACCAATTAAATGGGTGGTGGTGGTTAACTGGGAATAAATGGCATGGGGTAAGGATAATTTTCAGGCAATGCTAATTCCATTTACCCTTATTAGCAGAGGAATTTTAAGCCCTATCTGTAATCCACCTTGGGTTCTTTATTGGGAGAAAGGGAGAATATAAGTTAAATAAATAAATAAAATCTCTACTAGTACACCTCTGGATAATTTGCACTTAATTTGGCAATGGGTTTTGACTGTCTCTACCCCCACCCCCAATTCCTACTTTTTGTATATGTTCTGGCCTGATTAATCATTCTGGAGTCCTCAAAAGCTTGCACACTTTGGTAGAATTTTGATTGGTTCCCAGGGGTAACTCTCTGCTTCCATGTCAGTGATTCTGAAAATCCTTTCCAGATGAACCTGTTTTAGGGGTAGGAGTCAGTGTGGTGCAGTGGTTTGAGTGTTGGACTAGGACTGCAATAGTGCAAGGGCCAAATCCTTGCTCTGCCATGGAAACCCCCTGGGTGACCCTACATGAGGCTCACTCTCTTACCCTATGAGGAGGAAATGGCAAACCTCCTTTGAGTAAATCTCACCAAGAAAACCCTCTGATACGGTCACCATATGTTGGAGTTGATTTGAAGGTAAGTAACAACAAAGGATCCAGCACTTGGAAACATTCTTTAAAGTTAGAACTAAAATCCAGAGTAGTTGCACAGATCCACTGACATGAGACCCGTCAACTGGCACTGGGTTTTGCTTTTACTTCTGGACAATTATTGCTCATTCCTTTTCTCTTTTTTCCCCCCTTTTTTTTTTGTTTGTTTTTTGTTTTTTTGTTTTTTTGTTTTTTGTTTGTATTTTCCTTTGAATATTCATCACACAACATTTGTTATACCTTCTGCAAGCTTAGAAACAGATGTATGGATTTGAACTTCCATCTGAAACTGTTAGAACAGACTGTGCCTGTTGTGTGCCTTCAAGTTGTTTCTGACTCTAAAGCGTGAGGTTTTCTGGGACAGAGAGTGTATGACTTGCCCAAGGTCACCCAGTGGGTTTCCATGGCCAAGCAGGGAATTGAACCCTGGTCTCCAAAGTCATAATCCAATGCTCAAAGCATTGCACCATGCTGGCTTTAGACTGTGCCTGCCTTTTACAACTAAACTCTGGAAGCCACCAGTGTTATCAAAATCCTGGCAGCCAAGACTGGAGTACTAATAAGGGTAAGCAAAAGTTCCAAGCAAATGTTAGCACCATTTTCCTCCTGCCTCCACACACACAGCCACACACATACACACACACACGGAACACCACTTTTTATATGACTCCTAAACAGTCCAAAAAAGAGACCACTTACTGCACTATTGTTCATTCATCTGTTGTTTTATTTATGGACTCATTATTTTATTTATTCATATATTCTTATCCTGCTTTATAGTCATGTGCCTCTTGCAAGAGGTTAACATTAAATTATAAAAAAAAACAAAAATACAAAAATAATCAAAATCAATATTTAAAAGGAAACTAAATGTGCTCGAATCCACAATTTTTGAGACTGTTTGGCTTCTGTGCGCTCAGCCATAGGCCATTGCAAAAAGCCCACAATTTCTCAAGCAAGTATCTTGAGGAAACAAAAGAGCTTGTAAATAGCCATGAAGAGAACTCCATAGTGCAGATGCCACCACTGAAATGCCCTGTTACTAGATGTAAAAATCTCTGCTGCCAATCGGACATTGAAATTAACAATTCCCCAGACAACCTGAATTCTCCAGGATTATAGGAAAACTGTTCCCTGCCATATTCTGTTCCTAGGGAGAGCATGGAAATAATTTATTTTTTTAAAATTAACAAATTTATTTAAAATTTCCAACAAGAAATTTGAAATGTGGTATTTTAATCATTAAATTCCAGCCATGCAATTTTTGTTGTTGTTGTTGTGAACCTTCAAATTGTTTCTGACTTATGGTGACACTAAAGCAAACCTATCATGGGGTTTTCATGGCAATTTTTTTCAGAGAGGGTTTTCCACTGCCAGCCTCAGAGGCCGAGAGAGTGTGACGTGCCCAGGGTCACCCAGTAGGTTTCCATGGCTGAGCAGGGATTTGAATCCTGGTCTCTCAAATCATACTCCAATGCTCTCACCATTACACCATGCTAGCTCTTGCCATTTTTTTTAGTAGAATTTAATTTTTCATGGTATTTTAATTTGTTGCTTTGAGGGATAATTGGACCATTTTTAATGATGAACAAATTTTGTCAGCACTTTAAAATTATTAATTTTATAGACTTCACTCAGTGTCTTAATACTGAGAAATTAATTTTCGCCAACTATTTAAGAGTAATACACTGGTGTTGGTTGTTGTTGTTTCTTTGAGTCATTTCCAACTTATGGAGACCGTGCCTAAGTCAAACCTATCGCATGGTTTTCTTGGCAAGATGTGTTCAGAGGAGGTTTACTTTTGCTGTCCTCTGAGGCTGAGAGTGTATGACTTGCCCAAGGTCACCCAGTGGGTTTCCATGGCTGAGTGGAAATTTAAACCCTGGTTCCCAGAATCCATTGCTCAAATCACAACCTGCTAGGTGATAATGTTTCTGTCTTCTGGCCATTAAAGCCATTTCATATCAACACTACTATCTTCGCATTAGTCCAGAAGCAAACTGGCAGCCAATAAATATAATAAAGTATAGGGAAGTATGAGTCACAGCCTCTCAGCCTTAAAGGCAGACAAACTCCCTTTGAACCAATCTTGCCAAGGAAACCATCTGATAGGTTTATCTTAGGTCACCATAAAGTGAAAAGAACTTGAAGGCACGTAACAACAATAACAGAGAATACATCAGATAATCCTAATTTGAAGATTGTAAAACAAAAGAATTTCTGGAAGAAAAGGCTTGACCGTGAGAGTTATACTTTAGAACAATTGATTTGTCCAGACCAATAATTTTTGCCATTTTAAGTATTGCAGTCTACTTAATCAGTTACCCATGGGTGCATTGTGCCAATGTTTGCAATTGCAATACCTTTTAGTGTCTATATATCAGCTCTAAGTGCCTCGGCTACCCCTGCTATGCAAGAAGTATTTATTATGTCCTCTGAGAAAGTAAAAACCAATAAGTCTAGCTTATAAATAGTTGTTGAAAAGCAGTAGATTTGATGTTAATAAAGTTAGTTGAATGGAATAAGGAGTAGACTGCCCTGTGCCAGTTAACCTATGGAAAACTGCCCTAACTTCAATATCTGAAATGTCTTTATACTTAAAAAGAACCTTTGGTCCAGCAAAAAAAAAAATGTTTCAAGTGTACTGGATACAATTACACCTCTTAGAAAGAAATTGTCTATTTCAACTAAGTGTTGGCAATGTAGTAGGGCAATGGTTCTTAACCTTTTTTTTTACTAGGGATCCCATTTAAATATTTTTTGTTGCTATGGACTTAACTCAAGATTTAAAACCCTAATAAAGATTATGATAATGATACATGAACACTGAACCATAATGATACATGAACACCATCCATTAAACCTTCCCTCAGAGGCACCAGAGGAGGGAAGACATTTCTCCTGCTTCTTCCCACCAGTTTCTGGCTGGAGGAGATTGAATAGCAATGCGTAGACCCAGCCAGCCTGCCAGCCTTTGCCATGGCTCCTGTCATGTGGCCACTCTGCCATAGGAAGGAGGTGAACTGAGCACCCTTCAAGCCTTTGAAGATCCCTAGGAGGACATCACAGTTTGCTGGAGGTTTGCAGAGCACAGCTTAAGAACCATGGTAATATTTATTTATTTATTTATTTATTTATATCCCACCATCCTCCCAGAACAGGGACTCAAGGCAACTAACAAAATTTAAAAAGTCCAAGTTAAAACAATACAAAGCATTAAAAATACAAAGTTTAAAAAAAACAATTAAACAATTTGAAAAAGTTAAAAACATTATATGTTCAAATTTAAACATTCTTTATAAAATTATTACAGCACCCATGTTGGTGTGAGAAAGTCTAGCAGCATAAAAATATTTTTATCTGCCACTGAAATGAAAGCAGGTGTGGAGACATTCTGGCCTCTCTAGACAGGGATTTCCAGAGCCTGAGAGCATCCACTGAGAAGGCCCTCTCTCTTGTTCCTCCCAAACGCTCCTGAAATGGTGATGGGACAGAGAGAAAGGGCCCTCTGGAAGATCTCCTCTAGTGGGCTCATAAAGGGAGCTACAGTCCTTCAAACAGCCTGGACCTGCTTTCATTTTAGTGGCAGATATACAGCTTGCTGTATAGGGCTTTATAAGTCAAAACCAGCACTTTAAATTGTGCCCAGAAATGGACCATCAGCCAATGGAGTTGTGTGTTCCCTGTAGCCAGCTCCAGTTAACAACCTGGCTGTAGCTCTTTGGGCCACCTGAAATTTCTGAGCACTTTTCAAAGACATCCCCATCTAGAGCGCATTACAGTAATCCAAACAGGATGTAAGAATGTACCACTGTGCTAGATCTGACTTCTCCAGGAATGTACGCAATTGGTGCACTAGTTTTAGCTGTGCAAAAGCACTCCTGGTCACCATCAATAACTGGGCATCCAGGCTCAGTGCTGAATCCAGGAGTGCCCCCAAACTGCGAACCTGTGTTTTCAAGGGGAGTGTAACCCCATCCAACACAGGCTGAATCCCTATTCCCAGATCTGTCTTGTTTGGATTAAGCTTCAATTTGTTTGCCCTCATCCAGTCCATTACACCTGCCAGACACCAGTTTAGGACAGGAACAGCTTCCTTGTAATAAGGTGGAAAGAAGTGATAGAGCTTGGTATCATCAGCATACTGGTGACACCTTACTCCACAACTCCAGACAACCTCTCCCAACAGTTTCACGTAGATGTTAAATATCATTGGAGACAACACTGAACCCTGAGGAACCCCACAGGCCAATGGCCAAGGAGCCAAACAGAAATCTCCCAGCACCACCTTCTGAGAGCGCCCCTCCAGGAAAGAACCGAGCCACTGAAGAACAGTGCCTCCAAGCCCCATCCCAGAGAAGGATACCATGGTCAATTATATGGAAGGCCACTAAGAAGTCCAGCAAAATAGGGACACACACTCCTGTCTAGTTCCCTGAGTAGGTCATCCACCAAGGTGACCAAAGCTGTTTCTGTCCCACAGTCAGGCCTAAAAGACTGCCATGGATCTAGATAATCCATCTCATCCAGGAATGCCTGGAGAAGAGAAGCCACTACATGCTCCAGCACCTTGCCCCAAAATGGAAGGTTGGTGACTAGCCTATAGTTATCCAATAGAGTAGGATCCAGGGACAGGTGGATTTTTTTTTTCAGAAGAGATCTTACCACAACCTCCTCCAAGTATGTTAGGACCCTACCTTGTTGCAAAGAGACATTAATCACTTTCCTTATCCACTCCATCAGTCCTCCTCTGGTCTGTTTAATTAGCCAGGAGGGGCAAGGTTCCAGAACACATATGGTGGCTCTCACCTCTCCAAGGATCCTGTCCACATCCTCAGGCTGCACAAATTAAAAATATCCATCAACATTGGACAAGCAGGAGCCGTTTAATAGGGATAATGCTTCCTTGTGACATGTGGTGTGGACCTGTTCAGTGGTTAACTCTTCTGGGTTTGTTTATTACAACTAAGGGGGGGTTGCAGACTGCCAGAAATAGTGCACATTGAGTTCACTTTTAGGGTTAGGGTTAGGGAATCATAGGAACTGTATTTTATTGTGGCACCAGAGCTCTCTAACAGAGAAGGCTCAATGTCTCAGAAAAAAACCAGTTCCCATGATTCCCTAGCACTAACCCTAACCCTAAAAGTGGACTCAATTTGCACTATCTCTGGCAGTCTGCAACCTCCCCATAACAGCTGGAATCCTGTTGGAGAAGTATGAATGCATAGCCATTGAAGTTGCATAGCTATGCAGTGACTCCCAGCACGACCTCCTTGATCCCCCCCTACCATGCAACAGCCACTGCAAACAATGGGGGTCTGTTCCCCTGTCAATTGGGAAGCAGCTGGTTGCCATTTCCATCCCCTCATCAGTGAGCAATTTCCAGTGTCATAGGCAGAAGCAAGTCCCTGTTGCAATTCCCCTTCATGTTGGAAATCATTTGTGCAAGGGGATGGGACTGTCAAGCAGCTGTTTCTCAGTTGACAGGGAAACAATCCCATCAATCACAGCAGGTGCTTCCTGGTAAGTGAAGACTGAGAGATTTTCAGGTTCCCTACGAAGACCCACTTTTTTCTGTGGAACGAAGGAAACAAGCAAGCAAGCAAGCATTGCCCAACAGAATTCCAGGCAATAATTTTCTATTTGAAAAATCTTTGTATCAGATGATATTTTAAATTATATTCTTGCTATATAGAATCTAATCAAGGGTCAGTGTGTTGGATCCTGCATGCTCTAACGTAACTGTTGCAAAAAGACTTGTACTTTAAGACTAGAAACATAGACTTTCATCAGTTCTGTGGTCAGAAGATCTTACTATACATTAGGGGTGGGCAAGTGTGAAAGGTTAGGGCACCACATTAGCCTCCAGGAGATATTGAAGGGGCACACCTTGCACACTACACCTGTTGATGAAAAAATTCTGCCCCCAAATGCTCCTAAACACCTTCTAGGAGACATGGGGCCATGTCTTGGGGCTTTCCTGGGCCCCTAGAGAGCATTTTAGGATATTCTAAGGCAAAAAATAAATATGTTTTGACCCCTCAAAGGCCCAAAGGGGGCTACAGGTATGGTGGATATGCCTTCTACACCCTCTAGAGATCATCTTTGTGCAAAAAAAAGTGTAAAAAGAAAACTCAATTTTTCACTACTTGGCTGCACTTTGCCCATGCCTGCTATACATGAATCTGTATTTCAAAGACACCAACTTCAAGAAAGTGTATTTTTGGAAATATGATCAGTTTATATTAATGTATATGGCTGGCTGCCCATGTTCATATCCCATCACTTTCACATTCCCCTCTTTTTCTTCTTTTTCTTTTTTGTTTCTTTTTTTTTTATCATCATACCTATTACACTCTAATCAAACAATAACAAGAAAAGGGGGATATTTTGTCTCTTATACCCTGCCCAAAAATATTTAGTTATACAGTATATAGAAATTTTGAAAATGTATCTCACACCTGACTCTGACAAACAGCTCCTTTCTTCCTTCCTGCCTGCCTGCCTCCCTTCCTTCCCATTTTATCTCTCATGTGAAGTATTGTGCAGTGATGTCTTTTTTTCTCTCTCTTCCTTTTGACATTCTGTATTTTCAAATAGGCTTTCATTCATTTCCATATGCTCACTGTCAAATTCCACCCTACTCCACTCCAGGGACCTAGAGCATTTACAGAAGCTTCTCTCTAAGGGGACAGGTTATTTAAAACTCTTTTCAGTACTCATCATCTTTTCCCAGAGAATCGGTCTGAAAACTGCTCTGCAAGCCTTTTAGATTGTAAGCACCAAGAGCCTAGTTCCCATAAAGATTTCTTTTTAAATCATTCCTCTTCTTCTTCTTCTTCTTCTTCTTCTTCTTCTTCTTTTGGCATGGTAAATGATCAAAAGTTTTTTTCAGTTTAAAATATATCCAATGTCAATATTATAAACAATGCAAGAACAGTGATGGGAGCAAAAAAAGGGGAGGGGAACATGAAGTTTCATTTTTAAATATGTGTAGGGAAGAATATGGGTAGGGATAGAGGCCTGGGTGCTGCATGATGGGGTGATCTCCTGTCACTAGTCCCAGCTTCTGCCAACCTAGCAGTTCAAAACCATGCAGATGCAAGTAGATAAATAGGTACCACTTTGGTGAGAAGGTAAACAGCGTTCTGTGCAACCATGCTGGCCACATAACCACCGGAGTAGTCTCTGACAACACTGGCTCTTCGGCCTAGTAATGGAGATGAGCACCAGCCCCTATGGTTGGACACGACTTGACAACCTTGTCAACAGGAAATACCTTTACCTTTACCTAGCGAAGAACATATGATGCCTATAACAGAATGCTTGAATGTGAAATGCCTTTGTTCAGGTTATTCCATTCCAAGCTCCCTTCCTCCTGGTTTTCCATCCTCCCCTCCATAACCCAATAGTCACCATCCTAAAGCCATAGAACATGATCAACCTGCTTTGCATGGTTATGCTTTTTGCTTTCAATCTTCTAGTTTTGGTATCTTTAAAATAATCCTTGAATCCATTCAAGAAGATGGGATAGGCCCATCAATGGCTATTATAGCCATAATCCACAAGGTCACCATGGGTCAAGATTAACTCAGGGGTGGTTAACAACAAAACAAGCTTAATAAAACTTCCATGTTCACAGGCAGTGTACCTCTTAATTCCTATTGGCAAGACAATTATAGCAATTAAGACCTTTAGCTTTACACTTTATTTTGGCATTTTTCAGAAATATCAGATTAGCTACAAATGGTCAAGGTAAACCCTTGTTCCAATCACGGAAGGTTTCAAGCAGTGTATCTCAAGTTATTTGATGGAGGAGCAGCATTTTTCCCCCAATGTGCCAGGGGCTGGTACCATATTTTCATCCATTGGCTGCAGCTTTCTGGAAATTTACCAGGGACTGGCAGCCAGTGACTCAAGGACTGGCACAGGTCCATGGACCACACTTTTGGCATCACTACAGGGACACAGGGGGTACAGACCACACCAAGATACACCTTAAAGGGAAGTGACACCACTGCTGCTCAAATACCTGTATTTTGGCAGAAACACTGTGGCATTTGCCAGTATCTCTTTTAAATGCTTTAAGAGATGGTGGGAGTGTGGTGAAGCTCAGTGGGAGAAGAAAGGAGGGGGCCTGGAATTTATTTATTTTTAAGAAAAATAAATTTTGATATCTTTTATTTTTTTAAAAAAAATATTCTTTTTCAATTTTCTTTAAAAACATTACATTTTCACCAAATCTTCACTCTGTATATGTAAATACATTTTAGATTATACATATGATATTGTAATTTGAAGGTATAATTTTAATTTTGCTAGTTGTTTATGTCACAACTATTAGCATTACATTCAGTGTTATATGGGAATCATGATTTACAAGTAACATTAGTGCAAAAAAGCATTGCTAAATGATGCTGTATGGTATGAAATGAGGAGATCAATGGGGGGGGGGGTGACACCATGAGTTCCCTGTCCGGATGACACCAGCCCTAGGGATGCCACTGCTTTTGAGTAACAGTGACTTAGGGGATAGAATCTTTATTATAGTCATAGATCCACACAGTTGAAAAGGGGATACAGAATAAAAGTAAGTAAAAACACAGGTTAAAAACAGTATTTAAAATAAATATCCTTTCAGATGGCATAGCTTCAATATAGCAAGACAATATTGGTACTAGTTACTGCGGAGGTTATTGCCTGGCAAATTTTAACTGCAGCTGCACAGAATCTGGTAACATATGTTGGATTAGGGTTGATGGCTGAAAGTAGAGGACAGATTAGTCAAAAACAGAAACAAGAACTGTCCTCTTTTTAAAAAGAGGAACTTGTTGCCTCTTTTAAGAAGAGAAGAGCTACAGGTGCCTGACTCCACCACATCCAATTGATCCAGTGCCACCTAGTCTGCATCCACACTGTAGCCATAATCCAGTTTGACGCCACTTTAAAGAGATTATCACATTACAAAATAAATCGTTTTACCCCTCCCATTTTGAATTATATATGGGATGCACCCAATTTATTTTGTAATACGATAAGCTCCTAACTACCATGGTTCAGCATTATGGAATCTTGGGGTTTGTAGTTTGTTGTGGCACCAGAGCTCTCTGGCAGAGAAGACTAAGGGGCTAAACAGAGTTTGCACCAGGTAGGTAGTATCCCGCACCCCTTTCTCCTTCTTAGAGTGGCAAAAAGCTACCCTTGCCACGGCAGTGGTGGCTTTTCCGCTCTCCTTTGGCACTGTGCCAAGGGAGCGCCCTGACACCACCTGCTGTGCAGTGGGGCACACAGCATGACAGCGGCATTGGGGCAGAGTTGGGGTGGCCAGCATGCTGTCACCACGCCCCGAGTCCACCTCCAGGCCAGCCCTTTTGGCCGGTCTGTACAGGGTGTAAATCTCTCACAAAACTACAAATCCCAGGATTCCATCACAATGAGCCATGACAGTTAAAGCAGTGTCAAACTGGATTAATTCTGCAGTGTAGATGGCTCCTTCGTGACTAAGGGCATTTGCAGATGGCGCAAAGCCAGGGAAGGGCAACCACACAGCCACTGCCTCAACCCTTCCTCAAGGACATCATCAGGGTGCGCGCCATTATGCCCTGGAAGAGACGCAGAAGAGCCATGTGTTGGCTCTTCCGGCACCCTTTTTGCCGCTTGAGAAAGGAGCAGCCTTTTTGCGCTCTTTTCCCAGGCGCCAAAAGGTGGATTGGGGCTGAGGCATGGGGCAGATCCTTCATTTCCTGGGTGGCCCAAGGCCGCCTGTCTGCAAAGCCCCTAAAACATGTAATGGCACTGCCCACTTACATTCAGCACTGGGAACAGGATGGGATGCTGAGTAGTTACATTCTTGTATGTGTTAGCCATTTGCACAATACAGTCTCTCAAGTCCTGACTCAATGTCACAAGGTTAACTTTGCTGGTGGAGAATTTATTCCCACACTTCAGCTCAGGGAATTCATACCATTCTCCAGAGAAGGGAAATGAAATAAATGTAAAATGAGTAAAAGAAAATCAAGGCATGCACCAGGTAAACCAGAATAGGGGGAAAGATGTTGACTCCATGGAGCTTTGGTCTAACCTAACAGAGGATTTCCTAGCCTCCTCTTCTCTCTTGTACTAACATCTAGCCTTCCAACACAGCTCTGCCAGTTTCTCAAGACCTGCAAATGACAGACTGCTGGTTTCAGGGCAGAAACTGAGAGCAGAAGAGGAGCCTCCCACAACTGCTCCCCCTTATATCCCTGGCTATTCCCTTCTTGAAGGAACAGTACTTCACACAGTCTGAACTGTAGTCCTTAAGCTAGCCTGCTACCTTCAGGAGTAAGGAAGGATCCCAAGGTGGGTCCACAATGCACAACTAGAACAGTATGATACCACTAACTGCCACCACTCCCTGTTACAGAATCCTAGGATTTGAAGTTTGAGAGTAGTTGAAATTTAGTACAATTTTCCAAACTACAGCATTAGATGTCTCTGGCAGAGATTAGTATCTCTTGAGTAAGTCTAGTTGCTCACCAAATCATGAATTCCAGGATCCTTTAGGATGGGGCCATTGCTGTTAAAGTGGGATCATAGTGCTGTAATAGTGTAGTGTGGCTGCATTTGCACTCTTAATGCTGAAGTAGGCTTAAATTGCTACTCCAGGTGACTTCTATGCATCATCCTGTGCTTTGAAAAATATCTCAGCCACAAAATGTTTTGAGCAGGCCTTGCATTTTGTAATACTAAATGTGGGGAGAGTGTAATTATATGCTTCAGTCATTGGGTGGCACGCCATTTAGTTGTACCTTGGTGGAAACAGGTTTTTTTGGTTGCTATTCAGTTTTTTGTTTAAGAAAATGTATAAAGTTCATGTCCTCCTTCCTAACAAGTCTGGCTTCTAAATCTCCCTTGATGACATCAGACATTATGGTAGCATAGATATAGGGTTGTAATTTGGTGCCAGTCATGTGACTGCTGTCTGTAGACATCACGAGCATAACAAGGTACTCATCCTTTCAATGCACTCAAAGTTGCTCAAACACACACAAACAGAAACTTTTGTTTTTACCAAAGGCACATTTTCCATGGAGATTTCTATATTTATTTTGGGTTTGAAATTTTGTCTTCCTGTCTATAGTGACACATGCTAATGAGAGGTTGTGGTTGAATAAGCTATGAAATCTGAAGCTAAAGCTGAGCCAAGAAGTTTCTCTTTTTTGAGGGTGAGTGCTAACAAACGTCCTTGATGGCAGTTTTGCTTCCAATTTCCACATATTTTCAGATTAGCAGTCTTTAAAAGGAATAAGGTTTATTCCTCTCATTAGCAAATTCCCTCCAAGCATAGCACATGATATTTACTTGGGTCTTATTTATGTTTTGAAGTGGGATTAATCTGTTTTTGCCCTTCTTTTTTGCTTTTGCTTTTCTTTCTTTCTTTCTTTCTTTTTTTAAAGATCAGCTTGCTTTTTTAAAGACTTGAGGAGAGACTTTCTTCACTCCAAATCTAGCATGTCAACCAGCTTAAGGAGAAGCAGAGACTAGGCAGGTTTTGATATCATTCCTAATGCTCTGCAATCCCAGATAGCTTTTGAGATTACATCTGTGCCACAAACGAAAACAATAAGATTTGTCATCTGAACCGGTGGCCTTTCCCCCTTATAATCATCAAAACCAAACTCTTGAAAGGCAAACATGGAGAATTCATAAATACATAAACAGGTAGAGTTACACCACTGCAAATGGGGGTGGGGGAGAATGTGTGAGTGGAAAGTTTTGCCCCCAGGGTACAGTTTGTGTCCTGGAGTTCACCATCCGTTCATTCTGTCACCTGCTAGCCAAACCTCTGATAAAAAGCACAGCTCAGCATTTGTTACAATGCCAACAGTAAAGAATGAGTTGCTGTAATAAATGGTACAATATTATATATTCTGCAGTCCTGCTGATGTGCTGCTCATTTAAGAGAAAGGTATGGTCCTGAAATAGTAAAACAGCCCTGCAAAAAAAAGACGGGATCAGAATATATTACTGGAAACTGATCCTACATCTTGCTGTCTTTCAGAGTGGACATGCCAGCTCCAAAAACATGGTTCTATGGCCAGCCCTGATTAGAGCAAGCCAATTAATTATATACATCTTTTAAAAACACAATTGTTTTGATCTAGAAAACATTATTCAAAATAATACCAATCCAACCCACATAAACCTACTTTTTCTTTTATATACTTAGGGGTTTGGGATCTTGATCTCAAAAGCACTTCCATAATTCTTAGAGTTATGAAAGCAAAGGAAAATCTGCCACATGAGAGGCGAACCTCTGCATCTCCTCTCCAGATGAAACCTCCACTAGCTCCACCAGCATGGCCAATGAGAAGGGATTATAATCCCTGATCTACAAGTGCAGTTCCAGTAATGAGAACTGTTGCACAGAACAGTAAATTTAGCCTTTTATGCTGGTCCTGACACACACACACACACACAGAGAGAGAGAGAGAGAGAGAGATGGAGCCCAGTCAAAATGTGGTCTTGGAATCTGAAACACATGAGGGAATAACAATTGTTTTTTAAGACAGGATATCAGTATAGTCAGGAAACACCATTGTCTTCAGTTCACCACTCTCAAACATTTGGGCCTGCACCTACAACCAACAGTTTATCATTCAGTTGACCCAGATCACACACTCATGTCTCCTCACACACTCCAGCTACAGGCCTAGAACCCAAACTACAGTCTCCAAAGTTTCACTGAAGAAAAAGGCATGTTCTTGTATAATGGCAACACCTCTGTTTTTACTCCTTCATTATTTGTTGATGATTGATCTGGAGATATGATATAAAAACAAATAAGTGCTTGTTCCTTGAGTGAAAGATATAGTGGAAAGACTGTAACACTCCTAGAATATGTTGCCATGGTTGAGGTTGAGAGTTGAAATTATACTCATTGGAAAATGGAAACCATGCATTTTGCACCACATTGCTTTTCACATACATAAACAAATCTTGCCAAGAAGATCCCATGATAGGTTCACCTTAGAGAAGCCCTAAGTCGGAAATGATGTGAAGACACACACCAACAACAACAGCAGCTGCTGCAGCAGCAGCAAACCCTGGAAAGAAAATTTACTTGCTCTCAGTGGGGGCTGGAAGCTCTCATGTAAGTGAGGCAGTGAAATCATTCTTGGCCAAATCTGAGGTTTAATGGAGCTATCCAAGGTGCTGTATGGGAGATACAGTCTAGCACATTGGGTAGCTGCTTTATGTATAGATTAAACCCTCAGAGATTCACCTTCTGACCAGCATGGAAGCCATCCTGTCACTGTATCCAGGAGCAGACACATTTGGGGATGCTCCTTCTTGTACAGTAGAGGTGGGGAACACGTGTTCAACCAGGCTTTGTTGATTTACAATTCCCATCATCACCATGGCTCCACTAGGTGGGCTAATGGGAACTGGACTCCAGTCACATCTTAGGGAAGGAGTCTTCACCGCATCTTCATGCCAGCATTGGCAACATTGTGGAAAGATCTGAAATCTGAAGACAAGGGCAATAGCTAGTTCAAGAATAATGGGAAGCATGTGGGCCTTCCAGATATTGTTACACTTCACTTCCCACCATCTATCCCTATTGACTATTCTGGAAATGGTTTCTGGAAGTTGCAGTTCAACAATATCTGGAGAACTAAACATTCTCCACCCTTGTGGCTTAGCATGTAAGGCATCGCTAGGCAAAACCATTGCAGTTGTCAAATCAATAAAGAGAAGTGAAATATATTCTGATGTGGTTCTTAGTTTTTTCTTTTCCTCAGTCTTGTTATCCTGTGTTCATTCTCCCCCTTCCCACCTTTCCTTCCTTAGCATGGCTAAGAGCAAAAGGGAAATATGCACTCACTGTCACCTTGATGTCTGCAGCTTTGACTTTCAGCACTGAAAACTGACCTTCAGATATTGCCACATGGGCAGTTAGCAAAGGCATTATGGAGCTAGTTCCATTTCAGAGACATGAGCTGGCATCATTCAAATTGCTGCTTGGCACCTGCTCCATCTCTTCTGCAATGGGGCTAAGAAAAGCACACATTACCTCTTTCTGGTGCTACCAGTCTAGCTGCCAAGTTTGCAGCATTTAGATCATGTTCGCTGTACATTATACAGACTCCTTATTCTTGTTCTTCTATGGAGAGCTACCATGCAACATAAGCTAGGGATGTAACTGCACTCCCTACAGCACCCCAAATGGTAAAGGGTCAATTCAGTGTAATTTTTGTGTGTTTCTGAATAGCTAAAAGTGCCATGGGTTTCCATTTTCAGAGTCACCTCATCACTACATATACAAGTTTTGCATTTCTATGGCTGCTCACACAGCCTGATTGTATGAGTCCTTCCTGGGCACCAGTTCACTCCATGCATCTGAGGAAGTAGACCAAGTCTAAGAAAGCTTATGATCCAACTTCTTTCACACATTAGACTCAAAGGTGCTACCAGATCCCCTTGCATACTTGCCTCCCTCAGTTAGGAAACTGATGTGCATTCTCCAAAAGCAGAAATCTCAAGGGAAGGCTTTACAAAACTTACAAATAGATGCATGTCAATATTCTCCACAAAAGTCAAATCTGGAGGAATAGCTTTTGGCCTCCAGCCACTAGTAGCTAATAACTTAAGCACATAAGATGACTCTGGCTTTATCTGAAGACCCATTTTCCCCCTATCTGAGCCTACCCATTTCTTGAGATCTTCTGGGAATGCTCTTCTCTCTGGCCCACCACCCACATAGGTGCATCTAGTGGGAACATAGGAGACGGCCTTCTTAGCTGCTGCTTCTAAGTTCTCAGAACTCCTTTCTTAGATACTCCCTCTTTGCTATTCTTTTGCAGGCAGGTGACAGCCATTTTGTTTCAGCAGGCTTTTGAACATGAAGTGCTCAGGGGGAAAGGCTCTTTCATGTGCTTTGTTGTTTATTGAAGAAGAAAGGGCAAAGCAGGAGGAGGAGGAGGAATAATAATAGTCACAGCATCAGTAGGGGAAGGAGCCATAGTAAACCTAACAAAAGGCCTGGAAGAAGCAATCTAGCCCAGCATCTTTTCTTTCCCCCTCCACCAAGGGATTAATCAAGTGTCTTCTAGGAGCCCAGTGGCAGGACATGAGGCCAAAACCACCATGCCAGTCATACTCCTCAGTAACCAGTATTCCCCAGCAACTGGAGACATTATAAAGCTATCCTGACCAGTAGCCATGTACGGCCTTATCTTCCATGAATTGGTCTACATCCCCCTTAAGAGCAGGGGTGGGCAATGTGTGGCCCTCAACCCCTTCATGATTTGTTTTTGTGGCCCTTGACCCCTATTGACTCTCTGGAACACCTTTTTTCTGTTCAAATGAAAGAAGTATTGGTTCACTAGAAGCTCCTTTTTATTTAAGCAGCCGTCCCCCTACTCTGGACTGTTTTATTTTATTTATTTATTTAAAAGCAGCATTTCACAATCAAAAATGAGGTTGCAGTCACATTTATTTTTCTTGTTGTTTTTTGTTTTGGAAACCTCAAGAAAGGGGTCCATCCCTGTTGCCCTGCCCTACTTTTAAGCCATTCAAATTCTCAAGACTGTGTTGGAGGAATGGGAGTTTCACAGCACCTGATCACCTGATGCACAACCTATACTCAGGACAAGAGGCTGCCATCAGAACAGAATACAGAGAAACAGAATGGCTCCCAATAAGAAAAGGGGTCAGGCAAGGTTGCATGCTATCACCCTATTTATTCAACCTGAATGCAGAAAATATTGTACACAAAGCAAGCTTAGATTCAGAGGCAGGAGGAGAGAAGATTGGAGGAAGGAACATTAACAACCAAAGATTCACAAACAACACAATACTACTAGCAGAAGCAAACAAAGACCTGAAGCAATTACTGAAGAAGGTCAAGGAGGAAAGTGCCAAGGTAGGCTTGATGCTGAACATTAAATAAAACACAAAAATAATGACGACAGAAGATCTACAATAATTTATCCTAGACAATGAGAAAATTGAAATAGTCAAAGAGTTCCCATATCTTGGTTCAAATATTGATCATAACAGAGATTGCAGCCAAGAAATTAGAAGAAAACTAGCAATGGGGAAGACAGCTATGAAAGAAGTGAACAAGATTACAAAGACGTAAGTCTGAACACTAAAGTGAGAATCATCTAAGCCATTGCTTTCCCCATCGCCATGTACAGATGTGAACGGTAGACAGTGAAGAAAGCAGATAGGAAGAAGATCAACTCATTTGTGATGTGGTGCTGGAGGAGAGTGCTGAAGATACCATGGATGGCCAAGAAGACAGACAAATGGGTTCTAGAACAGATCAAGCCTGAACTTTCTCTGGAAGCCATGATGACTAAATTGAGGCTGTTGTACTTTGAAAAATCAATTATTAGAAAAGACAATGATGCTAGGAAAGGTAGGAGGTAGTAGAAAAAGAGGAAGACCACACACCAGATGGTTAGACTCAATCAAAGAGACTACAGGCCTGAGCCTGCAGGTCTGAACAGAGAGGCAGAGGACAGGGAGTCTTGGAGATGTTTTATCCATGGGGTCACTGTGAGTTAAAATTGACTCAAGGGCAGTTAACAACAACAGAGACTTTCAAACTATTTGTCCCTGCTGAAGTATAATTCAAAAGCCTGTAGCACAGATAGATAGTGCTATTGAATATGGCACAATATTCCACAAAGACCTGAAAATTCACAGCAGCCTTTCATACAAGACAATACTAAATATAAATGCCTTGAACTTGTTATGCCTCTCCCTCTCCTTCTTTGAAATGGAATTTTGGCTTTTCTCTGACCTGGGAGATGTAGGCAGCCTTAATGCGGGGAATGCTTACAGATATTAACAATGGTTGAAGAACTGTGAAGGCCTGTCTCCAGGCTTATGATGGCCTCTGCAAAATCACATCTGTTGACTCCATTACAGCCCTGGAAGCTGATAGCTCCCACCCAAATTGGGTTGTGATTGTGCTTTGGGTTTTATCCTGAACCTTAAAGGAGCTGTCCAAGGTGCTAAGCCTATTTCTGAGATGGAGTTCTTTGCCTTTGGTAGCTCCTTTAAAGCTTTGACTAAACCCCCAAGTAGATTTAGTACTGGCATGCAAGTCATTAGCTGGGCTTAGCTGACATTAGCAGGGCTTAGCAATCAGAGATTCTTATGCAAGTGAGCCTAGATCAGATCTTCTGATATTAAAGAAGGCCTTGCCAATTTTGTGGCATGACCTTGGATTCAAGAAACAGCCTGGAGACATTTCAGGGAGAGGTACCAAAGAGTTCTTGAGCACCCTATTGTTACATATCTTCTGACCTCAAGTACTGAAGAAACTCCCTTTAATGGAAGTAACAAGCATAAACCATGTGAGGAAATGTCTTGGAGTATGGCATGTATGCAGAGTTCCATTAACAGTTGGCTTTCTTTCCAAGGATCCCAAGAGTCCTACTAATCAGGAAACCACCAGCTGATGATAACAGGTGAGATTTCCAAACCTCAATATGGTCTCTTTAAGATGTCTGATCTTCAGATAACAGTTTGAGCCTAGGGCTAAGAGAAAACCTGTTATGATGATATAAGGGATTTATCCCGTAGGATAATTTCTTGGTTCCCATTGTTTGTCCAGTACTTGGCTCCTGCAGCCTTCTATTCATTTAAACTTCATCACAGTTCATGGTGTTATTAGCACCATCCATCCATCTATCCATCCATGTTACTGTCATGTGCCTTCAAATCATTTCTAACCTGTGGCAATGCTCAGGCAAACCTAGGACTTTCATAAGGCTTTCATGGTAAGATCTGTTCAGAGGGGGTTTGCCATTGCCTTCCCCTGAGGCAAAGAGTATAGCTTGCCCAAAGCCATCTGTAGGGCTTCCATAGTTGAGCAGGCAATCAAACCCTGGTCGCCTGGAGTCCTGGTCCAATATTCAAACACCATGCTGTCTCTCACCCTCCATCCTTTTATTTATGCCCCAGCTTTTCCTCAACCTGAGACACAAAAGCGAATTACACATAAAAATGCATCATGATTAAAAACATATCCAAAAAATGATTAAAGCAGTATCAAAGTAAAAACAAAATTTAAAACATTAATCTAATGGAGCCTGCATGGTGTCGTGGTTTGAGTGTTGGACCAGGACTCTGCAGCCCAGGGTTCAATTCCCAGCTTGGGCATGAAATCCACTGGGTGACCTTGGGCAAGTCACACACTCTCTGTCTGAGAGGAAGGCAATGGCAAAACCCCTCTGAACAAAACTTGCCAAGAAACCCCCATGATAGGTTCATCATAAGTTGGAAATGACTTGAAGGCACACAACACAACAACAACAACAACAACAACAATCTAAAACAAAGATTGAAAGCAGCACAGTACACTAAAAAATGTATTTAGTGTACTGAAAGCAGTACAGTACACTAAAAAGCCCCACCCGAACTCCATCCTGAAAATAACATGGGCCCTACCATGTGGTAGAATGAGGCAACCATCTCAGGTAACCAGTTTGGAGATGCTATGAAAGGGGAGAAATTTATCAGCTATTTAATTTGTTGTTCTTGTATTTTTACTGCCACAGATGGGAGACGTGCTTGCAGGATTTTCTGCCTCAGCTGCCCAAATGACTTGATTCAGTTTTGAACACCACATACCTTGGCTTGAAACAGAGGCACTTATTCTGCTTCACTTTGGGCAGCGAAATATTTTAGACTATCCCTACTGGTTTCTCATACGACATCTCCATCCTGATCAAGTAAAATGCACTTAGGAACTTCATTTCTCCTCTGCCTCCCAATTGCCCACCAAGTGAGATCAACGTTCCTCCCCTTCTCTCTTCCTATTTCTATCCCTCTCCCTCCCTCTTCTACCCACATCTCCACCATTTCCAGGCTGTCGATTCTGAACACTTAGGGCCAAGCAGCCAGCTCATTTGCAAGAGCAACTCAAGAGGCACAGCAAGCCAAGCAACATCAGGAGGGATGTTCACAGCTCATCACTTAGATGTGCTGTATCTTTTGCAAATGACAGCCAAATATGAGCACAGTTCCACGACATGATAGATTAGCAATCTCCTGTAAGGCAGAAGCAGCCAATATGCACAGAACTTAAATGCAGTGATGTACACATTTTTTCCAATTGAATGGCTACCTCAAAAAGTGTGATTAATAAAGGGATCTTTGTACATTATGAGTTTCCTCCATGCAGAATCTCTGTGTGTTTGCATGCCATCATGGGTTTTATGGTAAAGAGGGAAATTATTCCCACCCACCCATCCCCATGCAGCAGCTGCTCAGTCCAAGTACTTTGACTACAAAAAGTTCTCATGACACTCTTCATTGTTCACCATGGATACATTTTAGATACATGAGTATTACAATGTTTTGCATTAATTATATTGCATTATAGCAAATTGTTATATTTTTTGAATTTTTTTATTAAACCTAATCAAATTTACAAAAATATAACAACTGTAAATTAACAGAAAAACAATGTATATAGCAATAAACCTCACCCTTCTCCCAATTGCTTCCCATACCCATTATTATTACATATACTTAACTTTTCCTTCCTTTCAACACCATTTACTCCAATTAGTTTCTTACTCGCTTATGATCTTAGAGTTTTTGTAATGCTACTTTCCTGGTAACTCCTTAATTCACAAGCCCTCAGGCTTAATAATAAAGATTTACCCCCTTATAAAAATGTGTATTTCTTAACAAATATATTTCTTTTCCATTTCTTCTTTCTTTTTTTAATGTCCATGATTTAATAGTCTTGAATTCTGAATGCCTTCAACAAGAAAGAAAAGAAAAAGTTAAAAATAATCAATATTTATAATCCATCTGCATCTTATATTTACAAATCTAAATTTGTGCCTAAATTAGCCAATTTTCCCCATTTTTGTAGCATAAAGTTTATAACTTTTCCCAAGTCTCTTATCCATTCTTTCTTTTGTCTTGCTTTCATTTTTATTGATATGTTCAATTCCATTATATCATACAATTTTATAAGACAGTCATCTATTTCTATTATCTTGTCTATTTTCCCATTTTTAGTGTAGAGCAGCTTAGCCACTGTCAGCATGTAGAATATCACTTTACCATGCAGCTTCTCACCTTTTCCCTCCAACATATTTAAGATCATAATTTCTGGTTTTAATTTCAAATTTACCTCAAGTATTTTATTTATATTGACTTGTATTTGTTTCCAACATATCTTTTTTAATTGATTTTTTGCTCTTTCACGTGTCCTCCATAGGTGGGAAAAGGTCCTGACTTCTTTTGGACATTACCAACAAGTCTTATTTCCTGTCCCATACATTCTGGCTATTTTTTCTGGGGAGAGGTACCAATGATATATCATCATATAGTAATTCTCTATTATGTCTTGATATAAGGAATATTTTAGCCTTTTGTTCCAACATTATTCCCACTGTTCCAATTCTATTGTCCTCCCACAATTTTGGGCCCATTTAATCATAGCGTCTTTTTGTTTAAAAATGACTACAAAAAATATGGTCAGAAGTTTAAAAAGATTTGAGTAATTGGAATGACTTGAAACTATCATTTCAGCAAGATTGTTACCGTAAAGATGATGGTTCTTCCAAATTATTATTTTGGTTTCAAGTAATTCCAGTTATAAAAAATGAGAAAATAAATGGATAAGATACAAAGATTGGCAGAAAAATCTAATTTTATATGGGCTGGCAAAAGGGCGAGAATTAAATTAAAAATCTTGCAAGACTCTAAAGACAGGGGAGGTTTTGCTTCCCTGAACTTGAGCCTATATTACTAAGCCAGCTGCCTCATATGGTTGAAAGACTGGCTAGTCCTAGAAGATAAGAAATTGTTAAAGCTGAAAGGCTCAGGCTTAAGATTCGGATGGCATGCCTTTTTGTTTTATGATAAGATTAAAGCCAATCAAAACTTTAATAATCATTTTATTAGAGCTTCGATATTTCATATCTGGAACAAATATAAACATAGGATATGTCTCAAATTGCCGTTATGGCTTTCTCTCCATTAAGCTTTGTTCTGTATACATCCGAAAAGAGATGAAACATGGATAAGATCCAAAGATATACTAGACAATGAATATAAGATAAAAACACTAGATAACTTAAAAGCAGATGATAGACATATACATTGGTTTCTATATAGACAGCTTTATGAGTGATTCTTAATCGACATGAAATAGAGGGACTTTTCCACTTCTAAATCAGACAGAGAATATTTTATGGTCCTCAAATCAAGCATACAAAAAATTATTGCAGAGGTACATGGAAGAAGAAATAATACGTCTTTTGTAATTTCTGTCATCTTTTCCTTTCTCTTATTTTATCACTTCCTGATGTTTTTTAATGGGGGGGAAAACACATAGGACAGCTTTACTTGCTGCCCACACCATCTTGAAATCAGTCTCTTTTTTTTATTTTCTTGAAAGTAGTTTTTAATTGTTTGTTTAGCTTCTTCAATGATCTTTCAAAATTGGAGTAAATAGTCTTGCAGATGCCATCTAAATTCCATAATCTCTTTTTTCATTGTCATCATTACCGGAGTATGATCTGAATGTTTTCATCTGAATTTTGACATTCTTAATTTTTAGGCAAAGTGATTTTGAAATAAAAAACATATCTAATCTGGTGAAAGACTTGTGTCACTCTGAAAAAAAGTAAATTCTCTTTTTTCTCCATTTTTAAATCTCCAAGTGTCAATTAAACTTATGTTTTGTAACAATTTTAAAAAATATACTGGGAGCTTTCCTTGTTTTTCTTTTACCTTCTTAGCTGCTAAACAGTCCTTTTGGCTCCATTAACCCATTCAAATCACCACATGTAATGTCTTTATCACTGTTACCTTGTAGGATGTCTTCTAATTTCTTAAAGAACTTTGCTTTCTTTTCATTTGGCGAATATACTGCAACCAAAATCATTTTATCATCATTAATTAGTATCTCCAGACCTAAGAAATGGTCTTCATTGTCTTTAAAAAGGAGTTTTGATTCCAATTTATTTGTAACATAAACTACCACACTTTTTTTTCTTTTGTTTGTTTGTTGATACATATTCCACACCTAATTTTGAATTCCTAAGCAATCTCTGATCCTTCTCTCTAATATGGGTCTCCTGCAGAGAAAATAATTCATATTTTTCCCTAGTGGGTGGAAGACTTCTTCTCTTTTCTATTATTCAAACTTTTGACGTTCCATGACAGAATTCATATGTTCTGAAATTGTTGTAACATTATTCTTTTATTCTGAAACATCTTTCCTTTGGTTGATTTGTTTCTTCTTCTATGTCTTCTCTAGCTATTTCTGTTCTTCTCTCCCTCTTATTTCTCCTTCTTCATCTGAATCCTCATTGTCTTCTTCATCATCAGTCTCTTTGTCGCTGGGTGTTGTATTAGCCTCCTCCGTATCATCTATTTCTTCTACTGAAAGATTATCTTTTTCTTCTACTTCTTCTATTCTTGTATCTTGAGCTTATGTTGGTCTTTCTTCCTTTCTCTTGTTAATTTCAAATTCTTTAGCATGTCTTTTCCAAAATTCTTTTGCTTTATATATTGAGTTTAATTTTATCCATCTCTGGTTAAAGAAAACTAAAATTCCTTCTAGATTTTCCCATTTGTAAGTTATGTCTACTTAATTGCTTTGTAAGAAATTTATATCCTTCACGTTTTTGCAATATTAGTTTTGGTATGTCTTTAAAGATTTTTATTTCTTGATCCTCAATCATTAATTTTCCTTTGTCGCTTGCTTCCAGGAGTTGATCTCTTGTTCTTTTTCTCAAAAAATATAAGACCATATCTTGGAGCAGGCCCTTGTCTCTGGCTATTTCAGAATTTATTCTGTATATTTTATTTACACTCCAACTTAATTTCTGTAGCGATATCTTCATAAATTCAGCTGAAATTGGAAGTAAAAAGTCATATAAGTTTAGCTCCATTTAGTTTCCTTCACTCCTCTAATCTTCAAACATTTTTGTCTTTGTTTTAAATCTTTTAATGCCTTCAAATCCATATTTTTCTCCTTTTCTATCTCTTGAGTAGATTTTTAACCGTATTTTCCGTATTTTTAACCGTATTATTCCACATTTTTAACCGTATTTTCCAAGAGGTTTGTTCTTTCTTCTAATTCCTCTATTCTAGTATTTACTTGATTAATCACTTTTGTAACTGTTTCTAGAGTCTGTTTTATATCCTTTGGTTCAGACTCCATATCTTTCTTGATGTCTGCTCTCAATTTTTTAATCTCTCTTTACAAGTTTTGTTCCATTTCCAATTTTTTTTTATTTCTTCTAAAAGTGATGTTTGTTCTGAGGAGCATCTCTTCTGAGTAGAACTTGCAACTTGAGCTTGGATTTGAGCTTGTGCAGTTGCTGCTGTCTTATGCACAGCTAGAGCCATTTGGAAATGGCAGCTTTCTTCTTTCTTTCTTTCTTTCTCTTTCTTTTCTCTCTCTCTTTTTTTGAAATTATGTAGCTCTTTTGCATTGCTAACCCTTTATCTTTCATTAAGCTTCATAGTAAGAGTTTCCTTTAAACTTTGTTTTATTTTGTTGTAGTTTTATTTAAATTGCAGGTTTAATTGCAAATTCAAAACTATTTCTATTTTTTCCTCCTCTCAATTTTTTGTTTTGTAAAGACAATTATGAAATCCAAAGTCCAAAGCCCATTTTTTAAAAAAGGAAGAGAAATTTCTTCCTACCTGCTTTTGCTAATTTGAGTTGAGAAAATTCTGCCATCAGTGTCCTTCCTCCAAATCAGAGTAATGGTGTTCCATTTGTAAGCTATTTTGATATTATTGTTGCTTTAGCTTTAGTTAGCTTTGAAATTTAAAGGCTAACATTGATGCTAAATGCCAACAGTTTTGAGTCAGCAGCTGCTACCATGCCGCTGGGTTCTCCTCCCAGCTTCCTCGGGTTCTCCAGACCTGGCCACCCCAATTCTTCTGGTCCTGAAGCCTTTCAGAGCCTATACATGGAGGAATAGTTGCAGCCTTGGGGCAAAAAGAATAGTGAAGCCCTGTTTTAAAAGGCTGCAGTTTTGCTGTGTGGAGTGAGCATTTTCTCAGAGCTCCAATACAATGCTCCTCACACCTCCCATGCCAGCCCCAGAAGTCCCAGAAAATTGTGATGTGTGATGCAGCTCTAAAATCTTTGGATTTACAACCACTCATGATGCAGGTGAAGATTTACACTGATATCCTTATAGGATTGCCTGGTGGTAACATCTAAAATGGATGTCTGTCCCTTTAAAACATTCAAACACAGAGAGAAAATGTCTCCCACCCTCCTCCCAGAGTGAATTTGGAGCAAAACTTTAGACCTTCCCCAGCCTGCTCTTCTCCAGATAGTTTGGACTCCTATTGGAGCTACTATTATCCCTCACCATTGACCTAATTGGTTGAGACTGATGGGAGTTGCAGTCCAAGAGCATCTGGAAGGCATTAGGTTATAAAGACTAGTAGTTCTCAACCAGAGAGGCTCCAGCTGTCATTGCACTTTAGCTTGCAGAAACTCCGAGACAGTGTAACCAATAGTCAGGGATTCCAGCAGGGGAAGTCCAAAATTTGGAGACTCCTTGGTTCAAAAGGGAGGTGGGCAATACAGTGTGCAGCAAGATGTGAACAGTTCCTCCACCTTGCTCTGGAACTTTTAGAGCTGAGGGAACTCATTACATTCCAGTTTCCATCAGCCTGAGCCAGTATGACTGATGGTTAAAGTATGGCATAGTGGTTAGAGGTTTGCTCTAGGACTCATTGACATTGGTTGATTTTGAGCAAGTCATACTAATTTTGAGGAAGGCAACGGCAAAACCACTCTGCCTAGAAAACCCTATCATGAGGTTACCATGAGTCAGAGGAGACTAGAAGACTCATAATGACAAAAGATGGTCCTATCTTCCATTAAATGGGACCATTACCCTGGAGACACCACGTTCCCACCTTGTCTTTGAAGTTAAGCAGAGTCAGGCCTGGTTAGCATTTGGATGGAAGTTGCCAAGGAATATATCAGGTGCTGTGGGTTATATTTCAGAGGAGGACAATAATAAGGCACCTCTTGAGTATGAAATTCATTGGGTCACCATAAGTCAACAGGTGACTTAAAGGCACATACACAGAGAGAGAATCCAGCAACATTTTGAGTGACCTGGTAAGAAGAACATTATAAAAGGGCAACTACTGATTCTTAACAAATACTTAGTAATCTGTATCCTTGAAACACAACCTTTCAGCTCTTGTTACCAACTATAATCATGATACACTTGGGTGTAGTTCATTTCCCTTTTCTTCATTAACTTCCTTATTGAGTTGTCTTCTGACATCCAAAGCAGTCAGATCTGCTAATGGCATATTAAAAATTCTCCATGTGAACGTGATAAGCCAAATCCTCATTGTTATTCTGCAGTGTGATTATCTTTACTTGATGATGTCTTAAATTTGCCCAATTTCAGATTGAAAGCTTCCCTGTATCCAATTTGGGGGCCAATTCATTTCCTAACCTCCCTCTTCTAGGCAAAATCTCAGAACTGTTTTCAGCCTCAGCTTGCTCTAATTTATGTAGTTTAAGAGTCATTTACTGGCAATTAAAATTAGCCTTAAGGGTTTTTGCAAAACAAGCCAGATTAGCTAACAGTAAAACATTTGTTTTTTGTAAACAGCAACTTCAGAATGTTGGAGCAGGCTGCACAGAAGTGAAGAATTTGACTAGAATCATTAAAAGCCCCAAGAAATGTATGTATGGGGCTCCCTGCATAGACTCAAGCTTTTAAAAAATTATTTTGTTAGGAAATCGCAGGTCCCTGCAGTGAATTACTCCCTTGAGAGTGTTACTCATGATCAACATTTGGCACAAAGGCAGGAAACCAGGAAGAATTGGAATCAATTTTTACAGAGCATTTGTTGGATTATTATAGTTCTCACTCCCAGTTGCTAGGTAGTAAGGACCCACTCAGATCAAACTTACAAACCATGGGCCCTAAGCCAGCTATGGCTTGTTGTTGTTCTTGTTGTGTGCCTTCAAGTCGTTTCCGACTTATGACAACCCTAAGGCAAACCTAAAAATCACGAGGTTTTCTTGGCAGGTTTCTACAGAGGGGGGTTATCATTTCCATCCTCTGAGGCAGAGAGAGTGTGACTTGCCCAAGGTCACCCAGTACATGCCATGACTGAGCTGAGATTTGAACCCTGGTCTCCAGAATCATCGTCCAACATTCAAACCACTACACCACATTGGCTCATGCATGAAGTATTAATTATATATTCTCCAACATTTCATAGCTGAAAACTGGGGCACATGTGACCAAGCAACATCAAAGTGTGGTCAGGAAGGCAAACATTATTAACAAGGAAGAACACGCAAGCTGGGAGAGGCTGCAGCAGTTTGCTTTTGTCTGAGCCTCCTTGGAAGGCAAGACCACTCCTCCACTTCTTTCCTCTTCTGAGTTAGCTGAGTGCAAAGTACTTTTGCATTTTTGCAACTGAAGTAAGCTGAAGACAAAGGGAGAAATGGAATGAAGAGAGAAAGACTGGGACATTTTATAAGTGGCTGAAAATGTTGGACAAGTGAGGATTAATTGGCACTATTCCTGGCAAACAGTTGGAAGATATGTAATTAGTCACCACTGGTATCTGTTAATGAGGATGCATATTCCCATTTGCATTTTAAAAAAAAAACCTATACCCTAAACCAGGAGCTGACTGTGGCACGAATCACGTATTACTCATATTAAAAATAAGAATAAGACTCAAGAGGAAAACAAAACCAGTGATTATACCAAAATATTATCTAAATAATATCTCAACAGAATTTAATGATAACATAAGAAACAGATTTGCACTACTAAGCATAATAGACCAAGAACCAGAGGAACTATGGTCTGAAGCCAGGGACATAATAAAAGAAGAATGCAGACAGATACTTTCAATAAACAAAAAGAAAGAGAAAAAAACATGGATGACGGGGAAAAAACACTACAAGCAATAAAAAAAGAGGAGAAGAAAAACAAAAGGGAAATAGGAACAAACTAAGAATTATCAATACACCAGTACAACAGCTTGTGCAGGAAGATAAAGAAAATTACTAGAATGACCAATGCAGAGAAATAGAAGACAACAATAAAAAGGGAAGAGCAAGAGATCTATTTCACAAGATCTAAGAAATCAAAGGAAATTTCATACCAAGGACTGGGACACTCTATGACATTAAAAATAACATAATTCAAGAACCAGGAAAGAATAAAACAACGCTGGATGCAATACACAGAAGAATTATATAAAAGAGATGTCAAAATGAAGGACACATGAAATGAAGAGCCATACAAAGATGAACCTCAAATTCTAAAAAGCAAGGTGGAAACTGCAATAAGAGAAATAGCGAAAAACAAATCACCAGAAACAGATTATATTCCAATTGAACTGCTGCAATCCACATTGAAAGAGTCAACTCTAGTGCTAACCAACATATGTCAACAGATATGGAAAACAAAATGATGGCCAACAGATTGAAAGTGATCAATATACATCCCCATCCACAAAAAAGGAGATACAAAAGACTGCAGCAACTATAGGACCAAAGCACACTGCTGGGGTTTAGTTCCAGGACCCCCATAGATACCAAAATCCATGGATACTTAAGTCCCATTAAATACAATGGTATAAAATGAGCGAACCTTGATTTTGCCATTTTATATAAGGGACACCATTTTATGTCAGTGTATGTATGCGTGTGTATAATATTTTCAAGCTGTGGGTGGTTGAATCTGTGAATACAGAATCTGTGGATATGGAGAACCAACTGTACTAGAAAATGCTGGAATTGGGACACATTCAGATTTTTCTCTCTTAAAATTACAAGACATTAATTTATCCTCCTAACAACCTACAAGTACTCACTTGGCAACCCGGAAAGCAAGTCTGAAAACGATAGAGTAATGCTGGATTCCACCCTTCATGTTCACATGTGTGGCGGCTTTCAGAGGATCCAAGAATTGTTTACATAAGGAGGTTTTTTTTCCCAAACTGTGACAATGTTGTCAATTAATGTGTGAAAGAGTAGATGTAATATCCCCATTGGCCATGCCCTATGGCAGTATTACATTTGCAGTACATTTAGTATGAGTAAGGAAAGGGAACCCTCTGGGAACTTTGGCTGGAAAAGCCTTATATATATATACAGCTGTGTGTATGTAGGGCCACTAACGCCCAGCCCAAGGCTGCTAGGTGCCTGTTCTATGAACTGGCAGGGCTGGCTCTTCTATTGGACAGAACATGAATGCATAATCCTTTGGTGTAGAAATAATTCAGTTTGACATCTCTTTAAGTGTTGTAGCTGCATCCTATGAAATAGAAGGTCTTTAGCATTCTCTGCCAAAGAATGCTGGTACCTCACCAAACTACAAATCCCAGAATTCTGTAGGATGGAACTATAGGCCTAAGCAGACTGCCAGAAATAGTGCACATTAAATTGAGGCACTGCCCTGGCTCAGTGCTAGGGAATCATGGGAACTGTATTTTTTTCTGGGACATTGAGCCTTCTCTGTGAGAGAGCTCTGGTGCCACAAAAATTACAGTTCCCATGATTCCCTAGCACTGAGCCAGGGCAGTGCCTCAATTTAATGTGCACTATTTCTGGCAGTCTGCTTAGGCCCTATGACAGTAAAGTAGTGTCAAACTGCATTATTTCTACAGTATAGATGCACTCTGACAGCTGCACAACTAGCAGCAAATGGTTAGCGGTTGTTATGATGATGATGTTAGTCCTGAATACGATGTACCATGACTGGGGGAAGGGGTGGGATTAAAAAGTGCCACTTGATGCTCAGCAACAAAATGTCTTCAGCCAGCCCTGCATGTGGGTATTCAAGGGCCATTGCTATCAGACCTATTCCCATTGCCCCCCTCGGTTGTTTCCTGAATGTGTCAATGGGAACACATACATGCTCTTGTCATTGCAGAATTGCATTGCAGAATTTTGCATGAGGTAATGGATCAACAAATGATGAGTAACCATACTGCGTCCATCAGGACCCTCACCCAAGCCATGGTGGCTTGTCCCTAACTATGTGTCTGGGACAATTCCCATCCCTCAGATTCAAAGTTGGAGGTGCCTTGAAATTGCTCTTTCAGTGATAGTGTAATGCTCCTTCAGTGACAGTGTAATGTTGCCATGCTCAAAGTGTCTCAGAAACACAGCATGATCTCATATCACTTTCATATTTTATATATTTATATGTCAGTGCACCACAGATACAATTGGGGATATGAGTTAAAGCAGTGATTCAAAAGTGAATGGTACTGCCTCTCCCCCCCAGGGGAGTGGCAGAGAGATACAAGGGGATGGTGAGGGAAAAGGGGGTGGCAGGGGGGCCTTCAAAGCATTGACATGCAAGAAAAACAAGGAGAACCATTAGTCTTTAGGACCATGGTGGGGATGTGGGTTGCATGAAAATTCTCTTTTCAAGGTCCCTTAAAACTGCTGCTTAGCCTTGCTGATCACTCCATGTGGTGGCATCGCCCACCCTTTGCCTGCCCAAGTGAGGTCACTCCCACAGTACCATTTTGGTATTGACTGGCTGACTGGAGCGAGAAATTAGACCATGTGGAAGCAGGGAAGAAGTGGTGGCAAAAAAAGGACCTTTCGCATCTGGGATCCACCTTAAGCTTTGTGAGCTTTGCTGGGACTTGGCTGGCAGGTTGGAGCTGTGCTCCTGCTTTCTTTTGCTGGTAAGGCCAAGAGAAGAGGTAGCAGAAGAAACAATGTTTGGAGAGGGAGGGATGACTTGAAGCTGCTAGAGGAAGAGGAAGAGGAGAAGGAGGAGAAAGAGAATCTTGGATTGATTCTTCAGAAAAGTCCTTTGCCTCTCTCGGATTAAGAGTCCTTCCTCACTGGGGAGAAAAGTGGGAAGCCAGATGCACCCCTCTATGCCCTAGCAAAGAAGGATGGAGAGTTCTTCCTCACCAGGTAGAAGTTTCTCCCTTTGCACCTAGTCACTTTGGGAGCAGCAACTGAGCAGCTGGTCAAGCAGGCATGGGTGAGAGGCTTCTCAGTCACTGCTCAGCTGGCTGCTCAGTTGCTGTTCCCAGGGTGAATGGGTGCAAAGGGAGCAGCAACTGAGATTGGTTGTTTTGAATTTGCAGTAGAACAGTAGACCTAATATCAAGAAATAGATGTTAGGGGCTGTTAGGGTTGTTGCTCAAGAGGAAAGGGAGCAGTAGCCCCAAAAGGTTTGAGAACCACTGAGTTAGGGTCTTCACAGAGGCTGCCCCCTCGGCTCTGGAACTCCCTCCTTTAGGGAGGCTAGACTGGCCCCTTCCTGGCTGTCCTTTGTTAGCAAGAGAAGACATTTTCATTCATTCAGACAGGCTTTTAGAACTGAAGGCTTTTAAGAGTTCGTAAGAGGTGTTGTATTGTTTTAAATTGTACTGTTTAACTGCTTTTGATCATTTTTAAGTGTTTGTTTTACAATATTTTAGTAGCGTATAGTATATAGTAATAGTAATAGTTGGTCCTCCATAGCCAAGGATTCCTTATCTATGGATTCAGCTATCCATGGCTTGAAAATATTTTCTAAAAATACAAATTCCAAAAAGCAAATCTTGATTTTGCCATTTTATATAAAGGACATTATTTTACTACACTACTGTATTTAATGGGACTTGAGTATCCACAGATTTTGGTATCCATGGGGGGTGGGGCCTGGAACCAAACCCCAGAAGATACCAAGGGCCTACTGTAATTCTATTTAAATGCTGACTTTTTGTATTTTAAAAAAAACTATATTGTAATCATTTTAATGTGTAAACTGCCTTGAGTTCCAACGTTGGAGAAAAGGTGAGGTGTAAATAAATAAGGATACTAATTCTGAAAGATGACATGACACATGAACAGGGAGACAAACGAGAGTAGACTGGTCAATATATCTATATCTCCTTCACAATCATTAACTGTGCAACTAAGTGCAGCTTTTAAAATATGCAGGTGATGACGTGAACATGGCAGGGGGCTTTGGAATTGTACTGAATATGTATCAAAACATGAATTTTGAGAAGTGTGAAATCTGCAACACTCTCCAGGCTTATTGACCTTAGTGTCTTCCTCCTTCACCCCACAGTCCCCTGATTTAATAAAATAAATTATGCAGTCAGTCAAAATTTCATCCATCTTGACTTCGTTGTAGCTGTTTAAACTGGTGCTTTCAGATGCTAAACTTTACAAACTAAAGTTGAAATGCATTTGCCAGGGCAGGCTCTCTTTCACACTGGTGAGCGAGGGCTTATTGAAATAATAATTCAGATCTAAGGAGCAAGGTCTATTAATTTTTATAAATGCTTTTAATAATTTATCAGAGAGCTCCTTTCATCCATAAAAGATAGCAGGGAGAAAATGGGTGGGTGGGGGAGGGACACTGAACACTTACTCCTGTCTCTGAAATGTAATTCATTATTCTCCATTCTGTAGCGGCTCATTTACAAATCCATTTAGGCTGCAATTTTATACACACTTACCTGGAAGTAAGTCCCATTGAACTCTCTGGCTTGTGTCCAGTTATCTCATTGCGCTAGCACAAAGCCTGTTCCACTGATGGCAGCCAACAAGTTTTCAGAGTTAGCACAAGACTGGTATCCAGGAGTTTTTATTGAGTCACTGGTTGTGCAATGAGTTGTGAAACCCGTTGCACAACTTTCTGCATAAGTATTAACAGAAAGGTGTATTCCAACACAATTGTGCACCAGTGCGGATTTTCACTCTGTTGGCATTAAATCAGATATCAGCTTTTCAAGCTAAATGTTGGTAGAACTGCAGTAATCCAGGGAAGAGGGAGAATTGCTTTAAATAATACAAATTTTCAGTTTCTCTGTATTTGGGTTTGGTGGTAAACCTTTTCCTCCCCCTATTTTACCAGAACACACCCTAATAATCTGATTAGGGTTGCTTAGCTGGTTAGGTCATCCTTTCTCAAGCTGATGCTTTCCCAGATGTTTTGGCTCCAGTTCCCATCACCCCCAGCCACCATGGCTGGGTGGCAGAGGATGATGGGAGATCTAGCCCAGCTCCAGTGGAAGGCACCAACATGAGTCGCTCTGTGCTAGGTCAGTGCTAGGTGCTCTGTTAACAATTTTCATTCATAGGAGTGCCTCTGTATAGTTAATACAGGCAGCCCAAAGAGCTCCAAATGTTCTCTGATCAAAATTTCTGCCCATCCCAGAAGTGAATGGCTAATTGCTCAAACATACTTCAGTAAGTGAGCCAAGCTGTGCACTTACAAGGATCTGAGCATGATCAGCTCCAAATATTTTGCAGAGCAGGCTCACATAAGATCTCAGAAGCACAAAGCAGACTGTGAAGCTGGCAGGCTGTGGGGAACTGCAGTTTTTGTTTCTCGGTAAGCCCCTTGGCTCTTTCCTTGTAAAAGGATAAGTGTATTGCTATCCAAATCTGGGCTGTCAAGGTTCTTCAGACCTGTAGCTACAAAGAAAGGGCATTAGCTATGCCAGGTTTTCCTGACAGAACACTTGTGTCCTTTATTTATTTATTGGATTTTTGTTATGGTTGTGTGCCTTCAAGTTGTTTCCGACTTATGGCGACCATAAGGCAAACTTATCATGGGGTTTTCTTGGCAAGATTTGTTCAGAGGGGATTGGCCATTGCCATCTTCTGAGGCTGAGAGAGTGTGACTTGCCCAAGGTTTCCATGGACAATGAGGATTCAAACCCTGATCTCCAGAGTTGCAGTCCAGCGCTCACATCACTACACCATGCTGGTTCTCTCAAAAATGGGACTCAATGTAGATCACAAGAAGACTGCACCAAACACATGAATACAACACAAACAAATCCCCATATGAAAATACAGGCTGCCTCTACACTGTAGAATTCATGCAGTTTACCACCGCTGTAACTGGCATGGCTCAATGCTATGGAATTCTGGGACTTGTAGTTTTGTGAGATATTTAGCCTTCTCTGTCAGAGAGCTCTGGTGCCACAACAAACTACAAATCCCAGAATTCCATAAGATGGAGCCATGTCAGTTAAATCAGTGTCAAACTGCAGTAATTCTGCAGTGTGGCAGCAGTCACAGTGGGATTAAAAACATGGTTTAAAACCATTTCAATCACACTCTAAAGAAGATAAGGAAAAATGAAACAGCTTCTCCACAGTGACTCCAAAATTGGTTTAAAAAGTGGCATGTGGGCATGACAGAGTCTCCTGCTTGGGCTGACTCAAGATGTTTTTCTGCCCTTTCCCCAACTCAGATAGCCGTAATACCAAAAGCTGGGGGTGTCATTAGGGAGGCACGGGGGTTTGGCCCACACCAGGTGACACCCTAAGGATGCTCCCAAAATATCTGCCTTTTGGCACAAAGGAGCTCTAGCATTCCATCTCGATCAATTTCAAACCAGCTTCAGGACAGGATATGGAGTGGAGACTGCCATGGTCGCTCTGACTGACGACCTCTGCTTGGGCATCGACAAGGGCAGTGTGACCCTGTTGGTGCTCTTGGATCTCTCAGCGGCTTTTGATACGATAGATCATTCCATCCTCTTGGATCACCTGAGAGAGTTAGGAATCGGGGGCACTGCCCTGCAGTGGTTCCGTTCCTTCCTCTCAGGCACATCCCAGAGGGTGAGGCTCGGGGACAGTTGTTCTTCCAAAATTGAGCTTAATTGTGGCATCCCTCAGGGTGCCATCCTGTCCCCGATGCTATTCAACATCTATATGAAGCTGTTGGGTGAGATAATTCGGAGGCATGGAGCGCTGTGTCATCAGTACGCTGATGACACTCAGATATACTTCTCCATGACCAGATCGTCGGCTCAGACCTCAGATGGCGTCTCTCCTCTTAATGATTGTCTCAGAGCGGTAATGGATTGGATGAGGAAAAACAGATTGAAGCTGAATCCAAACAAAACGGAGGTACTGACAGTTACGGGCCCGAAACCAGATCTGGGAATACAATCTCCAGTCCTGGATGGAGTCACACTCTCCTCCAAGGACTGTGTTCGCAGCTTGGGGGTACTCCTAGATTCGTCGCTTCACATGACTAGTCAGGTGAATGCGACGGTCAGGAGTGCCTGTTATCAGCTTTGGCTGATATGCCAACTGCACCCTTATCTGGACATGAGGGACTTGGAAACTGTGGTACATGCTCTGGTAACCTCATGGTTAGATTACTGTAATGCACTCTACATGGGGCTATCCTTGTGCCTAACCCGGAAACTTGAACTGGTGCAAAATATGGCAGCCAGGCTGGTCACTGGAACATCCAGGAGAGAGCACATAACTCCTGTGCTTAAATCTCTCCACTGGCTGCCGATCAGTTTCCGGGCTCAGTACAAGGTGTTGGTTTTAACCTTTAAACACCTACATGGCTTGGGTCCATCTTATCTCCGGGACTCTTCCCATATGATCCCCCCCGCACACTTCGGTCCTCTGGGAAGAACCTGCTGCAGCCTATGAAGACCAGGCTCTCGCAGACCTCCCAGAGGGCCTTTTCTGCGACCGCTCCCAAACTATGGAATCGCCTGCCGGATGAGATCTGTCTTATTACCACTCTTGCTAGCTTTAAAAAAGCAATAAAGACGGATCTCTTCCGGCAGGCCTTCCCGGAATAACCCCGGCTCAATTGGAGGTGGTTACTATCCGCCCCCTTCCTAATATTGCCTGTTTGCCCTATTTGGTTTTTCTCATTTTGTAGCATCAACTGTTTTTAATATTGAATTAGTTTAATTTAGTTTTAAGCGGCGGGAGGGGGAGAGAGAGTGGGTTGATGGTATGTTTTAACTATTGTTTGTTTTAATTATGCTGTACCCCACCCCGGTTGCTGAGAAGAGATGCGGGTTAAAAATAAAACTTATTATTATTATTATTATTATTATTATTCACCTGTGTCCCTTTAAAATGCTGAGGAGAAGGTGTGAATGGGAGGAGATTCAGTGGGAGGAGAAAGGAGACACCCCAGGTTCCTTTTTAAAATTATTTTTATTGTTTTTTAAAAAAAAATTAAAAATCACATCTTACCAAATTTTCACTTGAACCACATAAAACTGTACATGTAAATAAATTCAGGCTGTGTGTATGATATTGTAATTGAAAGGTATAATTTTAATTTTTCTAGTTGTTTATGTCACAACTATTGCCATTGCATTGAGTGATATACGGGAATTATGATTTATGAGTAACATTAGTACAAAAAACTTTACTAAGAGTTCTGTATGGTGTTGTATGTGAGGAAGTCGATGTAGTGGGGGGGTGACACCATGAATTACTGCATCAGGTAACACCAACCCTAGTGACACCACTGCCAAAAGCTACACTGTGCTGGATGAAATGTCAGGTTTGTAGCCTGAGTATACTCTTGGGCTCAGCCCTAAGCCTGGTCACTCTCGATGTGGTCTTTAGTACAGAACAGGAATATCCATGGGCAGAGGTAGGCAATACTACCACATTGCCATGGAAGGATCATTTTCTGGTCAAGCTTGAACTGAGAGCCACTATGGGATCATATGGGAAGAGAGACTATTAGCTCCATCAGGGATGGAGGACCTATTAAAATGGTCTACCCTCGAAGGCTAATGGAACCAATTGGTTTCCAGAAAGCCCTAGAGGGTTTAATGGTTAGTAATGCTGGTGATTCTGTCAAAGTTCTGGTTAATATCTGGAACACCAGTATCGCCAAGGCTATCGACACAATCGCTCCCAAGCGTCCTTTCCAACCCGCTTCTAATCGCAAACCATGGTATAGTGAAGATCTTAGGAAAATGAAGCGGGTTGAACAATGACTAGACTCATCGTAGGAAATTCCTTGTTCCTATAGAGAGGCAATATGTGCAGTGCAGAAATCTTTCTCCTCTGCACGTATTGCATCTGCAGAGTCTCATCCAGCAGAGTTGATTAGGGTGGTAAGGGAGCTGACACAGGTTCCACTTGTGCAGAACCCCTTACTTAACCCAACAACAGCCTGCTGTGATGATTTTAACAACTGCTTTGCAGATAAAATATCTCAGATAAGAGCCGACTTAGATGCTGGACTTATATCAGAATCAACTGATGAGGAGTCCAATAACCATGTTATTGAGATTAAAGTGTATCGGTTTGAATCGGTGAGCACCAATGACGTTCCAAGATCCTTGGAAATGTGAAGAAGACAACATGCCCTGTTGAGCCCTGCCCATCTTGGCCGGCCGGCCGGGGGGAGATGCCTTGATGACATTTCTTAGAGATGTCATCAATGCCTCTCTTAGGGAAGGCTGTGTCCCACCTTGTTTAAAGGAAGCGGTCATTAGACCGCTCCTGAAAAAGCCTTCCCTGGACCCCCTGGATATGAAAAACTATAGGCCTGTATCTTGTCAGGGATGATGGGAGTTGTAGCTCTTCACCTCTGGCTTAAACTCACCACCTTGTTATGCAGCAGAGCTGACCAGCTTTGATCAGTGGTTGATGCTTCTTTCTCAAGCAGCAGAGTTTCAGAGAATAGGCTGAAGACCCTGACAAACTCTCCAAGCCTTCTCACTCTTCTTCCTGAGATGTCTCCAAACTTCTCCAGGATTCTTCTGGCTCTTGTATCTTCCCTCAAGACAACACCAGACAACTCAGTAGTCTTATATAAAAGATCTACTTTATTCTACTATATACATAAATACTATATGCCCTACAAATCACAATCTCTACACTTCACAATATCTCCAAAACTACTCCACACTACACCACAATGTACATTAGCAAACATTGCAATTTATAGCCATTGTTAGACACCACCCACCAGTCAGTTTCCACCCAGTGGGTGTGTACATACATCTTGATTGGTCCACATAGATCATCCCATACCTAAGACCAACCCAAGTGTTTCATCACTTTACCTTGACCACTTAATGAGTCTCAGGTGTTTGCAATCTATCACAGGTGTTTTCAATATACACTCTATAACTTTGTCCTTGTCTCTCAAGGCTTCCAAATTATATTATCCTTTTCACCTGTGTAGCTTCATGATTGCTCCTGCTTAATCACTGTGACTTTCACATACACATTTTATTTCTATTACTGTAAGTCCCATGTTGCATTTTCCTTAACATATCTCATCTGCCATTTTTGAGCAAGGTGATCAAGAGGGCTGTCACCCTTCAACTCCAAGTCATCTTGGATGAATCCGATTATCTAGATCCATTTCAAACTGGCTTCAGGACGGGATATGGGGTGGAGACTGTCATGGTTGTTCTGGCTGATGACCTCCGTATAGGCATCAACAGAGGAAGCGTGACCCTGTTGGTGCTTCTAGACCTCTTGGTGGCTTTTGACAATATAGATCACAACATCCTCTTGGAACGCCTGGGAGAGTTAGGAATTGTAGGCACTGCGTTGCAGTGGTTCCATTCCTTTTTCTCAGGTATATTCCAGAGCAGGGACCGGCAACCTTTTTGAGACCTGGGCCGGTCTCCACCAGCCCAGGTCTCGGCTGGGCCAAGGGGGGGGGGAATGACGGCGCGTGCGCGCGCGCGCGCACGCGCCCCCTCTACTAACCCGCGCGCGCGCCCCCCACGAGTCCCCTTACCCAGGGCGGACTCCTGCCACCGCCTCCTCCTCCTCCTCCTCCGCTGCCGCTGGCTCCTCCTCCTCCTCCGCAACCGCCGCCGCCGCTGGCTCCTCATCCTCCTCCTCCTCCTCCTCCTCCGCCGCCGCTGGCCCCTCATCCTCCGCCGCCGCTGCCGCCTCCTCCGCGACCGCCGCTTCCACCGCCGCCGCGGAGCCCGCTTTTGGCAGAGCGGGACGCGGCCTGCATGCGCAAACGCGACGCGGCCTGCATTTTGGACCAAAATGCAGGCCGCGTCCCGCTCTGCCAAAAGCGGGCTCCGCGGCGGCGGTGGAAATGGCGGTCGCGGAGGAGGAGGAGGAGGCAGAGGCGGCGGAGGAGGAGGAGGAGGAAGCAGAGGTGGCGGCGGTGGTGGTGGCGGCGGTGGAGGAGGAGGAGGGGGAGGCAGAGGTGGCGGCGGTGATGGCGGTGGCGGCGGCAGCGGTGGCGGTGGAGGAGGAGGAGGAGGAGGAGGCAGAGGTGGCGGCAGTGATGGCGGTGGCGGCGGCAGCGGCGGCGGTGGCGGTGGAGGAGGAGGAGGAGGCAGAGGTGGTGGCGGTGGCGGCGGTGGGGGAGGAGGAGGAGGAGGAGGAGGATCCAGCGGCGGCGGAGCCAGAGGCGGCATCGGAGGTGGCGGCGCCTCTGCCGCCGCCTCCACTGCTTCCACCGCCGCTGCCTCCACCAACGGCCGGTGTTGGGTGGCGCGCGACTGCGCGCGCCGCGGCCGGCATTTTTTTCTCCAAAATGCCGGCCGCGACGTGTTTGCACATGCGCAAATCCTGCGCATGCGCAAACGCGTCGCGGCCGCCATTTTGGAGAAAAAAATGTCGGCCGCGGCACGCGCGGTCGCGCGCCGTCCAAAACAAGCAGCGGAGGTGCCGCGGCGGCGGCGGCAGGGGTCCGCCTGGGCCTGCAAATACGGCGTCCTGGGCCGGAACCGGCCCGAGGGCCGTAGGTTGCCGACCCCTGTTCCAGAGGGTGATGCTCAGGGACAGTCACTCCTCCAAAACGAAGCTTAATTGTGGCATCCCTCAGGGTGCCATTCTGTCCCCGATGCTTTTCAATATATACATGAAGCCTCTGGGAGAGATTATCCGGAGACATGGGGTGGGGTGTTATCAGTACACTGATGACACCCAAATATACTTCTCCATGTCTCAGTCAGCAGCTTTGACAACAGATGGCATTTCTCCTCTCAGTCAGTGTCTTGAGGTGGTAATGGACTGGATGAGGGAAAACAGACTCAAACTGAATCCAGATAAAACAGAGATACTTACAGTAGGGGCCCCCAAACCAAATATTGGGTTGCAACCTCCAGTCCTAAATGGGGTCACACTCTCCTCAAAGAACTGTGTTCACAGTCTGGGGGTGCTCCTAGATCCGTCGCTTCAGATGACTAATCAAGTGAATGTGACGGTCAGGAGTGCCTGTTATCAGTAAGTAAGGGACCTAGAAACTGTAGTATATGCACTGGTAACCTCACAACTCAATTTCTGCAACACGCTCTACATGGGGCTACCCTTGTGCCTAGTCTGGGAATTCCAATTAGTACAAAACATGGCAGCCAGGTTGGTCACCAGAAAACCTAGGAGTGACCACATAACACTTATTTTGAAATCACTTCACTGGCTGCCTATTGGTTATTACCTTTAAAGCCCTACATTGCTTGGGTCCAACCCACTTAAGGGATCACCTACTTCCATATAATCCACCCCGCACCCTCAAGTCCTCTGGGAGGAATCTATTGCAGCCTATGAAGACCAGATTAACTGCAACCTCCCAGAGGACCTTTTCTGCTACCACTCCCAGACTGTGGAATGGCTTGCCAGAGGAGATTTGTCGACTTACCAACTTAGATAGCTTCAAAAAAGCTGTCAAGACGGATCTCTTCCAGCAAGCCTTTCCTGAATAGAATAGAATTCCTTGGCTATAAACAAACCCCCTTATATTTGTATTATGCTGCCTTTCCTCCCAATAGATCATTGTTGTTAATAGATTGGTTTGTTTTAACATGTAAGCCGCTCTAATTACTATTATAGTAGAAAAGTGGGATACAAATAAGTTTTAATATTTATTTATTTATTTATTACACACAAGAGGGCCTTCTCACTGGCTACTCTCAACCTGTGGAACTCCCTTCCATAGGAGGCTAGGCTGACCCACTCTCTGCTCTCCATTTGCTGGCACATAAATATATTTTTTAATTTATTTAAACAACCATTTAGAGATAAATCTGTTCTGCAGGAGAGTTTTTTTTAAATGGTGACACACCACTTTTTATCTTTATTGCTATGCCCTCAATAAAGCAGCACAATGTTGTGAGTTTGATCCCAGGGCTCCAAAGTTGACTCAGCCTTCCATCCTTTCATAGGTCAGTAAAATGAATACCCAACTTGTTGGGGGCAATTGGCTTACACATTGTAAACCGCTTAGAGAGTGCTGAGTTCACTGATAAGCGGTATAGAAATGTAAGTGCTATTGCTATTTTAAAAATGAGTTTATACATTTAAAAATTATTTTAACATGATAGCTAATTTAATAAAAATGAAATAACAAGAAAGGAATGGATCCAGCTGTTAGTCCCAGCTAGAGAAGACCCAGTGAGTTAATAGGATTCACATAAGTGTTGCCTTAATAAGTCCTATTAATTCAGCAGTTGTGCTCTAGTTGAAACTCACAAATAGATTTAGCACTAAGCAAATGACTAATTTGCTACTTTTTTATGACACCCAAGGTCTATTGTCTCAAGCAGTTACCAAACTTTGCCTGTGCTCTCATATTATTTGGGACCTTCCATATCAGTTAATGTGGATGTGTCACTGGCAGGAATTGTAGGGCCAATTCAGGCAATAGCTTAAAGAGCTGATCTGGTTCAATGCAAGAAAATACCATTCCTATTTCTGCCATCCCTAACCCTGGACTATCTGAGCACAGCTTATGCATGGGGTATGTATTTTTCCTTCCTAGGCCATATCCACACAAGCTAAATAACACGTCCTCCCCCTGTCCTTCTAGCAATCTGTCTGGACAATGCAAAGCCCAATTCCTGGTTCTGGTGTGAACTAAACTTGCAGTATACCTCCCTTAAAACAGGCTTTTTTAAGGTCACTTTTTGTTTTGGATCTTCTGGGAAGTTTATGGGAGCCCTCCAGAATGATGCTGGGTGGCAGTTTATAACATGTTCTGCTGCATCACCCATTGCTGCTATCGCCGGCAGTGCATGTCACTCCTTCTGAGGTCAGAATGAGGTGCCCAGCCAGGTGATGGGTGCTGGATGACTTGTTCTGATTTCAAAGGGAGCGACTCATGGCATTGGATGGCACAACAGGATGTGCATGCAAACAGCCCCCCAGCACATCATTGCAGAGTGCCAGGTAATGGGGGGATGTTGGAGTTGCTTTGGGACCAGAATATTCCCACTGCTGCCAGAGTATTCTGGCCTGTGCAGACACAGCCCCAATAAAATCCAAGATCCAATATTGTGATTTAGAATTTTGTGGATAGACCATTTTCAGATCGGCTGTTCATCCTAACATGATAGCTAATTTAATAAAAATGAAATAACAAGAAAGGGATGGTGTGGGTTTGAGGAGGCAGAAACAGAACTGTCGTGCTACCCAGTGAAACAAACATTGACCTTATAATTACTGCTCTAATTGACACCACTGACTGGAGTTCAGCAATGCAGTTGTCAGTAGAGATGTACGAAACACCTGTAGGCTCTACCACTGTCTTTTGAAGGTTTGCTTGTAAATAGCTTACCTGAACCATTATGGTGCTGTGGTTACGCATTGGACTGTGGAGAACAGGGTTCAAATCCCGGCTCAACCATGGAAACTCACTGGGTGGCCTTTGGCAAGTCACACTCTCTCAGACTCAGAGGATGGCAATGGCACACCCCCTCTGAAGAAACTTGCCAAAAAAACTCCACGATAGATTCGCCTGAGGGTCACCATAAGTCACAAATGACTTGAAGGCACACAACAACAACAACAACAAGCATAATTTTTTGCCAAGGAAACCATTTCCTTACCTTTTTTCAAACCTGTCCTGTTTGCCTGCTAATAAATATTTCAATATGCCAACCTGTAAATACTCATCAATTAAGTACATATAAAGATGCTTTTTAAAATCTTGCAGCACTGTTGAGACTGACACATTTTTAGTATGTGCTCTTCTTTCTTTCAGATGCACTGATGAAATATGGTAATAACACCAAAGTATTTAAGCAGTTACATAGCTGTGGGGGTGGGATCAGAGTATAATAGGATTCAGAATAATGCAAATTGTGACAATGACCATAAACTTGGCTTGCTGAAGTGTTAATACAATAAATTCCTTTTAGTGAAAAGTCTGTTCCCTTGATGTAGGAACATTTTCTGAAGATAATTATGTTGTTACATGTGTAACTGTTATGAAAATATAGATATTAATAAACATACTATGCTAAAAATTATCATTGCTAATGGACTGGAATTTGTGAATGTACTTCTGGTGGATGAATGTCTAGGACAGGGGTAGGCAACCTTTTTGAGCCAGGGGCCAGTCCCCAGAAGTCCTCTCCTCCGCCGGGCCAAGGGGGGGAATGGCGGCGCGTGTGCTGACGCGTGCGCGCGTGCACCCCGCCACTTTGCGCAATCCCCCCGCACGCTACCGCCACTGCCACCAACGCTGCCACCACTGCCGCGGCGTGCACAGCTACAGCCTCCTTGGCGCATGCCGCGCCTGCCATTTTGATTCCCAAAATGGTGGGCGTGACGCGTTTGCGCATGCGCAGGAGTACTGTGCATGCGCAAATGAGTCACGGCCACCATTTTGAAAATCAAAATGGCGTTTGCAGCACGCGCGGCCACATGGCGGCCAAAATGCACGTAGGTTGCCGGCCCCTGATCTAGGAGATTGAAATACTTTGCAACTGGTTTGGGTCTATTCCCATTTTTTGTGTCAGATTTCTGTCCATTTATCCTTTCTCATAGAGACTGCCAGTTTGTCCTGTGGGGAGAGCAGAGGGGGCATTGCTGACAGAAGACAACATAAATCACTTTGGAGGATGGGCAAGTAAAAACACCCCTGATGTTGTTAGTGATAATATTAGGACTTCCAATTTTATTGACAGAGTAGATGTGGGGACAGAGGTGGGTTTTTAGCTGGATCTTGTGCTAGTATTTCCATGTTATCTTTCTTCTGGTGGGTGAGCAGTTGTTTAAGACTGCAGGCTGTCTGTAGACAAATACAGTCTTGCCACCCAGAGACTGTCAAAGGGGAATGTTATTCTCTACAATTGCTTTTAGCTCACTGATGATGGATGTGAATGGTCTCAGCAGGGAGCTGTAGGTGACAATTAGTGATGTTGTGTCATTTTTTTTTTTTTTTGATCCACCTAGTAGTTGTTCCTAGGTACCATCGTTCTTTATTAATTTGTTTTTTCAGTTCACTGAGTGGATACTGGAGTTTGAGAAATGCTTGCAATAAATTCATTAGTTCTGATGCCCCCACTGCCCCCACTGCAGCCTCGCCAGCCAAACAGCTCCCTGGGAGAGCCGGGCCATCACCATAGCTTCTGCTGAAATCAGAAGGGGAGGGTTAACCTTTCCATATAATCAACAAGGGGGGGGGAGTTCCTCTACCCCCTCCTCATTGATCATACAGGTGCGCCATTCAGACCTCAGCAGATCCATCCCCTTCTCTGCACTGCTCAGTGCATGGTAAGAGAGATGGTACCATGTTTGCTGTCCAGGCATCTAGATCAGGCTGAATTGGATCCAATCCAGCTATCCAGATAGCCAAGAGAACCAGAGGCATTCTGGAGTTTCCTGGAAACTTTGGAGTAGACCATGGTTCATTTAAACAAGATTAATAGCTTAAAATAGCAGGTTTGCTGTGGATGTGACTGTACACTGTCTGGATAGATTGCAGCTGGACAGGGGTGAGTACTCCCTTGGTGTAGACAAGCATCTTGTCTTGTGGATCTCAGCAGATGCAGTTATATCAGAGGACTTGACTAAGTAGAAGTTGGAGGCATGTATGTGTAATGATCAGTGGAAATGTGATATAGCGTGATGTTTATTTTTTTAATAAATTTTATTGCATTAAAAACATACATAAACAAACATACATATAAACACTTAAACATATAAACATCAAAACAGATAAGTATATATGTGAGTCTTCATTATAACATAATATATCTTATCTGAGGTTCACAGCTTTTAATGTACCGCTTTCTTCAGACTTCCTTGATGTCTTATAGCTATCTATATATATATTTTTTCTTTATCTACTTCTTCATAGAAATTAATTTTTATCTAAACTGGGTACAGAAAAAAAGAGAAAGTTAAGTTTTTAACCACATATAATTCTCTATTCTGTTTTTTTTTCTTTCACCTTCCATCCTATATTAACATCCTAGTTAATTTTTACTATACTTCCTTTGTTTATTCATTATAACCAGATTTACTTCTTAATTTAATCTTTCTATATATATATACAAAGTAATATCGCTTATATCAGTATCAATATAGTATTGAATCAGTTCAATTAACTCAAAACAATCTGATCAGTTTGCTAATGTGCCTTATTATTTTCAATTTTCAATTTTCTTTTCTTATATTTCTTCTTATACTTATTCATATGTATCCACTTTACATTATTTTTTTTCTTATATATTCCATCATTTCCTTCCACTCTTCTTCCGTTTTTTCTTTGTCCTTCCCTTTCAAATCTGTTGTTAATATGTCCATATCCATAGCTTCTCTTAAGTTTACTAACCAATCTTCACTTGTTGGTATTGTAGTTTTCTTCCAATGTTTAGCAAATAAGATTCTTGCTATTGTTAATATTAATTTTGTATATCTCTTGTCCTTTAGTTCATAAGTCATGTTTAAGAGACAAAATTGTGGTGTAAATATGCATGATGTTTAAATGCCCATTGTGTAGCTGTATAATAGCATCAAGAAAGTGAACTTGTGTGGATTGTTTCACGGTTACATTGATAGTTAGCTGAACATTATTGAAATTCTGATGGACTTTCCCAAGGCGTTCTTGAGTAAACTTTTAGTGTGGTTTTGGTAAAACATGCCAAATATAGTCCCAGTGTTTAAAAAATGCTTTACCTTTGTTAGAGGTAGAAACCCCAAATAGTAAAGTCCCAATCCATTGGCTCTTTCTTTAGGATTCCCTGTAGTGACTAAACTGTAGTATCTTTTGGGGGGTCTACATTTGGAAAGTTTCACCAAAACAGCACCTAAAATTTTATTAATGCAAAAGCATGGTCGCTTCTCTTGAGAGATTCAATGTTCTCTGCCTAACAAAGGGCACTGTGACCTCACAAGGATAGAGAGTATTTGGTCTTGGATCTAAGAAGTACCTTTTTGCATTGCTAATAGAATTCAAATTTTATCACTTGGACTTTGGAATGCTTTGTTCCCAGGCCCACAAAGAGGAGGGACCCACTTGCATAGATAACCCTCCACAGAACAACACAACTGTTACCCAAAATGCTGTGGTCCTGGGAGGGCACCCACAATTTAATATGTTTCGGGGGGGGGGGGGGTTAATAGCTCAAATATTGTGACCAGGGCAACATTGGCCTTAGGAACTTACCCTATTCAATTCCAAATCACACAGGACTCCAGAAGCAAATCCAAATAGGTTTTGCATTTTTATTAAGAAAATAACATGCACACATAAGCGTGCGCACACACACAAGAAGAAGCAAAGGTGGGAAAGGGGAAATAGTGAAAGGCCTTGCTAATAATGATGATACTTTACCAATTTGTGAGGCTTGATTCCAGTTGATGGAGGTCTGGGAAAAAATGGACTCAATAGCTGCCTTGTCAAGTGGGTTGGCCAGCTTATTGAGAAGCCTAGTCAAACTGACAGCATGCTGGCCTGCTTACAAACTAGACTGAATTGCTAGTGTGCAAACACCAATATTTATATCCACAACCATGTCTTGGGGGAAGAAATAAAGAAATGAAAGGATTAAATTCCTAGTTTTTTGTGGGTTTTTTGGGCTGTGTGGCCATGTTCTAGAAGAGTTTCTTTCTGACATTTCCTGCTAAATGGTTTCCTGCTAAATGGTTTTCCAGAAGGAAAAGAATGGTCAAGAGCTTTAGTAAATGTTTGGGTGATTGGTGTGAATATCTCAGATAAAGGAAATCTTGCAGTCCTTGCCAGAGTGTCCTTTGTCAGTGTAGGCACAGTCAGTCACCTTCTTTGGCCATGACCCCATCATTGCCCTCCTTAGACAAAAGGGATTATGGTGATGTTTTAGATGATCTCATCAAAGTGGGTGCCTTCCTTGTTCCCTTGCTAGAGCTAACAGGAATTTCAACTATGTCCTGGCCATGCTTCCGCAGAGGGGTCTTTCCCAGATCACCCACCCCAGCATCTCTTTTTCTTTGTCCCTTTTAATATTATATTGATATCAAATATGAGGGGTGATCAGAAGCCTGATCTTGGGGTAACACAACAACAACACCTTGAGAAAATGCAGGCCTGTGACTAACATCATTGTTTTATAGTTTTTTTCTCCTGAATGATTTTTTAATACCTTTGCCTAATAAAGAAACCAGTGGAGCTTCAAAAGCTTGCATCATGTATTTTTCGCAATTTGGTTAGGCAAGTAAAGGTATACTGTTTTGTGGGTGTTGCATGTTATTGTACTTCCCAAAGGTGAAGTAGTTACGAGTGAAAACAAAATAGCAGACAGGCGTGCTATAGCCCCATTCAAAAGGTATTCATGTTAGCTTGTAGTCTATCCTTAATGGAGCTAACACATTGGTCTTTTACTGCAGAATACAATAATGAAATACTGTATATAAAAAAATATTTTCAACTCTGTCTATTCCTGAAACAATTTGTATGCAGCCTTACAGTTCAGGCATTAGAGGATTTGGGGCTTTTTGGTCTTTTGTACTATGAATTGTTTTGATATCTTCTGTAAGCTACTGACAAACAGAAATAAAAATGATTCCCAATATACTTGTTTTGCAATCCTGCAACAATTTTGTTCTTAACCAATTTTTCTTAAGTTTCAGTTTCAGAGGTTTGTGTTTTTTTCTTGTTCTTTTTTTCATGTATTTACAGGATGGGAAGATTCCTTAAAAGTTACTAGGATAGTAAAGTGTGTAAATGCATTTACAAGGCTTTTCCCTTTTTTATCTAGGAATTTTTAAAATCAATTTCCCTTCAGTCTTAATGGCAATATTATATGCAGTGGAGAATCCTTCACTGATGAATCATCTGGACAAGAAAAAGACAACCAGTAGCAATATGTTAAAAATGTCCTGTTCTGTTGCATAAACTGAAGTCCTCTAAGCATGTACAAAATGCAATTTGCTTATTAATGAGTAAGTACAACATGTTCTTATTAAACTGGGATTGAGGAAGGTATTACCAGGGCTAGGCAGAATTCCAGACAGAAAAGCCAATTGCTAATAGGCGCCACAATATCCAGTGACAATGAGTTTCAAAGGGTGGTATCTGAGAAGTATGATTACTCAGGTGTAATCTGCATTTTGAATTAATGCATTTTGACATTGCTTTAACTGCTGTGACTCAGTGCTATGGAATACTGAGATTTGTAGTTTTGTGATGAACTCATGTGTAATGGTGCTTCTTCCTATGAAACTGGATCCACTTAACATCAAAACTTTTAAGACTGCATATTAATTGTTGTAGGATTCAACAAGACTGAAAAGAAAATATTTTGCATTGTGTAGAAAAGAGAAATGTTTTTTACCATTTGGCAAAGGAGTTTTTCTCCTCTGTATGTGTGCATGTTGTGTGCCTTCTCTACCCAATTAAAAAAAACATTTTACAAAAACAAAGGCTTTGCAACAAGATGGAGGTCATCTCTATCTAGCTATCTAGCTATCTTGTTCCCTCTTTCTCTCTCACCCACACATATACATACCACATCCTTGATCTTTTTAAACTCATGTTGCCAGGTTTTCAAAACAGTGATAAGGAACAATTACCAATAGAATTAATGACATGTTGGATTGACCATCCAGAAGTAGCTGTTAACACTTCGGAACACAAATGAAAGTATTGATTTCAGTTAACTTATGTCCAAAACATAACTGCAGAAATAATCCAGTTTGAGACTGTTTTAACTGCCCTGGCTCAGTGCCAGGGAATCCTGGGAATTGTAGTTTATTGTGGCACCAGAGTTCTCCGATAGAGAAGGCTAAATGTCTCACAAACTACAGTTCCCAGAATTCCCAAACTGGATTATTTTTGCAGTGTGTTTTGAACCTAAGACAGGTGTACTCTAAAATTAAAATTAATATATTGTCATATGTTATACCATATGTTATATCATAACATATTGTCCAAGAGTGTAAATTACCTGATACAGATATTTCTGTCTTTATGAAGGACCCACAAAATATAGAATTTTTAAGTATCTTATGGAGTCCATATAAAAGGTAAAGTTTTCCAGCCCTCACATAAGGGATATCCCTTATAGCAAGGGAAACCTGCCAGCCTACAAAGAACAAATTTCCTAGCCCTGAATTAAAAGACAGCTTTCATACTAAGGGACATCTGGCAACCCAACTCTAAACATGTATGTGTTTAATTTGTGCCAGATTCACTGATTTTACTGAAGCTGCTGCCACATTGCAGAATTAATGCAGTTTCACACCACTTTAACTATCATGGCTACATCCTATTGAATCCTGGAATCTGTCGTTTGTTGTAGAACCAGAGCGCTTTGATAGAGAAGACTAAGGAGATTATATCACACTAACATTTAAGCTGACTGCACCCTAATGAGGTGCAGCCAGGAGGCAGGATACAGGCAGGAATTATCGCACGTAATTCACCAGTGTTTCCGCTAGCCAAGTGCAGCTCGACTGCAGTCTGGGTCCCAGGAGTGCTCAGCAAGCTGCTTTTCAAAGTCAGAAAAAGAGGTTTGCTGAGAGCTCCTGGGACCTGGACTACAGCCGAGCTGCACTTGGCCAGCAAAATCGGTGGCGAATTACATGCAATAATTCCTGCCTGTATCCTGCCTCCCAGCTGCACCCTGTCAGGGTGCCCAGTCAGCTTAAATGTTAGTGCAACAATCTCCTAAGTATCTCCCAAACTACAAATCCCAAAATTCCATAGCATTGAGCCATGGCAGTTGAAGTGGTGTTAAACTGCATAGTTTCTGCAGTGTAGATGCTGCCTGCTAAATGGGATCACTAATAATAAAGTCTCACAGGATCCTCTAAGACAGGGGTGGGAGCTGCAGGTTTCATGTGGCTGCTCATTCATTTTTACAGGTCCTGGGAAGCAAATTGTCCTTCCTGGTAATGATTATCTTTTAGAAAAGGGCACAGTGATGCACACACAAACATACCACCCTCAAAAGCATTTTTTAAAAAATGGAATCAACCTTATGGCCCAAATCATGGTGCAGCTTGTGGTGGGTCCCAGGAGAGATAAAATGGACCCTGGAATTTGCTCACTCCTACTTTAAAGATAGCTGAAGGGCAGGACTCTCCTCTTCCTGCCCAAAACATACGAGTAAATAAATCTATTGTTAACTACTCTTGAGTTGATCTCGATTCATGGCTTCCCTGTGGATGAGACATCTTCAATACTCTGTCCTCCACTACTGTCCTCAGCTCTTGCAGATTCATGCCCATGGCCTCCCTGATAGAGTCCATCCAGCTAGCATGTGGTCTTCCTCTCTCTCTCTTTCCTACCACTTTTCCTAGCATTATGATCGGTATATTGGATCAAATCAAATAGAATAGTTTCAGGGCAGATGCCATTATGTTCAGGCAGCTTTTAAAATTTTAAGCCTGAACCTGTGCCAAATTCCCTTCCGACATCAATGACTACAACAAGAGAGATTTTATTTAAAAGTATTAAGCTTATCGCACCAGTACCTGTAACATTCCCGAGTCCCTGGAACGTAACGATATGGGAACGGGTGTTACCGCATTAGACTATTGATAACGCGATAGTAACATTATGAGAACACATATTATCACACTGCATTTACTATTGTACCGGTATCGGTGCTAAAGTAGTTCCTCAGCCGTCCCGCATTAGCGCATGCTCACTTTTGTGAAAACCCCTATGTCTGCATTGTAAAGAATGCTACTGAGAGCAAGCATTCATTGTTTTTTCTGATAAACGTGATGCAATTCAATCTACAAAAATAACTTTTTTTTAATTGCCTGTGGCACCTTCCTCGCATCAACACTGGAAGAGCTGAGTTGAGTTTGTGGACATTCTAGGACAGGAGGGGAGGAGGTTGTCTTAGCCAATCAGAACACGAGGACAGATTGAGACCGGGTAGGATTATCGCACGCACATCATATCGAACGGTCTGAAAGTGTTCTTGCTGGCTGAGGATGCATTTTGACAGTTCTCCTCCTGGAACAGGCTAGGGACTGTCAGAGCACAGAATGGGAACTCGGTGAGTATCATACCGTGTGATAAAATACGTTCCGTTCCATTCCCATCATGTACTCATTACATTACGAGAACACTGTGTGATAAGCTTATTTGTCAGACAGACTAGCTGTTTGTAAAAACCCTAAGAATGACTGCGTAATGTGCTTCTGTAGTCTACTGTTTGTTTCAGCAGGTCCCAGGATGTTTCTGACTCGCCCACATAAAACTACCCAAAGGGCAATTTTGCTGCATTGTTAAGAATCATACCCATAAATCACTTCTTAATATTCTGATATTCAAGGCAAGATAGCCCATAGATATTCAGTTAATGGGACCCCTGTGACTGAATCGGTGTTTCAATAGCTTCCAACCTGCATCTGTGTTATTGGTTCACTGATTAAATTGTATGTGTCCATTTGTTCCCACTGGGTGTCAGACAGCTAGATCTGGTTCACATGGACACACAACAATTATTTTAAAAATGTTTTGCTATCAGAAATGCTTTAACTGTTAATTCCAGCACTTTCAAGAAATAATTACATCTAACCTTTGGAGCCATCAACTGTGGAAGGAAAAAAGTATCACACCCACATCCCTCTCCAACCCACTTCTATGAAGTGAGGATGCTGGGTGAGCTGGTTTCTCCTTTTTAACTAAAATAATGTTGCTATTCAGAGATTCCCTTATATATTACTTTAGCAATAATGTGATTTGACCCCAACTTCAGGACTAGCCTCAGCTCTCTTGTAACACTTTCTTTCTCAGTGAAGTGCTTACAACTATTATGTGGATTTCTGTTCTCTGGATTAAAATCTCCTTATGTATTGCTGTCATCAGAAATTGTATCTGAATATATCTTTACCTCTAGCAGAAAACTAAAGCAGCAAGATTACTTTGTGTACAGCAGTACTGCAGTTATAGTCTATTCCTCCTTTTGCGTTATTGTTTCTTGTTGTATTATATTCCTGTCTGAAGTTGCTATTCTAAATTCACCCACACTGTTTAAACCAAAATAATACACAAATTCTGGCCCTACTCTGTCTATCCTCCATACTATATAACAATTTGCCAGCTGACTCCCACCAACCATCAAATCCCAGTGTTCAAATGGTCCTTTTCTCTCTCTACTAGTCTCTGCTCCAAGAATCCTACAGTCTCTTCCCCTCTCAAAAGACCACTTACCATTAATGATCTAACATGCATTTGCAACACACTATAGAGCAAAACAATGTACTTCAAAGCACTTAATATATACACAAAAACATTTTCAAAATGCAGAGCATCCCTGCAGGAATGTTCAGTCCATGCATTTACTTCCCCTATCATTCAGCGCATAGCCTACCTGAGTCAGCATGATGTAGTGGTTTGAGTGTTGGACTATGACTCTGAAGAGCAGAGGTTAAATCCTGGCCCGGCCATGTAAACCCACTGTGTGCTCTTGGTCACAGTCTCTTAGCCTCAGAGGATGGTAATGGCAAACTCCCTCTGAATGAATCTTGCCAAGAAAACCCTTAGGGCAGGGGTAGGCAACCTTTCCCCTTTAAGGGCCGAGGGACTTCAACTCCCAGAATCCCAGGAGCTATTGGCCAACGTGGTTCTATTGGCCAACATGGCTGAGGCTTCTGGGAGCTGAAGTCCCTTGGCCCTTAAAGGAGAAAGGTTGCCTACCCCTGCCTTAGGGTTTCCATAGGTCTGAAATGAGTTGAAGGCACACAACACATGCACAAGCACCAACTTTCCATGGAGGTGGGATTACATGCTGTAGTGAGGGAAGAGGCTATGCCACTGGTAGCATTGCTACCTCTAGGGCAGTGATGGCAAACCTTTTAGAGGCCAAGCGCCCAAACTAAAAGGCCTTCTGGCACCAGGTGTTACCCAGTGCCGGGGGCAGGACTTCTGGGGTGGAATGTTTTCCCTCTGCTCTTCCAGGCCTTCAGCTGCCTCTCCAGAGATTGCTGAAGGCCTGGAGGGGTGAGGGGGGGAAGAAGAAGAAGAAGAAGTGCTCACCTCTTCCTTTTCCTTCCCCCCCCCCCCCATCCCTGGCCTTCTGCTGCCTCTCCAGAGGCAGCTGAAGGCTGGGGAAGGTCTGGAAGGAGGAGGAACAGGCATGCACCTCTTTCCCCTGTGCTGTACCAAGCCTTCTGTCACCTCCAGAGAGGCAGCTGAAAGCCAAGGAGGGCCTTGAAGAAGAAGGAACATGCATGCACCTCTTCCTCCTCCTTTCCCCCCTGTGCTGTTCCCAGTCTTCAGCTGCCTCTGGAGAGGCAGCTGAAGGCCTGGAATGAACAGGAAGGAGGAAGAACAGACACACACTTCTTCCTCCTCCTCCCTGCTCTCTGCGTGATGGAGAAAATGGCCTTGTGTGCCATCCCGGGCACATGTGCCATAGGTGTGCCAGCATAGGTCTAGGGTCTCCCACATCACACAAGCTTTTGCTGAGGAGCTAGACAAGTAAACTTATTGACGAGTACCTGTAACATTCCCATTGAGTCCCTGGAACGTAACGATATGGGAATGGGTGTTACTGCATTTGACTATTGATAACGGGATAGTAACATTATGAGAACACATACTGGTGCTAAAGTAGTTCCTCAGCCATCCCTCATTGGTGCATGCTCACTGTTGCGAAAACCCCTTTGTCTGCATTGAAAAGAATGCTACCGAGAGGTTTAGGTAGCAATCATTCATTGTTTTTTTCTTTTAAACATGATGCAATTCAATCTACAAAAATAAAATAAAAATTGCCTGTGGCACTTTCCTTGCATCAACACTGGAAGAGTTGAGTTGAGTTTGTGGACGTTCTAGGATGGGAGGGGAGGAGGTTGTCTTAGCCAATCAGAACATGAGGACAGATTGAGACCGGGTAGGATTATCGCACACACACCATCTGGAACGGTCTGAAAGTGTTGTTGCTGGTGGAGAATGCATTTTGACAGTTCTCCTCCTGGAACAGGCTAGGAACTGTCAGAGCACGGAACGGGAACTCAATGAGGATCATACCATGAGATAAAATACGTTCCATTCCATTCTCATCACGTACTCATTACGTTCCAAGAACACAGAGCAATAAGTTTGAAAATGTGCCAAACAACTACGGGGCAACAACAGTAGTTGAGGATGAAACTGGGAGAGGATGGCACCATAGCTAATGCTTCTTATTACTGTGAAGAAGGAGGCATGGTGACCTTGGACCTTATCACATGGGGTCTAGAGCAGAGCTAATCCAAAGGGTACCTGCAGCTAATACATATTATTTCCCCGTGTTTACATACGACGCTGCCCTAGAACACGGAGCTAATCTGTATTGTTTCCCTGCGTGTATACACGACGCTGCCCCGAAACTCCACAGAACCCGAAGCTAATCCGTAGCGAGTAGGGAGATTTTGACATTCGGTTTGTTGGGGAAGTACAAGCGGAGCCTTCGTATTCATTGCGCAATGGTGGGCGGGGCGGGGAAGCAGGGAGAGCTCTCCCAAGCAGAAAATCCTGGCGAGGGGAAGGGATTGGCAAAAGGCAAACCGGATTGAGAAAGAGGAGGAGAAGGAGAGGAGGAGGGAAGAGGGAGGCGATCTCTCTCTCTCCATCTCTCTCGCATTTTTCCCCACCAACACCCCTTCCCTCCTCCAGTCCTCCAGCCCTCCTCCTCCTCCTCGGTCCCCTTGGCTGCCTTTCCTCCCGACTCCTTCATCCCATCCTTGCCATCCACAGAAGCGCCTTCTGCGACGCTGGCTTTTTGGGTGGCGGGAAGGGAGAGAGAGAGAGAGAGAGAGAGAAGAAAATGTGTGTGTGTGTTTTCCTTCTTCCCACGTGAACCGCATCCCGCAGCGCCTGATTGCTAAATCCCATTTGGAGCCTTCGTATTCATTGCGCTATGGCCGCCAGGGCGAAATTCAGTTCGTTTCGGTATAGAACTGAATTTATTCTCACTTCGGTTACTTTTCTGTTACTTTTCGCTTCGTGGCCAGCGTTTGATAAGGTCCCTTCTTTGGAATGTTTTTTTACTATGAAAACCCTATGATGAGACAATCCAAAATGAAAAAAGATATAATGCGAGAAGATGAAACTGCCAGCTTGGAAGTCACTCAGCAAGCTACTGGGGTACAGCACATGACAAATATGAGTAGCACTGTGGTAATGATCCAACTTGATCCAATGATCAAGCAGAAAGTAAGTGAAAGAAAAGTCCCAAGCTTCACAATGTATGTAATAGGAACATGGAATATGAGAAACATGAGTCAGGGAAATCTAGAAATTGTAAATGGAAAGTATAGTCATAGCTATATTTGGTGCAGACAGCAGCATCCCTGGCCCCAGTGTCACCGCATGAGGGGGGCAGGGCTTCAGAGGCAGAAAGGTGGAGCTTTGCCAAGGAGGCATTGAGCATTCAAAATGAGTGCACGCCCAGGTGCCTGCCTCTCCCTGCCACAGCCCCCATCCTTGCTGCCATCCCTTTCTCCTCTGGGGAGAAGAAGGCAGCGGCAAGGAGGTGGGAGAAGCACGCATGCATCTTCCAGCAGTCCTTGCTGCTGTCCCTTTCACCCCTGAGGAAGAGGAGGCAGCGGCAAGGAGCCTCCACAGCCATCCTTGCCCCACCTCCTCCTTTTCTTCAGGGAAAATAGAGGCAGCGGCAAGGATGGCCGGGAGAAGTGTGTGCCTCCTGGCAGTCATTAACACTGCCCCCTTCTCAGGGGAGAAGAGGGCACTGGCAAGGAGGAGCTGGGGGTGCACGCGCTCAGCCTGGCTCCTTGCCACCAGCCCGTTCTCCGCTGAGGAGAAGGAAGGAGTGGCAAGGATGGACAGGGGCAGGGGGGCTGACTTGGTGTCACCCCCCCGGGGTGTCACCCAGTGTGGTCTGCACCCACACATACACACACACACCTAGTGATGCTACTGGGTGCAGGTGAGCTAAAGTGGACAGGAATGGGGCACTTTCCATCAGATAATTGCAAATAAATGAACAAATCAAGCCTGAATTTTCACTAGAAGCCAAGATGACTAAACTGAAGCTGTTGTGCTTTGGACATATCATGAAAAGACATGACTCATGAGAAAAGACAGTGATGCTTGGCAAAATGGAAGGCAGTAGGAAAAGAGGGAGACCAGACCACAGGTGGATATACTCAGTCAGGGAGTTTGCAAAAACTGAGCAAGGCAGTTGATGACAGGGGGCCTTGAATGGTCTCTTATTTATCGGGTCACTATAAGTTGACCAAACTTCACCGAACAAAATGTAAAACAAAACAAAAATAGGCAGCAGTTTTAGAAACAAGCAAGTAATTGTGAATTTCTGGTAGTACCACAGAGCTCCAAAAAAGTATGAAGGTCTCATGGCTGCCCAGGGAACATGGGACAAAGAAAAAAAAACACACACACACCAGTTTGAGATAAGGAACAAGCAATCATTTGGCAAGCAGGATTTAAAGAGTAAAAGGAACACACACACACACACATATATATATATATATATATATATATATATATATATATATATATTCATCCAACCAAAAGAGATAAAAAGGGAAAGGGACATGGTGGTGAAAAGATATTTTCATGGCCAAATTAGATCTATGACTCTTAAGTATTCCACTTCTGTTCTAAAACTACATTGCTTAAAAGAAAATGAACGCTGCTTTTTAAAATGCTATAGTTTCAGTGGAGAGCAAAGGAGAGCAAAACTTGTCCTACATGTGGAGTCACATACTGTTTTTTAAACTTCTGATTGCTAAATAGGCTTGCCAATGTTATGAAGTATCCAGTGTCCTTGAGGGTTGTTGTTCATGCAGAAAAAGAAGTGAATAGACATGGTCCCTTGCAGCTTAAACTCCAAGGGAAAGAAATGGCTTCTTGACCTACTCAATTTTTCCTGCAACCTTATCAGCTCAGGCTGTGCTCTTGGCCAGCTATCACTTAGTAATAACAGTCTGTGCTTGTCACTACTTGGAAGAGAAGCCTACAAATATCTTCTGAAGCCCTGAGTGGAAGAAGAAAATGATGGAGGAAGAAGATGAAGGATCAGGGATAGAGGGAAGGCAACTTTTTAGTACAACTCCAAATACCACATCCACCATAGTAGGCCAGTAAGATAGTTATTGAGCATCTCATAGAGAACTTCAGAACTAGATTTGTAATAAGAATTTGCACAACATTATTTTATAGCAAGAATTTGTTTGTTTCAAAAGGCATACTACCCATGTGGCTCTGGATGACCTGACCATGTTGCAGATTCTGCAGGTGCCAGCATGGAACCAGACCCTTCAGTAAACATGTAGATTGTATGGATCACAATGTGCATCTGCGGAAACATATTAGGGCTTGCATACTATTTTAGAATTTCTCTCCAAAAAACATTTGGTACATTTCAGTTGGAGATGAGATTGTCTACCTCCCTGCTGCCAGCTCCTGATCATTAATTATTGTTTGCCTTCCTCCTTGCTTTTCCTCCCCATCCTGGCCAGCAGTGTGCAGTGCAGTCTCTCTTTCTGTTATGAAGAAGAAAAAGAAGACAGAGAGATTTCAACTTCCCCATGAACATCATGAGGGTTCCACATTTGTTTGTGTTATGTGAGAATGCATTCTTGTGCTCCTTGAGAAATACAGAATGCATTTATACTTAAACATGAGCAACAATTTAGGGCAATGGTTCCTGGATGGGCTTCAGGGGGTTATTATCCTGGGTTATTATCCTTTCCTTTCAGGGGCTTATTTTCTGAAAGGTTTTGCAAAAAGTGATTCCCCCTTTCTTTTCAGTTATTTTGGCTTTTTCTTGTCTCCGGAAATATAAAATAGAATTGCAGCCTCCATATTCAGTTAATCTCAAAGGAGCTACAAGATCCACTTTGAATACTGATATTTTCCAGAGTAACATGGCTATGTCTCTAAAGCCTTTTCAAGTATTAGTGTTTCTGTAGCAAATCAATTTCCAAAGCAATACAATTAATTTGTATGTATATCTATGCATATTTTTGTAAGTGCCGATATGGTGTGGTAGTAGTTTGAGTATTGGAATGGGTCTCTGGGAGACCAGAGTTTAAAACCCACTGGGTGACCTTTCGCAAGTCCCACTCTCTTAACCTTCTAGGAAAACAGTGGCAAACTGCCACTGAACAAATCTGGCAAATAAAACCCTTGGGCAGGATGACCATAATCTGAAGTCAGATTGAAAGTACATAACCACAACCCATATATATGTTTCTGTAAAGGGTGACACTAGCTTTCACCACAAAATCAAACTCATTCTGGTAGGTGCTCTTGCATCTTCCCATGCTATGGCTATTTGGATTTCCAAGTATGATATGGCCAGGTTTCCACAGTGGAGTTGCCTTTCCAAGTTACCCACCCCAACATCCCTTTTAATTTTAAATTGATATCAAAATTGAGAGATGATTGGGGGCCTGACTTTGGCATAACAATTGCAAGTAATTATAAGGATCTACATTTTGGTGGATGGTGCCAACACTAGCAATGAGCAGGGACAGAGCCCAAAGGAAGTGGGGCAGAGCACAAAGTGAGTGGGACAGACCCTTTTGGTTTGTTTGTTTTTTTCTCTCCCCTCCTATCCAATAAGCTGTGAAGAAGGATATATCACAATATCTGAACTTGCCCCCATGAAGCCCTGGGGCTACTAAATGACCCACCCAATGCTATTTGAGTTGCACTGTCTTTTCTGTAACTCAATCCATTGTCAGCAGAACACTGCTTACTTTAACATTACTGTGTGTGTGTGTGTACGTGCTTTCATATCACATGTCAACCTGTGGTGACCTCATGAATTTCATAGGGTTTTCTTTTGCAAAGAATACTCAGAAGTGGTTTCGCTACTTCCTTCCTCTGAAATATAGCTTACAGCTCCTGGTATTCCTTTGTATTCCTACTAACCAGGGCTGACCCTGCTTATCTTCCAAGTTTGATGGGATCTGGTCCCTCTTAAGGTATTTAGGCCCTTACTCACACATAATTACTCACACATAGATCCCACTATACTCAATGGAATTTACTCCCTTGTAAGTGTGTTTAGTATAGCAGCTCATATGTTCCATTGCAACACCTTAAGATAGCTGTAGGATGGGTGATGGTTAAACAAATTCTGGTGTGATGTATCTTAATAGACCATGATTCTGAACCTGGACTGGACATTAATAATAATAATAATAATAATAATAATAATAATAATAATATCTTACCTACTTCTCCCCATGAATTGAGGCAAAACACATAAAATCAATTTTCGAACAAACAAGACCAGAATTTGGAAGGCTACTTTTTAAAATAAAAACGTTACTTTACTCATTACTCTGATCATACAACATGTCATTACATGCCACACAGAAAGATGCTATTACTATTGCGCTAGTGGAAAATACAAGAAAATGCACTCTGTTTTCCCCAAGTGGCCAATTCAAACATTGCACCTTGGAAATTCTGAGAGAAGAAAATCAAAACACATTACAAAGCAATCCTTCCTCACAGCAGCATGAAGTAGCTTCTTATGTGATTCTTCATCTTCCTTCTCCCATGGTTCAGACTGAGCCAGCACATCTTTAGTGATGAGTAATAGTCAAACATCCCTGTTCCACCAAAAAGAAAGAAAAAAATAGAGAGACATGCTGTTATAAGCAAAGAAAACCAACTCCATTCCAGTTTGTCATGAGTTGTCATCTTTAGAAAAATTATTTACCTCTTCACTCTGGGATAGGTAGCTGTTCAGCACAGAGAAGAATGTCTCAGGAAGTGCTAGTTGAGGTCACAACAGGTGTTACAAGAGCACAGGGATCCTACATGGAAGTTGGTGTTCGATTTCATGAAGAAAAGGCCATCCCTCAGAAGAGACAGCTATTACAGTGAACTGCATATTTGGGAAAGAGAAAAGTTGGGACTTGCTATCACTGACTACATGAGTAAGAGAGAAGAGGTATGAAGGAGGAACTGAAGGCAAGCCACAGAGTATCAGTCTATAAAGGAGGAAATAAGAGAGCAGACAATACAAAGAGGGAACACAGCAGGAAACCCACTTTATATCCAAACTCAAACTCAGACTCCCTGTCTCTGCTTCTGTTGAACCTAGAGGCACCTCATTGCTTGTGCAAATGTGGTTGTACATTTCCCCAATTACAGCAACTACTTTCATCAGCAAAATATTCGAAGTTTTGCTACTGAGTGCTCCTACAACATTTTGTTTTTAGCATAGGTGACATCTGAAATCAAAAGCTTGAACTCTTGACTCTGCTGGAATCCATGTTTCACATCTGTTTGATAAAGCTAAAAGCACCCATACTCAAAAGCAACTGGGATGTGCTCATGTTTTCCAGATATTCAACCATTTAAAAAAAAACACCCTCATACAATTCTATATTCTAACTGCCATTTCAGACTTTTAAGTTTAAAACAAACAAAAAAACAAAAAAAAAGGATAATACAGGCCACATCTATCATTACAAGTTTTGTATCCATAGGGTCACCATGAGTCAAAATCGACTCGAGGACAGTTTACAACAACAAAATCTATCATTACAAGAACCACAGAAGTGGTCTGCCAAATCCCTTCTATGATCAAGTCTCAATTTAGGAAGAATTTATTAGCATATCTACATTGGGATGATTTATATAACTTTAAAGTGGATGAGAAGACATCAAAATAGTTCAAGATTTTCTATATACCTTCATTCAGCCATTAATCAAAAGAGAGACTGTAGTAAAAAAAAATCAGAAGAAAGCAAAGACTTGGAAAATTTAAGAACTGGATAAGATTCTCCAGTGTGAAGATATATCCAGTTTTATGCATGGTTGTGAAAGGTGGACAGTGAAGAAGGTTGACAGGAAAAAAATCAACTGATTTGTAAGGTGGTATTGGAGAAGTTACAGCTAAAAAAGACATATGAAGAGGTTCTAGTGCAATCAAACCCAAACCTTCACCAGAAGTCAAAACCCTAATGTGTGCATTCGGTTCTGTTTTCTCCCTTCCAATCCCTTAGTTGCTATTATCTCCCCACACCCCTGAATCATAGCAAATCCTAATCATGAATCTCCATGAGCCACCTTCATTCATTCTAAATAATTTAAGTTATAGCAAATGTGGGAAACTGTACAGCCTCATGTCCTCCCATATTACTCCCCTTACATGAAGCACAATGTGGAAGCTCTCCAAAAAATTCTGCATGCTGAAAAAATCAGGGTTCTGAATAACATGGAGAGTCTCCACATGTAAATGTGGCTGATGTCATATCTGATTCAGCACAAATTAAGTCAGGAAATCAGCTCTGCTGCATTTCATGTTTTACTTGTTTTTCATGTCTGAAAATTATTCCACCTTACTTTAGCTTACTTCAGAATCAAGCACCATTTGGGACTCCTGTGTTTAGGAAATTAACAAACCAGCACATTCTGGTTATAATTTGTGGGATGTGTGCCAGGGATCCATTCTTATGCACATCTGAGGCATCAGAAGTAGCAACAAGGACAATATCAAAAGTGGCCCTCTTGGGAGGTAATTAGCATGGATTGTTATCTCTCCTCTGCTTGGCAGAACTTTGTTTGGCACCAATTTTTTTTTTCCTATCTGGGTCTAACTGTAGCAAGAATTTTCTGAATTTTCAATAGATAATCCTCCATTTGAAGGGCTTTCAGAAGACAGACCTCTGTTAGAAACCATCCTCTGTTTGGAAGCCTGTCCCTGTCATTGTCTGGTATGAAGCAGAAGAACCATAACAAGGAAAAGCAAAACAAGGACATTAAGTTGGTTCATCAACAGTTAGCACCCAGATAGAAAACTGTTCACAATGATCCCTATTATGGTGAGATGTAGGACCCTAAATACCCTAAAGGTTTCAGAACCCATCTAATCTTGGAAGCAAAGCAAGGTCATCCCTGATTAGTACATAGATGGGAGATCACCAAGGAATATCAGGTGATGTAAGCTATATTTCAGAGGAAGGAACTGGCAAAACCATCTCTGAGTATTCCTTTTCAAATAAAACCCTATGAAATTCATGGGGTCACCATGAATCAACAGGCAACTTGAAGGCGCGCGCGCACACACACACATATATTGTATTTTTATTTAAATTATAGTAATTAGAACTGTATTTGCATGCACACATATAAATCAGCACATGCCAATGTTATGCAAATAAGTGTTCTCATTCTTCAGGATAGGTGTTAATCTCCACGGAGGCCACTCAAATGAGACTGCTCACTTACCTTATTTGCTTTATCTCCATCTCAGTTGCACAACTTCCACTCTACCTAACCTTCACAAAATTGTTCTCTCTCTCTCTCCACCAATGTATCATAGGACGTTACCACACTGGCCCTACAGCAGCGTCATTTCAGCCTCACTTCAGCCTCGTTTCAGCCTCGTTTCAGACTTTTTTTCCGTGTGTTCACACGACGTCACAGCAAACCCCGCCCTTCCCTACCTCGTCTCGGCGTCATTTCAGCTTCGTTTCAGTCCTTTTGACTTCCGAGAATTTTAAGGAATACACCCGAGCGGTCGGCACTATACCGGAATGACGCTGATCTCGGCATAGGTATAAACACAAGATCCTTGTCATTCCGCATTGCCTTGTTTTACGGCCGATGGTTCCTTGCGGTATTCCCCAAGTGGGAGCAGAGGCGGAGGCGCTGGGGCTGCCGGGGGACCAACACCTTCCCCACCAGCACACCTGGAGCTGGAGCGCAGCCGGGAACTTGTGGTAACGTCCACTGCCTTGCCTTGCCTTGCTTTGCCAGCACCAGAGAGGGACCTCCCTCCTGGACCCCTTGCCTTGCTTTGCTTTGCCAGCGCCAGAAGAGAGGGATCCCCTCCTGGACCCCTTGCCTTGCCCTTCTTTGCCAGCGCCAGGGAGGGATCCCCTCCTGGACCCCTTGCCTTGCCTTGCTTTGCCAGCGCCAGAGAGGGATCCCCTCCTGGACCCCTTGCCTTGCCCTTCTTTGCCAGTGCCAGGGAGGGATCCCCTCCTGGACCCCTTGCCTTGCTTTGCTTTGCCAGCACCAGAGAGGGATCCCCTCCTGGACCCCTTGCCTTGCCCTTCTTTGCCAGCGCCAGGGAGGGATCCCCTCCTGGACCCCTTGCCTTGCTTTGCTTTGCCAGCGCCAGAGAGGGATCCCCTCCTGGACCCCTTGCCTTGCCCTGTCTGCGCATGTGCATGAACATCCTTGCCGGATCGAGGTAGGGATCTTTCAACTTGTGTGTGAACAGGAGTTCCGAGCCCCCGGAGCGGAACCATTCCGGAATCTCACATTCCTCACTGATTCCATTCTAGTGTGGTAATGTGTTCCGCTTGCCGGGCACATTCCGGAATGAGCCCAAAATGGTTCCGAAATGATTCCGACCAGCTTTCTCGCCGCTCTCTTGCTGCAAGTGTGGTAACGTCCATAGGAAGGTGACTCCAGGCTAAAGTTATCTAAGCTATGTTTGCCTTGACTTTGAAGTGGCACCTCATTGCCTTTGCCTCCGCACTCCATTTTTTTCAAGCTGGTAAACTGTCAAAAACAGATACTTGTATACATTTCCAGCAGTGGTCTTCAAAGACATTTTCATGCATGAGAGAGTTGACAAGGATTGACTTCTGGGCAGCTTTGTGAAGGAGGGCAGGCAGAAACCCTGCTATCAGGGACTGTCAGGGAGGGAATGGCATGGAAATGCTTGGCCACTTTCATTGTGTTCCAGGGGGCATCTCTGGTTGCACTGACAGGACACCTTTGAGACAGGGAGTGGCCTCTGAAACAACAGCAGATGAGGAGATAGCTATTTGGGCTTATTCAGCCCATAATTATTTTCTTAAGCCATTCCAACTTTTAATAGTGTTTATAACTATGAAAACCAGGGGCTTAGGGCTAATTACTGAGTTCAACAATTGCTGGTCCCAGCAACAATCTAGCCCAGGGGTAGGCAACCGTTTTGAGCTGGGGCCAGGTTGCTGCCCCTCAGACAATTGGGGGGATGAAGCACCAAAAATAAATAAATAAATAAATAAATAAATAAATATTTTTTTTAAAAAATTAAAAAATTAAAATTAAAAAATATGCATGCACACTCTCTCAGCCCCAGAAAAGCCATGGCAAAACCCCTGTGGAGATTTTGTCAAGAAAACCCCAAGAACAAGTAATAACAACAATAATAATTATCATCATGGAAACGACTGGAAGGCAGGCCCACAAACAAGCAAGGATGCATGCACACTGTCTCAGCCCCAGAGAAGCCATGATGGCAAAACCCCTGTGGAGATTTTGCCAAGAAAACCCCAAGAACAAGTAATAACAACAATAATCAATATCATCATGGCAGGCGGCGGCAGGACCGGCCTGGGGCCGGTCCAAAGGCCTTGGGAGGCCGCATCCGGCCCCCAGGCCGTAGGTTGCCTACCCCTGATCTAGCCCATCTACTGAGGAGAAACTTAAGTTTTTTACATCAGAGGAATGGTGGCTTGGAAGGCATGCTCAGTGAGGTGATCCACATGCAATGAACCCTACCCTGCAGTGTAGATCAGCTTATGGGGGATCTTATCACTGGCTCTGTGCCCTTGCCCCTTCCTGGAGAATCAGGTAGGCCCTCATCCAGAAGCTATATAGCAATAGCAATAGCAACTTCATTTATATACTACTTTATACTGCACTAAGCAATCTCTAAGCAGTTTACAACTGTAAGCTAATTGTCCCCAACAAGCTGAGTACCATACTCATTTTAGCAACCTTGGAAGGATGGAAGGCTGAGTTGACCGTGAGCCCCTGGCTGGGACTCAGGGTCCCGGCCAGGATTCAAACCTTTTGCCAGATTTTACTCAAACCTTGTGGTTTGTGAGTGAGTGGCTGCAGTACTGGCATTTAACCACTGTGCCACCAGGGCTCCAGGTAGATTCATGTTTCTTCTTGCCAAGTAGAACACAGAGACCTCAGGAAGTCTGGAGCTGCCAACCATTCTCTGCATCCCTGGGTCTCTGCATTGGCTCATACTCATCACCATCTCTGTTCCAAAGGCCCAAGACAGCTTAGAGAGGGCTGGATCTTGTGAATGTGATTAATACAGGATGTCCTGGCTTTCCGGACTCCTAAGAGGGTTCTTCCCAGGGCTAGTATGCCACTGTGCCCACCAGGCATTGCCTGTCTTGCAGGGATACTATGACCTGTGTTGGGATCTTCTTCCACAGCGAAGATTGTTAGACCCATAACTTTGTGGAATTTGCTCTAAGGTGAGGGGATTGTAGCAAATGCAAATTTTTGAAGCTTCATAGGTTGCAAATATAAGAGCTTGTATATGTATAGACTTCTCAGTGAAACAGGAGATCCAGTAACAGAGGCATTATCTTCCCTCCAGCCTTTTTCCATGCTGCTTAGTCTTTTCATCTGACTTCCACTCTTCCTTGTAATGTTAAGCAGGGCTCTTTACTGAAGGGGTAATCCAAAGTTGGGGGAATGGAGGAATGACACAGAGAAACCACAGCTGTGATATTTCCTGTTTCATTGTGAGTTTTAAAATATGTCCAAATTCTCATCAGATGCATTGCATAAAGCTGACTTCTTAAAAAATGGTTATGCCCATAATAGATCTAGAACAGCCTTCTACAATTTTATTAATCTAGATAGCACAATCCAGTGCCCTCTAGACCTATTGGCTGATGCTGGTTTAAGTCAAGATGATGGGAGCTTTAGTCCAGTACACCTATGAGAGCACCAGACTGATGATAATGCTACTCAAAGTGATGATCAATGGAGAACCATCAGCCTCTGGAAAATCAGTCCCTGTCACATTGAGGGGGGAAATAATTCCTACCACCACCACCACCACATTAGTTAGTCTAAGATACAGTGTTCAGGAGTCAGGATATGTTTGATACCCTAGAGGAAACAGGGAGGGAAACAACTGTAGGGGCAATTTAGTAGCTAGTAGGGAAAAGGATCAAGTTCTCACCATCATTCCTTGTCTGAAAATCAACACTTCCTAGTAATAGTTGGCAACAAAGAAGTGGCTTGTTGGGATTTTGTTGCACAGACTCAATATGTAACCTAAAACATATAGCCTGATCCTTAATTATAACTTATGACCAGGACCTTAAATACTGACATCTGAGGATAGTCCAAGCTATTGTATTCCCCATTACCATGTACAGATGTGAAAGCCAGACAGTAAAAAGAAAGCTAATAGGAAGAAAATCAACTGATTTGAGATGTGGTGCTGGAGAAAAGCACTGAGAGTACCATGGAGGACCAAGAAAACAAACAAATGGGTTCCAGAACAGATTAAGCCAGAACTCTCTCTGAAAGCCAAGATGACTAAATTAAGGCTGTCATACTTTGGCCACATCATGAGGAAAAATGAATCATTAGGAAAATACAATGATGTTAGGAAAGGTGGAAGGCAGCAGAAAGAGAGGAAAACCACACACCAGATGGCTAGACTCAATCAAAGAGACCATAGGCCTGGGCCTGAAGGATCTAACAGAGAGGTAGAGTACAGGGAGTCTTGAAGATGTCTCATCCAAAGGATTGCCATAAGTCCAAGTCGACGCAAAAGCAATTAACAATAAATATCAGATAGAAAATGTTTGAGAGAAGTAGCTGGATCAGTCTGGACATGGATTGTTCCAGGAGTAAACAATACATGGCTACATACCCCATGCATACTCATGCACACATCTATTGGTGGGGAGGGTGTTCCACTGTCCTCCTGAGGCCTGAGCACTAGATATGAGAGAAGGTCACATGAGGTGAGTCATTTGAAATTCACTGATATAAAAGTGTGCTATGAAGCATATCAGGCCTTTGGCAGTAAATCTGGGTCACTCTAAAAGGAGGTTTGTATTGCACCAGGCACTGCCTTTAAAAAACAACATAATTGATGTTAATTACTTTTAGAGTTGTTCATTTTAATTCATCTGTTTTATGTTTTAATGTGTTGGGTTTGTGTTTTAACTTGGAGTGAGAATTATGTGGCCCTCCAGATGATGCTGGACTGCAACTCCCAGCAGCCCTAGCCAGCAAAGACATTGGTGGGGGAATGCTGGGAACTGGAGTCCAGCCACATCTGGAGGGCCACATGATCCCTACCACTATTCTAACATATTCTAACATCAAACTGTGTTACTTTTGGATGTTTCTTGTCTCTTTTTGAGGTGTCCTCATCCACATGGTCTTCTTTTCCTTCCCTCCCCTATGCAAAATGTCTCTTTATTGTTCCCCAAAGACAATGATCTTGCTGTCAGTGGAGTCAATGGCATCCCCACACCTGGTGTCACCCAGTACAGGGAGGCTGTCAGGGTGGGCAGCAGTGGCCAAAAGAGTGAGCTTTTCCTTCACCTTCACCTGAGAAGGAGGCTGATGCTAATGCTTCAGCAAAACAGGAGAAGTGCACTCATCCTTTCTCACCCAGAAGGCCTGAATGGGTGTTATCACTCTTCTGAGGCATCACCCAGTACAGGCTGCACCCCCCAGTGACACCACTGAGTTGGGTGAGATTCCACCCCTAGAGGTGGGGAGAGAGATTGAAGGACTGGGGATTGAGAAATCAGAGGAGGTGAAAGGAAGGAGATTAAAAGAAATCAGAGATCAGAAAAGATCAGAATGGGAGGACAGAGAGGAAAACCTTAGAGAAGGTGGGGTTAGAGAGATCTGAGTGGAATGAAAAGAAGGTGATGGAGCTTGCAATTTGGGAGAGAAGATTGAGAGGAAGAGGGGAGAGGAAGACCAAAGATTGGTTAATCTTGTGTGGGTTTAAGTCAATTCCAACTTACAATTACCCTAAGACGAACCTCTCATACTTTGCTGGGGGGGCAAGATTGCTTCAGAGGAGGTTTGCCACTACTTTCCTCTGAGACTGAGAGAGTGCGAATTGCTCACAGTTACCCAGTGGGTTCCCATGGCTGAGCAGAGATTTGAACCCTGGCCTCCTAGAGCAGGGGTAGGCAACTTTTTCCTACCTGGGGCCGGTCCGCTGGTCCCGAGGTCTTCCGTGGGCCGAGGGGGGGGAGGGAAATGGCGCTACGCGCACACGCTTGCGCGTGCATGCTCACTACACCAGAAGTACTGCACAAACTAGTCATGGTGCCATTTTGGAAAACAAAATTGCGGCCGCGACTTGCGCGGGGGCGGTGGCAGCAGGACCAGGCTGGGGCCAGTCCAAAGGCCTCGGGGGGCCGGATCCAGCCCCTGGGCCATAGGTTGCTGACCCCTGTCCTAGAGTCCTGGTCCAACACTCTAGGTACCATTTCATACTGCCTCTCCAAGAGATTAGACAAAAGGAAATTAGAAGACAACCAACAGCTGCTACTCACACCCCTCCTCTTCAGCACCTGAGCAAGACCATTTTGTGTTTGGCAGAGACAAGAAGATGACTGAGAGATTAGTAACAAAACCCACTGATAAGCAAATGTCATTCTTTCTGAAGCCCAGAAAAGACCACTTAAAGTAGGCACAAAAATACCTAAGAAAAGGGGGACAGCCATGATCAGCAAAATGGATCCAGAAAAAGGAAGAGGAGGAGGAGGAGGAGAGATGTACTACTACTAGTAGTTGTTGATATTGTTGTAAATACAGCAACATATACTGTCAGGTCCTGAGACTCTGGCCCTATCTGGAGGAGCCCTGAATCCCATTTTGGGGGAAAACAGGGTATAAATCACACAAAGAAAAATGTTAGTCGGGGAAGTCATCATTCTTCCTTTGCAAGACCTGAGCAGGTCTGCAGATGACCATGGCTCTTGGAGTTCTAATTCATAGGATCATCATAAATTGAAATCAATTTGATGGCAAAAACAAGTCCCTATTTGCACAATAATTGAGACACATTTATTGATAATGGAAAACATTCATACATGGCACCTGGAAGAGCTGCAGGTAAGGTATAATACCGTGATGGTGAACTTATGGCACACGAAGCCATTTCCCCTGACACGCGGAGGGCAGGGAGGAGGAGGAAGAGGCATGCATCTGTTCCTCCTCCTTCCTGACCCTCCCCAGTCCTCAGCTGCCTCTCCAGAGGCACAGAGTGTTACCTGTTGCCAGGGTTGGGACATCCACCCTTTAGGGTGGGACGTCCAGGGCAGGGGGGGGGGAGAAGTCCTGCCCTGGATGTCCCACTCTAAAGGGTGGATGTCCCAACCCCGGCAACAGGTAACACCCTGTGCCAAAGGCCTTTTAGTTTAGGCCCTCAGTCCCTAAAAGGTTTGCCATCACTGGAGTCATTTCCTACAGAATTCTTTCACAGTTTGTGTGAGTTGAGCAGAGCAGATTGTGGAAACCTCTACTGTGAAGCCTTCCTCCACTGCGAGTAGATCTCCATCAGCATTCTGGTGCTGATCTCACCACCTAAGAATGCAGCTCCCTTGAAACAGTCCGAAGGCAGAAGATAACTCTCAAGAGGCACATTTTATTCTTTAGTTGCAGTAAATATAAAGTAGCTATTTACAAAAGAAATTAATCCATCAACAGGCAAGAACAAAGAATCAAAAAGAATAAATCAGCTAACCAGCTAACCAGCTAACCAGCAGCAGAAGAAGAATACAGCTCCACCCCCCAAGCTGAGGGCTCATTTGATTTGTGGACACTTGTAAACAGCCTCAAAGTCCAGCCTCTCCTTGTGACTCATAGTCACGTGGATAATGGTTCTCACAATCCCTGATGACCTAATGTGTTTACAGCTAGCCTGTCTGTTTTCCCAGGCCTACTTTGTCCTTGACTATCTTCTGTGTTGTTTCGTACTCCACCTGCAAGCAAAATGTTTCCCAGCTAGCAGACTTTCCCACATCTATATATTTCCACTCTGACTACAAAATCCAACAGTGGTGGATAGTAGCTTCCATGTCAGGTGGAAGTGAATCTCCTGTGTGGTTTTTAAATGAGCTTTCCAGGGTACTGAACTCTGTCCCCAACATAAATCCAGCACCTTAAATAGTTCATTTAAAGGTAGGATGTGTTCCTGGTTTTGTTGTGTGCCGTTTCTGACTTACGGCAACCCTAAGGCAAATTTTGGGGTTTTCTTGGCAAGATTGGGGGGGCTGCAATTGAGGCTGAGACAATGTGACTTGCCCAAGGCCACACATAGGCAAGTAGGGAATTGAACTTTGCTCTCCCAGAATACTAGTCTAACACTCAAACCACTACCTCATGCTGGCTTTCTCAGGGCGCATTCACACTAGCATTTTTGTACCAAGTAAATCTGCAGAGCTTTGATGATGCAATACCAAATCAAGGTTGCCACTACGTTTATCCTGATCTAATCTCTCTGTGGCAATTTAACCCTGTCGACATTCACATTACCATTTGTATTTATTCAAAATGGAGTTGCTAATTTGATCATTCTTGGTGTTTGTTTGTTTTTAATTGTCAATCAAATGATGTACCTCTACGTCACACTGTTTGGGGGAATCCCCTCCCCCCCCATCAGCCTTGGAGGATGGCAATGGCAAGCCCCTCTGAAGAAACCTTGCCAAGAAACCCTGGGATAGCTAAGCCTTGAGGGGAGTCACACTCTCTCGGCCTCCGAGGATGGTGATGGCAAGCCGTTCTGAAGAAACCTTGGCAAGTAACCCTGGGATAGATTAGCCTTGGGGAGTCACACTCTCTCAGCCTCAGAGAATGGTGATGGCAAGCCCATCTGAAGAAACCTTGCCAAGTAACTCCTGGGACAGGTTCACCATGGAGGAAGTCACACTGTTTCAGCCAAGAAACCTTCACAGGTTTAAATGTGGAGTATAAATGCAATATAATATGTGTGCGAGAGCTTTGTTTGCACCAACTTGGGACAGAGTTTATTGTGGTTTTATTTCTGAGGAAAAAGAAGAAAACGACCCCTGACCCCCACCCCCACTGATAGGATTTTTAAAAAAATGTCAGTCAAATCATGCGCACCTTTGTCATACCAATGACGACAGTATTTAAAGGTACTTTCTACAGTGGCCATGCAATAGCAAAGATGTGCATAAGCTGTCTTTTTTTTAAGTACACTGTCTAATGATGTTCCCTGACTTTGGAGTGAGCATGATCCACCCTCTCCACATTAACCCCTCTCTTCCTGTGCTCCAAACTGAATCGATAGCAAGTTCCCATTTGAGGCTGGTAAAAAAAAAAGACCAGTTCTTTTGAAAAGATGCAGAAAATGCCTCGGTATCAAAAGCCCCAGGTTAAGGGGGATTTGTGCCACCCCGCCCCCCTGAATTCGGGTTGGGAAAATCCAGCACAAATATGAACAACCCCCCTTTTAAACCAGTTTGCAAACCGGTTTATAACACAGTGTGAATGTACTCTCAGACTGGTTTTATGACCCCACTGACATAACAATCAGCATCTACTGCATTTTAATTCTAGCAGCTGAGGATAATGTATATGTGGCAGTTATAATGAGAGGAGGCATTATTCTGTTCTTAAGAAGCTGAGTTTTAGAAATGGCAACCCCACTGTGGCTGTCAGACCCAAAATATAATGTGAATGTTCTGAAGGGGAAGACAAGATGACTCAGAGCAAACACCCAGCAGCTCCAGGATTTTGTTTACAAAGCCTTCTGGATTGGATCGTGGGATCTGAGTTCACAGATATCCTCAGGCTGAATTTCAATGTGAGTCTATGGAGACCACATCACTATGTCAATATGTAAAATGGCAGCAGGAATAACACAATGTTGATGCACGTTGTACTTTCTAGAAGAAAACAGGGATCAGAAGCAAAACCAAACATACACAACACTTCTTAGATGGAACTCAGCAGGCAATACTTGTGACAGAGCAACCTCATAGCAATGGTGATGACTGCTTTCTCTGACTTTTGTGTCCCCTCCGCCCCTTACAGGGAAAGCTGGCAAGAGAATGAGAAGATCAGAAAGGCCCTGCTGGATCAGATCAAAAGCCTGCCTTCTCCAGTATTCTGATCCCACAGGGACAAAGTGGATGTCTCTGGAAAGCCCGCTGGCAGGACAAAACCACATTGACATCCTCCAGCTCATGTACCCCAGCAAGTGAATATCCAGAGGTATGAGACCTCTGATGCCGGAGATGATACATAGCCATCACAGCTGGTTCCCATGGACAGCCTTGGGAGAAGACTCACCCCCTTTTAAAGACATGTCCTTTTGTGTGATATGGCTGTCATTACATCAATGGTAGCAAATTCTATCTGAAGAACTCATGAGGGTATGAGAAAAGGGAGCAGAGGGATCCCAGCTCTCCACCATTCTGACAGATATCATTAATTTTTTTTAACGTAATATCTGTCCCACACTTTTGACTGCCATTTTGATTCATCAGGAAAGCCTTCTCTGGTCATAGAGACAGCTTTCTTTTCTGCCTGACCCCCCCATCCCTGGGCAGCGGTTGCATACTGCTTCCAAAAGTGCCTTATGATGGTGTGGTGGGGTGTTACACTGAGGTATGTCAACAAAAGGATTCCAGCCATAAAGTGAAATAGCCTCCATTTTCAGGCTAGCAGTTACAGAGAAGTTGAAGCATAAGCTTTTGTAGACTTTGGCAGCATCCACACTGCAGAAATAATCCAGTTTGACACCACTTCACCTGCCATGGTTCAGTGCTATGGAATTCTGGGAAGTGTAGTTTTGTGAGATATTTAGCCTTTTCTTTCAGAGAGTTCTGGTGCCACAACAAACTACTATTCCTAATTCCATAGCATTGAGCTATGGCAGTTAAAGAGGTATCAGACTGCATTATTTCTGCAGTGCAGGTGCAGCCTAAATCTACTTCCTCGGTTACATCTGAGAAAGCAGACCAAGGGGGGTTGCAGACTGCAAGAAATAGTGCAAATTGAGTCCACTTTTAGGGTTAGGGTTAGTGCTAGGGAATCATGGGAATTGTTTGGGGGTTTTTCTGGGACATTGAGCCTTCTCTATCAGAGAGCTCTAGTGCCACAGTAAAATACAGTCCCCATGATTCCCTAACCCTAACCCTAAAAATGGACTCAATTTGCACTATTTCTGGCAGTCTGCAACCCCCCAAGTCTACAGAAGCTTATGCTACAACTTCTTTTGCAGTTAGACTCAAAGATGCTAAAATATCCCTTTGCATACTGTTATTCCAGACTAACAAGGCTATGTCTCTGAATTCTAGTAACAGAGGAGTAATTATAGACTAAAATTACACATGGTTTTTTTAAAACTGCAGAATACAGGTTAAATTAAAGTATGCTATTCAAAAGATCAGTTTCCAGGTACAGAGTTGTACATACTACACACCATGTCCTCAAGTCTGCTAAACTAGCCTTTTGTCTCAATTGCAGACAGAAGACACTATCAGCAATTCAACTGCCAATCCAGTCCATCTTTTTTATATGCATTGGAGAGGTAGTTTCATTTTGTCTTTCACCTAAAGAAGCAACAAAATGACTTGGCTTTCCAGGAAAGACCTTGAGATTGAGATTGGAGAGTTGGGCTAAACCCAACAAAATGAATGTCAAGAGGGATAAATGTAAGGTACTTCATTTAGACAGGAAAAATGAAATGGACAAATACAGACGAGTGACACCTGGCTTGAAAACAGTATGTATGAATAGGATCTAGGGGTCTTAATAGACCACAAGTTAAATGTCATTCAGCAGTGTGATACAGCAGCCCAAAAAGCCAATGCAATTCTAGGTTGTATCAAAAAGAGTATTGTATTCAGATCAAGGGAAGTAGTGGTGCTCTAGTCTACTTTGGTCAGACCTCCACTGGAATACTGTGTTCAATTCTGGGCACCACAATTCAAGATGAATATTGACAAGCTGAAGCAATGGCAACCAGGTTGATTAAATGGTTAGGAAACCAAGCCTTATGAGGAGTGATTTAGGGAGTGGGAAATCTTAGCTTGGAGAAGAGAAGACTGAGAGGTGATACGATAGTCATCTTTAAATATCTGAAAGGATGTCATGTACAAGATGGAGTGAGCTTGTTTTTTGCTGCTCTAGAGACTAGGACACAAACCAATGGATTCAAATTACAAGAAAAAAATCATTAAGAAGAACTTCTTTACTGTAAGAGCACTTGAAATAGATTGCTGGGAGAAGGTGAACTCTCTTCTTTGGAGTTCTTTAAAAAGGTTGGATAGGCATCTTTCAGGAGTGCTGTAGAAGTGTATTCCTACAGGGCAGATTGTTGAATTAGATGGCACTTTCACCCCTTCTGACACTAAGATTGTGTGATTCTATTACTTTAATGCATGTCTGGGGGAGATTCTGTTCCATGGGCAAAGTTTGGAAAGTAACTTTTAAGATGAACAAATACAATTAGCTCCTGAAGCTATCCAAAATTAACTGACCCAGTGGTAGTCCTAGAGCCATCTTCCAAACACTGCTTTGGTATGAATGTCTTTGCTGATGGATGGCTTCATCCTGCCAGTATATTAATTCTTCTAAAAGTTGACTTTCCAAGATCTCACTACAGTCCAAATGGAAACCTCCAGACTTTCCATCTGGACTTCCTGGGCAACATTCCCACAGGGCCTGCTCCTGATCATTGGAACCATTCACTCTGTCCCATTCTGTCCCCCACCGGACCCCCTTGCCAACACTTATGGGTGGAATTTCTAATACCTGCCCCTAAAGACCTTTAAATGTGACCTGTATGATGTAAGAGACTGGTAAAGAAGAATAGGAATGCAAGAAGAATGTTGCTATGGAGGTAGAGGAGGAGGAAAGGGGAGAAATGACGAGGACAAGCAGGGCAGATGGAGAAAAAGACAAGAGGAGATAGCGGCAGAGTGGAGTAGAGCCATTGAGAAGGAAGTGCCAAGATGGTGGCAGTGAGGGGAAGGGAAAAAATAGTCAGACAGAGCAACACTTACCCAGTGAAAACTGGTGAAACTTAGGAGCCAAAGTCTTATTTCTCTCTCCTGAGATCCATTGGATGGAGGTTTTGTTGGCTGTTTGGTTTATTTTCATATATAATTTATTTATTATACTTTTGCCTGGCAGGACTCCTGAGGCAATGTTTGTTGTTGTGTGCCTTCAAGTCATTTCCAACCTATGGCAACCCTAAGGGGAACCTAGCATAGGGTTTTCTGGGAAGTTTCTTCAGAGGGGGTTTGCTGTTGCCATCCTCTGAGGCTGAGAGAGTGTGACTTGCCCAAGGTCACCCAATGCATTTCCATGGCTGAGCCAGGATTCAAACCCTGGTTTCCCAGTGTCCTAGTCCAACGCTCAAACCACTACACCACACTGGCCCCCTGAGGCAATATGCAACAAGCGAAAACATTTAAAATATTAAATATAAACAGATTAAAACCTTTCAAAACAAATTAAAACAATTTATTTTTAAAAAAATATTTCCAATTCATTTGGGATCAATTCATTCATTTGGGTCACATACCAGTTGGCTCCTTCAGTGCCATCCTATACATGTCTGCTCAGAAGTAAGCTCTAAGAGACTTTCCGCCAAATATGTACACTAGGGATGGAAACCATTTGGCCTTTCAGATGTTTTGAGATACAATTCCCAGAAGCCCTAGTCAGTGATAAAACAGTGTGGGGAACGTAGTCCAAAATATCTGCAGGGTTTTCCTCCTGCCCACTCCACAAACAGGATTGCAGCTGGGGCTAAGATGTGCAGTTACATAAATGTGCTGATAAATACAGTTAGCAACCAGACTGGCTTGGTGCAGCATTTGTGTCTGCTTGAAAGAAAACACAGGTCTGTTTCATGTCAGATTCCTTTGGTTGTATATAGATCTGTCCTTATTTAACACTCGCCTCCAGCTGCGTATGGCTAGGCTCATTAGCACTCCCTGAAGGACATTTTATTACACTGTGACACTTCAGAACAGCTCTTCTAGTTTTGTGCTTGTTTGCCCTCTCCTGCGCCCCTTTGAATAAATCATCCCAAAGCAGTCCTTTATGTACAGCAAAAGAAAACACTGCATCTAGAAACATCTAAATAGCTAGGAAAGAACCAAGCCTTGGAGAAGTGGTACGAAAAGAATGTGGGCAGCCAGAGAAAGGCATATCAACTTGGTTCCCTTTGGTCAGATTCCCAAGTGTTGCCTGTGCTGTGCCATTTTCAGTTGCCTGTTTTCGCTGGGCCCTTAGCACATGAAGGGCATGACCCCTGCTGGTTTCAGGGAATTGCAAGTTGGATAGACTTTTTTTCTCCTTTTAAACAGAAGCTGTTTTTTTCCTAGCATGATTGAAGGGCTGCACCTGTCAGCATGGAACCCTGGCCTTGCTTTAGTACCCAGCATATCTGCATACAATACATTTACTATGCCAATTAATAAGTCATGGCTCTGCTAGCCAGAAGTGTATGGGATCTGTTGTCCCAAAAAAGCAAGTGTTCTAAGCTCTGATTAAAGGACGTAATGAACAGTAAGGTACTGGGGATAAGAAGACATCCTGAAACCAGACTTTGAACAGCCAAGTGCTGGAGCTTCAGTGTCTCTGCTACTTGTTCCCAGAATGGTAAGCTCTTTGGGTCAAGACCAGTTGCCATCTACACTGCAATGTCAGGCAACCTGAATATTGCTCACTGGTCCCACAGAAATTATGTGGACCAGGGTGGGCAAAGGGTGATCTGCATGTGGTTCCTTGAACCCACTTATGTGGCCTCTGAAGCCCCCAACCATTCCCTTCAAACCCTCAATTTTATTTAAAAAATGACAAATTTTGGAACAATTAGTGCCCCAAAACCATGTAGAAAGCTCCTGAAACTTGTGGAAACACCTGAAAATGCCCCCTGACCCTCACAAGGTCCTTCTCACAATGGTAACAGGAGGTGATGCAAGAAAAAGGAAGGTATATGGAGTTGCAAGTCTTGTTGGGGGAAGGATTTGTCTCCTGCCGCCCCTCATGCACATGCACATACACAGTTGCCTGTCTCATTGTAGTGAAATCAAAACACACAAGGCTGAAGTGTTTGATCAATAAAAGACAGTGACCACAGTTCTCTAGTCATGCAGAGTATTTAGCAATAGCTAGATCTGCAATGGGCAATTAAGAGGCACTGGCTTTGCAAAACACCTTTTCCTGCTGGAGATGGAAACTTCAAAAAAGGGTTTGATGATGTTGTTCAACACATATTTGGACTCTCCTTGGGGATGTAGCTATTGGGACTGTGACAGTGAGGTCCTGCTCTTCAAAATTCACTGTCTCTTAGGCAATCCAGATCCAATGGATCTTCTAAAGCCCTGATGTCAGAACAAGTTCCACAGTCTGAGCAATTTGTTGCTGGGGAAAATGACAGAACAGCCCTTGCCCCCATGGTGCCAGAATAGCAGTCCTTCTCAGATGACATCTCCCAGTGCTTACTGGCATTTCAGATTTAGTTGTCTTTTCTAGTAGGTCTTCTCATATGGCTACATATTTTCAATAAAAGCTTTGTCTTTAGCATATTATGGCCTTTGTAATCAAGCCTGATAGGAACTACGCTAATTGTGCATATATGGAAATGTGTAGGTTGTTTGGTTTTTAGTCCATGTGATTTGGGGGTTGGCTGGAGAACCTTCCTCCCCTTTACTCTCCACAGTTGCAAGCTTTTCATGTATATGTGATCCTCTTTATTTGCCCTTCTAAATGTATCTGCCTGTGTTGTTCATTTAATGACACTGCAATGCTGCTGCTAGGACACTAATCATGAAATATATGATCCATACCATGCCAGACAAACTACAATTTAGGGCCTCAGATTATAAGGGAGCTCAAAATCTTATTTAAAAGAACGTCGTATATAATGCTATAATGCTATGGCATTATATTTGACATCACTTGTCAATTTGACATCACTTAGGGCCTCAGCATGTTTTAATCTGGTCCTGAATATTATGCTAAAAAGACCTTCAGTATATTACCACCAGGACAGCAAAATAACCTGCCCTCACCTGCCACCCCCAGAATCAGGGTGTTGTTTTTTTCTGTTTTGGGGAATCTTTGGGAGTGACCCTTCCTCCAGTATATTTCTTAAGCATCTCTGGCTGTGGAACGTAAGTATACACAGGGTTGAAATAGATATACAGAATCTATTTTGATATCTATTCCCAAGGTGCTTTGCAGCTATTATTAATGGGATCAGACCCATCATTAGGAAGAATGAAACAGCTGCTTTAGGAAAGAGATTTTGGATGCCATGAAAAGACAACACATTTTTATTACATTATGAGTACCAGGAAGGGTTTCCTTGTGGGATATTCTGCACTATGTGTCGAAATAGCTTGCTCTAGCTATGATGACTTGAGTGGGATACACAACATTTGCTGCTCTACCCCAGACTGTTCAGTTGCTTAGCCCAACCCTGGCCACTAGGAAGGCTATGGTCCATTTCTTTTCTTTTCTTTTCTTTTCTTTTTTAAAGGAAACCTCTAGCACTTTTACGTAGCGGAGCTAGGAGGGCAAGTATGCAGGCAATCTTATTAAAATTCATCTTTCCCTTGAGGAAGGTTCTGGTGGGATTTGTAACCTATTGGGATGACTCTGTTACACAGACAATGATTTCCACTTATTGGATTTATGTCTATCTAAAGTACATATTTGTGCTTTGTCTGCTTATCTACAAATGGGATTAACTACAGTAGACAATCTGCTCCCTTGATGGGCTTCAGCTAACCAACTCATGCATGCATAGCCTATTTATTTCTCACCCAAAGAATAAAGCAAAACAAAATATCATCTGTTCTCAATAGGTCCCTCAGACAAGCAGTTGAGTACAGAGGAGCCATTTCCCTTCTAAAGCCAGTGTCTGTCTGTGCTCATGCACTTGATCATACTCTCTGCACACAGAGCCATTGTGTGAGATCAGACATGATGTGTGTATACAGCAAGTGGTTCATAATAATCTTGACACTGACGCAAAAGTGACTGGGAGACCAGACTGCCCATTTCTCTTGATTTATTCACAATGAGGCCTCTAACTGCCCAACAGAATCCCAGCCCAGGAAACTTCCTTACAAACTGAATGCATATCTAGCCTAATATTATCTCCTGTAGAGAGCCAATGTGGCGTAGTGGTTTGAGCATTGGACTATGACTCTGAAGATCAGGGCTCAAATCTCAGGCATGGAAACCCACTGGGTGACATTGGGCAAGTTACATTTTCTCATCCTCAGAGGAAGGCAAAGGCAAATCCCCCCCCCCCCGAACAAATCTTGCCAAGAAAAACCCTTTATAGGTTGGCTTTAGGGTCATCATAAGTTGGAAACAACTTGAAGGCACACAACAACAACAACAACAACAACAACTCTCTCTCCTATGGCTGGCAGTTGGCTCAGTGATTAAGATCTTTTCCATCACCTTCTGCTAATTTATCATTTTCAACTAAGACTGAACCTGTGGCATTCTACATTCAAAACAGATGTTCTGATGCTTTGCTACAATTCCCTCTCCTCCAAAACTATTGCCTAGGGGAAATAGTTTTCCTCAGGAAAGAGATACGCCTCATATTTTTCCCCTCTTGAAAGAAAAAATAGCTTTCCGGGGCCAGTGTGTAGTAGGAGAAGAAAAGATTTAGCAGCAGCCATCTCCCCCTCCCCAATGTCACCCTTCTGCTCTTGAGTGCAGTCTTTCAAGGCTACTTTTCATTTCCAGACATGTCAGAGAAAAAGAGAACCAGAGGGGCCTACTAACACATCTATCTGCACCTAAAGACAAGGAACATGACTATCTTGTCTCAGCCAGTACGAACCCAAAGGACAGAAGGAGGTAGTAAATCAGTATAGGCAGTATAGTGCCTGAGAGAGCTCCAAAGGAGCACTTTCCTCTGGGTAAAAGCTGAAGCTCATCTTAGCCAAGACCCTGCCTTAGGCAAGTCACACACTCTCAGCCTCAGGGGAAGGTATGGCAAACCTCTTCTGAAATATTGCCAAGAAAATCCCATGATAGGGTCGCCATAAGTCAGAAATGATTTGGAGGCATGCAACAACAACAAGGGAAGGGCAGAGAGATGGGAGCAGTGACACAGAAGTGCCCAGCTGTGAAAGCCATGTTTCCAACCCCCCTTGACACACGCCTTGTTGGCTCTCTAGCCAAAGTGAGGTTTTCAAGACACTAGCCTCAGAAACGGAGCCTCTCCCTGCCTTTCCCCAGCAGAGGAGCCAGGTGAGTGAGGTTGAGAAGCAGGAGATGATGATTTTGGTGGTGATGATGATGATGATGATGATGATGATGAACAAACCTGAGAAAGCAAAGAGACTGACAAGAGCCAACGAATGGGCAGGGGAAGAGTGGGATGGAGAGTGCATGCACAAGAAAGCAAGGGTGAGCACCAGCACAATGTGATGCCATCAATTGGCAGCTGCCTCTGAGGCCAGCTTCCCACTCCCTCCTCCATGGTCTCCCCACCTTTTTCTCCCTCAGTGTCAGAGATATCTGTCTGGAGTGGGGATGATGGGGATTTGTTGGAAGGAGGGGAGAAGGGAGCAAGAGAGAGAGGCAAAAGGAGAACTGGGGAGGGCAGCTCTTAGTTGTCTGCACCTTGTTCATGGTAAGGCCTCACAGTGGTTTTCTCCCATGGCTGGCAGTTGGTGGCAGAAATCTCTGTGGAGCTGGCTACCCTTCAGGAAGCAAGGAACTGATGCTTTCACTGCTGCTTTGGGTAGTTGCTAACTGGTTGCTTGCCTTGCTGGTAAATCTCAGAAAGAGAGAGAAAGGAAAGGAAATAAGATATTCTGTATACTTATTTGCCAGGATGACTAAGGAGCTTATCGCACTGCTAAAATAAACCTTCTTACCTCTCCCAACTTTAATCTTAATTCAGGTGGCATCCAGATATTATCACAGGGATTTTGCCACCAAATCATCACCCACATCCAGCCCAGATCGAGCCTAGGTCCCAGGGGTGCTCAGAGTGCCTCTTTTTGAAACTGGAAGTTTTTTTACTCAAGAAAATGGCCACTGGAGCACCCATGCCACTTGAATTAAGTATGAATTTGAGATTGGTAAGAAGGTTTATTTAGTGGTGTGATAAGATCCTAATTGGGATGCAGTGGCTCAAGCTCCTAATTGGGATGCCATGGCTCTGTTGATTGCAAGATCGGCAGGTTGGCAGTAGGAGGCCCAGGTGCTGCATGATGGGGTGAGCTCCTGTCACTAGTCCCAGCTTCTGCCAACCTAGCAGTTTGAAGGCATGCAAATGGAAGTAGATGAATAGGTACCACTTTGGTGGGAAGGTGAACAGCGTTCTGTGCAGTCATGCCGGCCACATGACCACTGGAGTAGTCTCTGACAACGCTGGTTCTCTGGCTTAGTAACAGAGATGAGCACCACCCCCTATGTTTGGACACGACTTGACAACCTTGTCAATGGGGAATACCTTTACCTAAGCTCCTAATATAAAGTCTTCAGGAGACTCATTTTGGCTTCTAACTTCAGCTGCTTCTTAAAAAGGTAGAAGCAGAAACTTTTTGCTTTAATATTTCAATTATGCTAGTCAAAGCAAGAAATGCAGTAGTTGTGATTATTCACAGCCTTCCAAGATCTAAAACACACTTGCCTGAATGCCATAGATGCTTAAAAATAATGTCCTGGCTTTCTGTTTCTCCACCATCTCTGTATCAATATCACCAATATTGTATTAGTAACACATAAATAGCCTAAAAGGCACCCGATTCTGTTTGATCTTGGAAGCAAAGCAGAGTCAGTCCTGGGTAGTACATGGATAGGAGACCACCAATGAATTCTAGGTGCCGTAGGCTATATTTCAGAGGAAGGAACTGGCAAAAACAATCGCTGAGTATTTCTTGTCTAAGAAAACCCTATGAAATTCATGGGTCACCATAGGTTGACAGGTGACTTGAGGGCACACACATATATGCACACAGAAGATTCTCTTTAAATCTTGTAGAAAAAGCTGCAGGAATGAACTGGTATTCTTCCAGATGAATTGGAGAAAGAAAAGTTCTGGGCACCACAATTCAAGAAGGATATTTACAAGCTGGAATATACAGAGCAGGGGAACCAAAATGGTAAACAGTTTGGAAACTGTGCCCTATGAGGGACATTATAGGACCCGAGTATGTTTAGCCTGAAGAGAAGGTTAAAGGAATCATATGATAGCCCTGTTTAAATACTTGAAGGGATCTCATATTGAGGATGCAGTAAGATTGTTTTCTGCTGTTCCAGAGAATAGGACCTGGAGCAATGGATTCAAACTACAGGAAAAGAGATTTCACTTAAACATTAGGAAGAACTGTCCTTATTCACCAAACACCTACACCAGGGGTAGGCAACCTTTCCCCTTTAAGGGCCGAGGGACTTCAGCTCCCAGAATCCCAGGAACTATTGGCCAACATGGGACTATTGGCCAACATGGCTGAGGCTTCTAGGAGCTGAAGTCCCTCGGCCCTTAAAGGGGAAAGGTTGCCTACCCCTGACCTACACAAACTAGCTGGGAGGGAACCATTAACTGATAGTGCAAACAAAGGCCATAAATTACCAGCAATTGGGAAGCATCTTAGCCTGTGGGAGTCTGTTAGAAGAAAAGCCTTTAACAAAGAAGTCTGAGTCAAGGGAGGCAACAAGAATCAAGGTCAACATGGTCCAAGGGCGAAGAAACCAGGACACCCAAAGTATGAAGTGCAGGAGTCTGAAAACATGTTTCAGGGACAGGAATGATGACAAGGAAACAGGCAAGTTGCTTCCAGCACTCACCTTAAGCAGACTCAGCTCTTAAATGGCCTGACACCAGCTGGCCCTAATCAGAGCTTCCTTGTTGCTGCTTAGCCCACAGCCTGGCTGAGTATCTTTGCTGTATATATTTTTCTCTCCTTCTTGATTGAGGACTTACGACTCCAGCTATGTCCTCTGCCTCATCAGCCGGTGAGTCTTGCCTTTGTCCTGCTGGCTGAGGCGGCAGTTCAATAGGATGAACTGGCTGAGGCTCTTCAGCTGGGAGAACTGGCTGAGGCTGCTCTGCAACAGGGAGAACTGCAGGTTGTTCTCTGTCTGGAAGACTTGCCTCGTCATCAGACTCTTCCTCTGGGTCCCAGTCCTGCAGCTCCTGGCACATGACAAGAATGTCTATGGTTAGAGCTGTTTGACAGTGGAACACACTGCTTTGGACACTGGTGAAGTCTCCTTCTTTGATGGTTTTTAATCAGAGGCTCGATGGCCATCTGTTGAGAGTGCTTTGATTGCGTAACAGGAGCCCTGGTGGCACAGTGGGGAAAAGCCTGTACTGCAGCCACTCACTCACAAACCACAAGGTTGCGAGTTCAATACCAGCCAGGGCTCAGGCTCGACTCAGGCTTGCATCCTTCTGAGGTCACTAAAATGAGTACCCAGCTTGTTGGGGGCAATTAGCTTACAGCTGTAAACCGCTTAGAGACTGCATAGCACGGTATGAAGCAGTATATAAATGAAGCTGCTATTGCTATTGCTATTCCTGCATGGCAGAATGGGATGGGACTTGATGGCCCTTCCAGCTCTAGGATTCTAGAATTCTAGGATTCTAGGATTCTAAGTGCATATCAGATGATGACCTTTTAGTTTATTGTGAACACCTAGATGCACTTCACAAAGACATGTTTAACAGATTTCAGGATTATTTTTTTACTCCTTATAATACCAGACTGGGTTATCCATCCATTTATAGATATCAGCAATGAGGAAACATGAACAATAGAGAAACAGTGGAGTGATTTCACTAAAAAAATGACATTGAGTTGAGGACAATTTTTTAAAAATCATGTCAAGATTTTTGGTTCCAAAAATAAAATAAAAAATTCTGCCTACTACCCTGAACTGTTGGGGGGAAATCAAGATGTACTTTACTGCTTTCCAACATCATTTTTAGTAGAGCAAGGCTTCAGTGCAGTCACCAAGCTTCTTCCCAAACAAAGAACCAGACTGAAAATTACTGAACATGGGGATCTAAGACTTCTTCATAGTGCCTCCCAGCCTGATGTTGAAAAACTAATATCTTTGCACTAAGCACATCCACCTCATTAAAACTATGAAGACCATGTTTTACAGATGAGACATACATTTATTTTTTCAAAATGATAAAAATATTAAATAAATTGTTTACAAAGTTAAGTTTTATTTGTGAAATACATTCACTTATTTACATTTTAGTGCTAGATTGGATTTTTTGAATTTGCTATAGCAGGTTTTTGGGGTGCAAGAGGAACTGATTCAAGAGGGGGAGACAGATCACTGATTCTAGCTGAAACACTGAAAACCACCTTAAACATCCAGCTGGGTTCTGGCCATAGTGTTTTTATTTTTATATAAAGAGGTATGTATGTGGAAAGCTGCATATTTTTCAGATCAGATGTATTTCACAACAAGCTGAAATGGTAGTGATCTAAAAGAAAAGCACCTTGCCCAGAGACTGCCTTTTGGCACATCAAATCAAACACAAATGCAAGTTCCTACTGCAAAAATAGCTTAAATCGTGCCAGTGCCAAACATAAAAGGTTTCTCCCCACCCCCATCTCTTTCTTTCCTCAGAAATGGTGAGTGTTCTTTGTTATAATAATAGATGCAACATTTTTAGAAATATATGCATGGTGGGTGCATGTGTGTGTTTCAGGTTTCACATTTTCCTTTTAAATTGGTTTTTAGTACAGAAAACTATTACTCACAAATAATACAGCAGGAGGGTGACAAGGAACAGATTTCTGATGCTGAGACTGAATAGATCTTCAAACCACAGTCCCACAGCTGAGACTGTAAAAGGAACAAATGCTCTAAAGCAAGTTACCAGCAAGTGATCTAAACTGGACAAACCCTTTGGAAGACCTCATGCCTGCTTCATTATGAGAACCAGTGTGGTCTCTTTCTATTGTGTACTCAACAATAGATTCCTCATTGGATTGATATCTACCGACGTCCATCTCTAGAAAGCCAAAGACTCTGTGTACAGTTTAACTCACCTGTTGCAGCTGTTAGCATTTAGATTCTTTAGCTGTTGGCATGTAGATTCTTATGGCAGAAGGAGTTGATCAGAAATGGCTTCATGAGCTCAGTTTGTAGCCACAGTAAAGAAACTGGCTTATATCTATATCCAGCATTGGATTTATGGTATATTTATTTAATATTTATTTTTTAAAACAAAGTTTTAAAGACATATTTCTACAAAATTGTGATGGTGGAATGCCATATGGTGGTGACAAGTAAATTACCAAAAAAGAGGGCAAAGAAGTACAAGATTTGCCCTAAAATTGTATATGTCAATGTATTATATTGGTGCAAACTTAGGAATTATTAGTTTCATTTAAATAATAATGCATACCATCTCATGTGGTGAAAATGATTACAACCAGGTGATTTATGTGCATGCTCAGTCTTCTGTCCTGTTGTTAATTGCTTATGAGCAACCTCAAGACTTGTCTTCCTTTCTCCCAATGTTTTATCTTTAAACCAGATTTGGGCTCCAAATACAGAACACTTTCTATCAGGCTTTCTGACAGACCTTTAGATAAAAAGTCCCTTCAAGGAAAAGGCTATCCTCTATAAAAGAAAGCACATGGTTACTGTAGTATACAAACAGGATGTTAGAATCAATATAAAAACACATTTACATAGAGAAAGGAGAACAGTTGCACACAAACTATCAACATAATACTGGAGCAAAGGAGATAAAACTCTCAGAGCAGCCAGTGTCTCATAGGTGAATAGATCTGTCTTCACTTGGCATCAGAATGACATTACTCTAGACACACCTAACTTCAGAAAGTACAATGATCTACAGGAGGCCGTCAGATGAGTTCATGCAAACTTCTGTGACAGAAAATGATCAGTACTTCGGTCCCAAGCTGTTTCACATAGCTTGTTCACTCACTGATTTGATCCAAATTGTTTTGTACACACAGAATAGATCAGACTTTCTTGGATGGAATCTATAGTCACATTAATTTGGAGATGAATAGCAGGGTTCATTTCTAAATGGGGGACAAAACAGGATTTTTTAAAAGCTAGTATATAACATTGAATTAGAAAACTCGGGAGACAGGGAATTATCAGAATTAAATCATCCCTTTTTATTGTTAGCTGTCCTCAAATCGAGTTTGACTCATGGCAACCCTGTGGATGAGACATCTCCAAGATCCCCTGTCCTCAACTGCTCTGCTTTGGTCTTGTAGTCTCAGGCCCGTGGCCTCCTGAATTCTAGCCATCTGGCATGTGGTCTTCCTCTCTTTCTACTGCCTTCTACCTTTCCCTGCTTTATTGTCATTTCTAATAAGGCATGCCTTCTCATGATGTGGCCAAAGCACAGCAGCCTTAATTTAATCACCTTGGCTTCTAGGAAGAGTTAAGGCTTGATCTGTTCAAGGACCCATTGGTTTGTCTTTTTGACTCTCCACAGTATCCTCAGCACTCTTCTCCAGCACCACATCTCAAATGACTTGATTTTCTTCCTATCCCCTTTCTTCACTGTCCAGCTCTCACATCCATACATGGTGATGGGGAGTACAATGGATTGGACAATTCTAAATAGGCCATGAAATTCTGGGCAAATAACTTCTGAATTTCAGCAGGTAAGTTAGCAATCTGATGTTTAAGTTTCCCCCCCCTTAATAAATTATGGTAAAGTTACACAGAGGTTTGTTTATTTTATTTGTTTATTAGAGGAACTTGCTAATTGCCCTCCAGGATCCCTAAAACAACTACCAGCCAGAAGTTCTACAGACATGGAATCAGCCTGACTTCCCTTGGGAGGAAGCTCCATAACTGAGGTGCTGCTACAAAGCAAACCTATCTCTATTTCATGGACTCATCAACTTGGATTCTCATGTAGCAAGGCCTCTACTGAGGATCTCAAATTCCTCTAAGAGGAATGATTCTTTTAAATATCCCACAAAAAGGCGGAAGGAAGGGGGAGATAACAAAGAAAAAGAAATGTGGTCCCATCTTTAAGACTAAACAGTTTTTATTTTCACATTACACATGAGCTTTAAGGATGTATTCTCACCCAGTACTCCAACCAAAGAAGTGGGTTTATATCCACAAGAGCTTGTGGGAAAATAAAACCCAGTTAGGGGAGATACAGATGGGCAGCCCTGGGCCACCCCCAGAAGCAGAGGATTGAGGCCTAGGCTACCGGACACCTCGGCCCCGATCCTCCCTTTCGCCACCTGCGAAAGGAGCGCTAAAATAGTGCTCCTTCCGCAAGCCATGAAAGGGGCACTGCAAGAGGCGTGGCGCACCTTTTTGGCGTCTCTTCCAGCTCAGCGTGTCTGGACGCTGAGCTGAAAGGACATCATTGGAGCGGCCGTCGTGTGGATGGGCCATCTCTCCGATGATATCCTCAGGAAGGGGATGGCTGCCCCTCCCCTTCCTGGGATTGAAGACGGTGTTTTTTGCCATCTACATCCCCTCTTAGTCTTTAAGGTGCTGCCACATTTCTTTTTCTTTGTTTTCTCTCCCTTCCTTCCTCCTTTTTATGCTGCAAGAAACCAAGGCTGCTGCCACATTGCAGAATTAATGCAGTTTGACACTGGTTCAACTGCCATGGCTCCATGCTATTGAATCATGGGATTAGTAGTTTTGTGAGATATTTAGCCTTCTCTGTTAGAGAACTCTGGTGCCACAACAAACTACAAATCCCAGGATTCCATAGCATTGAGCCATGGCAGTAAAAGCAGTATAAAACTACATTGATTCTACAGTGTAGATGCAGCCTAACACAGCTACTTCTTTGAATAATATCCCACAGTGTGATTTGACATGATATTAGCTTGCATCAGTGAAAGCTCCACTTAACCCACTGACTTCTGTATGTCATAGTCTGCACAGTCATGGCCCCTATTACCCAGACTCTGTACTTAGACCACTGTTCCACTCAGGAATCCTATTTCTATCTTAGGGCCAGCCTTGTCTCTCAAGGCTTCTTCTACACAAGCTTCCTCGGCAGTCTGGAATGGCCTTTTTCTTCAGGACTTGCCAGATGTTTGAGGCAATCATGAATATGGTATGACCCTCATATCTATGGATTCAGTATCAACGGTTTCACTTTGCTTATTGTACTTGCTAAGGACCTTGAAGTGGTGATATGATACAAGGGAAGGTCATTGAAGTCTGATGGTGTTGTAACAATTTGAGTGCGCAGATAAATCTTCTGGAAGCCTGCTCCCCTCCACTGTGAAATCACCAGCCAGTTGTTTCACTGCTCTGGAATGTAACCTTCCAGCCTCCCAGGAAACAGATCAGAGACAGGTTTCTCCAAAGAGGCACTTTAATTCTTCAGTTGCAATATGTACAAAGAAAAACTATATACAAGCACAAGAACAGGAACTGGAACAAAGACAAAGGCAAAGAACAAAAAGACAAAGAGACCACATGCTGAGGGCTCAGATTATTTATAGACACTTGCCATGCAGTCTCAAAACCCAGCCTCTTCCTGTGACTCCTTCCTGTGTCACGTGGATAATACTTCCAACCAAACATGGTGACCTAATGTGTTTACCACTTGTCTACATGTTCCCAGACATATCCTGACCTTGAACATTTCCTGTGTTGTTTTGTATCCCAGCTGCAGATAACTTTCCCAACTAGTAAGCTGTAAGTGACCTGCAGTACCCTATGTCACTTTCCCACATCTGTACATTTACACACAAATTACATTTTCCAACAGTTGGTTCCAGCATCAGCAGGACAGTAAAACTGATATAAGTTTTAATGCAGATTTTAAAGGAGCCTCCAAGGTGTTGAAAATTGTCTCCAAAATAGCTTTGGCACCTTGGATAGCTCCTTTAAAAACCCAGAGCTAATTCACTACTCCATAGATATCAAAGCCATCAGCCTTTATTGGGGAGGTGGGATTTAGATTTGGAATCCTGTCCAGGTTAGTTTTCTGAAACCTTAAGTCCTCCAGATCCCATCGATGGAGTTTATCACACACATCTTTTAACCTGATCCATGCATGGGATGGGATTGGAATGGGATCAGGCCAAAATGGGGGAGAACAGGTGTTACCACAAACAAAAATGCTGCCACACCACCACCCGACCACCACCTATCCCTGAACCGTGCTTAGCCAGCTGATTTTGCAAGGACAGGGAGCTTCGGTCCTTGCAAAATCAGCCAGCTAAACATGGCTCAGGGATGAGTGGTGGTCAGGCAGCAGCATAGCAGCATTTTCGTGTGTGATAACACCTGTTCCCCCCTGTTCTGGCCTGATCCAATCCCGTGCATAGATCGGGCTAAAAATGCATGTGCGATAAACTCCTTTGTCTAAGGTAAAGAAGCAAATGGTGCTCCACACTGCAAGCCCTGGTGCACAGTACAGAAGGCCACCCATGCTATTTTGATACCCAAAGCCTTGCTGGCTGGTGACTGGGGATAATGGGAGATGTATATAACATATATTGAGGGCACGAGGTTGGACAGAACTGCTTGATGGTATTCATGAATGCTGAGCAGGCCAAGGAGATGGAGTGTTTGTATGTGAATCTAGAGAATTTCCACAGAGGTCTTGGCTCACAAAGAAGTACAATTTTCCACTACTGCTGCTGTCTTTCATCATGTGACTTTGGGTTCAAAAAGTGCTGCATGCATTCTGGGATCTCTCCTGTTAGAAAGTACCATTGAAATGCCAAAGCTTGTTCATTAATAAAAGCAAAAGCTGTTGCAGTGTTTGGGATGAGTGATTCATAGAGAGGAAAACTTCTATTTTCTCCTGTACATTTGTTGGGGGCATTTTAAAAAATACAAAATGTCTCCCTTAAGGCAATGGTGATTTATTATATAAGAATTATGAAAACCAAGAGATAGTGATTAACAGCTTCAATGGGGCCAGGGTGTCACTGTGACTCCCCCCCCCCCCCGGCCTTTTAGGTTAGCTTAAATGTTCTTCCTCCTCATTGTTTCTCTTTGTTATAGTGTTTATTCCAGATGAATATATCGAATGCAAACATCACCATTTGCCTGAATCATACAATTTAGCTAAAGTTTGTTTTGCAGATCATTGCTAAGCATCTGTAGAAATGGAAGAGTCTATGGGCTTGTCTACACCAGCGGGAAAACCCATACTCACTCTGTAGCAACTGCAACCTGGACATGTTCCTCAGGATTCACAGGCAATGTGGGGCTTTTCTCCAAAAATCCAGAGAAAAAAGAACTTCCTTTTACACCACATTTGCATGGAAAATCCAGATAGAAACAAGATATTGGAATTAGCTCATGCTAGCTCATTCAGAGGTCATTTAGGAATCAAGAGAACTACACAAAGAATATCTCAGAATGTCTATTGGCCAAGAGTGGGAAAGATATCAAACACCTTTGTAAGTCTTGTGATACTTGTCAGAAAATGGACACAGTCAAAGACAAGACTAAAGCAGAGCTTTGTCCAATGCCAGTGGTATCACAGCCATTTCAGAGAGTAAGCATGGACATAATAGGACCATTACCTCAAGCAACTCAGAGAGGAAATAAATATATACTTATGGTAGTAGATGATGCTACAAGGTATCCAGAAGCAGTAGCATTATAAAATATGGAAACAACTATAATAGTGAATACCTTAATAAACATTTTTTGTAGATTAGGATTCCCATGTAAAATAATTTCAGATTTGGGGAGTTCTTTTACTTCCAAGATAATGCAAGAACTATGGGAAGTTTGTGGAATTAAATATCTGACTACAACAGCTTATCACCCAGGTAGTAACGGGCTTGTGGAGAGATTTAACGGGACTTTAGTCAGAATGATAAAGGCATATATAGCAGAGAATAAAAATGGTTGGGATAACAAACTTCAACATCTTTTATTTGCTTATCGAGAAGTACCTCAAGAAAACCTTGGTTTTAGTCCATTTGAACTATTGTTTGGTCACAAATGGAGAGGACCTTTAGATCTTATTTGACATCAGTGGGAGGATCCGGTTGGAAAAGAGCCTGAAGATGCAGTGACATATGTACAGAACATGATGACATCTTTAAATGAAGCTTTACAGTGTGCAGGAGAGAATTTAAAGACTGCTCAAAGTAAACAAAAGAGTTGATGCAATAAGAAAGTAAGAAATAGAGACTTTCTACCAGGAGATAAAGTTTTGTTTCTTCGACTGGTGAAAGGAAATAAACTACAATACTCATGGACTGGTCCAGTTCTGATTTTCAAAAGAACCAATGATGTGAATTATATAGTGGACTTGAGAAATAAAATTGGTTGTAAATTGGTTCAAGTTAATATGTTAAAACACTACCAAAGAAGGGGAAATTTGGTACTATATGCCATCAAAGAGGCAAAAGAAGAGGAAATTCCAATTCCAAATTGGGAACCTGAAAAAATTTGGGGAGGAAGTGCACAAGAGGTTACTCTTGACCCTTCCCTTACTTCTCATAAAAAGGAAAAAGTAATTGGCCTGATAAACAAACATAAGAACATCTTTTCAAATCTCCCCGGTAGAATAAAAGGAGTGTACCATCATATTAGAACTGGAGATGCTAATCCCATTGTTACTTCTTCATATAGAGTAACTGGTCATTTGGCTGATAGCATTGCTAGAGAAATAGAGGTGATGCTTAAAATGAGGACAATTAGACCATTGGAAAGTCCTTGGGCTTCGCCTGTAGTATTGGTCAAAAAGCCTTATCATACCATCCAATTATGTGTAGATTATAGGCAATTTAACAAAGTAACTCAGACAGATGCTTATTCCATGCCTAGGTCTGAAGATTTAATTGAGAAAATGGGTAGGGCTCAGTATATTACTACTCTCAAATTAACCAAAGGTTATTGGTAGATCCCCATGAGTCCACAGGATCAATAAAAATTGGCCTTCATTACCCATGTAGGAATCTCTGAATTTACTGTATTACCTTTTGATTTAAAGAACACTCCATCAACTTTCCAACATTTAGTGGATAAGATATTGGCTGGTTTAAGACATTGTGTAGTGGCCTATATCAATGACATTGGGGTGTTTAGTAATTCATGGAAAGAACATGTGGGACATCTAGCAGAAGTCTTAGAGAGAATTAAAAAGAGTGGTTTAACTGTTAAAAGATCTAAATGCCATATTGGAAAAAATGAAAGCTGGTACCTAGGTTATGTGGTAGGAAGTGGAAACATCAAGGCTGAAACTTCAAAAGTTGAAGCTATAATTAATTGGCCGAATCTAACTTTGAAAAATGGTGTCAGAGCATTTTTAGGATTGGCAGGTTATTATGGGAAGTTTATTCCTAACTTCAGTACTATTAAAAGTCCTTTATCCAATTTGACAAAGAAGGATAAATGTGTTAAAATCCAATGGCTGGAAAATTGTAATAATGCCTTTAATAAATTGAAACAATTGATGACTACTGCACCCATATTGGTGGATCCAGATTACTCAAAAACTTTTGTGGTAACTACTGATGCCTCCAATGTAGGAATAGGGACAGTAGCAAGCCAAGAAGGTAAAGATGGTCAGTTGTACCCAGTGTTGTTCCTAAGTAAAAAGTTGTTCCTGAGGGGAAAGCAGTTGGCAACTATTGAGGAAGAATGTATGGCCATAGTCTGAGCCTTAAACAAGTTAAAACCATATTTGTGGGGGAGAAGATTTATGGAAAGAACAGATCATTCTCCCTTATGTTGGCTGAATCACATGAAAGATAACAATGGCAAATTACTGAGGTGAAGTCTAATACTCCAAGATTTTGATTTTTCGATTAGTACATGAAAGGCAAAGATAATATAGTGGCCGATAGTTTGTTAAGGCAGCCTGAAGATCTGTAAGCAGGGAGAAATGTTGTGTGAGTAAGAGTAATAAAGTAAGTAAAAGGAATGTATTATATATTCAAACAAATGTTATATAATGTTATGATTAGTTTTGATGTAAAAGAGTAAGTATAAAACTTAGTAACTGGTTAGAGAAAGGTTCTCATTGACACACGCAACCTGAAAAGGAGCTTGTATGTGTCAATGACATTTTTAAGGGGGGAGGTGTATGGAGAGCAGGCAGAATTATACCAAGCTAGCAACAGCCAATCAGAAGTTATTTGATGACAGACAATAGAGTTGTGGGCTGCAGGTGAAAAAGAAGTCCATTGCTGACAGTTGGAGTCAGGCCAGGTCTGGATGTGTGAGAGTCCAGGAGTGAGGGACTGTGAAGGAAAAGTCCAGTAGTGAGAGACTTAGGGCTGATGCAGACCAGCATTTTAGGCCAGCCTGGGGGCAGAATTGGGGTGGGGTGACCGCACGCTGGCCGCCCTGATGCCATGCACCCATTCACACAGCACATGGCATTAGGGCACCCTCTTGGCACAGCGTGCGCACAGGCTGTGCCAAAAGGACACAAAAAAGCCACGGCAATGGCTCTAAGGGTGGCTTTTTGTGCCCCCCAAAAGAGTGGCATTTTGCCACTCTTTGGGGGGTGGCAAAAAGGAGAATCAGGGCCTTTTTGCCACTCTTTGGGGGGTGGCAAAAAGGAGAATCAGGGCCGCGGCATGTGGCTGCTGCGGCCCCTATCCACCGCTCCCAGGGGCAGCCCAGAGCCACCCCAAACAGGCCACTTGCATCAGCCCTTAGTTGAATATAGCACTCCAAGTGAGGGAGTTGCTGATATTTGATATCATGAGGGATATAGTTATGCTATTACAGAAATAAGGTTGAAAGGATAACCATTAATAAGGACGATGTGAGGGTCCTAATGAATAGGATCTGGTGTTCTCTAGATAGAGAGCAGTGTAACAAAGTGTAACACAAAGTGTAACAATAAAAAGTGCCTATACCAGCTAAATAAGTGAAACATTGTTAAACCATTATTAAAAGTTTTATTGTTGTTTGAATACAAGCTTGACCGAACCTGGAATCTTTATCCACACTACTAACAAATATAGAAACCAAGTTTGGGGATTAAACCCATAGATATAAATAAAAGTGGTCTGGCACATGATAATTTGGTGGCAGCTATGGGATAGTAAAACCCATAGGGCTGTCTTCTGAGGGGGGGAGAAGTTAGATGAAGAAGTGGCTCTTCATACTCTGTCTCACAAAATCCTCGGATCTGGAGTTTCATGAGATATTTAGAGGTCTCAACCATAAAGGTCCAGTGCCTCCCAAAACTACAAGCCCCAGAATTCAATAGGAGGTTGCCATGGCAGTTAAAGCAGAAAGTAGTGCTATATTTATGTGGTGCGAATGAGCCCCTGGATTAGAATTTTGTCCTAAAGAATGATTTTGTGATTGTTCATGTTCTGTGAGGGCCAATATGGTTAAATTTTTAGAATGTCCTATTAGGACCAGGAAGATCTGAGTGTTCTGCCTCACAATGTTGTTGCCAGAAGAACAACAATGGGGACAAGAGTAGAACTTCCTCAACAACTTAGTGGAAGGGTGGTAGAAAAGGATTTTTTAATGAGGAGGAGGAGGGATTGTTTCTAAAAGTCTATCTGAAGGCTAAAGTTTTGGGTCTATAGCCATTTTCTGCAGTGCACCTACTCTGATTATGTAAACTCTTCTCTCCCTTCTCTCTCCCTCTCTTTTGAAAGTGCTATAATAATTTTATACTATTTTCTTTATCCATATTTATGAATCAATAAGACAGTAAGGTACAATTCTGTAATATGAAATAAAGGAGCAGTGGATAAAACTATAATGTAAAAAGAGTACACAGCAGGAATCCTTAGAAGGCATTAATTCTAAAGTGGCATCAAGGCTATAATTGGAGGCTATCTTTCACAAATGTGGCAGTACAAAAACAATGGGGAAGCGGGGGGGGGGGGGGCAGGGAGAGAGATAGAGACCATAAAGCTGAACTATCATGGGGAAGCTCTATGCAGGATTGTTAATGAATGTATAACTTAGAGCGGGAAACTGATTCAGGTTATAAAAGGGATTAAGAGCAAAATACCCTCACCCTGTGGCACCTTGGAGCTCCTTCATCATTGAGGTGGTGAATCTACTTTAGGTTTTAGTTTGGGCAGGTCTTTCTTGCCTTGGATATTTGAACATTCTTGGAAAAAATACAGACCACTGCTTTAAAAAAAAAAAACCTTCCCAGAGGAAATCAAGAGAAAGTACAGTTGGTCCTCCATATCCATGGATTCACAGATTCAACCATCCACAGCTTGAAAAATTCCTCCCTCCAAACAAAATCCTGAAACTATTTTGGGGCAAAGGTGCAACATATTGGACAGCTCTTATAAAGTTTAGAATAAAACCCAAAGTTGATTCACTGGGACCACTGAAATGTAAGCCACCAGCAACTCACTCTGAGATTCTTTCACTTAACCCTAGGCAGTAGCAGCTGATGGCTCCTGTGTTAAGAAGCAGTGAATCTGACACCCAGCCTTTACTTGAGCTTTCCAAGGTGCTAAAGCCTGGCTCCAACCTAAGCCCAGCATCTTGGCTAGTTCCTTTAAAGCTTAGCCTAAAAGCTGAGGTCGATTCATGTTCCATTGACATGGAAGACACCAGCCACCAGTGTCTTTCAGGATACTATAAGCTATAAAGACCTTAAGCATGGCTTTCCACTTTGCTCTCCCCCTGCTCCCACAGGTCCCAGATTTTCATTTTCAATAGGTTGCTGTCCTTCCACAGCTACTGAGTGTGTTCAACTTCTTGTTTGGCTGTCTTTTGCAAGGTGGGGATACCAGTCCAATGGTTTTTGAATACATCTATAAGCTTCAAAGTTGACCTCAGCTGATGCTAGCCTGTTGTCCTGCTTCAATACAATCCTATCAGACTCATCTTGCTTGTTAGTGATTAATGGAAAACCCAGGCTACCCAAAATCCCTGGTAGCTGATCACTTCCATGTCAACTGCCCTGGTTTTTACTCTGAGCTGTAACAAAGCTGTTACCCCAAATAACACACTATCCTTCAATTAGGTTCAGTGCCTGGTTTGTTGTAGTTAACTGCCCTCAAGTCAATCTCGAATCATGGCAGCCCTATGGATGAGACATCTCCAAGACCCTCTGTCCTCCACTTTTCTGCTTAATTCCTGCAACCCCTTAATACCTGTGACCTCCTTAATAGAGTCCATCCATCTGGCATGTGGCCTTCCTCTCTTACTTCCCTCCACCTTTTCCCGGCATTATTGTTTTTTCCAAAGAGTCCTCCTTTCTCATGATGTGTCCAAAGTACGACAGCCTCAGTTTGGTCATTTTGGCTTCCAGGGAGGTTTCTGGCTTTATCTGCTCTAGGACCCATTTGTTTGTCCTTTTGGCTGTCCATGGGATCCTTAGCACTCTTCTCCAGCACCACATCTCAAAGGAATTGATTTTCTTCCTATCTGTTTTCTTAACTGTCCAGCTCTCACATCCATACATGGTAATAGGGAATACAATGGCTTGCATGATTCTAACTTTTGTGCTGAGTTGTATACCTTTGCATTTTATAATCTTTTCTACTTCTTTCATAGTTATCCTCAATCATTCTTCTTCTTCTGATTACCTGACTGCAGTCCCTATTTCTATCAATGTTTGATCCCAGGTATGGGAATTCTTTTACTCTTTCTATTTCTTCATTGTCTAGGTTGAACTTGAGAAGGTCCTCAGTGGTCTTTATTTTTGTTTTCTTTATGTTCAACATTAATCCTGCCTTAGCACTTTCTTCTTTGATCTTCCTTAGAAGGTGTTCCTGGTCTGTGAGGTTTTCTGCTAGTACTATGATGTGATCTGCATATCTTAGATTGTTTATATTCCTTCCTCTTATTTTCACTCCTCCTTCTTCTGTGTCCAAGCCTGCTTTTCTTATAACATGTTCTGCATACAAGTTGAACAGATAGAGTGAAAGGATGCAGCCTTGTCTGACTCCTTTGCCAACTGGGAACCATTCTGTTTCTCCGTGCTCTGTTCTGACAGTAGCCTCTTGTACAGATTCCTCATCAGAATTATCAGATGTGTTGGTACTCCCATGTCTTTAAGGGCATTCCATAGCCTTTCATTATCTATGCAGTTAAAGGCTTTGCTATAATCTATAAAGCATATGCTGATTTTCTTTTGGAACTCCCTGGTGCGCTCCATTAGCCATCATATATTTGTGATCCCTGGTGCCTTTTCCTTTCCTGAACCCTGCTTGGACCTCTGGGATTTCTCTCTCTATCTATGGTTGGTGTCTATGTTGCAGTATTTTGAGCATAATTTTGCTTGCATGGGAGATTAGTGCTATAGTTCTATAGTTGCTGCAGTCTCTTGTGTCTTCCTTTTTGTGGATGGGGATGTATATTGATTGTTTCCAATCTGTTGGCCATCGTTTTGTTTTCCATATCTGTTGGCATATGTTAGTTAGCACTAGAATTGACTCTGTGCCTGGTACAATTCCCTTAAAGTTTGGTCTAAAACCCAGAACAGATTCACTGTCCCACTGACATAGGAGCCACCTGTTGTCAATGTCCAAGATCCAAAGTGGGAAAGAGTTTTGTTTTCTTTATGTTTTCTATATGACCTCCAAAAAGGAAATTGTTTGTATGTAGTTTGCATAACCTAATGTATATGGGAACATGCAGATACAGAAATAATTACTATCATTTAAATAAAAATACAATACCTCTTGCTTGGTGACTGATCTGTGTCCCTGGTCAGCTTGCTGCTGGGTATTGATGAGCAACTTGAAGACCTCCTGCTTTGCTCTCCTTGTTTCTGGTTCTTCAGCTTTTAACCAGACGTGGCCTTTAAAATGGAGGAAAATGCCTGGGAGGTTGTGTTATGTGACAGTCTATTCAAATAAAAGACTGTGCTCTGAAGAACAGGACATGGGACCATCCTAGCATTGATGAGGGTTGGGATCCAGTCCAAATTACCAGGGCCTGGCAGTCCAGAAGAAGGCCTGGGACCAGATTATGTTCACATCTGTTTTTTTGTTTGTTTGTCTGTTTGTTTGTTTTGGTCATATCATTATTTGTTCATTGGTTTTGACGTCTAAAACTAGTGAATTTCAAAAGAAATAATGATATGCAAAATTGGAAATCCCATATAAAGAATGTTACCCAGTCCACCAGGGGCTCAAAATTGGTGCCAAGTGGGCAAGAAAAGGAAACCAGACTCTTTAGGAGTTGTTCTCATGGCTACCAAGTGAAATAGCTTGATTGGGGAGTAAAGGGGGAAAGTCTTCCTGCCTCCAGGCTATTCCAGGCACCGGTGGTGGTGGTGGTGGTGGTGGTGGTGGTGTGCCTTCAAGCTGTTTCTGATTTATGATGGTCTTAAGGAGAACCTATCATACGTGTTTCTTGGCAAGATTTGTTCAGAGGAGGTTTGTCATTGCCTTCTCCTGAGGCTGAGAGAGTGCGACTTGCCCAAAGCAACCAAGGGGTTTCTTGACCAAGTAGAAATTCGAACCCTGGTCTCCAAAATCACAATCCAACACTGAAGCCACTACACCACACTGGCTCTTCTTGAGTAACAATAGGGGGATTTTAAAAAATGTCACTGGGGCCAGAACCCACTCTCAGTGGCCCTAGTCACTTTGTGGAGAGAAACGAGGGGCTCCTTTTATAGAAGGAAAAGGGGGAGAGCATTCTGGAATGTTAAGAGAGGAAAACAATAAAGCAGTGAGAAGAGAGTTAGGGAGGAAGAAGAGGAAACAGATGTGAAATGGAGCACTGCCTGAGGATTACTAAGGAAGCAAAACAAAAAACAAAAAAACAAAGCCAGGATGCTACTGAGAGAAGTGAGGAAAAGAAAGAACAAGAAGACATGCATTCACTCCTAACTCGCCATCCGCACTAAGAGGGCCATTCATTCATTCCTTCTTGTGTCCCCTCGTGTAGAGCAACTGACTTTGCTAAGGGTGGTCCTTTGTCCTCTGGGAATGAGTCACTTCTTGGCCTAACTCCCATCCACACCCTCTCCAGGTACTCTCCATTTCCTGCTCCATTTCATCCCTTTTCTGTTTTGCTGTCGCTACCTAGGAGTTTATCACACAGGGTTTATCCCATGCAGAAACAGGATTGAAAATGGGAAAATCCCACAAAAGTGGGGTCATTTTCACACAACGTCAGGGGCACTGAGCATTAACACGAAAATAACCTGCACTAAAAGTGGACAAAATCGGCCTCTTTTTACTTTCGGCCAATTTTGTCCACTTTATTTTCACATAAATGCTCAATGCCCCTGATGAGTCTGAAAACGATCCCACTTTTGCTGGATTTTTCCAGGATTTAAATCCCATTTCTGCATGCGATTTAGGCACTTAGCCTCCTGTATGATAAACTCCATAAACCTTTTGATTCTTCCCTCTTGCAGTTCTATGAAAAGCAACTCTGAAGTGTGGAGGCAGTTCACAATTCCAGATCTTTCCTAAAAGTCACACGCATGCTCATCTGAAAAAGAAAAATATAGAACAAGTCAGAGAGCTGCACCCAGTTCATATTTCAACTTGTCACAGTCTGCAGATGCACAGTGGGGGTGTCGCATTTGTAAGATGAGGCAATTTCTAGTGTGAAACCAGAAGCAGCTACTCTTGGGGTGTTTCTAAAATACTCTTCAGTTTATGACAGCTTGCACTGTCATGCAGATAAGCATGACATTAAGACGCAGCCTTTCTTCCACACAACTGTGTTCCTGTGTCTCAGAGCTGTTATTGCTGTCCTTCTCTGGAAGGAAGAGACTCTGAGCTGGACTTGGAAAGAGCTGGCAAGATAAAGACTGGGGGTATATATGTAGGCAGCTAGTGTATGTATATTCCCAAATAAGGTAAAGTATATGGTTGAGGGCACTGTAGACATGTTTTCCAAACTCTCAGACAGGGAAGTTGGACTGGCTGTGGCAGAAACAGAATTAAAGAACTCAAAATTTCCTGTTCTTTTTTCTCCTCTCCACTCCTTTTGAGTACCTTGTGGCCCCAGGTGTTCTTAGACTGCTACTCCCATCAGCATACCCAAGGATATGGAATGGTGAGAACTGCAGTTCAAAATGTCTGGAAGGCGACACACCACCTATCCTTTCTTTAGTCCCCCTTTCCATCTCAGATCCTCAGAGAAGTACTTGCAAGGGAAGGTTGTTGTTGTTGTTGTTGTTGTGTGCCTTCAAGTCATTTCCAACTTATGGCAATCCAGGGTTCAATTCTTCATTTGGCCATGAAACCCATTGGATGACCTTGGGCAAATCATATGCTCTCAGCCTCAGGGGATGGCAATGGCAAACCTCCTCTGAACAAATCTCATCAACAAAACCCTGTGATAGGGTTGCGACAAGCTAGAAATGACTTGAAGGCACACAATACACACACACACACAAGGCAAACTAATCATGGGGTTTTCAAAGGAGCTTTTCCATTGCCTTCCCCTGAGGCAGAGAGCATGTGCCTTGCCCAAGGTATGAGAATGCAATTTTGAAATATTTCATGATGAATCAGAGGGGCTTAGCCTTGGATGATAACAGGAAGTCTTGGGATAGCTGACCACGTAGTCTTCTGATCCAGTCCCATCCAATTTTTTGTGCATGGTTCTCTACTTTTCCTTTCCCACTTCATACCATAACTTGGAAAGTAGCTTGTTACAAGTAATTAATTCTTATTCCCTTTTACAGTATTTGGAAATTATCTCGTTGTTGGGCACTTTCACACTCCGTGAATAAATCACTATGAAGCACTTTATTTGCCATGTTTTCATCCCATGGAATCCTGAACCTGGCAATTGAGAGATGAGTCTTTCCTCTGATAGTTCCTTTAGTGCCTCTGACCAAACTACAAAGCCCAGGGACCATAGTAGTTAAAGTTGAATGATAGCACTATACAGTTGGCCCTCCACATTTGCAGCTTCAACTTTTGTGGATTTGATTATTTGCGCTTTTGATTAATACGGTTTCTCTAGGAATCTCTAGGTCCTCTAACACAACTCTGCAAGAAGTTGACCACAGAGTTGTGCTGAAGAATCTAGAACTTCTTAGAGAAAATACTTTTCTAGGCATTTGTAGGTCCTCCAGCATGATTATATGATTAACTTCTGGCAGATGTTGACCACAGGGTTGCACTGGAGGACCTGGAGATTTCTAGAGAGATGTTGTCTCAGATTAAAAGAATAGTGGTGTGGGTTTTTTTAATTGTGTTTTTTCCATATTTACGGGGGTCCTTCACACTTAATCCCGGACCACTGTAATTCTGTAGCATGAAAGCGCTCATCATTAATCCTCACAATCAGTGCATTGGTTTTTGTGGGTTTTTTGGGCTGTGAGGCCGTGTTCTAGAAGAATGTATTCCTGACTTTTCACCTGCATCTGTGGCTGGCATCTTCAGAGAATCTGCAGATGCAGGCAAAACAACAGGAACACATTCTTCTAGAACATGTCCCATAACCTGAAAAAGCCACAAAAACCTATGGATGCCAGCCATGAAAGCCTTCAACTTCACATCAATCAGAGCATTATTTGCATCATTGCAATGGTGCCTGTGTGGTATAGTAGTTTGAATGTTGGACTACAACTCTGGAGACCACGGTTCAAATTCCTGCTCAGCCATGGAAATCCACTGGGTGACCATGGACAAGTCACATTCTCTCAGTCTCAGAGGAAGGCAAACACCCTCTGACTAAATCTTGCCAAGTTAGGGTACAATGGACATCATATTGTATAGGAAGAGAGGGATGTAAACCCTTTGCAGTACTTAACGTTTTCCAAACAGCCCTCCCCAACTACCCCACAAAAAGGGTAGTTAGGAGTTATAGGAGTCCTCCATTTTGACTGTTCAAATATCAGACTTTTCTAGTCTTCTGTATCTATTGTGTTGTCAAGTCTTTTCTAGTCTAGTATGCCAATATTTTCACTTGCTACTGATTTCAAAAATACCCTCAAAAGAGTAAGAGGTTCTGGCTTTCCAAATATGGTAGTGTCAGTGAGAAGTACCTTTGACACTCCTAGAAGTAAGTAAGGCAGTGATGTTCAAACACCATATAATCAATCAATCAATCTCTCTCTCTCTCTCACACACACACACACACACACATACACAATCATCCTGAAATTCCAGGTCTGCTAACATGGAAAAATATAAATATCTACACTCAATATCATGCTCTTGTCCAGCACTTTTTGTGTGGATACATGCAAATGTCTACAGGATTTCAGAAGACTAAGAGAGCTCCATTTTGGTGGAAGATATTTCTAGAGGGTTTCAAACCAGCCTTCCCAAGCTGGGACCTTCCCATCAATCTTGCATAGCCTGATCAACAATCTGGACAATCAGGAGGTTGTAGCCTAAAACATTTGGAGATCACATGCTGAGACAAGGTTATTTTAGACCTTTTTATTTTATGGCAATCCACATTTCACACACAGCTCTGTCTCGTATCAACCATTCCAGCAGTATTTCTGAGCTGCAGTACCTCTCATGACAGATCCTGAATCATATTGATCATAGTAATGGTGTATCTGCCTGCTTGCCACCATAGTGGGGCATCCACAGAAACCCAGAGCCCCTAAACTGGTATAACTGAATTATGGGGGTGTTTGTGCTCTGAATAACTGAATGAATAGTTGAAGCTACTGACATTTCAACTGAAATTGATTGAGAATGTGTTAACATCAAACATAAGAGTGACTGGATTCCCAAGTGCAGGTGACACTGAAAATATTAATGATCTGATGCAAGCTAACACCCAGAACCATTAAAATCTGTCATCTCTATGGACCTGTTAAAAATCCTCCTTCTGACTGTTCTGAAATGAACAGTCTTTACAGGCTTATTAACTTGCATCTCAGCCAAGCATATACACAATGACTTATGGGGGTTGCAGACTGCCAGAAATAGTGCAAACTGAGTCCACTTTTAGGGTTAGGGTTAGTGCTAGGAAATCATGGGAATTGTTTTTTGTGTTTTTTTTTCTGAGAAATTGAGCCTTCTCTGTCAGAGAGCTCTGATGTCACAATAAAATACAGTTCCCATGATTCCCTAACCCTAACCCTAACCCTAAAAGTGTACCCAATTTGCATTATTTCTGGCAGTCTGCAACCCCCCTTAATCACTCTTTCTACTTGAATGAAATCAAAGTTTCAAAAATCTCGTGGAGCTAGATGGTCATGCAATGGGTCCATTTGCAGAGAAGTTTTATTTTCAAAGATGTAAATATGAAGGCAATCTACACTAGCTATCCACTTGCTCAGAGAGAAATAAACCTATTCCTCCTTTCTGAGGTTCAGACCTCAATAAGAAGTCTGTACATAGTTTGGGGTCTCTTTTTGACATTGTGGTACCTGGTGAAGGCCAGGGAATGGCAGCAACAATGTCTTTGCTAAAGCCCCATTTGGAGCTGTCAGACCTAGTTAAAGGAACCTGTTTACTAGTTATCTCCAAATTGGATTGCTATAATGCACTTTGCATTGAGCTGCCTTCAAGCCTAGCTGGAAAGCTTCAACAGGCAGAAAATGTGGCTGCCAAAGTGCTGATGGAGGCCAGAAAAATTCACACTATGTGATACTTCTTATGCACTGATGACATAGGTTAACAATTTGTTTCTGGTTTGATTTCTGATTATTACCCTCGGATCTTTAAATAGTTTAGAACTAGCTTACTTGAGACTGCATTTATTTATCTATTTTTATTCATTCATTAGTTTGTTTGTTTATTACATTTTACCTTTCCACAAATTAAAAATACAATTCAAGACAGCTCTAATGAACTCCATTAGAAATAAATAATAAAATCTAATAAGAACATTAAACACAGAAAGAGTTTAAAAGGCCGGTTTGAACAGATGTGTCTTTATACCTTTCCTAAAAACAGCAAGAAGCCTGTATCATGCTATCTCCATTTGCAAGTCACTGGCAGTGGTTCTGATCATGTGGCCACTGGTTAAAACAGCTAGACTGTCAAATACAAGGGACAGTCCCTCAATTGTTGAACTCCCTGCCATTTTTTGTATTTTTCACCTATTAAAATGCATTTGTTCAAACTGGACTTTAAAAAAAATGCAATTTTCACATCAACCCATGTGTTCCACTCTCAACAACCCCCAACTCTGTGGCAGTTGTGGTGTTTTTGTATATTTATCTGTGCTTATATACATGCACAGCTGGGAACCTTTGGCCCTTCAGAGCTTGTTGGACTGGAACTCCTTTAAGCCCTGGGCAACACAGCCAATAAGAGCCAGCTGGGTGTAGTGGTTTGAATGTTGGACTCTGGAGACCAGGGTTCAAATCCTGGCTCAGCCATGTGAGCCTGCTGGGTGACCTTGGGCAAATCACCTGCTCTCAGCCTAAGGGGAAGGCCATGGTAAACCTCCTCTGAACCCATCTTGCCACCCAAACCCCATGATAGGTTTGCCTTAGGCCGGGTCACTGTAAGTCTGAAACAACTAATGGTACACAAAAACAACATAGTCAAGGGGCAGGATGATGGGAGTTGCAACCAGAAAACATCTAGAGGGTCATATAATCTCCAGCCTTGTGTCACTGCTTGAGTCCTTTCTCCCTTCACAGAAATCAGAGCTACCTGCGAATGGAATGACAGTAAAGTGTCTTGTTGCCACCTCTTTAAACAGTCTGCCGTTTTAATGGCATGTAAGCTGCTTTGGCATCCTCTGAAGAGCAGGATAAAAATGCCTAAAATACATAAATAAATCCATCAGAGCTAATCTATTGGGGGCTGCATGCCAGTAATGGGTGGGGTCAGAGCCCAAAATAGACAGTGTTTGAAACACTACAGAATTGAGAAGTTCTCTCCTCTCCCTTTCTCCCACCTATCACTCTATCCTTGCAGACCTGCAGGAGATAAGGGCCATATAAAACTAGGAAAGATATTTCATGACTTAAGAGATCAATTTCTTTTCCCAAATGATTAAGCAGACAACTGAACAAAGGGCTGACCTACTGTTGCTCTCAATCTTTTGGGAAGAGAATGAGAGCTTGCCTCACAAAGATCTGCTAGGAATACAGCAAAAGACCTCTAGGGCTGAAATAGCCAAACAGTAGAAATTGTCACAGAATTTGCTATTAGGGGCATTGCAGAACAGAGTGTGAACAAGAGCCCTCTTGGAAAAGTCTAACCTGCTAAATGAAATATTACAGAGGACAAAGAGATGCAGACATTTTTGAAGTGGTTTGGTTTCCATTTATTTCATTTATTAATCCAAAAAGAATGTCATGTGGTCATAGGGCCACTCAGTAATACAGTCCAACCCGTGCAGAGATGGGATATATGAAAGAGCTGCACAAATCTTGAGAAGCTATAAATTGACTACAGACATTGGGTCTTACCTGATAAATAATGTACCTAGATTTGTTTGTACCAGCCATAATGCCTAGATGTAAAAAGCCTCTCTCAGCTGATCACTTTGCTGATCCTAAAAGCACTACCAAATGCCTCAAATATAGCACTTTTCCTTTTTGGCACAATGCAAAGATGGCCTCTTAATTTTCTTTTTAATTTGTTCATAATCCTTTCTATATATTATTCCTTACAAGGATGCCTTGTAAGGCATAAACCACAGCGATGATGCTCCAAACTGTGCAACCTAGAGGGGAAGAAACAGTTGGAATGATGAATAGACTTTTCATGCACAGCTCCTATATTTACAGCTTTTGCAGGCACAATGCTATTTGGATGGTATTAAGAAAACAGGGAGAATTCTGATTTGGTTTACTTGATTTTTAAAAAAAAATACTGCAATTTGATCATTATTATCATTACTTGATAAGCATTTATTACTAATCCCTTCTTTAAATATGCAAGATGGGGGGGAGGGTGATGAGATTTTAAAAATGTGTTTGTGGGAGAAACTGAGATGGAAAAATTCAGGTCCAGGGCTTAAGTTAAAAGTCTGAATCCCTTACTTATGTTGGTGCTAAATGTAGATTGCCACCTCATTTTTTCTATGAGACTTCTCACCTTTAACACATAGGGCAAGTGGGTACCAGGTGGCTCTCTCCATGCTGGGAATAGCTATGGCAGCTAAATTTGGCTGGTGTAGGTGGGAATAATTTTGTTGCAATCTAGTTCCAAAAAGAATTCACCAAAGTTCATACATTTCTTCACATTTGGGACAGAAAGATTTTTGTTCAAAAATATGAACCATGGAAAAAGTCCTCAAATGCTCCTAATACCAAGTTCTGTGACAATTTCCACTGTTTGTCTATTCTAGCCCTGGATGGTGTTGCTGTAATCCTAGCAGATATTTGTGAGGTAAGCTCTCATTCTCTTCTAAAAAGATTGGCCATCCCTAATGCTTCATCTGTTGAGAGCCAGTGTGATGTAATGGTTTAAGTGCTGGACTATGATCCTGGGAATCCACTGGGTGGCCTTGGGCAAGTCACACTGTCTCAGACTCAAAGAAAGATAATGGCAAACTCTCTCTGTACAAAGCTTACCAAGAAAAACCCATGACAGGATTGCCTTATGAGCACCATAATTTGGAAATCACTTCAAAGCACACAATAACAACAATGCTACATTTGTCAAAATACTTGGGCTTGAATCCAGAATTGCTCTTTCATGAATGAAAGAGTCTTATTCCACAAACAGAAGGTCCTTTTGATCTGTTAGAGCCTCCCAGCTTTCATTTGCAGAAGGGGAATCATGTTCTTCACCCAATTCTCCTTTCCACCTATAAGACCTGATACCAGTTTCCACAATATATAGTATTCATCACAAATTCCACTATTGAAAATAAGAGCATTTTTCATGGCCCACCCCTACTTCTACTAGTGAAAACATGGTGGAAATAAAGTAAGACAAAAAATAAACACATGCATGCAACACATGTTTGGAATTCTGCTCCTGGAATTACTTGCCTAAATACAATTATTCATCTCAGTTAGACCAGATCTATTGGATCAATAGAAGCTACACAACACTTAGGGGGCATTCACACTTACTTTTTTGTATCAAGGAAATCTTGATCTCCGCGGTGATGCAATACCAGATTGATGTTCTCACTACAGAGACACTAAATTTTACATCCCTGAATCTCTCCAAGGCAATTTAAAGCACCTTCCCATTCACACTAGCACCCACTGGAGAGGAAATGGCACCATCACCATTTCCTGTACTGCTGCCATGAGAACCGGATCATTTCGGTAGCATATTCTATCAAAGATCCGGATCACTCTAGCACTTTTAAAAAGTGGGATCTGGTCTCAAATGCACCAGGTGCCACCCCCTGCAAATGGTGCCAGGTGTATTCGGGGCCAGTCTGAACATCGCGGAAATATTTCTGTAGTGTGAATGGGGTCATAATTTTCCAAGTTCCCATCAATGGCTCTAGTTGGGACTAATAATTTCAGCCTCTAGATCCAAGTCAATGCAGTCTGTCAAGCCAATGTGACTATCGTATTCCCTGTATTTCTGCTTGTATTAAATGCCAGTAGCAGAAAGTAGATGTTCTTTTGCCACATCTAGACCTTTCCTTCTCAACAAGTCCATCTGTAAATCTTTTTTTACATGGGCTTTCGGTCTCATCAATGCAGCTCCAGGGACATTTCACACTACACATTTACAGCACTACAATTCCAATTTAATGACCATAATTCCAGTCTAAGAATCCTGGGATTTGCAGTTTAGGGAGGGGCATTAGAATTTTCAAAAAAAGAGAATTTCTTTAGTGCCTCTGACCAAACTTCAGATCCCAGGATTCCATAGAATATAGCCATAGCAGAGGAATCACAACACTGCAAATGTGTAGCTTAAAAGTATCCCAGGTATATCTCTAAACCAGGGTGAACAACATGAGGGCCTTCAGGTGTTGCTGGAATACAAATTCTATAATCCCTTAACATGACTCATGCTGGCTAGGGGTGTCAGAGGTAGAGTCTAACAATATCTAGAGGGCAAAAGTTTACCTATTCATGCTTTACGCTAACCTCACTTATTTTCACACCAGCTAGACTGTAAGATTTTCTGCTGAACTTGTCTATCCCGATTGACCTCTTGTGTCACTGTAGACAATTCTGACCCATTTGGCCAATGGTATGACTTGAGATAAAATCACTTTTTAAGTCCTGTGCAGAGCTTGGAAATAAGAGGGCTTTTGGAATACAATTCACAGCATTCCCCTAGCTATTCCCCAACAGTGGAGAACTGTCGTTCCAAAAACCTAATTTTTCTGTGTTCTGGTTCTACATTACTACTGTCACATAATAACCAAATGGTTAATTATTGGCCTGTGTCTGTCAAAGGACAAAAGGACTTCTCTTTGTTACTGGCCACCATACACTTTTTTGCTGTTGTTGTGTGCCTTCAAATTGTTTCTGAGTTAGAAGCCTACATTACAAAATGTGAAACTTTGTCGTCGTCCCCCTCCCTTTCAAAGGTAGCCCCAGCAGGAGGTATTACTTGGGGCAGAGGAATTTACACCTATGAAGTGTCACATTCTGATGTTATCTATTATTTATTACTCTTTCAAATCTTTGAAAAAGTCTAGTGGGGAGCCATGTTATCTGCTGCGGCAAAATAACAAAAAGCACATTATGGCATCTTAAAGACTAATGGATTTTATTTGGCACAAGCTTTTCAGACTGCAGCCCCTGGTAATGAAACAAGCTTATCATGTTAAGTCTTTAAGGTACCTCAAGACTCCTTGCTGCTTTTCCTTAAAATAAATGACAACATATTGACTGGAAAACCTGGGGCAAAACAGGTGATGTCTAGAAATAATCAGTTATCTCAGGGTGATCATAACATTTAGGCATTTTGACCAGGCTCCAAGCTTAACACTGTGGAGTCCAGACCAGGCAAATATATATTGTGCTATATATATATATATATATATATATATATATATATATGGCATGGGGATTAGTCTTCTAATCAGGACATTGAGTCAATTTGAACATCTTTATTTTCACCATCTCTCTCTGGCTCATTAAGACTGATCATACCATTGAGAGTTATTTTCATGATCTAATCTGCACAAGGCAGCCTAAGTCTTGTTTTCTTGTTTGTTTTACATTGTGAGATTCCAAATTATACCCTCTCAGTTTCTTGAGGAGCAATACCAGAACATTCCAGAATAACAATATTTATGTGTCTGCAGAGCTTGGGACATGGAAAATATATTTGTCATTACAACCTCTATTGTGCAATATTCATAAAACTTTAGGGAGAAATTCATTGAGAAAGTGTTAGAGAGCCTAGGCAATTCAGATGATTTAGCAAACATCATTTTATCTTTTGTCTAATAAAAAGACATTTCTCATGTCAAGGGAGATGCAAGAGTTCCCATCGCTGTGTTGAAAATACAACCAAAAATTGTTGAAATCACCATCACGGATTATTTTTAAAAGGTACATCTGAATTAATGTTTTGCTTTATTTTATGTGTCATATATATATATATATATATATATATATACTGTTACATCAACTAAAATACAGTCCCACCCACAAAATAAAATTTTAAATTTTATTTTGTGGGTAGGACTGTATTTTAGTTGATGTAACAGTAATGACTTTATTGGTTAAACAATGAGCATTGAGGATCATCATGGTATTTTTCAACAGCAATAACAGTAATTAGACTTTTACTGTGTTCTTTCTTTCTTTCTTTCTTTCTTTCTTTCTTTCTTTCTTTCATGAAGCTATCTAGCTGGGTGTCCTGAAATGAATCAGGATTGTTGATGTTTCTGTCATTCAATAAATCTTTTGTGCAGCCTCTCATCATCCATCTTGTTCTCAAGGTTTGATGCCTGCATTTTGTGGCTTAGAAGAAATTACAAGACTACAGTTTGATTGTCATCTGTTCAGCACAGAACCAGGCAGTCAAAGAAACATAACAGAGGACCTGGAATAAGTGCATGACATAGATTAATTCACTGGATTCTTCAGAAGTCAGAAGGGCAAATTACCAGAAACACAAAGCACTTCCATGAAAACAACATGGTAGCCCTGTACAGTGTTGCAGTAGAACCTGGGCTCTTGGGGTTGCCATTAGATTATCTTGCGTGATGTCGTCACCTATCCTCTAAGGTTTCCCTATTTCTTCTGAACTTAGATACAATTCCCACAATAGTTTACACAGGGACAATTTTTCCCAGCCACAATATACTGTTGTGAGCTATGCCTGTTATAATGCAAAGTATTTTGGGTGGCTCCATCTTGAAGGTAGTTATAAGATCTGTCTGCATTATAAAATACCTGTTTCTGGTTAAGAGGAAAACTAGAAGCTTTGGTTTATTGAACTGTTTGAATTTTTGGGTGGTGTTTTAGGACCTGCCTTTGAGCACCATTATGATTCCTGCTTTTCAAAATTTATCCCAGTGCCATTGGCTCCTTAGTCATGCTTAACCTTATCACAAAGAAGTGAATTTCCCTCCCACTCTTCTTCCTCATTGGCTGCTGTTGGTGAAGGTTAGAAAATGCACATGCTGGTGACATCACAACACAAGGAAATCTACCAAATCACATCAGTATTTTAGAGGAGAGAAAGAGAAGAACATAACACAATGTTGGTGGCAGCCCCATGTTGAGCATAATGCTCAGCTCTGAAGAAAGAAGATGAGGAAGGGGGACAAAATCCCTTGTGGCTGAAAGGAAGGCAAAATCCCTGGAGGACCTAGGCCTCTGGGGTCAGGGACAGTGAAACAAACAGCAACCAATGCATTACAAAATAAATATTAATATCCCAAGAGACCAGAGAGTAGCTATGATGTCTATATGCATCCTGCTGAAGCAAGTCCATATGCAACCTGGGTAAGGGAGAGTTTCTCCGGCAGTAGAGCAGGCATTGACAAAAGTGTTAAGCATTACAATTAAATAACATAGCAAACAACAATAATCAGAACAGCTAGTATACCCATAAATAAAGATTTCAACCAAGTCCTATGGGGAATCCAGGAAGTTAAAGTGTCCCCTACTTACCCATACCAGTCAAGGGAGGGAAGGGGGGTTGTCCTTTTAGCATGGTTCCTTGCAACCTGATGGAGATGTTCCGCTGTATCCCAAATAGAATCATAAGTATTTTTTATTAATACACAACATGCTGTATTGATTATCTCACAACCCACAAGGCCACAATGACTAAGTCTGAAGCCATTTGGTTTTGTAGGAACAGTCACCTTAACTGTTTAGTTTTGGTAGCTAGCTCCTCAATTATGTCTGCAGGCTGATTTGCCATGCTTTCGAGCAAATCCGACACCCTTGATAGTCTGGACACCTACCTATCACTTCCACCTAAGTCCATCTTTCCAGCTCTTAGTGACTCAACTGTCTGTTGATTGGCAGGAGTGCAGGGAGAATTTTACATAGGATTACTGGAGGAGTTACCCAGACCAGGTAGCAGCCTCATGACTGGTTGGATAACAGACGATAGTACGGTAAGCATTATTTCCACACACCCACTGCACTCCATACCATGAGGGAAATTGTTCAAATATCCCTTGTTCTACCCACAGGCTAGTCTACCCCTTGTGAGGCATCATCCAAGGACAGTGGTGGGTTCTGGTGTAACTATGAGCGTAGTTGGGTAACTATGAGTGTAGATACCAAGCAAAGGGTCACATCCGTTTCAGTAGTGTAGCTGGAGGTGTAGCTTAAAGAGAGCATTTTTTATCCAGAAAAGCTAAGGACAGCCCATGGGGAAAATTAGTCTTTATCTGGAATTGTGCCATAAAGGGAAACTCAGGCAGGATTAGAACATAGGTAGTAACACTATATCAACTCTTGGCTAAACAAGTAGTACTGTCAAAAGATTTGGGTGGTTACTATGAATCATGTCCTTGGTGTACCATTCACACTGTTTCCCACAACTTTGATATACAATATAAATTTGATACTTGATATGAAATTGATATACAAATAGTTAGCTAGAGTAGTTAGAAAGAAGAAAAGAGTGAGTGAAGAGAAGATTAGGGTTAAGAGAGGCAGTTAGATTTAGGAATTAATAAGTGGTGTTGAAGAGTCTGAATTAGCTAGGAGCAGAGTATGTGAGATGTATTAAATAATCTGTTTTGTTCTATTAACAGAGGTTAACCAAGTAAATACAAAACCAATAAAGTATTGGTTTTGTATTTATGCACTTTTAATTTATATTGTATGGGTACCCAGCTTGTTGGGGGCAATTAGCTTACACTTTGTAAACCACTTAGGGGGTGCTAAAGTGCACCGATAAGCAGTATAGAAATGTACTTGCTATTGCTATTGCTTTTAGCCTCCTGGAATGCTATGTATTATAAAGCTTGGATTCAGACATCGTATCTGTGGTGGCAGCAGTGAATAAAGAGAGATGGTGTCTAGTGGGGATCTAAGTTGCATAATATCTCACACAGGTACCTTGAAAACATCTCGGAGGTTCCCACAATTGGTGACCACAGCAATAGGACAGGAGGAGGTCCTTACATGAATGGCAAAGGTGGAGAAAAGGGAAGGTCCTCATCCTTTGTGGTAACCATGAGATTTGTGGAAGTCTTCACATTTAGTGGCAGTGGAGGTTTAGGCAAAGCCTCACACCTGGTAAAAAACACCAACATACTCCACCCATGGGTCAAGTGGTAAACACCAACTTACTCCACCCATGAAAACACAAAAATACTATTTGGGGATTTTCTTAACTACATTTTCAACAAAAACTAAATGCATTATTCAGGAGACTTTAGGGAGGCTCATCTCCTCCCAGGGTGTCAATGAAAAGGATGCCAATTCCAATTAAAGAAGCGAAGTTCAGCCTTCCAGATCTTCTTACATGCCTTTGGGCATATCTGTTACCTTGTATTTATTTTTGGACATATCCACTTAAAATAAGTAATCCATCATGGTCACCCTTGGAATCTTCATTTCTTGCACCTTTGTTCAAACAGACAGTACTTGATTCTCATTTTATTACAAAGGGCAGTGTTTTGCCAACAATTTCAGCAGTTAGAATTGTATGCTAAATATTGTCTTGTCAATTCCACTTTGACTCATATGCTCATGTCAAATTGATTTTATGGGGACATCCAGATTTGAAAATTGGTAAGGAACCATTTTTATGGGTGGTATGGATTGTTACCTTATATCAGATATTTAGTGTTGATGAATGTTGCCTTTTTCAGTTTTGCAGGAGCAGTTTAGTCTTTATCAGCTAAATGACAATTTATAACTAAAACATTTGTTACAATCCAGATTTTATCCTATGGCTTTAAACCCATCTGAGGTTCTCTTAATATTAGAGATATTAATTGAGGCCAACCAAGTATCAAAATAAGCAATTTATATATATACATGTCTGTTGTCTATAAATAAATATGATATGCAAGTTTTCCAACAAGAATGGAACAGAGAATTGGAATATCCATTTCTAACTTATCAATGGCCATTGGTTTTAACATCTACAACTAGTATGCCTATAGATCTCCCACCACGTCTTATACAGCAGAAATTGCTGTTTCAGGTACATTGGTTGCCACAACATCTATTCAAGAAAGGCCTTTCCAAATGAGGAAGTTGTTGGAGATGTAATATTACTAATGCTTCCTTAACACTTATGTTTTGGAATTGTCCCATAGTAGGTACATTTGGGGAGGAAGTAATCACACAAGGTAAATTTCTTTTTGGAAAATTTCCTTGATATTCAGGGACATGCATGTTCTTTTGAATTATTCACTTGTTTCATGGAAATTAACAAATGTCCAACAGAAGTGGATTTTTCATGCCCTTTTGACTGCTAAAAGATTCATACTTCATTGCTGCAAAGATATTTTTCTCCATCTGTGATCTAATGGATAAAAGATCTTTAAAAGTTTGCAACATTTTAAAGAATGATGTATACATGAAATTTACAAATGGACTTACATTTGGTCAGCTTTTATAGAAACTTACAACTAATGTGGCTATTTCCCCTCCCTTTGAGTTTTTATTTTCCTGCTTTTGTTATACTGGAACTTTTTGAGATCCCTTTTGAATGCAAATAATTTTTTTTAAAAAAATCAATGGGAATAAATCCCATTGAACTCATTGGGACTTACATCTGAATAAATACGTGCATGACTGCATTGTTAATGTAAATGGAATATTGCTCTATGGGGGGGGGAATCCTCTCTCAAAGTAAGGAGAAAATTAAATCTCTCCCAATGTTTGACCTTTTCAAGTTAGTTTCCTTCTTGTGACACTATTCAGCTCTAGAACACAGAGAAGATTAATAAATCAAAAGCAAAGTGGCAGTGAGAGGGAGAGAAACAGCAAAGTTAAACCATATAACATAAGCTTTATGCAAATCTCAGTAGCAAACAAAAATCAGAACTGAAAGCAAGTGAGAAAAATTCAAATCCAAAATGATCCTATTTTAAGAAAATTAAGATGTGCAGGAGAAAGAGATTGCGAAAACACCAAATTCACATTTCTAGGGGTGAAGGGGTGTCACTAGGGAGGTGCAGGAAGTGCGAACCACACTAGACGCCATCCTAAGAGGGAGTGACACCACTGTTCCCCAAATATCTGCCTTTTGGCAGACATGAACTGTGGCATTTGCCTGCATCCCTTTAAAACACTGAAGAGATGCAGTGAGTGGGGTGGGGCTCAGTAGAAAGAGAAAGGAAAGGCCCTAGGTGTTTTTTAAGTAATTTTTTAAAAAATTACATTTAATTTTTTAAAATATATATATCCTTTTTTAAAAAAAAAAAAGATCACATCTTACCAAATTTTCACTTTAAACACATGAAACTATGTACTAGTAAATACTTTTAGGCTCTGCATATGATATTGTAATTTAAAGATATAATTTTCATTTTGCTAGTTGTTTATGTCACAGCTAAAGCCATTACATTACATACAGGAATTAGTTCAAAAAACTTTACTAAGGATTCTGTATGGAGTGGTATGGGAGGAGGTCAGTGTGGGGTGACACCATAAGTTACCGCACTGGGTGACACCAACCCCAGAGATGTCACTGTCTTGGAGCAGCTACTCAGGCTTGTAAATACATTTAGGCTGTGCCTATGATATCATAATTTAAAGGTATAATTTTAATTTTACTAGTTGTTTTATGTCACATCTATTACGGTACCATTACATTTAGTGATATACGGGAATTGTGACTTATGAGTAACATCAGCATTAGTAATGGTTCAGTATGGTGTTGTATATGAGGTCAATGAGTTACTGCACTGGGAGACAGCAACCCTAGTGACACCACTGTACTTTGAACTCAGTTTGCAGTAATTGAAGTAAGCAGAGAACTAAGGCGGGAAATGGGTAGAGGAGAGAAAAATTGGGACATTTTAAAAGCAGCTGAGAAAGTGAGATGGCAGAAGATTAACTGGGTCACTTCCTGACAAACTGGAATGGTTGGAGGATATGTGTGTGGTTTATTTGTTCTAATTGTTAACATATTTCTTTTTTTAAAATGGCTTTAATATGATGAATGTGCTTTCTTGCTTTGTGGATTCAAAGACGTTTGGTAGACCATAAGAGGGATAGAGAATAATATATATAATTACTGAAGATTAAAGCCCACCCTCGCTATCTTATAGTAGTATATAGTGGGCCCTTGGTATCCACTGGGGTTTGGTTCCAGGACCCCCTGTGGATACCAAAATCCGTGGATGCTCAAGTCCCATTATATACACTGGGGTAGTAAAAATCTATCCCTTATATAAAATGACAACATTTATTTATTTATTTGATTTCTATCCCACCTTTCTCCTCAAAGGGACCCAAGGAGACTCACAAATAAAAATCTAAAAACAGATTACAATAAAACGATTAAAATATCATCTAAAAACAGTATAAAATTACAGACATTAAAACCACACTAAAACCATGGTATCCACCCTATATAACAAACATCCAAGCCACCCCATGATTATACATTAAATGCCTGCCTGAATAGAGCCATTTTTGCTTGCCAATGAAAGGCAAGCAAGGAGAGGGCCAGCCTTGCTTCTCGAGGAAGGGCATTCCAGAGGGCAGGAGCAGCTACTGAAAAGGCTTTCTCTCGTATCCTCACCAAGCGAGCCTGTGATGGTGGCAGGACCAAGAGAAAGCCTTCACCAGCAGATCTTGGGGCTCTAGCAGGTTCACATGGGGTGATAGGGTCTCTCAAATAATCTGGACCTAAGATTTGTTTAGATTTGTTAGCCGCCTTAATTCCCTGTACTGGGACGAAGGCAGGATATAAATAAACATAATAATAATAATAATAATAATAATAATAATAATAATCCATGTAGGGCTTTATAAGTCATAATCAGCACTTTGAATTGTGTCCAGAAATGAACCGGTAGCCAGTGAAGCTGTTTCAGCAAGGGAGTTATGTGGTCCGTATAACTGGCCCTGGTCAGCATTCTAGCTGTGGCATTTTGCACATGCTGAAGTTTCCGAAAAGTTTCCAAAGACAGCCCCACGTAGAGTGCATTGCAGTAGTCCAAACAGGATGTAATCAAGGCATGTGTCAATGTAGCCAGATCTGACGTCTCAAAGCATGGGCACAACTGGTGCACAAGTTTTAACTGTGCAAATGTACTCCTGGCCACTACTGAGACCTGGGCATCCAGGCTCAGAGTTGAGTCCAGGAACAGACCCAAGCTGTGAGCCTGAGATTTCAGGGGGAGTGTAATCCCATCCAGCACAGACAAGGTCCCTATTCCCTAATCTGCTTTACGATTGACCAGGAGCACCTCTGTCTTGTCTGGGCAGATTATCACATCAGGCTTAAAAGTGGTTTACCTGAGCCGGTTTAAAATTAGAAGCAGGAGGCATCCTGATACTATCACACACATTTAGCCTCTGAAATTGCTACCCAGCTGCAGGCCACCCCATCGCCGCTCCAAGGAGTGCTCCAGCGGCCATTTTTTCAAGCAGAAAAACTCCCGGCTTCGAAAGAGGCATGAGGATCGCCCCTTGGAGCAGCAATGGGGCCGGGCTGCAGCCAGGCAGTGATTTCAGCCGCTAAATGTGTGTGATAGTATCAGGATGCCTCCCACTTCTAATTTCAAACCAGCTCAGGTAAATTGCTTTTAAACCTGATGCAATAATCTCCTGGATTAAATTTCAGTTTGTTTGCCCTCATCCCATCCATTACTGACTGCAGGCACTGGTTCAGTACAGAGACAGCTTCTGTGGAATCAGATGGGAAGGCGAGATAGAGTTGGGTGTCATCCGCATATTGGTGACATCGCATCCAAATCAAGGTTTGCTTTTTGGAATTTATATATTTCTTGATATTTTCAAGCCATGGATGGTTGGATCCATGGATAAGGAATCCATGGATATGGAGGGCAGAGTGTAGTGTATATGGGAAAGGTTACCCAAAAGCAGAGCCAGTTTATCCACAGAAAACTGATAGTGAAAAGAAATGCAGAGTGCATCCTCACAACACAGTTATAGCAGCTGTTGAATATTTTAACTGTCTTCATTCTGTTTTTCTCCAATTGTCCAAACGTAACAGACATCAGATAAGAGTGTTCATTCTGGAATTAAGCAACAGATCTATGAGACTGCCACAATTAGGAAACAAATTCATCTGGTCATTATTGATTTCGGGGGGTTGCAGACTGCCAGAAATAGTGCAAATTGAGTCCACTTTTAGGGTTAGGGTTAGTGCTAGGGAAGCATGGGGATTGTTTTTTTCCCAAGACATTGAACCTTCTCTGTCAGAGAGCTCTGGTGCCACAATAAATGACAGTTCCCATGATTCCCTAACCCTAACCCTAAAAGTGGACTCAATTTGCACTATTTCTGGCAGTCCGCAACCCCTATTCCTCCCCCTTTTAAAGAATTCATATCAAAGATCATTTTCAAAGCAGTACATACACATACACACACAAGCTGGAAATCTTTCTGTACAAAATAAGGGGTCATTTGCCTACAAAAGAGAAAAAAAAACTTGGGGGAATTATTTTTTTCTTTTCAAAGATTCCTCAGCTCAAGCCTCCTTCAAGTGCACTAACTATACATCCTTTAAAATAAAGGAGGGGGGACAGCATTTCCTCTCCAAGGTTCTCATGCTGCGTTAGTCAGAGAGACATTTCAAAAGCGTGGATCATTAGCCTGAAAAATCCACAAAAAAAACAAAAGCGTGGATCATTTTCTGAAGTCTTCCTCATTCACATTCCCACAGGGTGACAGCTATTTTATAGTTTAGAGTCCCCCCCCCTTTTTTTTTTCTCTTCTTCTTCTCAAGTGTTTTTGTCTCCTGCAATTTTAGTAAGAAAATCCGTTTGAAGTCAAGACTCTTTTCTTTTGTCTTTCAAAGAAAAACCTGACAAAAATGTTAAGGTACAAAACTTGAACTCCAAAAAGGAGAATTGGAACAGGTGTTTTTATGACACCTGTTTCAAGGATATAATAAAAAGAATGCCATTTTATGTCTTAGAAAGACTTCCCATACACACATTGGCTTGTGTATACAAGGAAGGACATTCACCCTTTTCCCTTTTCTCTCCCCACTCCCTGAAAACAGCATTTCTCACATAATGTTGTGGACAGGCTGCTTGTTACGTAGTTTATAAAGAACCAGTGTAGTGTAGTGGTTTGAGTTCTGGATTAGGAATTTGGAAGAACAAGGTTCAAATCCTCGCTTGGTTATGGAATCCCAGTGACTGATCTTGGGCAAGTCACACTCTCTCAGCCCCAGAGGAAGGCAAGGGTAAACCTCCTCTGAACACACGTTGCCAAGAAAACCCCATAATAGGGTTGCCCCTGGGTCACCCTAAATCAAAAATGACAAGGAGGCACACACCAGCAATGTGGTCTATGTTGAGGGGATGCAGAGACAATGGGCCTTTGCAGACTGCCAGAAATAATCCAGCTTGAGACCACTTTAACTGCCCTGACTCAGTGCTAGGGAATCATGGGAACTGTATTTTATTGTGGCACCAGAGCTCTCTGACAGAGAAGGCTCAATGTCTCAGAAAAAAATACAATTCCCATGATTCCTAGCACTGAGCCAGGGCAGTTAAAGTGGACTCAATTTGCACTATTTCTAGCAGTCTGCAAAGGCCCAATGTTTCACTGGACTTTGGCCATAATCCACAACCCTCATAGTAATATAGCAATAGCATTTACATTTCTATACCACTTCATAGAGAACTCAGCACTCTCTAAGCGGTTTACAATCCAATATCCTCCCCACCACGTACTACCATCTTAACTAAAGACTGGAACAACATGTAGGCATCTGACTAACATCTCCAATTGTTTTTCTCCTGTTTGGTTTGTAACATCTTGCCTGATGATGAAGAAGCTCATGGAGCTTTGAAAGCTTGCAACAAGTATATTGTGCACTTTGGTTGGCCAATAAAGGTATCACTGATGGATTTTTGTTCGGTTTATCATCTGTAAGCCAATTGCCCCCAACAAGCTGGGTACTCATTTTACCAACCTACGAAAGAATGGAGGAGGCTGAGTCAATCTGGAGCCCTCTGGATACCATCATATATTTTGATTGGAAGCCTTTTTTGGTAAAAGTAAAAGCTTCCCACAAAAATATATGATGGTAACATGGAGTTACATAGTTATACTGTACTACATGGCACTATGGGGTTAAAGTATGTAATTACAAAATTACAAACATTTGGAAATTATAAATCAGGCCTCCAACAAAATATTGCGGTGTGTTCTTCTTCATCTCCTACCAGAACCCTTTCCAGGCTTCTCGGCTGCCATCCTTCACTCTATCACCACTGCTGCTCAGTTTTTCCTTTTTCTTTTCCAGCTCTAGAACCTGAAAAAGTTCCTTTTTTGAAGTACAACTCCCAGAATTCCCAGAATGCAGTCAGCCATGCTGGGATTTATATCTCCCACCACTCAAAGTCTCTTTATGAGATCCCAGCCCAGCCTCCCTGGCTAAATCCACACTGCATAATTAATAGGGTTTGACACTGCTTTAACCGCCGTGGCTCAATGCTCTGGAATCCTGCAATTTGTAGTTTTGTGAGATGTTTAGCTTTCTCTGTCAGAAAGCTCTGGTGCCAAACTACAAACTACAAAATCCCAGGATTCCATAGGATAGAGCCATGACACTAAAGTGGTGTCAAACTGCATTAATCATGCAATGTGGCAGCCACACACACACTTTTTTTGCCTTCTGTCTAGCTGGAAGATTTTTCTCAGTATTGGCATTAGGAAGATGGTGCAGGAGATCTGGAGAAAGACTTCATAGAATCATAAAATCATAAAGTTGGAAGAGACCACAAGGGCCATCCAGTCCAACCCTCTGCCATGCAGGAACTCAAAATCAAAGCATCCCTGACAGATGGCTTTAGACTGAGAACAGCAGTAGATTTAGACTTTCAGTGTTGGACTGCAGCAGTGTGTCCCCAGTAAACAAGGCAATAAAGCTTGACCTGGGAAAATTGAGTTCTACTCTAGAGCTGCATCACACAGCAAAAATAATCCAGATTGATACCATCTTAACTGCCATGGCTCAATGCTATGGAATTCTTGGATTTGCAATTCTGTGAGCTATTTAGCCTTCTCTGTCAGAGAGCTCTGGTGCCACAACAAAGTACAAATCCCAGGATTCCATAGCATTGAGCTATAGCAGTTAAAGTAGTATCGACCTGGATTATTTCTGCAGTGTAGATACTGGCAGGGGTAGGCAACCTTTCCCCTTTAAGGGCTGAGGGACTTCAGCTCCCAGAAGCCTTAGCCATGTTTGGCAATAGTCCCATGTTGGCCAATAGCTCCTGGGATTCTGGGAGCTGAAGTCCCTCGGCCCTTAAAGGGGAAAGGTTGCCTACCCCTAGATGATCCTACTGTGGCTATGTGTGCTTACGGACAGCAGACAAAGGGACTTTACAGACTACCAGAAATAATGCAGCTTGAGTCCACTTTAACTGCCCTGGCTCTGTGCTAGGGAATCATGGGAACTATAGTTTTTTCTGAGACATTGAGCCTTCTCTGTCAGAGAGCTCTGGTGCCACAATAAACTACAGTTCCCATGATTCCCTAGCACTGAGCCAGGACAGTTAAAGTGGATTCAAACTGCATAATTTTTGGCAGTCTGTAAAGACCCAAAGTAAACAACTGCCTCCAGAATCACCTCTGAGCATGTGTGAAGAGCAAAACAGAAAGAAAAAGGGAAAGCAGATTAGTCTTCCTCACCAGCTAACCCCACATGTTATATAAGCATAGATCTATACATTTTGCTACCAAAATCTTCTGGCTGACAGTGTGGCCTTGTGAGTTTCCAATTCAAATATTACACCTCTCCCCAAGCACCACATACTGGTTGCCAGTGAATGATAGTGACACTCAGAACTGAGGTTATGGTTGTTGGGAATCAGAACATAATCACTGATAAATTTGTTCTTGATATCTTTTCTTCATCTCAGAGTAAATGAATTCAACTTGCTGCCTCAGCACTGCCGAAATAATCCAGCCTGACATCACTTTAGCTGCCATAGCTCAATGCTATGGAATTCTGGGAATTGTAGTTTGTTAAGCAATCTGACAGAGAAAACTAAATGTCTCACAAAACTACAATCCCCAGAATTCATAGCAGTGAGCCATAGCAGTTAAAGTGGGGTCAAACTGGAGTATTTCTGCTGTGCAGATGCAGACTTAGGGCCTTTGCAAACTGCCAGAAATAGTGCACATTAAATTGAGGCACTGCCCTGGCTCAGTGCTAGGGAATCATGGGAACTGTAATTTATTGTGGCACCAGAGCTCTCTGACAGAGAAGGCTCAATGTCCCAGAAAAAAATACAATTCCCATGACTCCCTAGCACTGAGCCAGGGCAGTGCCTCAATTTAATGTGCACTATTTCTGGCAGTCTGCAAAGGCCCTTATACTCCAAGGATGGAGAACAAACACCCATCATCACTACTCAGTGACCTGAATATCTTATTGCTCTATCTACATATATACATGTATTCTATAGTTATAATTTGATTCTTTTTTTTCCCCCCCAGACATATGAACTGCTTACCAATATCTATACAAGGCATAACTGTTCAAGGTTTCACACACACACCCCAAAGCCATGTGAGCTGGCTTTGCTCCTTTTTTTTATCTTTTTTTGTTACTGTATTTTTCAAATGGAAATAGAAATGGAAACAAATAGAAACGTTCTGGAATGAAGTGTAAAACGTTTATGTATCTGAGTTTATACACGTATGTGAAAAATCAATCTGATGAAACTTTAGACTGCCCTTTAAATCCATTGATTAATTTTCTGAAACATTTGGGGGGTATTTTTAACCTGAAGATCACATGATCCTTTAAAAGAAAGTGACTCTTTCTTGATATTGTGCATAAGTCTTTAATTGACACCATATTGACTACTTCAGTCTATTAAAGTTATACCCAGAAAAGTGTGCACAGGATTTTCCAGTGTATTGATTATATAGTTTTCCCGTGTACTGAAATTCTCATATTTCCCTGAGCCAAGCTGCATTTAATTGACCCTGTCAATATTCTTTGAATGAACTAATATAACAATTTCATTTTGAACTTTGTTGCCTGATAGTTTCTCAAAGGCTCAAACACAGAGTGGGCAAAAGTTCTGAACAGAACATGGAAAATTACATTTTATAAAGTAATTCATTCCCTATACACATCAGTGTTTTTAAAAGTAGTTTTGTCATTATTCATTGAAGTGATTGAAAAGTAACTCACTACATCACCCATTTCTTGCCTTTAAAGTAACAGGATAGAAAAGAGGATGGAATAAAATTTTAGGAGGAAATCTGCCCAAATACCTCTAAAATGCTCCTGAAGGGTAACTTTCTAGGAACTTGAAAGTCCCTAGGTAACTTTCTAGGAACTTGAAACTAGGGAATTGTTACTTATTGTACCAATACAGTAACTTGTCTTGTTACTTTTGAAATGGAAATTTGCTATACCCTTGCTATCAAGACAAGGGACTCGCTATTGGAGTAGGACTCTGAGAGATTCAGGTTTGAATTTCTGTTCAGCCATGGAAACCCACTGGGTGGCCTTGGGCAAGTCACACCCTCTCAGCCTAAAGGGAAGGCAAAGGCAAACCTCCTCTAAATAAAACTGGCCACACAAAAAAACCTAGGATAGGTTGCCAAATGTTGCCAACCTGACAGCACGCACATAATACCATTGTTTTTCTTTTCTATGTTACATTTCTGGGAGTTACAGATGTTTAACATGGCAGTGGAAAAAATTAACCTGCCCTCCAGATGTTGTTAGTGGCCCACATAGCCAATGGTGAAGAAGTGAAGTCGAAGGTTTTCATAGCCGGCATCCATAGTTTTTTGTGGGTTTTTCGGGCTATGTGCCCATGTTCTTAGAAGAGTTTATTCCTGATGTTTCACCAGCATCTGTGGGTGGCATCTTCAGAGAATGCTGGCATGGAAGTGAGTGGGGTATACATATACTGTGTGACCCTAAGTTGGGAGGAGTGATTTACATGTTAATCTGTGTATTGTTCTGTTGTTGAATGGCAAGGCTTCAGGGTGGGAGGATATGCAAGGAGGATTTGTGTCTATTAGTGATCCATTGTCTGCTGGGAAAAACCCTGATCCTGGGTGGTTTTCATTTGCATTTTGCTGGGTCTTGATTTTGATATTTTTCAGGACTGGCAGCCAGACTTTTTTTACGTTAAGAGTTTCTTCTTTCCTGTTGAAGTTGTCTAGGTGTTTGTGGATTTCAATGGCTTCCCTGTACATTCTGACCTGATAGTTGTTGGCATGGTCCAGAATTTCAGTGTTTTCAAATAGCATTTTATGCCCAGGTTGGTTTATAACGTGTTCTGCTACTGCTGATTTTTCTGGCTGACTCAGAAGTTTATTGCACGACTTTTCAAATCAGCTTACCTCTCCTGGCTTAAAATTTAATTCAGATGGAATTCTGATATTATTGCAGCAATTTTGCCCCTGAATCTGCCTCCCGGGTCCATCCTCACTTCCAGGAACGCTCCGGCAACTATTTTCTTAAACTAGAAAACTCCCAGCTTCGAAAAGAGGTGCACTGAGTGCCCCTGGGAGTGGGGATGGACCCAGGATGGACCCAAGTGGCAGATTCAGTGGCAAAATCGCAATAATATCAGGATTCTGCCAGAATTAAATTTTAAGCCAGGAGAGGTAAGCCAATTTGAAAAGCCATGTGATAAGTTCCACAGTCTGCAGTGTCTCTCATGTTCCTTGATTTGTGTTTGAACACTGCATTTGAACACTGCGTTTAGTGGTTCTTTTGTAGCAAAATGCAAATGGAAACCATCCAGGATCAAGAAGACATCATTCTCTTGCGCTTTATGGAGATTCAAGTTAATGTACTCAGGACTACTGCTTAAGACACTTTTTGGAGTATCACAGCCAATTCTTTACTTTCAAGAAGAATAACAACATTCAAAGACATAGCTGTATTAGTCTGTTTCAACATTAAAAGATATAAAGGAATCCTATAGCATCTTTGTGAGACCCAGCATAGTGTATTGGTATGAGACTCTGGAAATCAGGGTATTTCCTGCTCAGACATGAAACCCACTGGGTGACCTTGGGCAAGTCACACTTTCTCAGCCTCAGGGGAAGGCAATGGCAAACTTCCTCTGAATAAATCTTGCCAAGAAAACTCCATGATAGGTTTGCTTTGGAGTCACCATAATTCAGAAGTGACTTGAAGACACACAACACACACACATAGTACCTTTGAGAATGAAAAAAAGGAATTTCCAGCATGGCTTTGGTGGACTCCAGCCCACTTCATCAAATGTACCAAGATATCAACAGTGGATGACAACTTGGCAATGTTAACTTTTTTAAAAAGTACAATTCCCATAATCCATCAACCAGCACAAGCATGCTGGCTGAGGGACATAGTGCAAGCTGTAATCCAAATGTAACTTTTGTGAACTCTGACATGGAATAGGGTTTCAGGCACTACAAGAGCTTTCCACAAGTGCATAAGCATGGAAAGAGGTAAACAAAAAGAAGACTGTAGTGGAAATACAAATACAACTTTCATATATTGTAAAGTGTCCAGTGTCAGAAGTCTTTCACATCAGAAGCAGGACAAAGCAATCAGTAACAATCACAGAAAGAATAAATTTAAGCTAAACAGAGCACTGTGGAATATTTGTCAGCCTCAAGCTTAGAAATGGAACAGCCTGTAACTGGAACATTAAAATGTTCCCAGAAAATATTGGAAAAACAGCTGTCAGGGGATGTTTCTGGTATACGGCATTTTGTATTGGAGCAGGGCTGAGGAATTGTATTTCTCCCCCCCCTCCCAAATATTGGGAGGACCATATGATTCCCATCCCAGTGTTGGAGAAAGATATTAAATTAGAAAACGAAGGGTAGGTGGGTATGTACCTTCAAGTCACTTGTCAATTTATGGTGACCCCATTAATTCCATAGGGTTTTCTTAGGCAAGGTATACTCAGAGGTGGTTTTGCTAATTCCTCCCTCTGAAATATAGCCTACAGGACCTGATATCCATTGGCAGTCTCCCACCCAAGTACTAACCAGGGCTGATCCTGCTTTGCTTTCAAAATCCAATGGGATCTTGTGTTTTTAGGCTATTCAGGCCATAGCCCTTCCAATATTATGCCAAGGTTACCTTGTCTATTGCAAAGGTAGCGATAACTTCTGAAGGTGAGCCACTCTGATCCATAAGGCTGGGAACACCTATGAACCCAGTTGTAGAAGAAGCAGCTAACAGTGAGCCCCAGATACATTTACTCATTACGCTCAACTGGACTTGCTCCCATGTAAGTGTAGAGTCATTGGCCTAAAATTCTGTTGCTTCTTGTTGTGTGCCTTCAAGTCATTTTTTGCATTATAGTGACCCTTCAGGAGAACCTAACACAGGGGTCTCTTGGCAGAATTTGTTCAGAGGAGGGTTGCCCTTACCTTCCTCCAAGGCTGAAAGAGTGTGCCTTGCCCAAGGTTAGCCAAGCAGGGATTTGAACTCTGATCACCCAGTGTTTTAGTCCAACACTCAAGACATTACATGCTACCTAAAGTAGACCCATTAAATCAATGAGATTTACCTATGTGTTGATTTACAATTCAACACTGTCTCTGGCTGCAGACTGCCAGAAATAGTGCAAACTGAGTCCAGTTTAAGGGTTAGGGTTAGTGCTAGGGAATCATGGGAATTGGGGTTTTTTTTCTGAGACATTGAGCCTTCTCTGTCAGAGAGCTCTGGTGCCACAATAAAATACAGTTCCCATGATTCCCTAACCCTAACCCATAAAGTGGACTCAATTTGCACTATTTCTGGCAGTCTGCAAAGGCTTATCCCAGCTCTACTAGTCCATGGTTAGATGAGAAGAAAAAGAAGGGAAGAAGGTAAAGCCACCTATTTTAGTAACCTATGCTGCACTGATGTACTTGTTAAAATACTAGGGACGTTATCACACGGGGAGTCGAGGGGAGAAAGTGGAAATAAACGGGCACGAGTGGAAGTCTTTAATTTACGGGATTTGTCCCGTTCGGCCTCGTCTGATAACTAAATTCAAATTTAAAAGGGGGTTAATTCGAACGAAAACCTGATCTTTTCATTTTCGGGATTTTTGAGGATTTGAAAAGATCAGGTTTTTGTTCAAATTAACCCCCTTTTAAATTCAAATTTAGTTATCAGACGAGGCAGAACGGGACAAATCCCGTAAATTAAAGTCTTCCGCTCGTCCTGTTTATTTCCACTTTCTCCCCGCAACTCCCCGTGTGATAACGTCCTAGGAGGATATGTCTGGGTGTGCTCCTCCTTCAGATACAAATCTCAAGAGACAAGAAAATCACAGACATTGACCGTGTCAGTGTGAATGCCTTACATTTTGATTACTGGGTACCAGAATGTTGTTTTGAGATCTTTACACATTGGCTACAGTTATGTACCTGGCTTAGGTAGAAATCCATCATAATTCAAGTTTCTAGATGGTCTGAAGTAGGAATGTGAAAATATCTCTATTTCTGTTTTTGCATTTCTCCAAATCCCACCTGCATTTTCTTCCAGTCTCTGTGCTGTGTCAAATCATGAGGCTTTTGAAAAAAGAAGGGGGGGGGTGTCCACAGAGAAATATGCACATATTTTGCCAATGAACAGGTGTTTTACACATTCTTCTTAATATACACTTTTGGCATGTGTTTTCCTCTATTGATTAAACATATTTGTGCACATCTTTATGAAACATGAATATTTTCAGTCATGTACCTTTGTTTCCAAATGATTCAAAAGGAAAAAAAATTATTACCAGCCACTTGCAGTTTATTCCCAATGATGTAAAACTGAAAGGCAAGACCACTTTTTTTTTAAAAGAAAAAAGTCTCACAGAGCACAGATGGATACATTTCTTTTAAAATGCTGTTGCTTTCTTTTCTACCTATCTCTACCTTACCTTAGGGCAGGCATTTACAAGTATAGTCCTTGCTTGTGTTTTTTGAGGTGTCCTGTGTTTAGGGAAGGAGAAAATCTGTCAGTTTCACTTTCCCTGACATCTAAATTTTTTAAAACTCCATTCCATACTCCATATGAAGAAATTTACCAGTGTTGGTGAATTCTTCGAAAATGAACTGAAACCAATTTCCCCCTCAACTATGGCCAAATTAGATAGGTAAAGCATGGAGAGTCTTTGTTGTATCGGCTTGCCTAGAGCTGTTCAGGATGAGGAAATTTTCAGGAAGAAAAAATGATCCTATGTACAACTTACCTGGGAGGATGATCCACTACATGAGATCCTATGTGGTGTAGTGGTCTCAGCATTGGACTATAACTCTAGAGATCAGCGTTCGATTGCCAGCTCAAGCATAAAAACCCACGGGGTGACATTGGGTGAGCGACACTCTCTCAGCCTCAGAGAATGGCAATGACAACGGCAAAACCCCTCTGAAGTCACTTGCCAAGAAAACCCTATGGGTTGCCATAAGTAAAAAATGACTTGGAGGCAAATGACAAGAAGACCCACTGCACGAAGTGATAGTTTTAAAGAAATTCACACAGGAGTTTGTTGTAAGACAGAATTCCTCCATACAGTTTACGAGGGGATAAGCCTTTGAGCCCAGTCAGGCTCAATTACATGTAAACATGCATACGTTTGTACTATACATCTCAAAGGAAATGGGAGGTGAAGATGTGAGAAATCTTGCAGATGGTATATTTAATAACATATAAGCACACTTTGAATCAATTAATATTTGGAGTGTGTGGGCACCACTATGCCAATTTCTTAACAAACATAATCGTACCCAGGGAGAATACATAATTTTCACACTGAGTACATTGAGTACTCAGTACAGCATGAGATACAGAAAGGATCACACGTATACACACAAGTGAATTACTCTTCTATTCTATAAGCACAAACACATTTTCTTCACTGCCTTTGTCCCAAATTCAACCCTGATTCAAGAAAGTAGAAAGAGGCAACAGCACTCTCACAAACTAATATTCCTTTCCTTATAGCTTGGATTGTTCTGGGCTGGACTGCTGGCCTTCATCCCAAGGTTAGCTTCATGCCTCGCATTTTGACTAGCAGGTACTAAAAATGTCAGCTTCTCAGTAGCTATTCTGTCTTAAGCCAAATCTCTGCATTAAAGAATGTCTGGGAGGGAGCCTGGGAAGGGGACTTTGGGGCACTACCTCTCCCAGAATTTCCTAGCCACTGCAGAATAGTAGAGCATGTAGCCCCCAAAGTAAATTTTTCAAGCTCTGGTCTACAAATCCCTTATCTATTCAGGGGTGTACCTCTTGTCCCTCAGTTTTAGGAAAATGCTCCAAATGTCTCTTCATCACACACCCCTATTCACATGGTGGGGTGGATGGAGGAGCATGGCCTGCCCTGAACATTGCACTCTGTACCAGCACCACCAAACAGATGGCGCATGTGTAAATACAGTTGGCCCTCTGTATCCACAGATTCTTTATCCATGGATTCAAGCATCCATGGCTTGAAAAATATTCAAAACATTATATAAATTCCAAATAGGAAACCTTGATTTTGCCATTTTATGTAAGCAACACCATTTTACTATGCCACTGTATTTAATGGGACTTGAGCATCCACTGATTCGGGTATGTACCTGGCACAAAACAAGAACTGGCTTATTGTTATGGATCAACACAGTGTCTCTCCCTCCATTACCATCCGATGTCATCTGGGGGAGAGACACTAGGCCCAGCACCACCCAGCCTAGAATAAGAAGAACCCTTCTTAAAGGATGGGTGGATTTGGGATTTTATGTTCTGTTTATATATGTGTATATGGAAACTGTAATGTTGTAAGCCGCCTCGATTGCTCTGCAGAGGGGCGGGATATATTATTATTATTATTATTATTATTATTATTATTATTATTATTATTATTACCAAGCCTCAGTGGATAACAAGGGCCCACTGTACCTGTTTGCAAATCTGTATATTCAACAGAAATATTGCAATTTGGCCAGTACCAGGATGGAGCAGCAGAGCCAGGAATTATAACTCTGCTCCATTCACTGCGCTTTAACTTTACAAGTGAAAGAGCAAATTATATTAAAGGGTTGGACCTTTCTTCGTTGTTGTTGTTGTTAAGGTATCAGCGTGCATTGCAATGTTAGCAAAATGATGTTCTCCACTATTAGGCATAGCAAGACAGCTGACAGATGCTGTGGTCAGTGATGGCAGCAGGCCCCACCATGATGACTCCAGGGCTTTCCTTAGCCACGCACATCACAGAACAGTGCTCCCGAGAGTGATGTAAAGGAGCCAAAGTTCACAGGGTTTAAGGCCAGGGCTGGGACAATGATATCATCTGCCACTGCCCTCCGGCTTTCCTGTTCCTTTTGAGCTTGGCTGCAATCATAGCCCCGCTGGGGGGAAAAGGTGTAATGACTCTTCCCAGCAACAATATATCCTTATCAGTTACTCTTGTCGTTCTGCATAGTATTTGGAGGAGCAGTTTGGCCTGGAATGGGCAATTAAGAAGTATAAGCTTTGCGAAAGACCCCTGATTGAAATTAAAATGGCTAGAACTGGTTGGAGAACCAGCATGGTGTAGCAGCTTAAGTGATTCAAATGGAAACCCACTGGGTAACCTTGAGCAAGTCACACTCTCTCAGCCTCAGGGGAAAACAAAAGCAACCCCCTCCCTTTGAACATATCTTACCAGAAAACCCCATGATAGGGTGCTTTAGGGTCGCTGTAAGCCTGAAATTACTTGATCGCACAAAACAAGAACTAGCTTATTGTTATGGATCAACACAGAAGGTAGTTGAAACTTTCATAGGTTTTTTAAGATTATTCAGTTTGGAATTTATTTTGTGCAAAAAAAAGTTTGCGGGGTTGTTGTTTTTTTAAGCTCAGAAAATAATATTTTCTACAGAAAAAAAATCTTTTTTTTTGTTTTTTTTTACAGAGGGAACTTGTTTTCTCTGCAGAAAATGGTATTTTCTGTGTCCAAAGGTGCATTTTTCCCAAAGTAAGTGCCAAACTGTGATACAAGATGGATTCTCACCCATCTAGGAGGGTTCAGGGTTTCTCTACACTTCGGAAACCCAAGTTCTGGATATTTTGAAACATTCTTTGCACCCCTACATTATGGCCACAACTTTAAAATATAGGAAACTGTTATCACTCTGGCTGCTGCCACCCTGCAGAAATAATGCAGTTTAACACTGCTTTAACTGTCATGGCGCCATCCTATGGAATCCTGGGATTTATAGTTTGTTGTGGCACCAGAGCTCTCTGACAGAGAAGGCTAAATATCTCACAAAACCACAAATCCCAGAATCCCATATCATTGAACCATGGCAATTAAAGCAGTGTCAAATTGTATTAATTCTGCATTGTAGATGCAGCCTTTGTTCAACAGCTCTTCCACACTACAGAAATAAAGCAGTCTAACGCCACTTCAACTGTCATGATTCCATCCTGTGGAATCCTGGGATGTGTAATTTGGTGAGGTTTGTCAGTCTCTGAGGAAAGAAGTGTGAAAACTGGGAGAAGGAACATCCACAACCTAAGATAGGCAATGACATCATACTACAAACAGAAAATAGCAAAGCTTTGGAATAATTGCAAAAGAAAGACAAGGAACAAAATTGTGTGTGTGTGTGTGTGTTGTGTGCCTTCAAGTTGTTTCCAACTTATGGCAACCCTAAGGCAAACGTATCACAGGGTTTTCTTGGCAAGATTTGTTCAAAGGAGGTTTGCCTTTGCCTTCTCCTGAGGCTGAGAGAGTTTGACTTGCCCTGTGCGTTCTCACTGCTGAGCTGGGAATTTAACCCTGGTCTCCAGAGTCATGGTCCAACACATTTATAGTTGAACATTAAGAAAACAAAAATAATAATCACATATGATTTACATAATTTCAAAACAGACAATGAAGACACTGAGATAGTCAAACATTTCCTATACTTAGGTCACCAATTACAGTCGGCCCTCCGTTTTCGTTCCGGACCACCACCAACCCCGCAAAAATGAAGACTTGCTGATATTCAAGCCCCATAGGCTTGAATGGGATGCGTCCCATTGACCTTAACGAGGTTGCCCCCTGTGAATATTCAAAACCACGGATCTCAAGTCCACGAGAACGGAAGGGCAACTCTATTCAAAACTGAAATTGAAGTCAAGAAATCAGAAGAAGAATAGGTGTTGGAAAGGCACTAAGAAGGAACTAGACCAATTCCTCAAGTTGAATACCAAAGGGGGGTTGCAGACTGTCAAAAATAGTGTGAATTCAGTCCACTTTTAGGGTTAGGGTTAAGGTTAGGGAATCATGGGAACTGAATTTTATTGTGGCACTAGAGTTCTCTGACAAAGAAGGTTCAATGTCTCAGAAAAATAACAATTCCCATGATTCCCTAGCACTAACCCTAACCCTAAAAGTGAACTGAATTCACACTATTTTTGACAGTCTGCAACCCCCCAAAGTTAGGATTATCCATTCCAGTGTACCTCCTATTACTATGTATGGTTGGGAAAGCTGGACATTGAAGAAAGCTGAAAGGAAGGAAATCAACTCATGTGAAATGTGGTGCTGGAAAAGAGTTGTACAGATACCATGGACGGCTAAAAAGACAAATAAATGGGTCCTGAATCAATCCTGAACTCTCGCAAAAGGCCAAGACTACTAAACTATCAAAGGCCCTATGACTGTCATGCTTTGGGTGTGTCACGAGAAGATATTGCTCACTAGAAAAGACAATAATGCTTGATAAGGTGGAAAGCAGTAGGAAAAAGTAGAAAACCGCATTCCAGATGGATGGACTCAATCAAGGAAGCCACAGCCCTGGATCTGGAAGACCTGAGCAGAGCTGTAGAGCAGGGGTAGGCAACCTTTCCCCTTTAAGGGCCGAGGGACTTCAGCTCCCAGAAGCCTCAGCCATGTTGGTCAATAGTCCCATGTTGGCCAATGGCTCCTGGGATTCTGGGAGCTGAAGTCCCTCGGCCCTTAAAGGGGAAAGGTTGCCTACCTCTGCTGTAGAGTCTCTCATTCATGGAATTGCCATAAGTTGGAACCGAATAGACAACACTTAACTGGGCGTGATGCTCCCTTCTTGCTGGCCTTGGCTGGTTGGTCCTCTCAGGGAGCCCAGTTGAAAAAAGAGCCTTGTTTGGGTGCACAAGCAGAGAAGCAGCCAACCCAGGCTACAAACTCCCCCCACCTGCTGTTGCACTGAAGCATCTATCTGAGTGGTCAGCAGAAAAGGAGACAGATGGAGCTGTGAGCAAGTTGGATGTCAGAGCTCTGTGCGCCATGAGGCCTGCCCTGCACCCTCTAAGCCGGCTTGCTGCACTCAGGTGCCCTTAGTGGAGGATAATGTCACATCTCCAATGCTGAAATAAGATTACTGGTAGACTAAATGTTCTTCAACTGCCCTGATGTGGTAGAGACACTCTCAGTTAAACCTGTCATCCCACTTTTCAGCTGCTTTTAAAATGTCCCCATTTCTCTCTCCTCCTCTTCCCGCTTTCCCCATTAGTCCTCAGGCTTACTTCAATTGCTGCAAAGTGAGTTCAACATGCAAACAGAGTTTGCACTCAGTTAACCCAGCTGAAGGGAAAGGAGAGGAGGGGGCAGAATCCTACGCTTCCCAGTAGGCTCAGGAAGAAGCAAACTGCAGCCTCTCCTAGTTTGTGTCTTCCTCCTTATTAATAACTTCTGCCACTTTGACCACACTCTGAGATGTTGCTTGGCCATCAGTGCCCCAGGGTGCATCTACACTGTAGAAATAATGCCATTTGACACCACTTTGTCATGGCTCCATCCTACAGAATGCTAGGATTTGCAGTTTGTGAGGCACTAGCACTCTTTGGCAGATAAGGCTAAAGGCCTTGTAAAACTACAAATCCCAGGATTCCACAGCTTGGAGCCACACCACTTAAAGTGGTGTCAAATTGCATTATTTCTACTATATAGAGCCACTCCCAGTTTTTATCTGTGAAATGTTACGGGTATGGGACTACCCATCCAGTTAACTTCTTTACATGGAAAAGCAGAATGGAGGTGTCATTCTGTCTTCTGCAGGCAGCAAAATGTCTTGGGTCAGCCCCAGCTGCCATCACCATCTCTTTGAACACACTGCATGTTGCTTCCACTTTGCATCGCAGGCCACAGATAGAATGCTGCCCTATCCGACTTTTGCCTTAGTAAAGGCCTCTCTACTATTATGCCTGACAAAATGGAAGTCAGGAGATAGTCAAAACATTTTTTCTTCAAATATGTCTCTACAACCCAGCTTCCTGAATACTTATATCAATGTTGGAAGCAGTGTCCACTCAGCTGAGGTACCGCAAGTGGACTCTTTGGGGTCTGACACCACCATTATGGAATACCTTCTCGTATTAGGATTGTCAGTGTGTGTTGTGTGCCTTCAAGTCATTTCCAACTTATGGCGACCCTAAGGCAAACCAAACCTATCGCAGGGTTTTCTTGTCAAGATTCTTTGTTACATGCAGCGCAGAAATCTTTCTCCTCTGCACGTATTGCGTCTGCAGAGTCCTGTGCAGCAGAGCTGTTTAGGGTGGTAAGGGAATTGACGCAGGTTCCACCTGCACAGAACCCATTACTTAACCCGACAACGGCCTGCTGTGATGCATTTAACAACTTCTTTGCAGATAAAATCTCTCAGATAAGAGCCAACTTGGACGCCGGTGTTACTGTAGAATCATAGATGAGGTATCCAGCAACTCCGCTTATGAAATTATACTGGATCAGTTCCAATCGGTGAGTACCGATGACATGGACAAGCTCCTTGGTAGAGTGAGGAAGACAACCTGCCCTCTTGATCCTTGCCCTTCATGACTGGCCGTCCAGGGGGGAGATGTCTTGAGGGACGTCATCAATGCATCCCTTGGGGAAGGTCGTGTCCCATCTTCTTTGAAGGAAGTGGTGGTTAGGCCGCTTCTGAAAAAAAATCCCCTTGACCCTCTGGACATGAACAGCTATAGGCCAGTCTCTTTGCTACCTTTTTGAGTAAGGTGATCAAGAGGGCTGTAGCTCTTCAGCTCCAAGCTGTCTTGGAGGAAACCGATTATCTGGATCCATTTCAAACTGACTTTTGGACAGGATATGGAGTGGAGACTGCCATGGTTACTTTAGCTCAGGGGTAGGCAACCTTTCCCCTTTAAGGGCCGAGGGACGTCAGCTCCCAGAAGCCTCAGCCATGTTGGCCAATAGTCCCATGTTGGCCAATAACTCCTGGGATTCTGGGAGCTGAAGTCACTCGGCCCTTAAAGGGGAAAGGTTGCCTACCTCTGGTATAGATGCACCCTCAGTCTAGTTCAGGGGTAGGCAACCTTTCCCCTTTAAGGGCCGAGGGACTTCAGCTCCCAGAAGCCTCAGCCATGTTGGCCAATAGTCCCATGTTGGCCAATAGCTCCTGTGATTCTGGGAGCTGAAGTCCCTCGGCTCTTAAAGGGGAAAGGTTGCCTACCCTTGCCTTAGCTGATGACCTTCGTCTGGGCATCGACAGGGGTACTGTGACCCTGTTGGTGCTACTAGACCTCCTCAGCGGCCTTTGACACGATAGACCATGACATCCTCTTGGAACACCTGAGAGAATTAGGAATCGGAGGCATTGTATTGCAATTGTTCCATTCATTCCTCTTGGAGACAGTTGCTCAGCTAAAAAGGATGGCATAATTATGGCATCCCTCAGGGTGCTATCCTGTCCCCGATGCTATTTAACATATATATGAAGCCGCTGGGAGAGATCATCTGGAAACATGGAGGGGGGTGTTATCAGTACGCTGATGACACCCAGATATATTTCTCCATGTCTCGGTCTACAGCTTTTACTTCAGATGGCGTCTCCCTTCTCAATGAATGTCTTAAAGTGGTAATGGACAGGATGAGGAAAAACAGATTGAAACTGAATCCAGACAAAATGGAGGTACTAACAGTAATGGCCCCGAACCCAGGTATTGGGATAATATCTCCAGTCCTAGATGGGGTCACACTCTCCTCAAAGGACTGTGTTTGCGGTTTGGGGGGTGCTCCTAGATCCGTCACTTCAGATGACAAATCAGGTGAATGCGGTGGTCAGGAGCGCCTGCTATCAGCTTCGGCTAATACACCAACTGCGCCCTTTCCTGCAGGTCAGGGACCTCAAAACTGTGGTACATGTGCTGGTAACTTCTCATCTCAATTTCTGCAACTAGTTCGGTTGGGGCTACCCTTGTGCCTAGTTCGGAAACCCCAATTGGTACAGAATATGGCAGCCAGGCTGGTCTCAGGTAAAACTAGAAGAGACCATATAACACCTATTTTAAGATCGCTCCACTGGCTGCCTATCAGTTTCAGGGCGCAGTACAAAGTGTTGGTCATCACCTTTAAAGCCCTAAATGGCTGGGGTCCAACCTATCTTCAGGACTGGCTCCTTTCGTATAATCCACCCCTCACACTCAGGTCCTCTGAGAAGAATGTATTGCTACCTACAAAAACTAGATTATCTGCAACTGCCTAGAGCAGGGGTAGGCAACCTTTTCCCTTTAAGGGCCGAGGGACTTCAGCTCCCAGAATCCCAGGAGCTATTGGCCAACATGGGACTATTGGCCAACATGGCTGAGGCTTCTGGGAGCTGAAGTCCCTCGACCCTTAAAGGGGACAGGTTGCCTACCCCTGGCCTAGAGGACCTTTTCGGCTATCACTCCCAGACTATGGAAAGGCCTGCTGGATGAGATCCGTCACTTGACCACCTTAAACAGCTTTTTAAAAGCTGTTAAGATGGATTTCTTCTGGCAGGCCTTTCCTGAGTGGATAACCGGCTACCAAAAAAGTATGCCTGACCCCGATTTTCACTACAGTTATTTTAATGTATTTGTAATTTATTCTGTTATTTTTAAGTATGTTTTAAACTTCGATTGTTTAATTGTATTGGGGGGATTGTTGGGGGGATAGGATTGTTTGTTTTATTGTTTTATCATGTAAGCATGAAATAATATTTATAGGAGTGTTTTGAACTTTTATTAGGTTGTGTCCTCCATTTCCCTTGGCTATCTTCCACCTTGAGCGCCACTAAGATGCATGGATTTATATTTATAGGAGTGTTTTTAGCATTTATTGGCTTGTGTCCTCCATTCCTCTTGGATGTCCTCATTTCGAGCATGACAAAGAAACATGATTTATAGGGGTGTTTTGAGCTTTTATTTGCATTTCAAAATGTCCTCCCTTTTGAGCATGACTAAGAAGCATGAATTTACATTCATATGAGTGTTTCTAGCTTTTATCAGGGTGTGTCCTCCATTTTTCTGGACTGTTCTACATTTTGTGGTGCTTTATCCTTTGCAGTTAGGACCTGTGGTCTTTGTTATCCTTTACAGTTAGGACCTGTGGTCACCCTGCCTGTGTCCTCCATTCCTCTTGGATGCCCTCCAATTTGAGCACAAATAAGCATGGATTCATATTCATAGCAGTGTTTTTTGTATTTATTGGGTCGTGTCCTCCATTTCCCTTGGGTACCTTCCATTTTGAGCACAAATAAGCATGGATGTATACATTTATAGGGGGTTTTTTAGCCTTTAATTGGGCCGTGTCCCCCATTTTTTTCTTGAACGTCCTCCATTTTGTGGTGCCTTGTCCTCCTTTTGTAGGTAGGGCACATCTTAAAGGCTCACAACAACAAACTGCTATGCCTCTTGCTTCCAATGAAGAGTGTGTCCAGCCTTATATGGGCAAATGGGGGAAAGAAACTTCGACAGGGAGTCATGACAGAAAGTTATGCAAAAGAAACCTGAGGTATTCCTTTTCCCTCAGTCACCCCCACACCCACCAACAGAGGCGGCCGCGCATGCGCAGTCGGGCCCAACAGCCACTCTCACCTGAAACTCCCTCCCTGAGTCACCCTCTCTCGTCCACCCTCAGGCTGTTACCGCTACCGCTGCCCCTCCCCACCCGCTTCCAACTTTCTGCCCCTCCCCGTGTCCGCCACCGACGACCCCGCTCCGAGAGCAACGGTGGAGTCAAAGGGTGGGAGCAGGAAGAAAGTAAAAACCCGGGAAGCAGAGAGGAAAGTCGTTTCCTAAGCGCTACTAAAGCTAAACTAGTGAAATCCCGCGGAGGGGGGCTTCTAGGAAGAGCCGAAGAGGGAGTGACAGGGGAAGAGCCGAAGAGGGAGGTGACGGGAAGAGCCGAGTGCGCGCGGGGGGAGGTGCCCGGAAGAGCCTGACTTCCTCGCTTTCTTTCGCAGGACTCTATACAGTCTATCTGTGGCTTCGGACAGGGCGCGGCGGGGGACGGAGACGACGGAAGAGCCGCTGAGCCATCCACCGGACCCCCTCCCTCCCCTCTTTAAGTGGACAAAAGCGGGCGCGAGAGCAACGGCCGCTTTTCTGAGGGGAGGGGCCCAGAGTCCTCTCAAGGGAGAATAACCGAAGAGGAGGAGGAAGAAGAAGAAGAAGAAGAAGGCCAACCGACGCCAACGCAGCAGGTAGCTTTCCCCCTCAGGTAGCCGCTGAGGCGTCGTTAACTTTTCTCTCTTCCTCCTCTCTTTTTCTTTTCTTTCTTTGGGCCTGGTTTTAAAAACTTTGGAAAGTTTCTTCCTTGGCCCTCCTTGGCTCTTTATTATTTATTTGTTTATCTATTCCACCTCAAAATAAGTGGGGCTTTCCGCCGCCCCCTACCCCCCATTTGCCCTTCTTCTTCTCTTCCTCCTTTTCTGGTCTGGCCTGGCTTCCCTCTCGTCTGGCCTCTTCCCTTGCTGCCCTGGGCGGTGTCCTCATTCCAGGGATTTGTTGGAGGGAAGGAAGGAAGAATGTGGTTGTTGTTGTTGTTAACTGCCTTTGCGTCAGTCTCAACCCATGGCGACCCTATGAATGAGACATCTCCAGGTCCCCCTGTCCTCTACTGCTCTACCCAGCTCCTACAAACTCCTATTCATGGTCTTTTTTAAATAAAGTCCATCCATCTAGCACAGGGGTAGGCAACCTTTCCCCTTTAAGGGCCGAGGGACTTCAGCTCCCAGAAGCCTCAGCCATGTTGGCCAATAGTCCCATGTTGGCCAATAGCTCCTGGGATTCTGGGAGCTGAAGTCCCTCGGCCCTTAAAGGGGAAAGGTTGCCTACACCTGATCTAGCATGTGGCCTTCCTCTCTTTCTACTTCCCTCCACCTTTCCTAACATTATTGTCTTTTCCACTCATTCATGCCTTCTCATGATGTGTCCAAAGTACGACAGTCTTAAGTCTTGTCATCTTGGCTTCTGTGTGGTGTGGAGGAAATGATGCCTCTTTCTCTGTCGCTGCCTCAGGAATCAGTTTGTTTGCTTGTTTTGTATACCGCCTTTCTCCCAGGAGGGACCCAAGGTGGCTTACAGATTGTTAGGGCTGCTGAGAGAAAGAGGAGGAGTAGGAGGAAGAAGAACAAGAGGCTGAGACTTCTTAAGTTGTTGTCATTGTGTGCCTTCTTCAAGTTGTTTCTGACTTATGGGGTTTTCCTGGCAAGGTTTCTTCAGAGGGGTTTTTGCCACCTCCATCTTCTGAGGCTGAGAGAGTGTGCCTTCTTGCCCCAGGTCACCCCAGTGGGTTTCTGTGGCCGAGCTGGGTTTAAAACCCTGCTCTCCAGAGTCATAGTCTAACGTTAATACAACACTTTTATTATTTTTATTATCGTTTTTTGACTTATGGAGACCCTGTCATTCGGTTTTCCTGCCAGGTTTCTTCAGAGGGAGGTTTGCCATTGCCTTCTCCTGAAGCTGAGAGACTGTGACTTGTCCAGGGTCACCCAGTGGGTTTCATGGCTGAGTCTGGATTCAAATCTTGGTCTCCAGAGTCATAGTCTTAACATTCAATGCAACACTTTAATTGCTTTTATTATCCTTTTTTGACTTATGGCGACCCTATCATGGAGTTTTCGTGGCAAGTTTCTTCAGAGGAGTTTTTGCCATCGTCATCCTCCGAGACTGAGAGAGTGTGACAAGTCGTTTTTAACTTATGCCGACCCCTATCATGGGGTTTTCCGGCCAAGTTTCTTCAGAGGGGGGTTGCCATTGCCATTGCCTTCCTCCTAAGGCTGAGAGAGTGTGCCTTGCCCAAGGTCACCCAATGGGTTTCCATGGCCAGGCAGGGATTCAAACCCTGGTCTCTAAGGCAATTGTAATAATTTTATTCGGTCATTGACCAGTATAACCCTGGTCTCTAGAGTCCTAGTCCAACATTAAGAACACTGTGCCACGCTGGCTCCCTAGTTTTCTTATTCCCCTCCATTCTAAAAATCTCTCTTTTGCTTTGCTCCCAACTCTTTCTTTTGGAGAGCTTTCTCCCCCGCTGTGTAAGAACAACTGCTTGGAAAGGCAACAAACGCCCTGCTCTGCTTTGGACGGGAGTCGTCTCGCGGGGGGGGGGGGGATGTATGCGCACGCACCCCACCTCCTGCTCCTCCTCCTCCTCCCCTCACTGAAGAGGAAACACTTGAAATGGGGCGTGGGCAGGGATTGGGGGGGGGGAGTTGGGGCTTCATTGTCCCCTGACGCACAAAGTTAGTGGGAAGTCTTCAGAAGTTTGCTCTGACAGGCGGGGCGGAAGTTTAGCCTGACTTCTAAAGCATACTCCCCGAATAACAAAAATGTTGGAGTAAGTGCTGTTTTTGTTAACTGCTGGTGGTTTTCTTAAGCCGTCTTTTTCCTTTGTTTTTTAAAAGTGATTCAGTGAGAGAGCCAGCCTGGTCTAGCAGTTTGAACGTCGGACTGAGGTTCTGGAAAATCAGGGTTTGAATTCTTGCTCGGCCAAGTCAACCCATTAAGTGACCTTGGGCAAGTCACACACTCTCAGCCTCAGAAGGAGGCCAAAGACAAATCCCCTCTGAACAAGAAAACTCGTGGTAGGTTTGCCATGTTGTGTGCCATCAAGTTGGTTTGGATTTTTGGCAACCCTAAGGCTAACGTGGGTTTTCTTGGCAAGGTTCATTCAGAGGGGGTTTGCCTTTGCTGTCCTCTGAGACTGAGAGAGTGTGATTTGCCCAAGGTCACCCAGTAGGTTTCCATAACTGAACAGGGATTCGAACCCTGGTCTCCAGAGTCATGATCCAACACTCAAACCACTATGCTGCACTGGTTTGCCTTAGGATCACTATAAACCAGAAACAACTTGAAGGCACAGAACTGTCAATGAAACCAGATTTTAACAAATTATTTGTCTATATATACCCTCTATTTTTTGGAATGAGTCAGATATTGGCATAAATTTGCCTATGAGACAGTTATTAGTGTACTGTAAATGTTATGGTATGTATATGGATAAATAGTCTTTGACTCATTTCTCTTATCTTATATTGGCCATCAACCTGGCCAATTAATCATCTTAGTTATTTCATATTTGTTATATTAATAATATTTGTTACCAAAATATCCCATAATTTTAAAAATCCAAGCTGTCTCTCTTTAATGGCCAGAATAATTTCCATTGTTGGGCTACAAGCATCTGTGCTTCAACTAGCATACGTTACATTCATTTTCTGTAGGGTGGAACAAGTAGCATATTTGGTTGTACTTATGAAAACCATTTACAGACTCATTTGTGTGTGTTAACTTGGAAAATGTCCCCTGGTCCCAGACCTGAGTACAAGATGGCTTATTGCTTATTTACTTCTACAGTGGGCCCTTGGTATGCGGTTTATTGCTTATTTACTTCTACAATGGGCCCTTGGTATCTGCTGGTGTTTGGTTCCAGGACCTCACCCCACGCCCATGGATACCAAAATCCATGGATACTCAAGTCCCATTATGTACAATGGCATACTAAAATGGTGTTCCTTAGAAGCCTGACATAGGGGGGTTGCAGACTGCCAGAAATAGTGCAAATTGAGTCCACTTTTAGGGTTAGGGAATCATGGGAACTGCAGTTTATTGTGGCACCAGAGCTCTCTGACAGAGAAGGCTCAATGTCCCAGAAAGAAAACAATTCCCATGATTCCCTAGCACTAACCCTAACCCTAAAAGTGGACTCAATTTGCACTATTTCTAGCAGTCTGCAACCCCCCATAGTGGTTTGGGTGCTGGACTACAACTTTGGAGACCAGGGTTCGATTCCCTGCTCAGCCATGAAACCCACTTAGTGAACTTGGACAAGTTACACACTCTCAGCCTCAGGAGAAGGCAATGGCAAACCTCCTCTGAACAAATCTTGCCAAGAAAACCCAATGATAGGTTCACCATAGGTCATCATAAATCCAAAACAACTTGAAGGCACACAACAGCAACAATGTAAAATGTCAAAATCAAGGTTTGCTTTCTAGAAATTATTTCTTGGATATTTTCAAGCTGTGTATGGTTGAATCCATGAATGCAGAATCCATGGATATGGAGGGCCAAAAATTATTTGTTCTAAGTTAGGTAAAAAATAATCTACTGCACCCAGGGTGACCAGGACATGTCATACATTTTCAACCTTCTATCCAGGAGGAATTTCAAAATATCCTCTGTTTTGAGCACAAATAAAAAACATACATTTACATTTATCTCAATGTTTTTAGCTTTTATTTTGTAATGTCCTACATTTTTCTTGAATATCCTTCCTTTTTCAGTACCTTCTCTTCCTTTCTGGTTATGACATTTGGTCACACTGACTGCACTTCCTAGCTCAGTGGTAACTTGATCCTTTCAAAATTTCATTAATTGACACATCCAGTCATATTCTGTTTCAGATACAAAAAAACTTATAGTAACCGATTCAGTTACTTTTCATGTAGATCAGTATTTCAGATCCTTACTACAGCTCCCAAGAAATGCACATACTTGAAAAGTTATGTTGGTTGACAGAATTTGGTTAGGTTCTGAATTTCAGCTGATGAATTAGATATAGATAAACAAGTTGCAGGATATGTCCACTGTCTATGTTTTTACAGGATAAGTTGTATTGTTAGAATGGAGTTTTATTTTGGCTCATCCTGTTAGCAACCAAACTTCACAAAATTGAGGTTACCAATATATAAATGTGCTACAGTTCTTTGATCCATTTGTTTATCAAAATGTGAATGTTACACTGGGGTATTGAAAACATCCACAGTTAATAGGTAGTTGACTTTCAAATGACAAAAGCACGTGCCACATTTTTTTAATCTCAGAGTTCTAAATTGTGGGATGGCCAGCACAAAGTAAAAGTATTTGGAGTGAGAGTGACAGATTGGGGCAGAAGGAAATTCTTCTGTTACCTGGAGGTACTTCATAAAACATTGCATAGTCTGAAAAGATGAAAGATATTTCAGACTCCCGTGTGCTAGTCTCAAATGTATGTACTCATTAAATCTTGAAACTTGTATATTATTTTCTGAAGCAGTAGCTTCACCTTGAGTCGTCTGAAAAACTATCCCCTTGAGTCTTTGTACTATGAGATAAGTCTCTTGAGGGAGGTGTGACTGTGCACTGTAGCTATCCTTTCTTTAGCCTTATTTTTTGTATAACTTCTCCCTAGAGTTTGGAGAATATAAATCTCTTGGAATGTCAGATACTGAGGAGTTTTCCAGTGTCTAACTCCATCCTAATTTGTTGTCTTTTGCTAGCCTTTGATTCATGGCTTTATCATGGCACGAAATCTGGCAAGGAGCCTGTTCACTGACTTGTCTCTCCCCCAGCAAGTCACAGAACTATTCATAGAACAAATCTTGCATTTTTTTTAATTGCTACAGGTAAAACAAGCCAGATCCTGCTTACAAAGTCCTTTTCCTTGTTTAGCATCTCCCACTGTAAGCAGAGCAATCTGACAGTTAGAGTATTCAGTAGATTTCCAGGCTGTGTCACGAGAACCCAACAGTGAATGTCTCACTCTGATCCTAAGCACAGAAATCAGTCCCACTGGATTCACTTAACATTTGTCTCTGATGCATACTTAGGATTGCATCTGCAAATATTAGTGTAGCCAACATTACTGTTAGTATACTTGGGCCGCTTGTCATCCCTCCACCCTCACAAATGCAGTCCTTTGTTTTCACACTTTGTGAAAAGAAGAATGGAGAACTAAAGTGATGATACAGATGAGTATTCCTACACAGTGTAATATCAGGGGTACTTGCCTATATGCTTTCTTTTAGGAATAACTCCCCCCTCTTTTCTGCTCTACTCTACCCAACTGCTTCACTGTGAAATCATTTACCTCTCCCCCCCCCCCATCCACTGCCCTTGGTTTCCTGTGTAGTACTCAATAAACAGTGTTAAAGAGAATGTGTTGCCATACTTTCTTTCATTATTTGTTACGTGCTCTGCTTTGTATGTGATATTGTGTAATCAAAGTTCTCTAGATAGGATGATTAATGTCTGGTATGCAGTCTGCTAAACAAGTACAGTACTTCCATTTAATTGTCATCTAGGCCTCCTGCCAAAACTGATGCATTGCTGTATTCATCAGTATCTGAGTTTGTTTTGCTGTACTCACTGTGACTGAAATGAATGGCACAGAATAACAAAAGTTTGAGGCTTTTGAGTGGAATGATGACATCACTGGATAGCTATTCCTGTTCAGCAGCAGTTGTGTTCCTCTTGGGCTGATACACTAGGCATATGTTGAGAAAGCTCCAAAGTATATTTGGGGTTGCTGATGCAGTTTCTCCTATACACATTTCTGCAAGTGATGGTTACTATGGTCACTACTGGAAACAATATGTAAGAAAACCAGAAGCAAGGTGGCTGTGTGCTTGGAAAATGCAAGGAAGGGTTAAAGGAGGACAGCAGGCAGCTGTGGAAAAGAGGGGCTGAAGCAAAAGAAGTGATAAGGATAATGCAAACGTCTTTAAAGAACAGGATTGAGAGGTCACCATGTTGACACAAGTAGGGAAGTAAAAAGGCAAGGGAGATTGAAGGGTAAGTAGACACCTGAGGAGCCGTATTTAAACTAACAAGCAACATCTTTAGTTACATATTTCCAGCAGTTTTATGAGCTGGGGAGTGCTGCAGTAGCAGCAGATCTGTGGTGAACAGCCATAAGTAAGCAAGATGTAAGTCCAAAACACACTGCAGAAATAATCTAGTCTGAGACCACTTTAATTTCCTTGGCTCAATGCTAGGGAAGTCTGGGAACTGTAGATTGTGAGACATTTAGCCTTCTCTGTTTGAGAGCTCTGGTGCCACAATAAACTACTATTCCCAGGATTTTTCTGGGGTTTTCAGGCTATGTGGCTGTGCTTTCAGAACATGCCCACATAGCCCGAAAAACCCACAAACTATGGATGCCATCTGTGAAAGCCTTCAACTTCACATTCCAAAGGTTCCCTAGCACTGAGCCAGGGCAATTAAAGCAATCTCAAACTGGATTGTTTCTGCAGTGTGTTTTGAGTCTTTGTTGTGAGGAAGTGACTTCATTGGTTGTGTTTGGTTCTACAGTGAAAAAAGGGGGCAAGGGCTTTTGAGAGACTGTTCCTGAAAGTTTTGGAAGATACTTTCTCTTCAAGGAAGTATTATGAAACAAAGCAAAGCAGCTTCATTTCTATACCGCTTCATACTCCTTCCCTTCTGTGCTCCTTTCCTCATGAAGTGTTGCCTCTTGCTCTTCCAGTATAAAGTTGGGTGGGTTTTTCCCCTGCAGGATAGTTTGAGTAAAGATATGTTTTAACATATGCATGCCCTGTGTGGTGTGGGTTAAGTTTCATCTGTCCTCTAGAACTATCCCTTTCAAAGTACAGCTCTTTGCTTGTGGAGTTTTATGATCTAGGTTTCATTGACCCACCTGCAAAAGATCAACGAATAGAAGATTCTGTCATTGTGCTCACTTATTTTGGAATAAGCACACTTATTTGGGGGGAAGTCCCTTTGAAGGCAGTGCATCTTCTGAGCAAATGGGCATAGGTTATGTTGCATGGAAAATAGTAATAAGGATAAAATTACATAATGTTTTTCTTTCCCCAGAAATGACTGCCATTAATGCAGGAAATGTTAACTTCAAATGGGATCCAAAGAGCTTGGAGATAAGAACTCTGGCAGTTGAAAGGTTACTAGAACCTCTTGTTACACAGGTAATACACACTCTATATGGTACTGTTTTGCATTTTATTTATGTTCTGGCTCTGCAGTGTTATACTGAAGGTAATAGTTGGATTGTATTGGTTCACTAGTCATTTATAGCTCATTGGGCTTGTCAAGGCTGTGAATAGCATTTGGTCACCAGTTAAGTTAATTTGATGCTACAGTGTATAAGGAAATGATCTTTAACATTCATAACATGCCCAGCTTTTTTGAAATAAAAAAGCATTTTAAATGCATGAAGAGTTGATTAAATATCCAAGTTTAAAATAAAATCTGATCTTATTGGAAATTAATTGAATTTAGCAAAGCTTACTTATTTTTAAATACTGGATCATTGACTTTCTGTCAAACACATGAACAAGAGTCAAAGAGAGATCCTTGACCACAAATGAGTTAGTTGACTTGAAGCCCCATTTAAATGTATGGAAATTGTTTATAACTAGTCAGAGTTACTTACATGAGTTTTGATGCATCTAAGAAGTCTTGGTCTATAATAAATAAGTATGGCTGAACACTGCACCGTCTTGAATGGACTGATTGATAGACATCTTCCTCCCTGTATTCTCCCATCATCTTTTAGCGCTACCTGTGACTGGTAGTAATTTCTGCATAGAACTGAATGTCTTATGGTTAGCAGTGGATATCAGAAGCTACCATAGCTAGCTTTAGAGATTAAAACTGCTTTTAGCAAGTTTCAAGTTATGGTTTAAAACTAGCTAAGATTAGTATTCAACACAAACACTAATTAGCACAGGTAGTTACTGTAGTTGGCATGGGAAGGGAGGATGGAGACGCATGAGCTGGCACACTTGAGGTAAGATGCTCTGTGTTTCTCTTTAGTAGGGGCAGGGCATAATGGGATATACTTGTCTAGGAATAGGCAAAGGTCATCTCACAGGCTGCCTGTAGCTTTGGAACCCCCATGCAGAACCCTTGAAGCTTTCCAAAGCCCCCAGGCCCAGTTTTTTTAAACAGCCCCAATTTTGGGATCACTTTTTGCCTGAAGGCCAACTGTAAATGCAGTGGTTTGCTTCCTCTGACCTCCCCCCCATGCTCAAATAAAACAAAAGACACTCAAAACTTGGACAAAATGGCAGCCACATCCCTTCCACACTTGCTCTAGCCCTTCATGTCCAGTCCAAAATCTCCCATGACCCCCACAACTGTGAAGTCCTGAGAATGGCCAGAGTTGCTGCTTTACTGTTGATTAACAGGAGTCAAGTGAGATGGTGAACCGGCTCATTTTAGCTCAGAGTGGGAAAGAAATGAGAGTGTACTTATAGATGGAGTGCACCCTTCTATCCCTCCCCCCAGCTGCATTTTCTGAACTGCTTCTCCCCTCCCCTCCAGCGGGCCTGACAGCTGCTGAGGAAAGGCTTTGTACATTTCACAAAGGGCTACAGAACAGCACCACACACTCAGTCTGAAAAGAGGCATGCACACCTGTAAACTATGTGTGTAAACTGCACTTATGCATGCATATGTTGTCATCAGGATTCAAGCTCTCATCTCTAGCCATGGTTAAGCAGTTATGAAATGTTGCATCTGCATAAATCAAACTCACTAACTCTGCTCCAAAGAATGTCAAGAGTGCTCATCTGTACAAAGATAATCATGAGAAATAATTGTGATCATTATATCTGTATCAGGGTTGGCTGATTTAAATCATGGCTTAAAGTTTGGTTGAAGTCAGGTGACTCTTTTAAAAAAAACACTCCTTTTTAAAAAATTGATTTTTTTTTTTTAAAGTCTGGCTATTAGTATTTTTCACCACTCTTACTGGAACAGCAATGACTGAATTTAAACATTTAACTTTAACTGTTTATTGGCCTTTGTTAGACCAGTATCCAGTGTCAGTTGCTTCTTTTTAATTACTTTATTTTGTAGTGCAAGAAATGCCATTCAGAAACAAAGCCTTCAATTAATATAAATTCAACCAAAACAACTTGCCTAAAAAAGATAAAGAATAATTATTATTTAAGCCATAACATCTGAATTGCATTTTGCTACTCAGTTTCCTGATTTAGTCCTACACTGATGTAGCCCTACACATTTAAACAAAGGGGGGGGCCTATTTGTTTGGCTGTGGGTTTTGGGGGTTTTTTTGTGTGTGTTTTTGGTGTGTGTGTTTTGTTTGTTTGTTTTTGTTAAACTGGCTTTTCCCAACCCTTATCTAATAGGATAGAAATTATGGGCTTAATAGTGGGAGCTGTGGCTGGTAAATTACTACTATGATCAAGTTCCAGGAGATGTCAGTTTATATCTTACTGTGATAATCCATTGAGACTCAGAAGACAGAGCTGCACAATCTGCTCGGCTTGTGAATATGTAGTGCAACCTACAAATCATTAATGCTTGCTGCATGAAAATTCCCACTCCTTGACCTTTCTTATCAGTTTTTGCTTCTAAAGCATTTTGGTACTTGCTGTATAAGTCTGTCTTACTCAGTGTCCTTGAATGCGTGCAGAGATTTTTAAAAATGTATGTGTTTTGTTTCTTATCGCCATCCCAGTGCAACTTTAAACAAGTTATTAGGAAAGTAAGTTATCAGATCAACATGTTTTCTGAAACACAGCATTCAGTAATTTTAAAATTATTGCCTGTTAAAATGTTTCCTGTTGAATGGTATGAACTGTTCTTCAGTGGCAAATAAACAAGTTGTATATGGTACATAAACTACATTGCCATTACTATGATCCTTGATTTCAAATTAAGTATTTTCCACCATAGTTCTTTCTTTATATTCTGACTTTCTGTTGTGTTTTTGATGGGGAAATACTTTACACAATGGAATATTTTAGATTGGTCCACACTATTGGCATCCTTGGGCAAGTCATTCTATCAGCCCGAATTATATTGCAGAGTTGCTGAGATAATGTGGAATAATCCTATGAATGCCAACCTGAGCACCTTAGAGAAAGGATAGGGATACAGACATAAGTTGAAATCCCATGTACCAGTAAATATATGCTATGTGTATACAAAACAGTGGCCTCTTTCTGCATTATGGAAAGTAATCATGAGAATTCACAGGCATACAGCATCAGGAGAAGAAATTAGCTTGGAAAAACGTGAAAGAAAACAAGTTGTGAGCACTTCTTGAAGAGAAGCAGTGTGAAAAGGGGAAAAGTGAGAACAGATAAAAGAAATCTAATTTTTATAATCATATGTAAACTTGGACAGTATTAGAATAGAGGAAATTAGGGAGCAGATGTATGAGTGAAAAAGTAAAGACAAGAATTGCTTGCAACAGGCCCTCAGTTCCTATTTAGAAAGACCACATTGTTCATCTTCAGTTATAATTTCAGCTTTGCTGATCATTGGCATAAACATTTCATTATGTTAAACTCTTTCAAACTTTTATGGTCTTCATTGTTACTGGATGAAAGTCTAGCACCTTTATGAAACCTGAAATTCAAAGCAAGAGCAAACTTGGATGCATAAATTAAACAAGGGTATGTTGCATGTTCCCTGTTTTTCACATTGGCTTCTAAAAAAATGCTTATGGTTTTTGCTGAGGTTAATTGCCTAAAACCTGGAGGTGCTGTTGAAACTGTAATCTTTGTCCTAACAATTAACTAGTTTGGAACCATGATCTATATTCAGTAGTTACTCTCAACTAGAGCAAATCCTTTGAATCAATGAAAACTTGGTAAGGCAACACTTCCGTCATTTCCATTGCTGCAGTGTATCTATTTGAGTTGGGACTAACACTTGGATTTAGTTTCATGTTAGCATGGGAGTTTCACCATGTAACGTTGTCAGGAGTTCATCAGCTGAAAAGATGTGTATCATGTAATCCTTACTTCTAGGTTACAACACTCGTCAATACCAGTAACAAGGGTCCCTCCAATAAAAAGAGAGGTCGGTCTAAAAAAGCTCATGTTCTAGCTGCATCAGTTGAACAAGCAACAGAGAATTTCTTGGAAAAGGGGGATAAAATTGCAAAGGAGAGCCAATTTCTTAAGGAAGAGTTGGTGGCAGCTGTGGAAGATGTCCGTAAACAAGGTATGTAGTGTGGCTTTAGGATGTGGAGCCTCATTTGCTTTGTTTGCTTAAATTGAATTCAGAGATATAACCATGTTAGTCTGTAGAATCAGTATGTAGAGAGCACCTTTGACACTAAAGAGTTTATCACACAGGCAAAAGAAACAGGATATTAGCTCTATGCTCACGTTAATATCCCGTAAATATTGTGTGATAACGTGAGGCTTTTCACACAACATCTCATGATGTCATTATTATGTGATTATCCTGTGAACAAAGGAGCAAAATTGCACTGCTTTTTATTTTCGGGAAAATCCCATGAATAAAAAGTGGCATGATTTTGCAGCTTTATTGATGGGATAATCGTGAAATAATAACGACGTTGTATGAAAAGCATTGCATTAGTGCACAATATTCATGGGCTATTGTGTGAGCATAGCTCTAATATCCTGTTTATTTTGCCAGTGTGATAAACTCCTAACTGAAATAAAGAAGTTGGCAGCATGAGCTTTCATAGACTTCAGTCTTATTTCCTCAGATGCTTATAGTGGAGTGGAAACCAAAGACAGACATATGTATGCCATTGGTATGTGAGAATGTCAATTCAAATTCAAAATTCTTTATCGAAATGAAATAGCAAGCCCAGGTTTAACGATGGTCATTAGTGAACAAAGACATTGTGAACTGGCCAGTGTGTATGGAAATGAAGAGGCAAGACCAGTTTGGCTTTGGAAACTAGCCTGTAGGTCAGGGGTCGGCAACCTATGGCCTGTGGGCCGGGTGCCCGTGGCCGGTCCTGCTGCCGCCACGCATAACCATGGGTGCCATTTTGGCATCCAAAATGGCACCCGCACTTGTGCACGCATGCGCACGATGGCGGGTGCCATTTTGGAACTCCCAACGGTGCTATTTCCCCCCGGCCCCGGCAACAAAAAGTTGCCAACTCCTGCTGTAGGTGAAGAAAATAGATTAGTGTAGGACACGGACACACCCCAAGGATGGGGTCAGATAGTGTTGAAATGTGTGTCTTGAGCCAGGAAGCCATTGTCCCTGTTCAATCCATTGCTGAGGGACTATAGTTTATGGATGAATTCCATTTCTGCTGTTTCTCATTCCAATCTACCTTGTGAGTTGGTTCACAAAAGTTAACCAACCTAGAAGAAAAGTAGTAGTCTGCCAAAGCTCCAAGTAAAAGTTTTCTGAGTTCAGCTGGCTGGATTGATAATGAAAAGTTCTAGTTTTTAAGTAATTCCACTGATTTTAGTTATGCATACATTATTTCACTTCTTATCTCTTTATTTAGGAAGCTCGGGAAAATATAATTTACCCTACGTCCAGCTTTCTATAGTAATAACTCTGAGGTAGTTTAGGATGAGAGAGGGTGACAGACCCATGGTCACATAGTGAGCATTACCAATAATTGTGTTTCAATTTTAGTAACTTTAAAATACTGCTTCTAGATGTAATAGGAATAGCCTTTTGTAAAGTGAAATCTTAAGTATATACTTTCTTGTGATGATCTTGGCCCCTGTAACTTCTAAACATGGTACAGAATACTAAATGTTATTTCAAGTAAAATTCATTTGTATCTTTGATCACTCAAAAAATCTGATGCGTGATGTTTTCCAGTTTTTCATAATGTTGGATTCATTTTAAAAGGGGGACTTGAGTCTTCTGACAAAATAACTACATGTTGAGCCTCCCTTATCTGGAAATCAGAAATATGTCAAAATTGTCCACATCAGTGGCTGAGACCTTTGCTTCCTGATGGTTCAGTGTACACAAACTTTGTTTCATGCACAAAATTATTAAAAATATTATGTATAAAATTACCTTCAAGCTATGTGTATAAGATGTATATGAAACATAAATGAATTTAATGTTTTGACTTGGGTCCCATTTCCAAATACCCCATTATATATATGCAAATATTAAAAAATAAAAAATCCCAAACACTTCTGGTCCCGAGCATTTTGGATAAGGAAGACTTAACCTGCACTTGTGTAATTCTAGTATATATTACCTTGGAGACCGCAGAAGTGAAATTATTTTGCTTCCTTCCCATTTTGTAACATGAGAGTGCTGCTAGGTTCTATATTTTAAAGGTTCTTATTGTTCAGAAGTAATAATCAAATTCTTAGTTTTGTTGTACTTATTCCTTAAGGTGTAATTAAACATGATTTCATTAGTAATACTCCTCTGCCACCACTGTGGTCCCACAGGATGTATAAACTGTAGTTTGTATGGTGATAGTGAGAACTGAAGGAATATAACTACTAACTTTGTGTACATAGGAGATTTGATGAAGAGTGCATCTGGAGAATTTGCTGATGACCCATGTTCTTCAGTGAAACGTGGGAACATGGTGAGAGCAGCCCGTGCCCTCCTGTCAGCTGTTACACGCCTGCTTATTTTGGCTGATATGGCAGATGTGTATAAGTTGCTTGTGCAACTTAAAGTCGTAAGTAATAGTTCATCATTAGCTTTCTTGATTCTATTGTCAGTGGGCTGCTAAACCACTGGGACCAGACCACACACCACAAATTTGGAAGCCCTGTTTTTCCTTCCCAAAAAAGGCACTTCCTTATCTAACATTATTAGTCATGGTTTTCCCATTTCCCCTTCTCTATTGTAAAAGTGAGGAAGCAGGGGGTAGCACAGTGGCCCCTATGGAAGTACAAAATCAATTGGGGGTTGCATGCAGGCCATGGGCTGTTTTTTGCCCACCTCTGGTATATTATAAAAGGCATTAAAAATAATATTTTGAAAGCACAGTGGGTGAGGATGGGTTGCGGGAAGAGCTATTCCCTTCATGTCTATTTTGTGGGCTTCCTCAAACTATCTGGTTGATCAGTGTTAGAAACAGTATACTGGACAAAACTGACCCCTGGTTAATACCTTATTGAAATCTGGTATTTCCAATCAATATTTTACCTTCAGAGCATGTAAGTTTGAAATTGATGGGAAGATTCACAACTACACATTTATATTGTTTGAGTGCAGCATTCTTGCTAAATGTTAAGTTTTATAGTATTGTGGTTTGAAACCTGATTTAATCTTCTAGGTAGAAGAAGGCATCCTAAAACTGAGAAATGCTGGTACTGAACAAGATCTAGGAATACAGTACAAAGCTCTTAAACCAGAGGTGGATAAGCTTAATATAATGGCAGGCAAGAGACAACAGGTATAGTAACAATTTACATATTTTCAAAGATGTCTTCACTTGATGATATACTTGTATAATATTTGACAATATCATAATACATATACTACTACCACAGTTCTAACATGGTTATAGTTATAGTTTACTACCTTGTAACAAGATGCAAAATATGATAGTGCTTTTAGTTGTCAGATTTTAAAAAAAAATCTGAGCAAGGTTGACATTAGTAAATGAATCAGCTGTTCCAGTGATGGCGAACCTTTTAGAGACAGAGTGCTCAAACTGCAACCCAAAACCCACTTATTTATCACAAAGTGCCGTGTCCTTCTGGCTTTCTAGTAATGTACTGTGACAAACTCTGTGCTGGGGTGATGACATGCATGCCCACAGAGAGGGCTCTGAGTGTCCCCTCTGGCATCCGTGCCATAGATTTGCCACCACTGACCTATTCCCTTGACTTGGATAATAGCAGAAAATGGAAACTGAGAGAAAAGCTGGCATGAGAGTACTGAGGCAGTCCTGTGAAATGAAAGCAACTTTGGTTGATAAAGGATGTCTCTAAATATGAATAGAAGGAATAAAGGAGACTCTCCTTTGCTGTAGAAAGATAGGCCAAAGAATAAACTTGGGGATGCCTCATAATGTATGAATCCTACCTGCCCAGACATCAACTCTTGCAACTAATCCATTCATGTGAACAATTTAACATAGAAGAGCAGTCATGTAATATGCATTTGCAACTTCTGTAAACAGGAATTGCTGCACTTTTCACTGTGCCCTACTTGTAGAAATTACTGCATATCTGCCATAAGTATTCTATTTATACTATTATGTTCATGTAAGTGAATCATTCATATACGTGGACTTGTGTGAGCTGCTCAGACAAAATGATGTTGGTTGAATCTGTTCTCTTATGAGGGAGGGAAAAACATTTTTATAGTCCTCTGGCAGCATAGTCAGAGTTAAGGCTTGCAGAATCCCTTTTTTAAAACCACCCTAAGATCCACCAACTCGAATCTGGTAGAAAAGAAATAGATAACATATTAAAGGGATTTGGTTTGAGGACCAGTATTGAAAGTTAAACTCAGTCCTGATTATCCTAGCTTTTTTCATTTCAGCAGTATAATTTAGGAAGTCATTTTGTTTGGTGGGTTTTGTTTTGTTTTTAATAGAAATCTTGATCTCTGAAGTTCACCCAGAAATCTAGCAGTAGATCCAGACCTGCCTTCTGCCAAGCACCACTCTAAAGTATATGCTGAACACTGGGTTTGGAGTGTTGGCCAGGAACAAAGGGCAGATGTAGTATGGAAATGATATTGTCCTTAGTTGTATATATGCCCTCCAGCTTCTTATAGTTATTAAGAGCCACTAGAATGTGAAATGAATACACAATTCCTTAACCCACTGATTCTCTGAATGGCACAGAAGAGCAATTCACTCATTCATATGTTATTTCCCATGTATCACCTGATGAGACCTATAAAATAACAATAACAAATAATAATAATAAGTTTTATTTCTAACCTGCCCCTTTGCTCAGCAACCGGGGCGGCGTACAACAAGATTAAAACAGATAACAATTTAAAAACACTCCTACTCCCCCATCCCTAACCCTCATCCCTTAAAACTAAATTAAACTAGTACAAGATTAAAATGGCGGTTGCAGAACAAAATACAATTCAAAAACAGTGAAAACAACCACTAAAAAACAAACAAAGGCAGACAAGAGCGGCGGGCCACAAGGGCGAGTAACAAATCTCCTAGATTGAGCCGGGAGGTTAAAAAAAGGCCAAGGTTTAAAGATTTGAAATTATAAGATGTGACAGGCCTGAAACACATGGGCCAAAAAGTGTGGCTTTGGGGGCGTGGCATGCAGACAACGCACACTCCTAGATCGGGGTAGGCAACCTTTTTGAGCCGGTGGCCGGGTTGCTGTCCCTCAGACAATTTGGGGGCCAAAGCACCAAAAATAAATAAATAAATAAAAATATTTAAAAAAAATATATGCATGCACACTCTCAGCCCCAGAAAAGCCATGACAAAACCCCTGTGGAGATTTTGCCAAGAAAACCCCAAGAACAATTAATAACAACAATAATCAATATCATCATGGCGGCGGTGGTAGGACCGGCCTGGGGCCAGTCCAAAGGCCTCGGGGGGCCGCATCCGGGCCTTAGGTTGCCTAGATTGTTTGGAAGCTGCTCCTAGATTGTTTAGAAGCTGTGCTGGGGTTTAGAAGCTGTGCTGGGGCTGCTTAAGGTGGCCCAAAGCCGAGAAAAAGGAGCACAGAAAAGGCGCTCCTTGCCAGCAACCCATTTGAGACCACAACGGTAGCCCGCTTTTAGAGCAGAGTGTGCAGTCGCCACGGTCCCAGGCCAATTGGGGCTGGAGCGGCCAGAGGTCACTCCAAGCTGCCAGTCTGCTTCGCCCCTGAGAAATCTGATTGAGGCCCAGAAGCTGGCTATTAGTAGTCAACTTTTTGCTCTTTCTTAAATATTTGTAAGAACATTTCTAATAACTTCTGTTTCTGGAAACTGAGTGTTTAAGACTTCATATTTGCAGTTTCATTCCAAAGCCATGTAGTTTTCTTTTCCATCTAATGAATTCTGTGGTTTTCATTTTATTCAAAGGTAGCAACACATACTCCTTTTTCAAATTAAGGAAGATTCTAATCCTAGTTGCATCATGTTTTGTTTTGTTTTTTTAAATCTAACCAAAATGTGTTGCCTTTTGAAATATTTTGTTATAGGAATTAAAAGATATTGGGCACCGTGATCAGATGGCTGCAGCCAGAGGAATTCTTCAGAAAAACATTCCTATGCTTTATACTGCTTCTCAAGCATGTCTTCAGCATCCAGATGTAGCTGCTTACAAAGCCAATAGGGATTTGATCTATAAGCAATTGCAGCAGGCAGTCACAGGGATCTCTAATGCAGCCCAAGCAACAGCTTCTGAGGACTCAGTTCACCATCAAGGTGGTGGAGGAGAGTTGGCTTATGCACTTAACAACTTTGATGTAAGTACTGAATGTTGCATCCTGTTGATAGTAAGACTGAATAGAACTTTTTAAACCTCAGATAACAAAGTATTTAGCTTATGGATGGATGACTCAGACTTTGGAAATCTCTAAAATAGCTTTTCAGTCATAATAGTCATAATTGATTTTTAGTCATAATAGACTTAGAGTGAGAGAGAGAGAGAGACTAATTATTTGTTTCTAATCATGAACATGTAGCCTTCTGTTAAGAAATTTCAGGCTACATGTACATGAATTATAATGTGATTAATTAAAATATCTGGCGATACTTGAGAGGGCCAATTTTTGATTTGCTATATGAATTAGCACATAGCTTCATACAAAAAGGAGCTTAACATAGACCATAACCTGATTTTCTTTTAATCTTGCACCACAGTGACACTTATACAAAACCTGAAGACACACAACCAGCTATTTCCCTGTTTATCTAATATGTGAAATGCACCCTACTCTTTCTTTTCTTACCACTAATACCTCATCTTGTATCTCAGCCCTGTGTAAATATCATTTCATGGGCTTTTTTTCTTCACCAGTTTTATTTTCTTGATCTGTTGCCTTCTCAAGTCTGTCCTGCTTTAATCTATTTTTCCAATAGGCTGCTTCTTCCCAACACCTCAATTCCTCAAGGTTTTGCTTTCTGGATTTCCCTGCCTTGAACCATTCGTTCTTTCACTTTTTCTTTTGAACCAAGGGTCTAAGTCAGGGGTAGGCAACCTTTCCCCTTTAAGGGCCGAGGGACTTCAGCTCCCAGAATCCCAGGAGCTATTGGCCAACATGGGACTATTGGCCAACATGGCTGAGGCTTCTGGGGGCTGAAGTCCCTCGGCCCTTAAAGGGGAAAGGTTGCCTACCCCTGGTCTAAGTGTTCTCATCTCCAGAAAGCATAGAGCAGGGGTAGGCAACCTTTTTGAGCTGGGGGCCGGGTTGCTGTCCCTCAGACAATTGGGGGGCCGAAGCACCAAAAATAAATAAATTAATTAATTAAAATTAAAATTAATTTTTTATTAAAAAATTAAAAAATATTCATACACACTCTCTCAGCCCCAGAAAAGCCATGGCAAAACCCCTGTGGAGATTTTGCCAAGAAAGCCCCAAGAACAAGTAATAACAACAATAATCAATATCATCATGGTGGGCGGCGGGGGACGGCAGTGGCGGCGGCAGGACCGGCCTCGGGCCGGTCCAAAGGCCTCGGGGGGCCACATCTGGCCCCCGGGCCTTAGGTTGCCTACCCCTGGCATAGAGGGTCAGAGTCCTTACTCCTCTTCCTGAGCCTAGAAGAGTGCTGGGACCACCTGATGCAGCCCAGAGTTGGGAATACAGTTAGCCCTCATCCAAGGATTCTGCATCCACGCATTCAACCATCTGTGGTTTGAACATATATATTTTTAAAAATTCCAGGAAGCAAACCTTGATTTTCCCATTTTATATAAGGAGCAGCATTTGACTGCCATTGTATTTAATGGGACTTGGCAATCGTGTGTGTGTGTTCCTGGAATCAAACCGCAGTGATTACGTAGGGCTTACTGTATATGGAAAGCGCTATGACTTCTTGCTCTATTCAGAATTACTCAGTGGCTTAGTGTTTTCCTTCCCAAAAAAGGCACTTCCTTGTCTAACATTATTAGTCATGGTCTTCCCATGTCCCCTTCTCTATTGTAAAAGTGTAGAAGCAGGGGTGGCATAGTGGCCCCTTGCGGGGGCACAAAAACAGTTGAGGGCTCCTTGTTGCCCACCCCAGTATGTTATAGAAAGTATTCAAAATAACATTTTGAAAGCAGAGTGGGGAAGGATGTATTGTGGGAAGAGCTATTGCCTTCATGTCTGTCTTGTGGGCTTTCTAAATTTATCTGGCTGATCACTGTTAGAAACAGAGTCCTGGACCACACCACCACTGCACACAGAGATGAACAGGAGCTGAAACCCTACTTTAGAATTGAATGTTACCCAATAATTCTTGTTAGTCTAGGAAGCAATGATAGGTCATAGCAAACATGGTCTTTTTTCTTTTTCTTTTTACTACCAAAGTTAACACAATTTCTACACATTAGCCCACTGTCTACCATAACCTTTTCAGTGCTCCAGTCTTTTCCTTGATATTTCTCCTGGTAATCCAGCCTCTCTTGTCTGTACACACTTATGTAAACTTTCATCTTCAGTACATCTTTTTCATTTTTGATCATTTTCTCCTTTCCTCCTGTTTCTTCTGCATTCACTTATTTGCCTTATCCTTTTACACCTTTGTAAAATTTATATTTGCTTAGCCTTGGAAACATATGCAGTAGTTTAGCAGAAAAAAAATAAGGAAAGGGACAATTTTCCAACCTTTAGTTTGTCTACTTGAGTAAACGTTAGATTACAAGATGCAAAAGTTGGAGCTCTGTCTCTAATAGTAGATAGATTTGTAATTGTTCTATTAAAATTAAGATATTTTTATACAAAGTGCAGTTTTATTAGAAAACATAAAGTAAAACTGTAAAATAAATTTGTGTTAGTTATAAGACATGGCTATATAAATTCTTCTATGGGTCCTCATCACAACAGTAACTTTACCTATATCACTTGTCCATGGATATCAGAAAGTAGAGGATGTGACCGTGACATAGGAGCAGGGGAACTAGAAAGCAAGTTGAGGGGGAGGGAGATTAAGTTGTAAGCTCCTTAGAATAGAAGCTATCTGTATGATTGTCAACAGTGTGATAAACATAAAGAAATATTTTCTCTGCATGGAAACAGCAGGCAGCATCCAGTGTTGTTGCTCTTTTCACAGAAAGGCCCCTTCAGTGAACAGAGACAGTGAATGCTGCTAGGACATAAATTCTGTGTTAACACACAAACTGAAGAAGCACATTTTGAGATTAAAAGGTTGTGAAAGAAGTATCTGTATAAATATACAAAAAAGTAACAGTACATTTTAGAAGTTCATTTTTACATTGACTTCTTAGTATATTATCTTAGTCATACATAATCTGCAATGGTGTGCTTACATACTTAGCAGTAAACACTACTGAGCTCAGGAGGGCTTATTGAGATGCTTTTTGTTAAACATCAAGCTACAGCTGTCATAGTAACTGTGGACAAAATCAACTATCTTGCACCTTTATCTCTCTTTTCCCTGCTGTGTCCCAATAATAACTTTTCCCACCTAAACTGACCACTCAGTTTTCTTAATCTATTGAGCTATTATTCCTTGACAATTGACATTAGAGTAGCCAGATGAAAAAGAACAGGACTCCAGTACCTCTCATGGTTATGTAGAAGAGGAATTCATGAGATGGCCAGAGGAGCAGTCCACAACTAATGGGTCTCCTCATGCCAACCGGGTCCGTGCAGGGGTTCTAAATTCTTTTCATTTAATTTCTGTTGAACCCCTGCCCTCCTCTGTCAGTTTTTTAAAGCCTGCCTACCAGGAGGTTGCGTTTTTTTGCCTCCTACTGCAAAACATGCAATAATTACTGAAATTCCTTCACCTATGCAGCCATTATAGATACAGAATCCCTGTTTGTGCTTTCTCTCTGGTCATTCAGTCTGTCATGGCCCTGAATACTTTTTGTTATTATAGCAGCTCTAGTGGCTATAGGGACCTTCAGAGGATCAATGGAATAGTTTTTAGCATCTCTTACTACTAAGAGCCACCAAACATTTTGAATGTATGTTATCCTGTAGATGAGAATAGATCATGGCTGAATGTGTGATTGATCTGAACTAATCTTGCCTCACAAATTCTTGCACAATGCTCAGATTGTTCTTTAGGTGTCTAGGTTTTCTTCCCACTAGTAAACTGTGTTAGATAATTTCCTCTTTGTCCAACCCCTTTTTCACTTTGATGTGTGCCCATGCAGTAGCTATACAGAAGGCATTTACTTGTCTTTCTGCCACAATCATTCATGGTTACTGTTTTTCACTGAAACAGTGTGTCCAGGTCTTTTCCAAACAGAGTTTTTACTGGCTCTGGATCTCTGTGTATGTCACTTACAGTTTCCCCAAGTGCTTGCACCATTTCCCCATATTGACTGGATAAGCAAGGTACCTCTGTAAAACTCTTGGATAACAAGTTTAACCGTTAAATTAAGTGTATATGTGTGAGAGAGAATCACTGTGTTTCTAAGCCTGCTGTATGGCGTCTGAGCTCAGCACATTTTCTCCCATGTAGAACTTCATGATATTTAAGATATCTTTTGTTCTCCTCCGTTACTTTGTAAAAGTAACATTTCCAAGGTTTACTAGCTGTCTTAGGGCCTCGGCAGACGACTAATTGGGTTGTCTCCGAGGCAAGGAAGAGGAGGGGCAGCCGCACGAGCGGCGCCCCTTCCTCCTCCCGAGGTTGCCCTCGGAGCTGCCGGCCCTCCGCACGGCTGGCGCTCCGGGGGCAACCTCCCGCCGCAGCGTCCTCACGCTGCAGCGGAAAAGTCAGGAAAAGTGCGCCCGACGCATTTAGGGCTCACTTTCCCTGACTTCTGAAAGGAGTGCCAATTTGGCACTCCTTTCAGGGACGCTGCCGGTGCGCCGCTGTGCGAGTGCCTCGCTCCAACAGCGCACCGTCCCAGGGCGTCCCCGACACCCTGGTCTGCATCCCCCCATAGTCTCTTAAAGCAAAAAGAATGAGGTACTTGACACCAAAGAGTGACAAATAGATTAGTCTTTAAGGTGTAACTGGATTCTTACCGTTTTTGTAGACATGAGGACTAGTGATGATAGAGGCATAGGGGAGGGGGGAAGTTTCACTGCTTCTGTGAAGCAGCATCCTTAGGAATGCTTATCAGGCTATGTCAGTGAGGCTCCAAATAAAATACCTATGTTGGATAATGAGGACATCTCACTGCTCTTAGATTTTTGCTCTCTTTCTTTTTTAATTAACTATGTGGTTTATTGTACATTGACTTTATAACGGAAAGGATGATCATGTTTTTTAAAAAATAATATGAGTAGCTTGGATTTGCTCCTTCATGAATTTCACAGTGCTGCTTTGCTTCAAGTGCAGCTCCTACTTGTTCATGCAAGTCCATTGTGACTGGTTTTGTAACGATGGGAATTTTTTCATTTAGTGTTGTGACACATACACTACAGCTGTACATACACCTGTGAGAAGGGAGATGGAATTGATACATTTAGTTGGTAATGCTAATGTACTGAATATTTCCAAGGAAGAAGGGACATTTAGGGAGTGCCATCCCAAGGAGATGGCTGATTTCCCCCAACATATTTTTTAGCATTCCCTTCCTCTTGACTTTTCAGTGATACTTGGGCTGCATTGGCAAAGTGGCAAAAGATGTTAGGATTTTGATTATAGGATGGGGTGCAGATACAGGAAGGTTTGTCACATTAGGATTTATTGTGCAGTCTCTGTAGTGATTATAACTAACTAGTACAGTTAGCCCTCTGTTATGGATTCCCCCCCCCAAAAAAATGGAGATTAGCAAATATTCAAGCCCCATAGGCTTGAATGGCACGTACCCCACTCCACCCCTGCGGGTGGGCTCACGGGTGTGCCCCATTGATTTAAACAGAGGTCACCCCTCCATGAATATGTAAAACTGCAGACTTGAAGTCCGCAAGAACGGAGGGGAAACTGTACTAAGATATTTTTGTATGTGCAAGAGTGCCTCTTTTCATAGTATCAGAAATGTATCACTAAATGATTCTAAAATAAAATCAGATCAATCTCAACTTTTTCCTTCAAGATGAATATTTAAGTATATAAAATAAAAGAATCAACACAAACCATTGTATGAAAATAATGAGCATTCATTTATTAACATGAAGCATTTAGAATGATCTGAAATTGACAAACCACAGTATTTCATATGCAGAGATTTTGTAACATCATTAGTGAAATCACTAGCACAGTTTTAACTTGGTATAAAGTGCACTGGTGCACACCTCTCCTAAATTTAACAGCGTGCTAAGCATAAAGAAATTGAGTTTGTGATGTACTGCTTTGTTCTTCTTAGTCTAATTAAGGAAGAAGGTAGAGTATGTAGATATGGATTCTATTGCTATTTTAGATGCATAGATTGAAAATGTGAATTCTACTAAGTCCTTGGGAAAATGTTTGATATAAATATGCCCACACTGGTTGTCCCAAATGTGAGTTGTACTCCTAATATAGTCCTATAGTCTTAAGATTTTATAAGACTATTCAAAATTAACGAAAGGTTCAGCAACTTTTTTTTTTTTAACAGAAACAAATTATTGTGGATCCTTTGAACTTCAGTGAGGAGCGTTTCAGGCCTTCCCTGGAAGAGCGCCTGGAGAGTATCATTAGTGGGGCAGCCCTCATGGCTGACTCATCTTGCACACGTGATGACCGACGGGAACGCATAGTTGCAGAGTGTAATGCAGTACGACAGGCCTTACAAGATCTTCTCTCAGAGTACATGGGAAATGTGAGTAATCAAAGAATGTGTTTTGTGTTGTCCCTTTACATACATACATACATACATACATAAATTTCTCGTGCTAAATATGTGTTTCATGAGAGAGAATTTTGTAATCACTGTTTTTTATGAAAATAGTAATAGCAAGTACATTCCCATACCGTTTATTAGTGCACTTAAGCACTGATAATAGTGAAATAGTTCTTAAACCTGGGCAGTAATCAAGCAGTAGAATGTCAATTTCAATAGTACTTAGTACTTGTGATGAGACGTTATCTCTTGCCTTTAAAAAGCTCATGCCTCACTTATTTATTTAAGACAACACAGCTGGTACTCTGAAACAGAGAGTTCTGCCAATAATGTAGCTTTTTTGGTACAGGATGAATGTTCATTATTGAGAGCTGGACATTTCATTGACACAACGTGTGTTGTGGACAAATGGTAGTGTTTCATCAGCTCTTTAGACAAGTACAGCTGTATTGAATATAGAGAGATGCTCTGGAAAATCAAATCAAGTATTTCATCAAGGTTTATAGGTTGATACTATGTAGTAAGATTAAATGACACATCAATATGAATGCACCATGAGGATAAACATGGCTGAACAAAATCACACTATCTACCATTTATAAAAGACTTCATAACAGAAAATAGTGTGGGTGCTCTTGTTTCTAATTTAATTGAAATATCAAAATAATGGTTTTGAAATAACATAAATGCAAATGGACTGTTTATGTTCAATTTAGCATAAAGATTAAGATCTATGGGACTGTAAGAGAGCAATTCATTTTTAATGTCAGTACCAAACCTAGGATTTCAATGTTTGAATTTAGCACTGAATCTTTACATCATCTGTTTGACTGAAGATTTAAATTTTAACTGCAAAAATTACATTTGAAGACAAAGGATTAAAGTCCCGGTCAGCAAGAGGGGTGCTGTGGTGTTAGCAATCGGTGGATTGGAAGGAAGTGTCTTAAAGTCTATCTGTTCAAAGATCCAGTCCCTTTCTGTGGATGGTGGTGGGGGGTCTACCTTGCAGTCAGGGAGGATGATTGTGTTAGCTGATATTTATCCTCCTCCCCTTAGGAATTTGCATAGCTGAAATACTTCATGGCAAGTTTATTGTTGTGTTCTTTTCTCTAAAGTATAAAACAATACAGGCTGTGTGATGTTGTAAACATGTTTGAAACAAAATTTGAAACTTGTGGTCTTTGAGTTCCAAACTTTCTTGTTTAAAAAAAAAAACTATGTGGGAGAGGGTTGTAATGCTCTATGTGTCTGTGGCTGCTTAACATTACTTTTGACCTCCTTTACAAAACAGGGTGTGGATGAGAGCTGATAAACTATTGCTTAGATGATAATCCATGGGTAGGTAGACAATTTGCTGAAAAATAATTTGCTTCATCATCTAGCAATTGATGGTTGGTCTTGATAGTTGGAATTGGGTGGAACTTGCTGCTAAGTTCCAGTATAAGTAGGAAGAAATAGCAGAAATCAAAGATATTTATAAAAGAGTTAGAGAGTTGCTTGTTTCTTTCTTAAGAACAGGAATAGGAAAATGAATTTACAAAGAAAGTTGGAGGAAGAACCTGGACAAGAAGAGGGTTTAAGAAGGGAAAGGAAGAAGTGGAAGGGGGGGAATGATGGGAAGAAGTGGAAGGGGGGGAATGATACAGGAAGGGAGAGGTGTAAGCACTATGACAGCTGAGATATCTGTGTGCAGGAATATTATAATTGGTTATTCTGCAGGGCTGTTGGGTAGGTTATTCGTATCCCTTTCACAGATAGGAAACTGAGATTGAGCAATAGCAATGGCATTTTTTATTTAATTTCATAGCTGTCATTTTCCTAAGGTGCAAAGCACTTTCCTGTTATATACACACAGTCAATTTAAAGAGAATGTAAAATGTAAAACACCTTACACTCAAGAAAAGAAAATACAGATAATTGGCCATAGGCTAATATTTTAAAATCAGCCAGTCACATTTTCAGATGTCTAGGAGTAGAGTGGTAAGGCTTGAGCTCTGAGAGCAACTTTCTCCAAATGAGTGTAAAGTTTAACAGACATATAGTCAAATATTGGAGAACTTTAGAAGCAGCATGTAGAGTGCATAGTGACAATTGAAAGGAGTAAGAGGTGGATTAACAGAGTTTAATATGTTTGCTTGCCTAGCAAGTTTGATGTTTTCATGTTAATGGTAATGGTGACAATGTCATGCTTTCCAAATGAATACATAAATATATATTTTGGTTCTTATCATCACACACAGAGATAAAACATTTTAAGTATTCACGGGTTTTCTGCAACACCTTCTAAGTGCCGTATTTTTCGCTATATAAGACGCTCCGGCATATAAGACGCACCCTATTTTAAAGCAGGAAAATCTAGGAAAAAAAGATTCTTAACCAAATACAGTGGTACCTCTACTTAGCAGGTGGAAGGAGGCCTCCCTTTAGCCACGGCCTCGGTGGTTCCTTAGATGTATATTCACCTTATAAGACGCACCAACTTCCCCACACCCATTTTGCGGAAGAAAAAGTGCGTCTTATATGGCGAAAAATACGGTAAATACTACTTGGAAACAAGAGAGGAATTCCAGAATTAGATCCACATTATAAATTATTATTGATCTTTTTCCAGCACATCTGAAACAGTATTTCTGCAATAACCATCGTACCCAGTGGGGTATAGAGGACATAATTTGAAGAAGAGTCAATAATATTTAAACAATATTCTAAACTGAAGCTCTCTTATTCAAATAGTTAACACATTTGCAAGAGACACTAGAAATGAAGGAGTTCAAAGAAACTGAGTTCAGAGATGTGTATTAAACTCATGTAGCATCACCATAAGAGGAGGGGCTACAACCAAGCCTTATGAGCCTAGCTAAAACTTTCTTCAGCTTGTCTGATGGTGAGGCATGATGGGAATGGTAACTTGTCAGAACCTGGAGGGCCCATAAGTTCCCCACCCCTGATCTAAATGAATTCAAGTCTCCAGGACCAGATCAGCTACATCCAATTGATATTAAAATAACTGGCAGAAATAATCTCAGATCCACTGGCAATGATCTTTGAGAATTCCTGGAGAACAGGAGAAGTCCCATCAAACTGGAGGAGGCAAATGTTGTCCTCATCTGAAAAAAGAGGACCTAAATAATGACTGTCCAGTTAGCCTGACATCAATACCAGGGAAGATTCTAGAGCAGATCTTTAAACAGAGAGTCTGTAAGCATTTAGAAAAGAATCCCATAATCACAAAGGTCAACATGGATTTCTCAAAAACAAGTCATGCCAGATTAATCTTAATTTCCTTTTTTTAATAAAATTACTAGCCTGGTAGATGAAGCGAATGCTGTGGATGTAGCATATCTTGATTTCAATAAGGCCTTCAACAAGGTACCCCACAATATTCTGGCAAAACAAGCTAGTAGAATGTGAGCTGGACAATGCAGCTGTTATTGGATTGGTTGAGTGGCTGAACCCAAAGGGTACTCAGCAGTGGCTCCTCTTCATCTGGAAGAAAGTGACTAGCAGGTTGCCACAGGGTTCTGTCTTGGGCCCAGTGCTGTTCAACATCTCTATCAATGACTTGGATGAAGGAATAGAGGGCATGCTTTTGAAATTTTCAGATCATACCAAATTAGGAAGAATAGCTAATACCCCAAAGGAGAGGATGAAAATTCAAAATTACCTTAATAGATTAGAAAGCAGGGCCAAAACTACCAAAATGAATTTCAACAGGGAGAAATGTAAGGTTCTTACACTCACTTAGGCAGAAAAAAATAAATGCACAGATATAGGATGGATTACTCTTGGCTTGACAACAGTACATGTCAAAAGGTCTAGGAGTCCTAGTAGACCACAAATTGAACATGAATCAATAGTGTGATGCGGCAGCTAAGTACGCCATTGCAATTCTAGCTACATCAATAGAAGTATAGTGTCTAGATTGAGGGAAGTAATAGTGCCACTCCTTTCTGCTTTAGTCAGGTCCTACCTAGAATACTGTGTATAGCTCTGGGCACCACAATTAAAAAAGGATGTTGACAAGCTGGAGTGTGACCAGAGGAGGGCAACTAAAATGGGTAAAAGTCTGGAAAGCATGCCTTATGAAGAGAGACTTATCTGGGTATGTTTAGTCTAGAGAAGAGAAGGTTAAGAGGTGATATGATAACCCTGTTTAAATATTTGAAGAGATGCTATATTGAGGATGGAGCAAGCTTATTTTCTGCTGCTCTAGAGAATAGGACCTGGAGCAATGGATTCACACTACAAGAGATTCCACCTCAACTATAGGAAGAACTTCCTGACAGTAAGAGCTGTTTGACAGTGTAATATGCTCCTTCAGAGTGTGGTGGAGTCTCTTCTTTAATGTTTTTTAAACAAATTGAATGGTTATTTGTCAGGAGTGCTTTGATGGTGTCTTGCTGCACAGCAGAAGGAGGTTGAACTGGATGATCTTTGTGGTCTCTTCCAACTCTATGATTCTATGAGTTGTCAAACATAAAAAAGAACAAGCAATGTAGTGAAGAACCAACATCATTTCTGAAAGGTAGTCTTAATCTGGTAACTTCTAGAGTCCTTTTGAGGATGTCATAAACTATGTAGGTACGACAGATGTTATATACTTTAACCTAAATCTGCTAGTTTAACCTGCTAAATCAGGGGTAGGCAACCTTTTTGAGCCGGGGGCCAGGTTGCTGTCCCTCAGACAATTGGGGGGCCGAAGCACTAAAAATAAATAAATTAATTAAAATTAAAAAAATTTAAAAAATGCATGCACACTCTCTCAGCCCCAGAAAAGCCACGGCAAAACCCCTGTGGAGATTTTGCCAAGAAAACCCCAAGAACAAGTAATAACAACAATAATCAATATCATCAAGGTGGGCGGCGGCGGTGGCAGGACCGGCCTGGGGCCGGTCCAAAGGTCTTGGGGGGCTGCATCCAGCCCCCGGGCCTTAGGTTGCCTACCCTTATGCTAAATCAACAAGACTTAAGTGTTAACTTCCAAGTTCTCGTTGACTCACTGGGTGTCTCTACTCTGGTTGGACTAATAATTACATTTATGCCTTCAGGTTGGAGTCTACTCTAGTGGATTAATAATTGGATTTAAGCCTTAAACATTGAATAGAATAACAGTTATTCATGCAAACCTTCTAAAGATATACTATTAATAGAGTAAAAGGATAGGATTTCTTTGGGGTAAGTAGCTACACTTAAAAACAGGCAGTAGAGGATAGGTATAAATTGCCTGGTCATGATAAGGAGAAGTAAGCAGTGGATTACACTAAGGATCCATAATGAGAGTAGCTAGCAAAAAGTGGGGATGGGAGGAGGTCCATGTTCCAAGGATCTTAACAGTTAACAGTGAAATGTATAGGTATGAAGACTACAAGTGCCAATGTCACAATAGCTGACATCACTGAATTTTTTCTCTGTTCCCAAACAGCAAAGCAATCTCTAACCTATTTGAATTGAGCTTTCCTAGCATTGTAAATACAGTAGTTCTATAGGTTCACCTTATGGTCACTATATGGCTGAAACAACTTGAAGGAACACAACCACCACCACCACCCAAAACAAAAACAAAACATAGTTGTGGAAGTTTTATGAGATTTTGGAGCCTTTTCCTTGATGTTCCATAAAAGATCTCCCAACTTGGGAGTATTAAGCAGCACCCCAGAAGTGTGAGTGCCTGCCTTAAGAAACAAAGATCAGTCACTATCTTCATCCTTTTTCCTAATTTAGGACCTATACACACTGCCAGAAATAATCCGGCTTGAGGCTACTTTAACTGCCCTGGCTCAGTGCTAAGGAATCGTGGCACCAGAGCTCTCTGATAGAAAAGGCTCAATGTCTCAGGAAAAAAACTACAGCTCCCATGATTCCTTAGCACTGAGTCAGGACAGTTAAAGTGGTCTCAAACTGGATTATTTCTGGCAGTCTGTATAGACCCTAACTCTCTCTAATTTCCTGCCAGAATGAATCATTATGATTAATGTAGGAGTAATTTCTACTTTGTATCTGTGATAATCCTTCCCAATTTGCAGATCATTAACATTACAATGGTGGATAACATCCTGTTCACAAAATAGGTATGAAAACATCTGTAATATAGTAAAGTGACTTGAATTAATGAGAACCTGGAAATGAAATGTCAGCTAAGACACAGCAAAATATCATCCAAGGTGGCCAAATATTAAATACATGATTGCACATTTGGATAGCTGATGAGTAAGACATTTGTTTTACTGCAGTATTCATTTCCTCTTACAATAAGTAGAAACTAAAATATGTCTAAGTTCAGCTGGGCGGGGGTGTGTGTGTAGCTCAAAATAACTAGAACTCTAAAGACATTCTTTAGCTGTGCTTATATTTTCCTGCATGTCCAGTGTAATTTGACTCCGTTTTCTCTGAATAGCAGTCGCTGATATTTTATCAAGACTATTTTGAAAACCTCCTTCACTTTGGAATGCAGATTGACATGTGACATGAAAGGAGGCGGTTTGAGTCTTCTTTTTTAGCACTCTTTTAGAACTGTTAGAGTTCCTGGATCAAGAGAGCATGCCAACTTCACAAAACCTTTTGTCATTTTACTGCATGGCAGGGCTGGGCAGAGATTGTGAGATCATTTTTTGCCCCCTGTGGCACCTCATAGGACCACACCTCATCCTTGTTTTTTAAAGTTTTTGTTTGGTTTTTTCCCCCCTGGTGGGAAAGGCATTTTTCCTGCATTTGGCATGTTGGCCTGCTTTAGGAGAAGACAGGAAGCAAGACATTCCTGATTTTAAAATTTCTTCTCTTGGGTCTAAAACACTCCCAAGAGTTTAAAAGTTGATGACATTGCCCCCCCCCCCCCCCGCCACACACACACTAGGTATTGTAGCATTCTTAATTTAAAAACATTGAAAAGGCTGGAAAGCTTGGAACCCTCAAATTGCCTTGGGGACTCCATGCAACCCCACAGTTTGTACTTTGCATACCCTGCTGTATGTCAAGGGAAGATGAAATGTAGAATTGCTAACTTAGGAAGCAATGTATTATTTCTTACAACGCTTATGCTTAAGCTATTTACATAGAAATTTTGAAAACAAATCAAAATTACATATTATAAAGTTAGTGTCTTGATATTTGAGTATCTTTAACTGTTACATACTCTGATTTTATTGTCGTTTAAAGTGCAGATTTGAAGCCCATGTAAAGGTGTATAACTAAAATCTGAATTGATTTAATCAGCATTATGAGTGTAAGCAGAACATAGTTGCTAAACTAGAGGAACAAGTTGGAATACCTTCAGAGATTATCATACTCTACTTTTTCCAAACGTTTCCCCTTTCCCAGCCCTATTGAGTTGTGCCAAAATCCCTCTATAACTTTTCTAAGAGAAGCATTCCATGTCTACTTGCAGAAAAATTCTAAGAGCAATGACTAGTTTTCCACAGTTGCAGTCTTCTAGAAAAGCATCAGACAAGATGTAACTATACCCTTTCTTTCTCCCTATCTTCTGTAAGACACAAAATGGAGGAAAGGAGGACCTTGTAGTGACCACAGACTTGCTAGTAAGCCAGGGCAAAACCTTTGGAATTATGCTCCTTTCAGAAGTTTGGAAACTCAGTAAATCAGTCTAAATACTGGCATAATTAGCACAATAATATAAAAATGACCTAATTGGGTTAAGAGTTTATATCAGTGATTCCCAAACTTTGGTCTTCCAGAAGATTTGAACTTCAACTCCCAGAAGTCCCTGCCAGCTTGGATAACAGTCAGGAATTCTGGGAGCTGAAGTCCAAAACATCTGGAGGACCAAGGTTTGGGAATCACTGGTTTATATTAACAGATTATAAACCTGTGTGTGTCCCTGAGTGAGGTAGATTATTTAAGAATATGACATAAACCCTGCTGTGTTCATAAACAACTGTGTAAACCATTGATGTTAAACTAGGGAGGCTCTGGGCTTCAGATATAATTGGATTTCACTCCTCTGTGTTTCTAACCATTTGGCCATATCAGCTTCCAAGAAGCTCAAGTGAACAACATCTGGACCCCTGTCCTCCCACCCCCACCCCTGGAAAACCACCAGTATGTAAACCAGGATTACAAATAAAAAATATGGAGCTGTTTTCATCCTTGATGTATGCTTGTTGAGCTGTTATGTGCACTTTAGAACATATTCTAATCATGGAAATAGCTTCTATTGGAATAGTACACATTTAGAGGTCCTTGGGAACAGTGATTGATTAATCAACAACCTGAACTTTTCCAAAAATTCATGCATTCTGTATTTCATATTTGTACTATAACTTCTATATGTTGTTCTGTTATGGAATATGTCTTGAATGTCTAAACATAAGATCATATCCTTGGCATGTTTTTCTAAATTCTACATCCTGTAAGTTTTTTCTGTAATTCACATTTAAACTAATTTCTTTTTCAACCTTCCATATTGAAGGCATAGAATACTGCTGTAGCTTTTGATACAGAATTATGGTTCAGCAGTGCATGCATTCCCTACCTTTCCTCTGCTGGCAAAACTCAAAGAAGTTCATAAGATTTTGTTTTTCACTGTAAGATGTTAAGTATATTGTTCTATCTAAATTCAAACCAGTTGTCTGTACTAGCAGACCAGTATCATAAACAGTTTGAAGTTGACTTGTTTTAATAGTTAAGGCTAACCACAGAATGCCCCAATTTGGACACAGCAGTAGCCTGCAGTTAATTGAATACTTCTGATCTCCTCGCATCTGTGCTAAAGGAAGATATTGTGAGAGCATGGGCAAACTGACAAGGCCAAGGTTTGTAAGTGTAACAGTAGATTATAATTCAGCACCATACTATGTCTGATGATTACAGTTGGGGAGACGTGAATTCAGATCTACTCACCCAAGGGACTTCAGGCAAATCTTTTTCCTATAACTCCCCTCAGAGTTTTTACTCACAGTTGACCCTCTGAGATAGAAGCATATGTGCAGTGTTGATATACACAGAAGAAAGGTAGGATACAAATATGATAGGAAAAAATTGTTTTGGGTGATAAGAAGTGCCGAGTGATCTTTGGCATCGTTTTTTCCTTACTTTGCCAGTTAGCTCCTGAGTCTTCTCTGCCAAGAAATGTAGTGAAGCTGCTGGCTGTTTACCTCCCACCATTACAAAGCATAATGGAGAGTTTAAGCATTTGGGTAGGCGCAAAAATGTCATATCCGGAAACATTTTAAGTTAGAACTGACAGTAGACATCATCATTATTATTATTATTATTATTATTATTATTATTATTATTAGTCCGCATATAATACAAACAAGTATATGTCAATGTCTACCTGAAAAAAACAGGATAAGACATAATAAAGAAGAAATAAATAATAAACAGGATAACACATGTACATGATTAACTTAGTTCCTAAGAGTTAATTTCTACAACAGGGAATTCATGACATTATGCATATGTCAGTATATAGACAGGAATCTTCGCCATAGCAAAAGTAGTTCTGTCTGTTCCCAAGAAAAATGTTAAACCTCCTGAGAATTTAGAATTGTTCCCTGTTTAATAGGGCAAGACTATTGGGTCTGGTGGAGGAACACATAACATTTAACATGGATCACCAATTGATGCTTTTCAAGGCATAATGACAGTGAAAGATAAGGCCTAATAGAGAAGCCTTTATTAGTGAGTTTTCTCTTTGTCCATGCTAAATCAAATGGGTGGCTGCAGGGGAGTATGTTTATTTCTCCTTTTTAGCAGTTAGTCATCACCAGAATTGTAATATTCCTTTAGAGCAGAGGTGGGGAAGTATGGGACCTAGGAACCAGGATTGGGGGTGGGGGTGTAAAAATATTGGCTCCAATGTGCCCCCCCCCAAGGGTGTGGGAGGAATAATTCCATGGTTTTGCTTCTTGACCATTTTAGAACCAGCAGAGGCTTTTGTTCCCAACCAGAAGTGACGTGGAAGTTGATTTCTGGATCAGTTCATATTCCTATCGGTTCCTGGATCAGGCCTATTGAGAGGTCCAAAAACATGAAACAGTTTCTCTCCTCCCATCCACCCAAATACCCTAAGGAGCATGGTGGGCATTTGGAATTTTTTAAAAAACCTAATTTTTGTACAGGGGAATATGGCAAAATACAGCTTTCCAGGACTTTTCTCTCCCATCCATTGTTTAGACCAGAGGTGAACAAAGCTGCACCTCTCCCCATCAAAAATATGTGTTCTTGAGGGCATTCCTGCATAGTTTGGAGGCCCCATGGCCTCCCTGTGTCAAAAAAATAAATAAATACAGCAAAACATTTTTAAATGCTTCAAATTGGCCTCTAGGGGCCATGGGAGACATTTCTATAGGGAAGAGAATAGAAGTGACTTAAATTTACTTCCTGCTTTAAAAAAAAGAGCCTGTCTTGGGCCTGAAACACACAAGCAGACCCAAAAACATGTTGAAAATCATGTATTTGGGCACAAAAACCTTTCTTCCCAGAGGTGCATGTAGTGGGGATGTGGCCCTCCAAGGTCTCCAGGGAGACCAGTGGTGTCTCCTAGCTTTCCACAGTTGCAGTTACTTTAGAGCAGAAGTTCCCAACCTTTTTGACTCACAGAGCCCTTGTTTTTATGGTGGGGCCCCTAAGAGGCCTACTCTATGTCTTACAAGTTAATGGTGTTTAGGAGTATATATAAGCATATATTCTTATCCTTTAATTTTATTCAATTTTTATTTATTTCATTTTCATGAAGCAGCCATGGAGCACCAGGGAAGTGCACATGGAACCCAAACTACTGCTTTAGAGTATTCATTTTCACTTGGTAGGTCAGCATAGTCATAGACAAGAGGGGTCTCAGCTGGAGCACTATTAGCACATGCAGCACTATTTCTGAAAATCTGATTGGACTAAAGATTGGGGGGGATCTTGATTCTGAAAGGATTTGCAACCTATAGCTTTAACACGTATTGGAAAATGTAAGAGGACATGGAAGTGAATGGGTAGCTATTAATTGGATAAGATGGGAAAGGGGAAAAACTAAACTTTGGGTAATAAATGCACTTGACATTGGGGCTGTTTGCTTTGTTGGCTAGCTCCCAAAGCTTAGTTTTGCACTTTAAAAATAGACAGCTGTAATGTCAAACTGGCTGAAATCTAGCAGTGGTGATCAGAGTAGACAAGATTATTTGTACTGAAACTGACAAATTTGGAGTACTGCATTCTCATAAACATCCTCCTAGAAAATACCCAATATACAGTTGTCCCTTCATTTTTGCAGACTTGGAGTCTGTGTCCCTCATCCGTTCAGGGGGCAAACGGAGGGGGACAAAATGGGGCGCGTGCCCATGGCAGGGGTGGTGGTGCAGCGCTATTCAAGCCAATGGAGCTTGAATATTGGTGATTTTCCATTTTCACGAGGAAGTGTGTGTGTCCAGAACGGATCCCCTGCAAAAACGGAGGGGTGACTGTATAAATCACAGAAGTGGTAAGGAACAGTAACTAACATATTTGCTGTATGGATTAAGCATTGTTTTTTTCCTGGATAGTGGGTTATTTTTACTGCTTGATTTTTCTGGTACTTGTGTATATGCCACCATTCTAAATATATTTGAACGCTTGACCAGTTAAATTTTGTGACTTGGAAGTAAAAGAATTCAGACGTGGAATCCTGGATAAACAGAGTTTTAAATGTCCTAATAACTTCAGTTCTTCAATATTATAATATTAGCAAAATTGTTTCCTTTTTCTAATCCATCCAAATGCAGTAATTACTTCTTATCACTTAAGTGCTTCCTCACTGTGGTGCTTTGTTCAATTGTTCATTATTTCTCTCAGGAATAGAGGCATTTGGTAAGAGATGGGCTTAAGTATTGCATATGTAGCTTGTTTTTATTATCCAACTCACTGGAGTGAAAAAGAAGTTACTTAATGCAAAACATGTTCTTAGGAGATGAGTTTTGAGTCTTTGCTACTGGCTACAATTCTAATATCTCAATAAAATCTTCAGTAATTTTTCTCGATTTTGGCCTGAATTGTCTTACAAATAAAGCTGGAATATGTAGAAATATTTTTTCACCTCCTATACTGATATATTTCAGTTACATTTAAATTAGCCTAGGCATTATTTTAATTGCTCCAGAGCAGATAGAGTACTAACACAATATGCCTATTGTTGAAGGCAACTTGCTTGGCTTCAACAATCACCACTTCAATCCTTCATGTGTAAGTATGGACTAGAAACATAATCAATTTTAAAGAAATCAGAATGTTTTAAGAAGCCTACATCAGTAAATGCATAGAAACAAGGACACGATGAATTGGTGGCTTGATGACTACATTTCTGTAGTTCTTCATGCTCTAGAGCAGTGATTCCCAAAATTTGGCCCTCCTGGTGTTTTCAACTTCAACTTCCAGAATTCCTGACTATTGGCCAAACTGCCCAAGGCTTTTGAGAGTTGACATCCAAAACTCTTGAAGAACCGTGGTTTGGGAACCACTGCTCTAGAGAATATTGTTTGGTATTAGGATGGTCTTCTTTCTTGTATTCTGAAAGATCACTTCTCAAATTCTAACCCACTATAAATGCATGAACCATTGTCTCTTGTATAAAGAAACTTATATGACAGAAATATGTAAACAAATGTTTTTGTATTCACTTACGCCTACCATCATAGCACAATAGTGTCTACATGGGACTTTTTGGAATCCACCAACCAAAATCATTTGTTCAATTGCATACTCTTATAGTGCTCTCAGCAAATTGTTTTCTACCTTCATACTAATAATTCTCCTCCATAAGAGAACATGCCAGACAAGAAAATATTTCATAGAAATTCATAAATGCATTCTCTTGAATACTTCGGGTCAGACTTTTTAGTATGTATGAGGTTGGAATCTACATTAAAGCATCTACTACAGTTCTTATTTGTGAAAACTTGGAAGATTGCAGTCAAATGTCTAATTAACCATTTGTAAGCTGCTCTGATGGCCTTTTGGTATAAACACTAATAATAATAATAATACAACAACAACAATAATAATAAATTATCCACTTTCCTAAAGCTTATCATATAAATAGATAGTTTTGATAACACAAACTATCTATTTTTTACTTCCTAAATATCTATAGTTTTAACTGACTAAAAAGTATCATTTCACTGAAATGTAGTGCAAGGTTTACCAACATGGCTGTGGAAAAGTAACATGGCTATTGTATACTTAATTTTTTTTTTATTTTTATTATTTTTTTTTTTTTGAGTAGCCTATATTGCAAGAGCTGATACAATAGAAATTGCCCTAAAGACTGCTATTTTGTTGTATCTTATCACTCCCCCGCCCCCAAAAAATTCAGATCAACAGTGTATTCTTATTTTGAAAGGGCATCAAAAAAGAGGCAACATCTACTTTTACAGTATACACACTTTTTAATGTTTTTTGTACACTGCGCTTACTGCATTATGAATCTTTCTCCTCCACCAGAAAATGCATCTCGGAACATTACTAACACAAGTAATTTGGAACGTCTGTTAATAATCTCAGCATTTGTTGAAACATTCCAGGATCTTGAAATGTAGTAACACCAGATATGTTATTTTGGAAGTGTAGCAGAGACTTGAAATTTACATCATGGATGTGACCACAGTCCTGTTTGTATAATGTGACATGATTTAAATCGTGTAAAATAATGAGGCCTCATTTAAACATATACCCCTCTTTGAGTTAGTCCCTCTCCAGACAGTAGCTGCTGATGCAATATAAAAAGTTTGATTCCATGGCACCAGTTAGAGATAGATAATGACCCTGGGCTGCAAAGAACTGTGATACTGAACATAATTAACCTCATAGTCATGTTCTTCCCATATAAATAAGTTATACTTATGAAATCAGATTGCAGTCAATATTAATTTTTTGAATTGATGGTAATAAAATTTACTTAGAGATTTATATTGTGACTAAAAAGTGGATACGCTTGATTTTTTTCTTCTGAAGATTGTGCAACAGTAGCCTTAAAATGTCAGTTGTTAATCTGGTTAAGGATGGCAAACTGTTGTTAGAAATTACTATGTAAAAACCACAACAGCACTAGTGGAAACAATAAGCCAATGAAAATACAGTACAGTGCTTTGGGGAGGACATATTTATATGAGACACTAAGGGGGGTTGCAGACTGCCAGAAATAGTGTGAATTCAGTCCACTTTTAGGGTTAGGGTTAGAATTAGGGAACCATGGGAACTGTATTTTATTGTGGCATCAGAGCTGTCTGACAGAGAAGGCTCAATGTCTCAGAAAAATATCAGTTCCCATGATTCCCTAGCACTAACCCTAACCCTAAAAGTGGACTGAATTCACATTATTTCTGGCAGTCTGCAACCCCCCTAAGTTAGGCCAGCCTTGGGATTGGTTCATACATGCATGCACATCACTTGATCTCCCTTTATTTCATTATTTGTTTGTTGATGTGTCTCAGTCAAATGTCGATGAATGTCTACATTAAAAGTTGTCTCTTTAGTTGCCATCAGGGGATATGAACATACTGTTTGTGATGGTACTTCATAGATGCACATCCTTAGTTTATGCTATTGTTACCATGAACATGCATATTTGAACTAGTTTCCTGGTGTTTTTAAAATAACATTTGGCATCCTGATATTGGACTGAATGTAGCTTTTAATAGTTTGCCACATAAGAATATACCATCTTCCTTAAAGATGCAAGAAAAAAATAGAATTTAGAAAAATTGTGAATATAACTTGTGGGAGAGCTTTTTATGTGTATTCGTTGTTAGTGAAAATGATATGTTTTGCTGACTGACAATGATTTTGTCATACAGACCATACAACTCCTTTTATTTAAGTTTAGTATCTGTCTGTGGTTTACATAATCAAGAGTTCATACCAAATATCTTCTATTGCTGTTTCTTAAAACAGCAAAATGTTATCTTGTAGGCACATGTCTTGTTGTGATATTGGTATGTACAATAAAAGCTAATATTCATCCATTCCAAGATTGAATAAGCACTGGTGATAATATTGGTTTGTTCTTGTCTGGTATCTGCAGGTATTAACTGAACGAAAGGGGAGAAAACAGGTTGTCATAGAAGGGGGTGAGCAAGTTATACTTCTGTGCCAGGAGCAATTGAAGGGAATGGTAAAAGCATGTTAGCACATATCCAGTATTCCACAAATTCACTTACCACAAATTCACTTAGCAGCTGTGAGGATTCCTAACATAAAGATTACTTTCCTGCTGCTCTTTTGGAAAGAACATTGCATCAGCAAAATATTACTAGTTTCATTTGTAAAAGCTCAGGAAACCACTCAAGAAGGAGGGGTTAGCAAATGTAAAAAAATTGGCCAGCTAGTAAGTCCAGCCAGTTGTCATAGCTCCCATGTAGCATTTAGGTAATCAACCAGTGAAATAGCATTGAGCTATATTCGTTTGGCGTATCCAGCAGGGTGCAAATAGGATCCCAGCACAAGATCCAAGGTGACCAAGGAAGACAATATATTGGAATCAGTGTTTCTAGTTTATACTAAATTCTGCAGAGTTCATACATTACTACTTAGTATAGTGAAACTATATGGGCTTAATATAGTGGGGATATATGGGCCTAATTAGTAGTCAAGACTGAAAGATTTGAAAGGGATTCTGTTTTTAAGTTTTCCTTGTAATCCTTTGCAATATATTCATATTAGTCTACCTTCATACACACTTGCACAGTTAAACACAACTGAATCTTGGCAACACTTGGACGTGAACGGTGACTGCATGATGTGTGTGGGAGGGTTGGCAGTGGGGACACTGAAACATAGGCAGTTCACAAGAAAAGTGTGAGTAACATTTATTTCAGTGAAATTTAATGAATTCTTGGTGGGTGCTCTGTTTAAATACAGAGGGAATTTCCCTTTACCCAGATGCACAGAATATATGGTGTATGGGTAAAAATAAATATTTACTACATGAGAGAGCTGTGGCAATCAGTCCATCTGTTTTTACTCTAGCAGTAAACAGTTAGTGACTTAATAAATAGAAAAATAATTGTATAAGAAGCCTCATATTAATTAAATGTAGTGTCCAGCATGAAAAACTGGAGTTAATTAGTACTGGGCTTTGATTTATTGGTTGTAAAGTCTAAGATCTTCAGACTGCTCATTTTATGTTAAAGCACTGCAATAGTCCATCCAGGTATTTCACTAAGAGATAATACACATATAAAATGGATTTTTGAGCCAGTGATTCTAGCTTGAAAACTTTTCAGCATAGTACAACACATAATTAATACTGTATATCAATCTAAAGAATCCAAGCACCAATGCTCCCACCACCACCACCATGTAAAAAAGAAAGAGTTGCTGTTGAACTTGGCATGATATTTTAGATCTACATATGTACACTTTTTTCTTAAGTTTATAGCTTTGGTTATGTTTTCATGATTTTTGAACAGCTGAATTAAATACTCTCTTTTCCCCAACAGTCTTACTGTTAAACTTCATAGATGCACAGTAAATTTAATTTCATAACACATTTTAGATATACAGGTTGAGTCTCCCTTCTCCGGAATTCCAAAACACTCCAAAATTGTCTACATGGGTCACAAATGTTACACAGAAAATGGATTTCATGTTTAGACCTGGGTCCCATCTCCAGGATATCTCATTATGGATATGCAAGTATTTCAAAATCCAAAAAAATTCAAAGCCCAAAACACTTTTGGTCCCAAGCATTTCGGATAAGGGACAGTCAACCTGTAATGTTTTTTCCCTAGAAACTATTTGTTTTTCAGGGTAGTTTTGCACTACTGTTCAGTGGGGTCTTAAACATTCTCTGCCAGGTAAAATGTTCTGAAGATTAAATTTTTATTAAACTGTGTTTATGTTCTTACCCAAATATTTCTACTTTGAAATAAGTCTTATTGAAATCAGTGGAATTCATTTATGAATAATCAGGGTTAGAATTAGTATATAAATTGTTCAGTGATAGCTGCGGGTTTGTCTTGCAGTGGCTAATTTTGTCTTCTGAGAAATCACTAGTTCATAAACTGGATTTCTGTTCCAAGATGAACTATTGGGATGGAGAGCTGAAGAAAGAAGTCTTCTGTACTGGCTTTTAAAAATAAGAACTCATTTCTTTGAAACATATATTGATTCTTAATCTGAAATGTGTCCCACTAAGTTCAAGGCAGATGTAATAGAAACTGAAAATTCTTTGAAGACCATACTGCATGGCATGTCTGTGGAAGGGTGATATTTTAAATTAATGCATGTAATCTTGGTTTATTCAGAAGTGTCAACAGCTATGTACTGAATTTGGAACAAATTTAAATAAGCTGAACTCTCAATATGAAATTTTAGAAAATAACTCTTAATCTTTTTCCATGCTTCAGTACATGGGAAAATCCCTCTGCTGCACCTTACCACTGTAGATATAAGTCTGAGAAACAGCTTTAAATACACACACCACTTTTTCTGTTAAATCTCTGCTTCAGAAAAAACTGAGTGACTTGAAATTTTGGGGATCATAACTACAGTGCATCAAATGGCAAAATGTCCTCCCTTCACTGAGTCCTGCAAATATATACCTAATGGTGTCATTTCATCCAAACTATTCATCTAACTCATATCTGGAGGCTTGAGTAAAAATCTTACACATATAATTACATAACATGAAGCAGTTTACATATTTTGGGTTGAGCATATTTAGACTTCCAAACATCAGGAGTGCAAATTTAATGCAAACATTGCTGATTTAACACTGAAAATATTACGGGTTTATTTAAAAAGAGAAACACTTTTAAATACTGCATCACTGAAAACAAGTAGCCTAGAAAAAAATCTAGGCTTTTTCAACATTTCCTCTTTAAAAATTAATATGTTTTGGATCCCTGCAATTTAAAATAAGTTTTATCTGCTTTAGCTTTTTGATTACCTGTAGATATTACACTTCACATTCTTTATAGGGTAGTTGCTGACACTTGCACTGTCCATAACCATTAATGATGATGAAAGGTCCTTCATGGGTGGGTTCGTATTCATTATACGGTCCTTGGTCTGACATATTTGACATATGTAGCCGTGTTTGAGATCGTAGTTGCCTGTGGCTTTGAATCATTGAGCACTGCCTAATTTTTCTTAATGTGGGAGGGCAGCACTTCCTGGAGATGAACACTACAAAAATGATAAAAAAGAAAGAAAATAATAAAGCCATTGTTCCTGTAATTACCTGCTGAGTGAAGATGACATTGTTGGGCTCAGGCAACTGTTCTTCTGTGGTAATAGGTGTGCCTGTAGTAGTTGAAATGTCTTTGTCTCCCACATGGAAATTTGAGGAGCTTATTCTTTTTGTGTATTCAGTCGTTGGAGCTCTGTAGCTTGTAGCAATGGTTGTAACAACAGTTGATAAATTCCAGCAAAGCTGAAAACCATACACTGCATCTAGAATATCCTCTCCCTGGGTGTGGTTTGGACTATGGCAAAGTATGGAGTGCTCCCATCGACCTTGGAAACCACTCAGCCATGTAGCTAATGCACATATTTTGGGGCTGCATTCCCATGGGTTGCTGGAGAGGCCCACTGTAGTTAGGGTTTTAAGTGAATATAAAACCTTGGACTCCAGAGTGGTTAGCTTGTTGTTATCCATTAGGAGTACTTTAAGGTTAGGCATTATTTCAAAAACTGTCATATCAATGGCTTTGATATCATTTCCAGACAAATCTATCTTTTCTAAAGTGCCCCAGGTCCATTCCATCCCGCATGTCAAGTTGCTAATTTTATTCCCCTGTAAGAAGAGCATGTGCAGATTGCTTAGCCGTAGGAAATGAGCAAAGTTAATCTTTGTCAGCTGGTTGTGCTCTAGGTGAAGTTCCCTCAGTTTGATTAATCCTGCAAATCCATTGCGTGCCAAACTTCGCAAACGATTTGTGCTCAAATCCAAAAAATCCAAACTACGGCAGTCTGAAAATAGACGGACTGGGATAGTCCTCAGGGAATTGGAACGTAAACTCAAGGTTTGCAGTTTGCGAAGGCCATAGAACAATTCAGGATGCAAAGCAGATAACTGATTGAAAGAGAGGTCCAAATGTTGCAGGTTAAGCAGTTGGCTAAAAGTTGTGTTTGGCAAATAAGAGATTTTGTTTGAACTTAAAATTAATTCCTTTAGTTTATACAGTCCTTGAAAACCATCTTCTTTTATTGTATCAATTTGATTATGGTCTAAATGAAGCCAAGTAAGTTGACTGAAGCTTGCAAACTGATCCCCTTCAAGTTCCGTAATAAAATTGTGCCTCAATGACAAACCTAGACAGCCCTTGTCAGTGGTGTTTGGCACTGAGTGAAACCCCTGAGAGTCACAGTAAAAGAGCAGCTTCTCGCAACGGCATTTTGGTGGACAAGCCGTGCCCAAGGCAGGCAGCATTTTAAAAACAATACTCATTGCATATACTGCTGCCAGCACAGGAGTCCCTAATGGCCACTTGAAATGTAAGCCTGCAGAATATAGTTCAAGGAAACAACAAAATAGGATATTCTTATCAGATGTATGCTTACAACAAAAAAGAAAACAAAAGATTGCTGCAGATAATGACATGCATTAAAGTGCTGAGGTCTTTATATTTAAACAAATCTTTGGTATGAACATCTGTCTAAATTACTGAAATTATTGACAGGCACTACCCAGTTGCCTTAAAATATATTAAAATGCTATTGTTACCTATTTCTAAAATAAAATTGACTGCACATAGTACAACAGATCAAAATGTGTAAACTTACCCATTCTTTTGAGTACGTTGAAGGTTGCATTCAGTCGTAGTTTTAGACTCAACACAGTGAGTCTGTAAAAAGCTCTGATGTTGACAGCCTTTGAATAATTTACTTCTACTGTTCTCCACTATTAAGAGTAAAAATGACTTCACATCCCCTTGTCACATACTCCTTTTGAATTCATTTCCTTGATTTTCAGTGACAGGTCTGCAAATTCCAGAATCAGTGCTGAATTGGAGTTCTCTGTTTTTATACTGTACAGCTGTTTAGTTGAAAGCGTTTTCCACAGCTATGGCTTTTTGTCTTAACTTGTTGATGGCAGATGGGTAGCTTATTGCTGAAAGAAGCTTCTGTAGTCGCTTGAATGCATTTGCTGAAAAGCTTTCAGGGATATGGTACAGGAACGCATTTGCTTATGTGCTGCGACCACACAACCGTATATAGGCTGACGTCATCTTGTGACGTTCTTTTTTGTTTGGGTTTTCCAGAAGCTTTGCAGTTTAAGGCACTGTGGTGCATACTGTGAATTGTGAGATTAGACTACCACTAAGAGGAAAAACTTAACTGTAGGAATTCTTCATTTGACATACAAGGGAGAGAAGTGACTTTGCAAGAGTCTCTCCTGCAGATTGCATGTTTATTATTACCACGAATTTCTGAAATCTAGTTAACAGTACAGATTTTTCTGGCATGGTTGTCCTGTTGGTGTTCTGCTTGTTATGTGTTTGGGGCAAGGAGGGGAGGGGGGATGAAATCTGTTAATTAACAAAGCCTGTCAGGCAAAGTCACATGGGATTTGAACTTCAAAAGGGATCTGCATGCAGTGCTAGTTTAAAAGGAGGGAGATATTTATTATTGGAATTGGGAAGATGGTTTTGGTAAGTGCCTCTTGAGAAAAACTCAAACCAGATACAAACTTTTTAGCCAATTGTTTTTCATATCATAACTGTTCTTTTAACTGTTATTGGGGCTCTATTTCCACATCTGATAGTTCAAATAAGATTAGAAAATAATTACAATTCAGTAAGAGACAGGATGAAAAATTGTCCAGTAGAAGTAGATTAATGGGGATGGTACAAACCCTCTCTTCCTGATCAATTTCAAGTATTTTTAAATAGAAAAGTAAACCTTATCTGTACCCCACCACCAAAACAAATGTTAGTTGTGTATGTTAAGTTCATTTGTCAAAGACTATATTCCCAGTTTTCTTTTGGTGTAAATGATACCTTGAAGGTGTGTAAGCTGCTTACACTTCTTTTTAGAAATATGTTACTTTTTTTAAAAAAATTGACAGAAGAGCGAATCAGAAAATTGTGAAAATATTAATGAAAAGGAGAAAAAGAGTAAACCAGAACAATGCATATTTAAACTGTATAGCAAATGATGTTAACTCGTTGGGATGGTTGCAGGGGAAATCATTAAAAGTCAGAGTTGTTAGGGAAAAATTGAGTTGTGGGATCATTTCTTTCCTCTCCATTCTTGACACTCTGTTTGGCCCTGTATTAAAATCCTGATTTGAAGTCTTTGTTAACTGAGTTTGATGAACTGAGATTGTTTCAAGCAGAACTGGGTTATAGCTGTATTCAGCAGTAACTTTGTTGAAGAATAAATGCTGAGTGGATGTAAATTAAATGTTATTTAAATAGTTTGAGGTTTGTGGTGTTATTAACACTAGTTTGCTATTCATAAAATGAACTGAACGTTAAGAAACGCTCAGGTGTCCTGCTTCAGTTACATTTTTGTATTGGCCATTTAAACTAAGTGCAGGTATAACAGTGCATGTGGTGGCACGACTTCTGAAAGTCTTCTAAGGCCAGTTGTTCATGATTAGACTGTTGTAGACCACTTATTTCTTTCCTTCCACGTACTACCTCTGCAGAATCATGTAGTGCCTATAAGACATAAAACATCAGGATCTTTCTGGTGCCATGATACTAGAGGATTGGGTGTGCACTAGAATTCAAGAAGTAATTGTTAAGTCCAGGGAGTGGATTTGGCCAAATATTTGTTTTAATAGAGCAGGAGAGAGTGCAGAGACATCCTCACTCAGTGGTATCACTAGAGTTGGTGTCACCCGGGTGCGGCCACTCATGGTGTCACACACACCCCATTGACCTCCCATTTCACACTATACAGAATCCTTAGTAATGCTTTTTTGCACTAATGTTACTTGTAAATCATAATTCCCATATACCACTGAATGTAATGCCAATAGTTGTGACATAAACAACTAGCAAAATTAAAATTATACTTTCAAATTACAATATCATATGCACAACCTAAATGTATTTACATATACATAGTGAAGATTTGGTTAAAATGTGATGTTTTTAAAGAAAATGTGAAAAGAATAAAAAATTATTAAAAATTAAAAATTTTGAAATTTTAATTTTAAAAAATTCTGGGGCCTCTCCTTTCTCCTCTCACTGAGTTTCACCCCACTCCTATAATCTCTTAAATGATTTCAAAAGGAATCAGATGAATGCCACAGTCTGTTTCTGCCCAAAGGTAGGTGTTTTGGGAGCAGTGATGACACATACACCCCTTAGGGCAGGGGTTGGCAACCTACGGCCTGGGGGCCGAGTGTGGCCCCCCAAGGCCTCCGGACCTGCCCCCGCCGCGGCTGCCATTTTGTTTTTCAAAATGGCAGCCACAACTCGCTCACGCATGCGCAGTACTCCGGAAGTACTGCCCATGAGCAAGCGTGCGTGCGTATCGCCATTCCCCCGGGGGCCCGGCGGAAGACCTGGGGACCAGTGACTGGCCCCAGGTCTGAAAATCTTGCCAACCTCTGCCTTAGGATGTCACCTGGTGAGGTTTGAACTCCCCCTCCCCCTGGCACTCCCTAGTGACACCGCTGTCTTCAGTTACTGCTTAGCCTCTCTGGATGCTGTTACCCAACATCTGCTGATACCAGGACTCTCCTGCCTCTCTTTTTCACAGTAAAATACTTCTTTATTACTTTGTAGTGCTTCTCTGCTCTGTATCTGCCCAAGTCACAACACTTTCTTCTTCGTGCTCTCTTTGCCTCACGCAATAGGAGGTTGTACCTGCGCACAGAGTCCATTTGGAAAGCTGGAAAGCTGAGCAGATTGGCGGGAAGCCTCACCCACTCCCATGTACTGAGCATGCCCAGTCCAACCAGTCTAGCTCCTCCTTCAGTTCTCTTTCGTCCACCGCAAGAGAATCTGCTCAGATTGCTCTCTCGCTGAGTTTTCCTCTCTTGTATGGTAGACTGTCATTTTATTCTTTTTCTTTTTCTTATTTTATATTTTCTTGATTCTTGAGCTGCCCTTGTTACACGGAGCTTGAATTGGCGATCCCACCCACCCCATTTTTTTCTGCCCAGCTGGGCATCTATGTTTTATGCTTCTTATGGCCTCCAGTTCTCTTTTTAAGCTCTGTGTGACTTGTAAAGGTAAAGTTGCCCTTACTGATGGACATTCTAAATGACATTTTTGTTTGGGTGAGGCACATATTTCGAGCATTGCTCCATTTGCTGCTCCTTCACTACTCAAATTCTTTGCAACAGAGCTCAGAGTCTAAAACTTTTTTGTTGGGAGTGCTCTCTTTCTGTTGCTCAGAAAACCTCTTCTCAACAAGATCCCTTGGCTTTACTTCCTATTTCTAAGCTTCCTCGAATCCCTAAACTCTCAAAGAAATCGGAGGCTTCTACATCTTCTTTGTTGACATCGACACCGACTACAGCTTCGGCCTCAACATCGACCACGCCTCGTTTGATCCCGACGCTTTCAGTCTCGACATCGACCACACTTTTTTCAATACAACACCATTGACATTGCCAATTTTGAGATCAGATGCTAGTATGGATTCCCATGGCTCCACTGAACCTTCTACTGGCCAAACGCCGCCACTTCAGGAGGTTCCTTCCATCTCTCAGGATAAGCACCATTCACATAAAATGAAAAAGAGATCAGCATCGACAGGAGATTTTGGGGTGGAGAAGGCTAAAAAAAACCCCAAAAATCCAAGCCTTCTGTAGCAACAGTGCCACCTTCTACTATGGCCTCAGTACCAATCACCATGCCAGCAGCAGTGCTGGAAATGACCATGCCGTTTTTACTCCCGCCTACGGTATCCTCAGCTCAACCTCCCATCTCGGTCCTTCCTATGGACTCAACATCAGGGGTGCTGATATCAGCTTCACTAAATGGGGTTTCGATACCAACTTCCCAGCCCACTTCCTCTATGACTCTGACTGTGCTGATGATATCTCCACTGCCTCCGGTCCCGACCTCGGTATCATCGCAGATCTTTGCCTCTCCGATCCAGGCTCCTAGGCTTTCATTCTCGCCTCCTGCTTCAAGGTCTCACACAGCCTCTCCTGCATGGTCCCACCGCTCCCCAACACGATCTCAAGATCGAGTGGACCTCTTTCCATCATCTTCTGGACTTGTATTACTGAAGCTTGCCTTTTACATCTGCTTCCTATTTGGAACACTACCGAGCTGAAGAATATTGGAGAGAGCGACCTCCTTCCTACAGATCCTATTCTCCTTCGTGCCGAGATCAATATCATCACAGACAATCGTATTACCACTCTCTATCTCGATACTTAGACTCTGTTATGGCTCAGACCTACCTACCTACCCAGTGGGCAGAAGCCCTTTGGTCACACCTCCACACTGTACTTCTCCATCACCCTTCAGCCAGAGATATCTAATGTCTACTTGGATTGACGGCTTCAACCACAGTTCTTACTTACCTGGCCCAGATGAAATTCTGTCTTCTTCAGCAGTGGTTTCTGTATGTTTTTGACCACCTTCACTACAAGCAGTCCAAGAAGTTGACGCTTCCTCCAGATATGCGGGCCTCACTCCACTGGTGGCTAGTTCCAGGCAACATCCTCTGAGGAATGGCCTTCCAACCCCTGGAACCTTCAGGATGATCACCACAGATGCCTCCATGATCAGCTGGGGCGTCCACTACGAAGGTCGCTGGTCCCTCTCGGAGGCACAGATGCACATCAATGCCTTGGAACTTGTGGCTGTCATCAAAGCCTTTCAAGCTTTTGAAAATCACCTTCTCCACAGGGTGGTACAAGTGGTAACAGACAACACTACCACAGTCTGCTACATCAACAAACAGGGAGGTACCCATTCTCCTATGCTCCTTCGGCTTGCCCTCCAACTATAGAGATGGTACCAACTATGCTCAATCCACCCAGTAGCAGTTCATCTTGCTGGCAAGGACAATGTTCTAGCTGATTCTCTGAGCTGGGATAAGGCCCTGCAGCACAAATGGACCTTGTCACCAGAGGTGTTCCATCTCATCACATCTCAATGGGGGACTCCTCAACTGGACCTCTTTGCCTCTCCAGAAAATGCTCAGTGCCCACTGTTTTGTACCAGGGCAGGGTGAAGGAGAGGCTCCCTAGGAGACTGTTTTCCTTTTGAGCTGGAGACACCAACTCCTCTATGCCTTCCCTCCATTACCTCTTGTGGCAAGAGTGGTGACCAAGATGGCAGAAGACAGGTCCAGTGCAATTCTGGTGGCACCCTACTGGCCGAGATAACCTTGGTTTGCCCCTCTCTTCCACTTGTCCAGGGGCCACCTCTTTAGGCTCCCCAACTGGCTGGAGCTTCTCTCCCACTCTTCCATCCAAATCTACACAGCCTCCATGTCACAGCCTGGAGGATTCACCCTTGACTACACCAGACCAGATTCCACCAAAAAGTTCTCCTATAAATGGAAGCGTTTTTGTGCCTTTGCTGAGGCCAGAGCAGAGCTATCCTCACCTGTACAGCTCTTTACAGCCTTGCATTTCCTTCACCTCCATGGCCAGGGGCTGGCCTTCTCATCTCTCAAAGTATATCTGTCTGCCATTGTGGCCAACCAGCCCTCTGACTTGCCATCTTCAAAACTCTTCACTTCTTCTACACTGAAGAGATTATTTAAAGGCCTTCATCATCTCTATCCTCCAGTGCCTCCATTGGCTCAGTCTTGTTCACTCTCATTAGTGCTTACACAGCTCACTAGGCCTTCACTTGAACCCATGGGATCTACCTCCCTGAGGCTACCTACGCTGAAAACAGCATTGCTGGTGGCCATCATTTCAGCCAGGAGGTCCTTTGCACTGACCGCTTTACTCTCTGATAAGCCCTTTTTGATATTTCACAGAGACAAAGTTTTCCTCAAGCCTGATATCTCCTTTCTTCCTAAGGTGGTATCCTGTTTCCACCTATCTCAAGACATCATTTTGCCTACCTTTTACCCTGATCCTTCTACTCCTCTTGAAAAGACTGTGCACACCCTTGACATTTGCTGTGCTTTGGCCTTCTATGTTCAATGTTCTGCTGCATTCCGGTTGACTAACAAGTTGTTTATTTGTTATGGTGGACCCAGGAAGGGCCACCCTGTTTCTTCACAACAGTTTGTAAAATGGATTGCTCAAACTATTCTCTTGGCCTATGAACTGGCTAAATGCCCTCCTCCAGTAGGTGTGCGTCCACATTCAACTAGGGCTGTATCCTCGGCTGCCTTCCTTCAAGGTGTTCATCTGCCTGATGTCTGCAAGGCAGCTACGTTGGTTTCATCTGGAATGAGGTGGGCCTTTCCTTTCTTTTCTCCTATTGTTCCTGTGTGCTCCACATTCAAGCTTGACTAGTAACAGAACTGATTTCATGGATGGCCAAACGGAAGGAACACGTAACCTGCAAAGTTTGTTTTTCAGCTGATTGGTTCCTTCTTTGTGTGTCTGGTGGTGACAGTGAAACCCAGGTTGTGTAGATTCCTCCTCTCAACAACCCAGGATGCACCTTCATGATTAGTACCTAATTCAGCATTCTGCTGCTTTGTGGAGGAGCTATGTCCCTTTGGAAACTGTTCACAAACTTCAGCAAGTCCAAAATGCTGCAGGTGTACTGTTGACTGGGTCATGTTGCAAGGAACATATAACCCCTGTTGAAACAGCTTCACTGGCTAACAGTCTATTTCCAGGCAGAATTCAAAGTGCTGGTTATGATCTTTAAAGGCTTAGATGGCTTGGGTCCACACTGAAAAGTTATATATCCCTATAAGAGCATGCCCAAATTTTAAGATCTTCAGGGGAAGACTTTTTCCTGGTCCCACAATCTTCACAGGTATGGCTGCTGAGGACCCATGAGATAGCCTTCTTAGTGGTTGCTCCCAGACAGAGGATCTCCTTCAATCTCTGTTTCACCTTGAGACCTTGTCTGAGCCACACCCCACTTCTTGTGGAATTTATTTATTTTTATGTTGCCTTTCTCCCAAAAAGAACCCAAGGTGGCTCACAAAATAAAAAGATTTTTAAGAGATTCTACAGGACTGATAAATATATCAAACTCCACCCCCAGCTCAGAAGCTGAACCAGAAAGAGAGAAGCTCAGAGGGAAGACAAGAGTTCACTTCTGCCTCCCCCCCCCTTCCGAACAGAAGCAGCAGCTGTGACAGATCCCATAGGAACAATGGAGATCAACAATCTTGAAAGAGGGAGGAGGGCATGAGGGGAACAGGGAAACTGAGGAAGGCTTGAGAGGATGACAGGGAGGCGAACAAACAATAAACAATGGGAGGGATGACAGGGAGGCAAACAGCTACTGGGCAGCAGCAGTAGTGGTGGCTGTCACTAAAGTGAGAGAATAGCAGGGACACCATAGCTAACACTTGTTAGCACTGTGCACAGGGAGATGGAGGTGTCCTTTGTGTAACCCCCTCACCTAGAAAATCCCATGATGACATCCCAAGTGAGATGCAGGAGGATCAGATCACTAAGAGTGATAGGAAGAAGTAAAGGTAAATCAAATACAAGAATAGCCAAAGGCATAGAAAAGATGGTGAGACAAATAGTAGACATGCTCAAAAAGACAAATGCTATCCAAAGCCACACCACACATAAGTTTGAAGACCCCTGGCATAGATCATGAAAAGCTGTGGAACACCCTTAAAAACATGGAAGTGCTAAAACATCTGATAGTCCTAATGAGGAATGTGTACTCAGGACAAGAGGCTACTGTCAAAACAGAACATGGAGAAACAGAACAACAAGCGACATGCTTTCCTTTTGTTGGCAGGCTAAGACATTTTTATTCAAGCAGAACTTTGGGTAAAAATGTATGTGACAGAAAGGATTAATGGTGGGAGTGTTGTTGTTTCTAAATCATGATGTGTTTAATTGTACTGTTACTTAATTCTAACTTTTGTATAAATAATGTTTTAATTTATCTTGTTTTCAAAATGTTGTAGGCCACCTTGGGTCCTACAAAAAGAGAAGGGTGGAATACAAATCAAATAATAAATAAGGAAACCGAAGCTAGTTTTGTAGCCTTGTAGGTCATTTCTTTTCTACCATTGAATAGCTGGTTTAGGGATGTACTCATTTTTTCCTGATTGACCCAAATCCATACACAGTATGTTGCAGTATAGCACTTTCATCAGCAGTGCCCATGATTCTACTGCAGCTTCTTCAGATTTTTGCCAATATTGTAATCTCACAAATTGCTTTATTGTAGACAAGACAGCAACATTAAAAATCAAGTATAGATCTGTTTCTGCATGCCTAGGCATACACATAGACTATTCCTAGTACTCTTTTCCTTCATCCCTCTAAAACTCTGGAACAAAGTGGAGGAGGTAAAGTGGCCGTTAAGGCAAGACTTTGAGGTATGGGCAGAATGTTCAAGTTCCCAAATGCTGATTTGTTTTAACAAGATTGATTTATCAAATGGTATAGCAAGAGAGTTCGCTACATGCCCATGCTAGCATTAAAAAGAATAAACAGTAAAGGTAGGAGCACTTACTACTAAAACATATCCTAGCTAGTTCTTATTTCTGAACATAAGCATAGTCCACTTGCTTTGTTACTTATTCAACAGATTTTTTGCAGTACAACACTGCCACCTTGGCATTCTACCAGTACCTAGGATGCTTCCTGAATAGTGCCATTCTATCAATTTCCCATGCCTTTCACACACACGTGCCTGGCAGAGGGTTTTATGCAGTAACACTCCCATCAGCTCTTCTCATGAGGAAATAACAACATAAACAGGCTTGCTGTTTAGTTGCATTACAGATCCCATCTCCACTGATCTGGTACTAAGAGCATTGGGCATTTTCCTTGGCAACTCCTTAGACTGTTGATAGTATAATACTGTTACTGTGACAATTAACTGTAAATTTCTTGACATTAAGGGTGCTGCTACTACCTTTGCTGCTATTTTGGTTGCATCCTGATACTGAGTTTGTTTTTAGTCTAGGATTCAGGCTCTTCCTTAAGTGGTAGGGGGGGAGGGAGCTGCTGGTGACAAAAGCTTCTGCTGAGTTATGTGAAGTACAGTTTTCAAAAACTACTGATAAATGCTACTTTCTAATAGATGATGTTAATGTTGTTAAAGAGATCTTTAACAGAGAGATATATCTTGTTAGTTGGAAGAGTACAGAAGTGTTGCAGTCAAATGATTATTAGATCAAGCAAGATTGCTTGATCACCACTAGAGTCCATACCTCAGGTGTATCTCTTACTTGAGCTGATACTGAACTGGTGATCAAGAGTCTGGCCTTTAATTTATGCTTACTTAAGCCTTCACTTTATATTGCCTTTGAAGTCTACAAGAAGTCTACAATCCTAAATATACTCATTAGGGAAGTTATCCTTTTTAAGCAAATACTGTGCACATTTAGAACTGATTCTTCAGCTTTGTTTACTTAAGCATTACTGCTTCATTCTTAAGTCATTTGTAGCCTTTTGCACTTTAGCTTTTTCAGCTGTGCTGCATCAGTTAATCTTGACTAACTGCACTTAGAGCTAGATTTAAATTATTTTACTATAGAATAACCTGTCATTCACTTGTGTATACAGTCAGCCCTCCACAGTCACTGGGGTTTAGGGGCAGATGACACCTGCAAAAATGGGGGGGGGGGCAAATAACTCTAGCCCACCAAATCATATTTGACATACACAAATAGTATGATGTGCAGATTCAACCCACCGTGGATTCCTTCGAGGTGTCAGAGTTCCTTTGCCAGGCAGAAGCAGGCAGCTGACAGGGCTCCTCATTGCTGCCCTGCCCCATTTTTAATAGGAACTTAACAAGCCTCATTCACAGTCTCTTGCAGGGCTTGCAGTCCTATTAAAATGGCATAGGGCAGCAGTTGAGGTGGCAGCAAATAATGTGTGAAAAATTGAATCTGCCAAAGAGAAACCTGCAAATGTGGAGGGCAGTTTTGTCAGGACCAAGATCAGTTCAATTGTGGATAGATACCAAAATCCCCCAGCATCCTGGCAGGACTAGTATCTTTCAGATGCGTTCCATTATTAAAAAAAAAAAATCTGGCTTTATGTGCTGAACTAAGGGCCTTTGCAGACTGCCAGAAATAGTGCACATTAAATTGAGGCACAGCCCTGGCTCAGTGCTAGGGAATCATGGGAACTGTAATTTATTGTGGCACCAGAGCTCTCTGACAGAGAAGGCCCAATGTCCCAGAAAAAAATACAATTCCCATGACTCCCTAGCACTGAGCCAGGGCAGTGCCTCAATTTAATGTGCACTATTTCTGGCAGTCTGCAAAGGCCCTAAGTCTAGCCACACTTTATTTTCCCTTAGAATAGCCTAGCAGCATTCCATAGTCTAGCAGAAAATCTTTAAAAGAACTAAATGCAGCTACCTGACCAGTTAAAAGTACTACTCCTGCCCTATATTGCTACTCACACCAGATAAATCCTCCAGGGCACACTGACAAAGGAGAGCGCATTACACTGAACATAGCCCATTGGCCTAAAACCTGGATGTAGGCATCATTCTTTCTGTATTTATAGCTTTTCAAAATAAGCAAGTGTTGAGACTCAGTTTATCTGGCTTATCATAGGTCCAAAACACGCTGAAGAAATAATCCAGTTTGAGACCACTGTAACTGCTCTGGCTCAATGCTATGGAATTCTGGAAACTATAGTTTTTTGAGACATTTAGCTTTCTCTGTCAGAGAGCCACAATACACTACAATTCCCAGGATTCCCTAGCACTAAGCCAGGGCAGTAAATTGGTCTCAAACTGGATTATTTCTTTAGTGTGTTTTGGACCATAGAAGCACAACATGCTGGCCCTACTCAATGCAAATGACTGTAGAATTCTTATGTGTGTTCCACAAACTTAAAACAAGATCTGTGTCAGTTCTATATAAGGATTCCTTGGTTGTGCATGAGAGTAGAGCTTACAGACATCTGAGTTCTTGCCCTTGACGCTTAAATAAATGGAAACATCCTAGTGTACATAGGCTTGAATCAGTGCCATTGCAGTGGTTACATTGCATTGATCTAATTTTGTTTTGTTTGTTTTTCTAGGCTGGACGCAAAGAAAGAAGTGATGCTCTAAACTTGGCAATAGACAAAATGACAAAAAAGACAAGGGATTTACGTAGACAGGTATGATATTAAATATAGAGAAAAGATTTTAGCATAAATAACAATTCATTTCTAATGTGAGCTTAATTGTAGCAGTCTCTGTAGCCTTGTCAATTGTCATAGAATACTACATGTGAGCATTCAGGTAGAACTTTGGCAAATGGGCCTTGAGGATACAAGTTGGCAGTATCTTCACAGAAGGCTCTAAGATACAATTGTGTTTAAGCTTAGTTGAGATGAAGCTTTAAGGATCTTGTCTTCATCTCCACCTCCACAGCACCAACTGCCACCCTGATCAAGGCACTGCCTAAAAGAATAGTTTATTGTTGTACAGACAGAACATCAAAGAGCCATTAGTGAAGGCAATCTTATATATCTCTCACCTGGTCATACTGCAAATTCAAAATGTCCAGGATGCAGAAACATTCTTGTCTTTTTAAAGATTACACTGGACTCTAGGCTAGGTTAGTTTAGCTCAGGTTAAATTAGTTTAGATTCTGATCTTATTAAAAAGAGGAGTACTCAATTTCTGTACTGCCTGACAGTCTTTTATAAGTCAGCTCCGCTGTAGTGCAACTGTAGTACAAAAAAATTCTGTGGCGACTAGAACATGCTAGTCAAACTATAGATGTATGAAATCTACCTCATGATTTTTAAAACTAATTTGCTTCTCTGCTGAATGAAATTTGGTAGAATTTTCAATGAAAAGTGGGTAGGATTGTTGAGGGCCAGGCAAGATAACTTTGTAGGTTATAGATCCAGCTACATGAGAGCCCTCAAGTGGTCATCCCTGACGATGGATAAATGCAGCAAAGCTTAAATTATTGTAAAATCTGTGGTTATTATTAAAGAACATTATTAATTACAAAGAAAATGTAAATAATATGATTGTATAGGTATGGCATTAAAACCTGTAGGATTATGTTATGAATGTAGGCTTTTCAAATAAATTGAAATAATAGTTAGTACAACATGTTGTAAGTACGAAGTAACCAGAAGAAGTGAATGTTTGGTCTGAAGTCTCTTTGTAAGCAACTACAATTTCCAGATCTCAGGTAAGTATGATTTCCCAATTACTTTGGAACAGATATTCTTTTTTTAAAAAAAAATGATTATTCATAATTTTTTAGTCTGGCTATTATTACTATTATCCAACTCTCTTACTGGAACAAAAATGACTATTTGAATTTAAACATTTTAACTTTTAACACTGGCAGTTGTTCATTGTTAGACCAGTATCCAGTACCAGCTACTTCTTTTTAATCACATTATTGTATAGTGCAAGAAATCTCATTCAGAAACACACCTTTAAATTAATATAAGTTCAACCAAAACAGCTCAGAGAGTACTTGGTATGCTTTATTATGTATAGCTTACATATATTCAGGTTTCATAAGAATAATAAACAATTTAAAAATTGTGTTTTATTTAAAGATGTAAATCATATCAAAGCTGAATAACTTCTGATTGTTAATGTTAGAGAGGATTAAAACATGGTTGATCAAACTTTCTAATACATAAAGTAATGTTTTACAGTATTAATAAGTAGGATTCAATTTTTTCATTGAAACAATGCAAAAAATCTGGTTCAACCCAAAAAAAACTTTGGGTGGGTTAAACTTGTTTTTCCCCCCTCCCAACCCTGCTTTGGTACATTTATTTCATATTAATAATAATATTTTGAAGCTGGGGCATCGACACATACATAAATAGTGTCAATTTGAGAGAGATAGAGCACTTTAGAAATGCTCTAAGCAGTAGTGCCAATTTGAATTGAATGTGAAAAGCTGTGGGTTTAATAGAAGAATTACAGGCAAAGTAAGTTGTAAAAGTGAAGATAACTATTTACTTTGATAAAAGGCTAACACAGTTTTGATCTCTATCCTTAGCTCCGAAAAGCTGTTATGGACCATGTTTCAGATTCCTTTCTGGAAACAAATGTACCACTTCTAGTTTTGATTGAAGCTGCCAAGAATGGAAATGAGAAAGAAGTTAAAGAGTATGCCCAGGTTTTCCGTGAACATGCCAACAAACTGATTGAGGTAGTATGATTAAAGCTGGGTACTATATTATCTTTTGACAAGGTAGCTATGCATTGTATTAAAAGTTTTATTGTTGTATTGAACAGAGTGAATATTTAATAATAATAATAAATTTTATTTATAGCCCGCCCCTCTGCACGGCAATTGAGGCGGGTTACAACATTTAAAACAAACCAAGTTAAAAACATTCCCCTCTCCCATAATCCACCCTCCCACCCCTTAAAACAGAATTAAACCAAGAAGAATTAAAACATAACAGTACAATTAAAACAATAAAATACAACAAAGGATCAGCTGTGCCAACAAGGTAAAGATAAAGACTCATCTCCCTACAGCAGCTGTTATTCTGGGAAGGCCTGTTGGAAGAGATCCGTCTTTACTGCTTTTTTGAAAGCAGCAAGAGTAGTAGTAAGATGGATCTAGTCCGACAGGCCATTCCAGAGTCTGGGAGCTGTAGCAGAGAAGGTCCTCTGGGAGGTCTGAGACAGCCTGGTTTTTATTGGCTGTAACAGATTCCTGCCAGAGGACCGCAGGGCGTGTGGGGGATCATATGGGGAGAGGCGGTCTCTAAGATAAGATGGACCCAAGCCATGTAGGGCTTTAAAGGTCAAAACCAACACCTTGTACTGCGCCCGGAAACTAATCGGCAGCCAGTGGAGGGATTTAAGCACTGGTGTTATGTGCTCCCTCCTGGATGTTCCTGTAATTATCCTGGCTGCCATATTTTGTACCAGTTGTAGTTTCCGGGTTAGGCACAAGGGTAGCCCCATGTAGAGTGTGTTGCAGTAATCCAGATGAGAGGTTACCAGGGCGTGTACCACAGCTTCCAGATCCCTCACATCCAGATAAGGGCGCAGCTGGCGTATCAGCCGAAGCTGATAACAGGCGCTCCTGACCGTCGCATTCACCTGACTAGTCATGTGAAGTGACGAATCAAGGAGTACCCCCAGACTGCGAACACAGTCCTTGGAGGAGAGTGTGACTCCATCCAGGACTGGAAGCTGTATTCCCGTATCTGGTTTCGGGCCTGTAACTGTTAGTACCTCCGTTTTGTCTGGATTCAACTTCAATCTGTTTTTCCTCATCCAATCCATTACCGCTCTTAGACAGTCATTGAGAGGAGAGACGCCATCTGAAGTCTGAGCCAATGATCTGGTCATGGAGAAGTATATCTGGGTGTCATCAGCGTACTGAAGACACCGTGCTCCATGCCTCCGAATGATCTCGCCCAGCGGCTTCATATAGATATTAAATAGCATCGGAGACAGGATGGCGCCCTGGGGGATGCCACAATTAAGCTCTGTTTTGGAAGAGCAACTGTCCCCGAGCCTCACCCTCTGGGATCTGCCCGAGAGGAAGGAACGGAACCACTGCAGAGCAGTGCCTCCAATTCCGAACTCTCTCAGGCACTCCAAGAGGATGGCATGGTCTATAGCAGGGGTAGACAACCTTTTTGAGCCGGGGGCCAGGTTGCTGTCCCTCAGACAATTGGGGGGCCGAAGCACCAAAAATAAATAAATAAATATTAAAAAAATATGCATGCACACTCTCTCAGCCCCAGAAAAACCATGGCAAAACCCCTGTGGAGATTTTGCCAAAAAAAACCCAAGAACAAGTAATAACAACAATAATCAATATCAGGGGTAGGCAACCTTTCCCCTTTAAGGGCGGAGGGACTTCAGCTCCCAGGAGCCTCAGCCATGTTGGCCAATAGTCCCATGTTGGCCAATAGTCCCATGTTGGCCAATAGCTCCTGGGATTCTGGGAACTGAAGTCCCTAGGCCCTTAAAGGGGAAAGGTTGCCTACCCCTGATCAATATCATCATGGCAGGCGGCAGCAGCGGCGGGGGTTAGCAGGGGGTGGCTGCGGCAGTGGCAGCAGGACCGGCCTGAGGCCGGTCCAAAGGCCTTGGGGGCGCCGCACCCGGCCCCCGGGCCTTAGGTTGCCTACCCCTGGTCTATAGTATCAAAGGCCGCTGAGAGATCCAAGAGCACCAACAGGGTCACACTACCCCTATCGATGCCCAGGCGGAGGTCATCGGTCAGGGCAACCATGGCAGTCTCCACTCCATATCCTGTCCTAAAGCCTAAGCTATTCTATTTGTTAGAATAGACACATTCTAATACAGAAGCTATTTTGCCACAGGTGACAAGAGACGTGTTATGGTAAATGCTTAGGGTACATGAATAAACTTTGCATTTTGCCATACCATAGTCTCTTCCAAAGCAATACAGCATGCCCGCTCCATACGTGTACTTACCATTGCGGATTTGAGCGTATGCATATGGCAAGCCTGGGAGGACAAATGGCATGTGTGCCATGTGCGGGAGCACACCGCCATAAAAACTAATGGGGTTTGAGCTTACACTTTTTTCCCCATACACGGGAGGAGGGTCCGGACCGGATCCCCCCGTGTATAGGAAGGGCCCACTGTATATATTTTTATACAGTGATGATACTGTTTCTTCATCTAGAAGTACATATTGCTTAGGCCAGGGGTAGGCAACCTTTCCCCTTTAAGGGCCGAGGGACTTCAGCTCCCAGAAGCCTCAGCCATGTTGGCCAATAGTCCCATGTTGGCCAATAGCTCCTGGGATTCTGGGAGCTGAAGTCCCTCGGCCCTTAAAGGGGAAAGGTTGCCTACCCCTGGCTTAGGCCGTCTGTTCTGCTGGCTGGAACACTTGCCACACTGCTTCTAAGGCGACTTGGAAGTGCAGTTCTGTAGTATTTAACCTTTTTTCAACATCTTGATAGTTTTATAACCCTGCTTGACTTTAAAAAAAGAAAAATAAGTAATGTATTCTGTCTGCAAGCTTACCTATTGAAGCTTACAGCTGCAAAAGTTGGAGTGTTTTTGTTTCTTCCTGAGCAATTGTTAAAAAGTTTGGAAAACATGGCAATGTACATTCTCAAGATAAAAACATGTATACATTCAACTAATGCTAGATAATAGAACATTGCAAGCTTTGATTTTCTGGACCTAGAATGATTGATTACATTAGAAATGGCTATGGAATTTCCATCTGTCTTACAGTTTTTCTTATAGCATGGAAAAAGAAGCTTTTATTATTGAATGGCACATAAAAGCTGGAATCTCACAGATTTCATCCTTGTGTTTTATTCCCAGTAGTTCATGATATCTGGTAGATTTGGTATCATATCCTACCTTTAGCACAAGTGTAAAAAATGTAAAAATATTAATATAGCATTCTTTGAGAGAGAAGCTATAATTGAAAGGGTCAACATTTGTCACATTTTAAAGCACCCTGCACCCCCAAGGAGTGCAAATTGAGTTTCAAGGGGTATGACAAAGAGTGGCTTGTGTCCTTGAGTGACAAGTCATGAGTTATCACTGATGGATATTTGTCACTCACTATAGTATCAAATGATGACTTGCATTTGTAAATGAACTACAGACAGAATTCTTATCATCTAGCATGAACTTTCACAGTGCTTTCAATACAGATCATTAATACATGTGATTGGGATGTCAAGAGTTATAAATGAATGATAGAAGCACTATACAATTCCATCATAAAGCAATCTGAAATTAGTACACACTTTAAAACTTCCTGTAATTGCTGAGCAAAACTTTTAAGGACTTACTCTGTTACAAATACCTGTATACATTTTAATTGACATCAGACATAGAAGCCAGTCAGTTCAAAACAATTTAAGACTCTCAGCTGGACTTTTTTTAAAAAGTAGCTTCCCTTGTGAGCATACATTTTATATTACTTATTTTCATTTCAGATATTTAGGGATTTTAAACTTAAGTACAAGACAAATTAGTTATAGCCAGTAATTAGTCTAAAACTTTTAAATAGCTGCAATTTCTCACACTTAATCCAATAGTTAACGTTTTATAGTCTTGACATTAGCTAAATAGATTGTCCTTTATCAATCAGCAAATAAGTGGTTTGACTTCTAAAGCATTTTACATAGGACTACTTCTTGCATACATCAACATGAACAGTTGGGCACAATGGGCTCTTATTGCATACTTCAGCATTTGATTTTGGGGATTCCAGTGGAAGAAAGATAGCTTAAGCAGTAATCAGGAAACTGAAGACAGGAACTTGAATCATAACATGATATAGATCATTATTTGTTTGGTCAGATAATTGAGACCTTATACTTGCTTTCCACAAGTAAACTCCTTACAGAATCAAGAATGCTTCACTTGAGACATCAACCTAATTTCTTACTCAAGTGTCATTTGTAATGATTTTCAAAGCAAAATTTAAAGACTTGATCTACATTTAGAATGGATAGCCTTCTAGAAGGTTAACCAGCTCTTACATTTCTGTCACCAGCACATTAGCTGAAATTGTGGCAAAGTGTTGTAGAGGAGTATTGTATGCATGCATTTGTTACTATTATATTTGCCAGGATTGTCACTTGGGGGTAAATAGAAACTTATTCATCCAAATGCTGACAGCACCACTAGACAGCCTGAGGTTATCCATGCCACTTAAAACGTAATGGAGAGATTCTTGGAGATAGGTTACCAACTTGAGAAAAAAAATTACTTTCTTTGGAAACTACATTACAAATTAATTTGTTCGGTGTGTACTAAAAGACCTGTTGCCAAAGTCTGAGGTACTCATTCCTTTTGGATTAGCTAAGTCATTACTAAGACCATATCTGTCACTTCCAGAAAACATGCTATTTCAAAACTTCCAAAAGGAGATGATTGACCTCATTTTTAATTTTACAGTCGTCCCTTCCGATTTGCGGGGGATCCGTTCCAGACACCCACCCACCCCCACGAATTGGGAAAATCACCAATATTGAAGCCCCATTGATTACAATGGAATATTTAAGACCCATTGATTACAATGGAGGTGTGCTCCTGTTGGCGGCACTGCGTGTGCGCTTCAACTACACACACCATTATGTCCCTCCCAGCTGTCTGCAAAGGAGCAAGACCACGGACAGCATGACCACGAATTGGGAGAGATGACTATATATTGTTGTGAGGGCATTAGAAATGTGTGAAAGGAATATTGGTCTTACCTGTAAGATGTTTCATTTCATCAGGGGAGGTGGAAACATCCTGTCTAGCTTGCTCCTCCTTATCATTCTGGTAGGCAGGAAGTAAACTTTGAGGGAACTGTCATCAGGGAGAGCAACCCTCAAGAACAGGGGTAGGCAACCTTTTTGAGCCAGGGGCCAGGTTGCTGTCCCTCAGACAATTGGGGGGCCGAAACACCAAAAATAAATAAATAAATAAATAAATAAATAAAAATTAAAAAATTAAAAAAATATGCATGCACACTCTCTCAGCCCCAGAAAAGCCATGGCAAAACTCCTGTGGAGATTTTGCCAAGAAAACCCCAAGAACAAGTAATAACAACAATAATCAATATTATCATGGCGGGCGGCGGTGGGCGGCGGCGGCAGTGACAGGACCGGCCTGGGGCCGGTCCAAAGGCCTCAGGGGGCCGCATCCGGCCCCCGGGCCTTAGGTTGCCTACCCCTGCTCAAGAAGCTCTCAGTCCATGTTACAGCCAACAAGAAAAGAGTAGCTAACACACTGCTCCCAACAGAAACAGTAAATTACGGAGAAACTGTCATCCCCATCTAACAATGTGGGTAAAAGCTAAAGAAATGTTAATTGCCCCTCCGTGTGGGTAATTGCTTCCCTCGGTTTTGGTTGGGGAGGATGTTTCTACCTCCACTGCTGAAAAGAAATATCTCACAAGTAAGATCAATGTTCCTTTTTCTAGTGGTGGAGGGGGAAACATCCTGCCATGGGATATACTAGAACTCTCTTGAGTGGCTGAATTGAGGCACATTACTTAAGTGGACATCATAGATTGTAGTACACATCTTCCGAATGAGGCGTCTCCCAATTCAACGGCATCTAATTGGTAGTGGTGCACAAAAGTAGAGAAGGAGGAGTTGTCTAAGTGCATTTGTGGCTAAAGCTGTGGAGGTTGCAGCACTACATGTGGAATGAGCGATAACTTCCCTAGGTTATTAGTGCCCCAGACATTTTGTGGCATGTAGCACAGGACCTTATCCATCTCAGCAATGTGGATATCAACACTTTCTTGCCCATTGTTGATGGTTGAAACAGTAGAAATAGTTGGTCAGTCACAAGACCATGAATAGTTTTAACTTCTGTATTTTAACTGATGTAACCCACCCCAATTGCTCCGCAGAGGGGCGGGCTATAAATAAAATTTATTATTATTATTATTATTATTATTATTATTATTATTACATTTGACATAGATTTTCAATGCCTTTCACACATCCAGAGTGTGCCATAACCCTTGTAATTCCTTTACTGGATAAGGTCAAAAGGAAATCAAGATTATCTCTTGATCCCTGTGAAAAGCTAAATTGGCTTTAGGTACGAATGTAGGGTTCAATCACAGTACTACAGAATCCTGGTGAAAAATGCATAGCTAATCTGATATTCTCCTGACGGAAGTTACAGCAACAAAAGAGAGCTTTCCAGGTAAGGAATTTAAGAGAAACTTCTTGCAGTGGTTCAAAACAATTCTTAGTTAGAACAGAAAGGTCCATATGTATGTAGTTCCTGTGTGGGATACCCATGAATCGTGGATGGTTTAATCAGACTAGACGTCCTTAAGAAATATCTGATATACAAGGGGGTATCATAAAGTAATAATTATCACCTGGAAGTTATTATAGTATATTGATAAAATTTTGTCAGTGTCATCATTGGTCCCTGAGTGCATGATGTTGAGAAAATCAGCTCATTGTGTCCTTTAACAGGTTGTACCAGAAGTGACTAAAGTGTAAGATACAAAAGTACAAGGGGGTATCGTAAAATAATAATTATCACCCGGAAGTTATTATGGTATATTGATGAAATTTAGTAAGTGTCATCATCACCAAGTGCCTTTTTCTTTTCCGAAAAATGAAAAATCTGTTGCGGGGTTGCCGATTGACAATACAGATGACATCGTTCATAAAGTGGAAGAGTTGTTTAAGGCACAATCTGCAGACTTCTATAATAATGGTATCTGAAGGGGCAAGAAATACTGAGGAAAATGTGTAGATCTGGATGATACGTAGAGATAAGTTAACAACTACAAATCAAAACAGACTTTCTGTCAATTTTTTTTAAAGGTGATAATTAAAACTCTATTATACCCCCTCGTATGGTGCATCAGAAGTTTTTAGACTGTGCTGGGGGAAGAATTGAAGAAATTGCTGCAGCTTGTGTTTTAAGTATGTTTGATTTAAGACTATCGTCCAGACCATCTTACAAAAACAGTAACAGAGTGTTCAGAATTACTGATGCACAACTCGGACCCTTTCTTTTTATAACACCTCATGAAGGCTTGAAATGTGTACTTATAGATTTGCCTAGTAGATTGGTGTCTCAAATTGATTATTGTGTCAACCACCTTAGATGGTCAACAAGACGTGCTGTTTAGTCTCCATGCATGGAGGTTAAGCCATGCTGGATCCAGATGCCACACCTGTACTTATATCAGCAGGTCTTGCCATATTTGAATCTTGAAGTGTTCTTGGGGCACACAGGATCTCTGTAAACCAGGCTCTCTTTAGCCAATGAGGTGCCACTAGTATTACTTGTTCCCTTTTCTTAGTTTTCTTAGGAATCTAGATATGGCTTTTGCTGGAAATGTATAGAAACCATTCCATATTCAGGGCATCTATCTTCACTCCCTGGGACTGAGACCTTGAAAAGACTCTGGTCACCTGACTGTTGACTGGAAAGATAGAGAGATCTGTATCTGACCAACTGAACCAATCCTTGATCATCTGGAACACTTCCAGATGGAGATGCAACTCTGACTGATCTACATCCATCCTGTTGAGCCAGTCCATGTTCATGTTCAGTTCACCCTTTACATGATCTGCCTTTAAGAAAACCAAGTTCACTTGGCCCAAGATAGGAGAGATGTCACTTCTGCCATTAAGTGACCTGGATTGGCTCTGTCCTTCATGGAACACATGCGCCTTTGCTGGCACCTTATCTATTCAGATCAGAACCTACCTGTTTTGTGCTTGTGGATGAAATACTAGAAGAGCTAGTTTGTACTGTGGGATAGATCTTGTTGATCCCACCTTCCTTGTGTGTATTTGGGAACTGCATACTGCTCCCCACCCCATAAGCTAGTATCCATCATTATTCGACCTCCAGTGGAGCCCAAATTGGAATCCTTCCTGATTGCTGGTGACAACTACAATTGAAAAGATAATTGAACTTCTTTTGCCACATACACGTGCAGATGATTCACCTGTGCTGTTTGCCTTTGATACAGAAGGAGGAACCATTGCAGACTCCTGGCATGGAACAGCGCCTATGGCATACAATCTACTGCAGCAATTGTTAGGTCTTGTAGGCGTACTAATAACAGTAGGTTCACTAATTGGGAATTACATACCTGTTTAATGGAGTTCTGGATGGATCTTAACCTCTCTTCTGTCAGGAAGACTCCCCGGTGAAATGTTTATAACTGCTGTAATGTGTAGTAGATTCTGAGATGAATCTAGGTGGCTCTTTCTATGATTTACCAGAAAACTATGTCTGGAGAGAGACAAAAGGACAAACAGGAAATTTGTTAAATCCTGTGAAAAAGAAGATGACCTGATCAGGACATCATCAAGGTACAGATATACATGTAGGCCCTGCTGTCTCCCGTGCCCCACCAGAGCCACCATCACTTCAGTGAACATCTTTGGAGTGGACAACAGACCAAATGGTAGGGCCTTGCATGGAAAATTTTCCCCTGGTAAGCAAAGCATAGGTACTTGTGGTGAAATGAGTGGATCAGCATGTGAAAGCATGCTTCTGTCAAATCCAGGACAGAAGTGCCACCAGAATTGTCTTAAGAGCTTCCATAATAATAATAATAATAATAATAATAATAGTTTATTTATAACCCGCCCCTCTGCGCGGCAATCGGGGCGGGGTACAACAATATTAAAATAGAACAAAGTTAAAAACATTCCATCATCCCATAGTCCCACCCTCCCATCCCCTTAAAACAGAATTAAACAAATGACCAATTAAAATACAATATTAAAAACATAATGACAATAATATAAGGAGTCAGATTTACAAGTCAGGGACCCATCCCTAGGCTGAGAGTTATTCCGGGAAGGCCTGCTGGAAGAGATCCGTCTTTACTGCTTTCTTAAAAGCAGCAAGAGTGGTAATTAGACGGATCTCATCCGGCAGGCCATTCCATAATCTGGGAGCAGTCGCAGAAAAGGCCCTCTGGGAGGTCTGAGACAGCCTAGTTTTTAGTGGCTGTAGCAGATTCCTCCCAGAGGACCGAAGGGCGCGGGGGGGTTCATATGGGGAAAGGCGGTCCCTAAGATAGGATGGACCCAAGCCATGTAGGGCTTTAAAGATTAAAACCAACACCTTGTACTGCACCCGGAAACTAATCGGCAGCCAGTGGAGAGATTTCAGCACAGGTGTTATGTGTTCCCTCCTTGATGTTCCTGTAATTAACCTGGCTGCCATATTCTGTACCAGTTGAAGTTTCCGGGTTAGGCACAAGGGTAGCCCCATGTAGAGTGCATTGCAGTAATCTAGTCGCGAGGTTACCAGGGCATGTACCACAGTTTCCAGATCCCTCATGTCCAGATAAGGGCGCAGTTGGCGTATCAGCCGAAGCTGATAACAGGCACTCCTGACCACCGCATTCACCTGACTGGTCATGTGAAGCGATGAGTCAAGGAGCACCCCCAAACTGCGAACACAGTCCTTAGTGGAGAGTGTGACTCCATCCAGGACTGGAGACTGTATTCCCAGATCTTGTTTCGGGCCTGTGACTGCAAGTACCTCCGTTTTGTCTGGATTCAACTTCAATCTGTTTTTCCTCATCCAACCCATTACCGCTCTGAGACAGTCATTAAGAGGAGAGGTGCCATCTGAAGTCTGAGACGATGATCTGGTCATGGAGAGATATATCTGGGTGTCATCAGCGTACTGAAGACACCGAGCTCCATGCCTCCGAATAATCTCCCCCAGCGGCTTCATATAAATATTAAACAACATCGGGGACAGGATGGCGCCCTGAGGGATGCCACAATTAAGCTCGATTTTGGATGGGCAACTATCCCCGAGCCTCACCCTCTGGGATCTGCCCGAGAGGAAGGAGCGGAACCACTGCAGAGCAGTGCCTCCGATTCCCAACTCTCTCAGGCGATCTAAGAGGATGGCATGATCTATAGTATCAAAGGCCACTGAGAGATCCAAGAGCACCAACAGGGTCACACTACCCCTGTCGATACTCAGGCGGAGGTCATCGGTCAGAGCAACCATGGCAGTCTCCACTCTATATCCTGTCCTGAAGCCGGTTTGAAATGGGTCGAGATAATCGGTTTCATCCAAGACTGCTTGGAGTTGGGAAGCAACCGCCCTCTTGATCACCTTGCATTTCCTCACAAACTGATTGACCTGTTTCACACCCAGGATTCATGGGCTCTCAACATCATCAGGTGGTGGTACATGATAAAATTTTAGAAGACTTGCCCTGTAGCTGTCTTTTATATCACCCTCTCCTTGCCCACGTTGAAAGAGGAGTTGAAATCCTTACTGCTGAAAGGAGCTATTGAGCCCATCCCTGTCTCTCATCTGCATTGGGGGTTCTGCTACTACTACTTCATCATCTCCACAAAAGATGATGGACTGCATCCCATTCTGGACCTTCAAGATGCCAACTTTTAGGTACAACCAAGACATTTCAGGATGGTTACTTGAAGCTCCAACTTTCCCCTGATGCAGAAGGTCAGTAGCTACCCTTAAGCTGAAGAATGTGTATTTTTACATTATGATCAGGCCATCTCACAGATGTTTTCTCTGTTTCAAATTGGGAAGATGACTGCACTGCCCCATGGGTGTTCACCAAGTGTATGGCTGAAGTGGCTGTTTTGCCTCATCGGCAAGGAGTCATCCTTTTTCCATACATAGTTGATGGGCTACTGGTTTTGCATATGTGAGAGCAGCTTCTCTTGAACATTGGTCTCATTCTTAAGCTTCTTGACATTCAGACATCTTGGTAAGCTGCAAGAAATCCCACCATGAACTATCTCAATAGGTCTGCTTCATCAGGGCCCTGCTAGATTCTCTTGCTCAGGCCGCCTTTGTTCTGGTCAACAGGAATTTCATGCTTCAGATGGTTACCCTTCAGTGTCCTAGCAATCAAAGGATAAGTGCCAGAGATATTCCTGTTCTTCTTCTAGAATTCATGGCTTCAACAACCTCTGTAACTCCATTTGCCAGACTCAGGATGAGACCTTTGCAGGCTTGAATTCTGTTGTGCTTCATTACATTTACTGACTCTCCTTACAAGAGGCTGACTATACTGTGCAGCATGCATCACTCTCTGAAGTGGTGGATGGACTTGGAGAATGTACATGTTGGGATGCCATTCATTCCTCTTCTACCCACAGTGGTGGCCACAACCGATGTCTCTCTTGAAGGCTGCGAAGCTCACTCTGCCAAGCTGACATTCAGGGGTCAATGGTCCCAGAGGAGAGAGAGCTTATCACATCAACACTAACCCCATTCCAGTCGCCCAGGGCAATTATCGAGTCGCAATTACAAGATTCAATTTTATTCAACAAACAATCATAAAATTCACTTTTATTTACTAAAGGGGCATATACTCTAATTGATCCCCAATTAGATAGAAATTCGTACAAAAAATCAAATTGTTACAAGGAAAACTCCCCAAAAAATTCTTCGAATTACAAGAAAGACTTAGTTTAAATGATGTTTGGAGAACAAAATATGGTAATGCCAAGGATTTCACATTCTTCTCACAAGTCCATAACTCCTGGTCTAGGATTGACATGGTTTTTGTCTCAACACAATTATGTAGTAGAATTTGTAGAGTTGATATTTTACCAACGATTTGGTCAGATCATAACCCGGTAGCTATGGTCATGAAAAATGGTTTGAGAGAATTTAAATGGAGACTTGACTCTAATTTGTTGAAAAATGACCAGGTTATTAAAGAAACTCAAAAATCTCTTCATCTATTTTTTCAAGAAAATATGAACAGAGAAACACCTATGAATATGGTTTGGGATGCAGCGAAGGCATATATAAGGGGTTACTTTTTAAAAAAGAATGTGGAGTTAAAGAAAAGAAGGGATAAGACCAATTAAAAATGAACCCTAATAAAAATCATATAAAATTAGAACTACAGAAATTAAGGAAACAACTCTCAATTATATTAACGAAAGAATTACATAAGAAATTGAAATTTATCCGTCAAAGATACTTTGAGTTTTCAGATAAACCAGGTAAAATGCTAGCATATAAATTAAAAAAAGAGAAGGAAAAAAAGGACAATTACGGAATTGATGGAAGGTCGAAATAGATTCACATCTCAGGCACAAATTAAAAGAATATTAGTAGATTACTTCTCTAGACTATATAAAGAAGGTCAGAATGAATTAGAAAGAATTAATTTATATTTGCGACACCTTAACATAAATACAATTACTGAAAATTATAGAAAGGAACTTAACAAGAAGATAGATTTACAAGAGTTGTATGAGGTGATAGATGGCTTAAAATTAGGAAAATCACCTGGTCCTGACAGGTTCTCAGCGGAATTTTATAAAAAATTCAAGGAACAATTAGGGGGCCCTTTATTAAAAACCATGAATGAAATTTTAACAGGAAATATCCCACCAACTTGGCTTCAGGCTAATATTACGTTAATCCCTAAAGAAAAAAAGGTTAGATCGGACCCAAAAAATTATAGGCCTATTTCGCTGCTCAATATAGATTATAAAATTTTCACAAATATAATTGCGAATAGATTGAAGAGATGGTTATCTGTTTGGATAAATGGTGACCAAGCGGGCTTCCTTCCGGATAGGATGATAAAAAATAATACCAGACATTTAATTAACGTGATTGAATATTATAATAAAAATATTGATAAAAAAGCGACAATATTGTTTTTTGACATAGAAAAAGCATTTGACAATTTGAACTGGAATTTTATGTATCGACTGATAAATAAATTAGATTTAGGTTTAAACTTTGAAAAATGGATCAAAGTAATTTATCAAAATCAGGAAGCAAAATTGTTGGTTAATGGCGAGACATCTAAAGTATTTAAAATTCAGAAAGGAGTTAGGCAGGGATGTCCTTTATCTCCTTTATTATTTATTATGTGTTTTGAAGTTTTGTTAAATAAAATAAGAGAGGAAAAAATGATACAGGGAATTAAGTTAAAAGGATCAGAGTTTAAAGTAAGAGCTTTCGCAGATGATCTAATGGTGACCCTTGCCAACCCTTGTGATGGTATTGACACTCTTTTGGATTTGATTACTGAATTTAGTAAAGTCTCAGGGTTAAAAATAAATCAAGAAAAAACTGTAATGCTACCTTTAAATTTAACAAGAGAAGAAAACACTAGTACAAAAAAACTAACTTTCAAGAAGTGAAGATGGTTAAATATTTGGGTATAAATTTTACTTCCAAAAACTCAGAGTTATTTAAAAATAATTACGAGAAGGTTTGGGCTGAAATCAAAGAAGAATTAAATAGATGGCAGAAACTCAAGATATCTTGGATGGGTAAGATAGCTACCATTAAAATGAGTGTTTTACCCAAAATGATATTCCTTTTCCAAAATATTCCTATTATGATTAGTGATTCACCCTTTGCAAAATGGGATAAAGACATATCGAAATTTATTTGGGATGGTAGAAAACCAAGAGTAAAAATGAAATTTCTTCAAGATGCAATCAAAGAGGGGGTATGGGTTTACCGAACTTCAAAATTTATTATTATGCTTGCTCCCTGTTCTGGCTATTAGATTGGATTAATCTGTCGGATGAGAAGAATCTGAAACTCGAGGGATTCGACAATGTATATGGGTGGCATGGGTATTTAATGTATGATAAAATTAAAGTTCATAGTAACTTTAACGACCATTATTTAAGGCGTGCATTAATGAGAATTTGGCTTAAAATTAGGAAAATCTGGCCCGATAATATACCAAAATGGACTGCTATTGGAGAAGTTGTATCTAAAGATAACAAATTTGGCAAAGAAAAATGGTTAACCTATGCGGACTTGATTAAAGATAAAGATAGGGAGCGACAACTTGATACTATAAAAACACAAGAGGAACTTAACTTGGAAGGTTATCTTTGTAATTGGTTTTCTTATAGACAGATTAGGGAACGCTTCTTACTACACCAAAAATTTAAAAAAATAGGTGCATTTGATAAGGAATTTGACGACATAATCGCCTCGGATTCTAGCCATAAAATATCTAAATTTTATAAATGGCTTTTGGCCATTGAATTGGAGAAAGACATAATAAAACCACAGATGATAAAATGGGCCCAAGATCTTGGCCATAATATCGAATTAGAGCAATGGGAGAGGTGTTGGCAAATCACATCAACACTGGCTGTCATATGGAGAGAGAGAACTTATCACATCAACACCAAGGCAGTGGAGGAGACAGTGTCCAGGCTGAGGAGGACTCCAAAGCCCATTAACACCTACACCTGGGCAGCCCTCAGCAGCAGTGGAGCCTGGAGGACGTGGGATAAAACCCCGCAGGAACACCTCTCCGGGCACCAAGGCAGCGGAGGAGACAGTGTCCAGGCTGAGGAGGACTCCAAAGCCCATTAACATCTACACCTGTGCAGCCCTCAGCAGCAGTGGAGCCTGGAGGATGCTGGGATAAAACCCCGCAGGAACACCTCTCCGGGCACCAAGGCAGCGGAGGAGACAGTGTCCAGGCTGAGGAGGACTCCAAAGCCCATTAACATCTACACCTGGGCAGCCCTCAGCAGCAGTGGAGCCTGGAGGACGCTGGGATAAAACCCCGCAGGAACACCTCTCCGGGCACCAAGGCAGCGGAGGAGACAGTGTCCAGGCTGAGGAGGACTCCAAAGCCCATTAACACCCACACCTGGGCAGCCCTCAGCAGCAGTGGAGGACGCTGGGATAAAACCCCGCAGGAACACCTCTCCAGGCACCAAGGCAGCGGAGGAGACAGTGTCCAGGCTGAGGAGGACTCCAAAGCCCATTAACACCTACACCTGGGCAGCCCTCAGCAGCAGTGGAGCCTGGAGGACGCTAGGATAAAACCCTGCAGGAACACCTCTCCAGACACCAAGGCAGCGGACGAGACAGTGTCAAGGCTGAGGAGGACTCCAAAGCCCATTAACACCTACACCTGGGCAGCCCTCAGCAGCAGTGGAGCCTGGAGGACGCTGGGATAAAACCCCGCGGGAACACCTCTCCAGGCACCAAGGCAGAGGAGGAGACAGTGTCCAGGCTGAGGAGGACTCCAAAGCCCATTAACACCTACACCTGGGCAGCCCTCAGCAGCAGCGGCGTAGGGATCAATAAGAACTCTTGGTATGGGAGACTGATGACCGCTCTGCCATTGAGACTTATTTTATCTGTTTATTGTTTGTTGCTGTTTTAACTTTTGTTGTTTAATACTATTTTAAGGGGTGGGTGAGTTTTGAGATTTTATATTTTGGTGTTTTATTGATGTAAACCACCCCGATTGCATTTGCAGAGGGGCGGGATATTATTATTATTATTATTATTATTATTATTATTATTATTATTATTTGGGCATTTCAAACCTTTGAGCAGACATTACATGGCAAAGGCATTTCAGATGGTCTCACACGACACCATGGTGGTCTTCTGCCTGATCAAATGGGAGCACAAAATTGAACAACCTTCTCCGCCTCACAGTTCTGCTGTGGAACTAGTGCATCCCTTACAGTATCCTGGTTTCACCTGCCCCAAGCAGACTGCCTGAAATTGTCATTTCATTCAGACCTTCTCATTATCCGCTAGAGTAAGGGAGGCATCCCGACTTGCAGACTCTCAAGCAAACAGCCTAGAAACTTTTCCTATAACATCTGTGTCAGATTATGTCAGGTGAGTGATTGAGGGGAGCACATAGGCCTTCCATTCAATGTTCCTGCTCTAAAAGTGGGCCAAATTCCTTGAATTTCTTCAAGCCAGGAGTGTCTCTCCAGCTGACACACAAAATAGGTTCTGGACTTTGTGGTTATGCTGTTGGACAGTGGTGTCCCTAGGGTTGGTGTCACTCGGTGCGGTAGCTCATGGCGTCACATTGACCTCCTTTCATACTTACACCATACAAAATCCTTAGTAATGTTTTTTGTATTAATGTTACACATAAATCATTATTCCCATGTATCACTAAATGTAATGGCAACAGATGTGTCATAAGGTAAAGGGTGCGTGCCTTTACCTTTTTACCTATCACATGCACAACTACCGTAAATATATTTACATATACATAGTTTCACAGGAGACTGTAGCAACTATACAACCATAGCACTAATCTTCCATGCAAGCAAAATCATGCTCAAAATTTTTGCAGCATAGGCTCCAACTATATACGGAGAAAGAAATCCCAGAGTTCCAAACAGGGTTTAGGAAAGAAAGAGGCACCACTGTAAATTTGTGATGGCTAATGGAGCATAGCAGGGAGTTCCAAAAGAAAATCAGCTTGTGCTTTATGGACTCAAAGCCTTTGACTGCATAGATCAGGAAAGGCTATGGAACGCCCTTAAAGACATGGGAATGCCAATACATCTTATAGTCCTAATGAGGAATCTGTACTCAGGACAAGAGCCTACTGTCAGGACAGAACACGGAGAAACAGAATAGGACCATTAATTAAATGGACACTAATCCTCCTCACATCCCCTCCCACCCTGAGGCCTTGCCTCAACAGAACAATACATATATTTACATGCTAATTTACATGCTAATTCCTAGCAGACAATGGACCATTAATTAGACACTAATCTTCCTCACATATCCTTCCACCCTGAGCCCTTGCCTGAACAGAACAATACACAGATTTTACATGCTGATCCTCTCAAGCAAGGGTCACACAGTATATATACCCCACACACTTCCATTCCACCATTCTCTGAAGATGCCAGCCACAGATGCAGGTGAAATGTCAGGAATACATTCTCCTAGAACACGGCCTCACAGCCCAAAAAACCCACAAAACCTATGGATGCTGGCCGTAAAACCCTTCGACTTCACAAAGAGTGTGTGTGTGTGTGTACATGTAGCATGCATTTTGTGGTCTTTTACCATTTATTGTCCTTATGCTCTCCAAGTAAAATAAAGAAAATGAGACTGTATGCCAGGATTACATATCTGGACTCAATTTATTCTTAAATTTGCTATTGTCAATTTATGATAACAAAAAGTGTTACTTTTAGTTCTGAAGGCTTGCCTCTATTAGCACTTAATAATACTTTGTGATGGAGTTTCAGTTGATACATGATGTATTAGTTATCTGCGTTGTCATTGGGAGAAACATTCAATACATTATGCTTTTGAAAACATAATGGTATATACTGACCAGAATTTTGACTTCTTTTGAAAGAGTGCTGCTAAAAGGAGGCAATTTTTTTTGCTACTTCTAGAGGGATGGAACACAGTGTTCTTGTCTTTTTCTACTAGTTTTACATATTTCTCTGCGCAAATGTAGGCTTTAAATAACAAGCTGTCACTCACCTGTCAGCTAGTAACTATAAAACATTTTAGAATCTCTCTTAAGAGAAGTTCCAAAATATAGAATGTTTTCACTTAAAAATAACATCGCTTTGTGTGACCTTTCATTACTCTCCCAGAAAGCAAATAGAAAGAGCCTGTTGTCAATGTCTTCTGCACCAGTTGGCAACCAATGTGTTCTGAAGAAAACTTGGATGTAAATAAACTGTTTGCACACGAGTAGAGGAAGTTCATATAGAATAATTTTTTTAAGAAGTCAAGTGTTACATGAAACATTTTGGCTAGAACTCTGAATGCACCTTTCAATAATCTGTGAGTCTGCTGAGTGTTTATACTATTATCACTAGCTAGTTAAACGGGCCCATAAGGCGATGATGCTGAATAAAAAAAGTAACATTGTCTTTTTCAGAGGGTAATCATTTTCTTTCTAAGTTATTTTTTACTTAGTATATTAGTCCAAACTAATACATATGTAAGAAAATAACTGAGCTCCTGACCATTAGAGGTTGCCATTGGTTACCAAGTTTTTAGTATGCTCTTAACTCTAAATGTTCTTCCTTTGTAATTAATTGCCTTGGCAGTTGTTATCACTAATTATAAAAAGTTGTGAACTGTAATTATTTCCTTGTGAGAAGTGACTGGACGTAGCAAACTGGAAAAGGCTGCTTTTGATTCCAGAAGCAAGTTTAGCTTCCTAAAATACTTTTTATTTCTGTGTACAGGTTGCCAATTTGGCCTGTTCTATCTCAAATAACGAAGAAGGTGTGAAATTAGTGCACATGTCAGCAAGTCAGCTTGAAGCACTCTGTCCTCAGGTAAATTACAAGCTTGATAAATACATTCTCTATTCCATTTTATGTGAAATGTGGAGAGCACCATATAACTTCTTTTTATACCTACAGTTGCATTTTCCCTGTTGAGATCAGTAATGTTGGAGGTTTTCTAGATGGTTTATGGAGGTAATTTCGATGTTTTGATATAACATAAAGTGAAGGCACATTTAGTGGCTCTGTTAGTTCTTAATACCAAAGAAGTTACTGTTGCCAGACATTGTTACACATCACATCTGTCAGTCGTTTCTCAATAAGAAAATATACAGGATGACCAAGTTTTCAGTAAAAGTCACATGCAAACCTTGAACTTCAGTCTTGCTTGTAAAAGTATAACAAGATTAAAGCTATTACCAATTCAAAAGGTTCTGGAGATTTTTGTCAGGGATAAATGCTTCATAACAGTTTTTTTAAAAATTATTTCTTGATTCTTTAGTACAGGGATGATCAGTGTGTGGCTTTCCAAATGTTGTTAATCTGCAACTCCTGATAGCTCTAGCCAACAGAGCGAGATGTGTATGTCAGGAGGGTCATCTGAGAATTTGGGGTTCAGTGTAAACAATATGCTGATAATACTCTATTCTTCTCCTTTCCATCTAAGTTCAAGAAATCTGTTAAAAGTTCTTACTTTGATGGTGATTGATGAACAAATTGAAACTTACAACAACAGGATTCCTGCTCAGCTGAAAAGCAGACGAGGGAATAGATTTCAACCTGTCTTGGATGGGATTGAAATCCTTCAGAAGACTGTGTTTGTGTATATTAATGGATTCAGCCCTAGATTTGCTCAATTTTTAATAGAACTGTGATTAAGTTTCAACAATGTTCAAACATACTTTTGCAGTTAAGACTAGAGCATCAAAGATGACCATTCTTAGAACTGGTGCCTCTAACATCTATGACATAAATTCCCTTATATCATCTTAAATTATGTGTTGTACATGGTAATGGCTGCTTAGAAATTTTAATTGTTCACATGCTTGTTCCCATATGAGCAAGACCAAGTTTTCAAATCCCTGGGAGAGCCTTGGCCAACCTCCGGAGCACATTTGGCAAGACCTCAAGAGAAGGTCTTTTAAGCAGACCTGTAAATATGTTGTTATTAATTGTGAACAGCTTTTTTATTAGATGTATTTGTTCTATCACATTTTCTTAAAGACTTTTAAAATTCTATTGATGTGTTTTGTTTTTGGCCATCTTGAAAACTATTTTGTGAAAGATGGGATATAAATTTAATAAACAAATCGTGATATACTTTCACAGCTGCAGTTTTAATCTCCCATTGAGCTAACTGTCAAGCTTTTTGACCAAAACACACTGTATCTCAGACCCTATCACACTCCACCCCAGAGGGGGATTACTAATTAAGTGGCTAGTTAGTCTAATAGAATATAGTGCATTTTAAGTAGGTAATATTTCAGAATTGGTAAATTCACAAATAGGATATGAATTTTGCTTTGTGTTACATACAGGTAATTAATGCAGCATTGGCTTTGGCTGCCAAACCACAAAGCAAGCTAGCCCAAGAAAACATGGATATGTTTAAGGAACAATGGGAAAAGCAAGTACGTGTGCTGACAGATGCTGTGGATGACATCACTTCAATTGATGATTTCCTGGCAGTATCAGGTAATGGGATAGGTTTTACTAAGACTTCTTTCATATTGAATTTTATTTTGTGTCATACACTGGTGTTGTCCTTAAGAATTCTGTAAACAGCTTTGTTAGTTTGTTGCTTTACTTAACCTGTCATGCTTCCATAGCTGTTACATCTTTAGTAGCACAGTTCCTTGTCTTCATGTTGGTTTATATATGTTCAGATAACTTCATTCTCTGAGCAATCCACTTTGCAGTTGGGTTAAATGCCTCACACACCAGATCACATTCAGGAATATCCAATATCCAAGACTCTGAGTTCTTTTTTTGTTATGACTGTTTGCTCCTCTGCCTTCATTTCAGTTTTTTTAATGTCCTTCCTTACCAGCTAGACATGTTTTTCTGCTTTGACTTCTTAAGTAGTTAAAATAGGTATTTAAAATGGAGATTGGGCAGAAGAGGAGAACATCATTGGAAGAGCAATATAAAAATATAGTTTTGGTAACTCTGATGGATAAAAGTTAAAATTAACTAAGGTCCAAAACATACTACAGAAATAATCCAATTTGAGACTGCTTTAACTGCCCTGGCTCAGTGCTAGGGAATCCTGGGAATTGTAGTTTATTGTGGCTCCAGAGCTCTCTGACAGAGAAGACTAAATGTCTCACAAAACTACAGTTCCCAGAACTCCTTAGCATTGAGCCAGAACAGTTATAGTGGTCTCAAACTGGATTATTTCTGCAGTGTGTTTTGGACCTTCGAAGAAAGAAGAAAAAAACAGGAACCACTCACTGCCTCCTCCGAGGCCACAGCCACTGATTGCAGCCAGAGAAACAAATTTTAATGGAAATATCCAGATGACTGTGAAAGAGTATCTTTCTGTGGGGGTGGGGTGAAAAAGTCCTGAGAAAAATATTTATTAACAAAAAAAAAGTGATTCAGAAAGCACTTTATAAATGCCTTCAAAACATTAAATACCACAAAAATGTGGGAGACCAAGCAGGGCTGCCACACGCATTAAAGAAGGCAAACAAAAAACAAAAAACAAAAAAACAGAAAGGTGAGACAACGGGTGAGTTACCTTTTCAGAAAGGAACTGGTGCTCAAAAGAAGAGAGCAGCGAAATTGCCTACTTTTGCTTTAGGCCACCATTTTGGAAACAGGCATTCCAAGCCAGGAGGCAGATGTGAGCAGCAAGCAACAAAACAGCCAGTTTGGGAGTGAAGCACATCACATCTTGACTAACACATCTGTGGAGAACAACGAAAACAGGCTGATTCAGAACAACTTAAAAGCAGGGAGTCATGTCCCACCTTTTTAGATTATATAAATCGGGTCAGCAACCTACGGCCCGGGGGCCGGATCCAGCCCACCGAGACCTTTGGACTGGCCCCAGCCCGGTCCTGCCAACCCCGCCACCATGCAAGTTGCAGCCACCATTTTGTTTTCCAAAATGGAAAACAAAATGACGGCCGTGACTCGCTCGCGCATGTGCAGTACTTCCAACGTACTACGCATGCGCGCGCAGCACCATTCCCCCCCCCCCCTCAGCCTGCGGAAGACCTCGGGACCAGCAGACCGGCCCCAGGTAGGAAAAAGTTGCCTACCCCTGATATAAGGCATGTAATGACAGATAATACAAGCCAGAATCATGAGTCAGTTGGTAACTATCAACAGGGATGCAGTTCATCAGTAGAAAAAGATTTCAGTATACAGCAGATAATAAGAAAATCAATTAATAGAGGAATAAATAGGATCATTAACAAGAATGCAATATTTCCTATGGAAGGAAATTTCATGCTTTCTAGTAATTTAGGTTTGATGAATTGATGTAATCAAATTAGATGGATGAATTTTTTTACAAGACAAGAGTTAAATGTAATGAATTCCTCTTGTAACATAACTAAGCAGTTAACTGGAAGAAGTAATACACAAATATAAAAAGTAGTAAAGGGGAAGGCAAAGTGAACAAACAAATTTGTGGACGATACTGAGTCAAAAGGAAAAGGGCAGGTAGGTAGGAAATGTTCTAGAAAATCAAAGCACATTGAAGAAGGCATAGAAACGTTGGAATCTTATATGTCTGATAAGCAAAGAGAGGAAGTATCTGAGGAACATAGCTCATCAGTCTGAAAGTGAAATACTTTCAGCTAGATTATTTGATACATAGAAATTAAAAAAATGTGTTGAGAAAGTTGCAGATACTAAATCTGATAGATGATAAGGGAGATGAACATCAGGAAAGTAGTAGGACAGATAGTGATAATAAGGTAGCATCTGTCATGAAGAAACCAGTGCTACCAGGCATGGAATTCCCATTGTGAGAAATGTTTTAAATAATTAATAGAGAATGGGAGTCTCCCTTGAGTACAAGAAGACTTCAGAGTTTTGCTTAGTGGCTTAATATATTTAGAAAACAGGAAATAGGATGTTTAAAAGTACAATTGGTAGATAGTCCTATTTCAGCACTAATTTCTCATGCAGTAGTCTCAAAAGAGGGCGATAACAGTTCTGAAGGATGTTCATGAGTGTAAGCTTGAATCTAGTTACAAGATCTCATGGGGCTTCTACTTTAGCAATACGTTCCTTGGTAGCTGCTTCTATATTTGCAAGAAAAGTCGTTTTTTTGGGGGGGGGGTCCATCGGCGCTTCGGAAGCTTGCAACAAATATATTGTGCATTTTAGTTGTCCAGTAAAGGTATCATTGATGGACTTTTGTTTGAATTTGCTAAATGGCTAACACAGCTACCCCTGAATGTTTTCAGTAGTTTTTTTGGATGCAGGATGTTTTGGAAGTACAAGAGCAGAATATGCAGTCAATATTTAAGGCAATAAAAACAATTCAGAGGGCTCTTCATTTTATATCAAATGCAGGGCATGGTTCTGTAGCATTTTCAGTCAGAAGCATTTCTGCAACAAATATAGAAAGATCTTTCTATAGTTGTAGCATTGGGAAATCGACCAGAAATCAAGAACTAATCTTGAATATATGCTGTTGCTGCATATATGTTTTCAAAAATGCTAATAGTAATAAGTGTGTGTGTGTAGATTTTTGAGGAGAGATGTGCAGATAAAATTTATTTACAGAAGGCTAGGTCAGGCTTTAGAGCAAAACTGCAGTGAAGGCAGAGGATCAAAAAGTCATAACGAAAAAAGAACTTTGCATCTTGGATATTCCTGAATATGAGCTATCACATGAGGGCTTTAACCCAATTGTAAAGGGGATTGCTCCTCCAAGCTATTCAAGAATGAAACTTTCATGGATAGACACCTGCAGCAGGGAAAAATTTGCCCCTGCATTCCACAGCAAGCTTCAGCAGTACATGCAGAACTGGTGTCACATCTCTTGAGGTTTTGAAATAATAGGAGAAAAGAAAAAATGATAAAAATGAACTAATGAGAATACTATAAATCACTAAGTACCACTGTACATTACTGTTAAATAATTGTGATATATCTTATTAAATATATATGTATTTGCAATGACACCAAATATAAAAAAACAGTGAAACAATAATTGAAAAGTGCCAACAATAAACATAAATAGATGAACAGAACTGCAGGGGATTGTTTCTCTGTAAAGTCCAGATGGAAGACAATAATCACAATATCCCGGTAGCTTATCCTTAGTCAACTTGCAGAGGGTGTCCTGAGAAGATAATTGAGTAAATCCACTGTTGAAGATTTTGTTGTGGTGATTTTTGACAGTAACATGCTGCGAATGTTAGAAGACATGGAAGCATGAGTTTGAAGACTTATTGTCACTGGTAGTCCGTGAACCAATAATGGCATGAATATCCAATATATTTCTGTGAATAATGCCAATATTTCTGTGGGTAATGCCAGACGGCTACCGCCGGAGTCTTTATGAGGCGGTTTCGACAACAATGTCGTCTTCAGTAGTACAACTAAATAAATCTATTCCAGATTAAATTCCCATAGAACTATTCCATTCATTCCATATGCATTCTAAATATACAAAATCAACAACATTAGTAGCAATATATGAAATTGACATAAGGAAAAATCACCTAAAAATAACATTACAAATATATATGTGTTGTTTACCCATATTTTAGGTCCTCTTCAGTTACTTAATACAAATTCAAAGATTACAAACTACTGGTAACTGAATACACTCATATACTCTTACTGATTAAATGTCCTGCAGGTGCTAGATGCTCACACTGAATTTCTTAAAGGAACATGAATCTGTAGTGAAATAAACCAAGTCTCCCAACACATAAGCCTAAGAACAGGCTGAAGTATAAATCAAACAAACATTACATGTATTCATAGAATTTTACAAAATAAGAAAAGACCCAATATGACAATTAATACCATGAAAAATTGGCAAATACATAGATACGTTGTCCTGTGTAGTACAATTAATGCTGTAGGACTATAAAGCATACAATTATAATGGAGCCACACACTATGAATATCACTTCACAGAAAAACAGAAAGGTCAAGCTGTTCATTCAAACCCTCAGGTTTACTCAAGGCTAATTTATAAATCCAAAAGGCCTCCCTTTGTAACAGTTTGGTTTGTACAGATCCACTAAAAAATGGACCAACCTTGACGTGCTCTATGACAAAAAATGTTAAAGAATCCAGAGAATGACCCAGTCGTGCACAGTGTTCTACTAATGGGTTTCTAAGCTATTATTGGGAATTATACTTTGCTCAGAGATTCTAATTTTCAAATGTCTAGAAGTTTGTCCTACATAAATCTTAGGAGAGGGACATAAGATCACATAGATAACATTCTTAGAATTACAGTTAGTAAAAGATTTTAACTCATAACGATCCTGTAGTCTAGGATGTATGAATATTTTAATATTCAATGCTTGTCTACAACATGAGCAGTGTCCACATTTATAATGTCCCCTAATATGAGACAATTCTTGTGTTGGCATATAAAAGTCTGTATGAACTGGATATTCATACAGATATGGATATTCATGCCATTAGTATACTAATTAGTTCATTTTTTTTCTCCCATTATTTCAGTCTTAGTGATAAGCTTCCTGTTCTGTTTGATCTCTTGAGGTTTTACCTTGCATATGAAAAATGTCCAGGTTTCAAGGGATTATGGGAAGTACCAAGGGCCAAACTGTTAAATTTGTAGTGGTTTGGGTTATTTTTGGCTATGAGATTGATTATGCAACACAGAGACCAAAATTTGAAATTATGGGTGTCTGGGAGCTTTGTTGTGTCCCATGGTAATGTGATCTTTGGACAAAACTATCTCACCTCCTCTTTAGAATATACATTTTCAGCAAGGTATTTTATTGATCACATAGCTTATAGGCAGGGTTAAGTATTCTATCTTTGTTTGAAAGTCCTGTCCTGGAAAGCCGGTGGTTGGGCTGATAGTCAAGGCAAGGGAAAGTCCCCCAAACCAAGTCCTCATTACCAATCCAAAGGGGCAGCCAACAAAGAGTCAAACACAGTTCATAGGTCGAGGGTTTCAAGGTAGCCAGGAGACAAGGCAGTCTAAGGATGCAGAAGTCCAAGAGTCATCAGCGTCCAAAGGTCAAGGATACCGGGAGTCCAGGATAGTCAAGGTTCAAGGCAAGGAACAAGGAGAAACAGAGACAGAGGCTTTTGCCAGGAAGCTCAGATAACCTCTGGCACCAAGGCAGCGCTTCCACACCTGCGTAAATCCCCAAGCTGCCAGAGCTCAGCTGGGGCTGATCACCTTGATTACTTAGATGTTTTCCATAAAGCCTCCTTGAGCGCAGAAGACCCACCCTTTCTGCTTAACGCTGGCTGAAGGTAGGCACAGTCCTTTAATCCTCCTGTCCGATGGCTCTGTTGTCGAGATGCTTGACTGTGGAGCGGCCTCTTGAGAAACGACAGGCTCTGCTGGAGGCTCTGCGGGAGTTGATAAAGCAGGGCTGATAGGACCGGGCTGGGTTCCTCTGCTGCAGACTCAGGACCCGAAGAATATTCTGGCTCATTCTCCGAGTCCTTGTCAAGACAAGGCATGACATCACTCCCCCTCCCATCAACTTCCCTCTCATCCAAAGGAGGCCGAGGCTAGTCAGGGAAGCAGCGATAGAAAGCTCATACCAGACAAGGAGCATGGACATCTGTGGCATCTTCCCAGGAATGCTCCTCCCGCCCATACCCAACCCAGTCAACGAAGTACTGGAGATGACCCCGACAACGGCGGGAATCCAGGATCTGGACCACCTCGAATTCCTGTTCCCCATCCACCACGACCAGGTCAGATGATGGGGCCGAACTGACATCAAGCGAGACCCCCGTGGCCAGGAGCAACAGGGACTGGTGGAATATGGGGTAAACCTGCCACATGCAAGGAAGTTGGAGCCAGAAGGTCACCAGGTTGACCTGGGCCACAATCTTGTTGGGCCCCACAAACTGGGCATCCAACTTCTGACACAGTCATTGAAACAGAAGGTGCTGCGTCGACAGCCAGACCACATCCCCCACCCACAAAGGAGGACCTTCCTGGCGTCGCCGATCCGCTCCCTTGTTGTATGCCTCCTTGGCCACCTCGAGCTGCTCCTGCAACAGGGACTGCGTGGCTTGGAGTTCCTGGAGCCACTGATCTGCCACAGGGACCAACAAGGCAGGGGTGACAGCAGGGAATCCCTGAGGATGAAAGCCCCCAGTGGCAAAGAAGGGAGTCTGCTGGGTAGAGGCATGGACCAAATTGTTGAAGGTGAACTTGGCCAACAGAAGCAGGTCAGCCCAGTTCTGATGGTAACTGGAGTAGCACCGCAGCTACTGCTCCAGAGTTCCATTGGTTCGCTCTGTCTGTCCATCCAGCTGTGGGTGATGAGCCAAGGACAGGTAAGGAAGGAGCAATGTGCAGGAGACATAGCAGACTAGTCCAGAAACGGGTGGTGAACTGTACACCATGATCCAAGGCCACTCCCTCGGGAAGGCCATAGAGCCAGAAGACATGCTGGACGAACATCCGGGCTGTCTCCTTTGCTGTAGGGAGGCCAGCACAGGGCACGAAGTGGGCCATCTTCAAAAAGAGATCCTCCACCACCACCCAAATGGTGGTATAGCCAGCAGAGAGAGGCAGGTCCGGAATAAAGTCCATGGACAGTACCTTCCAGGCCCCGGAGGGCATCAGAGGGGCAACAATAAGCCTGCGGGCTGTCCTGGTTGGTCCTTGACACGGTGACACACTGGACAAGCGTCAACGTACTTGGCCACCTCTGCCCGGACAAAGGCCCACCAAAACTCCCGGGTGAGGAGGTGCAGTCTTACAGAAGCCAAAATGTCCTGCTGGCTTGCTGTCATGGTACAACCTTTAGACCTTCTCCCGACAAGAACCAACTGGAACATAAAGGCGGCCTTAGTGGTAGAGCAGGCCCTCCCAGAACATGAAGGGAGAAGCATCCCCCTCTGCAGCATGCTGGGCCCCCAGCGGGTCCCAGCTCTGGAGGTCGCAACCAACAAGATCCCTCGGGGCAACAGCGTAGTTCTCCAGGCGCAAAATGGTCAACTGGACATCTCCCTCCAGGTCTATGACATATTCAGGCTTCAAGGAGAGAGTGTCTGCTTGATAGTTTTGGGCGGGGGCACATACTGCAGCTGAACATTGAAGCGGGCAAAGAACATGGACCAGCGCTGGGAAAGCTTCCGTGCCATCTGCAGGTGCTCCACATTTCGATGGTCTGTGTGCACCTGCACCGGATGAGCCACCCCCTCGAGCAGATGCCTCCAGGTCTCAAAAGCCACATTGATCACCAAGAGCTCTTTCTCCCAAATTGTGTGATTCTGCTCCGGAGGCATGGGCTGCTGGGAGGAGAAAGTGCAAGGCAACAGGCGCGCCTGAGGCCCCGTCAGCTGGAGCAACATTAGCCCCAAGGGTGATGTCCGAAGTGTCCGCCTCGACGACAAAGGGACTTATCCTCTGAGTCCTCGTCCAGGCAAGGCATGACAGAACAGAAAAATACCACTATGGGTCTCAACTCAGGAAGGATTATTTGGGAGATGGGCAGATAAGGGAGACTGATTGAGATATAAAGATCTGTTTAAGAGGGATTTTAGAGGAACTGTGAGAATGAAAATGAGGGAAGATCTAGATAAGGAAGGTATTTCCTTTAATTGGTTTTTTTCATCTCCAAATGAAACAACAGTTTGAGAAAGATCTGCAAAGACTACCTGTAGGTTTTGAAACAGAACTAAATGAGTTAGACACAAAAAAATACACAAAAAGTAGCCAAATTGTACAATTTATTCTTAAAAAAGAACTCAGAACAAGAGCTGATTAAGCCAACAATTATAAGGTGCACCCAAAATGTAGGATACACTATTGATCTAGAAGAGAAGGTAAAATACTGGCGGATACTATTATATCTGGTAAGGGCAGATAGATTCATTATAGTAAAGAATTGGAAATCAAAAGGGGAGGGCTCCAAGTGAAAGATTGATTCTACAAAATACAAGAGATGATGGAGATGGATTGATTAATGAATTTAATAAATGACAAATCATATAATTTAATTGAAAGAGAATGGCAACCAATTTTATGCTATGTATACAAAAAGCAATAATATAAAGTATTGCATAGAAATACGTGGATGGAAGATACACTGAAAGCTAAACAAGAAAGATTTAGATAAAAAGTTTAAATAACAAAGGTAGAGATGGGTCAGCAAAATGTAGAGAAGGCAAGATAATTAAGAAAAGATGTTTGAGATAGTTAAATATACAAATGGATTAAAACTGTTTTAAATATCCTCTTTATTTTGATACTTAGTCAAAGTGGATTTGTCACTTTCTCCACTTCTCTGTTGTTCTGTCGTTCATCTACCCTTGTAGTGATTTCACACGGGACCAAACATGTTTCACGAAGATTTTAGTACTTTGCACAATTCAGACTTTTCTATGCTGTATAGAAGTTGAACAACATTGACTTTGGTTTGATCCAAGTTAATGGTACATGACAAGATATGGGAAACCCTGCATTATGGTGGATGCCCTAGCTGGAAATTTTTCAAACTAAATAAAGTGCTTTTTGAGAGATGGCCAAGAATATCTGAACTAATTGCATCCTTGCGTTGGCAGATCTAGTAAAGAGCGGCAGCTGTTTCAAGCTACTTCACACTAGTTTTCCTATGTAGAAATACTCTTGTAGCTATTTTCATGTAGGGAAAAAACATGTGTGCCATCACTGCAGTAAGTAGCATTATTATGTGCATTCCTGTTACTTGCTCATGGCAACAAGCATGCTAAGCATCAAGTTGAGCTTGAGAAAAATGGTTTGAGAGCCATCTTTAAATCTCTAAACGGATGCCATGTAGAAGATAGAGTGAGCTTGTTTTCTAGAATGTGAACCAGTGAATTCAAATTACAAGAAAAGAGATTCCACCTAAACATTAGGAAAAGCCTACTGAATGTAAAATCTGTTTGACAGTGGATTAGACTGCCTTTGAGGATAATGGAGTCCTCTTCATTGTTGTTAACTGCTGCCTCATCAACTTTGAATTATGATGACCCTATGAATGAGAGACTTCCAAGTCAACCCGCCATCAACTCAAGTAGCCTAATCATCAGTTCAAATTTTGCAGACTCAGGGCTGTGGCTTCCTTGATTGAATCTATCCATCTGTAATGTGGTCATCTTATTTTCCTACTTCCTTCTGTCTTACCGAGAATTATTGTCATTTCTGTTAAGTCATGTCTTCTGTTAACATGCTCAAAGTATGACCGTCTCAGTTTAGTCAGGCTTAATTTGCTCTAGAACCTATTAATTTGTCTTTTTAGCAGTCCAGGGTATCTGTGGAATTCTTCCCCAGCAAATTTTTAATGAGTTGATTTTCTTCCTATAGACTGAGTGTCCCTTATCTGGAATTCCAAAATCTAAAATACTCCCAAATCCAAAATTGTCCCCATGTGTGACTAAGATAGGGATCATACAGACGGGCCTGAAACAGCAGTACGTAGCCACACTGTTGCCAATTATATGGGAGCCTTGTTTAAATATTTGAAGGGATGTCATATTGAGGAGGGCGCTAGCTTGTTTTCTGCCGCTCCAGAGAACAGGACCCAGAACAATGGATGCAAGCTACAGGAAAAGAGATTCCACCTCAACATTAGGAGGAACTTCCTGACAGTGAGAGCTTTTCAATAGTGGAACACACTCCCTCGGAGTGTGGTGGAGTCTCCTTCTTTGGTGATCTTTAAACAGAGGCTGGATGGCCATCTGTTTGGGATGCTTTGATTTTGAGTTCCTGCATGGCAGGGGGTTGGACTGGATGGCCCTTGTGGTCTCTTCCAACTCTATGATTCTATGAAATGTAAATCTGCCTTTGCACTTTCTTACTTGACTTTTTTTCAGTAAGCATTCCAAGTCTTTACTAATTTCTGCTAGTAGTATGATATCATTTACATATCTCAAATTGCTGGTGTTCCTTCATGCAGTTTTCATGCCTGCTTCCTTTAAGTCTAATCCTGCTTTATGTGTGATATGTTCAGTTTACTAGTTAAACAAATAGGGTGATAAAATACAGCTTTGCCTGACCCCTTTGCCAATTGAAACCATTCTGTTTCTCTGTATTCTGTCCTGAGTACAGGTTACATGTCAGGACAATTAAATGCTGTGGCACACCCATTTCTTTAAGATTGATCCAAAGTTTTTGATGAACTACACACAATCAAAGGCTTTGCTATAATCTATAAAGCAGAGGCTGATTTTCTTCTGGAATTCTTTGGTGCACTCCATTATCTGGTGTATGTTTTCAATATGATCCCTAGTACCTCTTCCTTTCCTGAACCCAGGAACAGCTGACATTTCTCATTCTGTATATGGTGATAGTAGAATTTTGAGCATCACTTTGCTTGCTTGGGAAATGAATGCAAATGTCCCCTTTCTTGGAGACTGGAATGTATATTGAGTGTTTCCGATATTTGGACCATTCTTTTGTATTTCATATATTTTGACAGATTTAACTATAACTAGAGTAGATTCTGTCTGTGTAGTTTGAAGCAGCTCTGTAGGTATGCCATCTATTGCTGATGATTTATTTCTCCCAAGTGCCCCGAGTGGAGTTTCTACCTCACTTTCTAAAATTGTGATTAATCTTCACATGGTTCTTCCTTGAATGAAGAAATCTTCATATCATTCTTCCTGTCATCCTTTTATCTCTTTTTTCAGCTTCTCTTCTTTGGAAGTCTCTAAACAAAGGTTGATCTCTTTGGGGCATTTTAGTTGTGTTCCTGCATGGCAGGATAGCCCTTGCAATCCCTTCCAACTCTCCTTTTCTATGAACATACGATTCTAGCTGGTCATGTTCATTTTTTCTTTTGGCTTATTCAGGACAGCTCATGACTTCAACTGTGTAACTCTGCTAGCTACTATGGGGATATCAGGCATAATGTCAAGGGGATGTCTGACATTGGTGTCCCAATGTGGGCCTACCTCCATGAGGTTCAGGTTGTTGGAATTCCCATTTAATTCTAGGAAGTATTCAGCAAACAAATGCAAGAGCTGCTGTATCTGTGGGAGAGATAATAGTGAAGGTAACAATAATGTGTGGCACCTGCATTTGGAGCAATTCATTCTCTCTCTGCTCTTTGCCAGGAGAAGCAGCCAGATACTCTGGTGTACATATAAAATTGCAAACCTATGTGTGTTACTTAAGTGGTGTTTATAATTTATTTTATTATCTGCAGGAGCACTCCAGTGTTTTCACTTTATGCAGGGATGTTTTGACCATCAGAAAGATGGGGCTAAAAGAAAATGACTTCTGTAGGCTATGGTGAGACCAGAGAAGTTTCTGAGATTGGGGGATGCTAGACAATAGAGGCCAGAGGAATAGGTTGAAACTTGGAGTAACTGAATAGAATTTACCTAGTCTTCTGGTGCATGTTTCTAATTGTAAAAATTTGAGTTGGTTTTCAGGGTGTGGCTTTTCTCTGCCATTCAGCTAGGTTCAGTCTACAGATTATATACTGGTGAACTTCTTTTATAATACTTCCATATTCTTAACTGCTTTTGCATACCCATATTATAATAGTAATTCACTTGTTTGTGTAATGCCATTACATTACAAAGCTAATAGCTGCTTTCCATGATGCCATCTTTAGAAGACTGAAGTAACTTGAAACAAGAAGTTTACAGTGGTTGTTTGTGGTAGTCTGGCTACCATTTTGTATACTTCTGATTTTCATTAGATTGTTTCAGAATGCCTTGGTTAGTGCCAAGAATAGGATTAAATATTAGGAATGTTATTCTCTGAAGATGCCAGCCACAGCTGCTGGCGAAATGTCAGGAAAAAAACTCTTCTAGAACATGGCCTCATAGCCTGAAAAACCCACAAAAAGCTATAAATGTTAGGAACTTGGATTGGATAAGTGATAACGTGAAGTGAATGTTTCTTGTAGTGGCAGGTCTCACTTTTACATAAGGCAGCATAATCCTTCAGTGATAATATTTAATATCTTGAATGCTAAACTGAAGTATCTGGAAAACTGAGTAACATAAAATGTGCAATTGTCAGAGATGCTTGAGGAGCATGGACAAAAAGTTGGCAATAGAAACTTCAGCATCTTCATCTTTATGGGACTATATACATTCTTCAGATTCCTGAGTGATTATGTGCAGTAGGAAGATAAGATTCTGTAATAATCAAATTGTTCTTAAGAATGTTCTTAATTGTATTTGATTTCCCTTGCTGTTCTTGATTTGCTACAACATCGGACTGTACAGAATTTTAGAATATTGACTGGGAAACATCTTAATCCAGGGATGGCAAACCTTTTAGAGACCCAAGTGCCCAAACTGCAGCCCAAAACCCACTTATTTATCAAAAAGTGCCACTTCCCTCTGGCTTTCTAGTAACAAACTCTGGTAAACTCTTTGTTGGAGCGACAGCACATGTGCCCACAGAGAGGGCTCTAAGTGCCACCTCTGGCATGCGTGCCATAGGTTCACCACCACTGTCTCAGTCCATACCCTCTGGCTTTCTAGTAACGAACTGGTGAACTCTGTGCTGGGGCATCTCTGGCACGCATGCTATAGGTTCGCCACCACTGTCTTAATCCATACCCACATCTTAAATAAAATTCATTTTCAACTGCTGAATTGTTACCTTTGATTGCAGTCAAAAATTGAGATAAAATAAGTTCTTTCTTAATAGGGTCTCTTTATATAGGGTCTACTATATTTTGTTCTTATTGGGCAGTAATGTCAGCTCCTGTTTCTTAATAGTCTTAACTAACTTTAATCTATTTGTTGTTGTTGTGTGGCTTCAGATCAATGATGACCCTAAGGCAAAGCTATCACAGAGTTTTCTTGGTAAGATTTGTATAGGAAGGGTTTGCCTTTGCCTTCCTTTAAAGCTGAGGGAGTGTGACGTGCCCAAGGTCACCCAGTAGGTTTCCATGAATGATTGGGGAAATTTTGCTCTGGTATGCAGCTTCATAGTCCAATGCTCAAATCACTATACCATGCTGGCTATTGTGTTAATAGTAATCAGTAGATTTTTTCTTAATAACATCCTTGTGTTAATTTACACAGAATCTGGGCAATATGTTACTTTCCTTCTTCTTTTTTTAACCACCAGAGAATCATATTTTAGAAGATGTAAACAAATGTGTCATTGCTCTCCAAGAAAAAGATGTCGATGGTTTAGATCGCACTGCTGGTGCAATTCGTGGTCGTGCAGCAAGAGTAATTCATGTAGTCACTTCTGAGATGGATAATTATGAACCTGGAGTATATACAGAAAAGGTTTTGGAAGCAACAAAGCTGCTGTCAAACACAGGTAAGGCAAACTTTCATCAGGCATTTGATTTCGGTACTTAATTGATTTAATACTATTTTCTTTGCACAGGACATTTGAAGAAATCCACTTATGTTCATTGAGAGAATTGGATCTGCCAAAGGAACAGATTGCTTGTCCAAGTGCAGTTTTCTAAAATCTGCTCTGAATGGTTGTGGAACTATAAAACAGACTTCAGGCATTTGAAAGTTGCAAAAAGATGTGGAGGAAAAGAAAGGTCCACTGCACAAGCAGACACCCACTCTTGCAATTTTGGATATAGCCCTTGAAGGCACTTAAGTGAAATTGCATGGATGTTTTGTGATGCATTAACTGCTAAACTGCTGCACTGACATCCACAGTAATTTGCTAAGATAGTTGCTTTAAATGTGCTTTCATTGTTCATTCAGATTACTGGATTGCAATGCTAAAATGTGTGTTGTAACTGATCAGTTTCCACTAACCCAAAATGGGGGTGGGCATCTGTGTAGCCTTCCAGATGTTGGAGTACAACCTCCACTGTCCCACATGATTAGCTGTGATGAAGTGACATTTCCAGTATCATCTGGAGGTCAAAATATCAGGTTTACCACTCTTACCTAAAGCATAGTATGACACCTAACTAATTTTAAGAGTATGACTTTTAACTATATGTCTGCCTTTGGAATGAGTCTCGTTCACCTACTTCACCACTTAGTTTATACCAGGGCTAAGCAAAGTGTAGCTTTCTAAAAACTCTCTAAAGTATTAGGTAAAGGTAGTCACTTGACATGAATGTCTAATCATAACTGACTGTAGGGGGGATGCAGACAGCGCAAAGCACCGTTTTGAACCAGAGAAGGGGAGGGGCAACCAGGCGCCCCAACCCCTTCTTGAGGACATCATCGGAGCACTCGCCATTGCACATGGCAAGCGCTCTGATGACATCCTTCCGGTTCAGCGTCCGGACATGCTGAGCCTGAAGGAGCGTGGAAGAGGCGCCTAGCACCTCTTCTGGCGCCCCTTTTGGCTCCTCTGAAAGGAGCACTATTTTAGCGCTCCTTTTAAGAGGCGCCATAAGGGTGGCATGGGGCAGCCTCAATCCCAATCCGCGGCTTCTCAGGGCAGCCCATGGCCGCCCGTCTGTAGAGGCTCTGTAGAGAGCAGTGCTCAAACTCCCTAGACTGACCTTTTTTCTGGTCAATAAAAAAGATGAATTGCTTCCCCTGGAATCCTCTAGAAGCAGTAGTTCACCTCTTAAATATGTTTTGGGGACTAGTCTACACTAACATTAAAATACTTGGTGTTTCCAAACCAAAAATGGACTTCTGACTACTACTGTTTTGTAGAGAGGGGATTAGTAGTCTGCTGCTGTTGTTCTTGTTGTGTGCCTTGAACTTGTTTCTGACATATGATGATTCTAAGGCGAATGTATCACAGGATTTTCTGGGTGGGAATGTATGGCTACCTAAGTTCATCCAATGGGTTTCCATTGCAGAATAGGGAACTGAACCCTGATCTCCAGAGTCATAGTCCTACACTCAAACCACTGAAGTATGCTGGCAGTCTGTACAGGCCTCCGAGGTTCCCAGGGACAAAACATTGCCCCCCAGAATCACTGCAGTTGCCAGATCCTGGTTTCTGCAGGCTACCATAGTAGTTGCTTCTTTTAATTAAAAGAATTAAGATGAATTAGTAAATTGTAAAATCTGTTACCCTAGTTCAGAAAAATGTGTTTTTCATCTCATAGGACTGTTATATTCCTAGAACGCTAAAAAATATACACCTTTTTTGTTAGTAATGGACCTAAGCTTAAATAAACTTTGGTGCGTCTTTAACCTTTTTCCATATAGGTTGTCTATTTATATTATATTGTAATCACTGTAGTACTTAGTTCGAGCATTTATAAAGAACATACAGCCCGGCTACAAAAGAGACTTTTCATTTCTACAAGTGAATTATTTAACCTTTGAACATTTGTACTACATCCCCCACTCAGTGCTGCAGCTAGTATTGATTCTGGTGTGACTGTATTTACCCTGAAAAAACATAAGCAAGGGAGAGAGCAGGGCCACTACTCCCTCCCCGTGTACAGAACTTGACTCCCCTTCCCCGCTAAATGTGTTGCAGTCAAGTGAGGAGTGGAAGATTCTTTGACAAAACCATGAATCTGTTCTTTGTTTGCTAAATTCAACTGAGCTTGGGCTAGTGGAACTTCTCTAATAAGTTTGTTGGTGAAGTAAATACACCATTGATTGTACCATCAGGTTGTCATTGTGTGCCTTCAAGTAGTTTCCAATTTATTATGACCCTAAAGCTAATGTATCAAGGGGTTTTCTTGGTGAGATTTGTTCAGAGGGCTTTTTGCCTTTATCTTCCTCAGAAGTTCATAGAGTGTGACTTGGCCAAGGTGACCCAGTGGGTTTCCATGGGTGAGCAGGGGTTCAAGCCCTGACCTCCATAGCCATAGTCCATTACTGAAGCCACTGACCACACTAGCTCTCACTACACCACACTGTCTCAGTTATTATGATTGGTCTGATGACAATTCTAATTCTGGTTGCTATGCTAATAAAGTATTTTCCTGGGGCATCGATTAGCACATTTTGCCCAACACCAAGGCCTAGTTTTACTCTTTCTTACTCATATCTGAGGTTTACATTTCATGCAATCATTTTAAGACTGATCATAATTAAAAATGCATGGATTGTAAACTGTTTTCTTTAATAATTATAAATTTGACCTTAATTTCAAAACCACTGATTTCATTGTGTTCCTCCTTCCTTATCTTAAAGGTGTTAGATTTCCCCAATGCCCATATTCCATACCCTATTAAACTAATTCTGCATCTGTTGCATTGGCATGCTTACTATCTTCTTGCACTACTTTTAAAACCTGGTGTAGTCTTGAGTAACATATTTATATAAGCCATAGTATCTCCTAGCAGAAACTTTCTGATGTGCATTCCAAAAAGGGATGTACAAAGACAACATTAATCCAGCCATACTTGCAACATTTAGGGCAAGGGTGAGGAATCAGGGATTGGATGACAGCAAGAAGTAGTCCTACCAGTGCCTACACACACACACACACACATCATTCAGACACTTTTATCAAGATGCCTGCATCTCATTCAGGAAGCCTCCTTTTCTGCTCACTTTCTTCAGTCAGGAGTGGGAAGGGTAGGGAGAAAGAAATAATTGCATTGACTGGAGGAACTTTCATCAAGGTGGAAGATCAGCTAAATAGCTATTATTTTGTCCCTTTCCCCCTTCCTACAGGCTAAGCCTATCCCTTTCCCAAATCTATCTTAAATCTATCTTAAAATTTATGTCTTAAAAGTCCAAGACAGGGAGGCCTGGTGGGCAGTATTCAGCCTGCAGGCCAGAGGTTTCCCATCCTTACTGTATAGATGTTGAGCATACATATTCAGTTTATCCTGGAAAACGAAATAAACAAATTTAGCCATAATTTTCAAATGTGGGACAATAATGTACAAATAATGTTGCTAAAAATGAGGCTACTTTTCAGTATAGTGTCAATGCAAAATCCTTTTCTTTTGCATTTTGGTTCTTAAGTTGTTTTTCCTGTATGTTCTTCAGTCATGCCACGTTTTACTGAACAAGTAGAAGCTGCTGTAGAAGCATTGAGTTCTGATCCTGCTCAGCCAGTGGATGAAAATGAATTTATTGATGCCTCACGATTGGTATATGATGGTATTCGTGACATCAGAAAAGCAGTACTGATGATCAGGGTAAGCGAATCCATATTTGATGAAATAACATTCTCTGTTCTTTTAAAATACTTTTTAAAATATCAAACACATCACACAACCATAAACAGCTAAAATGTACAGATTTCTCACAATAACATGTTGTAACAGCTCTAGTAAATCCTATCCATATTTGTCTAAAACTGCATCTTCATATTGGTTGGATAATTAGACTCCATATTTCATCCATTAGGTGCATATTGGTGTGCAGAACCATACATGCATTTTAACCATTTTGGTCATTTTCCACACTTTTAACCACAAATCAGGTGTCGTTGCTTTGCAGGAGTCCCCAAACTACGGCCCGCAGGCCAGACCCGGCCCATCAAGGCCTTCTTACTGGCCTGCAGCCGGTCCTGCCGCCGCCGCTCGCGCACACTGCCAAGCGCCATTTTGTCTTCCAAAATGGCGCCCGGAGTCATGCGCATGCGCGTGCGACGGCAGCCACATGTGCACGACTCAGGGCGCCATTTTGGAACAAAAAATGACTCCCAAGTTGTGCGCATGCACGCGTGCACCTCCAGCACCCCGGAGATCTGGGGGCCAGCGAACCAGCCTCTAGATCAAAAAGTTTGGGGACCTCTGCTTTATGGTAATCACTAAAGGCTTATTATATTGGAACGTAATAATGATACAAGTCCAGGTTTAAAGCATTTCCACTGGTGGTCTCAAGGGATTTAGTTCATTGTTGCTTTCATAAATGACTGCCACAATCTGTTTCATGTCGATTTGCCTTTGACAAGTGTTTATAAGCTTCAGCTGGTACCAAACATGATTATGTTTCTTTTATTGTCATATATAGTCTACCTTTTAAGCACACTTCCAAGGCACCTAAAATGTAACATTGGAGTATAATAAGGCATTGAAACATGATCAGAATATAAAAACTTATCAATATCTTTCTAACACTATAGTTGATGGTCACTGGTTTTGTATGGGATCAAATGAAACATGCCAATATGTGTCTGTCACCCGAGTGCTTATTGTGGCAAGGTGAAGGATATCTAAGAAGTAGTGAATTGTATTTGTTCATTGTGTTAAACCTGGCCCTATTTTCTGTTTGATATATAAAGCCGTAAAGTTGGAGTGCAACATAGTATATCAGGAGCACCTTTGTCCTATATGAATCCTCTCTCCCTCCTAAGAACTCAAATCAGGCCGTTGATCCATTAAGAAAACCTGTATAAACTGAGATAGAAAGCTAGTGTTGTTAGTAGTTTGAACTAGTAGTTTGAACTCTGAAGACCAGGGTTTGGATTCCTGCTTGACCATGGAAACCCAGTGGGTGACCTTGGGCAAGTCACACTCTCTCAGCCTCAGGAAGGCAAAGTCAAAAGTCAGCAATGACTTGGAGGAACATGACAAAAACAACAAAGCTGAGATTGCTTCTAATGCTCCAGGAAACAAATTTCGGGAGAAAAAAACATCTGTTTCCATTTGGCAGAAATGAACAAATAAACCAGGAATGGGTAAATTATGGGCCACTGGCCCCTAAACTCCCCTGCCCCCCCCTTTTTTTTTCCAGGAGATTTTTTTTTCTCCCAAACAACCATCAAAAGTTAAAACTGGTGAAAATGCATCCATTTTCCTCCTCCAAGCCCCCAGCTACCTTCAGCACCACCATAACCCAAGCATTCATGCCAGTAGGCTATGGCTCTCAAATAGATTAGCATTGAAGCACATGCACTAGTGTGTATGAGTAAAATGGAGAGTTTGGGATGTAGAGTAGGACTGAGGAACCTTTTCCCTATAAAGATCTGTGTCACCTCAAACCCACCCTGTTGTCATAGTGGGTATGGACTGAAAAGTGGTCAGATCTAGAGGCAAAAGTAGGTGGAAATTAGCCACCCCTGTCTTCCAGGTGCACAGAAAGCAAGCAATAGGCAGTTCTGTTGCCATTAGAAATTAGCTGTATTGTATTTAGAAATGAGCATCCAGCCTCTCTCCTCTGTTTCTACACACACACACACACACACACACACACCAGCATTTATCATTTAGAAGCAGTTGATCCAACATCCAGCCACTGCCTCCTCCCCCCCCCCCCCCCAGTGTGGTGGGATAAAGAGAGATCCTTTGTATTCAGCACTTCCTTTGCTATTCTCTTCTCCTCATTAGCCCATAAGTACTACCCTTTTATAACAATATTTTATTTCAAAAATATTTTAGCAACTAAAAAAGGTTTTGCTCAAGGAGATAAAGAAAGGGGGGGGGCTGACAAGTGGATACCACACCAAGGCCATCACAGGCAGCTGAGGCATTTGGACTCAGATCCCAGAGTAGTTTTGAAAGAAGTAGCAGTGTTAGTCTTACAGCATAAAAAGCAGGAAGGGAGGGAGGGACAAAAAAAGAAGGAAAGATGCCATCCTCTTTAAGACTTAAAATGGGTTTTATTTCAACATGAGCTTTCATTAATATAAACCTACTTCTCCAGATGCAGTACCAAGTGGTATTAACCCCTCACATGCAAAGCATATTTATACAGTTATTGGAGTGGGATAGAATATAACAAGATCCAGAAAGGTGCAAACCATATCCCTTGTCCTAAATTGTTAAAGAGCTGGGTGAGGGATACAGATCTTTCAGAGCTTCACAATTGTCAGTTAGTGTTGATATGCGAAAGCAGTAAATCCCCTTACCAAAGATCAGTTTCCTTGGGCCCAGAACTCTCACTGAGAAGATTCCTTTTATGCAGTTGCAAAGACTCTTGTATTTAGTGAATCATGAAGCAATCGTCTTTGTTCGTACTTCTGCTAATGGATTGGAATCTGGGAATATAATTCAATTTCTCTTTCTTGTCTTCCTTCTTAATTTATTTGTTCAAAGACTGCAACCTGAAAATCCTTTACTGTATGTATGTCCAGTAAGGTTGAAATATTCTGCAACAAGTTTTTGGATATTGCCATTTCTGACGTCTGGTCTCTTGCATAGAGACTGTCCTGTAGAGTTTTGAGAGGTATTTCTGGCATAGGATGGCACATATCATATTAGAGGAAGAGCAAATAAATGCACCTCTGATGTTGTGGATGATGTTATTGTTCTCTGTAACAGTACTTCTAGGGTAGACATGGGGACAGAGTTGGTATCTGGGTTTGTGGCAGGTCTTGTCCCTTTATTACTATTCATGTTATGTATCCTGTTGTAAGTCAGTAGTTGTTTAAGATTTGGAGGCTGTCCGTACGCCAATAAAGGCCTGACTCCCAGAACTTTGAGAGGGTTGTGTTGCTGTCCAGAATTGGTTGTAGCTCACCAGTGTTCTCAGCTGAGGACTAGATGACTACAACGGGTGTTCTGTCATTTTGTGGTTTTGGTCTGTCTTGTGGTAGATGATTCAGGAGTATTAATCTTGCCTTGTTCATTCGTTTCTTCACCTCTTAAGGTGGGTATTCTAGTTTGAGAAATGCCTGTCATAAATCCAGGAGTTTTAAGTCCCTCTCTTGTGGGTCTGAACAGATGTGGTTGTATCAGAGGGCTTGGCTGCAACCAACAGATTTGGTAGTGTGTTCTGGGTGAGAACTGGAGGCATGTAAGTATATATAGTGATCAGCTGTGTACCAAACATACCTATCAGTTTCTACTGAAGAAGTGAGTTTATATCCATGAAAGCTCATGCTAAAAAAACAGACTTAAAGATGCTGCCACCTTTCTTTCTTTTTTTCCCCCTTCCTTCCTTCTGTTTAAATATCAGGGTAGTTTAGGATAACCATCCTTAGGAACAGGCAATACATATAAATGTCATTAAACTGAAATAAAACCATGCTGTTCTTCTCCTTCCTAGCAGATTCCTTTCTAGTGAAGGGTGTGGTCTGGAGCAAGTCCCATATATGGGATATAGAAGCCTGGTGCCCACATTGGACCACAGACCACTAAATGTTCCTCACATCTAACCCAAGAAAATCTGTGCCCCCTCCCAAGCTGCTGTTCTCTTGACCTGGATGACAGTTACTGTCTTGACTTATGAGAGGGCGTATGTAACAGTTAATAATTATTATTATTATTATTATTATTATTATTATTATTTATATCCCGCCCCTCTGTCACGCAAACGAGGCGGCTCGCAACAAGTTAAAAACATCATACAATATTAAAATACTATCCAAATCCCACAGTCCCCCCACCCCTTAAAAAAGAATTAAACAATTTTTACATTAAAACAATGATTCAAACACATAATTAAAACAAACCATAATCAAACAAACAATAATAGGCGAGGCAGCATTTAAACCAAATGTAGGAGGGATAAAAGGACTCCTGAGGCCGGGAAACCAATCAGGGAAGGCCTGCTGGAAGAGATCCGTCTTAACAGCTTTTTAAAAACTGTTTAAAGTTGTCAACTGACGGATTTCATCCGGCAGGCCATTCCATAATTTGGGGGCGAAGACGGAAAAAGCCCTCTGGGAGGTTGTTGAGAGCCTGGTTTTCATTGGCTGAAGCAAATTCCTCCCAGAGGACCAGAGTGTGCGGGGAGGATTATATGGGAAGAGGCAGTCCCGAAGATAAGTTGGACCCAAGCCATTTAGGGCTTTAAAGGTCAAAACCAACACCTTATACTGGGCCCATCCATTCATTCTCACACAGCTCTTGGGTTGCCATTTGTTATGGTTATTCCGCAACTGTGTAGAAAGAGCCTAAACAGGATCCAAAATACCTGTGATCCTGATTTTTTCAGTTTATATCAAATTATGATATTGGAGAGACAAATACACAGTAGGCATAATAAAACACCAGGCTTAAACTCTTGAGCAAGAGTAGAGAAAGTGCAACCTGTGGGCTGCGTGCTTCCTCTGGGATTTATTTATTTATTTATGCCCCGCTCTTCAGCCACAAAGCCTCTTAGCTTACAAATGGTTAATTAGATGTTCCCTGACCTCAGGCTTACAATCTAAAAAGATGTGACACAAAAGGAGAAGGGAATGGTAGTGGAGGAGGAGAATAAATCCAGTGGTTCTTCTCTCCCTCTGAGGCCTGGACCATGGCAGATGGACTGGAGGGAGGGCTCTCCTTTTTACTCTAGGCTCGGCCCGATGGAACTGCGCCTGTCTCTCTCCCTCTTAGGCCAGAGGCACTAGATGGACTTGAGGGAGGGCTCTTCCTCTTAGTTTAGGCTAGTCCCAATGGAGCTGGGCCTGCCTCTCTCCTCTGAGGCTGGATGGTATTAGATGGTCAAGTTCAGATGGATTTGAGGAAGGGCTCTTCTTCTTAGTCTAGGCTAGCCCCAATGGAGCTGGACCTGCCTCTCTCCCTCTGAAGCCGGATGGTATCAGATCGTCTTGAGGGAGGGATCTTCTTCTTAGTCTAGGCAAAGCCCGATGGAGCTGACTCCCCCCAAAAATTTCAGCCAATGCACATCTTCAAATCACCTCAAAAATGTGATAGACTTGAGTACCCCTGTCCCTGAAAACTGGGGTGGGGGTTAAAAACCAGCCAAATGACATGTTACGATCTCACTTCGTCATGTCAGGATCAATAGTGTCAGTCATGGAGAGGGTGCTCCCACCTCCTTTGCCTATCCCAGCTTTTGAACTTGTTCTCTAAAGGTTTATAAAATTCTGCATGTGGGGCTTTTCATAAGTGCTATGATTCCTGTTGTAGCTGTCCCAAATGTGCGCACACACACACACAGAAAATCTGTTTGTTGTAATGTTGGCTTGAAGAAACCTAAGGATTCCACTTGAGGAGATCTGTTTAATGCAGGTCAGTGGAAGGGACTGCAGTTTAGTCCAGTGTTTATCCCAATTCTAGAAGGCGCACCTTTTTTTGTTTGTGTTGTCTTTATTTCAAATGTGTAAAATGTTCTTAGCCATCCTTTCCATAAAGCTACCATGAATGCATTACATAAATGTAATAGCTATAATGATCACAAAACATTTTATCATCAAACTTCCCAAGTATAAGTTACATGTTTAGTTTGCATTCCAAAATTCACTGCATTCTATTGTTAATATTTCTGAGAAGTTTGTTCTTGTGTTTTATTTGTGTTTAAATTACTTTCTTAGACACCCGAAGAATTGGATGATTCAGACTTTGAGACAGAAGACTTTGACGTCAGAAGCAGGACAAGTGTTCAGACTGAAGATGACCAACTTATTGCTGGCCAAAGTGCAAGAGTAAGAGGAGCAGCTTTGTTTTCTTTTGTTCTTATCTCAGTGAGAATAACAAGGATATGATACTGTGCTAAAATTGAGAGATTAACATTCATCTCTCCTTTTTACTAAAATATTTTGAAGACTGGGAGTATGTTCTTTGCTTTTGCTCTTCTCTACTATAAATATGTACACCTAGAGTAGGAGCAGTCCATCTGGTACACTCCAGATGTTTTGGCCTGCAACTCCCATATCTCTGAACCTTGGCCATGATGCCTGAGGTCTATGGGGCTTGTAGTACAAAATATCTAGAGGGCATCAGGTTGCCTGCCTCTGACATAGAGAATTGATTTGGATCAGAATTGGAAAAGGTCTGGCCAATGGACTGTATGTAGCTCCCAACCATTATTCAGAGGGTGGCAGACCCCCATGGAAAATTTATGAAACTGCCACAAAAATGTGGCAATTTGGGTCTATTTGCCACTCACAATCTCAGAAAGACCCAATTTTTTTTTGCCAGAACCAGGTGACGACTTGTCATTTCTGTGGCTGAAACAAATCCATAGGGCCCACCCCAGTGCAGTTGCCCCACATCTGGCTTATGACTGTGTCTGAGCTTCCATTAGTGTTCCCACCCTGTCTTGAATTGGGGTCTGTATTAAATTTAAACTGAAAGAAAATAATGATGCCTCTCTTGCATTAAGGATTGACTCCATTGTAAAGTGTCATCACACACATGCATCATCTTTACAGCTTCTTGCATGTTTTTCCCTGGCTCACCAGCTAAACTCCAGCCTCTATGCAGTTTGGTTCACAGAAGTCATGGACTTTTAGATCCACTCTTTAGTTCTTTCAGTGAATCTAAATCAATGTATGCAAACCACAGACATAAAGGAGGATATAATCTGACTTCTGACTTCTTCCTTCTCCCTTGACTTTAAACTTTTCCTAAGATACCAAGGGAAATGCGAATATACCTCTTAATCAGGAATTGCTGTACGTTAAGAAAATCTAGGCTGAATATAAAATGCTGCTGCTGGAGACAATTATATTTTGATCTTCCCTCACTTATTCATACATATCTCCTTTATGACAGCAAAATGTTCCAAAGCAAAGCAAAGCAGCTTATTTATATACCGCTTCATATCACGCTATGGGATGTCTAAGCGGTTTACAACTGTGAGCTGATTGCCCCCCAACAATCTGGGTACTCATTTTAGCGACCTCGGAAGGATGCAGGCCTGAGTCAAGCCTCAGCCCTGGCTGGTATTGAACTCACAACCTTGTGGTCTATGAGTGAGTGGCTGCAGTACAGGCATTTAACCACTGCGCCACCAGGGTTCCCACCCACCCCCCTTGCATGATGGGGTATCTTTTCTGTACAGTCACATTCCTTTAATCTTCCCTAATATTGCACACATTGAAACCTTATTCTGAAACCTTTCCAGTTTCTTTTTGGATTTCTTGAAAAGGCTAGGGCCAAAAACTGAATATAATATTCAATTATCTACTGTGCTTTGGCAACCAAATATCACTTTATATGTATATTTTATGCTAAACATCAAATTTGACAAATGTTGTTTACTCCAAATCATAAATGGCCAGCAGTGATTTTTAAGATAGAACAAATGTCTTTATTTTCCCCCACTTTTTCCTGTGTTTCTACTTGCATATGTGCAGTGCACACAGAACACTACAGGAATAACTAAGGGACAAGATTTATAACAAAAGGCAGATGCTTAATTCAAGTGGTTCTGCTCTTTAAAAGGCGTGCCACTTGATAGTGCAGGTGGGTTGCTTGCTAGCAAGCAGAAGGGCACATTAGCCATACCCTTGTAAGCAAATGGCCCAGACTGCCCTCTTAGCATTTCATAAGGTCCTAAAGTGTTGTCTCTCTGTAATTGCTCTCACTGTGAAAAAGCCCTTAAATTTTATGTAGGTACTATGTGTTTAAACTTCTGAAATTCAACCCCAGATGTGTTAAAGGGTTGAGTCAGAACATGATGCTCATATAATTACGTAGCCTTCTTTGAAATCTTTCCTTCAAATTCTCAACACATTGATCAGTGTATGAGATTTGGCTTGCAACAATAAATATATGTTTAAAATGTCCACTTCACCTGTCACACTACTTTTCAGTGAATTCTATAACAATTTGAAATGCCCATCCATAGTTTACCGTGAAAGGTGTTGTAAAGAAAAAGAAAATTGGGGGAGGGGGGGGGAGGTAAACTTTCTAAGGCTGCTGCTTAGCAGTGCTTCAGGTGACAGCTTTTTCATTTGGAAAGCTTTCTTTCCAAATAGTCTTTACTTATAATTTTAATGGATAAGTCATATAGTAACAAAATTTGGATCAAGATGAAAAGAAGTGCTCCTGTCAACTCTTCAGGTATAATTTCATTTTCCCCCTGTAAATCAGTAGAACCTGAAAAGCCTCCATGCCAATGAAAAGAATTATGAATGAAGCAATTCTTCATTTCAGGCTATCATGGCTCAGCTCCCTCAGGAGCAAAAGGCGAAAATTGCTGAACAAGTTGCCAGCTTCCAGGAAGAGAAGAGTAAATTGGATGCTGAAGTGTCCAAATGGGATGACAGTGGTAATGATATTATTGTTCTGGCAAAACAAATGTGCATGATTATGATGGAAATGACAGACTTCACCAGGTAAGCATTCTTCATGGCTCTGTTACCTAAGTGTTTTAGAGGCAATTTTGCATTCTTTGTTAAATAAGGTTGTGTTAAGTGATACTGGTTTCTAAATACTATCATACCTAATTAGTATTGTTGACTCTTGACAAGTCAGTCATGCCAATAACATATCCATTTTATATTTAGTCACTGAAAATTTAGTCACTCTGAGGGATGACCTCTGCCTGAAATGGGGAAAATTGGGAAATAGAGTATATTCCTGTTGATTCCTATAGATCTCTGTGTCCTTCAAGACCAGCAAGCGCAGTATTTTTCTGAAGAGACTGTTCAAGTTAAGAGAGTCTGTGGTATTGCTCTCAGATTGTATTTGTATCTGGATAACCATTTCCAGAACATAGTACAAGAGGATTTCTGATAGACTCTCTGACATTTATACTCTGGCATTCTTTAGGATTTTCTCCTGTCTGTCAAGCTGTTTAATATCTACACAAACCTAAGCAAGGTGATCCAGATATTTAAAGTCTGGTATCATAGGTAGGGGAGTAACATAAAATCCTACCTTTATTTTTCTTATATCCTAGGTATGGCAATGTGGTATTAGTGTCAGGCATAGTGATAGATTGGTTGGGAGCCAGGAAATTAGTTTAATTCATGCATGATGAAAGTATTGTTAGTGGGTCCTTTGTCTATTCAGTGACTGATTGTCAGTCTGTTCCAGAGGCTGTTAAAAGAACTCCTGTTAAAAGAGCCAGGTTTGTATTTGGCCTGTGCTCATTGACCCTTGTTTATAGCTTAAATGCTTATGTGCCTTCTGTGGGTCAGATCCTTTGTTGAAAGATTAGGCCAGCATTCCAGCTATGTGACCCTGTTTGGACAGAGATAGCCTGACTTCAGTGGTTATCTCCATTTGAGTTTATCACAATGTTTCATGTGTGATTTCTCTTTGAAAACAGTCCAGAAACCGAAGTTAGAACACGGTATGATTGCTAAAGTAGTAACTGGGACCAGGAATTATGAATATCATTCCTCTGTGTTGACATCTCCATTGGCTTCCAATTCTTGTCCACCCCAATTGAGAGTGCTCAGTTAGACCTTTAAAATTCAAGGAATCAAGTAAAGTATGGTAGGGAGCTATGAGAGAAGGGGCATTTTAAATAGTGGTATATTTAATTATGGAATGCCCTCCTGAAAGAAGACACACTTAAAAGTATATTATAATATCTTTCTGGCACTAGGCAAGTACCTTTCAAAAATTCTTTTAGGACTCTTAAACTATGATGTTATACTGATGCTTAAACTATGGTGTTATACTGGTTTATCAATTTGAAATTTTATTGCTTTGCCTTCTGTTTTGAAATTATTTTAAGGTTGCAAAATATTCTGTTTTCCCCCATGCTTTTTATTCTTATTATGTTGAATTGGCTGTACTTTATGGTGCATTAAATATTTTTTTTCCTTTTAACTCTCCCTTCTCATTAGCAACACAGAAAACTTTTGTTAATGGTGGTGGAAAGGTTGTATAATAAAATAAGAAATTAAATGTCAGCCTAACGTGCATAGCTGAATATATACTTAAAATTACTAGAAATGCCATGTTTTCCGAAATTTAAAATGGAAATTTTCTAAGTTGATTTAGTGTAACTTGCGGCATTTAAGAATGGCTTAGACCTGGTCTGTAATCTGAAGCCCAGGCTAAAATGCCATTTGTTGTAAATTAAGTACAATAAAGTAAAGGCACTTAATATTTGAGTAGTGAGGATTTATTTATCATATAGCAATAATTGAATCGTTTCTCTCAAAACATAATTATCTGACCAATACAATTACTTGGTTGTTGTTGTTTTGAACTACAGGTTGAGATCTAATGAAATAATATTATAACATTCCAGGGCATTTGAGTGTGCTCCATACAATTTTTAACTTTTTGATTTGACTAGCACAAATGCACACACCCTTGCCACCAAATCAAATAGTGTAAAATCTCCCTGTTTGAAAAGCAGCTTTCCTATAGAGAGTGAGGTGGCTTTTCAAGAAATGCAAGCTCAGTGTTTTTGAACAAACAGAATTTGCTCACAGCTCTTTGAATTCCAATCAGAATAACTCATCTACAGTAGGAAATTGGCCAGTAAAGATGCATTTGATTTGAGGTCTTGAAGATAGTAAACAAAAGCTGTGTTGTTGTTTTTTCCAGAGGTAAAGGTCCACTAAAAAATACATCTGATGTGATAAGTGCTGCAAAAAAAATTGCAGAAGCTGGGTCAAGAATGGATAAACTAGGAAGGACCATTGCTGATCACGTATGTCATAAATAAGTTTTCACAAGCCTTCCATTCCTCTTTAACCTTGAGTTTTAGTTTCACAAGTACAAGAACCCTAATTGTATTACGGTTTTCTTCTTGACTATAAATACTCAGTTCTTCATTCTCCATTTATTAGCTTCTTTATTTATCTATCCAGATGTCTAATGTAATGGTTCATTGAAGTTTTTAAACACAGCTACCTCTGCATTTTTATTTTTATTCTGAATTTTTCCTAAGGCTCTGCTTTCATGTCAGATGCTGCAGTTGGAATGCAGGGGTTCCAGAAAGAGCCCTTTCCATTTTCAAGCCATTGTCTCCAACTGTTTATAGCCATAGTTTACCATATGCTACAGTTTCTGTACCATTTTAAAAAGAATTTTAAAAAAAAAAACACCTGGAAGGTCTTTCTCAGTACATATCCGAGCATTAGCAAATCAAGATCCTATTATTATCTTTGTTTATTTCTGAAAATTTCTCTCCATGAACACTTGATTGGTCAAATCTATGACTTCACATTAGAGAAGTACATTTATTGCAGAGCACCTCAGATTGCTCTGGCATTACAGACATGAGCCTCAGTGGAAGTTCAGACCTCAGAACCACAGATTCTTCTGACATGATGCAGAATAAATGAGATTGTCCCTGTTTATGCCCCACTAATAGAAGTCTCAGCATTTGGTTCTTGCAGCTACCTCATGTGGGATTGTGTCCTTCCCTGTGCAGTCAGAGAACACTCTTACCATTTAGATGAATTTCAGCCCTTTTTAGAAATTAATTCATTTCAGTACTCCTTCCTATTGTTATCTTAATACATTCTGCCTTTTTAAATTCACTTCACAGTGTGCAGTTTGGCTTTTTCAAAGGTGAATGCTTAACTTATTCTGTACCCACACGTAGCTCTCTCCTTCCATGCAACTGTTGCAGTGTTAAACATGTCAATGCTATATGAGTTTGCACTCTTCCTCATTATAAACTGAAATGTTAATATGTGGTAAATTTCTAATACATATCCAGTCTTTCAGTGAACACTTACTGGTGGCATCCAGTTGTGCAAATTGTAATTGAACCATAAATAGGATCATGACAGCACATTCCATCTTTTGCCATTCCCTTCCAGCTTTCCACTCCACATTGTAAGAGTCTACCAATAGTTAGATTGATGTGTTTGGGGCTAAAAATAAAAAAATACTATAATAATGGCTATTGCCATACTTGATAACAATAATTTCCATTAGTGATACAAAAAAAGTTTGCAAATAATTTTATTCATAAAAGCCCATGTCCTTAGAATGTTGCTTGGACCTACTTTCAGGTTCCCAATTGGCCATGAAGCTCAACCTGGGCTAGCTTAACATAGCTTAATAGAGTAACTAGGAGAAATGGAACTATATACGCTGCTAATCAAGCTTCTTGAAGGAAAGGCCAGGATAGTAATGTAGTAAAATAAACCCTCTGCTCTTAAAATAGATGTAGATCAAACAATACACTATGTAATATGCATATACAGTCGTCCCGATTCCCAGGGGATCCGTTCCGGACCTATCCACCCCCACAAATCTGGAATATCGCAAATATTCAAGGCTCATTGGTTATAATGGGGGTGTGCCCCTGTGTGTAACGCTGTGCGCGCACCTCAACCACATGCCCCATTTTGTCCCTCCCTGCTTCCCATCTGCGAAGGACCGAGACCGCAGACAGGAGGGACGAGTGTATTAAAATAATTGATAAACTGAGGAGTGAGCCTGCCATTGCATCTGTTTTGATGGGCTCTCTTCCTGTGCTTTGGAACACTTCTGTTAACAAGATGAGAGTATTTTTATTATCTGAATCATTTGTGGGGGTTTTCTTGGTTTTTTCACTTTAACTTTTCAGCACTAAATGCCACACTTCTTTCAATCCTCAGTGCCCTGATTCTGCCTGCAAACAAGACCTACTGGCCTATTTGCAACGTATTGCATTATACTGTCACCAGCTGAACATCTGTAGCAAAGTGAAGGCAGAAGTTCAAAACCTAGGAGGAGAACTCGTCGTGTCAGGGGTTTGTAAATTTCTTACTGTTTTTCCTTTGCTTTCTTCAACATTCAACAGTCACACAAACTTAATTTTTGTTTAATCTGATAGAATTCTAACTAAACTTTGTGTATTATTGGCTTGCTAAAATTGGGTTCACCCTCCCTTTGGAAAGATCACTGGGGCATCTTCAGATTATTCCCCCCCCCACACACAATTTTCAGTGCTTCCAATTAGAACTGTGATACGTATGTACAGTAAGATCTTGGTATCTGTGACTTGCCATCTGTGGACAACAAGCCCACATTGTCCTCAGTGGCAACATGTGCACACAGCCACACCACCATTAGGGACAAGCAGACTTCACCTGAAGTGAAGGGATACCTGAAGTGGAGGCTTACCTGTGGTCCTATTATCCCTAATGGCGGCGCGGCCACATGCATGCACTGCCATTTGAGACAATGGAGGCTGTCCCTAATGGTGGTGCAGCCACACACACAGGCTACAGTTGGGGACAGCGGGACTTGAGCATCTGAGGATTTTAGTATCTGGATGCCCCGCGGATATCAAGGTCCACTGTACTACTGTTATGTTAGAGGCCAGGTTACCATGTTTCCCCAAAAATAAGACATACCCATAAAATAAGCCATAGCAGGATTTCTAAACATTTGAGCAATATAAGCCATATCCTGAAAATAAGACATAGGGCCAATGCAGATGGCCAAGACGGGGAGGCTTTTCTGGACCATCCCTGGGAACGGCGGATCGGGGCCATGGCACCCAGTGCAGCCCCATCCTCTTTTTTGCTGCTTCCAAAAAAGTGGCAAAATGCTACTGCTTTGGGGGGTGGCAAAAAGCCATCCTTTGAGCCGCCGTGACTTTTTTGCTCCGTTTTGATGCAGCATGTATGCACGCTGTCCAAGAGGGCACCCTGATGCCATGCGCCGTGCGGACAGGCGTGTGGAGTCGGGCCAGAGTTGGGGTCTGGGCTCAGCACTGTGGTGCTCTCTCTCTCTCGCTCGCTCTCTCTAAGACAGCGACAGGCAGCCTTTTTCAGACCTGTGCTGGTCTGCCGTCAGCCAGGTCTCGGCTGGGCCGAGGGAGGGGGAATGGCGGCGTACGCGCTCATGTGCGCACGCACCCTCCGCCGCCGCACATGACCCCCCCCGCACACCACGGCTGCCGGCGTAGCGCATGCAGCTCCAGCCGCCACGGCACATGTCGCGGCCGCCATTTTGGGAGTCAGAATGGCGGTCGTGCCGCGTTTGCGCATGCACAAGACTACTGCGCATGCACAAACGCATCACGACCGCCATTTTGACTCCCAAAGTTCTAATCAATTCTATTTTCACCCATTACTCCCTAAAACAGCAGGAATTTCTAATCATTTCTACGTTTCTGATTGAGTTTGCAATGTGGTAAAGTAGGAAACTGTTTAGGCCTTTCACAATCAAGAATTTTTTTTTCTCATATCCCACAGAACCAAGCCTTTCTCTGAGCAGTTACATTGACCTTTTTTATTTCACTAGCCAACCCCATTCAAAATATGACACTTATTTAGTGTTACCACTTGTCCGAAAAAGTGGGACATTCACGGTTTTAAGGGTTCTGGAAATGTTCCAGCCCGGCTTCAGCTGCACGTCCCAGTTTCCTGGGCAGCTGAGTGGGGCTGGAAAGTCTGGCCTCATTGGGAGAGCAATAGCTGCTGCTCCTTGGACTCTCCTTTCCATGGGGCACTGGAAGCATGGGAAGTGGCTGTGATTGGGGGAGCAGCAGCAAGGGGTGGGCTTCCAGCTCCTCCCTGTTGGTGTCATGCAATAGACAGCAGCACCTTTAGACAACCAACCAGTCAGTTTGATTGAGAATATACAGAACTTTATTGGAAGATCCATAGGTCAGACATATCTACCAGACGTTTTAGCTGAGACTGAAAATTCCCCCTCCCAACAGCCAGTAAAAAGAATATGCAAAAGCCCGCGCATTCACCCCTCCCTTCTCTCTCAAAACAAGCTCTGCATTCCCAGCTAGAAAAGCCTAGCGCTCAAGGTCAGCAGATAAGGCACCTGGACTACTAACTCCTCTAACCCAATCTCCCATTATCCCCACACTAAACTACATATCTGATAGAATACTACCAGGATTCTAACAGTTGGCCAGGAGCTGCTTCCCCAATCACAGCCACTTCCTATGATTCCAGTGCTCCCTGGGAAGAAGAGTCCAAGGGGCAGCAGCCATTGCTCTCCCATTGCCCTGCGCATTGGAGCCGGACTCTGTGCTGTACGTGGTGAGAGAGTGTCAGGGCCCTGGCCTAACTTTACCCCCTGTTGCAGCCCCTATAGACTGGTGGGGAAGGAGCTGCTCGGCTCTGGCCCTGGTCCCTGAGGGGATTGGATGGGTGGGTGGGTGGGTGGAGGGCTTGATGGTGCCTTTGTCTTCCCTCAAGATGTACAGATGTTAATAGGATACATATCAGTACTGGCAGATGAACAATCTTACTGAAGATAAATGCAAGCATTGCATAGTGGCCACATCAGCTTTTGACACAGATCTATTTTGACACAGTAGAAACTAGTTAGAAACCTGCTGTGTGCAGTCAAAGTTTTTATTTCCATCTCTTAGTCTAGTGACTCACTTAGATAGATCACTGTTAAACCTTACTGGATGCAGGAGCTGTGCTGCAGCTGAATCTTTCCTAAATAATCAAAATCTTAATTTAATTTAGTCCTTTGCCTGTTGCACTATATGCAAGAGGCTTTACTCCATTCCCTTTCTAGTTTGTATTCCAGGATATCTTGCACTCAAATACTTTCTTAACTCTTTTGGTAGATCCTGTTTTCTAGTACTCCTCAAAGTTCCTCCCCATCACTCACTCCATTGTACCTAAGGCCCTTAGGCCTAAGTACTTTCACCAGGAATTCCTTTGTATGGTAAAGGAGTTCAACACACCAAACAGTTCACCAGGAATTCCTTTGTATAGTAAAGGAGTTCAACACACCAAACAGTAGACATGAGTCCTTGATTATATAAAGACACAACAAATTTCCTACAAATGGTAAGAAGACTACTTCCCTTCTTTACCTAAGCAAGCTGTATTGTGGGCACTGTTTAAAATGAAGGAAACTTCTTGCTGATTTCATTTTAGGTGGATAGTGCTATGTCTCTAATTCAAGCTGCAAAGAACCTGATGAATGCTGTGGTACAAACGGTGAAGGCTTCTTACGTGGCATCCACTAAGTACCAGAAGTCTCAAGGGATGGCTTCTCTGAACCTTCCAGCAGTGTCTTGGAAAATGAAGGCTCCAGAGAAGAAACCACTAGTCAAACGAGAGAAACAAGATGAAACGCAGACCAAAATCAAGCGAGCCTCCCAAAAGAAGCATGTTAACCCAGTGCAAGCACTCAGTGAATTTAAGGCAATGGAGAGCATTTAAACAGACAGGACAGTCTGGGTTTGATAGCTACTACCTACAGAATTTCTTCCAGTATTCTGTGGATTATGTTAAAATTCATTTACTTAATAATTTGATAAATCATTTAGAGTAAAAGGAGGTAAACAGATTTTGAAAGCATAACAGTACAACTTTAAATCTACAGACATGCTGATTTTAGTATGAAAAATTGTTTAGAATACTGTGGTATTTTTAGCTGGCCTCTTAAAAGTAATAAATCCTGCTTTTAAATCTATTCTGTAACCAAAGAAGAATTTACCATAATACTAATCCTTTACATAACTGGATCACATTCCTTTCGAAGAAAAGTGAGCCTTCTTAAACTTGAAAGTAGAATGGGACATCTGGTTAAATATATAATGCTCTGGGTTGGTAGAGAGTAAGCTTTTTATGTCAAAATCATTGGCGAAGTGGAAAGTGCTAGTTGCTGCTTTAAACACTAAAACAATGCTAGAAAACAATTTTGATAAAGTAATGTACTGTAGTGTTACTTTCTAATTTAAACAAGTTTTCTCATCTTTATTTTTAATGGAATACATTGATGCATTTGTTCTTGAATTGCTGAATTCAGCATCATTTTTATCAGCATGCACACTTGTGCATAGGAGGGAGAGGTGAACATTTCTGTGGGCCTCTTGTGAGGGCTTCTCTGGAAGCCTGTGGAAAGACAATCCCAAAGATAGGGAAAAAAATCTTACTGTTTTCCTTGAGACAGAGAGAATGTTAAATCTTGATTACTGATGTACCTTGCCACAAGACTCTAATAAAGTTCCTTGTACCAGCCAGTACAGTAAACATTGCATTCAAATGCCAATCCATCATTGTGTTTCCCTGATAATTGCTATGCATCCTGCCTTAAGCTTAAAAGGAAACGTAGCCAATAGTTTTTATTCAGACTGCATTTTAGGCATTGTCATATTGGGAGCTTCTTGGTATAATTTTGCTGTTTTTAAAAAAATTATGGATTTCTGTTTTTATACCTTTTCCAATAAAGTTCAGGATAAAAACCAGCTGCACAGATCAGAGTTGAATTATAATGTTGTTGTTGTTGTTGTTGTTGTTGTTGTTGTTGTTGTTGTCTTCGTGATTCCCCAATGAACTGTGTGACTTACTACTAATAGTATTAATGAAGCAGTAATTTTGTGACACTTCATTAGTTTAGTTAAAAAGTAGATAATACCTGGACAATTACTTTTTCATTACACCACAAGAAGAGTTAATCTGCTCTTATTCTGATTCATATGATGTGTCACTGGGAAAAGGTATTCGTTGGGCAGTGAGCTGGGTTTCTTGGCACATTATTGGAGTATTTGTTCCAAATGTTAGTTGGTTTGGGGTTCTTTATCTATCCACAATACTTGCACCAAATGTGCACATTTGAAAGAGAGTCCACTAGAAGAGCAGATTCATCAGGGTGGCTGTGTTTTCAGTATGGACAGCTCAGAAAGTTTACTGTTTCACCAGGTTTCACCAGGTTACAACAGGGCCACAGTGTATAGCAGGATATTAAGATGCAAAACTAGTAAAGCAAGGTTGCATGATATGTACACAAGATGAATAGGCTGGTGTGTTTGAGAGAGTCATCTTGTCAGAGTGCTTGCAGTGAGGCAAAATACCCTTTTAGTGTGCCATCCTCTCACAGCTGAAGATTGCTAAAGACAGACAGAAACCTTTCATTGCTTCAGAAAAGTCACTTCAGTAGTGAGATGTTGGGTCAGATAGAGCCCAGTTGGGTTACAGGTTCAGATGACGCTGTGGATTTGAACATTTATTCCAGAATGGATTCTTTAAAAGTTGTTGTACAGAATTACACCAACAGAGAGAAGTTACCTCAGGCTTGCAATGGCTACAGTTTTAATAATAATGCTGCACCCTGGGGTGCAGATTTAAAGGTGTACATAATACAGAACATGGAGTTACATAGGAAATATTTATTTATTCCTCATTTTTAGAGAATCACATTAAGAGTTCCTTTGCAGCTTCACATTCCTTCAGAAAGATAAAATTTTCTGTAATCTACAGCTTGCCTTTCACTAACAGTATCACTGCCTAAATTGTTCATTTCTGAGTTCTTCCTGCAACCTTAGATGCCACTCACTCATCATGATGTGTTCATGAATCCTTGAGGACCTGTTCACAGGAATACTCAAGAACAACTATGTTCATGTTTAGCAGGGAGATCCAAGAAAGGTGGCTTTGTGTGGTTTGATCAGCATCCCTCATGCCTTTCTTCCTTTTCAGTCAAGAGGAAACCTGACTGAAAAAACTGTAAGGTTAATGCAACCATTAGAGTCAGTTTGTATTCCCTCCTGGGTGCCTCTGAGAAAAAGAGAAGGCGGGCTTTGGCTCAGGAAGAACCAATGGCTATGTGGCTTCTCAGTGCAATTGGTCATTACATAAGGAGGTTATATAACAATGCAGGAGTTAGTACCTAAATTTATATCTCTTTCATGCAGTGCAAATATTGTCCTGAGTCCTTCAGTGATTCGATTGCAGGGATGGGAGTGTGTCACTATGCTGTGTGTGTGTCAGACAGAAGCAGAAAGGAATGCATTCAGATATTTAAAGCATCCAGAATACCATAAGACTAGAAATCAGGTGTAGGAAATTTTGAGTAATCCTGCACTTGATACGTCATGCTGTCAAAAAGTCTCAGAGTCCAGGGATCGGTCTGTGGTGAAGTATAGATTACTGGGCCAAGAGATTTGTCATCTGATCATGGTGTGCTGCATTGTTCTGGATACATTTCCCTGTAATTTCTGCTGTAGAATTGCATCTGCCAGATCATACTTTGGGTCCCAGATGAATTGTTTGACCATGTTCCAATTAATTTGAAATCATTTTGCCAAGTTCATCCTGAGAACTGATCTGAAACTGTCCTCTGTGTTTTTCTGCTAAGCCAGGTTATCTTTCCCCTTCAGACTGCAAGCCTAAACCAGGGCATGTTTCAAGCTAACTGGAGAATAAGAGTTAGCTCTGGATAATATGCCTTGAGGGCTTCAGAGTCAATGATGTAGTAAAAATCAGGAGGCTGCAAGAGGGACAAAAGCACAGCCGTGGTTCTGTAAAGGCATGTAGGATGGCTAAAATTACTCAGCCTTACAAGGCACAGAGGGAAGGGGCACAAAGAGCACAGCACATTTTACAGCCAGGACCCCAGATGAAATGTGGTTATGCAGTTTGCACAAATGGCCATACAGTTCTGCTCTTGGCAATACATAAGAGCTTCAGAATGTACTTTCAGATAAAGACCTTTTGGTTTCAATGGAAAGGAAAGTGATAGCTTGGAAGAGAGCAGTGCAACAGGAATGGAAAGGAGAGAATAGCAAGCACTAGACTCTACATGAAGCTTCGGTCTTCTGCTTTCCATTCTGTTTTCCCATCTCTCAGAAAAACATTCGAGTGTTGCATTACTTTCCTTTGTTTGAGAAGGTAGTAGTGGCACGTGTTGTTGTAAGAGCCCTGCCGCCACCGCGCTTGTACCGAGCTTGTCATGGATTTCTCAGCATTTAGCCAATAAGAGCAGGCAATCTTGAGATCAAGGTTGATAATCTGGTCTATTGGGCAGATATCTCTTGGGGGTGCTTTGATTTTGAGTTCTTGCATGGCAGGGGTTTGTGGTCTCTTCCATCTCTGTGATTCTATGCTATCTTTGTAACTGATTAATTCAGAACCATAATTTCATTTACAGCATGTCATTTAATGAGTCTGTAGCAATAGCGGCCACTGTTGTATTGGGAAGTCCATCTAGTTAACGTGAAGGATTTAAAACATTATTATAATATTAAATAGGTATGCCTTATCTAGAACTGCCCTTTTCTGGTGCCTACATTTTAAGAAAGGCATCAGCAATCTGCACAGAAGAGCCTGTGTTGAGCAGGAGTCTGGACTAGATCAGTGGTACTCAAATGAACCATTATCTACAGCTTTTCCAGAAATAAACAGTTGGGGTAAGTGGGCACAAATATAGTACTAGTCTCTGGTATGGGGGGGGGGATGCTGCCATCATCTGATAGCTTAAGAAGCACTGGATTAGATGACCTCCAAAGGTCAACCCAATGAAGATCTTTCTCTAGGAAAGTAACATTCAAACTGTTAAAACTCGGATGTGACATCAAAATTCAGATTGCCACCTCTTCCACTAGTGGTTATCATTCCCTGACTTACAGCAGTCCACCTCTGTGTGGCTAACTTGAGATATTTCTCACTCTGTAGTGTACGCCATTTGGAGGAACAGCATCGACTGTGTCTGAATGGGTACCATTCTGGTTTTGCATACAGAAAATGTCAGTTTTAATCCCTGGCATGCATCTGTCTCAGGTAGGAGTGGGAAAGGCTGCTGTCAGACTCTGGAAAGATGCTGCCAGTCATTGTAGACAGTACCAATAAATTGATTTGGCCTGATTTCTGTACTAGAAGCCTTCAATGGGAGTTGAGTTACAGAAATAATGAACTACATAGTATCATTTTGGACACTACTGTTTGTGGCTGTGTCTCCTATTCAGTATGTTAAAAACGGTTCCTAAATATCTTGGGTCTGTCATCACTATGCACTCTCTCCTGTGGTGAATTCACTGTTGGGAAACTAGAGGAAATAAAAGTGTAATACAGTAGACAAAAATGTATGTCCTAATAGAGAGTAATGAGCTCCTAGCTTTGTCCAAGGGATGAGGGCAGTAGTGGTGGTGATCGAGGACTATCTTCTCAAAGTGTGGACCAGCTCAGACTTAAGAGCGCTCCTCCTAGCTACTTGGCAGTGTCTCATGAATTGCCAGCTCACTAAAACAGATACATTTTTAAGGGGGGAAATCACATCCCTCTTATAAAATGTTGATTTCCTGTCAGACTCCATCTGTTCTTGTTAGCTCTCCCCAGATGTATTATGGCTACCTTTTCCCCCACTAACATCATTTGTTGTATATTCCCTTCTAACTTGAGTTTATGCAATACTAGTGCATTCCAGTAACCATCTTGTTCCCCAGCAGCTGCTAAACATAACATAATGGGCATAATCGCATCGTCCTCTTGTCCTAGTGTGAGCTGTCAGTGAGCTGATTTACTTACTCTTCCTTGGAATATGAATTTTTATGATCCCGCAAAGGACTATATTTTATGCACGATCATTTTGAAGCCCAAGTAAAATACTAATGGGCATGAATTTAGCCTGGTGTGACGTTTTGGCTGCTTGCTGATGCCCTTGAGACACTGAGGCTACAATCCTAAGCATAAGATGTCAGTCAGTTCCAGATTGAGTCAATGTTGACTTGTTTCCAGAAATACCCTGGGATCAAAGTAACCTGTATCCTCAAGTTTTACATGGTGAAGAACATTCCAGGTAGGTTGAAACTCCATTTTAGTAAGTCTGAAATGGATTATATCCACTGTTGCTCATGCAATAGGAAGTATAGCTACAGGAAATGGATAAACAGAGCCTTAGTGTATATGAATGCTTAGGAACAACAGCTGATGCACTTACCAGGAGCTTAAACAGCATAATTTATCCCAGTGCTTCCAAACATAAGAGGAGTTCTGCTGGATCTAGTCCAGGATTCTGCTTCCCATGGTGACTACCTCCATAGATACAAATTAAAAAGCAATAGCCCTTGTATTTCTTCCCACCCACTCTGAAGCTGCTGGGCTCATACTGGCTTAACCTGGGACTTTCATAGATCACAGCTTTTAACTGTTGACAGACCTCTGACTTTGCTGTTACATCAGAGCCGATAACCAGCACTGCATGTTGCAGATATGATCGTGGATTTTTGTGAAACAATGGGCTTGGAGAACTTACTTTAGAGAACTACAAGTCTCATCATCCCCCAGCCACCATGATCACTGGTCATGATGATTAGAAGATCTTGGGAGTTGTAGTCACAAAAAAAGTAGATTTTCCAAACCCTAGAAACCCTTTGGGTTTTCTAACTTCCCTTTCTCTTAAAGTAGCCTATTTCACACACAGCCATGCAACCTTTAAGAAAAGTAGTTTTACAAGTAGATCCACATAAAGGAGAATACTAGAAAGTGTCAACAATTATTGTTACCTCTAATAGCTAACTCAGCTGGTGAGTGCAAACATATTACAGTGGGCCTTTGGTATCCGCAGGGTTATGTTCCAGGACCTCCTGTGGATGCCAAAATCCACGGATGCTCAAGTCCCATTATATGCAATGATGTAGTAAAATCCTGTTCCCTTATATAAAATAGCAAAATTAACCTTTGCTTTTGGGATTTTTAAAAAATACATATTTTCAAGCTGTGGATGGTTGAATCTGTGGATGGAGAATCCATGGATATGAAAAGCCAACTGTATTACCAGTAATGGTGCCGCTAAGAACTGAAAAATGAAGGTTTTATGCTTGGAGAAGAACACAAACACACACACACACATCTCTCTTTGAAGACATATACATTAAGGACAACAAAACCCCAAAGGGAACAACTTATCACCATAAAAAACCAGTGAGGACTGAGCATGCTTAATGCTCATTGCTAGAGCCCTAGTTGCTCCCTAAATACCTGTTGAAACCAGGAATGGAAAACCAGTGGAAAGAGAGCATCACTAACTGGAAAGGGTACACACTCAACTGAAGCACTGTATTACAGATTTCAATAGTAAAACCTTGACTGCAGATATGAGTGCAGTGAAGAAGAGCCAAGCGCCCAAACATTGGTACCTTGGTTTTTAGTACTCAGTGGATAGCTCATCCAGATCCTTGGCTCAGTCTCTTTTTTTCAGAGACATGCAACAGAACAGCTGCGGATCCCTCAGCAGCACCTCTTTCCAATTGGGTTCCTTTGGGGAACAGAAGGAAAACCCAGCAGCATTAGTCTTGCTTGCCAGATGCAGTTTGTAAGGCTCTTCCACTCTGGGTGAAGGAATTGCTTTCCTGTCCAGGTGACACTGGGAATCTCATGTTATTTCTGTATCTTCGGGAGAAAAGTGTGGAGGGGTATCTTCTTTCTTGCTGCTCTTGAGCTTCAGAGTAGAGAATGGGCTTGGCAGCCTCCATCCAGCAAGAACAGAGTCTACAAAGAACTGACATGCCTCTGACAAGAATCCAAGTCTAGAGTTTAGGCAAAGTAATCTATCATTCAAAAGATGAAGGATGCAAGAAAGCCTTAAACAACACATACACCTTTCTTCAACAGGAAATTAGTTGGGTTGGCGGATTGACGCATGTGTCAGGATGGGGACTTTGCCTGATGGTTAGGATAGTGGTGGTTTTCCTGGAAGGATCAGTTTACAGTGTTGTGTGGGTAGGAGAGAAATAAAAGGAATAAACAACAGAACTAGCCTTCCCTTTGTTTGTTAGTTTCATTTACTGTTGTGTGCCTCCAAGTGATTTTTTGACTATGGCAACCCTAAGTCGATCCTATCATATGGTTTTCTTGGCACGTTTCTTCAGGGGGAGTTTGCCATTGCCATCCTCTGAGGCTGAGAGAGTACAACTTGCCCACGGTTACCCAGTGGGTTTTAATGCTCAAGAGTTGTAGTCCAAAGCTCAAACCACTACATCACACTGGCTCTCCAATGAGCGCAGGTGAGCATAGATAGCTTACTTCCCTCATTTCACTTTATCCTCACAACAACACTATGAGGTAGGTCAAGGCAAGAAGAAGAATGACTGCCCCAAGGCCACCCAGTGAGTTTCATGGTGTGCTGGGGCCCTGAAGCTAGATATCCCAAGTCCCAGCCCTACACTTTCACCACTACACCTCACAGGTTCCTTTCCCACTGCTTCCCCACTTACACACATACACACACACACACACACACACACAAAAGAGTGGAAGATTTATGTTCTTTGGGGCAAGTGAATGGCAAATCCTACTGGTGTGGCAGAAGTAGAGGATGCTTCGGGACTCAGGTCAAAGCAGCGCTTTTGCCTTCCGACTAATCCATCCTACTTTGTAAGAAAATGACAGCCGGCTACCCAATTCTGATACACAGGTTTGCTGCCGTCACATCTTGTTTGCCCCTTTCTCAAGCTTAACGGAAGTAAGGATCTCCAGAGAAAGAAAGAGCGGGAGCTTTTTGTTGGTGCAGACCCCCCCAAGAAAAGCCTTAAAGCCACTTTACAGCATTTAATGAATGCAGACAGTGTGTGCAATGACCTAGAAATGTAAGGCATTTTTTAAAAGGAAAATGAGAAAGAAAAAAGAGTTGAAATGGGAAAATTCCTGGCAATGACAAGCGTGCCTGAGCTGAGGAATACTAACCCCAGTGTTACCCTGGGGACAAGAAGTGTGGGTTACAGGGTTACTGGAGTAAAGAAAGCAACAGCTCTGTTTCCATGACCATCATGTGGGGCAATTCATACTAAGGAGTCTAGGACTCCTAGAACTCCCTCTTGCTCACAAGCCTTCCTGCTGGATGTCCTCTTGCTCAGAGCTTGGGAAAACATTGCTTTTTCCCAAGGGGACAGCAACACCCAGTGCACCAAGGGCCATGCTGACTGGGGATTCTGGAAGTTGTCATCTCAAAAAATTACTTTCCCAGGCTCTTTCTTTCATCAGGACTTGGGGTGCACACAGGCAGCTCCAACAAGAGAAATAGCTGGGAAGAAGAGGATCACCATGGTGCGGTGTCTGCCCCAGGCAGCAAGTTTGGACTCTCATGAAAGGCAGAGTTTGTCCTGTTAAGCAGGGTGAGGTGGCTGCCTTGCAAAACAGATTTCGGGATTTTACAGAAGAGCATCCATTTGTAATTTGATTTGTTGGCAACTTTTTAAAAACAGAACTAGGGAAGGGTACTTGGGGGAATTTTCTGCCCCATGTGCCAAAATAATATGGCCGTGTTTGTTTCATTCTGCATATCTAGGAATACAAGCTGAGTTTCCCTTATTCGGAATTCCAAAATCCAAAATATCCCAAAATCCAAAATTCTCCTCGTGGGTGGCTGAGATAGTGCCATTTTTGTTTTCCGATGGTTCAGTGTACACAAACTTTGTTTCATGTTCCAAATTATTAAAAATATTGTCTAAAAAATTACCTTCAGGCTTTCTGTATAAGATGTATACAAAACGTAAATGAATTTCTTGTCCCATCTCCAAGATATCTTGTAAATGTTATGTAAATGTTATGTAAATGTAACTATTCCAAAATCAGAAAAACTCCAAAATCTAAAACACTTCTGGTCCCAAGCATTTCAGATAAGGGAGACTCAGCCTATATTTGGTACCTTTATAAAGGTGAGTGCAACAGCGATAGTGCAACATGAGCTTGTGATAGAAACGAGAAATGAGTCTGGATGCTTTTGTAGGGTAAAAAAAAAGGGAAAGCTTAACATTTATTGTCTTAGGAAATCCATCTTAGGATGGTAAAGGAGGTAGACAAAAGAAGTTGACCTATATTTAGTTACAAGAGCCTCTAAAAGCTGGAGCTCATGTGTGGGTGTAAACTGGCATCCATTGTTGAGGTTGGAGCCTCATGGATGCTCTTTTCCAGACAAAGGAAAACAAAGAAACCAACTTCTTGAGAGAAGGAGAGAAGTGACTCTTTGCAGGCAAGGAAACAAAAGGCTTGAGTACATACATAAACCAAAGAAAGAGAACGTAGAGAGCTCTTGTAGCACCTTTGAGACTAACTGAAAGAAAGAAGTTGGCAGCATGAACTTAGGTAGACTTAACTCTACTTCCTCAGATGCATTTGGTCAAAGAAAGAGACGCGGTGATGAAGACAAAAGGCAGACTCCTTTCTCTCACTTATCACTTTATACATGCTTCTTTGCTTCCAACAATATCAACTTGGTGTCATGCCCAGAAACGTTAGTCATGGATAGCCAGAAGTTTATGGACCTGCCATATTAAAGAATAGAAAGAAAAGGGGGGGGGGGGAGATCGATGGGAGCACCTGGCTGGTGAAGGGAGGGGGTTAGATGGGTAGGGATTTAAAGAGGGGGATTGTCCGGGGAAAATTTAGATTTGACACTAATTGTTTGTGTGCTGAACCTCTGTTTCGGATTCCAAAGTAAATCATCAGTTAACTCTTGCTACAATGTTTTCTTGGCTATTCCAATTTTGGGCCAGCAATCCTGACACTTGGGGAGTGTACCATTTGCTATTCTGCCTCAGGCAGCAAAGTATCTTGTGTTGGTCTTATTGATAAGGCAGCAAACGGTTATTTAATTTACTTCCAAGGAGCTGGTGGGGTTTTATTGGATTTTCTGCCTCATATTGCCAAAATCAGGTGGCTGGCTTTGGTTAGGATGCACCTTGAATTGAGTTGGGTTCAGAGTGCTGTTTGCTGCTCCACCCCAGGCTGCAAAATGCCTTCTGACAGTCTTTGACTTTGAGTTCATAGCCAGAATCCTGTATGGGATGTACGGGATGCATAAGCGACATAGTTATGGTACTAGGCAGGGAATCCCAGCCTGATCCCCCCAAGTCCCCACTTACCAGCAAGCAAACAGTAAGATCAACAAGAGTCTGTTCCCCTGTAGATCAAGAAGCAATGGATTGACAGTCCCATCCCCTCCTGTGAGCAATCTCCAGTGTGACAGGGAGAAGTTGGACTTCTGTTCCACTTTCCACTCATGTTGGAGATTGCTCACGGGTGGGTGGTTAATTGATTTTTTTTAAAAAAAAATTAGGCCCCTTTCACACTGCACAATTATAGCGCTATGATACCACTAACTACCATGGTCAGCCAGCTGCTTCCGTATCGACAGGGGACGAGAGCTTCATTGATCACAGTGGCTGCTTTCCAGTAAGTAGGGGTTGGGGTGACTTTTATGGTCCCTGTCTCCATAAGTCAAAAATGACTTGAAGTCACACAACAAGCAAACAACAAACTAGAGGTTACGTAGAGATCATGAATATGTGACCCTCACAAGTGCGTAACTCTAGGTTATGCATTCAGAACTGCCATAGAGAATTTCAGCCTTTATTTCTATCGTTCTTCTTTTTAACAGATTTTTTAAAAAATTAGGCCCCTTTCACACTGCACAATTATAACGCTATGATACCACTAACTACCATGGTTGCGTCCTGTCCTGGGACAGTTTAGGGATGCACCAAAGGAGGTTTCTGGCTCAGAATCCTAAATGTTCCTGACCTAAGTAGCCAGTCCCAGGTTTCCATAGGATGCTGCCATGGCAGTTAAAGTGGAATCACACTATGTCTGTGTATAAGAAAGGGCCCTTAAAGGTAATTCTACCCATCCCAGATTTTACCTATCCCATCTGTGGGATAATATACAGTCAGCCCTCCGTATCCACAGATTTTTTTTATCCTTGGAGTCAAGCATCCACAGCTTCAAAATATTTTTAAAAAAATATAAATTCCAAAAGGTAAACCTCGATTTTGCCATTTTATATAAGGGACACCATTTTACTATGCCATTGTATCTAATGGGACTTCAGCATCCAGGGATTCTGATATCTACGGGGGCTCCTGGAACATAACCCTGTGGATACCAAGGGCTCCCTGTATATGGAGAGCATAGATTGGAAAATTAGCTTTTTGACAACAACTCCCAGAAGTTGTAGTTCAAGAAGCAACTAATTCAAGCTCCAATCCGGACCCCTATTTTCTTCCTCCTTCTCTCCTACCCAAAAAGGAAAGTTGCTTGGACAGAGTTCATTTTGAGTGAAGAACAGCCAAGGTGAAACCAGACTGTGGAGAATATACCTGTATTAAAGAATTCAAAGACATAGCCGTGTTCGTCTGTAAAATCAGTATGTAGAGAGATCTTGTAGCACATTTGGACTAACTGAAATAAAGAAGTTGGCAGCATGAGCTTTCATAAACGTCAGTCTACTTCCTTAGATGCATTTGTATTAAAGAAATTTGCAAATCCCAGATGACTCCCCTCTGTTAAATTCAGAACTGGGCTTGGTAAACCAGGCTACGTTCCCAACAAGATCAACAAATCTTATTCATTGTACTTTTTTTTAAAAAACCTATTTTATTTTGGCTTACATCACCTGAAGCAGCCTGAATGCCTTTTTCTATACCCCTCACAAGCTCCCAGCACAAAGAGCTGCCAAAGAGAAAAGGAAGGAGTGAGAATAACTCTTTCTATTCTGTCAAGTCACTTCAACAGAAAATAGCAAAAGTGACGACTCTGAGACATAAAAAGGAGAGGAGACTATCTGTCAAGAAAAAGAAAAAGGCTGCTGTCTCAGGCTGCTGGTTTGAGGTGTACTGCAAGGGCTGAAGCTTGGTAGTTATTACATTGTTATTAGGATTACATTTTTTTTTCTTCCATAGCAATAGCAATAGCATTTACATTTGTATACCGCTTAATAGTGAACTCAGCACTCTCTAGAATTTACAGATATAGCCATGTTAGTCTGTTGAATTAATATAGAGAGAGATTTTGTAGCACCTTTGAGACTAACTGGAGAAAAAGATGTTCGTAGCATTAGCTTTTGTAGACTTTAGTCTACTTCTTCAGATGCTTATGGTGGAGTGGAAGCCGGGGACAGACAGGATTGCAGGAGTTTAACTGAAGAAAATTGAAAAGTAATGTTGGCTACTGCAGAACCAGTCAGCGTGAGTAGAACCCATGAGCTCTACGTGATACGTAGTTTTGCAAAGGGCTCCCCACACGTAGGTCCCCAGGAACGACATCCCCTTGCTTGCATGTGTTGAAAAAGAAGATATCTGTCTGTATCTGGGCAGGTTTCTTGAAGAGGCTGATGGATTTTCCACTTCATTCATCTAAAAGTGGTGCTTTCCATAGGGGTAGAATTTACAGATATAGCCGTGTTAGTCTGCAGAATTAATATAGAGATTTTGTAGCACCTTTGAAACTAACTGATGAAAAAAAAGAATTTTGTAGCATTAGCTTGTGTAGACTTTAGTCTACTCTAAAGCACTTCTGCACTCTCTAAGCGGTTTACAATCTGTAAGCCAATTGCCCCCAACAAGCTGGGTACTCATTTTACTGACCTACGAAAGGATGGAAGGCTGAGTCAACCTTGGAGCCCTGGCATTGAACTCACAACCTTGTGGCTGCAGTACTGGCATGTAACCACTGTGCCAGCAGGGCTACCATAGATGCGGGAAAGACATTTATGTGATTTGTTGCCTCAGGTGCCAAAGTAACATGTCTCAGACAGCAAAATGTCTTGGTCTGTACCTGCTCGCCCCCAAATGTCCTTCCCTGGCAGCTACAGAAACACAGGGAGCAACTGCTTCACTTGTGCAGAGGAAATGAAACCTGTTTTCACTTCTCCATCCTGTCTTTCTCTCTCACATACACATTTCGTGGAGCCCTTTTGCACTACACAATTATAGCACCCTGATTCCACTTTAAGTGCCATGGCTCCATCCTAGGGAATCCTGGGATTTGTAGTTTGGTGACCAAAGGAGGTCCCCGGGCGAGGATTCCAAATGCCCCCCCCTAAACTCTAAATCCCAGGATTCCATAGGACGGCAGCTAAAGTGGAATTGTAATGCTAGCGTAATGCAAAAGGGTCCCTAATGCTTGAAAGTCCATTCTGACAGAAGTGCACCTTCAAGGAACACTACCATGTTCAGAAAGAGTGGGAGAATAACCTGGCCATCCCTGCAGTCAAAGCCAAGGCATTTTTGCTTTCTGGGGTGAAGAAGAAAATGCCCCCCCCCCCTTTGACTGATAAACTGGGAGGTGAATCTGAATTCAGTACAATGGGTCTTGGGTTATCTGGTGAGGTTTGCTTCCTGGACCACTCGTGGATACCAAAATCAGTGGATGCTCAAATCCCATTAAATGCAATGGTATAATGAAATGGTGACCCTTCTATAAAATCAAGGTTTGCTTTTTGGAATTCATATTTTTCCCCCAATATTTTCAAGCCATGGATGGTTGAATCCATGGATATTGGGACTATTGGCCAACATGGCTGAGGCTTCTGGGAGCTGAAGTCCCTCGGCCCTTAAAGGGGAAAGGTTGCCTACCCCTGATATAGAGGGACAAGTGTACCTGCAATGGCAGGGCAACGTTTTCCACATCTGTGAGGGCAGCAAGCTAGTTTAGGGGTCTACAAAGCTCTCTCGTCTCTGAGTGAGGAAGAGGTGGGACTCTCTGGAAGAACTGTAAGGAGATCAGTTGCCTCCCTCTGACTAATAGTAGGATCCAGCCATAGGAATGGATGGAGTCGAGTGAGTTTTGGTATCGTCTTCCATTTGACTCAGAGAAGAACTAAATGGAGGAGTGGAAATTCTGCCATCCTCCAGTTCTTCTCGGACTGCAACCCCTGGATGCCCTAGCTGGCTCAGCCAATGGTGAAAAATGCTGAGGGGTGAAATTCAGCAACATCTGGAGGGTCACACAATGGCCATCCATAAACAAGATCAAGAGGATGAAATGGCTCAGTTTGGGATGCCAGCAGCACAGCGTACAACTACATTCTTTCAAAACAGGCCATTATGAAATTTGGCAACTTCACTACATTTGTATCATAATAGATAATTGAGTTATAGTGTTTAGTGTTTTAAGTATTGCATTTAGTGTTTTATGAATTTTAGCTGTATTTAGTTGGATTTCTGTGTATTTTTATGAATTTTATGCATTTTATTTTATATTTGGTCTATGGCCATAAACAAATGATTGATTGATTGAATGAATTATAGCATAGACCCAGAATCAGACCATGCAAATCCCAGTAGAGCAGAAACTAAAGCCACAAAAATTATTCCCCACTCAACCATGAAACCCACTGGGTGACTTTGGGCAAGTCACATCCTCTCAGCCTCAGGGGAAGGCAATGGCAAACCTCCTCTGAACCAGTCTTGCCAAGAAAACCCCATGATAGGATCTCCATAATTCAGAAACAATTTTAAGGCACCCAGCAGCAACAGACCCAGAACCTAACCATACAAATCCCACTAGGACAGAAATTAAAGCCACAAAAATGTGCAACGCACTATTCAGACTTTACAGAGTTAAAACAAGCTACTTCAGTTTCTATAAATTATGTTTTATCAGTCTGTTCTGGGACACAATTCAAAGTGCTGCTTTTGACCTACAAAGCTCTATATGGCTGAGGTCCAGGTTATTTAAAGGACTATTTTCTCCCATATCTGGGTTTTGAGATCTTACATCTGGTGGGAACACAGGAGAGGTCTTTCTTGGTGGCTGTTCTTAGGTTCTGAAACAACTTTCCCTAGAGTAACTAATGTCGTCCTTGCTATCTTTTCTTAGGCCTGTTGTGTGATGTCAAGTCATTTCTGACTAATGGTGACTGACCCTAAGGCAGCCCTAACACAACAGTTTTCAAAAATTGTTCAGAAAGGGTTTCCCATTGCTTTATCTGAGGCTGAGACAGTATAACTTGTGCAAGGTCACCCAGTGGGTTTCCATAGTCAAACAGGATTCAAATCCAGGTCTATAGTACCACACTGCCTCTCCTTTCCATAAGCACATAAAGACATTCTTGTTTCAGCAGACTTTTGAGGACTGACTGATCAGAGGGAAACGATCTTTAACAATGTGCTGTATTATCTTTATTTCTTTTGTTGCTGTTTTTAGTGGGTAGGTTTTTCATTCCTTTTAATTCTGTTAATATGCCAATTACATTTTAATTTTTCTACAAAGGCAACTTTTATTTGCATCTGTTTTAATTTTGTAAGCCACCTTGAGTCCTGGACTTGGGAAAAACGTGAGATATAAGTTAATTAAACAACAAAAACATATTTTTCTTTCATTTCTAAATACCCCCCCCAGCCTTTGCTAAAAAAAAAGAGAGGAGTGAATAGAAGCACAGCATGCTGTGAATGTTGATGCACTGGAGTGTTCAAAACCACAAAAATGTCAATCACCAAATTCCTCATTCCCTGGTACCACGTTCTTGGCCTGATTTGGCTCTTTTTGACATAAACCAAAATGAAAAATTCAGCCACCAGTTTCCAAGGGTCACTTGCATTTGTTTGTTCTTAAATGTTCTCTCTTTGTGGGAGACTCTTTTGAGCATGTTTTTGTTTCTGGATGGTGGTGGTTTTAGTTTAATTCTCTAATGGACTTCATTATCGTTAAAGGATTTCCTTCTTCTTCCCCATCTCTTCTCATAGATTTGGTTCTTTTATTTGAAAAACAATCCTAAACCTAGTCCCCTTTCATGCAGCCCTGCATAATTGCATTATCGAGAACAGGGCACTTACTCAGTATTCCCAGAAGCATCTCTATTAAGCAGATGGGTGAGCAATGCCTCATGACTCTAAGCAAGGGCCTATCTATCATAAGAGGCCCATAGGTCGAGTAATGCACGCACACACACACTCATGAAAGTCATAGTAATTCCCAGTTCCTTGTGAATCATAATGCACTATTTACAGTGTTAGTGCCATGCCATTTTGTGCTGAAGGGGTGTCTTCCAGTAAAAGATGGCCACAAGCCTGGAAAAGGAGTGTAAGCAACGAGGAACCGAACTTCAGATGGCACCAGGATGTGGAGCTGAAGGGAACTATTGAAGGGTGTGGAGCTGGAGAAATCTTTATATCTTGCAGTGATCCCAGACTTTGGTCCTCCAGATGTTTTGTACTTCAGGTCCCAGAATTCTCACACTTTGGCTAAGCTGTCTGGGACTTCTGGGAGTTGAAGTCCAAAACATCTGGGAATCACCATTTTAGGGCTACCAGTGCTGGTCTCCATGTGAATACTGAACTGTGCCATGTTCAGGTTGACCAGACGTCCGTGCCGCAAAGGAGGACAAGGCACCACAAGATGTAGGACAGTCAAGAAAAATGTAGAGCATGACCCAATGAAAGCTAAAAACACTCCTATAGATGTAAAGTCTTGCTTCTTCATCCTGCTCAAAATGAAGGGCATTTTGAAATCCCAACTGGACAGAAGGTGGAAATGTAGGACATGTCTTAGGAAAGGAGAACATCTGGTCACCCTGGCCATGTTTAGATTGCAAACCCCAACGCCTGCCTGGTTTGGTGTTGTTGTTAACTGCTCTTGAGTCGATCTCAACCCATGGCAACCCTATGGATGAGACAGCTCCAAGACCCTCTGTCCTCCACTGCTCTGCTTAATTCCTGCAACCCCATAAAAACCATGACCTTCTTAATAGAGTCCATCCATCTGGCATGTGGCCTTCCGCTCTTCCTACTTTCCTCCACCTTTCCAAGAATTATGGTCTTTTCCAAAGAGTCCTCCCTTCTCATGATGTGTCCAAAGTACAACAGCCTCAGTTTGGTCATCTTGGCTTCCAGGGAGGTTTCCAGCTTGATCTGCTCTAGGACCCATTTGTTTGTCCTTTTGGCTGTCCATGAGATCCTCAGCACTCTTCTCTAGCACCACATTATCTCAAAGAAATTGATTTTCTTCCTATCATCTTTCTTGACTGTTCAGCTCTCACATCCACACATGGTAATAGGGATGATTCTGACTTTTGTGCTGGGTTGTATATCTTTGCATTTTACAATCTCTTCTAGTTCTTTCATAGCCACTCTCCCCATTCTTAGTCTTCTTCTGACTTCCTAACTGCAGTCCCCATTCCTATCAATGTTTGATTCCAGATATGGGAATTCTTTTACTATTTCTGTTTCTTCATTGTCTAGGTTGAACTTGTGAAGATCTGAAATAACAAAGTAATCTGTAAAAAGCTGGGAGGGAGGGAAGATTTGTTAATGAGGACAAAAATGAAGTTCACTTTTCAAAAAGTAATGTGTGGGAATGGTGTTAAATTATCAGGAGACTAACATTTTCTACATCAATCTTTTTTGAAGGCGTTCAAGTCATTTTTAGTGGCATTTTCCAATTATGATGCTATTCTCTTATCCATCTTAAGGTGTTTTTTTTTTTAAAACCCAACAAAGCAATGAGCAATGCAATGAATCCTGTTTTAAAATTACAACAATTAATTATTTAATTTGCTGGTTTTCACGGAATTGTACTAGCAGTCAATATGCTTTCAGACTGAATTCAGTTTATGAGTTCTTTAGGCCTCAGGGGAAGGGGAAGAAATCTCAGGATGTCTGCACAATGTAGTAGTTAAAATGGTGTCAGATGTCATTCAGCTACACCAGTGGTTCCCAAACTTTGGCTCTCCAGGTGTTTTGGACTTCCAACTCCCAGAAGCTCCAGCCAGCATGGCCAACAATTAGAAATTTTGGGGAGCTGAAGTCCAAAACATCTGGAGAACCAGTCTGGGAACCACTGAACTACACAATGTGGTAGTAAAATGATGCCCTTTATATAAAATGTCAAAATCAAGGTTTGCTTTTTTGGAATTGTTACTTTTATGGAATATTTTCAAGCTATGGATTATTGAATTGGTGGATGCAGAATCTGTGGATATGGAGGGCTGATTGTACTTCTTTTTGAGCACTTGACTGGGGTGATTCTTGCTTGTAAGAATGACTGGGTGTAGCGGTGAAAGTGCCACCCTGGGAACTGGATGACCCTTCCTTGGGCCAGCCTCTTGTTTGCTTCTTCACTCTCTCACAGGATTGTTATGGGGATTAAGTAAAGTGGAAGCAAACCAGGCACAGTGCTTTGATCTCACTGGAGAAAAAGTGAGAAATAAATGTAACTACCCGATGGATGGGTAGATGGATGGACAGACGGACGGACGGACGGACAGACAGATGCTTGTGACCTGGCTGAATATTGCCTGAAACTGTTTTCAGTAGTATGACCAATATCCTGATGGCAATATTTTTTTAAATTACGTTCTGGCAGACAGGTTGGATTCCCATTGGTCACAAGATTAGTTAAGTCTTTTAATAACATAAGCGCCTGTCAGTGAACAGGCAGCCTAACCTGTACTGGAGACAGCTGAAAATCACAATTCATGGGTGTGAATATGGATGTTTGGGATCTTGTTTTGTTTTTCCTTCGTCCTCTGTTAAAGAAGAGGGAAGCTTTTTGGCCTGCTTAAGACCTGAAATAGCAGCTGGCAATTTGTGTCTGGAGACGAGGCTGACAGTTTCTGTTTGCAAATGCAACAATTTCCTGGAGGGATGTGTGTGTGCAACAGAGAGACAGAGACAGGGAATAAATCAAGTCGAAAAACTCAGAGCTGGAAACAAGAGAGATCCTACAGAGGTCAACTGTTTGACTTTGGCTTACTCTGACCATCCATCCCTACTATTAACCAGAGAGGACAGACCAGTTAGTTTTTGTTGTTTGTTGGTGTTTTCTACCATGGAGAGGAAATCTATCTATGATCATTTATTTATTTAGCCTCAGGATCCCAAAGAGCTTAGCCAACTTTGGATGCTATTAGGGGTGATGGCGGTAGAGGTGAGTAAAACTATACAAATGGAGAGAAAGGCTAAAGTCTTGGAGACCAAAACACAGATCAGTACTCCCAAGAGCAAGAGGCCGCTTATTTGCAAAAGCTGCATTTAGTGAGGAGAAGGAATGTCCTTTGCAGATACAGCTGTGGGCACATTATAGCCCCACCTCAGACAGCAATCTGTCTAGGACCAGCCCTGATTTATAGATTTTTCATATCTTGCAAAAATGTAGATTTGTTAAGTCAATAAATCAATGGCCTTTTGGCAATGTGACTGAACACCTCATTGTAGTTCATAATTAATTGTCTCTCAGTGCCATTTCCCAGCAGCATCTCTAAAAGGGATGGCTAGAATAACAAGGCCTCTTGCAATAAAAATGGCTTGTCGAATGCTGGTTTGGAGCTTGCCTCTAAAATGTATGTGTATTTTTTAATATACAGTTGTCCCTCCATTTTTGCAGACTTTGAGTCCACGGTCTCACTTTTCGCGGACCAGCAAGCAGGGAGGGATATAATGGCATGCGTGCCCATGGTGCACGCACAGGGCTGCGTGCAAGAGCACGCACCCATTCAAGCCAATGGGGCTTGAATATTTGCGGTTTTTGTTTTCGTGGGGGTGGGTCCAGAACGGATCTCCTGAAAAAAAAGAGGGAGACTATATAAGAATCAAGTTAGCTGAACATTATAAAAAAGGGATTTAAAAAAGGTTAAAAAGGGGGTGGGGTTAAATCTTTTTCTTTGGATTTGGTCCGAGAACAAGATTGGGTACTGAGGGGTGGCCTGGCTTGAATGGAAGACCAGTCCAGGTCCTCATCAGACTCGACCACTGGGTCCGGTGAGATGGAGCGGTACGACGGGGTGGAGTCAGGCGATGAGGGGCGGCGTGGATTTTTATGCTCACCTCTTAAACATTGGCTTCTAGTTGGAAATGACAGGCGTTGGCTTCTAGTCGGAGGCGACGGACTGGGAGATGGAGATCGACGTTTGGATACGGAAGAGCGGTGATGGGATACCAAAGATCGATGTCTCCGAGGAGTTGAAGGCAATGAGGGTATAACCCGTTGATGGGAATCACTGGAATGATGACAGCATCGGGACGGACCAGGTGATGGAGACGGAAAAGGCGAGACAGAATGACGCGTCGGAACCGGAGAGGCGGGGGGCTGCTGTGCTGCAGGAAGATGGTGAGAGGACGGTACCGGAGAAGGAAGGGGCTGCTGTGTAGCAGGAAGATGGTTAAAGCCTCTGAGCCGACGTGGGAAGGGGCTGCTGTATAGCAGGAAGGTATTGGAACTGATGCCTCTGTTCTTCCATGAGATGCAACTGCTCGGGCTGGACAGGGAGCAAGTAGCTATTGGAAGCTTCATCATAGACCAGTTGTGGGAACCGGGAAAGCCATGGGTCTGAAGCTGGTTCGACTGCAGGCTGTTGCTGCATCTGTCCCGAATGCGGGAAACTCGACTGCCCTCAATACATTAATTTTATGCATTGAGCAATTTGTTTTGTGAGGTCGTATGCTTTCATGGCCAGCATCCATAGTTTTTTGTGGTTTTTTTGGTCTGTGTGACCATGTTCTGGTGAAATGTCAGAAAGAAACTCTTCAAGAACATGGCCACACAGCCCAAAAAACCCACAAAAAACAATTTACATTTTATTTATTATTTTGACATTATCTTTACGATAGTTACACTGTTCTTTGTTACAGCTGGCATTATTAATAGTATTATTCACTACAGTTAGCCCTCCGTATCGACAGAATCTTTTATCTACGGATTCAGCCATCCAAAAAGGAAACCCTGATTTTGCCATTTTATATAAGCGACACCATTTTACTACAGTACATTGTATTTAACGGGAGTTGTGCATCCACAGGTTTTGTTATCCATTGGGGGCTCCTGGAACCAAACCCCAGCAGATACCAAAGGCCCACTGTCTATTCTGTATTCTCAGTTTTATAAAAACATAAATATAAGTGCAGAAAATCCACAATGATCCCCTTGCCAGTCTTGAGCTGACCTCTCCCCTTAAAAATAGTTCTGGGGTTCCCATTCCTAATAGTATTGCTAGCCCTATTTGTCTTTAAATGCATTCTATAGGACAGCAATATACCTACTGCTGCGTTTGAATAAATTATTAAAGAGTATTCTTAATTGAAATATCTTAACTTGTTGACTCATTGCAATTATGGTTACTAAATTTAACATTGAAAACAAATAGCTGTGTCAACATCTAAGTTACTTTTTTTAGCCCGTATTTTCCGGCATATAAGACGCTCCGGCATATAAGACGCACCCAATTTTAAAGGAGGAAAATCTAGGAAAAAAAGATTCTTAATAAAATACAGTCAGAGGACGCCTCCGACCCAGGCATCCGCCGAAGGAAAGCAACCAGGCTTTCCTTGGAGGGATCCTGGGGTTTGAGGCGTCCTCCGACCCACGGAGGACGCCTCAGACCCTAGGATCCCTGCAAGGAAAGCAACCAGGCTTTCCTTGGAGGGACCCTGGGGTCTGAGGCGTCCTCCGGCCCACGGAGGATGCCTCAGACCCTAGGATCCATGCAGGGAAAGCAACCAGGCTTTCCTTGGAGGGACCCTGGGGTCTGAGGCATCCTCCGGCCCACGGAGGACGCCTCAGACCCTAGGATCCCTGCAGGGAAAGCAACCAGGCTTTCCTTGGAGGGACCCTGGGGTCTGAGGCATCCTCCGACCCACGGAGGACGCCTCAGACCCTAGGATCCCTGCAAGGAAAGCAGCCAGGCTTTCCTTGGAGGGACCCTGGGGTCTGAGGCATCCTCCGGCCCACGGAGGACGACTCAGACCCTAGGATCCCTGCAGGGAAAGCAACCAGGCTTTCCTTGGAGGGACCCTGGGGTCTGAGGCGTCCTCCGGCCCACGGAGGACGCCTCAGACCCTAGGATCCCTCCAGAGAAAGCCTGGTTGCTTTCCTTGGGTGGATGCCTGGGTCGGAGGCGTCCTCCGACCCAAGCATCCACCCAAGGAAAGCAACATTGCTTTCCTTGGGGAAATGCTGGGGTTGGAGGCGCCCTCCGACCCCAGGATCGCCCCAAGGAAGCTTTCCATGGGGCGATGCTGGAGTCAGAGGCGTCCTCCGACTCCAGCATTGCCCCATGGAAAGCAACGTTTTTTTCCTTGGGGTGATCCTAGGGTCGGAGGAGTCCTCCGACCCCAGCATGGTCCCAGGGAAAGCAACGCTCCTTCCCCCTGCGTCCTCGGTGGTTCAATGGGCTGCTCGGCCTCCGATCCCAGGAGCAGCCCATTGAACCACCGAGGACGCGCGGCGGCCTCGGAGGGGCGCTACATTCGGTCTATTAGACGCACCAACTTCCCCACCGCCATTTTGGGGAAGAAAATGTGCGTCTGATATGCTGAAAAATACGGTATATTTGCAAGGAATTGGTTCTAGCTGTATTAAAATTGCTTGCATTTCACAGAACCCTTGACATCAATTGGTTCCGAATTGTCCAACACCGCATACTACATTTCTGATTAAAAACTTTAGGTTTCCCTTGGGGGCCTACAAAGATTTTTCTGATGGAGAGAAAATTTTCTCAGTGATCCCATTATTGGGAGAAAGGCAGGATAGAAATTTTTAAAATAAACATAAATAAATAAATAAATAAATAAATAACTTTGTGAGAAGGTGAAACTGAATTTCCAGTGCAGGACATATTGGTTAGGACTATGGAAAGACTACGGTAAATCCCCCTCTCCCCCCCCCCCCCTCCCCATGCCTCCACATGTTATCCTACAAATTTTAGGGGCACCAGATTGCAGAAGTAATTTCCTTGGTGCAAATGGAGGAATTTTCAATTTAACATTCAAACAAGTGTGTTAGGAGTACAGGAAGCTGCCTGATACAGGGGCACGCCCTTGGTCCATCTAGTTTACTGCTGTCAACTCTGACTAGCAGCAATGGCTCTGTAGGTGGGTTTTCAAGAAGCTATCTTTCCCAGCCCTTCCTTCTACTGAAAAGCGATCCCTGATATTACTTGGTAGTCTCCTATCCAAATGGTAACATGGCCCAACTCTACTCACTTCCCCAAAGAGACAAGATTCGATGCATTCAGGGTGATACATCATCTTCTGGAGATTGTTTGGAGTCTATTTACCAAATGGCATGGGTGCACCATATAGAATCTGTACTGGAGTTGCTTCCCCCTTGCTGCATTTCTATTCGTTGAATAGATACTGAAATCCCAGCAGCTGAAAATAGGACCATTCACTTTTTCTCTGCCATTTGACTTTGAATATTCTCCCTTCATTCTTGAACACGCTTGGACAGGGATGGGAGGGGAGCAAGGTGTGTGGACATTGCCCCTCCAAATAAACGTTCTGCTCCCTGAAATAGTTAGACTAGCTGGCCCTAGTGGACACTTCTATTTAGAAATTCTATGATCTTGCTGAAATGCATACCTTACTAGTAAAACATGTGACCCTCTGGATGTTGTTGAACTATAACTCCCATCATGCTTCACCATTGGTCAGGCTGCTGTGGCTGATGGGAACTGCAATCTAGCAACATCTGGAGAACCAGAGTCTGGCCATAGCTCATTGCAAACTTTGGAAATATACTTCAGCCTTTCTGCCTTTCAGAAAAGTCAGGAACAAAAGAAAGATACCTATATTAACAGAAAGCCTTAATGGCCCATCAGTATACATCTGTAGCATTCAATTGCTTATGCACCTTTAAAAAATCAAAAACAGATATTTCAAATGTATGTTGAGGTTAAGCTCAGCTTTTGTGACTCCTCCTTGGAAAGTGCAAAACACATTACCAAGGAGAAAAGGGAATTTGAAAAATTCAAGTGTAGAGACACCATGCAAGATAGAAAAGTGCAGTCAAAATAAGAGGTCCCCACTTGATGATCCTTGTAAATGATGTAGCGACCCAGTTTTAGATAGAACACCTCCCCAGTGAGCTCCTACAGATTGTGAGCCAGGGAACATCAGTAAAGAGACGGCATTATAAACATAACCTTTTCCACTTGGAGTACCGCTTGCATAATCAATAAGCCCCAGCTTCCCTGATACATTCTCCTCTAACTCACGACTCCATCCCTGTGATTTTTAAAAATGAACTTTCTGTGGGCTGTAAATATCAATCTGTTTAAAAATATCATGAGATCTATAGCTGATGAAGCTGTGTAAACATGACATACGAAAAAGAGAGTTGTGCGGTGGTGGTGGTTTTAAAGGTCTTTTACCTTATTTTGAATGTACATAGAGCAAGAGAGATGCCACAACTGGAGAGACTCTGGTGCAGTTGTACTGCTAGAAGAGAGAGTTTGCTCCTCCATAAGACATAAGGCTCAAGGAAATAAGTAAGGGGAAATCTGTCAGTTCCACTTTGTCCCATCCTTGGGTAATTTAAACCTCACAATCACAAATACGAGTAGATTTGAAAATAGGGGCAGACTCTTCAAAAAATTGACTGCAGTGAAACTCTGCTCCATTTGCCCTTGTCAAATTCAGTAGGCACAGGTAGTCCTAGCATGGAGACCTCACTTTTCGTCTATGGTGTGTGTCTTCAAGTCATTTCTGACTTATAAGAACCCTAAGGCAACCCTATCATGGGCTTTTCTTGGCAAGATTTGTTCAGAGGAGGTTTGCCATTGTCATCCTCTGAGGCTGAGAGCATATGACTTGCCCAAGGTCATCTAGTGGGTTTCATGGCCGACCTGGGAATTGAACCCTGCTCCCCACCTGCTGGGGATGCTTTAGCTCAGGCCTGCACAACATACGGCCAGGGGGCCACATGTGGCCCGCCAAAGGATTTCTGGCAGCCCACAAGGATGTGGAATGACTTCAAGGCTTCTTCGCTGCTTGGCCTTCTCCTGAGGAGAGGACCATGTGGAGGAGGAGGAGGAAGGGCAAACACTCACCCTGCAACGCTCCTCTGCTGCTCAGCTTTGTCCCAAGAAGAAGGCTAGGTAGCGGAGGAGGAGGATGGGCAAATACTTGTTGAGCAAGGCTCCTCCACCATTTGGCTTTCTACTGAGGAGGAGGCCAGGCAGTGGAGGAGGGGGGGGGGCAAATACTTGCTCTACAACAGTGATGGTAAACCTTTTAGAGACCAAGTGTCCAAACGGCAACCCAAAACCCACTTATTTATCGCAAAGTGCCGCATCCCTCTGGTTTTCTAGTAACAAACTCTGGCAAACTCTGTGCTAGGGCAATGGTGCACATGCCCACAGAGAGAGCTCTGAGTGCCACCTCTGACACACGTGCCATAGGTTCACCATCACTGCCCTACAAGCTTCCTCCGCTGTTTGACTTTCTCCTGAGGAGAAGGCCGGGTGGAGGATGTGGATGGGTGAATATCTGCAACTCTCCTCCACTGCTCAGCTTTCTCCTGAGGAGAAGGCCAGTTGATGGAGGAGAAGGAGGACAGGCAAACGCTCACCCTTCAGGGCTCCCACTGCCCAGCTTTCTCCCAAGGAGAAGGCCAGGCAGCAGCGGAGGAGGACAGGCAAATGCTTACCCTGCAAGGCTCCTCTGCCATCCACCTTTCTCCTGAGGAAAGGCCCAGACAGAGGAGGAAGAGAATGGGTTTAATATTAATAATATTTAATATTTTAATATAAATAATATTTAATATTTAATAATGTGCAATATAAATAATAATATTTAATTAGCTAAGATTTAATTAAAACCTATATGTGGCCCGAAGAAGTTGTCTTTTTAAATATTGGCTCCTTACTACTGCCAAGTTGTGCAGGTCTGCTTTAGCTGAAGAAGCTGCCCTGAGCAAGGGCTTAGACTCAATGGCCCTTGATTCTATGATTCATCTATAATTCTTCTCAATCTTTTCCTACCGTCTTCCACTTTACCAAAAGAATGATTGTCTTTTCAAATGAGTCATGTTGTCTTATAATATGCCTGAAGTACAATAGCCTCAGTTTGGCCAGTTTGGCTTTTAGCAGGAGCTGATGCTTGATTTATTCTTTGTCTTTTCGGCAGTCCATAGTATCCACAGAACACAACATTTCAGATGAGTTGATTTTCTTCCTATTAGCTCTCTTCACTGTCCAGCTTTTACTACCATACCTAGAAATCAGAAACACAGTGGCATGGATAATCCTGACTTTGTTATTCCTCCTGAACTTGTATAGCCTTTGGTGTGAACTGCTGATGCTGTTTTTCCTTAATCTGCTTTCTGTATCGAACTTAAATGGGGCAAACCCCCTTTGACTGTTTTAGTCTAGTAATCTCCTATTAGACATCAGTGCAGAGTTCAGACAAGTAAAGAGAATTAAAGCAGGAATCAGACAAGGAAGGAGAATTAAATCAGATGCAGGGAACCCAAGAACCGAGGATTCTTTGAGAATAACAGAAGAGGGAGGAACATAAATAGAGGCTATTTTCTAACACCATATCTTTCTTGGAACATTTACCTTTATGGATCCCTCATCTGCAACCCTCTGCTATATGATAATGGGCAAGTAATTGCTAAGATTACTTTAATATTAAGAGTAAAACATTTAAGATTAAGATTGGATATGACCAGACAATCTTGTCAAGGGAAAACCTTTACATTTTTACCTTTAATTGCTAAAATAGAGAGCCGATGTGGTGTAGTGGTTTGAAAGTTGGACTAGGACACTGGGAGACCAGGGTTCAAATCCCCACTTAGTCACTCTCGGCCTCAGAGGAGGGCAAGAACAAACCCACTCTGAACAAATTTTACCAAGAAAACCAATAATAATAATAATAATAATAATAATAATAATAAATTTTATTTATATACTGCCCAATGGTTGCCCAATCTGGGCGGTTTACAGCATAAAACAATTACAGTAAAAGCATACCCCCCCCCCTTAAAACAGTATTAAACAATGACATAGTTAAAATCCTAATAACAATTAAATGAAAAAAATCATAACATAACAATTAAATTAATAAACCCACAACACAGAGTCTCCTTTGGGTCACCATAAGTCAGAAATGACTTGAAGGCACACAACAACAAGGAGTCTTCTTCTGTTGTGGGATCCCATCTGTGGAATGCTGTTCTATGCAGGGTTTGCCTGGTGCCAGACTTGATGTGATGGCTAAAGCTCTTTTAATTAACTTTTTACCACCTAGCATAAACTGCTTGTTGGATCTGTTTTATCCTTTCCATTTAATCTCAATACTTTGTCTCAATGGCCACTTTATTGACTCTTGTTTATTATGTTATCACTCAGTTGTACGCTAGCTGGGCAGTGTAGGAATATTGTAAAGAAACAAAAATGTGCACTTGAGGGAAACTCTGAATTAATGTATCATTGAGGCCAGGCAAGAAGTTATAGATTTATTCAAATCATTTCCAGAGGGGTAGATTTATTCCATCTTATCATTGCCAGAAAGGTTAAGGAGTAACTCATCCGAATGATCTAGGAGAAGGGCTAAGGATAATCATCACATTTCATGTTTTTAGTGAGATCCAAAGATAGTGAAAAACCTTACCTCAGAATATATAATATGCCTCTCCAGTGCTAACTAGTTTATGCTCTGTCTACTTCTATAATCCTATCTCTGTCACTATGCCAGTCCAAGTACCTGCATATATTTTCAATACTGAAACTACCATCATGTGAATGCAAGTGTTGGAGCCCAACTCACAGCTGCTGCCGCCTCCACCAGCATGCCTTGTCTGATGCCTTCCAGGATCAGATGAAGATTAGTAGAGCCTTAAAACTGAAATAATATTTGAAGATCCTTGAGATGTAACACCACTGCACACAGAGCACTACAAGGAAGCAACCTTAATCCAAATGGCTTTAAAATAACATACAGCAGTTGAGACTAACTGAAAGAAAGAAATTGGCAGCATGAGCTCTCATAAACCTCAGTCTACTTCCTCAGATGCATTTGGTAGAGTGGAGGCCAAGCACAGACACACACAGACACAGACAGACACACACACACACACATGTACGTCTGTGCCTGGCCTCCACTCTACCAAATGCATCTGAGGAAGTAGATTGAAGTCTATGAAAGCTCATGCTGCCAACTTCTTTCTTTCAGTTAGTCTCAAAGGCGCTACAAGATCTCTCTACATACTGATTCTGCAGACTAACATGGCTATATCTTTGAATATAGTGGTTGAGTAAATGGTTGCCTAGTCTGACCTCAAGCCATTTTCTTAAAAAATGCCCTGGAAAAATCTGGGACTGTCTTCCTGCTGGGATGGTCAACCTGTGTCTGGAAGTACCAAGTGAAGACTTAGGCAACCAAATATGGCCTAAATCCAACTGCTAGTCCCAACTAGACAAGGTCTGTTGAATGATAGTGAGCCAAAACAGAAATTTAATATTCATTGGGACTAATGATTAGTTTGTTCCCCAATGAATTGATTCCCAATTGATTGAGATCTCAATCAATTGACTGGCACTAATTATTGGCTTGACATCTGAACGTTTGAGTACTCTGATCTCCTGACTGTGGTCTCCTTGCTTATTAAACCCTTCAACATTTCACAGATCAAAATGAGGACATATGTAGCTCCGCAATATCAGAGTGTGCCCAGAAGAGTATGACCAGGCAACAAAAGACATAAGTGAATATGCAAAGCTACTCTTTTAAATGAGGAATCCTGGAATTTATGTACTGAGTTTAGGAAAGCCTGAAAAAGAAAAAGGAGAAAAACTCACAAATGAGCCTACTGAGAGAAGACTTCCTCAAACTGAGTTAACTGCGAGCAAATTATTTTTCCAGTTTGAAGCCTGTTTATATCAATTGTTGTAAGCCCAACACAAAGGAGGAAAGCTGGGAAGAGGTGAGAGAAACTGGGACATTTTAAAAGCAGCTCAGAAAGTAGGATGAAAGAGGATTTATCAAGATTATTCCTGCTAACGCAGAACAATTGGAAGGTATGGCTTCCCCTTCTTGGAGCTTTAACTGTTCTATTGTACACTGTGACTCTAGAATAAAGATTCCCATACATTAAATTATATGTGTGTAGTGCTGTAACATGTGTAGACAATGGCACATGATCACAGTCTGCCTCAAACTCTATCTATGTGGACAAAAAAGAAAAGTGTCCCTTGCCTACCGTGTCACATCTTATAAGGGGAAAGAGACATGCCCAGTCATTAAAGATGCTTATATTTAAACAAACAACTTCTCCCATTTATTTATTTCCTGCCAGAAGATTTCAGGGTTGAGCTAGTTCTGTCTTCCTTGGAATAGCTTGTTTGTTCTGTATAATAGTTTCCCATTGGTAGTCTCAAAGGGACATGCCTGTGGGTATATAATTATTCATAAAACTCTCTGTCTTTGGTTTCCTGCTGTTTTTCTAAATTGTTTTCTTCACTTTCAGTGCAAAAGCCCTGTTTACGTTAGTGCAGAGTGACTGGAGCCGCGGCAATATGAATTCACATGACAGCCGGCCATGAGGTTCACATCCAGAGGTGTGCAGAATGAAAAGTTGACCTCCCGAGGCCCCACTCGGACCCCTTCCTGTTTTCCAAATCCTTAAGCCTACGTACCCACATCCATCTTTTCTATGCACTTACCTCTATTCTGGACTCCTGTGTTGCATCAGACACGGATCAGTTGTCTCTGGATTTGCGTTTTAAATGCAAGACTCCCAGTGCTGTCAGTTTTCCAATGCAAAGCTGTACTGGGATTCTCAGAAACAGGGTTTCAGGGAGCCATAGTGGACAATAATCCGGTCAGCAACTTAATTGCTCGGCGTGTTTACTGGACATTTGCTAAATGTTTGCTGAAGAATCCATAGCCAGCACATGCTTTCGACCCCTGATCTAGACATTGATGAACTACTGCTCCCATTGTCCCTTGCCTTTGGCTAGGCAGGCTGGGGCTGATGGAAACTGGAGTCCAACAGCATTAGAAGGACCACTGGTTCTCCAGTCCTGCTTAGTAGGGCTGAATGTTGCTTACGTCAGGCCTACCATCAGGGAGCAGATTTTTTTGGTGTCAGAAAAAGGCAACTAATTCTTAGTTACTACTGTTTATTGAATTTTTAGTACTAGGGGCAGTAGTAAAGGGACAGCATAGCCTCCAACTGCCCCAGTTTGACAGGGGCAGTCCCAAATAATCCTTTGTCCTCCTGGGTTTTTTAGATGCTTTTAAAATTTCCCGGTCTCTCTCTCCTTCTCCTCTTTTACTTTCAGTTACTTCAAATTGCTGCAAACTGAGTTCAATGTGCAAATCAATCCACGATCAATTAACTCAGCAGCGGAGAGAGGAAGAGGCAAAACCTTGCCCTTCCCAGAAGGCTCAGGCAAAAGCAAACTGCTGCAGCCTCTCCTAGTTTGTGTGTTCTTTCTCATTAATTACTTCCACCATCTTGACCACACTCTGACGTTGTTTGGTCACATGCATCTCAGTTTTCATCTGTGAAATGTTGGAAGGTACGCTTCAGGTGTCATAAAAATTTACTTGGGCTTAGGTATAATGTACCTTGACTTTGGAGGGGTGGTGGACTGTCATCATCTCCACCTCAGGCAGCAAAATATATTGGGGCAACCCTAATGTATGCCACTTCAGCACTTTACCTCCTTCGAACAGCCATTCTCAGCTGTTTCTGCTTTCTTTGTTGAGTTGCTCTCTCTTTGTGGAAAGCAATAAAATATAAGAGGAGCAGACGCTTGGTAACAAATCCTATTGATGAGGATTTTTCTATTTCTTAATATACATCTCTGCACACCATCCATATGAGATAAAGCAATCTCGTATATGCAGAAATTAATAAGGTGTGTCTATACAGCAGCACATAAGGTCTAGGGGAGAAAAGCCAGTTGGTTTACATCTTCAGTCATAACATCATATTTGCCTTGCCTAATACAAAGCCTGTTCTACCTCAGGCCTGTAGAAACATGATTTGTAATGTGCAAAGTCTCTTGGAGGAGATAAAACTGTGCCTTGCTGCCCAATACATATTGGTCTGTACCTCACTGCAGATTCCACTATATGTATTTGCATGGTGTGAAGTTGTGCTTGTGCACAGACAGACCCTCCATTTGGTTGTACAAGTGGTATTTTGCATTGGTTGGCATGCACATGTGTTTCCCCTTACAAACACACTCAGTCCCATCCCAGTTAAAGCAAGCAGTTAAAGACCTTCTCTCTCTCTTGCTCTCTCTTCCTCTATTTGTTCATGTTCATTGGGGCCAGCAGTCGCAGGGCAGCCAGGGGGCAAAGGGTGGCTCAGTTCACGGCAGATTAATCAGGCTGTGTTTTGCCCGGAGCTCAGCTTTGCAATGCCAAGACAGATCCCGGGCAAGGCACAGAAGCAGGGCTCTCCCAATCCATTGCCCAGAATGGAATATGGCTCTACTTTGAACACTCTCTTAAGTTGAGATGCAAGGAGACTGAGGAGGGAAGGTCTCCTTCAGGTGTTTAGCCAAGCCAGAGAAGCATGTTCCCACCCACTCTTCCTCTTTTCTTTCTTCACTGTTAGAAGAAAAAGGCAAAAATCTGAACAGGCAACCCATAGGCTTCTTTCTCTGCTTTTTGCAGAAACCTCCAGCACCTTGCTGAGGAAGACGCCTTTTGCCAGCTTCCTGCTGCAGGAGAGAGACCAAGCTAAAGCTGGCCATTCTCCATTTCTGTTTGCCAGCATGTTTTGCCTTCCCTCCATCTGGCTCCAGCTTTTTCTCCAGAAGGAAAAATGTGACTAAATGAGGCCTGGGCACTCTGTTGTTGGTGTGGCACTGTAGCTGGTCCCTTCCCTCAGTCTGAACCGTAACAGCAAGCAGGGATCCTTCTCAAAATCTTTTGTCACCTTTGCTCCCACAAGGCACATTCATAGCCATTCCAACTCTAAACACTCTGATTTTAGGCAGAGCTTTCAGAAGTTACTCTTTTGGACCCTCAGCTCCCAAAATTCGCCAGGAAATATGGCCATTGGCCATCCATATCCTCCAACTGTCCCAGTTTGGCAGTGACAGTCTCAGATAATCCTCTGTTGTTCTACTTTCTTAGCTGGCTTTAAAATGTCTGTTTCGTTCTCCTCCCTTTTTCCTCCTCCATCCTCAACCTACTTCAGTTGCTGCAAAGTCATCTCTTTGGACAGCCAGGAGGACCAACAAATGGGTCCTGGAACAGATCAAGCCTGAACACTCCCTGGAAGCCAAGGCCCCATTCACACTAGTGTTTTTGTGATGGATAGATCCGGGGAGATTTGTTGACGCAATACCGAATCTGATCCGAATAGAAGTTCACACTATGTTTACCACGATCGAATCTCTCATGGCAATTTAACCCTGTTGGAGTTCATGTTGCCATTTGTATCATTCCCGTTTTTTTAAAAAACTGCCAATCAAATGATGCGTACCTACATCACACTGTGTGGGCGAACCCACCCACCCCCCGTCAGCCTCGGAGAATGGCGATGGCAAGCTCCTCTGAAGAAACATTGCCATCCCTGGGATATGTTTGCCTTGAGGGAAGTCACACTCTCTCAGGCAAGAAACCCCCACTGATTTAAATGTGGGGTATATATGGAAGCCATGCAAAAGCAACGGGTCACGTATTCTATCAAAACAAAAAACACCACCCCATTTCAGACACAGAAACCCAAGTCAGAAGCCAGGAATCCAGGCAATTCTCACCCCAAGCCCAAGGGGACCAGATTTCCTCACTGAAAAGGAGGATGAGGATAACGTAGTGTGAATGACCTGGAGATTCATTTTTAAAAACTGTAGACTCAGGACGTGGTGATGCAGTGACTCAAGTGTTTAAGACGCTGATTCTGTTGACTGCAAGATCGGCAGGTTGGCAGTTCGAGGCCCGGGTGCTGCATGATGGGGTGAGCTCCCATCACTAGTCCCAGCTTCTGCCAACCTAGCAGTTCAAAAGCATGCAAATGCAAGTAGATAAATAGGTACCACTTCGGTGGGAAGGTAACAGCATTCTGTGCAATCTTGCTGGCCACAGGATCACAGAGTAGTCTCTGAAAACGCTGGCTCTTTGGCTCAGTAATGGAGATGAGCATTGCCCCCTATGGTTGGACACAATTTGACAACCTTGTCAATGGGGAATACCTTTACTTTTACCTTTAGAGTCAGGACAGCCTGCTGGGGTTCTCCCTCCACAAGTCGTTAGACTACAGATCCCATTATCCTCACCCTCGTGCTGGTGGGAAAAGGAGCCCAAGAACATTGGAAGAGCCACAGCCTCCATTCCTTACCACTTTCCCTCCTTGCGCCAGGACCCTTCCAGGGCACCATTATTGGGGGCAGATCCCCAGCAGGATGCCTCAGAGGGCATTTCCCCCCCAACTGTTCACTCCCTCCAGCATCTGCACGAAAAGCAGCTCCCTTGCAGCTCATTTTAATATCCCCCCGTCTTTCTTCTGCCATCTTCGATGAGGGAAACTCATCCTCCTTTAATTCAAGCACAAGGACTGCAAGGGAGAAAGGGGTTGGATGCAGGGAAAGTACCTCCCCCCTCCCAAGAAAAAATAATAATAATACTGTACTTAAGGGAGAAGGATGCCCATCATGCTGGAGGCACCCAGGGAGAAGAAGCCTGCTAAAGGGTGGGTGGGACTCACCCAAACTGGCCCCATCCCTTGCCCCCTGGGCACCCTCCTCTCCCCGCCTCTATTCTGGCATCCCATTGTGAGTAGTCCTGGGGGGTTGTGTGGTGTGGAGGAGGTTAATCCAGTTACCTCTTCCCAGTCTCTGGAAGGGCTGGGACTGGGACACAGAGAGAGATAGAGATGGATGGATAGCCCAAAAGGGGGGCAAGGGGAGGGAGCAGACTGGTGCCTGCCATGCGTCTCTGCCCTTCAGTGGAGCTGGTCCTAAGACGGACCTCAGCACCTGGGTGGCTGGCCAGCCATGCCTTTTGGGCACCCTTGAAGCCCTCAAGAGTAGCAGTGGTGCTCTCTCACACACAAAGAGACATACACACTCAGAGAAAGAGAGAAAGACACACACAGAGAGTCTCACGCAGAGTCTCACACACAAAGACAGACAGAAAAAAGACACACATATAGAGAAACACACACACACACACACTAAAAGAGAAGACACACACACACACACACACACACACACAAACTCAAGAGAGAGAGAGAGAGAGTAGAAAAGGAAAACAGCTGAGCTGTTGTTTATAGGGCCCACTAGCAGGAAATTTGAAAGCACTCAGAGCCAGCAACTAAACAAAATGGTGCTTGCCACTCACTCTGACCTGTGAGATGGGATGGGTATGTCCTGCCCCTCTACCTGCCCTCTGCTCATTAATCCCTCCCTTCAGAATGCCCAAATGTGATTGGGAGCAAGTTCCCATTAGCAGCACACTGATAAAACCCATGGGGGGGGGATTTGCAAAAGACAAGAGGGGAAACTCAATATCAGAAAAACTGTGCTAAGGGGGATTTGCCCTGGGTCCACCCCATTTCAGGTTGGAAAAACCCGGCGCCAGTGTGAACTACCCACTTATAAACCGGTTTGCAAACTCTTTTATAACGTAATGTGAACGACGCGCCAAGATGACTAAATTGAAGCTGTCATACTTTGTACACATCATGAGAAGGCTTGTATTCAGGGATACCGTGTTGGCCATATAGCAAAGTACGATAACATGTAAAATCCACAAAACTGATAACTTTATTTGGCCAGCCAAAATTTATCAAATATATGTGACAAGTTTTCAAAGCTCCACTGGTTGCTTCATCAGAGAAAGATGTTAAAAATAATACAGGGGGGAGAAATAGATGATATTAGTCACAGGCCTGCATTTTGTCAAGATGCTGGTGGTGGCATTCTGAGTATGGAGGAATATCTATGTAGGCAGGCCAATTGATACTGGGAGACAAAGCATTTCAAAGTCTAGGAAATGTAAATTCCGTTAGCAAAACAAAAAGGTATTTCCTATGAGATCCAGGCTGTTTCAGAACCTCTCTGCTTTGTTTGTGAGCTGCTTCACTTCACAGAGCAGACATGTTCTCATCCTTGGTGGAGAGCAGTTTCCTCTGGTTGGGCTTGCCCTGGAGCCTTTCCTTACAGGGTCAGTCCAGAACATCTTGTTGCCTGAGACAAACAACAAAACAGCACCCCTGACAACATGCCAGAAGGAAACTGGGCTGACAGGATAATTTTACTTCCAATAGTCATGGAATATCATTCTCAGTGAGAGCAATCTATGGCCTTTGAGATGCTGGACTGCACCTTCCTCTATGTTGGCTATGCTGCACTGAACTTATGGGAGCTATAGACTAAAAACATCTGGATAGCAACAGGTGCCCTATGCAGCTCTCCAGATGTTGCTTGACTGCAACTGCCAGCATTCTGCATGACTTGCTCTACTACTTAAGGTTGCTAGGAGTTGCAGGCCAAGCAGGCCAGATTATTTTCAGCACTAACCTTTGGTACCTTAAGGGAGCACACCAAGACAAGAAAGAGCTTTATCTTCCATCACAGCTATGTGCTGCCTGTCCATAAGGCCGCTCCTACTTGGCCTTATGCAGGGATGGGAATTATTCTGCCCTCTAGACATGGCTGGACTGTAATGCCCATCAGCCCTGGACAGCATTGGATGAGAGCAGTCCAACAGCATCTGGAGGGCCATGCATTCCTGGGCACTAGTTTAAGGGCAAGAGAACACCCTCTTTTTCCCTTTAGAGAAAAAGCCTTGAGTCTTGTATGGGACAAACATCTCTTCTGAGTCCAAGAAACAAAACTGTCCAGCAATTTCACATACGCAGTTCCAGAACAGCTGAAGAATAAGAGAGCAAGATATCCTCTATCCATGGCCTGCAACTCCACAGCACTTGCCTTCTAAATACTTCATTTGATAAAATCCCATCTAGACTTTAGTTACCGTTGCACTTACTATTATTGCAAATCCATGTCAGTTTTTAGCCTGCAGAATTTCCTCTTAGCAGTCCTAGCAAATCCAGCAGAATCCACTGAAATGGTGACCTCTGTGCCCTTGACCTGGACATGAAGCCCATGGAAGGCTCCCACTCTTTAAATAAGATCTGTAGTACAAGGATATTCCCTGTTGTGTTATTCCTTGTCAGCACAGTCCAGCTCCCTTAATATTTCACGAGCATCACTGCCTAACCATCAGGCAGAGAGAATGTCATCCCAAGGCTTTCTACCAGCTTAAAACTGAACTGCAAGTAAAAAGATACAAACGCAAACCGTGATGGAAGAACACAGCCTCTTTTTTAAAAACAACTACCACTGCAGAGATTTTCAGGAGCATTGCACTGCATGAAGACCAGCAACTTACACGGATTTGAAAAATTAAATTGGCTCCTGAGCTGCAGTTGCATTTGTGCGTAGAGCTGAGAATTTACTGAGCACTCAGGGTGCATCCAGACTGATTGAAAAGTCCCAGATTTCATTCCTGTTCTTTCCAGTTTTATATTGGATTAAAATAAATTGACCTGGGGAGCTGGCATAAAATGTCTCTGATCATACTGAGAGCTGAAAGAAAATATTCCGGTGATAAACAAAACGTGTCTGAATCTCCAAAATAAAACCAGAAAGAACAGGAACAAACCCTGGGATTTTCTGGTCTTTTAATCAGTCTGAATGCATATGCTTAGTCACACCAATGGCAGTGATGCCTGACCACCAGGTTTCCTCAAAAAGACTGATGCCAGAATTAGCAAAATCTCTAAAGGATGACTGTGGTGGGAAATAAGAATCCCATACAACACTTCACATCAGTTCTGCAGAGGGCGACCCAATGCCAAACTATCCATTTGCATGGAACGTCCCCCAACATTTGGGTAATACAGAGGTGGAAACCTGTAGCCCATGGACAGATTTCAAGAGCCCCCTGCAGACTACTGGCAAGAATATGATGATCCCCAACAGCCATCTGAGCATGGACAATGAAATAGTGGCAAGGAAAAAAGAAAAAGGAAAGAGGGTGCCCCCTATGGCAATGCAGCCCCCAAAAAGAAAAAAAGGGTTCCACACTGCAGAAGCATTCAGCGCTAATTTTGTGCGATTGTCATCTTTTCCTCTTTGTGTTGTATGTTCCTTGTTCCTCACCTTTCAAACCCAATTAAACACAGCCCGCTGTTAACCATTGCTGCAATCTGCTTGCATCTGCTTTTAAGTCCCTGAGTGACAGCTCAAACAGAAATGTACAACACCTACAGAGTATTGTTCCCTCCCTCACCTTGCTGGAGGAAAGTTGGCTTTACAGTAACCTAACACTAACAAGCAGGAATGGCTTAAAACGTGAGTGCAGCCTTTTCTTTTAAGCAACACCCTGTGCACACTGCCAAAGCTCTGACGTATTCTAAAGCTCTAGTGTTTTACTGCTTCTAATAATCACATGCTGTTCTCTGGGGAACATTTCCTGTAAAATCCCTTCATTTTCTCCCTCTCTGATTGAAGATAAACAACCAAAATGCCACCAGAAGGAAAATCAATGTCTATAATTACTTCTGCAACTTAATCGCATGAGCCAAAGTGGTAGAATCTGCAAAAAGTAACAAATATTTCTAAGTCCAGTAAGGAAGGGCTATTAGCCATTAGCCTTAAAATAACCCAATCGATAAAAAGCCAAGTGCTATCCATTCACTTTTTAAAAGAGGCTGCCTGTTCCAGGGCCAATGAATATAAATATATTTTGGAACGTGCACTCTGTACATCATGGGTAGGCAACCTTTCCCCTTTAAGGGCCAAGGGACTTCAGCTCCCAGAATCCCAGGAGCTATTGGCCAACATGGGACTATTGGCCAACATGGCTGAGGCTTCTGGGAGCTGAAGTCCCTCGGCCCTTAAAGGGGAAAGGTTGCCTACCCATGTCTTAGACTAAAGCACAGGCAAACCTCCTCTGAACAAATCTTGCTAAGAAAACCCCATGATAACGTCGCCATAAATTGGTACCTACTTGAAGACACACAACAAACATGTGGTACATGTGCTAGCACAAATGTGTACCATATATACTCATGTATAAGTAAAAAATAAATTGCAAAAAATTGACCCCCAAAACCTGGGTTGACTTATACACAGGTCACTATGGTAGGCTCGCCCCTCAAGCCTCTTCCCCAGTCTGGGTGCCTCTCGAAAGGACAGCCACACTGTGGAAAGGCTGGTGGAGGGCAAACACTTGCCTTCCCTCCTCGTCCCCAGCCCAGTTGTCCTCTGAGGAGCAGCCAGGCTTGGAAGGCAAACACTTGCCCTCCCTCCTCCTCTCCAGTTTGGCTGTCTCCCAAAGTGACAGCTGAACTGTGGAGGGTGCTGAGACCCTAAGTTTTACCCTCGACTTATCCACTGGTCATATCAAAATCCCTAATTTTGGCCCCCAAACCTGCCCTCAGCTTATATACAATGTCAGCTTATAGTCAAGCATATACGGTAGTTTGAAAGTGTTTAAGATAGAACTGGGTTTCATTCTAACCTACTTTTCTCAAGTTTAGGCTCCCTTTCTTTCAAAGTAGTCAGGGTGGCTTACAGGGGCTTGAACCCATGGTTAGTCCCAACTAGAATTAGACCAATTTATTTCAACTGTTGACGGACGAGTCAATCCAGCTGATTCCCTAGTTCTACTCTAGTCAGGATTTAGGCACATGGTTTCCTCTCCTCCGAGTCTGGCCTCTTAGCAACTCTGTAGGTTTGTCTGAAAAGTAAGCTCGGGGATTTGAACTTGGGTTTCCCTGGATGTTGAGACACTAAAGATTACATCAAGATGGCTCACAGGCTAAGAACATATGAATTTGATAGTAGTATGGAAAGGGGTATCATAGGCCATTATGGCCTTTCAGATAGCTTGGACTCCAACTCCCACAATCCCTCACTGTTGGATGTGCTTGCTGGGGGGCAGGTAGGAACTGTAAGTCAAAACATCTGAAGGGTCAAGGATTCTCCACCTTCACATTACCAACTCATCAGCAACTTGCATCATACGGTCATGCCACCTCCCACTGCTGAGGCAATGACAATCAGTCTCTAGAGCTGGCATGGCAGCCAGTGAGATCAGCCACACAATGATTCACAAAGCACCCCTTTCCTGAGTGGGCACCGAAACTCCCATGAGGAAAGCAGCGGCCAAAACTGAGGACACAGCTTCGGAGTAATCCCTTAGGGGAAAGTAATCCAGAGTCCTACAGCACAGCATCACAACTTTAATAAGACAAAGTAAAAGATACAAGCTAAGTCAGGGGGCTGCAGAACCAATAAAGGAACATTATCTGCCGTGCAGATAAGCAAACCAAAACATGGGAGCAGGACAGCAAAAGAATAAAACTGCATAGGGAACCATTCAATGAGTAAGCCTGAGCCACAGATTGCTCTGTGGGTGTTGCTATCCCTGGTCAAAATGGCACACAATGGTTTCTAATGCAGCTGTTCTAGCCAAGGGCCCTATGTCTTATTTCCATCAGCTTTTCTGCTGAAGAATCGCTGTGTTTCAGAAGATTCTGCAGGAACTTTAAGTATGCTTTGAGTTCATATGGTGTGGTTAGGCCTACTGGATCTCCCCACCATCCCATGTGAAGCAAGAGGTCACCTGAGAACATGGGCAGATAAGTGCTGCCTTCCAGATGTTTTGGATTGCAGGTCTTCTAATCTTTTTTCATTGGCCAAGCTTGCAGGACAATAAGAATATTCCAAAACATCTAGAGGATATACCCCTTACTTAGAAACCATCCAGCTTTCTTCTGCAGATGCACTTTTCAGGGTAAGTTCAATAATGGAAAAGCTGACTTTCACTGAGGTTCTCCTGCTGCTACCAATCTCCTCCGCAGAGAATCCCAAACACAATTTGGAAATCATGGAGCCAGAACATTATTTCTGGAGCAGCATTTTTCTAAAGTTTAGTGGCTAAGCAAACCAAAATTCTCTAACAGTGTCTAAACAATCTTTTGTTCATTCCTTGTCACTCTGAATTGCAGATGAAAGCTCAGCGCTAGCCCAGGGCTAATAAAAATGTGTTTTAAATACTCTTTAGACAACAATAAGTGGAACTGAAACAGCAGCAGAACTATAGAGGGAAACACAACAGCTGTGTAGAAAACAATACCTTTTCTTCCTGACATGTTTTGATGCAAAGGAGTAATTGCCCTTCCAAGGAAATAAAGCAATCAGATGTGCTCCCCACCCATGACCAAAAAATTGATTTTTCACACTTGGCCAAAAAATTTATTTCGATTTACATGGGTAAGACAAGATAGGAGCCTTGCTCCAGCTGATTTCAGACTGCCTTACTTATGTGTAAAGACAATTTCTCTTTGAACGGAGTTGTTAGCTTTTTTTTTTTTAAAGTGAGTTTGAAATAAAAGATGCTCCCTTTTCTGACACAACTCTAGCAGGGGCACCTGCATCATGTGGAAGGGCAGGCATTTCTGGAGATTAGTTCCAGGAACAAAACATAGTATGAATTGTTAATATGAAGGTAGGCTCTCTTTCCCTCTGTGATGGGCTTACTTACCACATCAAGGGATTACACAAAGCCAAAAGGTTGGTTCAATGGTTTTATTATGCAAAACTCTTTCCAAATTGACCAGTGAATTTTAACATCTCTCCAAGGCTGCAGAAGTCCTTTATTTCAGCTGCTGGGCAATGCTATTTATGGAGCTAAGGAGTTCCTTAAAATAGCCATCTTCCTCCCCTTCCTTTTGTTCTTCTGCTGCCAGCTCTTCATACTCTTGGCGGAGGAGGCTCAGCATGTGGGCAAGGCTGTGATCCTGGGTGTAGCTCTCTCTGCAGAAAGCCAGCAGTACATGCACAGTCTTGAGAACCTTCTCCCTGGTGTCATGTTCAGGCATTCTCAGGAGGTTGGAAATAATGGCACACCATCCCTGCTCCACAATGGCAGGGACCAAGGCTACTCGGCTGTACTGCTCAACCCTCTCACGGATCTGATCGTTGTCTTCAAGTGATTCCTTATGCAACAGCTGTAACCAAATTGCCTGAAATTATTATTAATACTAGTACTCCTCACTTCCTATTATTTATGCATTCACCAAACCTTGGAAACAATTCCTTTTTTGGACTACCATGGCCATTGGCCATGTTGGCTGGAGGATACTGGGAGCTGTAGTCCAAAAGAGGGGTTGGAAACCAGAACTGCCACCCTCGCCATCTAGAAGTGGCCATGATTGCTGTAGGATTCAGGGGGGCTGCAGTCAAACAAGGAACTTTACTGAGTTCTAGATTACATTTAGATATGGGATGAGAAACCTCTAACCCTCCAAATGTTGCAGGGCTCCATCTCCCATCAGCCCCAGGCAGCATGGCCAATTATCAGGGATGATAGGTACAACAGTCCATGATTTCGAAGGCCACACATTCCCCACCCTGACTTACATGAAGATTGCAACCTCCTATGCCTTAGGGTCTCCATAAGTCAAAATCAACCAGGAGGCACACAACAATACCTGTTTTTATTGAAAGAAGTAAGAGCTGACTTTCAGCTTCTCATGAGTATGCAATAGGGAGGGGTGAGAGGAATATTCTCTGATTTGTTCCAATATACTGTTAGCTGAAGAATCTTTAAAATGTAATTTTCTACTGATAAGAGTAGATACCATACAAAATGAAAAAAGGCACAGACAAATCCAAATGGATAGCATTGTGGCTGAACAGAAGAGTCAAAGAGGTGCTGAAAGATAACGCTGCATTTGTATAGGATGCCTTGTCAAAATGATGAAAATAAAGAGAGAAAAACTCTGAAAACCAAATGCAACTTGACTATAAAAGCAAGCTGAGGAACAAATTCCTTTAAAATGTAAAAATCTATTAGTGCTGGGGGTGAGAGAGAGTCATTTAGAAGTAAGAAATCAGCCAGAGATAGTAAAAGTATTTGATGACTCAAGTAGAAAAGAGAGACAGCAAAAAGGAAAGCAAAGCTTTATTCATTATTTATATTAGCTTTCACTGCTCAAGCTATTAAGATGGACACAAGCACACACATATATCCTGACCTGAACCATTGTTAGTAAGTGGTGTGGGGCAATTAGGTAATTTTTAGACTTTGTGCTTTTACACACAGAGATGTCCACGCACAGACACACCTCACTTACTTTAAAATGTGGTAAACAAAACCTGCTGCATAATTCCACCCCCCTTTTGCTCTTTCTAGGAGGTCCCTGGATTTCTGCCTCCAAGTCCTTTGAGTACATCAGAAATACAATAAATTTCTGACAAAAAAGTAGAAACACTGCAAGGAGCAACAACCAGGACTGGATGGTATTTATTCAAGAGTTCTTTAACTATGCAGAACCCCATGTTATGCCAAAAGTCAATGGATGTGAAGGTGAGGATGGTAGATAGAACTACACTCGTCCCTCCACATTTGCAGCTTTGACTTTTGCAGATTTGATTATTCATGGATTTTATTAATATGTTCTCTCTAGGAATATCTAGGTCCTCCAGCACAATCCTATGGTCAGCTTTAACCAAAAGTCCCACTGAAGGACCTAGAGATTCCTAGAGAGAACAGTCCACTAGGCATTTGTAGCTCCTCCAGCACAATTCTTTGGTCAAATGTCTAGCAGATGTTGACCACAGAGTTGCACTGGAGGACCTAGAGATTCCTAGAGAGGTGTTCTCTCAGGTTAAAAGGATAGTGTTTTTGTTATCTGCAGTTTTTCCGCATTCACAGGGGTCCTGTGCCCCTAACGCCAGCAAATGTGGAGAGATGAGTGTACTCTCTGTCCCCATCACAGCATCCTGACCCAACAATGGGCTGGAGTGGGAGGGAGAAGGTGCTAAACTTACCCATGTTCAGTACATAAAGCCTAAGAACTGATTTCTTAAGACACTCACTGTCCAGTCCCATCCAATCTCATGTGTTATCATCACGAGCCCACCTTGGAAAGGGAATTCCCCAGCCAAACTAATTGGAAGCAACAATCTTCATGGAAACAGATGTGAGAAGGAAACAAGTTTGGACTACTACACAAAATAACAAAAACAAAACAAGTATGTGCCAGCTTAAAAAATAAGGTTACTGCTATCCAGGCAACTTCCCCACAAACACAACAAGACCCTAAACAATCAGCTCTACAGTAGCTAGCAGTGCATAGTCAGGGCATCTCACCTTCAGCAACAGATTTCACTGGAATGAGTAGCGCTGCTCCAGCACCAGACCACTGGATTTCACTTGCCATTCATTTAGTGGGTCTCATCTAGCTGAGATTAGCCACTGGCTTCAGCCCTTCATTACAAAATCAACAAACCAAAGGCAGACAGGTTTCCTCTCCAACAGCAGTTGATCTTTTGTAAACCTAATGGTTTTTGATAGCCCAATACAATATCAAGCCACCTTCAAATAGCTAAATGCTGTGCTGATATTTCTAATTGTTGTGCTGGTGTGTGTTTTAATAATGTACATTTCAATCTGGTTTTAATTTTTAAAAAAATATTGTTTATTTGTGTTTGTGCTTTTGTATCTTGTAGATTTTTAACAATTTTATGTATCAAAATGATTGTAAGTCACTTTGAGTCCCAATCTGGGACAAATATTAATTTATTTGCATTACTGAACAAAAAGTTCACAGCAGTATATTGCTGCTTGCAAAATCAACTCCACCTGCCTTTCCCAGTTACCCTGAAGAGTACAGCTAAGATGAGAAGGAACAGCAGGTCTGAGGGACATGACAAAGATGCCTTCACTCCGGCCGCTAAAATACAGGTTCCAGTAATTTAGCCTGCTAAACCCTGTGTCATCCCCTGCCTCCAGGACCCTGAGAATGCTCTGATCCAGAGCCTGAGAGCCCAGAGGAAATGCCAGGTCTGCAGCCACAGGAGCAGAGTTCCCAGTAGCCACAACCCTCAGAGGAAGAACGAAATATACCTATACCTACCCCCATAGAAACATGTCAGGACAGAGAAAGACGCAGAAGCTTGCAGCATTTCTATAGGAGGCACGCTGCAGATAGGAAGCACCTGCACGACTTGGGAGGGCTATAAATAACCCAGCACTTCCCTCAGACAAGCATGGCTGACAATCAACCTTCCTTGGGATGAAGCTATGCTGGTGCCCTGCTCCATTATTCATTGCCTTGAACTCTGTGTGGACTTCTGATTACTCTTCTGGACTACCCTTTGGACTGCCTGCCTGGACTGAACAATGAATTGTGAACTACTAGGCTACCTCTGTTCCTCAACTGATGTCTTAGTGAGTTTGGACTCTCTCTTTCCTTGAACCCTCTGTGAGATGCGGACGCTTCGTGCTGGGAGTCTGGTCTGCTTCCCAAGGGCAAAAACAGGACACCCTGGCTCCATCACCCCTCTACACACACCCACACTGTGTTTGGGAGCAAAACACCACTAGCTTGTATTGTGCCACAAGCACAACACAGTACAAAAGGATGTTATTCAAGTGGTACTAAGCTTGAGGATAATAGTAATAACAACTTCTCTCCCCAGCCCTGCCCTAGTGTTCCATCTAAATGTATTCTGATATTATTTAATACTGTTACTTTATCTCTTGCCCTCATTGGAAACAAAAGTTAGAATTATTCTCCCTCTCCTTTCCAGGGGCCAGTTACGACACTTTGAAATATTATCAACAGATGAGATTACTGAGGTTGGTTGTTTTTTTGGAAATCGCCACTGTAGCAGAAATGGGACCTGAATGTCTTTATTAAACAGACTAGACTTCTGTTTTTAATGCTCTTTTGGCCCCCTGGAGAGGTAATCAAAATCAAAAATGACTATCCAAAAATGAAATTGCCAAAAAAAAAAAAAAAGGAGGGAGCAGCAGCTCACTGGGGAGGAATAAAAGGGCTACAAATACCAGTAAAATGCTCAAAATGTATTTGTTTTCCATGCAGAGTGCATTAAAAATACCTCCTGCGCCGCACAATGGCAGTCAGTGACTGATGCTATATAGTAGTCCATCTAATCTTAGTCACATGTTTTCATGTAATCTCTATGAAACATACAGGGATGGGAGGGATAAAGGATGGGAATCCTTTGGTTACCTTAAAAAAAACCCACGGTGCATAATGGCAAGCAACCCTGCAAGGTATAGTTTCTCAAGTGAAGGTTTCTGCAGAAGTTTTTAAGAAGAAATGGAAGAGAATTTCTTGTAGCAACTTCTATGTAGGATTTTGCTCACCTTTACATCTTGTTATGCCTTGTTAATTTATGCCTTGTAAGTTACTAGCCACACTTAAAGGGCAATTTGTGCAGGTATACAGGTAAATAAGATGCACTACATTTAATAAGGTTTATCCATAGCCTTGCATAGGACAAGGGGTCAAGCAGTTCTGACATACTATTTTGGACATAGGAAACAAAAAGGCTGTTTTCAGACTTTTCAGTGTTTTTGTGCTGGGAGAGGTGAGAAGATGGTATTGCCGGGCAGTTGAAAGTCAGTATTACTCTCTGTGAGTGAATGATCTGTGACTTGTGATAGCTTCTATCGGTTAGTTTCCATAATATTTGAGCCCACCCCTTGAAAAAGCCAAAGTAAGCCTCCAACTGTAACACTGCTGCAACAGACAGCTGTATATTTGGGCAAGTGACTAACTTGTGACTATTCGCAGATGCCTTAGTCCCCTCAGTGACCCAAGCATACTTGGGACCTTTAATAAAATAAAATCAAGGGGTGGATGCCCATCTCCATAGGCATTCCACATTATCCTTAAATTTAAAAAACAATGCTTGTGGTTAAGGATTGAAATGAACAAGACCAGATGTTGGTTGCTGTCTCTCCTGATCTGTTTTATTAGTCTGTGGATTCCACACAGTTTGGGAAGGGGCTGTAATTGGGTATGGATAGGATAAAGGGTGGGGGACTTCTCCCACTGCCACATTATGCTGTACAATAATCCAGTTTTTCTTCCTTGATCAGCATTAGGGCCATTGAGGTAAAAAGAGGAAGGAAGAGGAGGAGTGAAGGGGGAAGCTGCACCTCTTGTTTGATAGAAATCATCATCTGGACTCAGCCCAGAAGCTCAGTTCCCTAAGCAGAACTCCCACATGGGCCCTGCCAGCCAGCCATCTGGCTCAGCTTATGAAGTAAAAGGTTGCTTACAACATGTAGTTCCCAGATCCAGAACACAATGGGAGCCTGTATTCTTTCTTTAAAGGAAAAAAAGCATTTCTTTGCTTTACTTGGCAGCCTCCTGTGTTAATTGCTATATATGTGCTTCATTAATTAGATCCTAATCACAGGAGTCTCCTTACTACTATATTATAATTAAGGAAGAGTGTTTCTCTGGGTTGAGAAGTGCAAAGTCAAGACAAATCAGCCAAATTATAGAGGGATGTGCACGGGGAAACACACCCTGCTCCCTCTGCATCTCGAACATTGCAACACTCAGTATGCAACAGAGAAGTCTGAGTGTGATGCCTTCCCTCCAAGATATTCCATCAGTCATAGGATATGTCGCCAAATATGGTGAGGGGAACAGTTGAACTCACCGCCTAACCCAATGGGAAAGAAGAAGAAGGCACTTTTCCAAAGAGACAGCCAGTCAGACGTAGCAGCCCAAGGCATGGCAAAAAATGTACTTACTCAGATGCTCTGCAAGACTTTGCAGGTTTACCTTCTTTCAAACTCACTCAATCAAAAGAGGAGCATTTATGGATGTCCACATGTTGAGGGGTTACAACTAGAGCGTGGGGAGCTACATTTACAAAGTAATTCACTCAAGATATATTTCCAAGGGCCAAAAAATTAGTTGTTCACTCATGTGCATTATTGCTGCATTATTTTTCCTCAAAAAAGTGAGCTCTTTACTTTATGTTGCCAACACCTGATGCAGCTATTAGTCCTAGCTGAAGAAGGACAGAGCCAACGGCTCCACCAGAGGTAGGCAGCACACAAGCTGACTGGCAAGAAATTTCACTTAGTGGGAGATGGGCAGACCCTGCTGCACCGGCTTATGCAATCACCTCCTTCTGAACCAAGCCTTTCAACATGTGGCTCCCAACAATGTACTGTGCATCCTCAATTTTATCTCTGCATAAAAACATCACACAAAGCTCAGGAAGAGGCAGTCTATAAATAGAATAATACATTCAGGGGATGGCCTCTAATTTGTAACTTATTAAGAACGCAGCCTGCCAAATGCAGCCATCCATGTCTGTGGTAAAGATTTCCCTCTTAAGAGGTTCTGGGGAAGTCAGTCAGTCATCTACACAGAGCTAAATGATTATCACAACAGAAACAGGAAAACGTGTGCAAGTAAGAGCAGCCAAGAAACTGAGTCCCAGTTTGCATCTTATCTTTGCCACAAATTACCTTAGTGCCCTTTGGCAAGTAGCCCTCTCTCAGCCTCCCTTCTGCAAATTAGGGGTAAGTGATCTTTGGCCTACCTTACAGTGTTGTTACAAGGTCTATGTGGAATACTGACTACTTTAAATTACTCTCTCTATTAACAAACTCAAGTGGCAAGTGCCAATAGAATTGGAGCCCAAACTGGACCACTGATAAACAAGAGGGAGGTCTGAACACGCTTCAGGGAATCCCAAAGTTTGCAGACCTACAAAACTTATTAGCCAAAATCCCGTTACTAGTCCCAACCAGGGTTGTCTCACTGAATTAACAGCCAGGAATTGTAAGTCAACACTTATGTAAATCCCATTGAGCTCAATGAATAAATCCTAGACAGGACTAGCAAATAGATTTAGTACACATCCACAAAGATGGGCCACTGCAGCTAATTTAGTGCTCCCCATGGGCTTGCACTTGGCATAAACTGCTTAATAACAAAGCCCACTGCCTTGATTTTTAATTCTTCCAGGTGAAATCCAATTGTGGAAAATTCCTAACATGGGACTAGGTGGATCACACAAAGCGGGGGCCTTTTTGACAACCAAAAGGTGGGATATAAATAATGTAATATGTAAAATCAAATCATGGAAAGGACTCTGCAGCTATTTGCTTGGAAACTTAGAATGTCAACTCGCTGTGAGCTGTGTCTCACTTTTCAGGCTCCATCACTCCATTTCCCCATCAGCATTGTTCCATCAGTGCTAAGAATACAGGCCTGCTCTTTCTGCAAATTGGAGGGCTTTGATGTATTTCATACTCCAATGATGATACTTGACCCATGCCTGTGTATTCATGCCTATTCTGAAGCCTGTGGAGTGTTAACAAGCCCTTTTACCTTTTCCACCATTAAGTCATGCAGAAGTGTCACAACACGAACATGTAATGTCTCCATTCCTTTTTCTGTGCAGAGATCTCTGAGTACCTGGAGGCCTCCCAGCTTAAGGAACTGCTGCTGAGCATAGGGAAAGTGGCGTAGCATTGATGATAAAGCAAAGAGAGCCTGAAAACCAAAAGAAAACCAAATGATCTATCTGGTCCATCAGTATTTTCCTGCACAGTATCTTTAGCCCATACCCAAACATTTCCCTCATATCTAACAAAACACATTTCTATATTCCCATTACAGTTTTGTTTGCAGGGATTCATGGAGGGAGAATCTGAAGAATCCAGCTTCTCTCCACTTGGGGCACAGCACCATATTTCAGGGGGATGGGATGATTTGGTGCATGACACACTATGGACGTTATCACATGGGGTCTAAAGCAGACAGAACCCCGTCCCATCCCCGTCCCATTGCGTTTTTTTTCCCGTGTGTTCACATGACGTCACAGAGAACCCCGTCCCATCCCCGTCCCATTGCGGTTCCTTTTCCCGTGTGTTCACACGACGTCACAGAGAACCCCATCCCATCCCCGTACCAATGCGGCATCATCCCCGTTCTTTTGAATGCCGGTTTCCTGGGGAATTATATTTGCGCGACCAGAATGATACCACAATGATGCTGCTTTCGTTCATTGCGGAATGATGCTAGTTGCGTCTGATAGCAATTTCCGTCTTGTGGGGTCTATACTGGTATAGTTCTGGATTGATTCCATACAGCTTTCTTGCCGCTTTGAGACCTGCGTGTGATAACGTCCTATGGTACAAGAGTTATATATAAATAGACTTATAGAACAGACAAAAATCTGGCTTGGATCCAGAGCTCCCATGAGCTGAACTACCCTCATAAGACATTTTTGCTGAAGGAAGGATATGGGGGGCAATTCTCACCCATCTCCCCACGGCTGTGGCTCTTGGAAAGCAGATCTTGAGGACAGAGACATCCTGTAGACAGCAGAGTGGGAAGTAGCACAGGAAGAAGTGGCTCAAATCACCTTCCTCTTCCTTAGCGGGAATCTCCACTGGATCTAAGGCCCTTTCTTCTGCAGAAGTGCCCTCCTGGCTTCTAATTTGGGCTTTTTGATATATTTTCATTGTGGGCACTTAGCTGTTTACAAGATGCATTACCAGCCTGTCTAATATGTGTTTCTCTCTGGTCAACAGTGTAGTGTTTGAAAGAAAAAAGCAATCACAAGGGGAAAGTGTGCCAGAGAGAGGCAGGCAGCAGACTTTATCTCTATCCATCCCTTGCTAGGATACACAATGGACATGCTGGAAACCAGGGTTTGAAAAGGTGATTCTCCCCACCACCCACCAGCCCTGCCATACAACTCAAAGAATCTCTGGGCTGGCATGCCTGATGGAGTTCAAAAAGTAATTTTTCCAAGCTGTGCGAGAAACACAAGTAGGATGCAGACCTTTTTAGAAATGCTTCCCACTATATCAGAGATCTCTCCATTCTCAGGGTGTCCTAACTCCCATGGAGAGGCGAGTCCTTCCATGTTTTCATTGTCTTCCTTGAAATAACTCAGGCATGAACATCTCTGAGTGAAAACTGCTATGGTATCAACTGAAATTTACAGGAACCTATTATCTCTGTGGCTCAGGGAAGAACTTGGAAAACTCATTCAATGGGACTTGATTCAGATGCAATTTCGGGATAGCACTTTCTGTGGAAATCACATATCGATGAAGGAGTGCAGGATTTTCCATTTTGGCTCCTGTGTCCATATTATAAAAGATGGCAACAATGCCCAGTGATTATGGTTCCATAAACCAGAACTATTGGTTTGTCTTCACATCAATCTGAATTGCAAAGAGACAACTTTCTGGACAGGTCTGAGCACACAACATTTCCCCCCTTTCCAGTATAGTTTGTTTCTCTATTACATCCTCTCCAATAGTATAAAGGATGAGCCTTCTTTTTTATCTACACTACAGCAAAGGCATGTGGTGATGTTTCAATTCCCATGGCATCACAAATGAAAAATAGATCTCTATCATGTCCTCACAGTACCAGAATACTGATATGTGCAAGTATCTTTCTTCTTCTTAAATGCTAATGCAAAGAGCATTCCAGCTAGTACTGACCTGTTCTCTCTTTTAGTCAGGGAAGGGCTAGAAAGAAATACTGCAGGGGGAACTTGACATCTGCCTAGTCTGCCAGTTTTTCACCAAAACTGCTTCCTGGTTTTTAAATGCACAACTCTGGCACTGATTAGAACTCCCCTTTATTTATTCTTATTCTTATTTCCATTTTTGCTTTGCTTGATTATTTGAAGGTCAGTGAAGACCAACAAAACTTACTCCATCCACTTAGTCATTGTCTTCTAACAGTCTCCTTTCCAACCCTCTTCCATGCTGTTAAATGCTGGACATTTCCCCTCTGAAAAAAATTCAACTCTCTCTTGCAAAAAACCAACAAACCAAATACCGTTCAGTTGTTGCCATGGCACCCATATGGCACCCATATATGTTCCCTGTGCTGCGTCAGAGGAGAGACTGAGGAATAGCATGCTCAGATCCCTTAAAACTTCAAGGGAACAATAATGTAAGCCAGCCCACACTGCATTTACCAAGGAGTTTCTGAACAACTCAAACCAATATGATGTGGTGGCTAGCCACTAGAGCATTCAACTGGGAGTAAGAAAATCCAGGCTTAAGCCCGCACTGAGCCATGAAACCTTCTAGCAGATTTTGGGCCAGTCACCCTCTCAACCTCACCTACATCCAAGGATGTTGTAAAAATAAAGTAGGGAGTACAAGAGCTGTGCATCAGGGTATAGCTACAGAGATGGCAATATGTGGGTACTGCCTTCCTCTAAATAAGAATTCTGCCATTCAATGGAAGTTTCCTTCAGTTTCAAAATTTCTAGCACTGCAGAAACTTAAAACTTCAGTTGAGCATTTAGAGAAGCATCCAAAGAAAAGCGATAGGCAAAGCAAGGGAATGTAAGGAGAGCAGGTATATATGAGTTTTAGGTGTGTTTCAGTGTCTCCTCAGACATTTGAGAACCAGAGGAAAAATTCATTGATGTGGCAGAATTCTTGTTTAGGAAGGGAATGCCCTCATTTTGCCACCTCCACCCCTGAAGCTATAGCCCAGCTACATCTGAGGCTCTGTACTCACTGGGGAAGAGGCAGTGGTTACACATGACAAAGGCAGGAGTGGGATGACCCTAGAGCTCTACGCTGGTGGTTCTTTTTTCATGTAGAAGAAGCATATCAGGACACACAGCATGCTTTCCTTGCCTTTCCCCATCACAACACTGCCATCCTTCTCCTCAGGTGGAGAGTTACTTCATGAAGACAGGAACCTTCCCGGTACATCCATGTGATCCAAAGCACCAGCCTTCCTGCAATCTGGATCATACAGAGCATCTCCACAAGTAACAGGAGGCTCTCCTCTTCACTAGGTCACTCTAGGAACACCTGCATAGGACTTAAGATAAGTCAACGCACAGGCTAACCCCCCCCCCCCCCAAGCACAGTTAAAATTACCCTGGCTAGTCAGAGCACAGCAAGAGCTGACCCTTTATGGTAGCCTTCCTCTAAAGCAAAGAGGGAACGCATGATGTTAGCAAGTCCTTATTCATAAGCCTGCCTACAGAGTTTCCCTGTGGGACTACAGAGTGTGTGCTACAACATGAGAAAGTAGCCAGCCGGACATGCAGTGTGAACACGCTCTAAGCAATTTGCAGGAAAAGCCCTCCAGGGTTATGTGCTGAAGTGTGATCAGCAAAAAGCAACAGGGAGGGGAGAGGAGGTCTGGTATACAATCCCTACTCCTTCCTTGTCAATTTTTGGACACTGCTAAGGATGTTAGGCAGAGATGGACCACTCCCCCCTACCAAATGAAAAAATATACGGCAAGAGCTTAGCTGTGGAAGATGGAAGGAGGCAAATTCTCCTGTCCACCATTCTTTCCTTTAGGACACAAGCAGAGCGCTTTGTAAGATTAATAGTACACTCCGTACAGCTTTCAGGGACATGCCATAAACATTTTTCTGCAAGCACAGCTTTATATAAGGGTCTGCACTGAGAAAGGGATTTTCCCTCAGGAAGCATTTTCCTCTTACATGAACATACCATCAGTCTTGCTTCTTTTTCTGAGGCACACACGCTCATCCAGAGAAGCTCCAGGGTTTTAAAACACAGCTAAAGGCGAATATATTCCAGGGCACCCTTATTAATACATTGACAGCACAGCCCTGATTACAGAGACACAGAGTGCATAATGAATAAAGACAAGGAGGAGGTAGGTTTACTTGATGATTGCAAAAGGATGCCATATTCAGAGCCTGGAAAAGTTAAGGGGGAAACCAGAATTCCCCAGACATGGGCTTCACTTGGGGATTCTGGGAGTTGTCATCCAAAAAGAGTAACTCATCCAAACTACAGCTGAATTAGAAAATTGCAATTGTAGTTTCTGGAGGAATTGTGGACATTTGTGATCAACAACATCTTTCCTCTTTCCTACTCTGACTGATAAGGGTAAATGGATCTCATGCCTCAGAGAGCAAATTGATTACCGAAGAGCCAGTGAAGAACCAAGCCTCCAGCTCTCAATCAGTCTGTCCTGAACATTTAGCTAGGGGCCTTTATCAAGGCTTTGTCCCCTGAAAAAAAAACACACAAAAAAAACCAACATCAAATATTGGTCACGGCTGGAGGCGGATTACTGAGCTGCATGAAGCAATTATCTCATTCCCTGAATGTCTACTCTGATGTTTGTTAGGCTCTGATATTCAGGCCTGCCAGTGGAATCAGTTTTCTTTTTGACAGTCCGTATTATGCTGGACAATGTGCCCTGCAGTCCTGTAAACTGTGCTATGCAAGCTTCATCTCCCTCTTTAGAAAGCTTCAGAACTATGATACCATCACAAAAGCCTAAACCCACCAAATGGCAATGCAACCCAGCAGAGGGACAGTTAACAAGAAATTGTCCCTCATCATTATTCCAGCTGTGCTCATCTTGAGCAGCAGAAGAGCAGCAACACATGGTGGCACCATAAGTCCTTTGTCCCTCCCTTCAAAGCCTTCAGTGTTCCTCCTGCAATCCAACCCCAAATCTCTCCACTTGTCTGCCTCAATACATCCAATTCCCATGACCTTTGCTCCTCCTGCTCGCTCCCCCACATGCCATCATTCAAATGGTTCTCTGCTCTTGAAAGAGGTCTTGTAGCACCTTTGAGATTAACTGAAAGAAAGAAGCTAGTAGAGCCTACTTGAGCATAGACTTGAGCCTATGCATCCCTTTGCATAATGATTTTCCAGACTAACACAGCTACGTCTTTGAATTCTGCTCTTGAAAGACTTTATCATTTCTCTCTCATTAGCCTGGAGTCATGGAAATTTTTCTCAGAACACCTGTGTAATGCCATCACTTACTTCTTCTACATCAAAATCTATGTTTTTCGCTGTACCTTTCTGACACCACCCATGGGTTCCCATGTCCCAATAGCAAGAAGCCTGAAACTAAGCCAAAACATTCACCATGGAACCCACTATATTGTGTTTCTCTGTTTACCCATACTTGCACTTCCCCATCCTCCCCTCTGTCATTTCCCCAATTCAGATCTAAAGAGAGTAAGCTCCTTAGTAGCAACCTGTCCTCCTGTCATCTGTAAAGCACCGGGCACACTGAGGGTGCTGCAAACAAAAGCAGCTTTAAGACCTTGCTGGCCATAGCCAAATAGAAAGCAACACATAGGCATAAGGCTGGGTCTCAGCAACTGCACACTGAGAGGACCTTTTGAAATCAATGAGCATTGAGCCACCCTGAAGTCCTATTGATGGCAATAGGCCTACTTTAAGCACACCTAAATGAGGACATAACCCAAAGGTGGGAATCATGCTGCTCTCCATATGTTGTTAAGACTGGAAGTCCCAGCAGCCCTAGCCAGCACAACCAATAATTACGAAAGCTGGGAACTGCAATCCATCCACCAAGATGCACAATTACTATCTCTGATGTAACCACTGATACAGTGTCATTGTTAATTATGTAAGCCATCACAGTCCTGTTCAAATTCCATCTGATTTCTGAACTCAGTAGGCAAAAATACATCACAGCCTCCTTAGCCTCAACACTTCCCACTCCCAATATCTATAACAGGGGTAGGCAACCTCTCCCCTTTAAGGGCCAAGGGACTTCAGCTCCCAGAAGCCTCAGTCATGTTGGCCAATAGTCCCATGTTGGCCAATAGTTCCTGGGATTCTGGGAGCTGAAGTCCCTCGGCCCTTAAAGGGGAAAGGTTGCCTACCCCTGATCTATAACATGGGGATAACACTAATCAACCTTATTGGATTGCCAAAGCATTGCTGAAATGGTTCATTCAGACATTTATAAGCTACATTCTCTACTGCTGAATGGCACTCAAAAGGACAGCCAATTTAAAATGAGAAACAATCCAGCACAAACATAATAGCATCAATAAAACCTTAACACAATAGCCAGATCAAATCTCAGCAACTAACTAGATCAAACAACAATTTAAAATTCAAGAAGCTGGAATACTATTGATATGCAGAGCTGGTCAACTACACGGAGCATTCCATGATGTGGGACCATCCCAGAGAAAGACCAGGTCTGCACCAGTATACAGGATGGGAGGAGATCTTGCTATTTAGGTCTTTCTAAGTCAATGTCAACACCTTGAATGGAGCCAGGGAGTACAGCAACAACCAGAGCAGAGGAACGTCAGATACTTTCTAGAGCTCACAATCTCAGGAGGTAAGCTATTTAAAGATCCTGACATAGGAGTGCTAGAATACCAGAGAACAAAGGGCCTTCCAGATGTTGTTGGACTGCAACTAACATCAACCCAAAGACAGCACTGCCAGTGTTGAGGGTCGTTCCTCCCCAAACCACTAACACTTGAAGTCAGCATCAGATAAAGTGCATTGTAGTGGTCAAAACAGGCGTGATGAAAGCACAGGTACTGGAGACCGCATCTCCCTCCAAGAGAAGTAACTGAAGATGGCCCATCAACCAGAGCTTGTAAAAGCTGCTCCTCACCACTGCTGCTCTATAGGACTCATCCTGCAGCACTGCAGGCTGGAATCTTATATCTCAGGAGGAAAGTAAGCCCATCTAGGACAAGTAAAGTCCTAGGCTGGTTCATCATCCTTTCTTCTTTCTTGATAGGACTGAAGCCTCAACTTGTTACTGCTTCCCTAACCTATCAAGGATGGTAGCCCACTCAATCCTTCTGACAGATCTAGAAAAATCATAAAAACTAGAGTTACAGAAAGCCCACAGCTCAGTGGCAAAGTTTGTGCTTGCATGCAGAAGGTCTCAGGTTCAATCTCCAACTGGGGATGGGAAAGACTCTTCTCTGAATCCACTGGAAAACTGCCACCAATCAGTACAGTACAGACAACACTGAGCTAAGGGGAACAGAGCTCTAACTTACCATATGGTAGTTTACTGTGTTGCCGTCTCATAAAGCATATCTCATGGGGATAGGGCAGAATTCTCAAAAACTACTCCTCTGAAGAGAGCCCACGTGGTGTAGTGGTCTGACTGTTGGACTAAGTCTCTGGGAGACCAGGGTTCAAATCCCTACTTAGCCATGGAAATCCACTAGATGATTGACCTCTCTCAGTCTCAGAAAGGCAAAAACAAATCTTGTTAAGAAAACCCCATGATAGTCTTTGGGCCACCATAAATAAGCTGGAAATGTCTTGAAGGCCCACCACCACTACAATAACAACAACCACCCCTCTGAAACCAATGTTTAAAAATAGAAGAATGTAATGGTTTATAAGAGGTCAATAACTTTTGGACATCTAGGTGTTTTGCAGTTCAAAGACCCAGAAGACCCAGCCACCATAGAAACACTCCCAATGCTAAGGAATGAGAGTGGTAGCCCAAAACATCTGCAGGGGCAAAGATACCCCACTACCAGTCAATAGTACCAAAAGTTACTGAGAAGTTCAGCAAGGTTATGTTCTCTTTGTCTAACCTTGTATGTTGATCAGAACAATTCAGTAACTTCAGTCTTCAGTCCTGAAGAACAATGAACACTTGAAATATGGTAGGTATTAATATTATACACGCACTGCAGCTGAAGCATACTGAAGGATAAATTCAATTAGCAGAATATAACGACTACAGATAATTGGAATGTACACTTGAAGTACTACAGTAAAACAGATGAATTAAGCATGTCAGAAAATAGAAATCCCTCTTTCTTTAAGCCCCAAGATAAACACACCAGGGACCAGTCATATCTTAATATGGAGCGTTCTGAACTTTGCTGATTGACACACAAACAGTATCACAATAGGGAGGACAGGCCTTCCTGAAAACCTTGGACATCTGGAAAATTGGACCTGAGATCAAAAAGCACATCCTTGGACTTTCAATCACTATGTAATACCATCAAATTTGATCGGAATTGATTAATTGTCTCTGTTTTGCTAGAAGAAATAGATACACTTCTATAAAATGCAAAGCAGGTCTTAAAAGATAGATGGGGGGAAAACTATATAATCTGTAACTTTGGGCTGAATTTATTCACTGCCACATGTCTATACAACAATAGAACATGAATTTTGTGAAGCTATTTGCACCTGAATGATATAATCTCTCCTTAAAACTTTACTCAGCAGATGCTACACTGAGGTGTTCAATCACCACTTCGAGATCATGTGTATCCCACTTTTGGTTTCAAGTACATCTTTTTCATACCAGAAACCTTAATTTTGGGAAACTACAGCATGGGTTACTGTAAATTGGCAGATTTGAAGGCACACAGGCACACACACACACACACACACAGAAAGAGAGAGAGAGAGAGCTCCCAGACTTCTCCAATCAGCTGTACTATTAGACACGCTACTGAGAGATTCTAGGAACTGTGATTGAGAAAGTAACTTCTCCCTATGGGATCTGAGATAATATTTATTATGCTCCAGTAAACCCAGTTTTGACAGTTACACATCAAGGGATGTAATAAAGTTCCTGTTTGGTTTGTTGTTAACTGCTGTCAAGTCGAATTTACTTATGGACACTCCATGAATGAGAGACCTCCAAGTCACTCAGTCATCAACAGCCCTGTTTAGGTCTTCTAGACTCAGGGTCATGGCTTTCTTGATTGAGTCTAGCCATCTGTAATGCAGTCGTCCTCTTTTCCTACTGCCTTCCACCCTGCCATGTATTATTGTCTTTTCTAGGGAGTTATGTCTTCTCACATTATGACCAAAGTACAATAATCTCAGTTTAATGTGAAGTCGTAGGCTCTGAAGATGCCAGCCATTTCTCTGAAGATGCCAGCCACAGATGCTGGCGAAACGTCAGAAAGAAACTCTTCTAGAACATGGGCACACAGCCCGAAAAACCCACAAAAAAAATATAATCTCAGTTTAGTCATCTTGGCTTCTAGGACCCACTTACAGTCAGCCCTCTGTATCCACAGATTTTTAGCCACTTATTTAAGCATCCATGTTTTGGAAATATTTTTATTTCTAAGCAAATAAGGTGATAAAAATGCAGCCTTGCCTGACCCCCTTGCCAGTTGGAAACCATTCTGTTTCTTTGTATTCTTTCCTATCAGTAGCTTCTTGTCCTGAATACTGGTTATGCATCAGGACAATCAAATATTGTGTGTTTTTGTTTGCCTGCCCTCCTCCCCCAGTGCAACACCTGGCCTCAGAAGGAACTTTCAAAAGGGGCTCCCCTCCTCTACCCGACCACTGGCTACACCGAGGAGGAGGCCGAGAAGAGGAGTGGCGGGTGTGTGTGTTTGTGTGCCTGCCCTCCTGCCCCAGTGCAACACCTGGCCTCAGAAGGAACTTTCAAAAGGGGCTCCCCTCCTCTGCCCAATCACCAGCTACAACGAGGAGGAGGCTGAGAAGAGGAGTGGCGGGGGTGTGTGTTTGTTTGCCTGCCCTCCTCCCCCAGTGCAACACCTGGCCTCAGAAGGAACCTTCAAAAGGGGCTCCCCTCCTCTGCCCGACCACCGGCTACACCGAGGAGGAGGCTGAGAAGAGGAGTGGAGGGTGTGTGTGTTTGTTTGCCTGCCCTCCTCCCCCAGTGCAACACCTGGCCTCAGAGGGAACCTTCCAAAGGGGCTCCCCTCCTCTACCCGACCACTGGCTACACTGAGGAGGAGGCTGAGAAGAGGAGTGGCGGGTGTGTGTGTTTGTTTGCCTGCCCTCCTCCCCCAGTGCAACACCTGGCCTCAGAAGGAACCTTCCAAAGGGGCTCCCCTCCTCTGCCCGACCACCAGCTACACCGAGGAGGAGGCTGAGAAGAGGAGTGGCGTGTGTGTGTGTTTGTTTGCCTGCCCTCCTGCCCCAGTGCAACACCTGGCCTCAGAAGGAACTTTCAAAAGGGGCTCCCCTCCTCTGCCCGATCACCAGCTACAACGAGGAGGAGGCTGAGAAGAGGAGTGGCGGGGGTGTGTGTTTGTTTGCCTGCCCTCCTCCCCCAGTGCAACACCTGGCCTCAGAAGGAACCTTCAAAAGGGGCTCCCCTCCTCTGCCCGACCACCGGCTACACCGAGGAGGAGGCTGAGAAGAGGAGTGGAGGGTGTGTGTGTTTGTTTGCCTGCCCTCCTCCCCCAGTGCAACACCTGGCCTCAGAGGGAACCTTCCAAAGGGGCTCCCCTCCTCTACCCGACCACTGGCTACACTGAGGAGGAGGCTGAGAAGAGGAGTGGCAGGGTGTGTGTTTGTTTGCCTGCCCTCCTCCCCCAGTGCAACACCTGGCCTCAGAAGGAACCTTCAAAAGGGGCTCCCCTCCTCTGCCCGATCACCAGCTACAACGAGGAGGAGGCTGAGAAGAGGAGTGGCGGGTGTGTGTCTTTGTTTGCCTGCCCTCCTCCCCCAGTGCAACACCTGGCCTCAGAAGGAACCTTCCAAAGGGGCTCCCCTCCTCTGCCCGACCACCAGCTACACCGAGTAGGAGGCTGAGAAGAGGAGTGGCGTGTGTGTGTGTTTGTTTGCCTGCCCTCCTGCCCCAGTGCAACACCTGGCCTCAGAAGGAACTTTCAAAAGGGGCTCCCCTCCTCTGCCCGATCACCAGCTACAACGAGGAGGAGGCTGAGAAGAGGAGTGGCGGGGGTGTGTGTTTGTTTGCCTGCCCTCCTCCCCCAGTGCAACACCTGGCCTCAGAAGGAACCTTCAAAAGGGGCTCCCCTCCTCTGCCCGACCACCGGCTACACCGAGGAGGAGGCTGAGAAGAGGAGTGGAGGGTGTGTGTGTTTGTTTGCCTGCCCTCCTCCCCCAGTGCAACACCTGGCCTCAGAGGGAACCTTCCAAAGGGGCTCCCCTCCTCTACCCGACCACTGGCTACACTGAGGAGGAGGCTGAGAAGAGGAGTGGCAGGGTGTGTGTTTGTTTGCCTGCCCTCCTCCCCCAGTGCAACACCTGGCCTCAGAAGGAACCTTCAAAAGGGGCTCCCCTCCTCTGCCCGATCACCAGCTACAACGAGGAGGAGGCTGAGAAGAGGAGTGGCGGGTGTGTGTCTTTGTTTGCCTGCCCTCCTCCCCCAGTGCAACACCTGGCCTCAGAAGGAACCTTCCAAAGGGGCTCCCCTCCTCTGCCCGACCACCAGCTACACCGAGGAGGAGGCTGAGAAGAGGAGTGGCGTGTGTGTGTGTTTGTTTGCCTGCCCTCCTCCCCCAGTGCAACACCTGGCCTCAGAAGGAACCTTCAAAAGGGGCTCCCCTCCTCTGCCCGATCACCAGCTACAACGAGGAGGAGGCTGAGAAGAGGAGTGGCGGGGGTGTGTGTTTGTTTGCCTGCCCTCCTCCCCCAGTGCAACACCTGACCTCAGAAGGAACCTTCAAAAGGGGCTCCCCTCCTCTGCCCGACCTCCGGCTACACCGAGGAGGAGGCTGAGAAGAGGAGTGGCGGGTGTATGTGTTTGTTTGCCTGCCCTCCTCCCTCAGTGCAACACCTGGCCTCAGAGGGAACCTTCAAAAGGCACCCCCAGCATTCCCCAGCCCAAACACTGGCTACACTAGTGCAGCGGCGATGGTGAGGGCAGGCGTGGCAAGAAAGCCAAGCCTAGGACATCTTCTCCCTCCTCACCACCACCGTGGAAGGGTGTGTGCCCTATCCAGCTTTGATTCCATCCCCTTTGTGGTGGCGGTGGAAGAGAACATCCCTGGAGGCTATTTAGCCCATCCCTCCACCCATTTACCATCTGCAGTGGTAGCGGTGGAAGAAGACCTCTTTGGAGGCTATTTAGCCCATCCCCCAGCCATTTACCATCTGTAGTGGTTGTGGTGGAAGAGGGTCCCTCCAGAAGCTATCTAGCCCACCCCTTCACCCAGAGCAGCTGCGGCAATGCAATCATGTAATCATGTTTTTTATATTGTATACTGTATATTTTATATTGTATATTTCTAATAATTGTCTTTACTTTGTTTGGTTTGATTTGTTTTTGGGGGGTGAGTGGGGGTGGGAATGAGGGATGGGATCTGATTTGATGTGACTTGTTTTGATATTTTGAATACTGTACGCCGCCCCGATTGCTTGGCAGAGGGGCGGGATATAAATAAAAATTATTATTATTATTATTATTATTATATTGTGGCACACCCATTTCTTTAACAGCAACCTATAGTTTTTCAAGAACTATACAATCACAGGCTTTGCTGTAATCTATAAAACATAGTCTGATTTTCTTTTGAAATTCTTTGGTGTGCTCTATTATATAATATGCAATATGATTCCTAGTGCCTCTTCCTTTCCTTTCTTGGACATCTAGCATTTCTTGCTCCATATATGGTGAAAGAATTTGTTGTAGAATTTTGAGCATGAGTTTGCTGTATGGAAAATTAATGTAATGGTCTTGTGGTTACTGCAATTGCTGGTGTCCCCTTTCCTGGAAATTGGAATGTATATTGAATGTTTCTAATCTGTGGGCCATTCTTTTGTTTTCCATATTTGTTGACTGATTTTAATTAGAACTAGAGTAGTTTCTGTCTCTGTAGCTTGAAGCAGCTCTGCTGGTATGCCATCTGTTCCTGGTGATGTATTTTCCCAAGTGTTCTGTTAATACAGTACATGTTTGGAAACTTGCCAAGAAAACCCTATGATGGGTACACTTTATGGTCACCACAAGTCAAAAGTGACTTAGAGACATATAACAATTATTATTTTAATGGAAAGAAAAAAGTACGTAGTTTGAAGAAAGGAGAATTTAGTTTGGAGAAGCAGTGGCCTGAGTATATGCACAGGGCCAAGACAACAAAAAGCTCTGCCCTCTGTGTTTAACTTTTGTCCTTGATCTAAGACAGTCCACTTTGCTTTTCTATGGCTGCAATCCAACATTCCCTCAGCATAGTATAAATATCCATATACAGGGATACATTGCATTGGCACTATGCAGTTCCCATGAAGAATAGCATTGCTGTGAAACATGTCAATAACTGGGTGCCACAATGTGCTGTGCATATGCAACACTGCTATATGCACAACTCTGCTTCTGCTGCAGTCAGCTGAGTATGTCTTTTGCACTATGGCGAATAATTCACCCTCCACACATATTGTGGTCACGCTATACCTGACACAGAGCTAGTCCCAAACATTTTTGCTGCCTGAAGCAAAGCACCCACCTTACTTCTCTTACAAATATAAAGTGAAGTTGCAGTTGAATTTTGCTTCAGTGCTTGTGATCGGTGGCTGCCTATGGCTCTAAAGTCCATTTCTGGACTTCATGGCTCCCTTTTCAGAGGGGCAGTGAATCTGCTCTGGGTTTAAGTCCAAACTTTAAAAGCCTAAGGTACCAAATCCACCCCCACACCCAAATTAGTCCAATGCCTTGGCTAGCTCCTTTAAAGTTCAAACCAAAACCCAGAGCAGATTCACTGCTCCTCTAACCTAGAAGCTACGAGATGTTGCTGCTGGAGATGAGATTCTTCCAACATACCTGAACACAGCAAACTGATGTGGGGGTGCAAGCCAAGCCACGAGACACACACAGCTCTACTTCCAACAGAAGGAAAAGGCAATGGTGGGGAAGGCCATGAAGAAGGACCCAGGTGCTGCCACTACTATTCCCTGGCATTTGTCATCTAAGTAGGGTTGCCATAATTCTCTACCACCAAACTGGGACAAAACGTAGGACAAAATTTAGGCCAACTTGAAGGCACACAACAACAAACATAATAAAATACATCTTTGAATTCTACTTCCTGAGATGTCTTTTATTATGTTTGTTGTTATGTGCCTTCAAGTTGTTTCCAAAGAGGAGGAGCAACATTTCAACCTTCTGTCCAAGAAGAATGTCAAAATCTCCTCCATTCTGAGCATGACTAAGAAGCATGGATTTATATTATTTTTTTAAAAAAAAATTATTGTTTTTGGTTTCTAGTTGACTATGTCCTCCATTTCTCTTTAATGTCCTACATTTTGTCCTAAATTTTGTCCTACGTTTGTATTGGAGCACCTCTAAGACTAAATGCAGCTGGGGAAGCAGGCTTTCGTCTAGGAAAGCTCATGCTGCCAACTGAAGGAGGAGAGGCCTCGCCGCAGCAGGCTCCCTCCCTGGTGCCCAGCTAGCTGGCTGAGGCCCTGCACAGCTCCACTGCCAGAGGAGAGGCCTCATTGTGGTGGGCTCCCTTCTTGGGGACCAGCCAGCCGGTTGAAACCCCATGCAGCTCCACCACCGCTGGAGGAGGGCAGCCGTGCCACATCGGCCTCCCTCCTCAGGGCCTTGTACAGCCAGCTGATGCCCCATGCGGCAGGCAGCGGTGGAGGTCTCACCCTGAAACACCCCCCCCAACCCCAGTGAGGCCTAGCAAGGCAGCTAGGCCTCACATTCTGCTACCGCCATGCTAAAAATGCGGCAGGAGGAGGCGGCAGCAAAGGAGGAGGAGGTGGGAGCTGAGACTGGCTCCAAACCCAGGCCGGGACATTCACAAAGGGTTTAAAACCATGAATGTCCCGGCAAAAAATGGGATATGGCAACCCTACATCTAAGGCAGCTTTCTCTGTGTGCGCAATGGAAGGGCCAGCCCCAACCTGTACTAAAGAAAGTCAAGGAGAACTGGCTACAAAACTAAATACATTATCTAGCATGAAAACGGCAAAGAAAGAAATGTGGTCCTTCTTAATTCAGGGAGACTCTAATCCAGTGCCTTCATCCAATTACTGGGTTCACATCCATAAACCTGATACTGCTTTAAAACTATTGAGGCCCTTACGCACTGTCTGTCTACAAAAATCTACTTAAGAATTCCAAATGCAGTTATACAAAGAGTTCTGCTCAAATGGACACTGCTACCCTCTTACCTTTTTCTTCACAGCTAGAGACTGATCTGTAGCCAAAATAACCAGCAGTTTCTGTAAAGTGCCTCCCTCAATTGCTGCAACTTGTACTCTGGGATTACTGCAAAAAGAGGAAAGTGAAATGCATTTGAGTCAAAAGTATTTTGGTGATCTTTAAACTTTACTGCAATCTGGCTTCTGCAAGAGACATTTGTGGGGCAAGCAATTTGGAACAATATATTGCAAGGTTTTTAATGAACATGAAGCCCTTGAGCAAGACAGTATTGATTTTTAAAAAGGCATCCGCTACTATTTTGCCTCAGATGTCGCCATCTGGTGGGGAGAAACCTGGCAATGTAAGACTAGCAGCTCATTTTTTAGGATATGTGGCTATATTTTGGAGGAAGGTAAGGGCAAACCATCTCTGAGTATTCCTGGCCTAAGAAAATGATGACATTCATGGGGATGCCATAAGTGAACAGACAACTTGAAGGCACATACACAGTTGCGTGTTTTCCAATGAGAGTACACAGTTAATGAGTCATAAGTAATGAGCTACTTGTAATCAATTCATTTTCTAACAACTGAGAAATAGATACTGTATGTTCAAATTCTAATTTAAGGAGGGCAGGGGTATACATACAACACAGCACAAAAGCCAGAATCATACATGCCATCGTATTCCCTATTACCATGTATGGATGTGAGAGATGGACAGTCGAGAAAGAAGACAGGAGGAAAATCAACTCATTTGAGATAATGTGGTACTGGAGAAGAGTGCGAAGGATCCCATAGACAGCCAAAAGGACAAACAAATGGGTCCTAGAGCAGAACAAGCCAGAGATAACCCTAGAAGCCAAGATGACAAGACCCCCAACTAAATTTTCCTTCAGTCTCCAAATTTCTAGCATTGCAGTAACTTAAAATTTCAGCTGAACTTTTAGAAGTATGGTCCTGGCAACCAAAGGGGCAGCAAAGCTACCAAGGGAATGGGAACAAAGCAAATACATTCGTCCCTCCCAATTTGCGGGGGATCAGTTCCAGATCCCCCCTCCCTGCACAAATCAGAAATATGACAAATAGTAAAGTCCCATAGGACATAATGGCCACATGTTCCTGCACACATCTCTGCACATGCGTGCCATTTTGTCCTTCGGCACCTGCCATTGGCGAAAGACCGAGGGACGCGAACAGCAAGTCCACAAACGTTGAGGGACAAGTGTGTAAGAGTTCTAGATGTGAACAGTTTTAAATGTCCCACTCTGCTATGCTAGAAATTTGGGGATTGAAGGAGAAATTCATTTGGGGGCCCTGAATTCTTATTTGGGAGACGATGCCCTCACACACACACACACATAGCTGCACCCCTGTCCCCATGGAGAGACAACTGTGTATCTTTTGGCAATGTAACTGTTAACTTACAAGACTCTTTAGTGACAAGAATCTTTATACTCTTTAGTTACAAAGTGTAGCCTTGCTCAATAGCGGAAGAGGAAAACCAAATGGCTCACATGCTGATTCACACTGTGTTTCATGCTCTCTCTTGGGTTATTGAATCAATTCCCATGATTCCCTAGCACTAACCCTAACCCTTAAAGTGGACTCAATTTACACTATTTCTAGCAGTCTGCAAAGGCCCTAAGATGGTCACTTTTGGAGTCTTGAAATGATAACTCAAGTAATTAGTTAAAGAAAATATGTTGCAAACATATTTTCCATAAAAAGGCTCCAAATGCTAAAAATCATTGAAAAATATGCAAAATCTCTCATAATCTTGCCAGTAAGAGAGAACTTGTGAAATCATTTAGTCTTCTTGCATGTGGGAATGTAATTAACGAAGATTTAAATTCCTAATGAGTTTAAAAAGAGCCAGTGTGGAGTAGTGGTTTGAGCATTGAACTAAGGGCCTTTGCAGACTGCTAGAAATAGTGCAACTTGAGTCCACTTTAACTGCCCTGGCTCAGTGCTAGGGAATCATGGGAATTGTAGTTTTTTCTGAGACATTGAGCCTTCTCTGTCAGAGAGCTCTGGTGCCACAATAAACTACAGTTCCTATGATTCTCGAGCACTGAGTCAGGGCAGTTAAAGTGGACTCAATTTGCACTATTTCTGGCAGTCTGTAAAGGCCCTAGGACTCTGGAGACCAGGGTTCAAATCCTGGCTCAACTGTGGAAGCCCACTGGCTGGCCTTGGGCAAGTCACACTCTCTCAGCCTCAGTGAATGGCAATGGCAATGGCAATGGCAAAATCCCTGTGAGGAAACTTGCCAAGAAAACCCCATAATGGGGTTGCCTTAGGGTCGGAAATGACCTGAAGGCACACAACAACAATGAACTGAAACAAAATTTGGCATACAACTTATTTTACTGCATCAGAAACTTCCCATAGACTAGTGTGGAATGAAAAGAAAATACAGTGAAGACTTGAAAAGACTAAAATTTTCCTCAAAATTCAATGTGACAGGAAAATTTCAGAGTAACAAGAAGGAAACCAAAAGAGGAGGGGGATCATTTTTTGCTCTTTATTCGCGTCCATCTTATAGGGGAGCATGGACTGCAGGCTAGAAAGCACTGTTGTAAAGAGAGAAGTGATGTGCTTTGGAGACTTTGTAGGGAGACAAGAATCAAAGAGCAAACCAAGGATTTGTAAATGTTTGACAAGGTGGGTGTTGACATAGTCAATGGGTGAGGAGTATGAGCAGAAAGAGCCTCCCTCTTTTGAGAAACTTTTCTTAAATCCTTTCTCTAATCTTCTAATATGAGCAGAGACAGAAGGATGACACTTTGGACCTCATTCAGTATGAAATAAAAATTAATGCAACTTTCAGCTTGCAGTGAGGTGTAGCAGAAATTCCCAATTTTCCTCAAAGAGAAAAGCTGTTGTGAAAAACAACAATGGGGAGAAAGCAAGACTTTGAATGTAGCTGGCAGTGCCAACTACCATATGAGCTTAATATTGCAGTGGAATAAACATTTCAGGGCCGACTGTAAGTGACAGATGGATGCTTGGCGGTGGGGAGCGGTGATGGTGGGGAAATACTGGATAATCAGCAATGCAATAGCAAGGGAAGTGTGACTAATGTTAAACTGAACTAATGGCAGTGAGGTGTAGGACATAAAGGGCACATGAAGCTTTCTGATCGTACCTCTGAAGTGTTGCATTGGCGTTTATTAATGGGACCCCCTTCCTTCACTAGAAGTGGTACTTTAACAAGGGGCTCTTTCTCCAGTGCTATTTCCTTTGAATTTCATTTATACAGATTAATGGAATAATCTGCTCACTTTACACCACATCTGTTCCTTAATTATTATTTTTTAAAGAATCCCAGCTCATTTTCTGCTTCTCCCTGGCTCTTCTCTTTCTATTTAACATGATGATTTATTCAAACACTTATTATCCATGTCTGTTCAGAATCTTATTCTAGGATCAGCCTTTCAGCTTAAAGAGAATAGAATTTCCCTCTGAAAAAGTTAAGACATAACAATTCAGAAGCATTCCTCCTCTTCCCCCCCCCCCCCCCCCGCACAGCAAGGATTGTAAATGGGCCAAATTCTCTTTAGTTGATCTCGCAAACTTTAGTTACAAGTTTAAATTTACATCCCACTTGCCTTTCCTGGAACTAAAGATGGTGCTCTCAGGATGCCCAAGAACTCTCCCATCCAAGCGCTGACTCATTTATGGAACATTTGCCAGTAACATTTTGTTGTTATCTGCACAATAATCCCCTTAACAGACATAACAGGAAAGAAAGTATAATTTTGTTCTTCTAGAATAGTAATACAGGCAGAAATGTCTCGCACTGTCCAGGCTCAACTGATGGCATGGATTATATTGTCAAGCTCACAAAGAAGCATTTATCCAATACAGTAAGTGGTAGAAGCAGAGCTTGGAGAGGTTATTTTCTTGGACTGCAACTCCTAGAATCATTCAGATGAATAATCCATATTTTTCATAACCTATATAAAAACTCTGAACAGTTTAGAGGGTTACAATTCTGAGTAAATACAATAGTCTTCACCTGGAGTCTTCCTGAGGAGGGGCATTTCATAGGCATGGTGCCATCACTGAAAAGTCTCTCTGGCTGCTGTCACCCAATTTACCTCAGATGTCAGCAGTATTTAGTGGAGAATTGCAGATGAAGATCTTAGTGACAGGGCAGTTTTGTACTGAACTCAGTATAGGAAATACCAGAAAATACAGTCTGCTTTCTGTTTGGGGGTAGCACTTTGAACCTAGAAATGGACTTGGGGAGCCAAGTGCCTCTGTTTCAAAAGAGGTTTGTTATGGCCTCCCAAGCTGGTCCCTCACTAGTAATCTAACAGTCCTATTTTGAAATAGTTGTACTTTCTGGACCCTCTTCAAAGGCAGTCCCATGGAGAGGATATAATAATAATCCAACTTGAAAATCATCAGAGTATCGATAACCACAACCAGAGTATCACTGTCCGACAGAAGGTCACAGACAATGTATTCTTCAGCCGTAGCTGACAAACAACACTCTACATCGCTGTCACTCCAGTGACAGAAGACGATCTTTTAATAGCCCAGATCACACTGTATCTTTTTAGAACTGTGCAACCACTCCAGAACTGGTTGAACACCACCATCCCAAACAGAGAAACCCTTTGTCAACAGCACCCTAAAATGTGATGGGAATAAGTTTTAATTTACTAGTCCTCAGCTAGTCCAATAGTGCTCCTAGAATTTGGTTCAGTACTAGTACTGGCACTGGAGGCCCTTGAATGAATGATAGAAGAAATCTCTACTGTGCATTAAACTGGAAAACACACATGGCGTACCATAAATAATACCTTCTCTGCCAGCCCACCAATGGAAACCAGTAGACTCATTTCAGCCTCTTGGACTGGGGAGGCTCTCACCAGAATCAGTTATGACCACTATCTGCTTCTACAGTTTCCCCTTCACTCCACCCTGAAGCACATCCAACACTTTACTTCACAGCAACAACCAGAAACTAAAGCAGAGGCATTTCACCGAGGATGGTCTGGGGATGGACTTCACATGGCCTGTGAAATGGACACAAAAATATGGTTACTCCCCTGGATTTCTGTTACTTTGACAATGGTGCTGTAAGTTCAATGGTTCTAGGAAGAGGGGAATCAGTGTTCATCAGATTCTCAAAGACATCTAGGGCCTCTAAAAGGTGAAAAACCACTGAACTAAGGCTTGTATTTGACCACTCCACCATATTTCAGTGTCTAACGGGGATGATTATCCCTCTTCCCAAGAACCCTCTGGCTCCAATCTTTGGTGGTTGCCTCTGCATTAATTTCTCCTTAAAGATTAATCCCAGTCTTAAAAACAAATAAAATATTAGTCAGCCTGCAAATCACTTTATGAATGGACTAGCAATTATTGCAATTTGATCAAACCCTTTTAAAAAATATACAGGCCCCATGGAGCCAAGCTGGGAGGGCAGCTTCGCTCAGCATGGATCCTCCCTTTCTCCCTCCCTGTCTCCTCCCAAGCAAGGTGTGCACACACTTATTTGCAAAGTAGCTGCTATTGTTCTCTGCAAAATATGACGCTTTCCAGTGATGAAGGCCTGCCCTCAGCAACTGTTGCCATGGTTTTTCCCCTTTGGTGGCTTTCTGAAGAGGAGGTTGTGAATACAGGATTGTTTCTAGCAGCTGTTATTTATGTGGCAGGAGTTATGAATAATGGCCAAGAAAGGCAGCAGCCCCCGCTTTTTCTTTCTTTTTCTTTTTCTCTTTTGTTTGATCCTATCACCTTCTGGTCTCTGCTAAATTAAAGCGCATAGTGGAAAGCCCCAGTAAATAGGCCCAGAAGAGTAAACGTTTCCTAAAGGGAACAAAAACATTTCTTGAAAGTGAATACCTATGAGAAGTAATGCTTTATCGGGAAACAGACTTGTCAGACAATCAGTCACAGAAGGTCACAATAGGGAAGGAACACTAAAACGGATGAAAACCATGACCGGGTGCAGTTAAGTTAGTTTCAGATCACAGCTAACAATTGTCATTCCCCTCCCACAATATATCTGCTGGAGAAAAGCCCCAAGGCCAAGGCCAGGAAGAGAACTACCGAGGCCTGATTATGTTTTGGTCCCAAGTGGGATGAAGAAGGGGAAACCCTATTAGAATGCTATACAGTGGGCCCTTGGTATCCACTGGGGTTTGTTTCCAGGACTCCCTGTGGATACCAACATCCGTGGATGCTCAAGTCCCATTGAACAGAGTGGCACACTGTTTGTGTATGGGTGTCTGCTGATGTATGGCAACCTGTTAGGAAACAAGCCTAATTTGGGGGGAATTTATAATTAGCTCAAATATGTGAGTGAAGTGCCCAACTTCGCTTCAGAGATCTTATCCAAATGTATACCACAGATATAAGAATTTCGGCAGGGAATGACGCTGAGAGGAACCAAACTCCAATTTAAAGTCTGAAATATTTATCAACACAATAAGCAAACACCCAAATACGGCACACACACACACACACACGCTAGAAGAATAAGCGGGAAAGAGCGAGAGTGGGAAAGGCAGAGAGAGATAACCAGGATAGCGAGGACTTCTCAGGACTTCTGGCAGCGAATGTGGATGGGTTCAGTGGAAGGGGCACGACCGGCAAGAGAGGGGGTCGCGGGAACTATCTCAGAGCACAGACCGATAGAGATTCAGCATGCACTTCCAAGGTAGCACATGGTCTGCTAAAATCCAGGGGTTTTTATAGGGAATTTCTGCCTTCTGGCCATGAGTCAAAAAATAGGAGGACAAAGGCTTGATGCAGGGGTAGGCAAGCTAAGGCCCGGATGTGGCCCCCCGAGGCCTTTGGACTGGCCCCAGGCTGGTCCTGCCGCCGCAGCCCCCTGCCGCCGCCGCCCACCATGATGATATTGATTATTATTATTATTACTTGTTCTTGAGGTTTTCTTGGCAAAATCTCCACAGGGGTTTTGCCATGGCTTTTCTGGGGCTGAGAGAGTGTGCATGCATATATTTTTTAAATTTATTTATTTATTTATTTATTTATTTTTGGTGCTTCGGCCCCCCAATTTCTGAGGGACAGCAACCTGGCCCCCGGCTCAAAAAGGTTGCCTACCCCTGGCTTGATGGGTTTACTATTGTTTACCTGAGTCTGGGCATAGTCTAAACAATGCATTTGGTTTCAAAACTATCAAGGAAAAGAAGCTAGAGAAAAGGGGTGCAATCAAATCTGATCACTGTCCCATTAAGTGTGAGACTAAGACAAACAAACTCCATTGTGTATCTTTTCCAGTAGAATGGGATATTCCCAAGGGCAACTCCCAAACCTGCCTGTCCAGGAAATCTTTAGTGGTCTTGAGCAACTTCAGCATTGCCTACCTGACCTTACATTTAGGGGATTATGGCTGCCATCTCCCAAGGGTCAGGCTGGGGTCATAGGGAACTCCACATGGCTAAAATATACAAGAAAAATGGAGGACATCCACTAACAAACCCCATGAATTTCACACAGTTTTCTGAGGCAAGGAATACCCAGAAGTGGTTGCATTATTTCCTTCCTCTCAAATAGAGCCCACAGCAACTGGTATTTTTGGTGGTTTCCCATTCAAGTACTAACCAGGGCAGAACTAGCTTAGCTTTCAAGATCAGACAGGATTTGGTGCCTTTAGAGTGTTTAGGTCAACCCAAACTCCAAAATACACTCAGATATTTTCATTAGGCCAACCAGAAGGCACAAAAACATTACGCTAACTTTCAAAGCTCAATGGCTTCTTCATTAGGTGAAGATGATACACAGCTCATGCAGGGGAAGACAATGACATTACTGTAGCCATAGGCTACGTAGCCATAGGATGGGTAGGAATGGCAGTCCAACAATACCTGGAAGGCTGTGTTACCCACCTATGACTGATATATTGATGACGATGTTTTGCCTGATTCTGTGCCTTTTGTATAGTGGTTTATTACATGTGGCCTTCACGTGATGTTCACCTGCAACTTCCATTAACCCTTACTACTGGCTAGGCTGGCTAGGACTGACAGGAGTTACAGTGCATCCACTTCTACAGGGCCACACATTTTCCATCCTCGTTCCTAAGGGTTTTGAATGGAGATTAGAATATGCTTTGATTTACTGCTGTATTCACAAAGACATTCTTACTCAGTGATTTGTTTCTGAAAGACCTGGAATCCTTGCAGCAGGACAATATTCTAAAATCTAATTATCATCTAATCCCCCCAGTGTTCACTCCAAGGTCTTGGTTCTGTGTTGCAAAGGTCAGCACCCTGAAAACAACTGCCCGAACATTTGGATGGGATCAGTTCATTTGCTGCTTCAAAGGCCTTTCAGCAGCTGGACAGCTGCTTTGCTAGTTCCAGGGAAGACACAGTCTTGTGCAGTTGCCTAGCAACTACAGGACACCTTTAATCATTTTTAAGTTGATCACTTCTGATAACAGGAGCACCAGGCACAGCTGACCACACAGAATGGTGCCAAAAATCTGTAACACCCTGTCTAATCGGGCAGTCAGATGCTGTCTGTTTCTAATGGCCATTTTTCCCTTCCTGTCAAATGCAAAGAAGTCTCCCCACACACAAACACACACACTCACCTTGACAGTGCTGCTCCAAGTACAAAGGATACATATTCCTTCATTAGTGGTTCAGTGCTGTTTAGCCCATTTATCAGAAGTTGTAAGCCACCAAGAGAAAGCAAATCTTTTGCATTGTCTACCTGGAAAAGATTCAGTTTCACATTTGCATAAGAACATATGGCATTGTGAATGTTCTCTTTTTTTGTATTCATGTTCCACATTCTCTATGAGATTAATTTTAAAAGGTTTAAAAACTAAAACAAAATATTTTGGTTAAAGTCATAAAATGCTACCTCCCTTATGCACCAAATTTCATGCTTGAAGAAATAACATTGTCAGTTGACTCCATACCGTTTCTCATCCAAACAGAAAGCTCTCTTCCATTTGCAGAAGGAACTGAGCAAACTCTATGGCAGAGTTCACTTGCTCACTTGGAGGCCTAACCTGGATGGGAGCATGAGAGTGCACACATTAGCCCTGCACCCAAAGGTCACTGTATGCTGAATGTAACAACATATTCAAGTTGATTATGATTACAGAGCTCCCATGATCAGGAGCCCAGACATATCAAGGTTTCTGATCATGGGAGCTTTATAACCATGTTTAATCAGATAGCCCTATCTTTGTACACTGTGCCTGAAGATCTGGAAAGCTGTTGGCTATGGGATGATATTCAGGGACAAGATTTATGTGTGCACCCACATCCCAGCCTCAATTTATCCCTACACATGAGCAGATGAAAGCCTGCATGAGTATCTAGTGGAGCTGCAGCAATGATGGGGAGAGATTATTTTCACCAGTTCTTCCTTCCCCTCTCCAAAGCAATGCCACCTCCCCACACAGAAAATCACTGCCCCCTCCACACACAGAAACACTTTGAACCCTGGATCTGGCCCTAAGGATGCAATCAAATACAGAAAAAATTGCTCAAAGTTCAAACTGTGAGATTAGCATATGAAAGTCTTCCCCAGACATTATATCTACTAAAAGAAGAAGCATTATCAAGCAAAATGAACACTCTTCTTTGTTTAGGAGACTGTTATTAGGAACATTATCCCTACACAATATTTTAAATTTTAATTCAACTGACAGGGTTAGAGGGTTAGAAATACTTGGGGACTAACAATAAGCATTTGTATTATTGACAAGAAACTCATCAGATAGAACAAATGAGGTGGAAAGAGCCAACAGTCTGACGTGTTAACAAAGAACGTGAATTTTAACCTTGATGAACTAGGGGAGGCCTGATTACTAAGAAAAATGCTGCAATGGTAGTTCTGTTCAAAGGAAAGGCAAAGCCTTACACAGTACGATGCACGATGTTGAAATTGTAGCACTCGCATTCAGGTTCAGGAAGATTATTAATTCCAGCTATAAGAGGTACAAACGAATTCAGGTAAAGTGATAGCAGAAGGGAATAATTTGTTGTGAGCACAGAACCTGGTCAGCTTAGTATTGAAAACAAGTCAAAAAGCTGATCTAGTAAATATATTCTACAAATATATTAGGGGTGGGAATAAAGAACAGCAAGACCAAGCTAGTCAGATTTAAAACAATCAGAGGTACAAAAGTCAGTATACTTTGACCAAGTAATCCAGTTGATTTAGCTCTACATACATATCAAACTTTGTGGGGTGATCTTACTGTTTAATCAACTAGTACTTCCTTTAGGGTATGAAACATTACATGATTACTTATTATACTATGATCATTCTTTATTGGAGTCAATAGCCTATCATCATTTTATGTGGTTCTTTATGATTGTACATGTATGAGAAATTTTTGGTTATTAAACTATTTTAATCAAAATATTTCAAAAAGAATCAGTAGCTACGAATTCACAGAATCACAGAATCATAGAGTTGGAAGAAACCCCAAGGGCCATCCAGTCCAACCCCCCTGCCATGCAGGAAATCAAAATCAAAGCATCCCCGACAGATGGCCATCCAGCCTCTGTTTAAAGACCTCCAAGGAGACTCCACCACTCTTCAAGGGAGTGTGTTCCACTGTTGAACAGCTCTGTTCCTCCTAATGTTGAGGTGGAATCTCTTTTCCTGCAACTTGCATCCATTGTTCTGTGTTCTAGCTTAAAAATGAGAAAGGTCTTAAACTAAGGATGTGTGGAAAGGATGTTTTATCAGCCTTATTAAATCTCTTTTAGCTTCCCTTGAAATTTCTCTGGTGTTCTGCTTAAGGAATTTCCAAAATTTGTATTCACAGAAATTCTGAAGGCAACACTATAAGGCTTACTGGTTTCATTATAGGTTTTGTTTAGCTAAATGTGCTAAGATTTTTAATCCTAGATCATCCGACATTCTCTTCAGGAACAGATGAGTGAACAAAAAAAAAATCTATCACTCAGTTTATAAAGTGATATTTGTCAAAGCTTAAAAGCTATAGCTGATGACTAAAAAGCCTCTCCTTTTGTCATAGGTAAGCAGAAGAGAGCCCCGGTTGTCCAGTGACAAAGAACATAGCACATGCTTAGGAGGTGTTTTCTTTCTGCCTCAGGCCATGAGGCCTGACATTCAAAACACCCTCATCAGGTTCCAAGGAAGACCTGATGAACATTTGCTATAAGCCTTAAAAGACTGCTTGAATTTGTGTTTGGAAGGACCTAGAAAAAAGGCAGATTCCAAATGTTTACAAGTCATTTGCCCAATTTCACATCTGAATTCCCAAAGCATACATCTGTACAGGTAAAATGTCCTGTGAACAGAAACAGAGTAGCCCAATTCCACAACATCTGCTACTGCAAGAAATCTATTTTTATGCTTCCAGCATTCCCTGGGTATCACACAAGCAGCTGCTAATGCTTTTTAGAATTTTCTTACCTGATGAACATAATATTCAAGATCATAAAGTGCTCTTATTTTCTCCTCCAGGGTTGAAGCAGAACTGTTGAATGTGTTGATTAATTTCAACATAATTTCAGAATCTGTTTCTAGCTGCAGATTGAGTTCCCTGAACTCTTCCTTAAGCTTTTCAATGGGACGGAACCGTTGCCTGACATCTTGTTGATGAGCCTGGAGAAAGATGGGGAAAACAAACCAAAATAGCACACGCCAAAGATAAACATTGCCATGATTAATTATTTTGTTTCCTCAAAACCTGTCAAAACACTAGGTGGCTTTAGGTGTATACAAATAACCCCTCTTAACACAAGGGAAAACAAGCAATTATATATAATCTTATGTGTACCAATTAGGCAGATAGGTATTTCATCTGACAAAAAAATATATGCAAAATGGAGCACAATTGGAGCTTATGGAGTTGTTTTTTTTTTAAAAAAAAACACTTTAAAGTATATGGGGGAAGGAACTGCATTCAGTTCTGGGTGCCTCATTTTATGAAGGAGATAGACACACTGAAGCCCTGTTCAGAGAAGGGCATCAAGGAAGATAAGATGTATGAAGAATAAAACATCTGAGAAAAGGCTGAGAGAGTTGGGTACATTCAGTCTGATGAAGTGAAGACAGGGGTGACAGATCACATTCTTTAAATAACTGAAGGGCTGTCACAGAGAGGAGGTTGCTGGCTTGTTTTCTGATTCCAGAGGGCAGGACCAGGTCTAACAGTCTTAAGTTGTAGGAGGGATATTTGAAATTAGAAGGAACTTCTTGACAGTAAATGTGTCCAGTGGCAAAGAAATGGAACCAGTTGCCTAGAGAGGTTGTGGAGTCTCTTTTTCTGGACATCTTCAAAAAGAAGCTGGACAGCTACCTGCTGGGAATGCTTTAGCTGGAGGTCTTGCATTGAGCAGGGAGTTGAACTTGATGGCCTATGAGGTCCCTTCCAACTCTATGATTCTAGGAACACATTGTACTGGAAAGGCATTAATTTATCCCAACATTCCCATCATCTTTCACTCCTCTTCATCAAAGTTACAATTTTCCCCACTGAGGACTATGGCTTGTGTGTGTGTGTGGGGGGGGGGGGGAATTATACACACACATCTCCCAATGCCATTCATCCTAATTCAGTTCATATCAGTCCTGCACTCACTTTGCTTTTAAGACTTTTTTTTTTAAAAAATCACACATCTCCCACATCATGCCTGTTTTAGCCATAGGTGGGAATTCATATATTATATCTCACCTCTTACTTCTGCATTCAAAGCCTTTCATGTGGTGGTACAATCAGAGAAGGAGGGATGTTACATCCTACTGTCATCCAAATTCAGTAAACTGGTACTTCTAGCTTCAAAGCACAGAAGTGGAGCTACAGTGCTGTGTAAGTCCTTGCCTCATTTCTTACAGTGCTCCTGGGAAATGGCCCACTGAAGCACTTACATTACGCAAGAGGTAGAATATAACACATGATCAGTTTTTAAAACAAATAATAGCATCAAGAAAGATGAAATTACTTTCCCAAGTTAAAAGTCAAGCAGCTGCCAGAATGTAATTAAAAAAGAGGCACCTTGATTTACAAGCACCAAGAACTGCTCATCGTTATTTACCAATAATGTTTTCTTAAAAGATTCTGTATTAGCTCTACAAGGTGGTTAGCAATTAAAACTGCTTAACAGATTAGGTTATCAAAGGGACATCAAAGCGGAAAATTAGATGTTGTAATCTTTTTTAGATACCGGAAATTAAACCTGACAAGTTACCTGCCCCTCCAAAATCAGTAGGGACTTTGACTCAGAATCTGTACATACAGAAGGGGAGAAAGACTATTCCAAATCAGTGTTCAATGGAACATTTCAGTTTCTGACTTCACCATCTTTTTCCTAACCAATCAATAAATAATTGAGCTCTAAATGAGTAGATGGGTAAAGGGGAAGGCACTGCATTCCAATCAGCTTTGGAAATTCTCTGAAGTTTCTGTTACAGTAGACCCTTCCCACCTGTAGGGCTTCAGTTCTAGGGGAAAAACGTGGACACTCAAGCCCCATATTATTCAATGGGCGGCAATATGCACAAGGTCCTGTCAGCAGCACCACTGAATAATATGGGCATGGCGAGCCACAGATATACCAATCTGCTGATAGCTAGCCTGCCAATACAGCGGGCCCATTGTATTTTTTTCAAACAATGTGGTCAAGGGGCCCCACTGTAAAAATACAAGCATATCTATCATCTTAAAGCAGTTCTCAATATCCCAAATAAGTCCTATAGTATTGTAAAATGATTAAATGATTTCCAAAAGAATCCCTTTTTAATTGACAGTCATGGATTGAACTGAAAATGCCTTGTAAAGATAGCTGGGAGGGGCGGGGGGAACATGAGACACATCACTTCCTACTAACTTGCCATGGAAGTATCCTATCACTTAGGAATAGTGTTCAAGTAGATAAGGATTAATTACTAGAAGAATCATGATAATTCAAAGAGAAAAGTGTGTCAACCATAATATTTTCCAAGAACATTCCTTTTAATGACCTTGAATGGTTTACAGACTAGGGGGCAAAACAGACGGGCAAAATAAGCAGGTTTCAGTCCGGCTTCCAGGTGGGGCATTTAGATGACGCACACTTTAAAGCCACTGGAAAGCACCCTCTAGCCATCTTATGGGGAGAAAACCTGCTTCAAAAAGAAGCTGCTTTTTTCTGCTTTTTTCCAAAAAGTATGCACCTTTTCATGTATGCATAAATGCACCAATCCCAGTGCAGCTCAAAAGGAGCGCTCTTTCCAAATCCTAACCCTAACTGTGCTTGTAAACGCCCCATCACAGGAGCACATTTAAAAGGAACAGAGCTGCTGTACACAAGTGGTGGAGGTAGCAATGCCCTAAAGAGAAACCGTGGAACCTCTCATGGAGATGAGACAACATACACAAAGCAAACAGTCAAAGAGGGGCCATAGGGTGAAGGTGGGATGAAAGGAGGCATGATTGGACCTTGCTGGCACCTACATGGGCAGACCTCTGCTCTGATGCTCTCTCCTGGTGAAGACCTGCGCATGCAAATGTGTGCAGGTTCACAGGAATGGCCATGCAATGGGATGGCAGTTGCCCGCAGTTCACAGGGACAGTAAATACATATATATCCAGCCGCCTTGGGACTTGGCAGTGTGGTTGGTGGGGTTTCAATGTGGCTTCAGAAAAGGCAGCTTCAAGCCACTTTTTCCTGCCCATCTGTTTTGCCCCTAAGACAAGAGTTGCTCTGAAAATGCAGAATCTTAATTTATGCTGCACATATTGAGGTTCCAGCTGAAATTTCATACAAGATTTGTCAGACTATGCTCTCTGACCAGAAGTGGAAAACACAAGTCTCTAACATGAAATTAATTTGTTTTAGCAGACTCCTGGCTTTCATTTCAGGGCTATTTCTTTCTCTTTTCTGGAAAGGAAATGAGAAGGAAAGCAGAAACAGCTCTCTGTCTATAATACTCGCAGAAAATGAACATGCATGTGTGATGGGGGTGAGAGGGAGGCCTGAAACCAAAGCAGTTATTCTCAGGTGTCTGCCAAAAGTAATGGATTTGATGCTTCTCATTTCTGGGCAGACAGTGCAGGGGGAAAAAACATAAAAAAATTCAACTACAAACCCAATGTCTGTAGCAGATTCTTAGACTCTGAACTCCATTCTAAGTTAACATTAAAATAGCACAACAGGCCTCTTATCTTAATTTTCATCATTTGATTTGAACATCTCACTACTGAGTTTTCAGTAACCTTTTCACTGACATTTTCCTGGGTTAATAATACCTTTTCTTCCAAGGTATCCTCTGTCTTCATGCTCTTCTTCATTTTAGCCAGAGCCTTTTTCAGTTCTTGGGTTGTAAATGAACCTGGGTCAACATCTATGGGGCCCAGCCTTGAACAAAACAAAAACATAATTTACATTGTTTAATAAGAGATCAAAACTAGAAAGTGAAAAATTAAGAATAATTTGCTTGCCACCAATCACTATGGTTTTTGTTTATTTTATGAACATACCTTATGTATGCACACGATATACAGAAACAATCAGTGACACCACTATGGATCAATCTTGAGTTTAGTTTAGTGCTGATATGTTAAGATTTTTAAATATATATATATATATAGTTATAAAAGGTGTCATTTAACAATCCATTTGCACAAAGCTGATAGAACTTTTGCAGTCACTTTAACTTTATTCTCCCTAAAGCACATTGGGAATATATAAAACAGATTAGCTACACCAAGATGAAACCCAGATGTTCCTGGTCAGTGTCAAAGAATTCTTAATATTAAACCCTGCAATAAGCTTGCTCATGTTCAGAAGTAAAAAGTCAACACCTTGGGGGGCAGCATAAACACCTGCAAAAATCACTCCAGAAGATTTATCCAGTTTAATTCTGTACTCTGTGTTCTGCAGAAAACTGACAATTGGCACATCCACTTAAGTACTAGCAAGTACCCGTACCTAGCCAGCAGAACAGGGACATTTCCAATGTGAACCTTGTTCCAATGCTCCTCAAAACAAAACTCATTTGAAACAAAAACACATATAACACTTTTAGTTGGTTGAAAATAAAAATAATTCCTTCTCATAGTGAATTTAGATGATTGAGTGCCTAAAAATTGGAAGTGAAATGAGGCCAACCCAAAACAATGGTGGCTTCTGAATACACACACCATCCCCTAAAAGTATCAATCATACTTGCCCATTGAGAGGACAGAATAAATTTCAGTCCGCAGATATATTTTCTACGTTGGCTAGTCTAAATTTTTGGTCACATGCAGCTAGCTTTCTTTACTCTCTCAACCAGAAAGAAAGGAAAAGGTATGTCATTGCCACACATAGAATACTGTGTACAGCTCCAGTCTCATCTTAAAAAAATACAAAACAAATAGAACTGAAAAGGGTTTAAGTAATGCAACTACAATTATGAAGGGTTTGAAACATCTCCCTGTGAATTTAGGGGTGGGGGCAAGTGTCTATAGTAATGCCAACAGAATAGCTGAAGAGAACAGACAATTTTTCCTTCTGTGACAGAAGGAGGTTGATTGACGACAGGTTCAGAACTCAAAAGAAGAAAGTTTTTCACATTATACAGAGATTAACTTATACAAAGATGATTGATATTGCTGAAGTCTATGTGTGTTGATATACTCATTTTACTGCCTAATTTCAGAATGGTAAAAACAACTTCCCTAGAGAGAGTTTATCACAAATCATGACAAGATTGAAGTTTTCCCCCTACACTCCTATTCATTTTCCACCTACCCCCTCAAGACACATCAATCCAGAATATATATGCAGATATTATCAGCATACCCAAAAATAAAAATTATATCTTCAAAATGGGGGGGGGGGGTGTTTGTCATCCTAGATATCACAAGCAAAACCACTTCCCTCATGGTATTTAAATGATTAAGACTAAGATGACACATGACCACCACCATCTGGCTTGTTTGTAATGTCAACATCCCCAAGCTCTTCCATGAATAAAATTTTCCCTCCTTGGGTGTATCAATGTACATGATGCTTCCCTGAAAGAAAATGATTTGTTTAAAGAGAGAGCTCAGCTGACATCAAATATGCTTCCAGCAAAACTGAGGAATAATAAGGTTGAGAAGAGTGAGTTTTCAAAAGTTTTAGAGCAAACGGCTGATCATATTTCCTCTAATGAATCACTGATTCTAAATTCAAAGTCCTCCCCCTCCCACATAGTTCTTGAAATTAGGTTTTTAGCCCCTTATTATATTAATTTGACAACAATGTCTCCTGGGTGCGTATCAGACCTAAGATACTGATTTAGCCTGAATGCTTCTCATGCATGAGCTGTTTGCACTGGGAAGGGCTAAACAAATCAAGGAGCTTTTTGCCATAGTTTGTTTACTGCCTCATTCAAATGCGGGTGCCTACTCTTCACTAGTTTGTTTTCTCCCAGCAAGCCAGAAAAACAAATCTGAGACAAATCCTAGGTTCTTCTCTTGGTTTGCCAGGAGGGAAACAACCAGAGAAGAGAAAGTGTCCTTGTTTGAATAACTCAATAACCCATCATGGTTCTGTGGCTTGCTTAATCACTCCTCTTGCAAAGAAGAATGATGGGATAATATACAGCAGCACATGACTCATAATCAATAGCCAGGGATCCCAAAAATCTCTAGTTTATTATTTGTTGTCTCAAGAATGAAACCATTGGAGTTCCCAGCAACTTATAGTAAGACCTGTGTTACTCATTTCTCCGCTTTGTTCCCCAACCTGCTCAGTTGCTTCATAATTGTTCTGCTTTTTCAGTCACGATGTCTATCTAGCAAAGAGATGTCTACTTCTCACAAGTCAAAATGTTGTACAGCATCAGCTTTTTCTCCTGCTTGGTCTCATGGTCTCTACATTAACTATTTTCACTTTATTTTAATATCTTACACTAAACATTTCATTTCTGCCAAAAAGCTTTATTTTAAGTACTAAAAAAAAAATTGATGACTCAACATCAGCACTATCAAGGTAGTCTGAATTAGATTCCTATTTTTTCCCCTTTTTATCCTTCTCCCCATAATGCTTACTGTGATTTAATTCAAAAGGTACCAACACTAATAACCAACTCTGAGTTAAATTAAGGTTAAACTTCAAGTGTAAACATACAGTTAAGCATGTACATCACAATGAATTCATCAGTATAGACCACTAAAGCCCTGAACATGCACTTAAGTTGTGTATGATCTATACGTAGGTAAAGTTCTCAAAGAGAAAAAGGATCTTTTCTCGATGGTAACTACACATGTATATTAATGGGGGGAGGTACCAGTACTACCGAGTTCTTAAAGTCTAGTAATGAAGCTCTTCAGACACTTAAGCCTAACATACCTCATCTATAATGCTTACTAACATAGGCCAAAATTTTAAACTTGCCTGAATGTTGTCGTGTTAATGGTAGCAGAAAAGGGTGTGGTGATGAAGGCAGCAAGGAAAAGAGAGAACTCAAGCCTCAGCAATGGGAGAACAAGGTTCCCACTTCTAAGGGCCTACAGCTTGAAAGTCTGGCTCCTAGCAGTGGCTCAGAACCTGCAATATTCTCCCCTTTACAAATGGCAAGAAATTAACACTGCTTGCATAACAGAAACTGGGAATGTGCAACTACCGTATACACCCGACTATAAGTCGATCTCATGTATAAGTTGTGGGGGGAATTGGAAGCCAAAATTATGGAATTTGGCATGGCCCACGGATAAGTCGAGGACAAAACTTTGGGGCTCAGCACAGTCCTGCCTCGCCTCCCAACTGCCTGCCTTTAGTTATCCAGAGCCATCCCACTTATCACCTCACAGAAGGTGGAGAGGAGGAGGAGACAAGCAGGATGGCTGTAAACAACCAAGAGCGGGTAGATGGGCAGTGAAGGAGCCTTAAGGGGTGAGCAGTCACCTTTCCTTCTTATGCCACCTGGCCCTCTCCTCAAGAGAAAGCTGGAAAGTGAAGGAGCCTTGAGAGGCAAGCATTTGCCCTTCCTCCTCCTCCTCCTCCTCCTCCTCCTCTTCCTCCTCCGCCCAGCAGTCTCCTCGAGAGAAAGCTAAGAGGCGGAGGAACCTTGAGGGGTGAGTGTTGGGCCGCCCAGCTCTTTCCTCAGAGGTTTGCCCCCTTCCTCCACCGCAGCCCAGCCCTCTACTTGCGAGGAAGCTGGGTGGCGAAGGCACCTTGAGGGGCGAGCATTCGCCCTTCCTCCTTCTCCATTTTTGGGTTATTTTTTGGTGTCAGGTTTTCAACTTATACATGAGTACATACAGTATATATACAGGCTGATCTTCCCTTATCCAGAATTCCAACATCCAAAATATTCCAATAACCAAAACTTTTTAGACAGCTGACTGAGACAGTGAAACCTTTGCCTTCTGATGGTTCAACGTACACAAACTTTGTCTCATGCAGAAAATTATTTAAAATGTTGTATAAAATTACCTTCCACCTATGTGTATAAGAAGGTGTCTATGAAACATAAATAAATTTTGTGCTTAGATTTGGGTCCCATCTCCAAGATATCTCATTATGTACCTACATGCAAATACAGCTATTCCAAAATCCAAAAGGCTTCCACAGTTGCAAACTGTCATGTCACCCTTACGCACATCTTTTCCTAATTGGAACTGTGGAAGATTCTTTTTGTGAATAAAAATGAAGAAGGGCCAGTGAATCTAGGGGACTTAGAGTAAAGGGCAAAGGGGCTACAATATGGATGGGGAAAGCATGGCTGATGGGCTACATGGGGCCACCAAGCCCACAAAAAGATGGCATTTGGGGCCAATTTTCTACCAAAGACTATCCCAAACTACATGTAAATGCGATAATTTGCTACCTCTCCAAACCCCAACCCTCACACCATTTTTAAGCTTCTTTTTTGGCTCCAAATGGTAATCAGGAGTGATGTGACATCACTGATGGTGTGTTCAAGATGTGCCAGTGCAGATTACAGGAAGACAGTAAGGCAAAAAATGGGCTTCTCCCACCCTCGGCACAGATATCCACTCCAGGATAAAGAAACATAAGACGGAACAGAGGAAGAAACAGAATAAACATATATTTCACAGTCTATTTCCTAGCATGTTTAAACATATATTAATGTCCACTAGAATTAAAATATACTGATTGGATTTCTCAATCATGAATTAAACATAATTCAGACTGAGGTGGAAAACTTAATTCCAGCAATAAGAAAAGCTAATGGAATGCATGCACTTTCTAGAAATAATCAATGGTACTTGATTTGGTGTGGTATATATCCCTAATTATTCAAGAGGATGAATGTTATTACCTTAATGATTTTTGTCTCTTAAAATCTAAAACAGTCACCCTGACATAAACTTTTAAAATATTAGGAAAACAGTACCTTTAGTAATTTCCAGTTCTTGATGGCTAAAACCTGATCTGCTTGTCTGGAGAAAAATTACAATATAGTTCTGTAACACATCATTCTGAAAAATAACTTGGATCCCACACTGCCATTTCCCATGGTACAGCTTAACTAGCTCAAGCAGCTATTATACCTGGAAGGTTTCAGAAAGAGTTTACCACCACCCCAAGCACCTCCTCCATCTTACTACATAGAGAACTGTGAACTAATTTTTTTCGCCAGAAGACCCGCAAGAGACCCCGTCCCTCAAAACCAGGGTACTGAGGGCCCTCAAAGTATAACACTACCAGCACTAGCAGGGAGGGAGGGATTGGCCATTTATTTTTATTTTTACTGCTAACATGGACCTTGTTTTTGTAGTTGGTATACGGGTTGAGTATCCCGTATCCAGAATTCAAAAATCCAAAATACTCCATCATCCAAAATGTCCATATGTGTGGCTGAGATAGTGCCACCTTTGCTTTCTGATGTTTCAGTGTACATGAACTTTGTTTCATACACAAAATTATTAAAAATATTGTGTATAAAATTACCTTTCAGCTGTGTATAAGGTGTATATGAAACATAAATGAATTTTATGTTTAGAACTAGGTTTCATCTCCAAGATATCTCATTATGTATATGCAAAGATTCCAAAGACTGAAAAACTCTGAAATCTAAAACACTTCTGGTCCCAGGCATTTCAGATAAGAGAGACTCAACTCTATATTAAGCATGATTGTTTTGTCTGACTGTATCATGTTTTGCAAAACCTATACTTAGATCAAGAGTCTGCCATCAGAACTGAGTACGGAGAAACAGAATGGTTCCCAATTGGAAAGGGGTCAGACAAGGCTGCATATTATCATTCTATCTATTCAACCTATATACAGAAAACATTGTATGCAGAGCAGCTTAGACCCTGAGGAAGGAGGAGTGAAAACAGGAGGAAGGAACATTAATAACCTAAGATACGCAGATTGCACAATACTGCTAATAGAAACAAAGAGCTGGAGCAATTACTGAAGAAGGTCAAGTAAAAACCACGAAAGACCTGCAAGAATTCAGCCTAATCAATGAAGAAATTGAAATAGCCAAAGAGTTCCCATACCTTGGATCAAACACTGAGCAGAGCAGAGGTTGCAGTCAAGAAATTAGAAGGCTAGGATTGGGAAGGGCAGCTATGAAAGAACTCAACAAGATCCCAAAGTGTAAAGATATAACTATGAACACTAAAGTGAAGGTCATCCAAGCCATCGTATCCCCCATCACCATGTACGGATGTGACAGCTGGACAATGAAGAAAACCAACAGAAAGAAAATTAACTCATTCAAGATGTGGTCCTGGAGAAGAGTCCTGAGGATCCTGTGGACAACCAAGAACAAATCAAGCCCAAACTTCCCCTAGAAGCCAGGGTGACCAAATTGAGCTGTTGTACTTTGGCCGCATCATGAGAAAGCATGAATCATTAGAAAAGACAATACTACTAGGAAAAGTAGAGAGCAACAGAAAGAGAGGGAGACCACATGCAAGATGGTTGGATTCAAGCAGAGACCCATGGGTCTGAGCCTACAGGACTTGAGCAGAGCAGCAGAGGACAAGGAGTCTTGGATACATCTCTTTCACAGGCCCACCATAAGTCAAGGTCAACTCGAGGGCAGTTAACAGCAATAACATCATGTTTGTCTTACTATAACATGAATTTATCTGAAAGATAACCCTTTATAAACCTTCCAGAGCATTAAGATCCTTGGGGGAGGGCTATCTCTGTCCCACCACCCATCTGGCAAGGACAAGGACGAGGACCTTCTTGGTGTCTGCAGCCAGACTGAGGAATTCCCTTCATGGAGAGCTAGGCTGGCCCCCTCTCTGCTTCTTTCTCCAGCATGCAAAGATCTTTTTATTCAAATAGGCATTTAATAATTAATGGGTTTCAGAGAATCTTTTTATGGAGAGAGGTGCTGCTTTTTTAACTTTGTTATGTTTTAAAATGATTTTACAGTTTTAAACTCTAATGGTACTTTAATATGATAACTTGTTTAATTATGATTTCACTTTTTATTATCAAGTTTTTTAGATTTTTCATATTTTAGAATTTTTGTAAACTGTCATGGGGCCTGCACCAGGAGAAAAGTGGGATATAAATAAAATCCATCCATCCATAAATTTTATGCTGTAATAGAGCTACCGAACTGTTGATTTCCTGACTTGAACATTTTGTAATTACTCGTTTTTCTGTGTGATATTGTATTTTCAAAGAGAGACAGCCACCTCAGGCTGCAGATGTTAGGGGGTAGGGCATTGGACCTATTGGAGAAAACTGTCCCATTGGCAAGTACTGAAATAAGAGTCAACTGCCAGTGCAGTTGAGTTTTGATCACAGAACTGTGAAAGACACCATCTTATCCCTCACCTCAGATACCAAAATATTTTAAACTGGTCCTGTATATTTTGATACTTATTGTAAGTTACTCTGGACACAAACCACAATAATCTTTGGTTGTGGTTGCTGCATTTAAGAATTTAACTTTTTATAATAGCAAGATACACTTTTCCACTAAAGAAATAAGGATTTGTTTCTCTCAGCCACAAAATACAAGTCACTCCAAATGGAAAGCTACGATGTATATAGCCAGGCTACATAGCATCTCTGTAATACCAAGCTATTGAAAGAAGCTTCCATAGAAAGCCCAACTATCTAAAGTAGGGTTATGTTGGGTGTTGGGCCAATGCTGCTAAATACTCTTGATTATTAGTGATGCTGACTGGGATGATGGGATCCATGATGTAAGGGCTTGTCTTCAATGGCCAGAATACTCCTGGCTGCTCCTGGAGTATTCTGGCCTCTATTTCCCATCATTACCTGCGCTCTCTCCCACAAGGGACAACTCTCTCTGCAGTAGCTGCTTTCCCATGTGATCCCCATTCATTGCCTGGCACCACTGCTGAGATCACAACAAGGTGCCCAGCCATGTTATCAATGTTGGGCACCTTGTTCTGACCACAGAACAGCTCATGCCCTCAGTGGTACCATCAGGTGGCTTGCAGGGACTGCGTGGAAATGCAGCTAACCATCTTTGCTGCAAAGACAGCTGAAACCCCAGAGCAAAAGGTAAGTTTTAAAATTCAGGGTAAGGGTGGGAAATGTCAAACTGGGTGTGGACATCATAAAGACAGTCAAGGGCCGATTGAAGGTTTTGCCCTGCATCATGTAAACAGGACAGAGAGAGCCCAGGAGGAATTCAGAGTAAATAACCCATGTAGACCAACCCTAAGACACGGGTGTAGAATTTTCAGCCCTTCTGATGTTGATGAACTACTGATTCCTTCATATCTCATCACTGATTGGGATGGCTAGGGTTGATAGGAAAAGGAATTCTACTACAACACTGGCTTTCTCCAGCCATGATTTAACATATCCTCACAAAGATGGAAAATCACCAGATGCTAATATGCTCCCAATTGCAGTGGGGGGGGGAGTAGTATTTTAAGCTATGGTACCTTTTATTTTTTGACGGGTCCTTCAAGTCACTTTTCCCATGGCTGTCCTCTGGAAGCTTGGCTAATTTTTCTCCAGTCTGAAGATTTAATTGCACATGCAATCCTGCAGGAACAGCCTGACCTGCAAATAAAATGTTAGACATTTTAGGGCACATTTATTTCTCTTAGGATTTTCTTTTCTCCCCTTTTTTCAGATGTGCTTAAGACTGACATTTTTATTTCAATGCTGCATGACAAAAGGTAGCCAATTAGAGACAGTTAAACATGATTAAAGCCTTTTCATATAACCATTGTGAGTCAAACATAGGGTCACTGAGAGCTACATTTCATACTATGATTTCCCCCCCCCCAACAAAACTGATGAAGATAAAGCATCTCCAAGTATTAATATTGCACATACAGGCTGAGTATGCCTTATTTGAAACACTTGGGACCAGAAGTATTTCAGAGTTTGGATTTTTTTCAGATATTGGAATACAAGTAGCGTAGTACATACCTCTATTGTATTTGTGAGGTGGAAAAGAGACAGAAGGATCTGTGAAATGCCGGGAATCCAAGCCTAGTGCTTGGTGCAAATCCATGCCTCCCACCATTTCACAGATCCTCATGTCTCTCTCCAGCTGCATTTCTCTCCAATCTCACAAATACAGTACAGGTACATACTATCCAAATGGATGGGGAAAGTACAGCCCTACAGCTGTTGTTGGGGTGCAGTTTCCAACATATCCCACCACTGGCTATGCCAGCTAAGAATGATGTGAGATAGAATCCAAGGATATTCAGTAGGTCACACACTGACCACTCACTTAAGTAAATGCCACTCAACTCAATGGGACTTATTTTTACCTTAGCAATATCGAGAGCTGCACTGTGATTTAGGCTGATCTCCAAAGGACTGATTTTCTCTTACTTACTGTGGAGAGGGAACATTTCCCATTTCATGAATTAAAGGATGATGAACAGAATGAACAATCCCCATTATTGAGTAGCATATTAAATGTACACGGCCTCTGTACTAAGGCAGAGCCAGCATGATGTAGTAGTTTGAGTGCTGGACTATGGCTCAGGAGATCAGGATTCGAATCTCCTCTCAGCCAAGGAAATCCACTGGGTAACCTTAGGCAAGTCACACTTTCGTAGCTCCAAAGAAAGGCAAAGACAAATCACCCCGAAAGACATCTTGCCAAGAAAATCCTGGTGAAGCGTCTCCTAAGTCAGAGTCAACATGGAGACACATAACAACAACTGTATTAAGACCCTTCCCCAAAGAAAGCTGCAAACATGTCGAGATATCAGACCTCAGGTCCCTCTGTGCAACATTGTGGAGAAGCTGCCTGATTTCTATTGTAACAGTTATATAGATGGAAATCTTAGGAGTCCACAGTCTTTTCATTCATTGATCATGATTAGAGGACTGGCAGAAAAGGGCAATGAAAATAGCATGTATAATATGTCGACTCAGTGTTGAGATTCAAGATATTACAAGATGCTCATCTAAGAGAAGGGTTAGCCTTGCCAGATTTAAGGTTATATTACCATGCTTGATGCTTTGTATGATTGAAAGATTGGATTACACTGGGGGAAAAATAAAATACTGTTGCCAATAGAAGGATGTAATTTGAGACTTGGTTGGCATGCTTTTCTGTGGTATGATAAACCTAAAGTGGATTCTGAATTTAACAATCACTATGTGAAATCATTGTTGAGAAACTGGAACAGATATAAAATTTAATTTTATTCTAACTGTGTCTTTGGAGTTCACCATATGAAGTACCATTTAGGAGAGAGACTTTTGAATAAAAAATGGGTGACTTATAAAGAGTTAATATTACTGGATAAAGGCGAAGTTGAAATCAAATCCAGACAGCAATTGGAAACTGAAGGATTGATATTTCACTGATTCTCATACTGATAATATGTTGAGAGATTTAAGATGGACAAAAACACTGTATGGTTTTATAATGATGGAATCAGAACTGGAAACTCAGCTTTGTTTAGATGATGAGCATTTAATAGCAAAGATGCACAAATGTTGTTAAGAACAGAAATGGAAGCTGAATAAGTGAAATAATGTATGAGAAAATGTGCACAAAATATTGGTACTCAAATACATTTAGAACAGGGGGAAGGCTTGGAGAAAGTCTTTAACATTTACTTTGATTATGATCTAAAAGAAAATTTCTGTAATTTATAGGTGGTATTTAACACCAGAAAGATTTTCAAAGAACTATTTAAAAGTTACTAACAAATGCTGAAAGTGTAATTTAAAAGTTGGGATATTTTAATCATATGTGGTGGTCTCCAATAAACTTCAGAAATTTTGGACTCAGATCCACCTAATGTTGGTGGACATTTTAAAAATAAAGTTCCCAGAGAGACCTGAATTTTACCTATTCAGAATGATGGAAGAACAAATGGAAAGGAAATAAGGAAGAATTCTACAATATATGATTACAGCAGTGAGAATCATGTATGCTCAGAGATGGAAAGAAGCTTCTATTTCAGCACAAGAAGACTGACTAGTGAAGATTTATGAATTTGCTGAAATAAACAAACTGACTGATTGGGATATAGTTTTTGTGGGTTTTTCAGGCTGTGTGGCCATGTTCTAGAAGAGTTTCTTTCTGACATTTCGCCAGCATCTGTGGCTAGCATCTTCAGAGAAAAAAAAATCAGAGAAAAAAAATTCAGAGAAAAAAAATGATTGGGATATGTTTGTCAATTTTTTGAGACAATGATGGGGAAATTTAACAGTTTGGGGTTTGATAAAATAAAGTTAACAGTAATGTGTGGAATATGATTTTTAGGAAATTTAATATAGTTTGAGTTAAAGATTTTTGGTTGGGTGGGAGTCATATATATAATGTTTATTTTATGACTGCATTTTGTATTTAGAGATGTTATATATTTGACATTTATCATTTGGCTATAACAATATTGTGATTAATGTAAACCCTTAAGTTTACCAGTTGTTTATGTGTCTTTCATAGTTTGCCTAATATTTATTTCTGAAAGAAGTAAACAGAACAAAAAAGCATACAATAAATGAAAATTTGCCATAAATTCAAGCTAGAGCTGTCACATAAACAGAGAATGATATTAATCGACTCAACATAAATAAGTGTGCACACTGACAAAATCTCAGTGTAGGCATCTTCTTGAGATATTGATGGAAATGTCAGCTAAAATACAAGCTGATTTTTAAAAATAGCTTCCACTCACTAGAAAGGCCATCTTTAATATTTCATTTTTCACTGCCTATTAAGGAAACACAGCACAGACATCAAAATCAAAATAATGTCAGAAAACAGAACTACTGAGTCCTCTACTAGGAGCCTTATTTTAATTTTAAAACATTCCTCATTTACTAACACTGGACTCTTGTCTTTAATCTACAGAAACTGCTGTTGATTCACCTGCCTATTAAAGCTTGCAATCCCAATTAAAACGTGATTACTTCATCCATAAACATGTAAACAAAAACTGTATAAATCACTTTTCTACCTGACAATGTGCCCAATAGGGCATGCAAGCCTTTAACCATAGATTTCCTCCTTCTTGGTTCTCTACACAAAAAACAAAGAATTATGGGCATCTCACCATTTTCAATAGCCACTGTAAAATTTAAACTGGCAACAACAAGAGCAGCTTTAAATATTTAATCCAAACAAGTTAGAACATGATGCTAGAAGCTAAGAGGTCTCTCATTCACAGCGTCATCATAAGTCAAATTTGACTTGATGGCAATTAAGAACAACAAACAAGCTAGAAACTAAGGGTCTTTGCAGACTGCCAGAAATAGTGCAAATTGAGTCCACTTTAAGGGTTAGGGTTAGGGAATCATGGGAACTGTATTTTATTGTGGCACCAGAGCTCTCTGACAGAGAAGTCTCAGAAAAAAACAACAATTCCCATGATTCCCTAGCACTAACCCTAACCCTTAAAGTGGACTCAATTTGCACTATTTCTGGCAGTCTGCAAAGGCCCTAAGGAAATCTCTCCCTAAATGCATTTTCTGACACAACACATTGTAGATTATACAACCTTGTTAATAGCACCTTTGAATGCTTACTGAGGTAATTTAGAAATACTAAAGTATTTCATACACATATTTTATACTTTAGCCATTTATCTGTACAACTCCTCTATTTTAAGCACATATATCTGGTTATATTATTTCTGCTTTTCCATATTTTCAAATTGCACTCAAAATACCACAATTAAAAACAATCAGAAACATGTATACAAAATGATAGCATCCTCAAATCAAAAATACAAGAACACACACCCTAAAATAGCCCCTACCCACCCCCAACCAGTCTTCCAACATTTGAAAGGTAGCTGCCAGTTTGTAGTCACTGGGCATGAGGAGGGGGAAAAACACCCACAGCTAATTAAAGTGGAATTTTATCTGAGAGCAAACATTTAACATAAAACTGGGCTGATCTGTCTGGTGTAGTGGCCACTAAAGCAGTAGTTACTTGCTGTCAAGCCTCAACATAAGTACTACAAAAAAGAACAAAACTCAAAACAAAACAAACTAGTTCACAGCTCACATCACCTAGTTGTTGCCTGGATGACCATTCAAGGGCAAGGGGACTCCACCATGTCTTCCCCAAACCACAGGAGAGGCTAACGTGCTAAAAGGCTCAATGTCTCAGAAAAAAAAACAATTCCCATGATTCCCTAGCACTGAGCCAGGGCAGTTAAAGTGAACTCAATTTGCACTATTTCTGGCAGTCTGCAAAGGCCCTTAGTTTTAAAGTTGCCACAGATCACTAGCATTTTAGTTACACTTACTTTGGAGTTTTTGCAGTTGAGTGAAGCTGTATTCTGTTTCTGGGTTTTGGAACAACACAGATTATATTTCAAAAGTTCTGCACATTTAGCTATGTTTAGTTTACCTGGCCGAACTGTTTGCCACTGATTTGTTGGATAAAATACATCCAAATCTTCAGAATCTAGTTCCTCCTCTTCTTCCTCCACCAACTCTTTTCTGTTCTCTTCTTCCTTTAAATCACTCTCTTCTTTTTTTGTCAAAGCAAACTCCTTCAAAATAAGAGACAACTGATTTACAACTCTATATAGGTTATTATTTTAAAAATCTATGCTTTACGGGCTTTCATGCTGATTAGAGTGTAGCCACGGGCCTTTTAAGGGGAATTTATGATTAGCCCAATATTGCGGGACGGGCTGGCTACTATGCCCTGCAGAACCGTCTTCCCAATGTGTATACCGAGCAGACCAGGGAAGTCCCAGAAATGGGTCTGAGACAGATACTTCCAATGAATGTCTTAGGGGGGTTGCAGACTGCCAGAAATAGTGCAAATTGAGTCCACTTTTAGGGTTAGGGAATCATGGGAATTGGTTTTTTTCTGGGACATTGAGCCTTCTCTGTCAGAGAGCTCTGGTGCCACAATAAAATACAGTTCCCATGATTCCCTAACCTTAACCCTAACCCTAAAAGTGGACTCAATTTGCACTATTTCTGGCAGTCTGTAACCCCCCTTAGTTTTATTATAGGGCAAAGTCACACAATACATGCGCTCACACACTCATACAGGCTCAGGAAAAATAGAGATTAGCATGGAGATAGAATACAGGCTTTATTAGGAATATACTCACCAATACACTAGGCTCGCCTTTGGGGTCCGGATGGAAAGAGTGGATATGGAGACAAGTCTGCTCCGCAGCGTGGGTTTGAGCAGAAATGCCGGTGACTAGCTTCAGAGGTCAGAGTGACGTGGAGTCGTTTAGACCAGGAAGATAGCACACTGACTGGCCAAAATCTGGGGTTTTTATAGGGCCAAACTGGGCCTGAGGCGAAAGGTGATAATTGCATAGATGACACCCGGCTGTATAGGGTTACATTGTGTCTGCTAGTCTTAATCCGAAGGGCCAATATCCTGGGGGGGGGGGATCGGTTGGCACAATACAAACATTACACCTGATGGTTTTGATGATTCCATCAGATAGTTCCATAAACTATTTGGGGGCTATGTATACATTGAGGATTAAGGGTGGTTGGCCCATGCCTCGGGCGTGGAGGACATTTGCCTCTATGTCCACTGCCAGAGTTCATCTGGAGGTCATTCATGGAGTTTATATTTTTGATATCAGCAGCACTATGGGTAACAAGAGAGCCTGATTAGAGGGCTATCTGCAGGCTGGCTCCTCCCCCTTTGACCATGCGGTCGCTGGAAAATTTTGCACGCCAAGGAAATTTAATGTCCATTTGCAATCTGCCCACCCCTAACAGCTGAACTGAGATCAGAAACAGAAAATGCAGGCCCAAGGCTAACATCTTCAATATTTTCTTCTGTTTGCCTGATGAAGAAGCCAGTGTGACTTAAATGCTTGCAACATGTAATTATGCATTTTGGTTGGCCCAATAAAGGTATCATTGGGCCTTTACAGACTGCCAGAAATAATGCAGATTGAGGCCACTTTAACTGTCCTGATTCAGTGCTAAGGAATCATGGGAATTGTATTTTTTTTCAGAAACATTGAGCCTTCTCTGTCAGAGAGCTCTAGTGCCACAATAAACTACTGTTCCCATGATTCCTTAGCACTAAACCACAACAGTTAAAGTGGCCTCAAGCTGCTTTATTTCTGGCAGTCTGTAAAGGCCCATTGTTTGGATGTTATTGGATTTGCTATATGGCCAACGTGACTACCCCAGATGTAAATTAGAAAGAAATCATCCTTAGAAAGAATATACATGAACAAACTTAGTTTATCAACACCAATTCATTCGGATGATTGAACTTCCCTTGTAAAGTATCCAGATATTAAAGATACTTACTGTAACTCTATCATTTAAGCACGAAGAGAAACTTGTTATAAAAAGCAGCAAGATCACCAAATTGAACTTCATCACAATGGACCAAAAACAGGTGCTGTGAGACATCGCAATCTGAAATGAGAAAGCAGATTTATCAAGTTTCCCTTCTCTTCTTCATCATGTCATCCTCATTTCCACAATATTGTACAATTTTATTATCTCTAGAGAAATCCACATTAGCCCCCCATGAGCCACAGGTCTCTCAGGATGACTTTGAGCCAACCACTCTCCCTCAGCGTGGCCTACCTCACAGGTCTGTTGTGAGGACAAAGGAGCAAAGAGGAGAGCCAGGATGCGTTGCCTTGAGTTCAATGGAGAAAAAGTGGGATATAAATGTAACTAACCAATAATAAATACATTTCAGTCACAATCCACAGGAGGGCTGTTCTGTGAGGACTGACTGAACACACATGCAACCTTGAAGTGAAGTCAAAACAAAGCAACTTAATTATTTTTTTAAATAGCACCCAAGTATAATTGCAGACATTTTCAAGAACATAAATTTCAATCACTCAACCACGAAGGTAGTGACCAGATGGCAACTATAAATGTCTTTCTGGTGTAGGCGTCTGGCATTCAGATGTCTAGCCTAGCCTGACAACTTTTCCTCCTCAAGGTTTTCCATGTATTGAAGAGAACCTATGAAGTGTGTGTCAGTGACTCACTTCACAAAGAATGAGAGAGACAGCCTCCTCCCATTTGTCAACCATCTACACAAAACCTGTAGCTCACTCCTTATGTGTCTAGGCATTTCCAAAATCCAGCAAAAATTAAAATCTCACCCAGCCTCACATCTTAACCCTCTCATATGTGCTAGACAGTCGGGGAAGCTGAGCAGCAACTGGGACCAGGCAAAGTTTGTGGATCTCTGGGAAGAAAAAAGTGGAAGGGAAGTGTCCCAGTAAGTTTATCTGTAAGGAGAATCAATGCTACTGCTAATGTTTTAAAGTGGAAATTGCTTTCCAAATGCTCCCAAATTTCTGGAAAGAATCCTTGTTCTCAGTTACCTTCTGGAATAAAAGATACACAGCATCGTATCCAAAAGCACTACAGGTGGCTGGGGAAGGGAGGAAAGAAAGAATCAGTTTCACAATACTTTCTTTAAAATAATCCTTCAGGGAAAAAAAAAGCATAACAGTTAGGAGAACTGAGTTGCTTACTTTGGCTGGCAGGTATTGGTATACTGTAACTGGAGGAAGTGAACTGTAAGTGCAGTGGGTCCTTGGCATTCGCAGGGGTTTGGATCCAGGACACCCCCATGGATACCAAAATCTGTGGATGCTCAAGTCCTATTATATACAATGGCATAGTGAAATGATGTCCCTTATGTAAAATGGCAAAATCAAGGTTTGCTTTTTGGAATTCATTTTTTGGAATTCAATCATGGACAACTGAATCCGTGGATAAAGAATCCATGTCTAGGGAGGTCTGATTGCAGTGATATTGAAGGAGACTGAAACATAGGAACAACAACCAGTTATTTGCAAATAGGGTAAGTATCAGACTCCTTAAATGTCTTAAACCCTATTTTCTTTAGGGTTGCTCAAGTAGTTAAGGGGCTAATTCTGTTGATTGCAAGATCGGCAGGTTGGCAGTTTGAGGCCCAGGTGCCACATGATGGAGTGAGCTCCTGTCATGAGTACCAGCTTCTGCCAACCTAGCAGTTTGAAAGCCTGCAAATGCAAGTAGATAAATAGGTACCACTTTGGTGGGAAGGTAAACAGCATTCTGTGCAATCTTGCTGGCCACATGATCACAGAGTCGTCTCTGACAACGCTGGCTCTTCAGCTTAGTAATGGAGATGAGCACCACCCCCTGCGGTTGGACACAACTTGACAACCTTGTCAACAGGAAATACCTCTACCTTTTTAAATATTAATACAGTAAGCCCTCCATATTCGCAGATTCTTTATCTACAGATTCAACTATCCAGGCTCGAAAATATTCATATATATATATATATATATTCCAAATAGCAAACTTTGATTTTTCCATGTTATATAAGGGACCGCACTTTACTATGCCATTATATTTAATGGAATGTGAGCATTAATGGATTTTGGTCTCCATGGGGGATCCTGGAACCAAACCTTAGCGGATACCAAGGGCCCACTGTACTTTTAAAACATGGAGCCATTATTTGACTAGCTCAGCATCCTATGCTATTATCTTGGACCTGCCCCTATCATGGAAAAAGAAGATGTAATTATTAGGAGAGTCATCTCCGTCACTCTTTTTAACTCCACACATAGATAGCAAACTTAGTTTTAAGAAAATAATGAGTGGGAGGAGTGAGGTTTCAATTTAGTGGGCCTGATCTAGATGAAGCCTCCTTACATACTTGTGTTGTTATGTGCCTTCAAGTCATTTCCCACTTATGGAGACCCTAAGGTGACCCTATCATGGGGTTTTCTTGGCAAGTTTCTTCAAAGGGGGCTTGCCATTGCCATTGCCATTGCCATTGCCATGCTCTGAGGTTGAGAGAGTGTGACTTGCTCAGTAGGTTTACATGGCTGACCCAGAATTCAAACCGTGGTCTCTAGAGTTGTAGCCCAACGCTCAAACCACTACACCACACTGGCTCTCTCCTTACACTTACCTGTAAGTAAAACAAATGTAATAACAACACTTCAGTTGAGCTCTTAACCCTACTTTAATCACAGGGTGTAGTTTTACACTTGATAGACTCTCCAGAGTTGGAGCAAGCATGGCTGGGAGCTAAGTATTTTGGCAGAAAAGGGTGGCAGGAGATGCTTCTACCCTCCTTGACTCCTCCATCCCTTTCTATTATTCCCTCCGCATCTAACACAGACAGCTGGCAGCTTACCCATGGCTGTCACCCTAGAGGCAAAGGGCTGACACAACTATACTACAGGAAAAGAGATTCCACCTCAAAATTAGGAAGAACTTTCTGACAGTAAGGGCTGTTTGAAAGTGAAACGCACTCCCTCGGAGTGTGGTGGAGTCTCCTTCTTTGGAGGTCTTTAAACAGAGGCTGGATGGCCATCTCTCAGGGGTGCTTTGATTGTGTACTCCTGCATGGCAGAATGGGGTTGGACTGGATGGTCCTTGGGGTCTCTTCCAACTCTATGATACTCTTCTCACACATTATCAGCAGCAAGAGAAGCAACCACTGAATTCAGAAAAGGAACTTTCAGGGACTACGGGGGGGTTGCAGCCTGCCAGAAATAGTGCAAATTGAGTCCACTTTTAGGGTTAGTGCTAGGGAATCATGGGAATTGTGTTTTTTTTTCTGAGACATTGAGCCTTCTCTGTCAGAGAGCTCTGGTGCCACAATAAAATACAGTTTCCATGATTCCCTAACCCTAAAAGTGGACTCAATTTGCACTATTTCTGGCAGTCTGCAACCCCCCTACAATGCCCAGGCTCCCCCAGCAAGTATAGCAATTGTCGTTCCAAAAATTAACTTTCCCAAGCTCAGAAAATGAGAAGACAAGACTTAAATGTCTCTTCATCCTCAGATGCTTGTTTCCTAGGTGAGGATGTTTGTTTATGGAGGAAGAGCCATCCGTCTGAGCCCTTAACTGCAGTCTGAAGGGAAACAGCCCTGACCCAAGTGGTACCCATCCCAGCAGCACTTTTGAGACTAAGGAAGAACAAATCTAATTTTGTCACAAGCTTCTAGAAATAAATTAAAGGGAATGTGCCAACAAAGGTCCAAAACACACTGCAGGAATCACCCAGTTTGAGACCGCTTTAACTGTCCTGGCTCAGTGCTAGGGAATCCTGGGAACAGTAGTTTATTGTGGCCCCAGACCTCTCAGACAGAGAAAGCTCAATGTCCCACAAAACTAGAGTTCCCAGAATTTGTAACATATAGATAATAAGATCATGAATAGGTGGGATAACGATGATAATACAGAAGTTAACAATGTTTAAGACTGTAAGCGGAAGTGTGCTTAAATATGTCAAAATAAACACACAGCACAAATGTTTATCAAAGGAAGCAAATAGTTATAGAAGAAAAGAAGATTATATGTATAGGTACATTTAACTGTATACTTTTGAAGTTTCTGGCTCGGAATATACTGTAAATATGCACTTAATACAATAAAATTTTGCACACACACACACAAAAAAAACCTACAGTTCCCAGAATTCCCTAGCATTGAGCCAGGGCAGATAAAGTGGTATCAAACTGGATTATTTCTGCAGTGTGTTTTGGACCACAGACTTATGCCACAAAATTATTCTGCCCATTTACTTTCAAAAATACCTTCTGTCTTTCCATGCTAAAAAAGATCAACACAGCTATCTCTGAGAATATTTTTTTGGTGGTGACAGTTCTATGCCAAGCTCTGGTGATCCTATCACAAAATTTTCTTGACAAAATACATTTGGGGTGGGTGGGTGTGCTGCCACCTCCGAGGAGTGTGATTTGCCCAAGGGTGACCAGTGTGTTTCCAAGGCCAAGCAGAACCAATGCAATTTCATATCACTTGAACTGCCATGGGCTCCAAGCTATGGTATTCTGGGATCTGTAGTGTACTGTGACACCAGAATTCCCTGACACAGGAGGGAAAGGCTGCATCTACACTGCTGAAATCAGATGTAGTAAAACAAATGACAGTACTTGCCCGTAGGGAACTCATACTTGCCCATAGGGATACATTGGAGAATAGTTGCTTATGGGGAAATACTGGGAATTACTTGGCTATAGAGATACATTGGAAAATAGTTGCTTATGGGGAAATACTGGGAATTATATGTCCATAGGGAAACATTGGAGAATATTTCTTTATAGGGAAATATTGGGAATTACTTGCCCATAGGAAAACATTGGAGAATAGTTGCTTATAGGGAAATATTGGGAATTACTTGCTTATAGGGAAACATAGCAGAATACTGGCTTATAGGGAAATATTGGGAATTATTTGACCATAGAGATACATTGGGGAATATTTGTTTATAGGGAAATATTGGGAATTATTTGACCATAGGGAAACATTGAAGAATATTTGTTTATAGGGAAATATTGGGAATTACTTGTCCATAGGGAAACATTGGGGAATATTTGTTTATAGGGAAATATTGGGAATTACTTGCCCGTAGGGATACATTGGGGAATACTTGCTTATAGAAAAATATTGGGAATTATTTGACCATAGAGATACATTGGGGAATATCTGCTTATAGGGAAATATTGGGAATTACTTGCCCATAGGGAAACATTAGGGAATACTTGCCCACAGAGAATCATTGGGGAATACATGCCCATAGGGAAACATAGGCAACATCTCCAACGTTTCCCTATGGGCAAGTACCGTCATTTGTTTTAGTACTTCCCTGCTGAAATAATCGTTTGACACCACTTTAACATCCATGGCTGAATCCTGGGAATTGTAGTTCGTTGTGGCACCAGGGCTCTCTGCCCGAGAACGCTAGATGCCTCACCAAACTACAAATCCCAGAACTCCCATCGCCTTGAACCATGGCAGTTATTATTTCTGTGGTGCGAGAGCAGCCCAAATGCCTCGCTATTCAAAACTACAGTTCCCAGAATCCCAGGGCAGAGAGCCATGGCAGTTAAGGCGGTTTCAAACTGGGTTATTTCCGCAGTGCGGACGCAGGCCCAGTCGAAAGCTCAAACCACTACTTCAAGCTGCCTCTGTCTGGATATAACGCCTCTGAGAGCCCCTCCCGCTGCCCCTCCGGCCCCCTACCTCTTGGCCAGCCTTCCTTCCAATAGCAGCTGGAACGGCGCGAGCAGCCCATCCCACCAATCAAAAGGAGACACGTCAGCCCCCTCCCGCCATCTTAGGTGAAGTGGAAGCCGCTCCGCCCACGCAGGGAACTTTTAATGAGACTCCTCTGTAGAGGTAGGAAAGATATAGAAGGGCTCACTCCGGGGCTGGAGGTGAAGCTTCCGGACTCCTTTTCTTTGTTCCCTCCGGGCGGAAGTAGACAAAGCGAGGAAGAAATCGCCATGTTTGATCAGGGAGAGGGGAAGAAAAATGTCCTACGTATTTATTTTTTTCTTTCTTTCTCTCTCTCCTCGCTTTCAGTCATGGTGAAATTGTGTTCAAGACAAGGTTAAATATCCCTGCTGCAAACACAGGGAGACTTCTTGAGGAATCCATTGTTCTCTGCCATAGAGGCCTGTGGCCTCACTGAAACAGAGACATATTGGATTGGAAAAGAGGGTTCCCTGTTGAGATGCAAATGGATTTTAAATTTCCTGGACTTTGGAAATCTCCCTGTAGCCACAGGGCCAGGAGGAGGAGGACCCTGCCTACAAAAGATATCCCCCCCACCATATACCGTCTTAACTAAAGACTGAAATTATATGTAGGCATCTGACTAACATCTCTAATTGTTTTTCTCCTGTTTGGTTTGTAACATCTTGCCTGGTGAAGAAGCCCATGGAGCTTTGAAAGCTTGCAACAAGTATATTGTGCATTTTGGTTGGCCAGTAAAAGTATCACTGATAGATTTTTGTTTGAAGATTATATAAGAGAGCCAGTGTGGTTTAGTGGTTTGAGTGTTGGACACTGGGAAGCCAGGGTTTGAATCCTAGCTCAGCCATGGAAACCTACTGGGTGACCTTGGCCAAGTTACACTCTCTCAGCCTCAGAAAATGGCCATGGCAACCCCCCTCTGAAGAAATACGTAGGGAGATTTTGTAGCAAGTTAGAGACTAACTGAAAGATGACAGGATGAGCTTTTGTAGACTTCCATCAACTTCCTCAGATGCTTTCTATAGTATTACAAAATATCTCTGCATATTACTTCTACAGACTAAAAGCCTTTGCAGACTGCTAGAAATAGTGCAAATTGAGTCCACTTTAAGGGTTAGGGAATCATGGGAACTGTATTATATTGTGGCACCAGAGCTCTCTGCCAGAGAAGGCTCAATGTCTCAGAAAAAAAACCCAATTCCCATGATTCCCTAGCACTAACCCTAACCCTTAAAGTGGACTCAATTTGCACTATTTCTGGCAGTCTGCAAAGGCCCTAAGGGCCTTTACAGACTGCCAGAAATAATGCAGCCTGAGACCACTTTAACTGTCCTGGCTCAATGCTAGGGAATCATGGGAACTGTAGTTTATTGTGGCACCAGAGCTCTCTGATAGAGAAGGCTCAATGTCTCAGAAAAAAATACAGTTCAGATGATTCCCTAGCACTGCTAGGACAGTTAAAGTGGCTTCAAGATGCATTATTTCTGGCAGTCTGTAAAGGCCCTAACACAGCTATATTTTTAAATTCTGCCCCTCTGAAGAAGGGTTACCAGACATCCTCCATTTCTGGCTTCTGTCCAGGAGGGATTCCAAAATGTCCTCCATTTTGAAGATGACTAAGGGGGGAAGCAGACAGCGCAAAGCGCCGTCTTCAGGGCAAGGAAGGGGAGGGGCAGCCACACGCTGGGCGCCCCAACCCCTTCCTGAAGGCATCGTCGGAGCGCCGGACCCTCCACACGGCCGGCGTTCAGAGGATGCCTGTCCGCCGCAGCGTCCGCACACGCTGCTGCGGAAGAGGCGCCGAAGGTCCGGCAGCAGCCTTTTGTGGCGCACCTTCGGCGTCTTGTGGAAGGAGCACTATTTTAGCGCTCCTTCCTGGGCCTGGGATGCTGTGCCGCGGGGCCGAGATGTGCGGATAACTCGACCCCGATCCGCAGCTTCCCAGGGCAGCCCATGGCCGCCCATCTGCTTAGCCCCTAAGAAGCACGAATTTATATTTAGATGGGTGCTTTTAGCTTTCATTTGGTCATGTCTACATTTTTTTTTCCTTGAATGTCTTATATTTGGCGGTGCCTTGTCCTCCTTTGCAGTTATGACATGTGGTCACCCTGCTCTGCAAACCTCCGCTAAAGAAATCTTGCCAACAAAACTCCAGGTTTTGCCTTAAGGTCACCCTAAGATTTGCCTTAAGATCGCCCTAAGTTGGAAAGGACTTGAAGGCACACATCAACAAAATATAAAAGAGCTAGTATAATGGTCTGGAACTCTAGAGACCAGGGTTTGAATCCCCATTGGCCATGGAAACTCACTGGGTGACTTTGGGCGAGTCACACACTCTCAGCCCCGGAAAACACACATGACAGTGTCGCCATCTGTCAGAAATGACTTGAAGGCACACCACAACTCCCAAATAACTGTAAATAAGCTCAATGCACCTCAGATAACTGGCTTTGGTTGTTCTGGTTAATTGATAATTGTCTGTAGAAATAGTGAAAAAATTCCCATACTTGGGATCAAACATTGATAAAAATGGGGAATGCAGTCAGGAAATCAGAAGAAGATTAAGAAGAGGGTGGTTATGAAAGAACTAGAAAAGATTCTAAAATGCAAAAATATACAACTCAGCACAACAGTTAGAGTCATACAAGCCATCATATTCCCTATTACCATGCATGGATGTGAGAGCTTAACAGTTTAAGAAAGATGATAGGAAGAAAATCAATGCATTTGAGATGTGGTGCTGGAGAAGAGTGCTGAGGATCCCATGGACAGCCAAAAGGACAAACAAATGGGTCCGAGAGCAGATCAATCCGGAAACCTCTGGAAACCAAGATGACCAAACTTAAGCTGTTGTACTTTGGACACATCATGAGAAGAGAGGACTCATTGGAAAAGACAATAATGCTGGGAAAGGTGGAGGGAGGTAGGAAGAGAGGAAGGCCACATGCCAGATGGATGGACTCTATTAAGGAGGTCACAGGTATTAAGGGATTGCAGGAATTAAGCAGAGCAGTAGTGGACAGAGGGTCTTGGAGATGTCTCATCCATAGGGTTGCCATGAGACGAGATCGACTCAAGGGCAGTTAACAACAAATACTGTAGTTTCTCTGATCGTGCAGAAGACAACATTCATCTATACCGTAGAAATAATGCAGTCTGACACCACTTTAAGTGCTGTAGTGCCATACTATAGGGTCCTGGGATTGGTAGCTTGACAAAGTCTTAGCCTTCTCTTCTAAACAGTGCTGGTGTCTCTCAAAACTACAAATCCCAGGATTCTGTAGGATAGAGCCATGGCAGTTGAAGTGGTGCCAAACTGCATTATTTCTACACTGCAGTTGCTGTTGGGGCATGGAAAGACGCGCTGTGTCCACCACGACCACCTACAGAGTTGTTCCACGTCAACAGGATGCCAAGGAGAAGGTTTCTGGAGAGACTTCTGCAAAAGACTTCAGGCTGAGAAGGAAAAATTTCTTCATCCCAGCACACTGCCTTGAGCTCTGGCTTGCCAAATAAAGACAGCAACAAGGCCAGCCTTCACTCAACTTGAGGGCTTTAATCTTTGGTTGCAGTATATTTACAATATATACACAGAGTATCGGACAGCCGTCTCTAATACTCATAAATCTCACTCAAACCAACAAACTGCTCCGCCAACCACCATCCACAACAAACCCACACTAGAGATAATTCCCATCTCCTTTTTATAGGCAATTAACTATGCCTCTTGCATCAGGCATCCCAGGTGTGCATCCTCCCAAACGCTGATTCACGCACACCTGCCACTGGAGCTTAACCACTTACATTATCAAGCTTACAGCTTCATCTTGTGGTCACAACCATGTCATTTCCTGACAGTTGCAACCTAAGATTTGGAAGGGAACTAGGTAAGATCCTCAGGTGTAAAACTATATTGAACCCTTAAAAATAAAGATTTCCAGAAGACAATCTCCAGCTGCAGGAGGAGGGGAAGTCACTTCCCTAGGGCCAGGTGACCAAGCACCCCCTGTGAAGAAAAGGAGGAGTAACTTCCGAGTTACTCTGAAAGAATGAAGGGACTTTTGTTTGTCATTATATGTTTAGGGTTGATAATCCAAGTATACTCAGGCTGGTATAAGAATGAGTTCCATCAATTAATAGAGAATATAACTAAAGTGGTAAATGTTACTGATTGTTGGATTTGTACACATGGACCTTCCACACATATGCAAGGTTGGCCTATTATCCTCACTAGTACATTGAATTTGATAGGCTGGAATACAACCAGGATATATGTGACCAGTAATCAAAAGTCCCTCCCTTTACAAGATTCTGGACAGTGTATGGTAACCTATAGGGGAATTCCACTTGCCCAACATAAATTGGCCTTAGATTACTTGTTGAGTAAACAAGGAGGATTATGTGTATGGCTTAACACAACTTGCTGTCATTACCTCAGTAAGTCAGGGGACATTGAAACAGATGTCAACAAGCTACATGAAATAGTAAAAACAGTGAGAGATACATACACCCCCAACACAGATTCATGGTGGGACTGGTTAACGTCCTGGGTACCTAATTTTGGATGGTTAAAGGATTTGGTTAAAATGGGATTTGTTATCATTTTGATCATTATATGTATTGCAATGTTTGTGCCTTGCTTACTATCATGCATGAGAAGAATGATAGAAAAAGCTATGCAACCAATAAGTAGCAGAATAATGTATATGCAATTGTTGAATAAAGATAGCAATAGAACATTAAGGTGATGCAAGCTTAAGCGAGCTTTACGCTAGCAACAAGAAAAAGGGGGGAATGAAGTAAAAAATTAAATTGGAATCCCTTCAGACTTCCGTCTGAAGCGTCAGCTGTAAGTTGCAGGCTAGTAGCTAGTTAGAACTGGTGTAAACCTGATTGCATAGAGAGCAGGAAAAGCATGAATAGGAGCATGATCAGTTGTTATAAACCAATGAAATTTACGAGCAAAGCTTTTGTAACTGCACACCATATCATGTGATGTTAACCTGTTACGTGAAAGAATAGTATAAGGCAGTGTTTGGAAAACAAGGGGCGGCAACTCTTTAAGCACCATCTTGGAGCTGTTGTCCGCCTCAGCTGAATAAAGGTGAACTTGCTTTGGACTTATTTGGACTCCTCTATCTGTACCGGGGATACTCTGCAACAATATCACTGAATGACAAAGTCAAGATCCTGCACACTGCAGTATTTCTGATTTCTATGTATAAATGTGAAATCCTGACAGTAAAGAATGCTGACTGGAAGAAAATGAATTAATGTAAAATGTGGTGCTGAAGGAGTATTCTACTGATATAATGGGCTACGAAAAACATGAATAAGTGCTTCCAAGAGCAAATCAGGCCTGAAACCTCACAATAAACCAACAGCATGACTCATTGTAGGATAACGCTCATTAAAGTTGAGCATTACAGGTGGATTGAGTCAAAAGACGTTATCACACGGCGTCTAAAGCAGTCCCATCCCCGCACCATCCCCGTCCCATTCCGGATCCTTTGCCCCTGTGATCACACGACATCACACAAACCCCACCCATCCTGCATCATCCCCGGCGCATTGCAGCAGCATCCCCGTTCTTTGCAATTCCTCTTTCAAAGAGGAATTACAGCTGCCGCGACCAGAATCAATTTGCATCCACAGGTCTCTCTCTCAAGTCTCCTCTCCTCACCTTCAGTCCTCCTCCTCCTCTGCAAGCTCCCTCTCGGGTCCCTCGGCCTCACTGGGATCCGGCAATTGGCCGGGCGCTGAGGCCAGGAAGGGAGAGTCCACTCCGGGCAACTTGCCGCTTCCTCTGCCTTGGGCACAGGGCGGCGAGGGAAGGAAGGCCGGGAGGAGAGGACGCTCACAGTTCCTTCCTTCCTCAGTTCCTCAACCCTTCTTTCCTTCCCTCCTTCGGTCCTCTTCCTTCCTTCCTTCCTTCCTTCCCCCCTCGGGGCCTGGAGATGGTGGGGATCTCTGGGGCCCCTTCAGCCCCCGAGGAGAGAGCCCAAAGTCCCAAAGGCCAGAGGGAGTCCCTCAGAGGCCTTTCTGGCCGGGGGAGATGTAGAACCATACCGGAATGATGCTGCTTTCTCGTCTGGGTCCATTCCGGTATGGTTCTGGATTGATTCCATGCCGCTTTCTTGCCGCTTTGAGACCCCGCGTGTGATAACGTCCAAAGAAGCCACAGCCTTGAGTTTGTAAAGCTTGAGGAGGGTTATTAATAACATGCAGGCCATTTAGCAAATTCAAACAAAAATGCACCAAACAGCGATACCTTTATTGGCCAACCAAAATGCACAATATACTTGTTGCAAGCTTTCAAAGCTCCACAGACTTCTTCATCAGGCAACCACACAGGAGAAAAAAATGGAGATGTTAGTCACATGCCTGCATTTTGATGTTTCTGTTCTTAGTTAAGATGGTAAGTGGAGGGTATCTTTTGCAAGCTGGCTCCTCCTCCATTTGCAAAGACCAGGAAATTTAAAGTCCATTTGCATCTCAACAAGGACCTCTCTCTTGCAATCCAATATGCCTCCATTCCTATGAGGTCTCGGGCCTCTTTGTAGGCAGAGAACAATGGATTCCTCAAGGAGTCTTCATGTTTTTGCATCAGGAACATTTTGGCCAGTGTTGAGGTAAAACATACCAATCCAGTTCAAATCCAGTCCTTGTTGAGATGCAAATGGACTTTAAACTTTCTGGTCTTTGCAAATCTCTCTATAGCTACAGGGCCAGAAGGAGAATCCTGCCTGCAAAAGATATCCTCCCCACCATATACCATCTTAACTAAAGACTGAAACAACATGTAGGCATCTGACTAGCATCTCCAATTGTTTTTCTCCTGTTTGGTTTGTAACATCTTGCCTGGTGAAGAAGCCCATGGAGCTTCAAAAGCTTGTAACAAGTATACTGTGCATTTTGGATGGCCAATAAAGGTATCACTGTTTGGTGGATTTTTGTTTGAAGTTGTTAATAACAGGATCTCTAGGGGCCAAAACACACTGCAGAAATAATCCAGTTTGAGACCACTTTCACTTCCCTGGCTCAATCCTAGGGAATTCTGGAAGATAGATTTTTTTAAGACATTTAGCCTTCTCTGTCAGAGACCTCTGGTGTCATAACAAACTATAATTCCCAGGATTCCCTACCACTGAACCAGGGCAGTGAAAGCGGTCTCAAACTGGATTGTTTCTGCCTCGTGTTTTGGCCCTTGGAGACTTTTCATTCATAGGTACAACAAGTACAACGTTACGAAAAGCTAGAAACTTTCCTAAAATGAAAGATCCATCAACTCAACATGGGGGGGGGGCGGCGAGGGAGTAAGTATGAGAAAACAAAATGGCCGCTTTCTCGCGATGGGTTAGAGAAGGGGAGGAGAAACCCAGCCACGAGATTTCGCGCGAAGGCGCGCCTGCGCACAAAGCTCTCCGCTGGCCGAGCAGAGTGCGCATGCGCTGGGGATTAGCGGTCTAGCGCCAGCGGTGCGGGAACGGCGTCTACGCAGCGGTCTTTCTTCGCCTCCCCTTGCCTCCTCCTCCTCCTCCAACGGGTCCCCTTCCTCAGCTTACGCTTGTGCCGAGGGACGACCCAACAAGTGAAAGGCTCGTTTCTTTCTTACCAAGGTAGGCGCGTGGGGGAGGGGGGCTGCTCGCCTGTATCGTCTGCGCAGTCTGGCCTGGGCCGTTGGTTGGGGGGGGAGGGGCGAAATGGCGGCGCTAGAACCCTCGGAGACATCGAGTGCGCCTGCGCAATAGGGAGGGAAGGGGGAGGGTGAAAAGGAGAGTGGCGCGAGCCCCGGCGGTTGGGATTGTCGCGCGCGCGCGCGCGTGTGTCTCTAGCTCTCTCTCTCTCTCTCTCAGAGCGGGTGAGCTGGGAAGGCCTTGGTGGAGCGCATGCGCAAGGAGGCCTTCCCTCAGGCTGATCGTTGGTGTTTCCGCCAGCGCCGCGTTATTCCCTTTCCTTCTGTAGGTAAGGTTAAGGCCTCTCTCTCGCCCGTCCAGTTCGTTAGAAGGGGTGCTTTCTAAAAGGGTCGCCCCATTTTAAAAAGAATATATATATATATGTGTGTGTGTGCGGGTTTGTGTCATGAGTCGAGACCGACCTGAAGACAACAACAAAAATATGTGTGTGTGTGTGTGTGTATTTATATGTGTGTGTGGTTTTTTGGGGTTTTTTTATACAGCCTTTCTCCCAGAGCGGGACCCAAGGTGGTTCACAGACTTGGAAAAAATAAATAAACATTACAATAAACATTTAAAACTGTTAAAATCATATTAAAACAGTATGAAATTACATTAAAATATGCAAAAGTTAAAAGGCGTGACTAAAACACACACACCTCATAGAAACTACCCTGCTATGATTATATCTTGAGTGCCTTCTCAAATAAAAACGTCTTGTTAGTTAGGTCCTCTAATTTTTTTTTTTAAAACAGGAGCAGAAGTTTGTTGTTTTTTAAACAGGAGTGGTAGTTTATTCCTCTATTTTCTTTTTTGTAAACAGAGGAGTGGTAATTCCTCTAATTTTTTTTTAAAAACAGGAGTGTAGTTAGAGTCCACATGGCATAGTGGTTTGAGAGTTGGACTACAACTCTGGAGACCAGGATTAGAATCCCTCCTCGGCCATGTAAACCCACTGGGTGACCTTGGGGAACGCACACTCTCTTAGCCTCAGAGAATGGCAACCCTCTCTCTCTCTCTCTGAACCAAGAAAACCTCTTGATAGGGTCATCATACCTCTGAAATGATTTGAAGGCACACAGAGAGGCAGGTAGTTAAAAGAGAAATCATGCACCTATTAATGCAGGGGTAGGCAACCTAAGGCCCAAGGGCTGGATGCAGCTCCCCAGGCCTTTGGACCGGCCCCAGGCTGATCCTGCCTCTGCCGCGCCCCCACCCCCCCGCCATGATGATATTGATTGTTGTTATTACTTGTTTTTGGGGTTTTCTTGGCAAAATCTCCACAGGGGTTTTGCCATGACTTTTCTGGGGCTGAGAGAGTGTGCATGCATATATTTTTAATTAATTAATTATTTATTTATTTATTGGTGCTTCGGCCCCCCAGTTGTCTGAGGGACAGCAACCTGGCCCCCGGCTCAAAAAGGTTGCCTACCCCTGTATTAATGTCACTGTTAGAGCAAGGCCAGCATCTACCTATTTCAAAGATGGAAAGGGTTCTTGTAGCACCTTGGAGACTAACTGAGAGAGAGGCATGAGCTTTGTCTTAAAGGCCATTTTAGGCATCTTGACAAGGAAATTGTAGTTAGTTCTCATTGATCCTAAAAGGGTTTTCCCCTTTGAATAAACCAATGTAAAATAACAGAAAAAGCAATACAACAAGTAATAGAACAAAATTACTTTTGAAACATTTACAAACAGTGAAAAGAACAATTTAGGATGCAAAAGGATCTTGCAGCACTTTTGAGTCTACCTGAAAGAAAGAAGCTGGGAGCATGACTTGAGCCTGCTTCCTCAGATGCATCTCTTTGCATATTGATTTTCCAAACTAACAGAACCCCATCTAAATGCCACGCCCCCAAGCCAGCTTTTTACCCCCTCTGTTTTGGGCCTATGCCTTTGAATTCTGCTCTTAAAAGACTCTACCATTTCTCTCTCATTAACCCAGAGTCTTGGAAGTCTTTCCCAGAATACCTGTATGATGCCATTAGTTACTACTTCAATATCCCTCCTCAAACTCTTACGTTTTTCCATGAACCTTTCCGACACCGCCAGTATGCAGAGGGATGTTGCAGCTTTCCTAGACTTGAGCCTACTTCCTCAGATGCATGAGGTGGAGTGGAATGTCCAGGGTAGATCTATACAACATGCATCTGAGCAAGTAGGCTCAAACCTAGGAAAGTGGCAAGATCCCTTTGCATACTAGTGGTGCTGGAAAGATTGATGGAAAAACATAGATTTTGATTTTCCAGATTAACAGGGCTATGTCTCAGAATTCTATTTCAATGATGTTTTTGTTGTCATCTTAGTGTGCTTGAGGCGTACTGGAATAACTGATAGTTCTTGCTGGCCATAGCTAGTTTGTCTAGTAGGCTTTATGCAGTTGGCTATCTTTTCAAACGCGTTGGTCTGTGCACAACTGGACCATAGTTTATTTCATTACTGGCTAAGACGATCTTAAGTGCTTTTATCTCTCTTTTTTAAACTGCATTTATAATTTTAAGGAGTGATGTGTTTTAATACTGTAAATGGTTTAATTCTATTTTAATAGTCAACTTTTGTTTGTTTTCAATTGTACTCTTTTAAATTGTAAGCTGCTTTGAGTTCCAATTTTGAGGGGAAAGTGGGATATAAATGACTAGAAAAAGAAGAAGACAGTGCCAGTCATTTTCCGTGTTAAACTGTATTTAGTCTTCAGTGACCAGGCCAACTAATAGCTGGATGGAATCACTTCAGTGTACATGAAAAGGTTTATCAGACTGAAAGTTTTCTTACATATAGTGTACAGTATTTCTTTTTGAAGGTTTCATTTTGATGTTAGGAGAAAACTAGCCTGTTGGGAAGTAGATTAAGCAAGAATCTTTCTGTTTGTTACTTTAGTTCTTCTTATGTGCTGGGTCTGTGAGGTTCTTTTGCCCAGATTGTTTATCTTGTTGAGAGTCAGACCTCAGTTGCCTAAATTTTGAGGCCATGTTGTATTCTTTTTAAGATTTGGTATTGTTGGTGTCTTAGATATTGCAGCCAGTAAATTGTGTTTTCTGAAAACTTTTCAATCAGAACATTTTCTGCTACCCTAAATAGATGGATCTGTCATATTGCTAGAGTTTTAGTGTTTGTGTTACTCTTGCGCTCTTCATAATTTATTTGAGGACCCAGAAATTGTTTAATTAAAAACCTTGGTTAAGTAATGTAGTGTGGTTTAAATATTGTATCCTCTAAATTTAGCAGACCTGAAGTGTAGAGCTGCAAAAAAACAGATTTTTTTTTTAAATTGGGATGTTGGTTTAAATGTTCTTGTTTGTTTGTTTTGCTTGTTTTGTTTAACCCTTTTTTATTACTGTATAGGACTACACCAATATAAGATGAAATCAGAAAATTAAATAGCAAAATACAACTCAGAGTTATGGCCACTAGCTTAAATAATAATTGTTCTTTAAAGGGTGCTATTTTAAAACAAATTGTTTTGGTTGCAAGCTTATTTTAATTGACGGATTTATTTCTGAATGGCATTTCTTGCATTATAAAATACTGTAAAGTGATTAAAAAGAAGCAACTGATAGTGGGCACTAGTTAACAAAAATTTGGCAATAAAATATTTAAATTCAACAGTCATCTTGTTCCAGTAAAAGGATTAGAAAATAGTGATAATAGCAAGACTTTTTAAAAATATATGAATAATCAGCTTTGTGTTTTTTCAAAATAGTCATTGGGTTGTGGACAAATCTTCCATCATACACGCTAGGGGCTGTAGTGATGGATCAGTTTAAATTTTAATCTGCTAAACAGATGCCCCAAGCAGGCAAGGGTTTTTTTTAAGCCCCTCAACACAGTACTTTGCATTTGTTTTCTCTCATAAAAGGGAGAATTTGAGTTTGAAAAACCCTTTCAAAATGACCCCCTCAGAGATACATGTAACATCTAAAAACAAAACTACCTTCAGAAACATTTTAAAACCTGGGTAGAAGTGTAACTAGCCAGAACTTGTATCAGTGGTCAATTTTTTTAAAAAAATATATAGTTACTGCATTGCCATTTAGCCCAAGTGTCAATGTAGTACAGCCCTATTGGTAACAGGAGGGAATGTGGAGACCAGATGTGATGCATCTAGTTGAAGTTTTACTGTGGTCATCTGGGGTGCCAAAAATAAACAAAATGGAAGAGGCTTCCAAGAAAGACAGTCAACCCAATTGTGGCCCCAAAAGTGTAAAAGGCAGGGACCACAAGGAGTCTAAAAGGGTTGGATTTGGCCACCTAGATATAGTCAACGTGCTACTTTGCCTTCTTCCCTAGTAATAATTGTGACTCCAGAGTCATAGTCTCATGCTCTCCTGTCTACACTTATTTGTCAATAAATGCATTAATGGGCTTAGTTCTGAATAAACATGAAGGAGAATGGATGCTATCATGATCATCCAGGGACAGATGCCAGTTCACAAATTATGATATGGCAGTCTGTGGCAAGCTTCCAAGAAAGAAAGAAACAGTCATAATTAGTGGTCATGAATATGGTCCTGGTACATGGAGCGGTAGGGACCCTGCTGGTCACAGTCTATAGTTTATTTTAAAAAATAAGAAACAAAAATTACTTAGCAGTTCCTGATTATATAATACCTTCAAAAAGGTGTTTCTTTTTAAACTTGGTTTTCTAAAATTTTGGAACAGCCCACATTGGCAGAAGTCAAAACTTCCATTTGGCTTCCACAACTCAAAGGATGTAGTATGCGGGGGGGGGGGGGGGGGAGGCAGTGCTTGGTGGCTACTGATAAAGGATCCTACCATTAGGCATCAGCTTTGTCTGTGATTGCATCCAGTGACTTCAGAAGCAGGTCTTAGAAAAAAATCATTTTAGAAATGTTATTTCAGAGTCAGGCCAGGTGGTTATTATTAATTCAGTATGACTAAAATGTTAATTTGACTAATAAAGGGTGTTTTATTCTAACACAAAATGTGCAGACTGCCTCCTGACAGGTAACAGTGTGTTGTACTGGTAGTGTTTCATTGCTTATTCTAATAAAAGAGTGAAAAGACATGGTATTGCATAGTTCATTATTCTCTTGGAGAGGTAGCAACTCTGAAAAGTCCTGAGCAGGGATCTTTCCCAAGCCTAAGGTCTTTCAGTTGGAGGTCTCAGCTATTGAATCTGAGATCTTCAGGCCTGCATACGCAGACTTCAGTACCAAGATATGGCCACCTACAATACAACATTCTTCTGCTGTATCCTTACTCCCTAACAGGAGTGCTCTTTTTCATTTAATCAGCCACGTTCTTCCAGGGTATTATGAACTGGAAGGGGAAGAGGCAGATCACTTGGTTCGTATTTGGCTGGTAGGGGTTGACCAAGTCACACGAACAACTTAACCATAGGCTATACTACCTGAGTAGCCCAATGTGAAATATTAAGTGAATATTAAATAAAGAAGCCTTCCACAATCTGGTTGCCTCCATGCATTTGAGAGTACAGTTTCCATCAGCCCCAGTTGACATGGCCGCTGGTCAGAGATTCTGGGAGTTACAGTCCAGGGCATCTGGATAGCACTGGCTGAAGAAAGCTACATTAGTGTTGTTGTTGTTGTTGTTGTTGTGTGACTTCAACTTGTTTCTGACTTGCGGCAAACCATAAGTCTTGGCAAGATTTGTTCCGAGGAGGTATGCCATTGCTTTCCCCTGTGGCTGAGAGCATGTGACTTGCCCAAGGTTATGCAGTGGGTTTTATGGCCGAGTGGGGAATTGAACCTTGCTCTCCTGAGTCATAGTCTAATGCTCAAACCACTATGTCACAGTTAGTATATGTGGTCCATTTGACATTTCTACTTTTTCTGCAGCTAGAAATGGTCAAAAACAGCACTCTCAGAAGCAGGATTTTGCTTTTCTCATCTCCAGAGATATTTCTTTTTCTCTGTTGTTAGCAATAGCCGGAAAACATCCACTTTGGCTGCAGGGTTGCCAAAGGTTGAGGACATCTTTCGAAACTTCCATACCTGGTTATCCTGACTAACATGTGTTAGCTGTGCTGAACCCTAATTATACAAATATCATAGTCTCTGCAGAAACAACTTTAAGTGGTATTAGATAAAGCCATACAGATATTTCTGGATTTTGTGTTTTTTCATGTTCTGAGACTAGTCACAAGTAAACTAAACAAACAACTGAACTAGCACAAATCAGTGTGGGCTTTCCTAGGATTACACATGCATATGATTTATGTGTCATAAAATAGAGAAAAATTGGAAATAAGAAAACAAAAATCAAGAATTTGCTGTAAAATATTCTGGAGAAAAGAATAGCCTTTCTTCCCCCTAGTATGAAAGAATGAAAGTACAGTCATCCCTCCCCATTTGTGGGGGACCCTTTCTGCCCCGCTGCCCCCCGGCAAATCGGGAAAAATGCAAATATTCAAAGCCCATTGGTTAAAATGGGCACACATTCCTGCGCACGCGCCATATTGTCCCTCCCCACTTGCCATCTGCAAAGGAGCAAGACCACGGACTCCAAGTTCGCAAATGGGGAGGGACGAGTGTAGATTTTTTTAAAAAACAAACTTGTAGCTCAAATTTCAAGCCATTCTCTCAACTTCAGTTCTATTCATATCTGTAACATGATAATGGTATTATTATCTTGTCTTACAGGGATGTCAGAAAGATTATCGATACAATATATGTAACACACTTTGTGCTCCTAAGATTTCCTCTGTTGCAGAGCTGAACAGCTTAATCCATGAGTTGATATTTTCTCTTATTGAGGTAATAGGAGTATACACAGTAAATGCAACATGTATGTAAATGCATGTTTTCCATCTCAGATTGTGTTGATTAAATAGTCCAGTCCAGACAATCTGGTAACTTTTGTCTTTTAGAGTAGACGTGAAAGAGACCTAGGTTTCTTCGCTTCCATGCTGTAATATACAAAGACCTATCGCACAGTTCTTTCCCACCTGATCATTACAGTCTGTCCTGATTAAGTAGCACTGATAATTACTTACACAGTTGGCCCCATCCATGCAGCAGTGTACCATGAAAGTTACAGTAACACTGAGGTGAACCCACAGAGAAGACAGCTCCAGTCAATGCATCCACTATAATGGTTAAAGGACCCCTGTGTGGTTGAAAAAGCAACACTGCAAGAATAGCTCCATTGAAGCAAATAGGTATTGGACCCTGTCTACTACATGAAAATTGGGAAGTAAAATTGACTTTAAAATGTTAAAAGCCTTGAATATTTTTCATTGGAAACCACATTAGACAGTCCAATTTTCTAAATTCGGTATTCATTTTAAGATGTGGGACCTTGTTTTTTATACAGCTTTATTAATATACATCCCTGCCGTTCAATGATCAAGTACAGGCCACTAAATACTGAAAAGAACAATAGAGGCAGAAGAGTTTAGCAAGGCATGAGTGAAGAATGCAGTTACCCTTGTTAAAACAGGTTACAATGTGAGTATTAAAGAGTTAAGATGAGAGCACTGTGGAAGATACAGGTTGAAGACAGAGGTAATGGTTAAATGTTTTTAACTGTGTTTAACTTGAGAGCCAGTGGGTGACCTTGGGCAAGTCACACATTCTCAGGCCCAAAGGCAAAGGTAAACCCTCCTCTGAGCAAATCTTGCCAAGAAAGTCCCATAATAGTTTCACATTAGAGTCATCACAAGTCAGAAATGGCTTGCAGACACACAACAACAATGTTTAAGTTTAAAATTGTCACTTCAGGTTATTTGGTGCATACACATTATTATAGTTAATCATTTAGTATACTTGTTGGAGGCGGAAAGTTGCTATTGAAACTTGAATGGTTCAAGCAAGGGAGGGATCAAGAGAGAGCCTGCGCAGGTCTGGAGGTCATTCCAGGACAGGGGTAGGCAACCTTTCCCCTTTAAGGGCCGAGGGACTTCAGCACCCAGAATCCCAGGAGCTATTGGCCAACATGGGACTATTGGCCAACATGGCTGAGGCTTCTGGGAGCTGAAGTCCCTCGGCCCTTAAAGGGGAAAGGTTGCCTACCCCTGTTCCAGGAGCTGTTCCAGACATCGGAGGGGAGGGAGCCTTATTTGTGAATTTTCCATAGTCACAGGGGGCTTGTTCCCCTAACCCCTCAAATATGGAAGGACAACTACATAAAAATATACAAAGTTAAAAGCATGATTAAAACACACCTACTCCATAAAAACCACCCTGATATGATTATATATCAAGCATCTGCTGAAATAAAAACATCTTGGCTTGCCAACAAAAAGCAAGCAGGGAGGAGGCTAGGCTAGCCTCCCACGGAAGGGAATTCCAGAGAGTGGGAGCAGCCACCAAGAAGGCTCTCTCTCATGTCCTCACCAAGCGAGCCTGGGATGGTGGCAGGACTGAAGCTAAGACTTCCCCAATGATATTAGTGTTCTGGCAGGTTCATATGAGGCGATCCGGTTCTTCAAATAGACTGGCCCTAATCCATATCGGGCTTCCTAAGTCATGACCAGCACTTTGAATTCCTACTGAAACATGGGAACATAACCCCCAAAATACAAGGGTCCATTTGTGTATTGTGATTCCAGTAGGAGACTTCTTAATGGAATGGAATTGTATGATATGTCAAATATATAACTGTTAGACATATTTAAGCATAGACACACACACACACACACGTACAATATTTCTCTTTTTGATAAGATTGAGAGGAAAGCCTTAGGGTATACTGATGTGTTTGTCTGATCAGAGTCAACATGTTATGTTTAGAATGTGTAGATTCGTTGTATTAACACTGAAAGAGTGTTAAGATTTAATAAGGTTCCACTTTGTGTGAAATTTTATTTACTTTGTTTATGATTGTATGTTCTATTTTATATTGTTTTTATATCTAGCAGCAAAATAAGAGGTTGTGGAATATTTGTAATGACTTCTTGTTAAATACAATCAATATGTTGAAATTTTAATTTCCCCCACACGTGAAAATGTATGCTGGTATAATTTCTCCAAGAAGGAGGTACAGTTGCTCCTCCATTTTTGTGGACTTCGAGTCCGTGTCCCTTGCCCATTCACTGAGGCAAACTGAGATGATTAAGATGGGGTGCATGCTTGTGGCGTGCACCTGTGGACGCCCGCAGGCGCACGCTGCCATTCAAGCCATAGAGCTTGAATATTGGCATTTTTGCCGGGGGGGGTGGTCCGCAATGGATCCCCTCCGAAAACAGAGGGGCAACTGTAAATGTGTTCCTGGACATTACTACAGTTGGCCCTCCATTTTCGTGGGGGATGTGTTTCGCCCGCCCCCTGCAAAAACGGAGATTAGTGAATATTCAAGCCCCATAGGCTTGAATGGGGCATGCCCCCTTGGGCAAGCCCCATTGATTTAGACAGACATTGCCCCTTTATGAATATGTAAAACCGCGGACTTGAAGTTCACAAGAGTGGAGGGGCGATCAGTTAAGCCTTTCATATGTAAACAAAAACTTGCTGTTTCTAGACATTACTTGAAAGATTCTTCTAAAATGCATCCAGGGATGAGCCTCAGCTTTCCTTATGGTTTTCATTTTGGTGGGCAAACTTATACAAACCTATATGCTTTTTTAACTTGTTGGTAGTAACCGATGAGGGAGACTTGTTTGCTTTCACATTTTCTCTCTCTCTTCTTGTTTATACATAGAGATGGTGGAGGCAGTTGCTATTTACCTTCCCACATTTCTTTCCCGACTTTAGCTTTATTGGATTGTTTGTTGCAGACACAGTGCTACAACCCAGCACTGAATGTCTGTGTTACTCCAGCCTTCCTTCACCATCCTCCCAATGATAAATAAAAACTTCAGCTAGATGGGAAAAGAAGGAAAGGCAAGCAGACTTTGCAAAAAGGAGCTACTTTGTCAGAGGCTATGTTAACTGATATATGCCTGCAGTCAAACTTATAAAATAACAGCAATACATTTTTCCTGGATTGTTTTCCAGGCAGAATTCTGAGAAGCATTTGCTGCATTAAAGATATGCTGTGTATCAAAGGTGTTGTTTTTGGCTCTCACTGATGCTTATATTGAACCAGTCCCTAATTAAATACTCTCATATTCTTCTATGCCATGCTCTTAATGCATGCTAGATTAGCCTGTTCCATACAAACAGCTCTGTTCTTTCAGCTAAGACTAAGTAAGAGAGCAGACATTTTATGTAATGCGGGTTGTTCAGGTTCTAGAATATAACTTAAGGTGGGACTTTTCTCTAGTCTGTGGCCAGGAATATCCTATTTGTGGGATAAGACACATCATGTGGTTACCCTGTTTGTCTGTCTGTGTCCACATCCCCCAGAATTTCTAATGAAGGTCAAATGTAAGATCATATGAGTCTTATGTGGCATGAGGTCTCAATGAGATATCATCTTAAAAGAATTCCTAAATTCTGCCAGCTACTAATTTGATTCTACTTGGAGAGATTTTGATGTTCTATTCTTGTTTGTAAGTTTCTTTGCTTACATCTGCTTCCTATCATGCTTTAAGCACCAGCATCATCTAATGTTATCTTTCTCCCCATATTCAAAACCTTTATTTGAAGAACCTTATTCTGTAGTCTTAGAAAGAGCAGTTCAAAGTATTAGTGGTCATGTTTGCACAAGTTGGTGAACAGACATTGTGGAATTTGAAGCCAATGTCTTTTTAACGGATTCTGAACTTGAAAGATACAAGACATTTGCTTGCTGGTATAAGCTTAGCAGCTCCTTTTCCTTACTTCTCTTAAACGTTTTGTTTTCAACACATTAGATCAGATATGTTCTGAAAATATCCATTCATGTTTCTTTCTCATCATGTGTCTTAATCATTAGTTATTCAATATAGTCATTTGAAGTTCAGAAAACTAAAATAGGTCTGTGTTATACAGCATGTTATGGTTGTCTTCTTTCTTCCTTCATGATCCAGTTTTTATCAGACCACAAATTCATTTTTAGTATTCTATTTTAAGAATTTAATATTAAGATTTTTCTGATATCTGCTTTTTCTTTGTAGGTTTACATCGATTTCATAATAAGCCTGGGCAGTTGCAGCTTGTGTGGAAACCAGGCTTTGCAGTGAAACCATCTGCTGGTCAGTCCAACTCTGTCAGGAGGTACACTTCAGATACTCCTGGGTCTGATATTGCATAAAACCTTCAACAACTCACTAAAATCAGAGGTGCAGAGGTTTGCTTTTTGTAAGGAATATAATCAGCCTTGCAAATAAGTCTGCATGTGTATACATGGATGTTAACATATTTCTTGGAATCCAAATAAACACTCTTGTTCTGAAACTTTGGAAACCTTAAGTAAGGATACTGGGATTATTAAATTAGAAATTAAGGAAAAACATTCTCTGGTTGATTTTCCTATCTTAAAGTAACTTCAAGGGGATAGATATGCCTACCTGCAAGAAAGAAAGTAACATTAAAAAACCAGCTTGGTAGAATATGTGGAAGAGCGTTAATTGACTCAAACTTAGTCCTTATCTCAAAGAACCTTTGACTTTAGGGATTGGATCTGAATGTAAATTCCATCTACCATACCCTTTAGGCTTAATTTGAGTCAAGTCTTACTATTTTCAATCTTTCCATCTGTTACCACTATTAAGAATCAACCCAAAAACTTGTGCATAAGAACTACTATGGTAACAGGGTATCTGATCATCTGCAAAGAGTTGTTGCTTGCCACTGTATTACTACACCCAATTCTTGTATTTCTGCAAAGAGGGAGTATTTGGATATGGAAAAATCCAGTCTCCTCTCCTTGCTTTCAACCTTTCTGTTAAGTAAAAACTGCTTCAAGCATTATATTAACAGTTACATGCTGACTTTTGCCAGTGAATGCATCTCAGATCAGACAAGAGTCTAAAAAGTTAAAAGAAATGCATTGAGCTATTAAATAGGAAATAGTCAAGTGGATAGTTAACATAGCAGATAAGTGAAGTGGAAAGATGAGCAGTGGCTTTGCTACTACTGTGGAAGTGCGAACTCAGAACACATGCTGAAAGGTGATAGGATTTACACTGATTTTTAAAGGGCTAGATTCATCTGTTGTGATTCTGTGTTGCACCTTTTAGTCTGGAAGCAATTTATTTATTTTAGTTACAAACCTGAAAACAACTGTGTCTTCTACTTATCAAAAATTTTCATGACAAAGCTCTCTGTGGCATTGCTAGCATTATATGCAGAACAGTTAGAATATCACTTTGTTTAGAAAAATTTTACTTTCATGGATGGTATGTTTGTCACTTGACATTTGATCTTTCTTCCTCTTCTGCTTCTGATGACATCTGCTCTGCACTTGCAGTATCTGAACTGTTCTTCTAGTTCTAGACTTGCATCAATGCTTTTCAGTTTCTCACCCTCAATTCAATTGGAAAAAACTTCAAATGTTAACAATGAAATATTTTTAACTAGTGTTAAGCAGCCCCCTTTGTCAACATTTGTGGGGTGTATATTAAAATACCTCCTATGTTGTCTTATAAGTATACATCCATGTGGTGGAGCATCTTATTGCAGAAATTAACAATAGCTTAGTTCTTTAGAAAAATTGAAATACTGTCTACAACACTTTTCACACAATAATGAAACAATATGTAATTCTGAGAGAATATAAACTTAACAACAATTCAGGCTTCATAGTCTTTTGCTGCTAAATGGAAAATTGGTAATGAAATATTTTCCCCCAAAATTATCTGCTGTGTTTGTACCATCCCTAAACTATTCCCCCATAATAAGTACAATTATTAGTGGTATTTTAAGAAGTGCCTAAATAATTTAGGCCTGTATTTTCATTGAGTATTCACATAATTTGCCCACCTTTATGCTTAGAAAAATCTCATGAGCTCTTCTCAAAAAACCACTTAGAAATTGTTGAGCTTTTCAGTATTTACTGGTTGCCTAGAGAGAACAAAATAAATACTTCAAGAAGAAGAGCTTGTAGCCTAATTTCAAGAATCATTCAAATGAGGCCACACAGTTCCTTAAACAGTTTGATTGGGATAGTACCACAGAATTTCTCTTCTTCAAACAAATCTGTGGTCTCCCAATTTATTAATTGTTGAGTTTTGGCCTTGGGTGGCTTGAGATCTTGTAGTGTAGACCAATGTGCCAAATGTCATTGCATAATATTAAAATTTGTGGATATGGTTCATATGCAATGCTAGCAGTATATGAACTGTTATTTGATCAAGAGGTCTTGTGTTTTCCTGCCAAACATTAAACATACTATTCTTCACTAAAGTCTTATCAGTAACTCAGTTTTACTGAGTAGAAATTACTTGGTCTTATTTAGTAAGCCATTCATTAGCTATCCAGATATCAGCTACTCTCAAATTCCTTCTGTCCTTTCCTATAATGGTATAGGCTTAATTTCAACACGCATGAGTTACATTTCTTGATTCCATGAGTGACACATTATGCCACCTCCCTGAATCTAGAGCAATAACATAAGATGTGTACGCCCTTTTAACACGAAAGCTTGAAATCGGGCATTTCTAGTCATCTGGTACTTAACACCATTTATCATCAAAACAAAATTGCACATTTAGAGGCAAAATGGTGATGGGGAATCTGTTTTTATATGAAAGTTATATATGATAGGGTTCTGGGTACATCTTCAAGCTATTGCAGCTACATAATGAAGCCGTGTAAGGTCTTAAATTGTTTCTAGATCAACATGATGCATACTTTAAAAACTGCATCTTCATAAAGAGTTTTATGACTAAAACTGCTTGTTTTTCTACAGACCTGTCGTGTGTTTCTCAGCTTGAAGAAGACCAACAGTCATTATTGATCCCTTTTCTTGGCGTAACCTTTTTGAAGTGAAGTTTACCTAGTTTTCTAGAGTGAGCTTTCTTTTCAAACGTCTCTAAAGTTTGATCCATAATAGACAAGCTATAGTTCAGCAATGTCCAAGTCATTCCACCAGTCAGCTCTAAATAGGGATTCCCAAGGTCATGGACGTGACCTTTCTGCAGGAATAGGCCTTCTTGCTGCTGCTGCTACCCAATCTTTAACTGTGCCAGCATCTCTTGGAAGGATGAACCCGGGTACGGCGCGCCTTGCTAGCTTAATGAATCTTGGAATGACTTCTTCATTGAATCAACAAGGAGCTCATAGTGTGCTGTCTTCTGCTAGTCCATCTTCCCATGCCTTGCAGTCTATATTTAACATTGGAAATAGAGGCCCACTCTCTCTGTCTTCTCAGCACCGTGGAGATACAGAGCAGGCCACTAGCATTCTGGCCAGCTTTGGGCTGTCTGCTAGAGACTTAGATGAACTGAGTCGTTATCCTGAGGACAAGATCACTCCTGAAAACTTGCCTCAAATACTTCTGCAACTTAAAAGGAGGAGAGCTGAAGAAGGCCCATCACTGAGTTATGGTAGAGATGGCAGATCAGCTGCACGGGAGCCGCCATACAGAGTTCCTAGGGATGATTGGGAAGAGAAAAGGCATTTTAGAAGAGATAGCTTTGATGATCGTGGTTCTAGTCTCAGCCGAGTGGTTGACTATGATCATGGAAGTCGTTCTCAAGAATCTGTTTATTATGACAGAATGGATTATGAAGATGACAGATTAAGAGATGGAGAAAGGTGTAGGGATGACTCTTACTATGGCGAAACTTCGCATAAGTATCGTAAATTTGACAGTGAGTATGACAGATTGGGTCGTGGCCCTGAGAGATCTCTCTTTGAGAAAAAAAGAGGCGCTCCTCCTGATAGCAATATTGAAGACTTCCATGGACTCTTACCGAAGGGTTATCCCCATCTGTGCTCTATCTGTGATTTGCCTGTTCATTCTAATAAGGTGAGTTAAGCATCAGATGCTTATTTTTCTATACTTTATAGTCCCTGTTGCTTGTTTCTTGCCTCACTTTCTATGTTCTGAGTACTTAACACAAAGACCCTATATGAGTTCAAATAGAAAAAACTTGATTTATTTTCAAAGCGTCATTAACAAACACATGAAGGCAGGGATTTACCCTAATATATATTGTTTCACTCACATGGGCTGAATTCCAGGTCACTTATCTAGTCAGTTTATATGGTGCATCTGCATAGTATCTTAATCTAGTTTAAGATAGTTTCATTTTGTTTTGTAGTTATTTGTAGGCTAGAATCAGCCTTCCTTCCCATCTGTCTTGACTGCTGATTTTATAGTTAAGATGTCTTACACATTTCTGCTTTTTCCCTCTTGTGCATGGCCAGAGAGAAAGAGAGAGAGTTAATGTAGTATCCTGTAACACTATACCAGAGTTGTAGTTCACATTTTTAAAAGAGTTCATTCTTTTGCTTTTTTAAAATAACTTTGAAACTGTTTTCATACTGTGGCTGAAACGTCTCATTTTTCTCCCCTTTCACAACCTTCTTAAACACTTCAGATTCACTTTTTATTATTACATATTACATCTATCCCTTTTTACAATCTCAAACATTAGCCTATTGCTGTTGTGCAATATCATACTCTGTTGGCATTCTCTACTTAGAGTAGATCTTTATTGAAATTGTGATCAGACTTCATTCTTCATTCATAATTTGGTTCTCAAACAAAAGAGCTAGTGTGAATTATTCAGGTTTTCTAATTGTTTTACAATCTGTTCATCTGTCAGTTGGATACTAAAACCAACTATTGGTATTACTGTGCTCATGTTTTATTTTCAAAGCTTGTGGCAAAAAATACAGGTAAGAGTCTTTCTTCTAACTGTTTCATTGGGTTGTCTCTAACACTTTCTTCACAGTAACTGCAAGATGTGCAAATTTCTATGTCTTACTCGTGGAAAATATCTTGGTGAAACACAACTATTTTAAAACAGAAAAATGAAACCATTTCATCTCACTTCTCTGCTTGATTCTTCTACTTCTGAAAGTTTTTTCTTAGTATCTTTGACTCTTACACTGAGGCTAATCTCACAGGAATGAAAAGATGCAGGTGTTGTTGTTTTTTATGTCCCACCTTTTCTACACCTAAATCTTCTACACCTAAATCTTGTTGAATTGTTCTGAACAGAAGGTGGTACCCTCAAAACAGTTGTCTCTTCAGCATATTGTAATCTGTAGTTTGTTAAGTGACCAGTTTCAAAAATTACGTATTTTCAACTTAATTTCTAGCTGAAGTATGCTTATATTATTTAGAACTTTGAACAAGCAGATGTCTTAATGGGAAATGTGTTGATACAGTATGTACATACCTAGCCTCTGTTAGCCTCAGATCACAGCTATAAGAGACTGATGGGAATGTTGTATCTGGACAAAGAAAGAACCTGGAAAAGCTCCTATATCTTTGGGCCCTTCTGCTTGGAAAGGATGAGCCCAAATGTCTAATAGTGTCCTGAATGCTGGTGCTGGTACAGCAAAAAAGAGCATCTTGTTTTACCAAACAAAATGTTCATATGCTTAGTGAAATATGGTTTAGATAAGTCTTTCTATGAATAGAAGGTGTGAATGTCTCTGTGAATAGAAGGTGTGTAGGCTATCTGAATTTCTAAGCTTATTCAAAATGCCTTTATGTGGCTCCATAATAATTTTGACTTAGAGAAACTAGTTCATACATTTATAGTTTAAAAAAATTCTGAAAACAACATTGATATGTATTTCGTGCTCCAAAATTTTCATAACCCACAAGTATACATTATGTAAATGTAATCAGATCCTACCAGTAAACATCTATATATGTGCCTGAAAGCAGTAGGTTGGATTTTAGAGTAGCAAAAAGTTACTCTGTAAAGAAAAGATGAAACAGGGACTAAAGATTTTAGGTTTGTTTGTTTGTTTAGTGCAATTACTGACTCTTGGAACCAGTGCATTTGTAATGCAGCTTATTGCCTTCCTTGTAGATAACAGGTTGGGGGACAGGCTGTAGATCTCATGCTCCCATTTCACTGCTCTTCCTGTGCCAGTGGATTAACTGTGGATTAAGGGTGGTTTGGCACACTGTAAGGATTGACACTTGTTCAGAAACAGTGTAGGTTTAAGTACAGTTAACAGCTAGTGAGAATATGACTCCTAAGGGTAATTAAGACCAGTAGGAAGATCTTGAGTAGGAAAGGGATTTTGTGGTCTTCTGGTGTGTTCCTGACTCCTTAGCCATGGCTACATCTGCACCAGCCCATAGTAAAAGTAGAAGGGGCTTGATGCTTAGAGGGCTCCCAGCCTTTATTAGAAGCCTATGAAGAATGCAGGAATGAGTGGTAGCTGTGAAGAAGTATCTGCTTCTTCCTCCTTTCCTTTATCTTTATAACCCAAAAGCTGTTCTTCGGCTAGAGTGAAATAATTGTCACACGTGGTGGTGTAGGTGTAAAAATAATGGATTTTAACCCTTTTGGTTGTTTATGACAGCATCCTTTCTTGATCTCAATTGTATCACCAGTGTAGAAGCCACTGTTTTTGATTGTTATTTCCCAGCTATCTTAATATAGCTTTCAGCAGAGGCCTGAGATCACTATGAAGGCCAACTTTAGTTGACCTATACCAAAATCCAGTTTTCATTATATGTATGAAGCTGCTCCTAATCAGTTCATATCATTCACTATCAAGGAATGTCAAACTGTTCTTTGATTTTAGCTTTCCTTGATCTTTATAGACCCTATTCTAATATTTCTGTAATCTTTAAAAATATGTGTCTTAGTATTGGCTTTTTGCTAATGAGAATTTTTTTGGCTTGCACACATTGGGGGACCTTATTTTTGCCAGTCATCCATGCCCCTTGTGCACTCTCCTTGCAACCCCAAAAGTTGCTTCCCTGGATTGGGAGAGCTCTGTATAACAGAATGGAATGTGGCAGAGAAGGCTGCAGAAGATGAGGGTGGGGTGCTTGCTGAAAATTGGCTCTCTAACCTGATATGAGCAGACACAGAAATACTTTCCAATAATACACAGTCACTTGGGGGGGGCATGGTATGTATTTGAATGTGGAGGGGGGAATAAAGAGTAAATTACAGTTATGTTAATTTTTTTGCCCCTCTGTGGTAAAATTGTGCAGTTGAGTTGCAGATCAGTCCTTATGTGGATGACACTTTCAGGCCCCTACTTTGTAAATCCTAAGATATTTTTTACACTTAAAAATGTAGATAGCATTAGTTTTTTCACTTAATAGTTTGATGGACTTGCAAATGATTCATTTGGGAGTATGTGTAAAATAACTACTACTTTCTGTTCCTGATCATTTTGACATTTGTACCTTTGCTACAGGAGTGGAACCAGCATATCAATGGAGCAACACACAGTCGACGTTGTCAACTTCTTCTTGAAATGTATGATTTGAATATTTAAAACATTCTCTTTTCATTTTAATTGCTATTTACTATTTCAGAAAATACAAGCATTTCCATTTCTAAAGTTTGAAAATAATTAGCTTATTCCAACAAGGTTGCAAGGTTTCAGTGACACAGATCATATCTGCAAGCTGAAGTACTCTAGAGGCAAATCATACCAGGTTGAAACATTCCATAAATCCGTTTCCTCTTTTGTAGCAGACTGTATTGATGTCCACAATAAAGCAATGTAGTACATACACAACAATGGATTTTTAAAGGAAATTTTGAATAATATAGGGCTTGAGTATCCTTGTTTTTTCCCATCCATTTGAGAAACTACCAAGGATGGGAAGGATCCACTGCACTTTGTATCCTTAGACATACAATCACGAAGAGCCTGCATCTGCACATAGCTCCACATATGCAGTTACACCTGCCTCCACCCAGCAGCTGTCATACCCAGAGAGTAGCCCATACTGCTGTCACTGTTGGTGGGGAAGATCATAAAGAAACGACTGGTCTCCACTCTGGTCACGGGATGAGGGTGCATTCTCAAAGGAAATGCACCTATCTGTTCCTTCTCCTGGGAACCCAGGACAGTTGGGCTTCCATAATCTGAGTTACTTCCTTCTCTCCCTTGCCCACCAGTAAGAGAGAGCACCAAGGGTCCTACCCTGTAGTTTACAGCCGCCAGGCATGGGAAGACCTTGTTTGGGGTTGGTGTGTTAGTTGGTCTTTTTAGAAAGCTTGAGCAAGAAAATATTCTGCCTCCATCCAAAAAGGGACACACACATGTATCTCACTAGCAGGGTTCCAGCTATACTTTTCTTAAAACTTCCTTTTGGTGTCAGCTACAATATCTTGTGACAATGGATTTCACTTATTAGTGGTAAAATAATTTCTTTTGATTGATCCAGAATCTGCTGGAAATCTGTTGTAACTCTATGGCCCAGAGTTCTACCATTTTGAGTCTAACCATTCCAATCTCTACCCCATTCAGACTATACATCATACGTCTCTTTTTAAAAAAATCACACTGAAAATTAGCCCAGGCATTCTTTCACAACATACAATAAAATGTTACTGAGTTAGTTTACAGATTATTACAAAAACATTCTGTCATGCAAACTTTGGTTATAGTGAGATTTGTCATTGATACTGATTGTACTGTCAATTTAACAATTCATTTGAGTTTAACATAACATACAATAATCAGAATAGTTTACATTATTGAGATTTACATGGAACCGACTTCCAGCTATATATACAGTGGATTTTGGCTCCTTATGTGATGACTATATTTGCTTGTAAGAAAGCTGGATTATATTCCTCATCGGGTTTCACATTACTTGATCAGCGGAGTATTATAGGAATGTAATACTTTAGAAATAAGGACTAACATTGACAGTATAGGGGGACCAGCTGTTTTCCCTGTTGAGAGTTACTATTGACCTTTTCATCTGGTTTTTATGTTCACAATTTTGATGCTGAGAAGATATAACTATATAATATCTCTCTAGACATAACATTTAATTTATAGAAATGATCTAACTGACTTCTTTCTTTTAAAGATACCCTGAATGGAACCCTGATAGTGATTCTGGACGTGGGCTGTAAGTAAAAAATATACCTTGCAAATAGAAGAAACAAATTGGTGGCATGTGAAATCAAAATATATTTCCAGCTTCATTCCCAGTAGTTTAATGCTCACAAGTTCTGGGATTAGGTGGGATAACTTTCTGCTGGACTGCTGAGATTCAGAACTTGGTGAGCAGGGATCTGTTCAACCTCAGTAATATATTGGAAGGTGGGGGTTATAGTTATTTTTTCTTCCTTGTGATGCTGTCTATAAATGTTTGGAGATAAGGAGAAATGAATGTGTTTGTCACATCATAAAACTCTGTAACCCTACCTTTATTCCTCCTTTTCAGGAAAATGTAAATTTTGTGGGACTCATCCTAACTTGTAGTTTTTGGAGTAGTGAAGAATTAGGATTAAAAAGTATTCTTTTCTAGTATACTAGTAGCTAGTAAATGGAAAACAGAAGAAATACCAGTCATGGATAACTGGTTGTTTAGATTAATTGACATCGCAGAGTTGGATGGAAAAGAACAGTTACAGGATGGGAAAACAAAAAATGAAATTAATAATATGTGGGATCCATTATTCACTTATTGTAAAAAAAGATGGGGAATATAACATTTTAGAAGTTTAAAAGGATCTGTATTAAAAGAATTATTATATGGGAAAGATACTCTAAAAAGGAAAGTTGAAATTAGAGAGGACAAAAGAATCTTGTAAAATAAGAAGTGTTGAATGATAAAACTAATTAACATCTTATAGACGGGATATATCAATGACAGTGTATTGTATTGTATAATTAGTCAAAACAGAGTTGTATTGATAATACTGATTTATAAGCCGGACAATTGTGGATATTGTGGTTTTGATATATAGCTTTGTAAAATATTTATGTTATAATAAAAAATAAAAAATAAAAAAAAAAGTATTCTTTTCCTCTGATCCTAATTAATTCTCCACTCCTCTAAAGAACTCGTGGCTTTGCAGTGGTCAGAGTTGATGTGCCTTCGTTTTCTACAGTTTTTTGCCAATAATTCTGGTGATCTTTACTAATTTTATTTTTTCAGTTTGGAAGATGTTTCTGAGTTCAGATATTACCATGCAAACTGCCTGCATGAAAGCGGAACATAATTCATCAGACATAGTGATGTATTAATTTTTCTGCTCCTGTTAACTTGTCATTTTCATCAGCTTGTGTCTGCACCTTTTGGAGACTGCAGGATTGTGTCGATTGTTCAAATATATGTTGGCCCTGCTCAGTCATGCTGAACAAATATTACAGTCCACCCACCCCAACTGTGGGCTTGGCATCCGTGGATTTGAGCATCTGCGAATGGCCCAGCTCCATTGTCCATAATGGCCATGCATGCACATGGACACAGCTGTCCATGCACATGGTGCACTGCCATTAAAAACTACAGGACTTGAGGGCCCACAGTTTTTGGCATCCGTGTAAGGGGTGTGTGTGGAACAGAACCCCTCTGGATATGAAGAGCTGGCTGTACTAATGTATGGATGAACAATTTCCACAGTACTGAGAGCCATTTTTCAGGTTGGGCAAGTATTCAAGGGCTGCATGGTCAAGGAACATAGCCCAAGGGAAAGGATTTAAAGGATTTATAATGGATTTTTTTTTTCAAATCACCTCTTTTGGGGATTCATAATACATAAACTATATTAAAATAGGGTACTTCTCCATTTTTTAAATATTAAAATTTCAGATTAAAAATAATTATTGGCCAAAACTTGACTGGTTTGTATCTGAAAAGATTAATTTCATTATTAACAAATAGAAAGTCCTTTTATTAGCTTCATTGAGCTGTATTAAAATGTATACGTATATATAAGTGAACCTTAAATGTCTTTCTATACATTACTGTAGTCCTGAGTTTTGACTGGGATATGGACTGTCCCATTGACTAGTCAATACAGTGATGGTGTTCAGTATAATTCAGTTCCCTGATAACTGTAGTGTACTTACCAGTTTGCTACTAAATTTCAGTGGCAAATCATGATATCAGATTTATTTAGGGGGGAAAATCTGAGGCACAAACCTGAAGACCAAATGTGATCCAAGGGCTGCACTTCTCCCATCCCTGTACTAGTATCTACACATGAAAGTAAATAATGGTGCAGCAGGACTTCTGAACACTTTTATCTGTTACCATTTATTTATTCATACAAAAAAGTACTGGAATTTATGTGAAAGGTTATATCTTGTTTAAAGGCTAACATGGTTTCATTTTGCTGTGTGTGACTTCTAGGGGTGATCCATTTATGCTGCAATCCACAAATCCAGCTCCAGGAATTTTGGGACCACCTCCACCTCCATTTCATCTGGGAGGGCCACCACTTGGATCAAGAGGTAATAAATTTAAATGCATACTTTAGTGGCCTCTATAGCTTCAAGAAGCATTACTTCAAAATATAATTGTGAAGATAGCCATATTAGTCTGCTTCAGTACAGGTAGAAAACACAGGGCCTTTACAGACTGCCAGAAATAATGCAGCTTGAGACCACTTTTAACTGTCATGGCTCCATGCTAGGGAATCATGGGAATTGTAATTTTTTTCTGAGACATTGAGCCATCTCTGTCAGAGAGCTCTGGTACCACAATAAACTACAGTTCCCATGATTCCCTAGCATTGAGCCAGGGCAGTTAAAGTGGTCTCAAGCTACATTATTTCTGGCAGTCTGTAAAGGCCCACAGTCTTGTATCTCCTTCAGCTTTAAGCCTTAAAACAGGGGTAGGCAACCTTTCCCCTTTAAGGGCCAAGGGATTTCAGCTCCCAGAAGCCTCAGCCATGTTGGCCAATAGTCCCATGTTGGCCAATAGCTCCTGGGATTCTGGGAACTGAAGTCCCTCAGCCCTTAAAGGGGAAAGGTTGCCTACCCCAGCCTTAAAACAACCTGGGGAAAATACAGGATGCATGTACAGGGCTGTCTTTGGATCCCTCAGCCCCACTGCTACAGACTTGGTTTCCTGACAACCAATCACAATTTAGGCAGACTGAGGGGGGGGGGCTGCAGGGGAAGGAGAAGGTATAAAAGCTGGAGTGAGTGACTGAGTTTAGGTGCAGGGGCAGGTTCAAGTTGAATGAGAGTTTTTGAGGGATGGTCAGATCTGACTGTGCCTTAGAGGAAATCAGAGAGGTAGGAGAAACTGGGAAGAAAGACAAAGGGTCTCAGTACAGTCAGTTAAGGATTCTGAGTAGATGAGGTCATGTATTTGAGGTGGTAAAGAGGAAACTGTGAGAAGCCTGCAACTGTTATTTTAAAGCAGGTGTAGGCAACCTTTCCCCTTTAAGGGCCGAGGGACTTCAGCTCCCAGAATCCCAGGAGCTATTGGCCAACATGGGACTATTGGCCAACATGGCTGAGGTTTCTGGGAGCTGAAGTTCCTCGGCCCTTAAGGGGAAAGGTTGCCTACCCCTGACTTGCAGGGACAATAAAACATTTCTCCTGGTCTAAAACAGCCTTGGAAAGGCCACAATCCCAATGAAAATCCCCACCCATATCAAAGGTATTTGTGTGTTTTGAGTGGGGAGAAGGGGATCTGGGGGATGACATTTCTGAGGGGGGGGTGTACAGCAGGGGTGCATATATGTGCAAGGTTTTGCACAGAGAAGCAGTGAAAGTTTATTGGGCATCAGTATTGATGTAGCACACATCATCAAATGTATCATGCCAAATATGTATTATTCTTTAAGGTTCCTGAATACTCCAGTGTGTTTGTTTTTAAGCTATAGGATTTGAGAAATTTGGGTGGTAGAATTTGACTTAGTGGCTTAAACTTCCTTGCTATAATATACTTTCTGAACTGAACATTCTCATTTCCTGGTTTTCCCACAGAAATTGTGAACTTGTCTGCTTTGACACTTGTAAATTTCATTTAGAGGGGAAAATATAAGAAAAGCACATATTTGGAATAAAAATATGTTTATAATTAAAAAATCAGTCATAGTCTTATTTAAGAGCTTTCCATAAATGGTTTAAAAGAATTCCACATTATGATACATCATATTGTCAAGAACCTTGCTAATTATATAACTATTTCTTTTTCCTCTGCCTGTTTCTTTCCTGATGTTCATGTCTAGGGGCTGGAAATGGAAGTATGCAAGGACCGAGACACTTGCAGAAGGGCAGAGTGGTTAGTATTGAAATCAGAGCTGAAGTCTCCAGATATGTTTAGTTGTTGCTACAGTAATTGTCACCCGAATGGAATGAGGTCTACCTATCATTTGTGGTGGCTGTATTAATTTAAAATACATGTTCACATGAGTGAATACATTTCATACAAAAATATTTTTTCATTGGAATTAGTGTATCATTCAGATATGTAACTCTCCTATCTGCATCCTGATGTGATGCAGACCATTTTAGTAAGTATAGAATGTAAATTAATTGAATATGAGGCCCTACTATCTACCTATTTGAGGTGTGTATAGTCTACTGATGGGACCCTCAAACCTAATTTACTGTGCCAAAAATGTTAGAAAGGTCACACACACATTTTGCAGGCCTGCCTTCTGAGAATTTATTTGTGTTCAGATTTAGTCAAGATTGCCTGCCCTTTACCTTGTGCACCTCAAGTGAATCCAGGATGTAAATTGCTTGTGTTCTTTTTTGAAAAAAATAATAATTGGCATTGTCATGCTCATCAGAAAATTGGCTAAAAGATCCTGTAATTAATTGAGTAGGGTGCACTTTTTAATGTTAATTTTGCTTAACAGTAGTCACTGCTGTCTGCCATTAACAGGAAACAAGCCGAGTTGTACACATCATGGATTTTCAGAGAGGGAAAAACTTGAGATTCCAGTTACTGCAGCTTGTTGAACCATTTGGAATTATTACAAATCACCTGATCTTGAACAAAATAAATGAGGTAAGCATTACAGTCTTGGTACACCATATATCATTTTCCCACTTCATTTGAAACAGTATTAATGCAAAGACTGAGCTACTGTTCTTTGATAAGCTGATTCTTGAATTGTACATAATAACAGCAGTACCAGTGCCTGTGTGAAAGGACATAGCTGAACCAGGAGAGGGCCCCCTAAACTTTCTTCCTCTTGGGATCTGGAGAATGTTCGCTTCACAATATCAGAAATGTTTGATACAGTATCAAAAACTAACTTTCTATTCTGCATACTCGCAGTGAGAAACTTAAACATGTAAATTTTTCAGCACTAAAGAAATTGCATGTTCCTGGTAAAACAAATTTACATTTTTAACATGCAGAAATATTTCACATAGCTAGTGCAGTGTTGCACATACAAACTACATTCCATATATACTCAACTGTGGATCATATGCATAATCCTTTAATTTAACTTTTTTTACAACTTAAGGCATTTATTGAAATGGCTACCACTGAAGATGCACAAGCTGCAGTAGAGTATTATTCAACAGCACCTGCCTTAGTGTTCGGCAAACCTGTGAGAGTCCATTTATCACAGAAATATAAAAGAATAAAGGTAAAAGCAGTTGCATTAATCTAATCCTACATTTTCATTTTTAATGTTTAAGTTCCTGCATTCTTTGCTGTAGTTTTTCATATTAAGGTTTAATATAATGGCTCAACAAAATATTTTCTCAACTAATTTTGCTTTTTAGAAACCTGAAGTCAAACCTGACCAAAAATTTGATCCTCCAAAACAAGAACTTGGTCGTGTGATTCATCTCAGTAATTTACCACATTCAGGCTATTCTGACAATGCTGTACTCAAACTAGCCGAGCCCTATGGAAAAATAAAGAACTACATATTAATGAGAATGAAGAGTCAGGTAATTCATATGATGTTATATAACTGGAAATGTGCAGTCTTCAATAAATCTTTTGGTAGGAATATAGGATAAAATATGGGCCTATGAATAATAAATGTGACATGTATGTTTCTTTGTCAAGAAGATGAGTGTGTCTTCATATCTAAATTATGTGCATTCTCTTGAAGGAGATATGTGTTATCTCTGCTCTGCATATTACACAGGAGTGCAAAGACCAGCTTACTAAGCCTACTTAGTCATGTTAATGTATTGCCAGAGATCACCGCAAATAATCACAGTCGTCCCTCCGGATTCGCTGACTTCCTGTTCACAGTCTTGAGTTCCTGCAGATGGGAAGCCAGGAGGGACAAAATGGCGCCCATGGCATGCACCACCATTTTATTCAATAGGACTTGAATGTTTGCATTTTTCCGATTCTGGGGCGGGGGGGGGGGGGATCTGGAACAGATCCCTGTGAATCAGGAGGGATGACTGTACTGTATATTTTTTACTTTCAGGTACAGTTTGACTTAGAAATTATTCAAGAGAGTTAGGAAAGTACTAATTGAATCTGAACTAAGCCCAAGTTATAAAGTTTTGTCTCCCTACTTCCCAAGCATGTTTTAGCGGCAGCCTTTATCCCTGATATGCTGTGCACAAGAACCTATGCAAATGCTTGTCCTAATTTCAAAAATATTTTAAAGTTGTCTTCAGGAGAAGAAAGGAAAGATGCAAATATTCCAAAAAATTTTGCATGTTTTACCACTCTTAACAAGCACACCACTATATGACATGCTTTCCATTTTCTGTGATTTTAGTAAAACCACAAAAAGAGGCTGCCTATTAAATAAGGAGCCTCCAAACCTCCATTTCCTTTGCCATCTGGAAGCAAATACGTGTGATAGCATAGTCAACAAACATGCCATATCTTTGTGGACTGAGAGGAGATGGGAAAGAAACTGAGGGCTTTAGGCAAAGTGAGGACTTGACAGAAGGATGGGAGCCAGAAGGGTAAAATAGGGCATTCATCAATAGCTAATTTTTATTATTCCCTTTCAGTACATGACACAGCTGTTTTGTGGCCATCTGGCTAGTTCAGTGGGTGAAAAGAATTGAAAGTGCTTAAACCTATTTTCTAGAGTTTGCAGCACTAGTTATCAGCTACATCATTAATAATAATAATAATAATAATAATAATAATAATAATAATAATAAATTTTATTTAAAGCCCGCCCCTCTGCGCGGCAATCTGGGCAGGTTGCAACATTTAAAACAAAGTTAAAACGTTCCCTCCTCCCATAATCCACCCTCCCAACCCCTTCAAACAAAATTAAACCAAGAAAAAATTAAAACATAACAATGCAGTTAAAAACTATAAACCAACAGCAAGGAATCAGTTATGCCGACAAAATAGAAATTCATCTCCCTACAAACAGATGTCATCCTGGGAAGGCCTGTCGGAAGAGATCCGTCTTTACTACCTTTTTAAAAGCAGCAAGAGTAGTAATAAGACGGATCTCGTCCAGCAGGCCATTCCAAAGTCTAGGAGCGGTAGCAGAGAAGGTAATTCTGTGTGATAGGTGGTGAATTGTGGAGGCATGCCTAGTGTAGTCTTTTTAGTTGAAGTTTTCATTGTTTTCTTGCTCCCACCAGTCATTGTTAAAAATGCTAAAGGCTGAACTGTCTTATCTCTCTTGTGTAGGCTTTCATAGAAATGGAGACCAGAGAAGCTGCTGAAGAAATGATGGAGCACTGTTCCAACAAAGCTCTCTGGTTCCAGGGAAGATGTGTGAAAGTAGATTTGTCTGAAAAATACAAGAAATTAATATTAAGGGTAGGTACCATGTGTTTGGTCTCACTCTTGACTGAGTAGTGTTATGATAAATGTTATAATACAAAGCATTCAGTGTTCATGACTGTTTCCTTAAATTGGCTGCCATAGGCTTTTAGACTTGACAGAATGGTGCAGGGTCTTGTCATGTTGAGTTTTGAAAGCAAAGCTTGAGAACAAGAACAGCCTTCCCCTTCCCACCACCAGGTTTTGGAAGAAGCCTGGCTTTTATTGTTCTTGCCAAGGAAGGAAGGGGTATGTTTTTCTTTTACACCATTGTCTGGAAATGTTAACTGAATGGAAAGTGGCTCATAACCTGCAGTGCGTTGCAGAAGTGTTTACACACATCTCTGACTTTTCTACATTTTGTTGTGCAATTTAAACCTGGAATTTAAATGGATTTAATTGAAATTATCATCACTTATGGACACAGGATAATTAAGATTTTGAAGGTGCAGAATGCCTCTGCTGTGGTATCTTTAGGCTTCTGACTTACTATGTGATTTGTCTTTTGTAAATCCTTGAAGAATAAAAACATTCACTTGCATAATCATGAGGTATATGCCAAAAACACAAATCTATAAGCCTTATCTTGTGCAAATTAATAAAAAGTATCATGCTTGTTTCAGATTCCCAACAAAGGAGCAGATATGATGAAGAAAGATAAACCAAGGTAATCTTTCAGATGATTAGTTTGTTTTAAAATACACCATTATTAAGTAAGATTTGTGTGTGGGGGTTTTTTTGGGGGGGGGAGTTCCTTGTATAGAAAGAAAGATCTTTCTCTAGATTGCAGACTATGGAAGTTTCAGATAATGGTTTGTTTTAAAATATACCATAAAATGGAGAAACAAGATTTGTTTTCTTCTTTAATAGAAAAAGAGGTCTTTCTCCCGATAGTAAAGAATATGGAAGTGAGGAGAAAAAAAGTAAGTCGGATGAAAATGAGAAAATGGATACTGAAGATAAAGAAGAGAAGGGAGATGAAGCAGAAGGGCAGGATACAAAAGATGGTGAACAAGCAGACCAAGAAGAGCCAAATTTACTCGAATCTGAAGATGAGCTGTTAGTAGATGATGAGGAAGCAGCAGCATTACTAGAGAGTGGCAGTTCAGCAGCAGGGGATACAGATGTGGCAAATTTGGGTGATGTAACTACTGAAGGAAAGGAAGCAGCTGGTGATGAAACTACTGCAAAAACTGAAGAGGGTGCTACAGCTACTACAGCAGGGAAAAAAATGAAAAAGGTAAGCAGCAAAGGCTATTGTTGATAGATCCTCTCTGCTGATAGACAAGAATATTCAGCTTTCCACCAGCTGTATTTTATATTCCCCATCAAGACAGGTGCTGCTTATAACAGGATTGTTCAAATGAAATGGGGGGGGGGGGATTAAGGGTAATGAACTGTATCCATTACCCCTAAAGGAGTACTGTACCTGTAGCTTTTTCATTGGGACAGGTTGCTTCGGACGGCAATGATGTCCTATAACCGAGTGAGTTTTAGATCAGAAGAAATGTGGCCCTCCAGATATTTTTTATTGTAGCTTTAGCCAGCACAACCAATGGTGAGGAATGCTGGATATCTAGACGGTTGCACAATTCTCATCCATGCTATGGATTAATTAGTGGAGTTACTGGGGGCGAGCTGAAAGCTCAATAGGTTGAAAGTGGTTTTTTTGGGGGGAGAAATTAGGAAAAAGATTTGGAATGGCTCAGTACATTGGGGGAAAGTGTCACTTTGATTCAGAAAGGGTGAGTACAATTGCCTTTGGTTTTGTGCTGGGGAAAAAAGGTGTGTATCAAACCTTACATGTACCCAATCATTCATTTGGAGGAAAGGGGAAGTTCTGTGGAGCCTTTTAAAAATGCAAAGAGCACACAAGATTTATTTTAAAAGTACTTTAAAACGTCTGTCTTCTGACCGATACTGCATCTGCTTCCGTCATTTGGGGGTGTGGTGCTGGCAGCTTATGTACAACTTTAGAGATCTATCTTTAGCTCCTCCACTTCACTATCTATACCCCTCTCATTTTAATGACAGCACAGCTGTGGGTTACTCACTAGGGCCACCTTTATCAACCTCTTTACTCTGGAGGAACCCTAGAAATAATTGTCAGGTCTTAGGGAACCCTGCATAAAAATTATATCTACAGTTCAAACTTGTTTTTCCCAATTATGATCTCTTGTGCAATCCCTGGTGAGCTCCCATGGAACCCTGCAGTTCCATAGAATCCTGGTTGAGAAACCCTGCTCTGGGGGATGTGGAAATGAGACACTGGACAGCATATCTTGAGTAGTAATGTCTAGCTAGAAAAGAATGTGTTGAGTCCTGAACAAGTACTGTGCCAGATACCCAATGCTAACATCCTGCACAGGAATGTGTCACTTGTGGCAGTAGTCAGCCATGTCTTCCCTTCTTGTGCTTGGCTATGGTTTTATCATGTGCCATTTTAGGGAAGCATGTTGCATAGGGGAAAGTTAAGCCTAACCTAGCTTCCAGTGTGTGTACTGGTATATTCTGCAGCTCTTGATACTCTAGTGCACCCCAAACCTATCTGCTATGCCTCATAGATAAATAAATGATGGGAGTGTCTCTGTGTTAGAATGTTTGGGCTGTTTTCAAAAGGCTCATAAAATAGATCTCAGTGAGAAAATCTTTATCTAATGTAACAGATAGCCAGAATAACATACTCTCCCCCCCCCCCCCCCCAGCGGCACGTAGGTGGATTTCCAAGAAGCATGGAAGGTTTTGTCACTCTTGATGAAGTTGGTGATGAAGAAGATTCAGATCACCAGAAACGTCGATCTGGCATTGCTAAATTGCTTGCAAAAACTGACAATGCAACTGAAAGTACAGCTGAAGAAACAGAACTGGGAAATGAGACACTGGAAAATGGTTCCAAAACTGCGAAGACAGAACAGTCAGAAATGAATGATGGCACAGTAACACAAGAAGGAGAGCAAAAAGAAAGTACTGGTGAGCAAGATACTGCCAGTGAGAGATGTGCAGTCTCAGAGGAACACAGAATTGGACCATATCAACCAAATGTTCCTGTTGGTAAGATTATTTTCTCCTCCTAGATAACATGCACTGAATATAGACCACAAGTTTTTGCTTCTTTTCTTGCCTTCTGTAAGGGGGCATAGCAATAGAAGCTATGGGTTTATCCAGACAGGAAAAAAGTCCCTGGAATATTGACTTTCCAGTTCTTTTTGTTTTTATTTTGCCTGCATATTTATGGTCTTGCATCCACGCTTTTCCTTGAAATATCCCAGGTTTCCCTCACTGACCCCCTTGTGTTCTTTCTCCTCCCCCTCATCCTGATCAGACATCACATCTAGACACATGCAACATTTCAGAAATTGCCTTTGAGCAATTTCCACTGAAACCTTTTTAGTTATTCAGGAATTATTGTCAAAGTGCTTTAGCAATATTATACTAGTTAAGCAGTAGGGTCATTTGTTTTTATTGCAAGCATTCCTCCTTCCCTCATCTGATATCTGTTAATCTGCTGTTCTGGGAACAGTTGCTATGCTTCATGGTGGCAGCCATCTTAGCTAACTCCCAGGAAATGTGGATCAGGTAGAAGGAAACTTTGCTCCTGAGAGCTTCGTCCAGGTACTGTTTGCAGGCTTACTTCCAGAGGATGCGGGAGTGGCTGCAATTCTGGCATGTCCCCGGCTCTCAATGTTTTCTTCAGACTCAGATGAAAGCCTGACTCCTGGAGGCAGGGCATGACACACATTTCATCTGGGAAATACTGGTTTAATTCAAATTGACCTGGAGAGTGGGCATAAAATGTCCTTGCTGGGAGTTCCCTGAGAATGCTTAAGAATGGTGAAAACCTCATATAGATCCCCCAACCTCCCAAGAAGAAAAAACCTGAAAGCACAGGAATAAAACCAGAGTCCTTCTGGGTTTTTTTCTATTCCATCTATCCAGGCAGTTCATGCTGGATTACTAAAATCTGAGATAGGCAGAAATTCGTATGATGGATTTTTATATCTTCAGGATTGTTAAATTTCTAACCGAGTGAGTCGTTTGCTTTTATAGCACTTAAAAGCAAGATTATGTGTAGTTTGCAGAAGATTATTTATTTAAATGAAGAACCTGGATTTTCATACCTTTTTCAGAATAAAAAAAAAATTTTGCTGGTTCTTCAAATACTCTGGATCAAATTTGCTGTTGTGTGTCTGTCTCTTTCTTTAGGTGTGAACTACGTGGTGCCGAGAACTGGGTTTTACTGTAAATTGTGTTCGTTATTTTACACCAATGAAGATGCTGCGAAAAAGGTCCACTGCAGCAGCCTTACACACTATCAAAAGTTGAAGGTAAGACTAATATTTCTCAAGAAATCTATGTTTTGTATAGATGAAGAATTTTTTTAAAAAAAACCTGAAATTGAGGAGCTTTTTTAAAAAGTTTTACCTTTAAAACTTAAATGGCAAATAAGAAACTGAGTGCCACTGCTCTTAATTTAATTTGTTTCATCAACTAGCTGATAGGGAATTGTTCACACTATTTGTGCATGCTGATTTTAGAAGTTAAGTCTAGTTAATTTTCAAAGTTCCATCGGGTTACCTAATTCTAGTTTGATTCCTACCCAATATAGCGAATATATAGTTGGCCCTCGGTATCTGCGGGGGATCTGGACACGGACACACACCCTCTAGATACAAAAATCGATGAATGCTCAAGTACTGTTGTGCTTAATGGCGGCACAGTCCTCCTCCCCCTCCCAGGCTTCTGCCCTGGGCTTGGCTTCGGAGGCCAAGGAGGAAGCTGAGGCAGGTCTTGGGTCTTGGAGGCCCCCGATCCCCAGGCCCAACACCCAGGACAGAACCTCCAGGCTCTGAGACCCAAGTCCCAGCCCTGGCTCCCTCTGGCCGACAGGGCTCCAGACTCTGCCTCTGAACCGCTCCTGAAGCCAAGCCCGTGGCAGAAGCTTTGGAAGGGGGTTGGGAGGACTTCAGTCCAATTGTCCCCAGTGGTGGTGCAGCTGCGTGCACACACCACCATTGGAGACCAAGCGGATACCGAGGTCCCACTGTACTGGTTGTAGCATTCAGTTCAGCACAGTATATGGCAAACATAATTATGCCAAACCTGTGGGCTTTGTTGACACCTCACCTAAACATAATCCAATTTGGATGGAAGACTGTTTTAAAAGAATATTGGACAGTATGACTTGAGGGCATTCCATAAAACTTAATTTCAATTCTCCTTGTTTTCTTCTTTACAGAAACACATGGACAAAATGGCTGAAGATCAGAAGCAGAAAAAAAAAGACTTAAATGCTGCGGAGGAGGCTTAAGAATTTAAAGAAAACTTGTTTTATTTTTAATGTTAATCTCAATACAGCAGAATTGACGAAATGCTATATTACGTAGATTTTAGTAGAATAAATAAAAGTATAATTCTGTTAATGTGTTCAATGTTATAGCAAACTCTGTATTTTCAAATCTTTTGTTTGTTTAAAAGGGGGGGAGGGGAGAAGACAGATTTTTCTCTCTAGATTGATGCTACTGAAGGACTGTTACATAATTTGTGAAGACCAGAGAATTTTATCAGCATTAATCTCTTCAGAGTTTGAAGAACATCTTTTTAAATGCTGGTTTTTCAGTTACATATTAAAACTTAGTAATTTTTCCCCTCTGGAACACTCCACATTCCATTTTTTAGTCCAGCCTATACTATTTTCAGTGGACTTTCATTATTTCATTTCATTTTTGAGACTTGTTATGAAATTTTATGTGGCTTTAAAAAATGTGGAAACATTTTCTTTAGTATTCATGTATTAGATAGTGAATAGAAAAACTATAGCCAGCTTAAACAAAAACAAAAATATCTTTTATTATCTGTCCTCATTTTTCTGCAGGAAGTAAATTCTTACTCTTCTGACCAGTATTACTTTTTTGAGCTCTTACATGCAACTTTAATTTAGTGCTTTCCATACATCTTCAGTATAAGGAAAATGAGCATTTCAAGGCTAAATTGTAAATATTTACCTTTTTTATGTTTGTATTTCAACTTGGATCCTAGATTAGTTACTAAGCAGTCACTAAACCTAGAAGTACTTGGTCCATAGTAACATGTTTAGATTGGGGCCTACATCTTCAGATTTATTTCATCCTATGACAATTCTTGATGTACTTTCACATAGCTGATGTGAATGGAGCTTGTGTGTAAAATCTGTTTTCGTGTAATTTTATTAATCATTTTAACAGCTTACTTAACTGTGGATTCAGATTGTTAGAATGTCAAACCAATAAACTATCAAACAAGAGTAAATTTTCTTATATTTTCTAGTGTTCACTCTGTCTGTAAGCTATCTCCTTATTTGGACAAGTAAATCAGTGGCAAAGCTGGTTAGTGACATTCCCCAGTGTATGAATTTCAGGTGTTCAGTTACCCCCTGAGGGCAACTTCCCAGTGTTGGCGTGCACACCTATAGCCGCTTAATGATGGAAAGAGGGTGAAGAACAGCAATTTTGCAGCCGGAAGAGAATGCTAAAGTACCCTGCAGATTCAGGAAAGGAATGTCTGCTTTCTTCTCCCAACTGTGACATTGCATGAAAGTGGAATATTGCCTGGGTGCCTTCCCCACTACTACATGGGCATAGCATCATGCACTGGCGCTAGAGCACTTCCTTCTGCAGAGCATGGAAGGGATCTCAGTCTGTGAGTGACAGTGACTGTCAACTCAGCTTTCAAGCTAACTTATCACTAGCTTGCTGCAGTGACACTTGCTCACTCTTTATCATAAGCTTTGCAACATAAGCTCCCTTCTTTGAAACTTCTGTAACTTAGCACATTAGTTTTGCCTGAACACTGTGCTGTAGTAGCTCATTGCAATTCCTAGACAGAGAACTAAATCCAGTTGCTAGTCTCACCTATAATTTTGGGGATTTGAGAAGTGAAGACTTGGATAATTTCCACTGATGAAATGGAGCCACTCAAGCTGTGGCACTAACAACTAAATTTAGGCCAGAATGACTATTACCCATCCTACTCCTTGAAATCCCAGCCCTAGATCCTTCCCACAGCTTTAAAATGCTGTGTGAATACCTTCTGAATACTTGTGCTACACTAAATCAGATGTTAACTATGTGGTTAGTATCTTAAACCCTGCCCATAAAAATGGGGGGAATCGATACTGTGTATTGAAATTTTATTTTAAAATACTTATTTTTCCTTATACCTTTTTAAACCATCTTAGTTCTCAACCTCTGGCCCTCAAGCTGCTTTGGACTTGAGTTCCCAGAAACATGAGTCAGCATGGCCCAAGGTGATGGATTCTGGGCACTGAAGTCCTAACACATTTGATAAAACAAAGGCAGAGCTTCCAATCTGGCGAGTTATTCTCTGTCTGGCAATAACAGACTCCTTTGCAGAAGATATGCTGAAATTGTCATGCAGAATCAATGAACAGAAGCCACTGGTGCACAATGCTTTTCAGAGTGTCTCACAACAGCAAAAAATTACGTGGCTTATCTGCACATTTAATGTGTCAACAATTGACTCTATGTACCATAGTTCAAAACCTGCATGGCAAGCAATATTCTCTAGGAGTAAACGAGCATAATGCCAAATCATGCTCACTGCTATAACATATTTTCATAAATAGGTTATTTTAACTTACCAAACAAGGTTAAGGACATCCAGCAAGAAGATGCAAGGATTTTGAGTTAAGGGGATAAAAAAAAGGCCGACACCCTTGGAATGAAGGAGGAATTATGAAAGCAAGAAAATAAGAATTTTTAATTTTTTTCAATTTTATTATAATTTACAAGAAACCATATTAGAGCAGACAAAGTTAAAGCAGACACAAGATACTATTGAGGAGGGATATATGAGGTGGTCTTAACAATTACAACCATATATATGAGAACAGGAGGGAGAGGTTGAGCGTGAGGAACTTTGCAGAAGGGAGGGAGAATCAGAAGGGAAATGAGCTGAAGAAAGGGCAAAGGTCCAAGGTGAGAACTGGAGGATTTAAAGGAAGGTGTGTCAGTGATGGTAGGGAAGTTATGGTCACTACTTGCCTATCACCTTGAACACATCTCGCCTGCGTCCCATGCTTTCATGTGTACTGTTTAGTAGGTTTCCTTGAAGTTGGACCAACAGCATAAAGTTGTAGCCAAGAGGGATTAGTTAGGGCGTAGGAGGAACAAACTAGAGGCATGAAGGGGTCTTGAGAAAAGAAACAAGAAAAATATGTGAAAGCCAAGTTTGATGGGATGGGATGGGATGGTCTTTTGGAAAATTGGGGCTCACATTTGTTTGGCTCTCTATCATCCTGATACTTTACATCCACTATATCATGCATCTCTCATCATCCAGATACTCTATATACAGGTGGTGGACATGTCTCTCCAGATTGATAGTAATTGTGAAGGCCATCTCACATTCCAGTGATACAAACCTGCACTTAGCCACAGTGGTTCAGTAATACACACACTCCCAAAAGCATATATTAACTCCATATTGAAATCAAACAGATGATTAACAAGGCCCTTTAGTCATAGGAGGTGTTGAAAAGTTCTCAGGCCAACCAAGATGGGGATGACTTGGAGCCATTAAACTTGCATGCTATGCCACATAATTCATCCTGAAGCTTGTTACATTGTTCCTCAAATTTCTTTAACCCTTCCCCTCCCCCCCAAAAAAATCTGATGTCTAGTCACTGAAATACTGCTCCGCTGCTGCTATCACTGCCGAGTAATTCAAAAATTTATTTCCTTTCAAACTTTTTTAAAGGTTGGAAACAGGAAATAGTCAGCTGAAAGGTCTATGCACTAAAATCCAAATTTTTTCAAAACTCAATTGCTTTGCCAGCCGAGTGAAGAGGTATATTGTCCTGTAAAAAGGAACACCTTTCTGTCAGGATTTTGATGGGATATATAGTCAATGTTGAAATGTAAAGATGTGTGTGTCTGTATTTTTCCATGATGAGAATATGCTTCTAGGCCTAGCACAACAACCAATCCAGGTGTTTAAAGAGACAAAACAAGTGGAGACAAGTTGGAATACATGGGAAAGAGTTCTTGTTTATACAGTGACTACAATAATAAAAGTTGTTTTGGGAAAATAGATCACATGGTAAAAGATGAACAACAAGAGGTTTGGTTAGCATACGTCATGTACAGATCAACCAATTAACCTGAGGGTAACACCCAAGAGGTGGAGAAAAGTTGGGCTGGGAAATTGTGTTTTAGGCATAGGAGTCAGTTTTGTTCTTGACCTTTCAACAGTATGGATTAAGTTTCTTTATTTTTGCAGAAGCTGTAGCTTGGCTAATTTTTCACAATGTAGCATTAAGGATTTATAGTTTTGTTCCTGTTAGCCACGTCTGGCTAAAGTGATGTTTTACTGGACTTTGTCGTTTTTACTTTGCCTATGCTGTTCTATAATAAAGCCTGCTACTAGAAACTTGGAAATCCGCCTGCGTGCTGGTGTGATCTCTGCTACAGAGCTGCCTTGCTGCATGAACTACTCTGCTGAGTGGATTTATCCACACACACACACAAACCTGCACCTCCATCCATTCCTCGACACTTTCTACAGCTTCCCTCAGCATTTTTGTCTTCAATGCCTTCTTCAATCAGCACAGCAAGTTAGAGTAGTATTCTCCATTAACTGTTTGGCCCTTCTGAAGATAGTCATCAAAATACTTTCCATAACCCCAACAAATATGGCCATGATGACCCTTTCTGCTGACGCTTGAGTCTTGAATTTCATTGGCTACAGAGAACCCAAGTGCCACCACTGCAAGGACTGTCGTTTGCTCTCCAGATCATAGTGATGTAACCATGTTTTATCAGCAGTGACTATTAGTTCCAAAAAAATGATCACTGAACCGCTCAAAATGCTGTAAAATTAACTTGGGAGTTATCCACTCAATTTCATTCCTGGCCAATATTAAACATTTTGACACCCACTTGGCTGACTGCTTCTGCATAGCCAACTGTTCATGAATTACAGACCCAGTGCATTCCCAGGGTATCTCTAGTGTCTCAGCAATTATTTTAGCTGAGATTTGCAGAATTGTCAAAACGAGTTCATGAACAGGCTCAACAGCTTCAGGAGTCGATGCTGTTGAAGGTCTTGCAGATCTTGCTGCATCTTCCATCTCAAAATCTCCACGCTGAAAGTGGATACAACACTTCTTCACAGTTCAATATAATGGGCACTTATCACTCAAAGTTGGCATCATACACTCATGGATTTCCTTTGGAGTTTTCTTCTGCCAGAACAGGGACTGCATGATGGCCCAGAGTTCAGCACTTGAAAACGCCACACTTTTCTTTGACAGGTCTCTATCAATGATCTTTAAAGGAGCTCTCCAGGTTGCTGAACCTGTTTAGGAAGGGGGTTGTGCACCTTGAACAGATCCTTTAAGATCTAGAGTGGATTCAATGCTCCACTGACATGGAAGCATTCAGCCACCACAGATATAGTTGCTGCCCTGATGAATCAATGAAGTAGTAGGCTAGCCAGTGATACTCAGACTTTTTACCCTTTACATCTACATGTGGATATCATGTGCCCCCCGCCCCACTCGACACACTGTATGAATAAAAATATTTTGTTTAGTGTGCATATTTTCATTTACACGTTCGTGTATATTCATATATTAACATTTTACAAGGAAATTGTTTTTGTTGTGTGCTTTCAAGCCACTTCTGACAAGCCTAAGGTGAACTGTCATGGGGTCTTCTTGGCAAGTTTCTTCAGAAGGGGGTTGCCATTGCCATCCTCTGTGGCTGAGAGCCTTTTTACCTTTGGGACTCCTCTTTATAGCTACATCTGTGCATCACGCCCTCCCTCGACATACTATATGTGGTGTTTTGAACCATGGATCACTCAAAAGATAATGAATGAGTTCCCACTTCCATTTGTCAACAAGGGTATTAGGAATTTCTCTCTATGGTGGCTATAGAGAGGACAAATTAGCATGTAATTGCACAATGTCCTCCACCTGACACTGACCACAAACACAGTTTTCAAATAGCATTTTAATGATGGCAATGTAGGAGTTTACCAATAATTTGAAATGCTTTCTCTTTATACTACCAATAACTTTGTTAAATTATGGGGTGTCTTTTGTGATCCAGGCAGGCATGGCGTAGTGGGTTGAGTGTTGGACTCTGACTCTGGAGGCCAGGGTTCGAATCCCTTTTCAGCCATGGGCAAGTCACACTCTCTCAGGGGAAGGCAATGACAAACCTCCTCTGATCAAATCTTGCCAAGAAAACCCCATGGTAGGTTTGTCTTGGGTTCATCAGAAGTCAAAATTGACTTGAAGACACACAAGAACAACTGTGATAAAGTGTTTACTCCTTTCACGTATGGATCTTTACTTGAGCTTTCTCAATATATATGTATATGCACATGAGCAGAAAGCCAGTGTGGTGTAGTGGTTTGAGTATTGGCCTATGACTCTGGAATCCCAGCTCAGCCATGGAAACCCAGTTAGTGACCTTGGGCAAGTCACACTTTCTCAGCCTCAGGGGAAGACAATGGGAAACCTCCTCTGAACAAATCTTGTCAAGAAAACCCCGTAATAGGGTCGCCTTAGGGTCGCCATAAGTCCAAAACGACATGAAAGTACACAAGAACAACAACCACTGTCTTAATCTTAAATGTTTTGTGTATTGGGTTTAGGATGGTATTGTCCAGACAGAGCCAATCTCTAGACCCCCATTTTAGAACTAAACATGAAAGGCAGTTGACGCCCTCCTCAGGAGCTTCTTTCCTGGCGCCGCTCTAGCCTTCAGCACCTCTATGGTGGCGGTCCTCCACTTCCGTTTTACGGCCGGAAGTGTGACGCTCTGGCGTGGAGAGACCACAGAGACGCCCGGCGACGCTTCGTTCTTCCCCCTCCAACGCTAGTGACGGAAGTGACGTCACTTCCGGTTCGGGGTGGTTGTTGTGTTTCCCGAGGAAGGGGGGTGGCTGAGGCGAAGGAAGGAAGGGACCCGACTGGAGAAAGGGGAGGAAGCGGTGGCCAGCTCGTCTGTCGTGCAACTACCACAAGGTGCGGCCCAAAGGATAGAGGAGGAGGAGGCCTGAGGAGGGGGAGAGGCCTAGTACTTGGGGCAGGAGGAGGAGGAGGACGCCACCTCCCGAGGGGAAAAACGGCCGCCTCAGGGAGAACCGGCCCGTCGGTTGGAGGAGCGAACGTATATTCGGGCTCGAGCTCTTTCTCGCCTAACTCTTAGATCCCCCCTCTTCCCCCCCCCTTCTTCCATCCGGGTACTTCGGGAACCGTGCTCCCTGTCCATTATGGGTGCGGTGCATGATGGGAAGGCGCCGCTTATTTCCATATTTCGGTTCCTCCCCCCTGGGGAGGGGGTGGGGCTTCCTCGCGCCGCCTCGGGAGGCGAACAAAGAGGCGCGCGGCGGGAGGGGCGGGGCCTGGGCGGGGGCGCGCGACTAGGGAGGGCGGGGTTTAGGGGACCGTGGGGGCGGGGTCTGTCTATGTCTGTCTCTTGTCTCTCTCTCTCTCTCTCTGCTTTTCCAGAGGTTCTGCCTCTGACAGGCTTAGGCTTGTTCCTATTGAGGCGGCGGAGGGGGCAGAAAGCCTATATAAATTGGTTAGAAAAGCTTAAGCTGCCTCTTTCTTACACTCTAAATCAGGGGTAGGCAGCCTTTCCCCTTTAAGGGCCAAGGGACTTCAGCTCCCAGAGTCCCAGGAGCTATTGGCCAACATGGGACTATTGGCCAACATGGCTGAGGCTTCTGGGAGCTGAAGTCCCTCGGCCCTTAAAGGGCAAAGGTTGCCTACCCCTGCTCTAAATGCATATCTGAGGAATTAGATGGAAGTCTTCGAAAGCTCCTGCTGCCAACTTCTTTCTTCCAGTTAGTCTCAAAGGTGCTATATCTTTGAATTCTTTCTCACACTGAAAAGCAGGGCTTAGAGAACTCCATAGACTTTCCAAACTACACTCCCCAGAATCCCCCAGCAGCCATCATGGAGAGGCTGTGAGCTGTATAGTCCCAAGGCCAAAATCCTCCTGAAGGCCAGTGGAAGCGGAGGCTCCCCTAGCGCAGCTCCACAGGATCATGGAAAGATGCAGACAGACAAACAGCCCTTGAGCCAAACCTACAATGGGGTTTGCTTGGCAAGGTTTGGGTTTTTTTGGGGGGGGGGGTTGTCATTGCCATCCCCTGAGGCTGAGAGCCATGTCCTACATTCCAACCTTCTGTCCAGGAGGGATTCCAAAATGTCCTCCATTTTCAATATGACTGAGAAGTACGAATTTATATTTATAGGAGTGTTTTGAGATTTGATTTAGTCATGTCCTCGATTTCCCCCGAATGGTCACCCAGTGGGGGTTTACATGGCCAAGCCGGGGTGATCAGATGTTCTCACTGCTAAAGAGGACCACAAAATGGAGGACGTTCATGGGAGATGGAGGACATGACTAAATCAAAGCTCGAAACACTCCTATAAATATAACTTCATGCTTTTCGAGTCATGCTGAAAATGGAGGACATTTTGAAATCCCTCCTGGACAGAAGGTTGGGATGTAGGACATGTCCTGGGAAAAGGAGGACATTGGTCACCCTGGCCTAGGAGGTTGTTGTGGTTCTGACTCGTCTGTTTCCTCTCCCTGGTTAGAGCTTCTTCCCTGCAAGAAAATGCTGAGGCAATTTGTTAGGAGGAGTTGTTAGTATTTCTATGCAGACAAAAAAAAAGAATAGCTTGTTGAGGATGTAAACTTGATGTGGGGATAGGTTCTCCAAAAGTAGATGTGGAGTGCACACCCCAGTGCTGAATTTAAAGTCATCTGGTGAAATCATTTGGTAGTAGAGAGAGGAGGAAAATAGTTATACACATATCTGCACAGTGTGCCATTACAGCTGCCTGCCAAGATATGGGGTGAGGCATGCTTTCCTGAAGCTAAGGAAACTTGGGTTTGGTTAAGTCAAATTCTCCTTGGAAATCAAGATGATGAAACTAAGGTTGTCGTACTTTGGTCACATCATGAGAAGGCATGCTCACTAGAAAAGATGATAATGCTAGGAAAACTTGGAACCATCCAAGCCATTGTATTCCCCATCACCATCTAGGGATGTGAGAGCTGGACAGTGAAGAAAGCTGATAGAAAGAAAATCAGATATGGTGCTGGAGATTCAAGATGTGGTACCAGAGAAGAGTGCTGAGGATACTGTGATTAGCCAAAAAGACAAAGAAATGGATCCTAAAACAGACCAAGCCTGAAGTGTCCCTGGAAGCCAAGATGATGAAACTGAGGCTGTCATACTTTGGCCACACAATGAGAACGCACAACTCATTAGAGAAGACAGTAATGCTAGGAAAGGTGGAGGGTAGTAGAGAAAGAGGAAGAACACATGTCAGATGGATGAATTCCCTCAAGGAGGTCACGGGCCTGAGCCTGCAGGACCTGAGCAGTGGAGGACGGGGTCATGGAGGAGTCTCATCTTAGGGTTGCCATGAGTTAAGGTCAGTTCAAAGGCAGTTAACAACAGTTGAATGGAGAGACTGCCTAGAAACCCCAACCCAGGGTGGGGCGTCTGATCTGGTTTAACTGTAATGCCCATCAGCACCAGCTTGCATAACTAATGGTGAGGGATAATTAGTGTTGCAGTCTTAACAATATCTGGAGGGCCAACACACCACCCTGCCCCAGAATCAATGCCTCTGATTCTCTTTGGCAGACAGGTGGAGAATGAGTGTATCAGAAATGACATTGACTGCCAGAAAAATAGATGACCAGCACAGGCTTGACTGGATTTATGTTGTTTGTTCCTCCTAGGACACATGGCTTCTCAGCCCATTTTTATCATCACAACAGCCCTGTGAGACTGGAGATGGTGATTAGCCTACACCCAGTGAACTAAATGGCTAAGTGGGTATAGATCACATTCAGTGTACTGGACACTACAATAAGTTTTCAATTTCTGTGCGCCAGTTTGACTCCTTGCCACTTGCTTTGTCTCAGTAGCTGGAATAAAGCTAACTTTGCTTTGGGCTCATTGGGCTGCTTTCAGTGTTTGAAGATAGTGTTCTAGACCCAAATTTGTTTGTGTGCCTTCAGGTCACCTGTTCACTTATGGTGAACCCATGGATTTCATAGGATTTTCTTAGGCTGCATCTGCACTGTAAAATTAATGCATTTTGATGCTGCTTTAACTGCCATGGCTCAATGCCATGGCAGTCAAAGTCTGAGTCTTCCTAAAAGAAAAAGAAGAATCCAGAAGAGTTATGTAAATTGTTGATCATACATAATATGTCACAAGTTGGTGATGGAGGAGAAGGAAGAGCAGCGATAGGTATATTTCTTGCCTGTGTATTCTCTGAAGAAGTGAGAAGAATCCTCCTATCCTTTGGTTCTTCTAATAATAATAATAATAAAATTTATTTATATCCCGCCCATTGGTAATCCAATCCGGGCGGCTTACAATTAAAACATACAGTTCACAATAAAACATACAATATAAGCAAACCCCCTCCCCCCCTTAAAACAGAATTAAATCAGAACAATATAAAACCGGCAATTCAAGTTAAAATATTTAATCATCCAACCCAATGACTCAAAAAGCCTGGCTCAACGATCCTCCCATCACTTGATGGGGCCACGTGAGGATCGTCTCTTGAATAGCTATTAGTCTGAGTCTGGAAGGATTGATCTAGTATAACTAGCCTGGAAAGGCCTGCCGGAAGAGATCCGTCTTGACAGCCTTTTTAAAGCTGTCTAAAGATGTTAAAAGACGGATCTCGTCCGGCAGGCCGTTCCAGAGCTTAGGTGCAGTAACAGAGAACGCCCCCCGGGAGGTAGCCACAAGCCTCGATTTCTGTGTTGCATTACTTAGAACTTCATATTTGTTTCTGACCAGTGCCCTTTTTGTTGTTGCTTTCGTTTTTACTGTCTCTTAATTGTATATATGTTTTGAAAGGATAGGATGCAGTGACTCAAGTGGTTAAGACACTGACTCTCTGATTGCAAGATAAGCAGGTTGGCAGTTTGAGGTCCAGGTGCTGCATGATGGGGTGAGCTCCTGTCACTAGTCCCAGCTTCTGACAACCTAGCAGTTTGAAAGATTGCAAATGCAAGTAGATAAATAGATACCACTTTGGTGGGAAGGTAAACAGCGTTCTGTGCAGTCTTGCTGGCCACATGATCACAGAGTAGTCTCTGACAACGCTGGCTCTTTGGCTTAGTAACGGAGATGAACACTGCCCTCTACGGTTGGAGACGACTTGACAACCTTGTCAACAGGGAATACCTTTACCTTTATCTTTTGAAAGGAGTAGAACTGACACATGTATCTTCCAGGCTTGCAAACAGTTCCCCAGAAATTATTTGCGTTTAAAAGCAAATAAAAGTACTGCACAATCATAACGATTTCTCCCCTATTCCATACAGAATACGTTGCTGAAGAGACCTCTGATCTCTGTTGATCTGGGGCAATGCTATTCAGGCTTTTCACTTTTAGGGGACATCTTCCGCATCACCTCAGGACTTACTGCACATCTGCTATGCAATCCCATCATATTGTGAAAAATTCTGGGACATGAATTATGGCACTCAGCTTAGGTTAGGGACGTTGGACATGTTTTGCCTCCAGTGAGCCTTGTTCACTGTCCCTGATTTTCTCACTAAGACAAACTGTCAACAAGGTTCTAAGGAGACTCATGTTTCTTTTGAACATTGTTTGAAACCACTTATCTAGGACTTTCAAATGAAGCCATACTCCTGTGTGAAAAAACAGTTGTGGACAAGTGTGAGGAAAAGCTGCATCTAATGACATTCCTTTTCTACATACTAAAAGAGCACACTTATTGTAGATGTTCTGTAAAAGGTAAGCAGTGGCAGCATCTGGGAGCCATATATAATTTGTTCTATGCCTCTCAGAGAAAGTAGGGTAAGAATAGAGTTAAGATTAAAGATACAGTGGGATTTTATCCACTTTCATATCTTAGCACTGTTTTGTTCTCAACGCATTGTACACATTTTTATTGTCATAGTAAACTAAAACCAGTGGTACACAATATTGCAAGGTAAATGGGGAACCTGTTCTTTTAGAGCAAAGTTATACAAGTATAGTATTTCCTCTTATTTTACATCATCTCTCACAGGTGAGGTTTGTGAGGTCACAATCTCATTTGACATCAAGGTCCTGTGAATTACTGTATAGCTGGATCCAGTAGGAAGAGGCATAGAGCTGCCAGAGGGAAGTCTGTACTTAAACACAGCTTCCTTTGAATGTTGCAAATGGAGAAAGAAACATGATGAAATTTCTAAGGTGACTAGTGGTCTAGATTCCCAGGCTAAATCATAGAATCTGTATGCGTTTAAAAATGGAGGTAAACATAATAATTTGTTTGAATGTTATGGTCATAGAAATTGTGATCAGAGCCTGGAATATTGTGCAATTTTTTATTTTATTTTAACCTTTTGACATAATATTTTCAATGTGTTTTTGGCAGCAGCAGAATGCTGCATCATTACAAACTGGTTTTGCTTATGTGTTCACATGAATGGGAACTGTGGGAAATGTGGATTTTAAATTGCATGTTACAGTAATTATGACATGGTGCTTGTAATAGGTGGTTTCTGGAAGGCTTTGTCAGAACTCTCTCAAGAGTTTTTAACAAATATCTAATTTGCAGAGTTTTTTTTTTAATAAAGTGAAATGAAAGCAGTAACATCTTAACAAAGTAGTGTAAGAACCCTATCCTTGATTTTTTTAAAAGAAAAATCTAACTTGAGTTGTTTCCAACAATAACTGTAATAAATGCATTGACTTAAAGACTTAAGTAACATTTTCTCTTAAATACTGCCTTTTTAAAATGCAAAATTCATCATTTCAGCAAGTTGGCAGGACAATATCTGGATTCCTCCAATGCAAACCTAAATATGATATTTTTCTATATTTTATGTAGGTGAGATGCACAGGGTTTTTTTTATCTGAATCTCTTGCTGGAAAATGGGGAGGGGAATTTTGTTGATTCCTTCTCCCACCGCAATCCACGTCATTTCCAAACTATCTGGAGCAGCTTTTCAGAGTGTCTGCAGGTATAAACAATCTAAAATACATGTCCCTTATTCCAATGGCTGTGCCTAGTGGTTCATCCAGATCTATGGGTTGTAATTGGAAGTATTTTAATTTTTTTCAATTGTTTTTAGACTGCAAACGATATTTAGGAATCAGAATTCTTCTTCCATCTTGTCAGGAAAGTCTTGTCATATTTCAGGAAAGCATTCTGGCTCTGATAAACTGCAAGGGTGAAAAGCCATCAGCTTGAAGGGTAGCCATGCTCAGTTCCTTGTGTGCCACATGTTTTTTACTACCAAGAGTGCACTCTCAGATGGAAAATAAGATAAAACAGAGGATTCTAAGGTTTGTATAGCCCATGCCACTAAGGGCCTTTGCAGACTGCCAGAAATAGTGCACATTAAATTGAGGCACTGCCCTGGCTCAGTGCTAGGGAATCATGGGAATTGTATTTTATTGTGGCACCAGAGCTCTCTGACAGAGAAGGCTCAATGTCTCAGAAAAAATACAGTTCCCATGATTCCCAAGCACTGAGCCAGGACAATTAAAGTGGACTCAATTTGCACTATTTCTAGCTGTCTGCAAAGGCCCTCAATCATCCTGGAGACAATGACAAACTGAAGGTGTCCCAGTGACTTTCCCAGTGAAAGTGTTAAAGTCTGTTGGCAGTAGATAGACAGTCAAACCAAAGTTACATCAATCACAGCATAACTAGTGTAGAGGATGGAGTGTACAGTAATTTGCCTGTGCAGCCTTGTTGGTACCACCATTCTTTAGTGAAAGGAACTATTGCTCAGTTTACAGAACAGAACTGAAGCTGAAGATTCCCTCAGTGAAGCTCAGCAGCCTCTGTTCAGGTAGATTATATAGAGAGCAGTAGCATATCATGTGTTTCGCTCTTCAAGCATGCTAAATTGTATGCTGAGGTGTTGTTGTTTTTCACTAAATGAGCAGGAAATAAAAATTTGTTAGAAGTGCTGACATTTATTAAAACCCGGTGTTTCAGAAAACAAAAACCCTTCTCCAGCGCTGCTGTTCATTCTTTCAAGTTGCCAGTTATTTGCAAGAAAGGAAGTTTTTGTTTTCTGAAACATGACAACTTAATAAATGTTGGCATTTCTGAGAACTATTACGCCACTGCTCCTTTGTTATATTACATGCCTTTCTCTCTAGGTTTCTTGCACATTTTTCCATAAATGTTAACAATGTATGCTACTGAACAGAATTTTAATAACAGTCTCAGTTTGTTTGAATAATTCATATAATTCTTATAAATTATCTTAAATTTATTTTGTTATCCTTTTTCCTGATCAAACATTGCATTGCATTCAACTAAATAATAATGCCAAAATAATATCCCATTAAATTTACAGCGTTAAAAAAATTTTGAATCAAATATTTCCAGCAAATTTCCATCACTATACATAACAGACCTGTTTGTTACAATCAGGAGAATAATCATTTTGTACCATAGTGTCCCTCAGAATGGGAAGGCTTAAAAGATTAGTAACTAACAGAAAAGTCTGTCCAAACTAGATGTTATTTTGGCATGGACTAAACCATAAGCTTAAGAGATCCAACCATCTGTGTATAATGTGGTCTCATCCCTAACCCACCACGGGTTTCTCCCAACTAAGAGCTTCTTTACCCCTAGGAACGGCTGCAGTTCTGCTGACAATAGTTTGCCTGGATAACTTGATGCACACCTTCATTAAGAACAGTTCAAATAAATAGGGCATGCTTGTGCTTTCAGAGCTTCAAATTCTGACTCTGTACTGAATTAGCCTATTTTCTAGTTCAGGATGAAGCCTTGTTGGTCTACATTGCCTTCATTATCCTAACAATAAATTATTATTCTAATCCAGACATGAACAAAGTGCAGTCCTTCAGATGTTGCTGAAGGGCCTTTGTGTGCATCTGTAGCAGGCATACGCAGTTGTGAGGAATGCTAGGAGCTGCAGTTCTTCATATGGAGCAGTGCTACTCAAAGTGGTGGTCCTTGACTGATGCCATCACAGATACATTGGCCGCTTGTCCCTGGAGAGTTTCCAGGAAAGAGATAATCATTTATAGCCATTGGGCACAAATATGGTGTCGGTCCTTGGCACACCAGATAACACTCACTGGTGGTCTCCTGCCTCAAATAACCTGAGAAGCACTGGGCTGGAGGATTACAAGTCTCAATCCAAATTTTGTTTCAGCCTTTCTAGAAAACTTAACCATAGTTTTGAACAAGAGGTTGAAACATTGAAACAAAGCAGTGTATCATATAACCTCATGTTTAAGTTGAGGGCAACTTTGGCGGCCAAAAATTTGGATTTTGATAATACCCATGGATAAGTCAAGGGTAAAACTTAGGGACATATAACAAGGAAGTTTATATGGTATATTGATATTTTCCACTTATCACTATGTTGGACAATAGGGTTCCCCCCCCCCCCTTGTTTCTAATTTGATTTATAAAAATGTGTTTTCCCAGTTCTCACTTTTTTTGTTGTTGTCTTGGTGTTTATTTCAAAGCCATTGGAATTCTTGATGTGTGCAGGATGAACAGTCATATGTCGAGTTTTCCTGTACAAACATAGCTATCTTTCCTGTATAATGACTCCTACAAGGCAGGTTAGAGAGATCCCGCTAGTCTTAATCTTGCTCTTGTTGAAGTACAGGTTGTAAATAGACATTGACTGTTCCTGTGTGCAAGGTGTATAAACATTATGGTCTTACTTTATTTGTCTTCTATAACTTTCCCTCTTCAGTCATATCCAGCCGCTATTCAGCAAGTTAGTGTATAGGAAAACTGGCATACATAACATCTGCGTCATATAAATGAGAAAGGAGGGATAGTAGGGAAGGCTTTAGGAGTACAGTTCCTATCTTTTCTTTCTCCCCCAGCCATGGCTTGTTTTCTTGTCTTAGGGCCTAAGCAGACTGGCAGAAATAGTGCACATTAAATTGAGGCACTGCCCTGGCTCAGTGCTAGGGAATTATGGGAACTGTAATTTATTGTGGCACCAGAGCTCTCTGACAGAGAAGGCTCAATGTCCCAGAAAAAAATGCAATTCCCATGACTCCCTAGCACTGAGCCAGGGCAGTGCCTCAATTTAATGTGCACTATTTCTGCCAGTCTGCAAAGGCTCTTACTCTTGTCAAACATAGTGAATTGAGATTCCAGTGCTGCATCTGTTGGAATTCACTAGGTAGGAGTTAGAGCCTCTGTAAAGGAAAGAGTGGTTTGGTTATCCTTGGTTTTAATGCCTGTTTATCACTGTCCACAGGAAGAGAGAGACTAACTAGGGGCTACATGGGTCTCATTTGAATGGCTGCAGAAGAAGGGAATTTAGTGGGTTGGACAGGATTGATACTAGCTTCAGCAAAGGGATTGACACAATCTATTTTCTTAGCGGATCTGTGTGTGTGTGTGTGTGTGTGTGTGAAGTTATTGAACCCCTAGAACAAGCCTGCAGATTCAGTGTGGCAGAAGGAGAGATAAATGCCTGATATGTTAGCTGTCTGCTTTTGAAGGACAGAACATTCAGTTGCCACTGGCCAAATTCAAGTCTCCAACTTGATATCTCACACTACAAGCTTTTGAACAAGAGCAGTCTCCAAACACAATTTGCCTATTCTAGTTTTTACAGACCGTGGAATGATGTACCGTAAGGTTCTCCACTTGTGCCCATATGCTCCCTCCCTTCGCCTTTTTCTACTCCTTAGCAAGAATTTTCACTGCAGCATAACCTGAGAACTATATAAAAATAGCTGACAAAACTATGCTGTAAGGATGCAAATTAATTTAAATCTGCTTGCATTATACGCACATACACATACACAAATTCCATCAAAAAACTTGGATCACTATTTTTTTTCCCTTTCTTTCAGGCTTAAGCTCACAAGTGCAATCATGAAAGATCCAAGTCGCAGGAGTACTAGTCCAAGCATTATCAATGAAGATGTGATCATGAATGGTCACTCTCATGAAGATGATAATCCATTTGCTGAGTACATGTGGATGGAAAATGAGGAGGAGTTCAACAGGCAGGTGGGTTAGCATATAGAATTGTTGTTAACTGCTCTCAAGTCGACATTGGTCGAAACACACTGCAGAAATAATCCAGTTAGAGATCACTTTAACTGCCCTAGCTCAGTGCTAGGGAATCCTGGGAAGTGTAGTTTCTCTCTGACAGAAGGCTAAATGTCACACAAAACTACAATTCCCAGAATTCCCTAGCACTGAGCCAGGACACTTAAAGCAGTCTCAAACTGGATTATTTCTGCAGTGTGTTTTGGACCCTTGATTTGTGGTGATCCTGTGGATGAGACATCTCCAAGATCCCCTGTCCAGCTTATTTGCTTAGATCAGGGACAGGCAACCTTTTTGAGACCTGGGCCGGTCTCCCGTCGCCCAGGTCTCGGCTGGGCCGATGGGGGGGGGAATGGCAGCACACGCGCTCATGCGCACGCGCGCACCCCCCTCCGCCGTGCGCAACCCCCCCGCGCACGCGACTACCGCAGCCGCCACGGCGCATGTCACGACCGCCATTTTGGAAGTCAAAATGGCGGCCGCGATGCGTTTGCGCATGCGCAAGAGTACTGTGTATGCGCGAACGCATCGCGACCGCCATTTTGACTTCCAAAATGGCGGCCGCAGCAAGCATGGCCGAAAACGCCCCCTGGTAGCGGCGCGCGGCAGCCTACGGCCTGGGCCGGTAAGTCCGGGGCCCGGGGCCTTAACCGGCCCCTGGGCCGTAGGTTGCCGGTCCCTGGCTTAGATCCTGCAGGCTCAGGCCAGTGGCTTCCGATCAAGTAACCATATAGAGAGTCCCTGCCAAATCCCTAAGGAAGGGATTTGTTTGTTTAAGATATTTAGGTCCTGCAATTTGTCACAAGATGTGAAGGCAGCTTGGGCATAAAGTCAATTTAGAAAACTTAAATTATTTTTATTTATTTACTTACTTACTTTATTTATATCCCACCTTTCTCCCATTATGTGATTCTAGGCAGAATATAAATTAAACATTGAAGAATAATTTTAAAAGTCTAAAAGCAGCTTAAGCAGCATACCAATTAAAACATTTTAAAAACTGACAGTTAAAATAAATTTAAATATCCTAAAGCTTGTATAGACTTGGGCAAAATTATTAGATTCCAAAGGCTTTGATTAAAAGCAGTGTTTAACCTGACACTTAAAAGTAGCCAGGTGCCAAAGCAGAGAAGGCCCTTTCCCGCTTCCTCACACATTTATTGCTCCCACAGGTAGGACACAGGAGGCAAATCTACTTCAAATATATTTTATTAGAAACTGGGAGTGATATAAATGGAGGGATGTTTGACTGACATTCAGAATGGAATGCGTTGTAACTATTCAAATAAGCATAGGGCTGGAAAATATCCAGGTGTGTTGGACAATGCCCTGTTGAGAAGCCTCAGTTTACATCCTTGTTTTAAACAGTGCAGTATACAAAGAGAAAAATAGAGATTTCATCATTCTTATTAGAGCATACAAAGTATGTGCAAAATAAATGTGCAAAATAAAAAAATATGGAAAAATATTTACTACAAGCTTCTGGGTAACACAGTTTGGATTACAGAAAATGCTGTTTTCTGAGATGAAAATATTGCCAAGTAAGTAGCTGAGCAGTGTATCACTACAGTATTTTCTTTGTTTGATCTCTGCAAAGGATCCTTAAGGTTGGTGATAATGCTTCTGTCCCAATTACAGATTGAAGAGGAATTGTGGGAAGAAGAATTTATAGAACGTTGCTTCCAAGAAATGCTGGAAGAAGAGGAGGAACATGAGTGGTTTATTCCAGCCAGAGATCTCCCGCAAACGATGGATCAAATTCAGGACCAGTTGAACGATCTTGTCATCAGTGATGGCTCTTCACTGGAAGATCTGGTGGTAAGTGTCCAGATTTTAAAGTAGACTTTTCTTTTAGCTGAACACCTTTCCTCAAAGACAACTGGTATACCTTGCTCTGCATTTCATCAGGGATATAACCAAAGCAGGGCCTCCTTCACATTGTTCCTGGCACCAGTCCAACTGCTGCATAGCCATACTAGGGTTGTCTCCTTCATTTTATCCTCCTTCCCTCCACCTTTTCTTGTGTAAGCTATAAGAATCCATTCCCTTTAGAACAGGGGTAGGCAACCTTTCCCCTTTAAGGGCCGAGGGACTTCAGCTTCCAGAATCCCAGGAGCAATTGGCCAACATGGGACTATTGGCCAATATGGCTGAAGCTTCTGGGAGCTGAAGTCCCTCGGCCCTTAAAGGGGAAAGGTTGCCTACCCCTGCTTTAGAATATACTGTGAGTATTGAAAAGAGCAGAGAGATAAGGATGGCATGAAAGCATTTGTGAGTCTTAAGAGACTGGGGCTGTGTGGTCAGGAAGGGGACTGTACTATTGCAGACGTCTCTTGCATTCAGTAACAGTGCTGGCTCAGCATCTCTAATGAAGAACATTAGCATTATTGTAACACTTGCCATGTGACCAAGCCTGGTGGTGGTGTACAGCTAATCCCATATTCCCTTGAGAATATCACTTGAACAGTACAGTGGGACTTTGGCATCCGCAGGGATCTCCCCCCCCCCCCCCCCCCCCCCGCGGATACCAAAATCTGCAGATGCTCAAGCCCATGTCGTCCCCAATTGCTGTGCATGCACATGACCACACTGCCATTAGGGACAGCCCCCATGATCCCCAGTGGCAGTGCGTGCACACAGCCATGCCACCATTAGAGAGAATGGGACTTCAGGTAAGCCCCCATCCCATTGTTCCTAATGGTGGTGCAGCCACATACACGTGCCGCCATTGGGGACAATGCAGGCTTGCCATCCAGAGATGGCAAGTCCACGGATATCGAGGTCCTACTGTGTAATTTTTTTATTAAAAAAGTAAATCTCTGGCAGATATAGAAGTGAACTGATCATTCAGCTTTGATCATAAAATCAAATTTAAAAACTAATCAGTTTGTAATTGTATAAAGTATTCCCCACTTTTCCAAAAAAAAAAAATCCCACTTTCCATGTCTGTTTCAAAAAACAAAAAAACAAAAATCTGCATCCTGAGCTCCTTCACAATTACTTTATTGTACATATGGTCACCAACTACAAAAATAACATTCAATAAGTACTTTATTTTTAATATGTATACTCTATTTCACCAGTTACTGTTCTTATTAAAGTGTTATCATCTGATTTTTTAAAATCCTATTTCTTTGTTACGAGTAGGATTGCTCAATTAAATATACATTAATGTAAATAGGAATAAAACTGTAGTTTGAGGAGGAGAAACCCAGTTTGTACATGATGCATATATAGTCGCCCCTCCCAATTTGCAGGGGATCTGTTCCAAACCCCCTGCGAACAGGGAAAATCGCCAATATGGAGCCCCATTGATTCCAGTGGGGGGCACTCCTGCACGCGGCATGGTGTGCACACACCATTTTGTCCCTTACAGCTTGCCATCCGTGAAGGAGCGAGGGATACGAACAGCAAGACCACGAATGGTGAGGGATGAGTGTACTTAGTTGCAGAAGTTACCATAATAGAGAGTACCTCTTATAAGATGGCCTCAAATGCCTGAGGCCATATAATGTACCATATATATGGTGCTTTCTGCAACTAAGTATGTGTATTATATACAAAAAAACAACAACTGTGTTTCCCTCCCTCAAACTACAGTTTTATTTCTATTTACATTGATTTATATCTTCAGTCTGTAATTGGGTGAAGCTGTGGTGCCTCAACAAACTACCATTCCCAGAATTCTATAGCCTTGAGCCATGTACAAGCTCAAGCGCTGCTGTTTCAGCGGTATCAAACGGGATTATTTCTGCAGTGCGGATACAGTCATAGTGTAAATTATGGGAGCATATTTGTAACAAGTCAAATCCTAAATGCACATAATGTTGTTGTTAGGTGCCTTCAAGTACTGAGGTGCCCCATCCTAGTGTGTTGTTGGCAAGATTTATTCATGGGAGGTTTGTCGTTGCCTTCCTCTGAATACAGTCTGCAGCACCCAGTGTTCCATGGCAGTCTCCCATCCAAATACTAATCAAGCCTAACTCTCCTTAGTTTCTCAGATCCAACAGGATCTGGTGCCTTTTGGTTATTTAGGCTGTTTTTCCACTAAACACAATGGAAATTAACTATATTTGAGAATGCAGTGTTACTGTGCTAGGATGAACTAAAAGCTTGAGAAACTAGTAATTTATAGGTTGAGTCTCCCTTGTCCAGAAATACTTCCAAAACCAAAACTTTTTTCCATGGGTAGGTTAGCTAGTGACATCTTTGTTCTTGTATGGTTCAGTGCAAACAAACTATTTCATGCACCAAGTTATTTTTAAAAATATGTAACATTATCTTCAGGCTATGTGTATAAGGTATTTATGAAAGAAATGAAATTTGAGTTTAGACTTGGGTCCAGATATCCCATTATGTATATGTATGCAAGTACAGGTATCCCAAAATCCCAAAATATCCAAAACACTTCTGGTCCCAAGCATTTCAGATAAGGGAGACTCAAACTGTATATTTAACTATTTATTCAACATGTTACCAGTTACTGAGAGTACACAGAAAACTAATTGACACACAGTTTAGGATGTTAATGGCAGTACATGCTCCGCACAAGGCTGTGGGTTGCAGGCACAGCTTTTATTTATATGCAAGCTGCTTTGTACCGAGTGTATCAGGACACTCTTTCTAAGAGTACAAATTGTTAAACACTCTTACATACTACATGAATAAGTAGTGGGGATGGATCAACAGGTACACATACTGTATTATCTATGGGTCTCATACGCACATTGACTTAACAAATCTCATTTATTCGGTGGGTCTGCGCTTGCTAGGACTGACAGTTGGATTTTGCCTGTGGTCTTAATACAGCTTCATTAAAGCTGGGAGACGGAGCACCCATGAATCTTCTAGGCCAGGGGTAAACAACCTTTCCCCTTTAAGGGCCGAGGGACTTCAGCCCCCAGAATCCCAGGAGCTATTGGCCAACATGGGACTATTGGCCAATATGGCTGAGGCTTCTGGGAGCTGAAGTCCCTTGGCCCTTAAAGGGGAAAGGTTGCCTACCCCTGTTCTAGGCACTACATGTGAGAGCAAAAGAACTGTGTTTTGACAAATGGTATCTAGCTTACACACTTGGTGCTTGGGCTCAGATTGTAGTAGTAGTTTCAACTAAAAGGAAGAGGTTGTAGATGATAGGGAAAATATAGTCTTGGCTTAGATGGATCAGTAGTCTGATCTGTTGTAAGACTGCTTGTATGATTTTATTAGAAGACTGCCTTGTGTTGTCTAATGTTCCTTCATGACTGCAGCTTGCTGCTCTTGCAGTCTTTTTCATTGTAAATAACTGCTGTAAATAATCTTGTGCAGATTCTTCCCTCATAATCTATATTTTTAATATCTACCTATCTTCCAGGTGAAGAGTAATCTGAATCCAAACGCAAAGGAGTTTGTTCCTGGGGTGAAGTACTAAATATATGAGTAGACTGGGCCCTCTTTTGGTGGATGTAGCACAATTTCCACACTGTGAAGCCAGTATTAGAAGATTTAATTGTTAAAGCGCTCTCTCTTCTTGTCACTGTGTTACACTTACGCATTGCCAAAGTTTTGTTAGTCTTGCATGCTTAATAAAAGTGCTGAGACTGTTATTAAGTCAACTGCTGTCAGAGGTTAATGAAATGGAAAGGAAAAAAAAAAATCCAATTGGACCCAGGCATTTTGTGAAGGAGACAGTGAGGTAGGAAGCACCAGTCAAGTTGAGAAAAGTAGCAAATTTCTGAGAAACTCTTGCAATTCTGTTTTTAAGGAGGATTCAGACTTTGACAAAGAGTGGTCTGTTTTAACTAAAACATAAGAGTTGGTGTTGATACACACCTGATAATGCCTTAACATGAAAATAAAAGCAAGGTTCATCTGATTATGCAGATTAGCTGGATTTCAGTACTGCTACTAACTCTTCCCATTATCAATCAAAACTTTACTTCATACTCTTCTTTTTTGAGAAAAGTGTGAATTATGTATTATACCTGGATTACTTTTACAGACCTGTACAGAGTCCTTTATCTTGGCTACAGATCTGGTGGAAGGGGGAGAAAAAGACTGGCAGATGAATTGTATTTATGGCAAGTTATCATGTTTGAATGTTTGTCCCACTTCTGAACTTATATTTAAAGTGATGTGAAGTTGTACATCACAATTTCTTCCAGGAATCCAGAAACATGGCACTGCCTATGTAAAATTCTACAACCTTAAGAGTTGGGTTTACCTGTAAAACTTTAGCATTAGTGATTTGAGTGGTGCTTTTCCCTTGCTTTGTTTAATCATCACTACACAATAGTCTACAGCACAACTTTTTTTTTAATACAACTAGAACTGTTTTGGCTTCTTAAACTTCATATTTGGGTAGCTTTTAAGCTGCCATACGTGTTCAGTGTGAATAGTGTTTAAGTTGAAAATATTGTAAAAAAATTATATTTTTTCAAAAATATTTAAAAAAATAAATAATAGTAGAAATGACATTGTGATGATCTCTTGAGTGTTCGTCTTGTTTAGAACTTGTGGTATGCCTTTGTGGGAAAAGGTAACAGGTTTCACCTCAGAGAAGGGTGGAATAAGTTTGTTTACTGTATAAATCAGTGATTCCCAAACTTTAATCCTACAGGTGTTTTGGACTTCAACTCCCAGAAGCCTTGGCCAACGGTCAGGAATTTGGGAGCTGAAGTCCAAGACATCTGAAGGACCAAAGTTTGGAAATCGCTTCTGTGTAAACTGAAGCAGACAGGGAGAGAAATGGGCTTGAGTTAAATCTGGTTCTTTTCAAACATAAGCTAACATCCTTACAACCTTGGAACGATTTCCTATTCACATTTATGATCACATATGATAGCCATGATCATATATGTCTCCAAAAGCCAGTTTAAATTCCATCCATCCACACGAAAGGATGGAATTTGTTGCAATGGTGGGTGGGGAGCTAAAAGATAACACATCCTGTCAGGAATTGGTGGTGTACTGAGGAACTGGGCAAGGAACCCAGATTATTTTTGGTTCAGGATTGATCCTCTCATGGCAGGGGTCTATCTTTCAGTGTCCAGCTGACAATCATTGTAGAATTCTTATCCCTCAGTGCAGCTGGCTGGATTTTAAGGTGGGTTTCAGGGGTCAGATCAGGAGCTGGAGTGTAGCCATGACATTGTGGCTATGTGTCTGCTGCAGGATCATGGTCATTGTTTTGGTGCATCACATGTCTACATGTGAAGCCAGTTCGTGAAATTTTCAGTCCTGACTTCTTTGTTTCTGAAAGTGGCTACCTCCTTTATACCCAGTTGCAGTCAAACAAAAAGCAAGTATTGAAATCACTGGCACATCCTCATGTAACGGGATACAGGGTTATTTCTGAAGTCCTGTATTACTATCAGTAGACATTCAGCTTAATAACAACCTTTCCCTTTGAGTTCTATTGATCAGCACCAGTCATTTGGCTTTTATAAGGTACACAAAGATGTCAGCATTCAAAATTGGTAAGAATAAATTAGTGTAGCTAGTTAACAAAACCTGATCCCTTCTCAGGGGCCGGAATGGAGGAGTGCAGGTTGTTGTGTAACTTGTATTTCTCAACAGTTGCCTTTCATCGTGCAGCTACAATTGATTCTGCTAGTCAGAGACCCTTGAATACTCAGTTTGGCATCCTGTTAGTGACATATGCAAGTAGGGTGAATTACTCATCATGGCACAACAGACATTCTACTGACAACAGTGGAAGCAGAGTTGCCCATACAGCAATCTTGTGCATTGTGGTTGTGCATTGCATGCTGTCACTGACATGTGTTAATCAACGCTGCTATTTTGCATAGGGGTTGTATAGTGTTGGACTAGCATATCTCCACATGCGTATGTTTACGCTAAGCTAAAGGGATACTGGATTGCAGCCTCAGACCTCATTGTCATTATACAGAATGCAAAACAGTTTCTGAAGAATGAAAAACTTTACTGTCATAACATCCATTAGCATCAATGAAACTGTTCAATATTAACAATCCAAAACCTTAGAATTCTATGTCTATCACAACAGATGGTACAGTATTTGTTCTGGAAGAAGGTAAAATGTTCGGGCATCCAGGAAAATGTGTTCAGAACAATACGGTTTAGGGCTGGGTCTTCATTAGCTTGCAGTATTAACTACAAGGTTCTGCCAATAATTGTGTAAAACCTCTTGAGTGTTGACAGTACTTCACATTCATGTGTATCAAAAGCATAAGTTGTTGCCCTGAGGAATCTCTACTTAATTTTTTTTAAAGCTCCACTCCTCATAGTTGTAAATAAAAACTTAAAAATGCATCAGAAGAATATCTTCCATCTGTTGCATATTTCTTGCCCAAGAAAAGTTCTAATTACTGAAATGTGAATCATACACAACGGGTTTAAATTTTTTACTGAAATTTTTACCTTTTCAACATTGGAAAACAGGTATACTTGCAGATGCATTTCAAATAGTAACCCATACCACCAGTATGCCTCTTACTTCTATGCTCATAATGGGCATGGAAAAGGGAGCAGAGTAGGGAACATGGTCTGTAAATGTGTATGTCCCCATACTGCTGTGATTATGGGAGCTTTCTGGGTGAAATTTTAACTACTAATGGGGGGGGGGGGCATGAAAAGTGAACTTTAACCAGCCATGCCTGACCTACCACAGAATTCAATCACTGAACCTTCTTTACCTGAGGCAATTCCACTGAGTTGTGATTTAAATGCACTGGAACATCACACAGTCCTCTGCCACGAAATGTGGTTCTCCAGCCTTCCACAATGCTTCATGGAAGTCTCTTCAGACCTTTGTGCATATAGCTGGGATAGGTATCATACTTGGTCTCTGTTCTAATATATCTGGATCCCTCTTTGCCCTGAAGTTAAACCCCATGAAAACTGGGCACACTGGCACATATTTCAACCACCTGGTCCTTCTAATCACATTCATCCCAAAAGGAAAGTCATAACTCTTCAGATCTGCAGATGTATTACTGTTTCCATGTGCTCCAGCCTTCCACTGGATTAGTCCACGTTCTTCTTCAGTCCCTGAGAGGAAGTACAGATTAATAATCATCAGAGAGGTTTGGCACAAAGGTTAGGACCACCAAATTTACTACAAAATGCAGAGATTATGGTATGAGAATAGACTATCTAAAAGAAATGAAACTGCTTTTTCCAATAGTGAGCATAGTAATCTTGGCTATGCTGAGTCAGACAATAGTTAAAGGAACTGAGTCCTCTTTGTATAGTCAATCTGATGGATCAGGGATGGCTATAGATCATCATGGCCTATGCTGCCCAGGACTGGTGGGACTTGCAGTCCAACATCTGGAAGCCCATAGCTTGCCTACCTCCCCCCAAAACAAATCAATGTTTGGTTAATTTCAAATGGTTAATAAAAGCACTGTAAAAGATAGCTTCCTCTCAAAACCTGCAGCATGTATTGTTCATTGAACTAAATAATCCCCAGCAGAAGAGTAATAACCAAAAATTCAGCAAGTGAAGAGTGTGTGACTAGAGTTTTATCAAAATACACTTTTTCAGAAAACGTGGGTAGCTATAATCCACAAACCAGTGATAATTTTATTAGGCCATGTTAGATGTCTTGTTAAATACTTGTGGTACTTTAAAGCAAATGCATTTGTTGTAGCAGAAATCTAATGAAATTAATTTTGACCCACAAAAGCTTATACTATAAGAAATTTGCTAATAGTTAAGGCATATTTGCTGATTAAAACACAAATACACCTGACATATTTGAAGTATATGTCATTCTTTGGTGAAAATGTTAGGAAGGCAGTTCAGACCTATGGGACCAGGACTGAATTGGAAATCCTACTCTGAGGTTGGTGCCTCCTCCCTATAGAAGAAACAATCATTGCTCACTTCTCCAATATCAGAAAGAGAAGGGGAAGAGGATCAGGTACATGGAATGGGGAATATGCTGGGATTGCAGGGTCCCAAGCCCTTACAGACCATGCCTTCAACATTGGGGAGCATTTAGCTCAGCTCTAGATCTTCTCTTAGTGATTTCTCCTCCATGTTTGTTGTTGTATGCCTTCAACTCATTTCCTCCTTATGGCGACCCAAAGTCAAACTATCATGGAGTTTTCTGGGCAAGACTGGTTCAAAGGGGGTTTGCCTCTTCTGAGGCTGAGAAAGCATGATTTGCACAAGGTTACACAGTGAGGTTTCATGGTCTAGGAGGGATTTGAACCCTGATCTATACAGTCATAGTCCAATGCTCAAACCACTACACCACTCTCTTCTCTTCCACTGCTGTCAAGAAATAAAATCAAACTCGCAAATACCATTTCTTTCTAACAACCAACCTATCAGCTGGACTTTGAAAATGGTGGAGGGCATCAAGCCAGCGGGATCACATTGTAGGTATTTTAGGTCCCTCCGCACACTGTTCAATGCCTTTGTCAGACTAGCTAAATTTCTTGGTGGGACTAGCCTACAACTTGGCAAAAACTATACATTCTGGAATTGTGGGGGAGCAGCCATATCAAGTAGAAGACAACCATTTGTTGTTCTATGCCTTCAAGTCATTTCCGACTTACGGTGACCCTAAGATGAACTTATCGCAGGGTTTTCTTGACAAGTTTCTTCAGAGAGGGTCTGCAACTGCCATCTGAGGCTGAGAGAGTGTGACTTGCCCAAGGTCACCCAGTGGGTTTACAAAGCTGAGCCAGGATCCAAACCCTGATCTCAAAACACTACAGACTACTACACTATGCTGGCTCTCATAAGACAACCATTACTATGCAAATACAATATCTTCATTAAGCATTCTGTTTGGATGGCTTGGGGAAAGGGACTGCAGACTACCAAATTAGGCATCAAATCATTTGTTCCCGATGGCCCTGGTATTTATAGGAACAAAGGCAATGAAAGCAGAGCAATAGAATAGAATATCCATTAGAGCAGGGGTAGGCAACCTAAGGCCCGGGGGCCAGATGTGGCCCCCTGAGGCCTTTGGACTGGCCCCAGGCCGGTCCTGCCGCCACCACCGCTGCCCGCCATAATGATATTGATTATTGTTGCTATTACTTGTTCTTGGGGTTTTCTTGGCAAAATCTCCACAGGGGTTTTGCCATGGCTTTTCTGGGGCTGAGAGAGTGTGCATGCAATTTTTTTAAAAAATTTTTCAAAAAAAATTATTTTTATTTATTTATTTATTTTTGGTGCTTCGGCCCCCCCAATTGTCTGAGGGACAGCAACCCGGCCCCCGGCTCAAAAAGGTTGCCTACCCCTGCATTAGAGGATAGTGAGGATCCCTTGAATCCTGTCTTATCTGCTATGAAATTCAGAGGTCCATTTGCAGGAAGGGAGCAGTGACTGCCTTAGGCAACCTCTATTATCCTATTCACATGCAGGCAACACAAATCTCTTACAGTGTCACTGTCCCTTTCCCTTACCCGGGATTTAAAAAAATGTTTTTGCCTAGGGAAGAAAGCTTCCGCAATTTGGCTGGCCTAATAAAGGTATTGCCCTAGTATGGACTTCAAATTTCTGGAGTAATCTGCCTCCTTGTGGTGTCTGGGAGAAAAAAAGGGACAGCTGCACATCTGTCTGTCTATCTATCTATCTATCTATCTATCTATCTATCTATTTCTATCTAATATATATTTTGCCACCACACTGATGTAAGAGTCTATTACTTCAGTGGGAGCACTGATGCCAAGTGCAAGACACTTCTGGTAACTGAAACGCTGACTCTAGTTCTACAATGAAGTAGTTTTCCTCTGGTTTCCATGCAGTGTTTCCACATGAACTAGGGCAAGGGTAGGCAACCTTTCCCCTTTAAGGGCCGAGGGACTTCAGCTCCCAGAAGCCTCAGCCATGTTGGCCAATAGTCCCATGTTGGCCAATAGCTCCTGGGATTCTGGGAGCTGAAGTCCCTCGGCCCTTAAAGGGGAAAGGTTGCCTACCCCTGAACTAGGGTCTGTTTCAGGCCCACTTTGGATTCCTGACTCCAGGCACTTGAGACACAAAATGCAAGCAGCTCCAGAAGAGAGCAAGGTAATGAAAGAACTATACCTGGGATAGTATTGTCCAACAGGAACGCTATGCCTCCTCCAACAAACATTTCTGTGGTCAACAGCACTCTTAATATTTGGTCCACTTCAGCAATTCCTATAAGGAATTGAGAGCATGCAAACAGAAAATTAGCTCACTATTAAGGTACAAAAATGTTCAACTCCAGCGTTTATACTTTTGCATTAAAACACTTTTGGACTTGCTTTGTTCCAATCGATTGTTTGTATTTTTGCATGTAACGTTGCTCCCCAAAGTAATTTCGCTTCTTCCATGAAGCTGGGAATCCCATTTTCTAACTCTAAATCCATTCCCTAGAAATATTATGCCTGGAAATAACATTTTTTTTAATTTAAAAAAATAAGCCTTACTTTCAGGACTTTCTTTGGCTGTTCTTCCTTATAATGATTTGAGACTGACCAAGCATCAACTGCCCATTCTTCCCTCATAAACCATACTAGGGAAAGGAGAAAAGTGTGCAAGCTTTCCTTGTGACTGGCTATCCTGCTCACACCTACAGTAACCTATGTTTCACAATCATAAGAGTTGCAAGTGACTCATCTAGTACTCATCCGCTACTCAGAGCAAGATCTTGCTACAGCATCCAGGGAAGAGGACCATAGAGCCGCTGCTTAAACATCTCCAACATTTCCTAAGGCAACCAGTTCCCAAGGCAGCCTATTCCACAGTCAAAGAGTGGTTACTATTAGGAGGGTCTTCTTAACTTTCAACTGAAATCTACTCTCCTGCCATGTTTCCCCTTGATTCTAGTCCTGCCCTGTGGAGCAACAGAGATCACATCTAAGAAGAAAGCAAAACACCCGCTTCCTATCCCATGCACAGAAGCAGATGGCGGCCTGAATGCAATTGCTGGCCCCCAACTACAGCAGACCCACCGAATCAACGGGATTATGTAAATATAGACTTATAAATTCAACAATTGATAAAGTGGGTCTAGTTTAGTAATTGAGTTTAGGCTTGGACTGTGTTGGAATTTTCTATACAGGTACAACCTTACATTTCTTTTAATGCAACCTAAAATTTTAGCAGCATTTTAGCAACCACACCACACTACTGACTCCTGGCCAACTTGTAACCAACCAAAACACTAAGATCTTGGGCTGTCAAACCAGATTTCCCCCAATCTATGCTTATGCTTTTGATTTTGGGGAGGGGCAAAATTAAATGGAGGACTGTTGAATTTTAGCATGCAATGAATGGTGATTCTGTCCTTTATGGGATTAGTTATTGCTTCCAATTTCATGTCATCTGCAAATTTGCACTTGGCAAGTTTAATGACTATTGAGGCTCTAGCTCAAAAGGATGGAAATGGCCAAGAGCAGGGGTAGGCAACCTTTCCCCTTTAAGGGCCGAGGGACTTCATCTCCCAGAATCCCAGGAGCTATTGGCCAACATGGTACTATTGGCCAACATGGCTGAGGCTTCTGGGAGCTGAAGTCCCTCGGCCCTTAAAGGGGAAAGGTTGCCTACCCCTGGCCAAGAGCCTAAGAGGAAGAGCCAAGGGGGTTACTAGTACCATCCCCAGCGTCTAATGACTAAGATGACCACACCATTATGTTCACAGGTTGGGCATAGACCAATGCAGCAATAATTCCCCAGTGGTCTCATATCTCTGTGGCTAAGCCAAGGCCTCAGTGGCTTTTCGTTTCTATACCTGTGTCGATAGCATCTGGATGTGAATCTAAGTAGCTTGGAAGGGTGAGTCCAAAAAACATTGAAAAGCCCAGGACAAACAGGTTGCGGGACGAGTTCATGTCCACAAACTGTAGGTTGGAAAGTCCCACTGCTGTGATCATACCTGGGGTGGAGAGAGAATGAAAAAGAACATGTGCTTGAAAAAATAAATAAATGTTTGTTGAACATCTGGGACCAATGGCAGAGAATTAAGGCTCAAGCTTCAGCAGATGATTATGTGTTTCAACCCGTGTACCAAGGCTGGAATGATGATGGCGCGCTATGCCAGTGTAACAACACTTGTTGCAGGAGCGGAGAAGGCTGTGGGTGCTTTCATTCAGATATTGGAGAATTAGGCTGCTCAGCGCTAGCAGATTTGGCCTGCCTTCCCTTGCCACTGCTGCATGATCCTGGAAAAAACCTCAACTACTAGCAGAGCTCACCAAGGCTCCAACCTGAATTTCCTGGTGGTGCTGGGATCGAAATCAAGGTTTCATTTGAAAGGAGGGATGGTCCCTAGAAAGTTCAAAATAAAGGGCCCTGTGTCTTCATTACTTTGTCTGCAGTGCTTCTCCCTTTTAAAAAAGTTGCATTATTTGAACACAACTCTGTGCACATCTGACAATGCTGGCTAGAGGCTTCTGAGAGTCATACCTCCAAAAAAAAGTAATGTTTTAAAGATCTGGCTACAAAGCAAATTGCACACTATACAATGATTCATGAAACAGTGTGAGTCTGGGGAAAAAAATCAAAGGCTCTTTGGAAGGAGGGAATTTAGAATGGGGATGCTGCAGGGGAAGAAAAGGGGATGAATCCTTTTCTGTGTCAAATCACCCCCTCACAGCTTCTCCATCACCTTCATGACATGGTTGTGACAGTAAATAGTTTGTTTCAGTCCTCACTGAAAGGGATGAAGCTGCTGGCAATGGGTTGCATTTGGAGTGAGGAATTGGTAAGCATAGGTCCGAAATGAATTGAATGCACAACAACAACAATAGAACACACACCACCTCTTCACTCTCAAATTTCTATTTCCCAAAGCTGCTTTGCTTTTTTTAAAGAAAGAAAGAAAGAAAGAAAGAAAGAAAGAAAGAAAAGAAAAAAAGATCTGCCATGTTATGCACAGTTAGCAAACTTCAATCTTTCAAAGTGAGTGGCAGAAGCCCAGCCTCAAGAGCAAAGTTCACGGCTTCTAAATTGGAGGTCTAAGCAAGTTTGAACCTTGGAACTCTTCTTCTTAAGAATTAACAAGTGGGTTCCAGGTTAGATGGGATGCTTGAATTGTAATCATGAGGCTGTTCCATTCTTTTTCCCCCCCTGTTCATAGAAAACTGAGCTGACATTCAGATTATATGTTGTCTGCCATCACTCTACAGTCAAGTCGAAGGCTTTCGTGGCCAGCATTCATAGTTTTTTGTGGGTTTTTGGGGCTCTGTGGCCGTGTTCTAGAAGAGTTTATTCCTGACGTTTTGCCAGCATCTGTGGCTGGCATCTTCAGATGCAAAATTCGGATGCAGAAATTAATTAACTTGGGAGTGGAGAGATGTGGGGATGAAACTGGTGATTCTTCATCTGCAAATACTATTTTATTTGAATGAGGTGTTTGGGGTTTTTTTGGCCTAAGGAGATGTTTTGCCTATCACTAGACATTTGACAAAATAAAGCAATGGCAGATACAGAAAGCTGTTGTTGTTGTGTGCCTTTACGTTGTTTCTGACTTATGGTGACTCTAAGGAGTTTTCTGGGGCTGGACATGTGTAACTCGCATAAGGTCACCCAGTGGATTTCCATGGCTGAGCAAGGAATCGAATCCTGATCTCCAGAGTTGTACTTCAACACTCAAACCACTACACCATGCTAGCTCTTGCAGAAATCTTTAGCTGAGTGAATTCTGAGAAAGAGGGTATTTGGAAGTAATTTGGACACATTTCCTTTACAGTGCAATTATAAATGTGATTATTCAGAAGAAAGCTCCAATTAGCCCAATGGGATTTCTCCCCAAGGAAAAGAATTTACTATTTCAGTCTTTTTTTTTTTTAAATGCTTTCACATTTTTTTTTCCTCTGGGAAATCCAAAAACTGCTAAAACATTGCCTTTTGTCAGTAACTTTGCTAATCAGATTTCATTCTACCAATTAATTGAATCCTCTTAATGCAGTCATCTCTAAAACCTTCATTAAGATGCAATCTAAAATATAATAAAATAAAATATCAACTTTGCATCATATAGCTAAATTACTGTGGCCAGAATCCTGTTGGGCAGTTACAAAGGCATAAATTTTCCATTTTATTTTTTAATGGTTTATTTTTAAAGAAATGCCATCATAACAGCAATAAACTAGTAAACTAGTAAAAGTAAGCAAACGAAGAAATTCTTTTATAAGGAGAAAAAAAAAAGCTGTTGGTAAGAAGATGAGAGGAGAATCAACTGATGACATCCTGTCTCAAAGAAGTAATGGATTTTCAGCAGTGCTGCTGTGATGAGCTGCTATGGTTCTCTGCCATTCAAAAGAAGCCAAACTCCCACATCCCTGAGTCAAATCCTGCATCATCAAATCTAACTACGCACATTGAGTCCACCTTAACTGCCCTGACTCAGTGCTAGGGAATCATGGGAACTGTAGTTTATTGTGGCACCAGAGCTCTCTGACAGAGAAGGCTCAGTGGCTCAGAAAAAAATACAATTCCCATGATTCCCTAGCACTGAGCCAGGGCAGTTGAAGTGGACTCAATTTGCATTATTTCTAGCAGTCTGCAAAGGCCCTACATCATCCCATCTTTGTAGCTATGTCTGATGAAGCCACCCCCCCAAAAAACTACCTTTTCAGCCTGGCAGCACCCCAACCACAAGGTTTCTGATATAGTGCAGATCTGGACCTTAGAGTTGATGCCTGCAGTACCATCCTGGCCATGGGGCACATTGGGAAAAGGAGTTGGGGCAAGGGTCTTTCCAACTACCTGTCCCCAACATACTCTAAGACCGAAAGAATCTTAGATGTATACATATATAAAACCCCATACAGCTTAGGTCCAGGCAATCTAACAGACCATATCTCTCCATATGATTCTGTTTGGACTGTGAGATCCACCGGAGAAGCCCTTTTCTCAGTCCCGCAGGAAGAATTGATGGGGACACAAGAGAGGGCCTTCTCAATGGCTGCCCCTAGACTTAAGGAGGCTGCAATGGGTGGCCTCCTTGTTGTCTGACATTGGCAGGTAAAGACTTTTTTAAAAAAAAATTCAAACAAGGTTTTTAGAATTTATGGCTTTTAAGGAAAGGGCTGTAAGAGCTGAATTGTTTTAAACTGCATTGCTTAACTTTTAAAATCTTTTTTTTTTTAAGTGTATGTTTTTAATATGGTCAGTAGTACAGTAGATTTATTCAGTTTTATAGTTGATTTTTTATATGCTCCTAATTGTAATCCTTTTTATTATTTATTGCTATAGTAATAGCAGTTGTTGTTATTGTTGTTGTTGTGTGCCTTCAAGTCATTTCCAATTTGTGGCAACCCTAAGGCAAGCCTATCATAGGACGTTATCACACGCGGGCCACAAAGCGAAAAGAAAGTGAAAAAGAATTGATCCGGAAATAAACTGAAATAAACCCTATATTACGAAAATGGCTATCAGACGCAAGTAGCATCATTTCACAATTAAGGAAAGCTCTCCTGGAAACCGTATTTGCTGTTCACACACAAGTGAGAAAATCCCGTACATGTGCTAGAAATGCTCTTCTAGCACATGCGCAATACAGCCGCAGCTGTCACTTGCCGCAGCTGTCACCCCTTCCCAAGTCGTCCTCGGTGCAGCCGGCCCTCCGTACGGCTGGCACTCCGAGGAGGACCTCCCGCCACAGCGTTCTCCGAGGAGGTTCCCCTCGGAGAGCTGGCGCTCCCAGGAGGTCCTCCTTGGAGAGCCAGCTCTCTGAGGAGGTCCTCCTTGGAGCGCAAGCCCCGCCCCGCATAGGGTAATGACAGGGAAATGTGCCACAATACGTATTTGGTGATCAGACTTACGGCAAATGCAAAATGATTCCCGTTGCGCAATTGCAATTCCTGAAGAAACCGAAATTCAAAAGATCTCGGTTCTTTCCACTTTCTGTCGGGGTTCTGTGCAACGTCGTGTGAAAACACAGGAAAACAATACGTATTAGGTCGGGATTTCGTTTGGATTCTGTTTGGATTGGGCCCCGTGTGATAACGTCCATAGGGTTTTCTTGTCAAGTTTCTCCAGAGGGGGTTTGCCATTGACATCTTCTGAGAGAGTGCAACTTGCCCAAGGTTACTTAATGGGTTTCCATGGCTGAGCTGGGATTCAAACTCTGGTCTCCAGAGTCATAGTTCAATGCTCAAACCACTACATGATGCTGGCTCACAACAACAACAACAACAACAACAATATCATCATTGCCATCATCCCAGTGCCCCGATCTGAGTGTCGGAAACCCTTTGGCTGGAATCCTGCCAACCAAAGGTAGGGTTTGGGGGTCATGTTTGGGCATTAATGAGTGTAGAATCTCCAGCAGTTTTGGGGTTGCAAGTCCACCTTACAACCTTCAGTAATGACTGAACACGATGCCAGCTGTCATTTTGCAGTCCCATTAATCACAAGTGTAACCCGAGGTTGTGTTAAACATTGCACAAGCAGCCATCCAGGAGTTCTTTCCACAAAAGCGGGCACTGACTGGCCAGGAGGTGTAGTGAGGGAACATCATCACACTACCAAATTTCTAGCAACTTTCACCTTCCCAGAGCTTTGTATAAGTATGCCGGTGGAGCTTAACACTTGGGCAGCATCAAACAGGATCTCATCCCATGTTTCTTTTAATTAGTGCACCGATATCATAAAATGGTAACTTACCAAACAGTGTGCAGAACATCCCTCCAAGAATGGGGTCAGGGAAAGAAGCAAAGAGAGCTGTAAACTTGCCAATGGTTCCCAAAATAAGCATGATCCCAGCACCGTACTGCACCACTTTCCTGCTGCCCACCTGTATAGGGAAGCCAGCCACACAAGAGACAGCCAATTACTCATCTACTGCTCTTTCACATCTTTCTTATCCTTCAGCTTTATAGACCTCTGCTTCCCACAGACTGTTTCTCTGACATCTACTTATTGGGTAGACTCTAACCCAGGGGTAGGCAACCTGTCCCCTTTAAGGGTCGAGGGACTTCAGCTCCCAGAAGCCTCAGCCATGTTGGCCAATAGTCCCATGTTGGCCAATAGCTCCTGGGATTCTGGGAGCTGAAGTCCCTCGGCCCTTAAAGGGGAAAGGTTGCTACCCCTGCTCTAACCCATCAGGAAAGAATGATTTCCCCCCCTCCCCTGCCACTTCTTTCTCGTTTATTTATTTAACTTGCATTCCACCTGTCTCCAGAATGGGACCTAAACTGGCTCACAGCATGAATTAAAAGATTTTCTCTTGTTGTGGTGGTGGTGGTGGTATGCCTTCAAGTTGTTTCCAATTTATGGCAACCCTAAGGCAAACCTATCATGAGGTTTTCTTGGCAAGAGTTGTTCAGAGGAGGTTTGCCATTGTCCTCCCCTGAGGCTGAGAGAGTGTAACATGCCCAAGGTCACCCGGTGAGTTTCATGGCCAAGCTGGCAATTGAACCCTGCTCTCCAGAGTTGTAGTCCAACACTCAAAGGAAGGTACATGAATTAAAATCTAACAATAAATATATTTTTAAAATAAACCTCCATATTAAAACAGTGATATTTTAAAAACAGAAAATAATGTAAAAACATGGTAACAATAAAAGTGCAGAACACAGAGACCATGAAAGACGTTTCTGTATTTAGATGCTAAATGCTTTTTCAAATAGGTTTTTACCTGATGATGGAAAAAGAGCAAGCAAGAGGCCAGCCTAGTATCCTATGATAGAGGGTTCCAGAGAATGGGAGCAGCCACCAAGAAGGCCCTCCCTTGTGTCCTCACTAAATACACCTGTCATGATGGTTGGGCCAGAAGAACCCTACCTCAAGGATCTTAACTCTCACAAACTCATATAAGAGGATACAGTCATATTTTCAATTGTGCCTGGAAATGGACCAGCAGCCAGTGGAGGTGTTTCAATAAGGGAGTTATATGTTCCCTGTAACCATTTATTATACATAGGCTGTTTTGGACTGTAGGCAGAGTTTTGAACTGTCATAAAGATAAATATCCACATTCTTCTCAAAGGCAAAATGGATTCCTTAAAGTGAAATCCCATCTCTATCTGCACAGGTCCACTGAGTGCAGTGGGCTTCCTCCATGTAAATGCATACAGGTCTGCTTTCTTAACTGTTCTTTTCAAAAGTGGTCCAAAACACACTGCAAAAATAATCCATAGTTTTCTGTGGGTTTTTCGGGCTGTGTGGCCATGTTCTAGAAGAGTTTTTTTCTGATGTTTTGCCAGCATCTGTGACTGCCACAGATGCTGGCGAAACATCAGAAACTCTTCTAGAACACGGCCACACAGCCTGAAATACCCACAAAAAACTATGGATGCCAGCCATGAAAGCCTTCGACGTCACAAAAATAATCCCGTTTGAGACTGCTTTATCTGCCATGGCTCAATGCTAGGGAATCTTGGTAACAGTAATTTTGCAAGATATTTAGCCTTCTCTGTCAGACAGTTCTGGTGCCACAATAAACTACAATTTCCAGGATTCCCTAGCATTGAGCCAGGGCAGTTAAAGCAGTCTCAAACAGGATTATTTCTGCAGTGTGTTTTGGACCAGTGATCCTCAAGAACGCACATCACTGTTGCAGGCACAATCCAGCTACTTAAAGCTGTGGCTGCTGGTGGCTTCCATATCACTAAGGTAGCAAATCTGTTTAGGGTTCAATCTGAACTTTAAAGGAGTGAAGCAAGATGTCAATCCTAATTTGGAGATAAAATTCAGCACCTCAGATTGCTCCTATAAAGTTCACCCACAGTGAAATCCCTTCCCTGCTGACCTGGAAGAAGCACCTGGGCTTCCCATTTCCATGGGAAAGTTCAATATAGGCCTAAATATCTCCCAATGAATTCAATACAAATGTGCTTGGGCTGGATCTCTCAGCTGACTGGTATCTCTCAAAAACAAACAGTCCAGCTTCATTGGTCAGCCTCTGGAGGAAGAATCAAGGACAGACTTTAGAAAAGAGTTTCTTTTTCAGACAACCGCTCCAAGAGTCCCCGGCCAATGGCCACATGGGCTTGGGGATTCTGGGATCTGTAGTCCAAGACATTGACTTTCCCGAGTTCTGATTTTGCCCTTCTGTTCCTTGAGCACAGGAGAGAAGCAGGTCACTTAGCCCCATAAACTGTGATTAGCTGGAATCTAACAAGAGCAAGGTGGACCCCACCATTAACCAAGGTGACATATCTGCCTTCAGTTGTAGGTATCACACAAAGGTAGCAAACCAACTGTTATTGGTGATTCTGCTTTTACTTCCAGAGACAGAAAAATATGTTTGTGGGATTTTCTGCCTCAAGGGCCAAAAATGATTTGCTTGGCCTTGGGTACCTGGACTTGCAGGGTTACCATTTTCTGTTCCACCTCAGCCAGCAAAATGTCTTGGGCGGCCAGCCCTGGATAAGATCCTAGAAACAGAAGTTGCTCTCATCAAACATGGCAGGGTAGTACCTTGGTGATGCCCAAGACTCCAATGTTAGGGCTGGAGGAAGTAGAAGCATTGCCAGTGCCCAGCAATCCAGCAATTATACAAGAGATTCCCTCGGTAAAAATGCCCCTAAGAGAAAAGGGGGGGATAAAAGAAAGAAAGAGAGAAAGAACCCCAACTATGGCATGAGGTTTTCCATGGTTCTCCCCCAAAAATTCTCCCTATGTCCTCCCAGTGTAAGAGGCTCCCACCCACCCCCACATGTTGTTCTTGTTGTGCGCCTTCAAGTCATTTCTGACTTATGGCAACCCTAAGGCAAACTTATCATGGGGTTTTCTTGACAAGAGTTGTACAGAGGAGGCTTGCCATTGCCTTCCCATGAGGCTGAGAGAGAGTGACTTGCCTTAGGTCAACCAATGGATTTCATTGCTAAGTGGGATATCGAACCCTGATCTCCAGAGTCCTAGTCAAACACTCAAATCACTACGCCAGGCTGGCTCTCACCCCCTCCCACACACATACACCCATATGGTCTGGGAGAATATTTTTGGCATCACAAAATACCAGTCCAGAATCAATTTCACCCCTGCCCCACAGTGAACGGTAGTGAACCTCTCACATTGCTCTCCAGAACCATGCAGATGATATCTGAGGCGTGTGAGAGGAAGTGGCATACCTCTTACCTGTTGATGGCATGCACAGGTGGCGGGGGAGCTCCTGCCAGCCTGGCACAGGAATAGTAATCCCCGATAGACTCAATGATCCCAGCCAAGGTAGCGCTGAACATCCCCAGCACGGATGCAGCTGTTACTGTGGGAAGCCCCCACTGGCCTAGAAAGAGGATAAGAGTGCACTGAAACTCTAGGATCTTGACTTATCTCAAGCAAACGGCACACAGAACACACTTTCAGTGGTCCGAGTTTGAAAGCATTGTTAGTTCTTTATTTCTTTGCTACATTTATAACCCTACAAAAACTGAAGGCAGCAAGCATGATGGCACTTCTCCCTCTGCAGTTAATTATGACTGCATCCGCACAGCAGAAATAATCCAGTTTGACACCACTTTAACTGCCATGGCTCAATGCTATGGTATTCTGGGAACTGTGGCACCAGAGTGGAGATCCATCATCAAAACCGGATTATTTCTGCCGTGCGGATGCAGCTGTCAACAACAAGTCTGAGACGCAGGTCAAGCTCAGAAAAAGAGAGCGACTGGCCTGAAATTTAAATGCCTGTTACAGATATTTTAATTATTTGTTATTTGTTGTTTATTTGTTATTTTAAAGTATGTTGTATTGTCAGTCTAGGGGACAGGCCTTGAAAGTCCTCAGTCAGGGAGATCCTTTGGTGCTTCTGGCCAAACTACAAATCCCAGGATTGCATAGGATGCAGCCATGGCAGTTTAAATGGAATAATAGTGCTATAATTGTGTAGTGTGAAAGAGCTCTTTGATCTCTCAGCACTCTAACCACTACACTACTCTGGCTGTCTTTGTGGGGTTTTTTAGCCCAGTCTTCAAAGCCAGGACTTATTCTTCATCTGTACCCTTGAGAAACTCACAGCAGCTCTCTCTGTCTCTCTCTCATAGAATATTTTTATGCACTTCCATGCAATCCTAGAATTTATAGAGTGTGCCACTACTTTTCACCAAAAATTTTTATCATCTCAGCTTGTCACATTTTGAGATTTATTTTCTAAGGTGCTAGAGTTTATCATCATCAGTCATATAGCTGAACGAAAGAGAAAAATCAGCTCCTGTTCCAGCATGAAGCCAAATGAAAACAATTAAAGCTAGGAGATTAACAGAGAGATGGGAGGAAGGGACAATGACTGAGACAATGCAGCCACTCCAGGTTTTCTTGGACTGCAACCTTCACGATAGCCCACTTTTGCTACTGTGGTCTTGGGTTGATGGAACTTGTAGTCCAATCACTTCTGAAGAGCTGCATGTTCCCTAAAACCAGATAAAGAGAACAGCCTCATCCTCTTTCCTTTTCTCCACATCCTGTGATCTTTAAACTCAATTTAGATTAGAGCAAGACAAAATTGTGATTTAATTATTATTTTTTTGTAGTACAACTCCCAAAATACTCAATGGCCATGCTGGATGGGAGATCTTGGGATCGGTAGTCCATAATGTAATTTTCCCAAGCTCCTAGCCAGAAACATGAGGCTCAAACCTTGAGCTGAGAACATGGAGATCAATGAAAAGCAGCACATAGTTGGTTCAGGTATGCCATCCTGCTTTTATTCTGGACGTACTGGTGATGCCCAGTAGCAGAAGAGACAGTGTGGCATACTCTTTTTGGGTAAACTGACTCAACATCCCCACTTAGCCCTGCCAGCTGCTGTATCTCAGTATCACCTACCACACAGGGTTGCTCTGAAAATAAAACACACTGAAAGGAGCTAATAGAAAATACCAAATATGTACTTACATGGGTAGGGGAAACGGAACCATGGTGCAATTGATATGATTTCACCTCTAGCATCTGTCCTGGCTTTGAATCCATAGGCATTTGTATCGCGAGGAAATACATCAGTGATTGTCAGAATATAACACAGCAGCCAGACCACCATAATGGCCAGAATGATCTAAAGAGATGACACAGAAGAGTGCAAACAGTCCCATTATCGTCCATATATTCTTATCGATTTGTTAACATCTGAAAGAAGAGAGGAACTGCAAGATGGGAGAGTAAACCTTTCTAAAACACACTAGTGAATACATCATTCATTTTACATTTATCACACTCATGGCCCTATGTTTTCATTTAGCCTGTAGTAAACCTTTAAGTCTTTTCCAAGTGCTGTTGGGCTGAGTGGAATTTGGGGCCAAATGAGATAATACGCAAAAGGTGTATGTCTAGCTGTGAGAGAGTTTCTTTTTAAATCACAAGTAAGAGCCAGCATGGTGTAGTGGTTTGAATGTTCGACTATGACTCTGAAGATAAGGGTTGCATTCCCTGCTCATGTATAAAAACCTTGGGCAAGTCACACACTCTCAGCTGCAGAGGATGGAAATGCCAAATCCCCCATGAAGAAACTTGCCTAGGATTTGGTTCGCCTTAAGGTTGCCATAGGCCAAAAATGACTTGGAGGCACACAACAACCATAGGAGAGCAATTTGGATAGGGGCCACTACTGAGAGCCAGCATGGTGTAGTGGTTTGAGCGCTGGACTATGACTCTGTAAAGCAGGGTTTAAATCCCTAATCAGCCACAGAAACCAATTGGGTGACTTTGGGCAAATCACACTCTCTCAGCTTCAGAGGAAAGCGAAGGCAACCCCTCTCTGAACAAATCTTGCCAAGAAAACCGCATGATAGGTTTGTCTTAGGGTCACCATAAACTGGAAACAACTTGAAAGCACAGCAAAATAACATAGGAGTGGAGGGCAAAGCTAAATCTTCACCTCCAGCACCTTTTCAAACAATACATACGCCTACACCACATCAGATATAAAAAAGAAAGAAAGAGACAAACTTCCCCCACCAAAAGAGAAACCCACTTAGTGCCCTTTCACACTGTGTAGTTAAGGCACTTTTATTCCACTGTAACTGCCATAGTTCCATCATACATAATCCTGGGATTCATTTAGGGCCTCTACAGACGGCTCTTTGCGCCATCTTGGAGGCAGGGAAGGAGAGGGGCAGCTGCATGCTGGCCACCCCAACTCCCACGAGGATGTTCTGATGGTGCATGCCGTTACGCATGGTGCGTGCCGTCAGAACGTCCTCCCGGCGCAGCGTCTTGACACGCTGTGCCGGAAGGGACACAGAAGAGCCGTGCGGTGGCTCTTGGGGCAGCCTATTTGCCGCCCATGAAAGGAGCGTCATTTTGGCGCTCCTTTCCGAGGCGACAAACGGGAGAGTTGGGGCCGACGCATCTGGCAGCCTCGGCTTCGATCCTCTGTTTCCCGGGGCGGCCCAGGGCCACCCATCTGCATCCCCCCTTAGTGAGGCACTAGAACTCTCTGGCTGAGAATTCTAAGTACCCCTCCCTAAACTGCAAATCTCAGGATTTCATAGGATGTTGTTGTGGCAGTTAAAGTGGAATCATAGTGCTATAACTGTGTAATGTGACTTGTTGCAATTCTGAAGTCTGCCTGCTCCTGATGAATGAAATATTGGATAACAATGGGGAGACTGAATTCCAATCCCCAGTTAGCACCTGAAAGTATGAACTTATTCTCATCCCGCAGGTTAAGAGGATAAATGGTGGTGGCTGGGAATTTCTTACCAACCTGATATCATTAGAGAAAGGGAGAAATAAAAATATAATAAATTTCAAATAGCAAAGTCAAGCCATCTATATCTGACTAAACTGTGACCATGGGATGATTTCACAACCAACCATCAAATAAAGAGGACCCTCCTTACTGGAAACATCTTGAAGATCTGTAGCCGGAAAAAAGTGCACCCTTTTCCAAATTTGTAGCCCGGGAAAAGAAAAGACACATCGCGTAGGTATTGAGCAAATACAATGATTAAAACAATTGACCTGTTTACAAGAGGGAGGAAAAAGACTTTGTAAGAACAACTTGAGTACAGAAACATTTTCTTTTCTTTTGCTATTGCTAAGAGTGGCAAAATTAACCTAATGGTATCTAGGCAATTTTTTTCTTTCTGCACATTTCAGAGCAAATTCACGCAAAGGCAGGGTGTCCCATGAACTGGCCCTAAATCTGATCTTAGCCGGGCTGGGCAGAGATGTTTAACAATATCGGAGAGGATTTGGCCCCATTTTCTGAAGTGATTTGTGCTTAGTAACTCCAGCTGTAGAGTTGAGCTTTCAGTTCTTTTACAAATTGGTTTCTTCCCCCCCCCACCCCCCGGCTCCACAATTTTGCAGTTCAGAGTCTACATGCAGACCTTAATGCACCTTCTTGTAAAAATAGCAAAGGTTACCTTTTTGGAGTGCAGTGAGTACACACAACTGAACGTGGGCTGAGTGACTTGTAATTCTCAATTCAATGTCTACAAATGTGCATATATGCACATATGTATGTACGTGAAGAGCTGTACACATTCTTTAAGCTATGAATCACAGGTATTTCACTTAGCACACTCTCAAGGGTGTGAGTCCCAGTGATTGCAGTCAAATGGGCCAACAGACCATGCCTTCATGTAGAAAAGGCTGTTTGTATGGGCACAGGACTGCAAAACTGCAACCCCATGAGAATGGAAACAGACCCATTCCTAGCAATGTTCTCACCATGCCACAGACCCATTCTTTCTAACTCCACTGAAAACTCCTCTAGTAAGTTTAATTGATATGACTACCACCCCATGCTCCAACCACCGGTGGCTTTCATTTTGCAGGGTGGTGTTTGGATCTGTTTTTGTTTGGATAGTGCCTTTAAAGCATGGGCTAAAATGCAAAGTGGATTCACCAGCTGATATAGGAGTCACGTGCAGTTTTCCTCTCCAAATATACAGAAGGGCAGGTGCAACGCACGCACGCACACACTTTATAAAGATCTGAACTGAAGAACTATTATTTATAATTTTGCACACTGCTTCACTTGTGTACATCTGGTAGTGGAGTGAGATAAGAAGGAAGCATGTGAGTTTCTAGCTGGCTTGCACCTCTGCAGTTCATTCCTTTGAGATTCTGCAGAAGTTCTCCACATCAGTACAGGGCTCCCCCACCACCACCACCACCACCACCTTTATCTCTTGCCTCTATCTAAAATTTGGCAGTACAGAAAAAGTAGTGCTTACAATGCTGCAATGCCCCAGTGTGATCCAGCTCTGTCCCCTGCCGCTTGGAAGACAGAGAGACCTATTAAGGAGACAGTCGGTGTGACTGTGAGCGGTCCAATGTAGCTCAGCAGGGCCCCAGGCAAGCCTACCAACCCAATTATCACTTCCACTAGGCTGGAAACGATGATTGCTCCTTGGATCTATGGTAGAATGAAATGGGGGGAAGATTATGTTAAACAGATAGCGAGGGATTGTGGGATAGTTAACCAGCATCAGTAAGATCAAGTATCATGAAAATTCCTTATATTTGTGATAGAGTGACCATGCATCCCACTTTACAGAGGAAGACTATCCACTTTTTGAAATACTGCTTTACTGCAAGGTCTGTCCCAGCCCCAGCCCATATAGATAAAAGAACCATAAGGAAGGAGAATCTTTAAGGCTGTAAAGTGGCTCACCTACACTTAGCAATTGGACAGCAGACTAAGGAGACACACTGTTTACATGGGGACCATTCCCACTGCTGAATTATAGTGCTATAATTCCACTTTTGCTTGGATTTTTCCTTGGATTTGCAATGTAGGGAAGGTGCATTTAGAATTCTGAGGACCTTATCACATGGGGGAAATCCCGTGCAGAAATGGGATTCAAAAAGTGGAGAAAACCTGCAAAAGTGGGTAGATTTTCACATACATCGCTTTTAAACGGTGCTTAACCCGAATGGAAAGTAGTCAAAAGCTGCTCCTTTTTACTTTCAGGATTTTCCAAAAGTAAAAAAGAAGCAGCTTTTGACTACTTTCCATTCAGGTTAAGCACAATTTAAAAGCAACATTGTCTGAAAATCTACCTGCCTTTACAGGTTTTTCCCTATTTAAAACCCCGTTTCTGCACGGGATTTCCTCCATGTGATAAAGTCCTGAGTCACTTTAGTGCCTTTTTAAACTACAGACTCCAGGGCTCCACAGAACGCAGTCATGGAAGTTAAAATCACAGTGCTATGGCTGCACATTGTGAAAGGACCCTGCTATAGTGAGAGGCCTTCTATTTCTATTTAAATTATGGTAACTATTTTCAAATGTGTGCTGAAACATACATATATCCGTAGGACACACAACTATTATGCAGTTCTGTATACATTTAACATGTTTCCCCATGTACACACCAGTAGGATCCTTTCCAGAGCACTCCTCTGGAAGAAAAGCATGGAACAGGATTCCCAGGGTATGCAAGGGCATAACTAGGGCTTAACAGTTGGGTAAAGGACTGGGCCCCCGAACCCAGAGGGCCGTGAAGTGAAATCCCCATCTGTACTGCATTGCACTTGCTTTCATCTCACTCATTTCCCCCTCAGACAGGGACAACATTTTCCCCTTCTTTTTATTCCCTGCCACTTTCCTTTAACTTTTTTTTAATTTTAATTTTTATTAAGTTATTTCATTTTTATGACATAGTTACACATTACAGAAATTTTTTAAAAAACCTTTTTCTTATCACATTTTTTATGCTGTGTCCTGTTTACACGATGCAGGGCCGGAACTCCAAATTGGGTGCAGACTGTCTTCACAACTTCTATACTCGATTTGGAGCTTCCTCCCCCTAACTTGCATTTACACAACTCATTTTACGCTGCAGGTTTAGGGCTCTCTTCCCAGGAACTACAGTGACTGCCTTCTCTCACATTCCCTGCAAGTCAACCAGTGGTGCTACTGTAGGTGTGAGTTGCTCTAAAGTCAGGATGAGGTGCCCAGCATTGGAGTTTATCACACAGGACAAATCCCATGTAGAAACTAGATTTAAAGTGAAAACTCTCACAAATATAAGGAATTTTCATGATATTGATCACATGACGTTCAGGATTAACCCAAACAGAAAGTAGACAAAACTCGCAATTGCAGATTGTTTTTCAGATGATGCCTGCGTGAAAGAGAAATAACGTGAAAATAAGCCGAATGGAAAGCTAACAAAACTTGCTCCTTTTTACTTTTGGGAACTTCCAAAAGTAAAAAAGAGTTGGTTTTGGCGACTTTGCATTCAGGTTAATGTCACGTTATTTCTCCTTTACACAAATACATCTGAAAAACAACCTGCTTTTACAGGTTTTCCAGATTTTTAAATTTTGTTTCTGCATGGGATTTAAGCAATTTGCCTCTGTGTGATAAGGTCCATAGATAACATGGCTGGGTGCCTTGTTCTGACCTCAGCAGTGATGCTGGGTGATGAATGGGGACCATGTGGAAAGATAGCCACCTATCGTTTGCTGTGAAAGTTGAAAACCCACAGCAAAAGAGAGCAGGTAAGGGGTGAATTCAGGGGCGAATTCAGAGCCAGAATACTCCAGAAGCAGCCCAAAGTATTCTGGCCAGTGTACACCCCATCCTACATTGCCCTACATAGACCCACAGGCATGGGGCACCTCAATCCTTCTAAAATTCAAGAGAGAAAGGAAATTGCTGTTGCATGGTGAGTTTATAGGGCTGAGGAGAGCACAGAAAGAGTGGAAGGGAAGAAAAAAGTGGTGGAGGTGAAAGGAGTACCAGAGTCCAGTGAGGGGAAGAGACAGAGGAAGAGTGTAGGGGAGGAATGAAAAGGGAGGCACACCCACAATTGGGGAGGTTCACAGGGAATATGCACTGATTTAGAGAGAGTTTCCCCCTCTCAAGAAGTGTTGCTGTGTTGGATTTGGATCATTCCTTGGAAGCCTAAAGGTTTGGTTCCACCTACTTCTCTTATCCTCGGTTGCCATATATGAGATGTGTTCAATGGTAATGTCCAGTTGCCATAGATCTCCTCTGCACAATTGAAAAAAAGAAAGGTTAATAGATGTGAGAGCTGAGAAATGAAGGGTCACCAGGATGCATGAACATGCACAAGGGAGACTCTGTTAGAAAATGTGACTCATTCATCAGCATGGACTAAAGCTGCAAGGCAATCCCTCAGCCCTGGCAGATTCAAGAAGAGGGAGTGCCTGTCAAGATTGGCCAGGGAAGGGCACCCTTCTCAGAATGATAAAGTAAATATAATCAGAACAATTATAGCCAAAGATTAGGTAGCTGATTAAGAACACTGGCTGACTACACTGCCTTGGGAGCTGAGCCGCGGAGGAAGAAACTGAGCCGACAGATGAGGCTGAGCCAATATGAAGAAAGTGTAGAAGCACTGAGGCTGATTATTCTGCCATTCTGTAACAGCCATGAATTGGGTCTTTTCAAAATAGTTGTGATCCCATTGAATTTAATATTTATTTTAATATTGGACTCTCCTAACTCCTTTAAAAATTTCTAGGCTTCCAGGATAGACAAAAGCGGGGTGAGGGCTCTTGGAAAGATAAGCCATGTGAATAATTATGCTTTTGATTTCCTATAAGAGGAAACCAAAGGAACAGATCATTCACATGGTTTATCCTTGTCATTCCTTTCTATAGGCAGAAAATGGATCTCACCATTAATCTATACCAAGAGTGGCCAAACGTGCTTAATGTAAGAGCCACATACAATAAAATTCAGATGTTTCAGAGCTGCAAAACAGGAACAAATATTACATATATGTTGCTATTGTTATATGCACATCTTGTTACAATATTTATATAATAAGCATTAAGAAATATATGTACGTAATATTTATTCACGTATGTAGTTTTTAATCTCTCTATTTATATTGGTTTCCATTATCACAAAATATGCGTGCACGCACGCACGCACACACACACATATATATACACCAAATGTTTTCAAAATCCTGATTGATTAGTGTGTTAGTGATTAGTGAGCATATTTAATACGGTAATAAACTATAGAAACAACTAAGAAAAGTATGCAAATTTGTATTTCATTAACATTAAGTGAGATTGCCAAAAATAAAAATAAAAAAGGTAAAATAGATATTTTAATGATATTTATATATCTTAATATTTGTTTGTCTTAATCCCTGACTCATATCCCTATGCAAATTTAGCATTAAAATTAGGATTTACATTCTTAAATATATTTACCCATCATGAACTTACATTTTAATTCAGTGGACTCCTAGTTTAAATAGTTGTAAGGTGTGGTAAATAATAATAAGGCTTGAATTTTCTTTTTACCTTTTATGTGAATTATAATGCAAAAAGGAGCTCAGCCAACATATTTCTGTGAGACGCACATTATATGTCAAAGAGCCATATGTGGCTTGTGATTGACCACCCCTGGTCTATAATGACCAGTGGCTTAACAAAAATCAGAATGGGTCATCAAGGGTAAGAGGATTCCCATTTCCAAAAAAAAAAAAAAAAAACACCCCAAACCCAACAACCCTACTCAGCACTACCTTGGCTCTGATCCTCATCTCTTCATAGCTTAGGGATCTTTGATCTCTACAATTCTATTCCAAAAAAGAAATCTCCAGTTGAAGTGACAGTAGGTGAGAATAAATAATCATCCATCCATGCGTCCATCCATCCATTCAATTTCTAACTCACCTTTTCATCATTTAGATCAGGGGTAGGCAACCTTTCCCCTTTAAGGGCCGAGGGACTTCAGCTCCCAGAATCCCAGGAGCTATTGGCCAACATGGGACTATTGGCCAACATGGCTGAGGCTTCTGGGAGCTGAAAGTCCCCAGTCATCACTTACTGGGCAATAGCCACTGCGACTGACTGACATTTCCTCCCACAAGTGATCTCAGGTGTGAGGAAGAATTGCTATAGGGATCCTGCTTCTGGCTATGACACCAGAGATCACTCATGCGAAGGGGAGTGTGTGGAAACATCCATCAGCTGCTTTCTGATTGAAAGGGAAGCAGACCCCTCACTACTCCCAGTAAATGTTGTCCAGTAAGTAAGGACTGAAGGGACCAGGCGGATAGACACTACTTAGCTACATAAACAAGGTGGCTACGTAGCTAAGTAGGTGATACAGAATTCCACCCAATTTGAACAACAACACCTTAACATGAATAACTGGATGGACAGTAGCTAAGAGCAGGTTAGAAAAAGTTAATTCTTGTCAGATCTTCATCCAAATAAAGACAAACTTAGTCTTGTTTCTGAAACATAACAATGATGGTGCAAAATGAACAGGAGTTGGGCTTAAATCAGAGTTCCACTGAGTCTCACCACAGAGAAGCCCCTGTCTTTAAAGGTAGTAAGGCACCCAAGGAGCCACTGTTTAAGATCTCAGCTGACAGGTAGTTTCTATCCATAGTTACTCAAGAGTCACACTGATATCATTAGGACTTCCTTCCTGAAAAGTGTGCACAGAACTGCAGCCTTAGGTACCCTTAGGGCTGTTGGCAATGGTGGCTGGTGTTTTCCACATCAATAGACTGGTAAATCTTCTCCAGGTTTTAGTATGAACTTTAAAAGAGCTGTCCATTTGCTGAACACTATCCCCTTCCAATAATGGTATCATACCTCAAGACGATTCAGCTAACAACTAGTTAATTGTGGTAATTAATTACGGCCTTGATCTTATTAATTGGTCCCAACCAGAGGAGACTCCTTTTATCAAGTGTTGGCTGACTGCTAAACACATAGGCAAATACAACTGAGCCAATGGGTCTCCTCTAGTTGGAAATAACAATAGAATTTAGCCCTATGTATTAAGTTAGTCATTCCACCAAGGGATGAAAAGAATGGCTTCTCCATTTTTTTTCCTGTTCTGTGTAATAAAACTCTTATCATCCCAAGACAGGAAGTTAGAGAAGATTAGACTTCAGTGTGATTACATGCATATAATACAATACCCCGCCCACACATAATTGCAAGCATTTCCTTTAATCACATTATCATCGTGACTTACCTTCTGGAGGACACTTCCATTTATCCAGGGCCAGGATAGACTTGGCAGGAATCATGAAAGCCAGTGCACTGGCTTGAAACAGAGGAAGTCTGGATTGCCAGAAAGAAAGAACACCGGTTGCTACCAACTTGACTGCTAGCAATTTGGCTCCTTTTATAATTTTGCATTCACCAAGGAGGCAAGCCAGGTAAAACATACCTGATCCCCACAGTGCTTTGGATGAGAGTAGTGATCCCCACACAGCTGAAGATGGTGCCAATGAGCTGGCTGATGGTGTATTGGTCCTTCCCTACACACATGGCTTCTGCCAGGAGGAAGGGAACAGCGATAGTGCCACTGAAACATGTCAAATAATGCTAGAAAGAAAATTGGGAGGGTGGGTCAAAAGAGCATACTATTAGGCACATTCCCACAACTGAAATCACAAGAAGATTCCCCTTCTACCGCTAAGGAATAGGAGCTCCCTACGCTACGCTATCATACATGTATATGTCCAATTCAGAATTCATCATTATATGTATTGTATTATATTACATGTATTATATTACATTTCCTATATCTAATTATTACATTACTCCTCTCTGTTGTGTTTCTGCACTGGACTTAGTAAATTTTCCAGATGTAGGCTAAGTAGCCAACGTGGTGTAGTGGTTTGAGTGTAGGACTAGGACTCTGGAGATTGGGGTTTGAGTCCCTACTCAAGCATAAAAAGTCGCTGGGTGACCTTGGGTGAGTCACATGTTCTCAGCCTCAGGGGAAAGCAATGGCAAACCTCCTCTGAACAAATCTTGCCAAGAAAACCCCATGATAGGTTCATCTTAGGGTTGCCATAAGTTGGAAATGGCTTGAAGGCACACAACATCAAGACCGAAGTACTTTGAAGGCACCAGATCCTATCTGAACTTGGAAGCTAAGCAGGATCAGGCTTGGAAGGGGGAACTGCCAGGGAATACCACGTGCTGAAGGCTATATTTCAGAAAAAGGCAATGACAAACCACCTTTCAGTATTCCTTGCCTTAAAAATTCCTTGTCATAAAATTCATGGGGTTGCCATAAACACAGGCGATTTGAGGGCACACATACACACACACAGGAATGCAAAATACTACTTGAGGACATTTCCTTAGAGTTCTGTATCACTCCTTCTAATAGTAAACACAAGTGGTCAATGTCAACAAAAATGCAGTCAGGATGTGGCTACATCCACCTAACCCATTTTCCCTGACATGCATGTCACAGTAATCAGACTTGCAAATTAACTTGCATAGCAAATCCTGTGTTTCCAACCACTGCTTCCAAAACAAAATCCATTAAATACAAAATGTGGGGATGGTGCCCATAAGAATGAGCAATGATAAAGAGACGTATTTCACCACCTGAGGGAGCACCTCTTCTAAATGCATGTCGATTGTTGATTATCTAGCTCAGGGGCCGGCAACCTACGGCCCGCGGGCTGGTTCCGGCCCAGGTCCCGGTACTTACTGGTCCAGGCGGACCCCTGCCACCGCGCGCCACTGCCGCTGAGTGTTTTGGCCGCCATGCGGCCGCGCGTGCCACAACAGCCATTTTGATTTCCAAAATGGCAGCAGCAACGCGTTTGTGCATGCACAGGAGTACTGCGCATGTGCAACCGAGTCGTGGCTGCCATTTTGTTCTCCAAAATGGCGGCTGTGACTCGGTTGCGCATGCGCAGTACTCCTGTGCATGTGCAAACACGTCACTGCCGCCATTTTGGAAATCAAAATGGCAGCTTCAATATGCGCGGCAGCGGCAGCAGCGTGCACAGCGGTGGCGGCAGTGGCACACGCGCGCGGGGGGGTGCACACGTGCCCCGCCATTCCCCCCCCTCGGCCCAGCAGAGGGGAGGACTTCGGGGGACCGGCCCCCGGCTCAAAAAGGTTGCCTACCCCTGATCTAGCTTGACCTTCAGAAATCAGAAGGAATTATCAGTATGATTGAAGGAACGCTGAGATTGGTGAAGTTCTGAGGTTAAAAAAAAGGTTAATCTCTCATATCCAAATGCCTCTCCTCCCATATCCAAATGCCTCTTATTATTATTAAAAATAGCTGTGCCTGTGCAGTGAATAAAATGAATGTGCTTAGCACTGAACTATCACCTGGGGTCATAAGACACTATTAGGGTTTTTTAGAGAGGCTATTGTACTTGGATGGGAGACCACCAATGATTATCAGGTGCTGTAGGCTATATTTCAGAAGAAGGAACTGGCAAAACCAACTCTAAGTATTTCTTGCCCAAGACAACTTTATGAAATTCATAGGGTTACCATAAATCGACAGGCATCTTGAAGGCTCATATAAATACACAAACATATTATTTATGTTTACATAGAATTTCAGAAATTTTAAAATACATTTCAAATAAGTGGATTAAAACACAAGGGGAATGTCAAAAAGTGTAAATAAGGTAACAGCTTTGCAGATCAACAAAACAGATTATTTCATCACTGTTTCCCTACAGAGGGAAAACTACAGGCATCTTACACACTATCTCAATAATTTTTTTCTTGTTGCTTGCCTTCAAGTCAACTCTGACTTATCATGACCTCATCATACAGTTTTCTCGGCAAGATTTATTCAGAGGTGGTTTTACCATTGCCTCCTCTAAGACTGAGTTCAGTTTCCCCAGGTCACTCAGTGGATTTTCACGGCTGAACAGAGATTTCAATCCTGGTCTCCTAGAGCTATAATCCAATACTCAAATCAGTATGACATGATGGCTTAGTAAATGCTACTTGTGCTTTTTAAAAATGGTACTGTGGATGAGGAAATATCACAGAACAAAATATAAATTCTTTTGAACACAAGTCTGGTACAATGGTGTTAGAAATTATAAGCCCATGAGAATGATTTAGAGTGAAGAAGCAAAAGAGTCATTAGGAACAGCTTTGGCCCCATGTCCAAAAGAACCGAGTAACAGATGGAGCTTCATCAACCTGTTACCTGAAATCCCAGAAGGATGCAAAGATACCATGGAGGTGCATCTTCAATTGTATAGATCATATCAACACCCATCTGCTGTTGAGATTCTGGTAGACCCGCAGGGTTTCCATTTCCTACCTTTTGCTGAAAATGACGGAGGAAGACATTAGCACAAAGAAGTGGAATCCTGGAAAAGCATATGTACATGCCAACTCAGAATTCCCCAAACTTATATGACTTCTAGATGGCTTCTTTCTTCATCTCCCATGATCCCTTCCCATTGGCTGTTGTTTAGGGCTGATGGGAGTTGTAGAGCAAAACATCTGGAGGGGATCAGGCTGAAGAAGACTACTCTGGCTTGAAGTAATAGTTGGAGCTTGAAAATTAGCTCCCAGAACCCTCCAGCCAGCAAAGCCAGTAGCTTTTCCAAGCTCAGGTGTGTTTTCCATGATGAGATAAAGATGCTAGCTGTAACCAAGACAAAATGGACACAATGCCTCAACATTAAACACACTTCAGATGTCTTCAAACACTGTGTGTAGCTGCCCTTGTATATACTTCCTTTGTACTTATTGCACATTACAAGGTATCTTTAATTATCAGCCATTTTGTTTATCTTACAATTTATTGTTTGGATTTATACCTCCCTTTCTATCACTGGAAGTCCTTTTAACTGGGTAGAAGCTTTATAAATTGAACAAGCAATACTAACAGTAAATTCTTCTAACCTTGACAGTATCATACTAATGACAACCAGCACCTGTTTGAAACTATCTAGTTATACTGCAGATCCTCAAAGACTAAAGAACAATAGATGAACTCAAGGGCCTTTGCAGACTGTCAGAAATAGTGCAAATTGAGTCCACTTTAACTGCCCTGACTCAGGGCTAGGGAATCATGGGAACTGTAGTTTATTGTGGCACCAGAGCTCTCTGACAGAGAAGGCTCAATGTCTCAGAAAAAAATACAATTTCCATGATTCCCTAGCACTGAGCCAGGACAGTTAAAGTGGACTCAATTTGCACTATTTCTAGCAGTCTGCAAAGGCAAAGAGATGGAGACCACAACTGCTAAATTGCTGATGTTCCCTCTGAGTCCAAGAACAAGAGCAGCAGTGGACAATGTTCTGAAGAAAATATTAGGAAGCCAGCCTTTGTTTTGAAGGCAACCCTCTGTACTTCAACTTTATCTTGGTCCCTTTAAACAGTTGAATGATACTTAGAATATAAATGGACAGAAGCAAGAACTGCTGAACACTCCTAGTGATGGTTGCAGGCAAGGTTGAATGGGTTCAGCACCACTGAGCAACAGGTCATGATGGCCTGACCTGATAGCTGACAAGGTGGGAGCTGGTACAGCAATCTATAAAACTATCCAACATCCTTAGCACTAGGTAACTCCCTAGATTGCTGAGAAACATTATCTTCTGTGCCTCTCCTAGATTCTCTCAGACAGGGCTGCATAAGGTGTTCACTCTGGATGTTTCCCTTGCTTAAGCCATTAATCCTACACCATAACACAGCTACTGTAGCCCTACCTAGTCTGACCAACAGCTGGGTGATGGGAGCAGCCCAGCAACATCTGGAGAGTCCCCCACAACTGCCCTGAAGGAAACTCCACGAAAAAGAGATGAGTGTTTGGAGCACAGTGTATGGGTTCCCACCATGGAACAAATTCTACTTTACCTAGTAGGCAATGGCTGTGTCTCCCAAAAAGAGGACACGATTAACGCACTGCCTTTAAAGGGTTCCTGTTCTTAGCATACCTTAAACCTAGATAACATTTCATCACGCATCAGGAAGAAGGAACACAGGCTGCTTTTGCTGATGAATTCCAGGTTTTGTCTCCTTTTGGAACCGCAGGCCAAAATCCTCTGCCTCTCCCTGGAAGACCACAGCCAAGGGATTTCAAGGTCCATTGGACAGGTTAAATGCCATCCTTGTTCCTGATCACATTTGGCATTAAGGAGACTACTAGATAAGTAAGTACCTGTACGCATTCAGTGAGAGAGCTGGCAGGATGGTTAGAGAAATGGTGCAAAATGGAAAAAGCATCGATGTGGCCCCTGGAGTTCCACTGATCTACACCTTCATGGGGAGCCTACTCATTGTGGAACTGTGAGCTGTGGACTCTAAGTTTGTGGCTGAGAAAGTGTGCCAAACCAGGTCTCAAGAATACTTCAAAGATTCTGCAATGAGTATGGTGTTTGTTTGCCAACATTAGATCAGTGTGTAGAGAGATCTTGTAGCACCTTTAAAACTAACTGAAAGAAAGAAGTTCCATATTTTTTCCGTTAGTCTCAAAGGTGCTACAAGATCTCTCTACCAACTGATCCTACAGACTAACATGACTATTAGTGCAAATTAACTGCCCTGGCTCAGTGCTAGGGAATGATGGGAATTGTATTTTTTTTTCTGGGACATTGAGCCTTTTCTGTCAGAGAGCTCTGGTGCCACAATAAACTACAGTTCCCATGATTCCCTAGCACTGCGAGTCAGGGCAGTTAAAGTGGACTCAATTTGCACTATTTCTGGCAGTCTGTAAAGGCCCTATATCTTAATAATAATAATAATAATAATTTATTTATATCCCGACTTTAGACGAAGCTATCAAGGCAGCTTACAATTAAAATACAATCCCACACAATTATAATAGACATATAACACCTCCCCTTAAAAATATATTAAATCATTATCGACATTAAAATTTAACTTAAAACAAGGCAACGAGTCTAATACAATTAAATAGCCGGCACTCCGAATATATAGAGGAGTGATCTAATGGTCTGATGGCGGGGGAGAGATTGTGAGAATGTCATTCTGGGAATGCCTGCCGGCTTCTTTGAATTAGATCAATGTGAGAAATATCCATACACTTTGAATGACACAACACACACTGACATCTGAGAAATCTGGCAAAAGCCTACCTCAGAAATCACATGGGAATATTGAGTTGCCATCACCAAATACAGAATAACAACCTCTTAACATTGTTGATGTTCTGGATCAGGGAGAAAGGTGGGGAAAGGAAGGAAGGAAGGAAGGAAGTTGCTCAGGAGATGACAACATCTGAATTAATGTGAGGCAAAACTGAAGTGATGTCCTTCTCTTTGAAGGGTGAATTCCCGTTGTTTTATGCAGCCATTCATGTTCTGGAAATAAATGCATCGCAATAGCCCAGAACTCAGTGCAACACATATTGGGGGGTTGCAGACTGCCAGAAATAGTGCAAATTGAGTCCACTTTTAGGGTTAGGGTTAGGGAATCATGGGAACTGTATTTTATTGTGGTACCAGAGCTCTCTGACAGAGAAGGCTCAACGTATCAGAGAGGGGGGAAAAAACAATTCCCATGATTCCCTAGCACTAACCCTAACCCTAAAAGTGGACTCAATTTGCACTATTTCTGGCAGTCTGCAACCCCCCATTGTCTTGGAGCTGGTACTCTTTTTCCACCACAAGTATTCAAAAAAAGATATCAACCTCCCATTCTGTTCTTGAGCCCAGTTGTTTCCTCGTCCTCTCCTAACAGCCAGGGAAAATACGCTACACCACCCCGTTTGCCTTTAAGCCATGCTTAAAATGTCTAAGCAAGACATTTTAGGTAGCTGTATGTGTTGATCAGAAAGAGTAAGCTTACCTTGTGTTGGGAAGAGCCTTCGGAGCTGTTTCTCATTTTTGTGCAAAACGAGACCGGCCTTTGAAAAGGAAAAGAAAATGACAACAGGCACACTTATTATCCTGGGAAGGAGTTTAGTCAACATACCAAAGATTGTCAATTTATAACTAGAGCCATTGGCTGCTGATTGTGAAATAAACTGTATTCTTTTGAAAGTTCACACATTTATCGCTATTAATCAGGGCACTACGTTGGTAAAACTCATTCCCCCTCTTTGTTTTCCATAATGACATTTTTTTACAGCTCTGTTAGATAAATATTATAAGAATAAAGTTATTGTATAACTGACTGGCTAGCTGATAGTTTACAAAAAAAAATATATGAGCTCAGTGATGTGTAAGGCAGCCGGGATGCAGTGTGTCAGTCCACTGGAATCCACACTTCAGAAAACATCTCATTTCACATGGCTTTAGGGCAAGAGGCAAAAGTCCAAGTCAATCTACAGTTTTCCTTCATGTTTTGCCCTGCCATTGTCCTGCACACATTTACAACAGCAGCTACTTTCTCAAATGTCCTTCAAATTTAAGCAATCTACCTATTCATTCCATACTTTCAAATTATAATACTTACAACTCCACAGACTCATTTTAACCTACGCTTTGCCAAAGGGTAATGAATTAGATCAAGAAGTATTTGAACTTAATTAATATTTTTTTGTCTCAGATATTGGAAAGAGAATAGGCATTAGACGGTGGGGGGAAGCATATTGATTGCTTTTGCTGGGAGACAAGTTAATATAAATAGTTTTATTGGAGTACTTCTAATCTACACCTACACTGCAGAATTCATGCAGTTTCACACCGTTTTAACTGCCATGGCTCAGAGCTATGGAATTCTGGGTTGTGTAGTTTGCCTTCTCTGTCAGGTCGCTCTGGTGCTACAAATCCCAGGATTCCATAGGATGGAGCCATAACAGTTAAAGCGGTACCAAACTGCATTCATTCTTCAGTGTAGCAGCAGCCCTGTGTGTGTTGTGTGCCTTCAAGTCATTTCCAATTTATGGCCATACTATCATGGGTTTTTCTTGGCAAGATTTGTTCAGAGGAGGTTTGCCATTCCCTTCCCCTGAAGCTGAGAGAATGTGACTTGACCAAGGTCACTCTACCAAGCTGGGAATCAAACCCTGATCCTCAGAGTTGTAGTCCAATACTCAAACCATTACACCATGCTGGCTCAGGGCAACAGCCCTAGTTATTTCACATTGGAAATTGAGAAGACAAAGAGTCTGTCTGCACAGACCAACACCTACCTTCTTGTTGTTGTTCTTCACACTTTCCTTGGGGCTTTGCTAGCCTTTCTTTAGCAAATACCCTGCTCCTCAAGTATTATGTATTCCCAATGTACAGGTACTTCCACTTTTGACTATCAACAGTGTTTCCTTCTCCCTGTTCTTTTACCAGTTCATATGCCTACAGAGCAACATGCCCCTACTACATACACATACCAATATTTTTGCTCCAAGATGAGAAACCCCACCCGCCCCACAAATCAGGGAGGAACCTAGAGATATCTCCCCAAGTTTGTGGAGTAGCCATGGTAGCTAGTGCAAGATCATAAACAACCCAGTTCCAAAAGGAAGAAATTAGATATTTATTACTTGGGAATGTGAAAGATCTGCATAAGAATGTTTTAAAGGAAAGCGAGGAGGCTGCAGTAGAGGAAAGATGGGAGAATTATTTCTATCAGGAAACAAAAACAGAGAACATACACTCTAGACATGCACAGAGGATGACATATTACAGATGACATGATGAAAAGGATTTGTGCAATTATCAGTTGTGGTATAAACCTATGTGAAATTCAGACAACAAAAAGTAACATTTGCACAGTAGGAAATTTAGCTCTGTGGAGCTTTGCAGACTGCCAGAAATAGTGCAAATTGAGTCCACTTTAACTGCCCTGGCTCAGTGCTAGGGAATCATGGGAAGTGTAGTTTATTGTGGCACCAGAGCTCTCTGACAGAGAAGGCTCAATGTCTCAGAAAAAAAAATACAATTCCCATGATTCCCTAGCACTGAGTCAGGGCAGTTAAAGTGACCTCAATTTGCACTATTTCTAGCAGTCTGCAAAGGCCCTCAGACTGGCCTAGTAAAGAGTACAGCACACACTTGAATCCAAAATAAGCCATTTGGGTTTCTTTTGTTCCGAATAAAATCCAAACCATCCTTGGCAATGACGGAATGAAAGCAGACATACATGTTTGGAGAGAAAAAACATACTGAGACTCACACACGGGCATCACTACCAATCTGTTCACTGATGGACAGGATAGAAAATAAATACCTGTCGAAAGCAAAAATCACAAAATTTGTTAAATAGACACTGGAATCCTTACAAGCCCTGTGAGGAGCCTCAGAGCAAAAGGCCTGAAAAGACCTAAATAGCTGCCTATTTATTTATTGCACTTAGATTCTGCCTTTCTCTCAAAACGGGATCCAAGGCAGCTTATAATAATTTTAAAAAGATCCAACTAAAACGTTAATTTCCAAAAGTCAGAAAGGAATTTAAACATCAACAGTATTAAAAACATGCAACATGCAAGTGGAACAGCTAAAACACTTAAAACATATTGAAAATGCAGTTTCTCAATAAAAGATAAAAATAGATACATATACAAAAGATACGCTCCACTTGCCATCTTAACTAAAGACTGAAACTACATGTAGGCATCTGACTAACATTTCCAATTGTTTTTCTCCTGTTTGGTTTGTAACATCTTGCCTGGTGAAGAAGCCCATGGAGCTTCGAAAACTTGCAACAAGTATATTGTGCATTTTGGTTGGTCAATAAAGGTATCACTTTTTGGTGGATTTTTGTTTGAATGACCTATGCAGAAGAGTTTCCATAAGAATACTGCTAGTTATGTGGTGTAGTAGTTTGAGTGTTGGACTACAACTCTGGAGAGCAGAATTCAATTCTCTGCTTGGCGATGAAACCCACTGGGTGACCTTGGGCAAGTCACACTCTCTCAGCCTCAGGGGACAGTAATGGCAAACCTCCTCTGTACAAACCTGGCTAAGAAAATCCCATTGTAGGTTCACTTTAGGGTTGTCATAAGTCAGAAATGACTTGAAGGCACACAACAACAACAACAACAACAACAACAACCTGCTGGTTATAAATGTATTGCTACTGTGAGAAGAGGAGAAAGGAAGAGGAAAAACCAGCTGCACCAGGTTTGATGTATACGTTATTTGACAAGGTCACAAGCACAATATATAAATGAACTCCTGGTTGCAGAGAGATATGTGGCAGATTAGAGGAAGATTAAAATATTTACTGTCAGCAGAAATACATATTCCAATCCATATGTAAACTCTTGAACAATTATACTTTATTTCACTCCTCTGACACACCCCAGGCACTGACTGTGCTTTGGTTTGGACAAGCCTAAACTTGTTCTGCTTTATGACCAACTCTGCAAAGTTGTTTCTAAATCAAGAAATGCCTTTTTGTGTTATTTTCATTTTTTCCTCTTAATATGTAATCAAGTCTCTTTGGTTGCATCTATACTGTAGAAATAATGCAGTTTGACACTACTTTAAGTGCTGTAGCTCCATCCTATGGTATCCTGGGATTTGTCATTTTACAAGGTGTTTAGCCTACTCAGCCAGAGACTGCAGAGTGCCTCACCAAACTACGAATCCCAGGATTCTGTAGGATGGAACCACGGGAGTTAAAGTGGTGTTAAACTGCATTATTTCTAAAATGTAGATGCACCCTTGAGGGCTTTGGTCTGGAGTTAGTAGATGCTGTGTTTGCTGGATTTCACTCTGTTATCTTCTGCTGTGAAGGCAGAACTAGGCTTTCATTTCTGACTTAACATTAATTTTCAAATAATTGCCATGTTAGTCTCTTGCAGCATAAAATGGGGAAAGGGAGGGGAAGGGGAAAAAAGGAATGTGTCAGTACTCTTAAGACAAACTACTATTCAGCTTAACCTATATTAATGTGCGGATATACAGTCGGCCCTCTGTTTTCATGGGGGATCTGTTCATGAAAATTGAGATTCATAAATATTCAAGTCCCATAGGCTTGAATGGGGCATGCCCATTGATTTAAATGGAGGTCGCCCCTCCATGAATACGCAAAACTGTGGACTCCAAGTCCGTGAGAACAGAGAGGCGACTGTAATTCAGCTGTTTCTCTTTCTAGTCTTCCCCTGTAATTTCCTTGTTCAGCGACTGCAACCTGTAAATCTTACTGTATGTCCTGAAAGGTTGAAATGTTCTGCAACTGGTTTTTGGGTATTCCTGTTTCTAATGTCAGATTTGTGTCCATTTGTCCTCTTGAATAGAGACTGTCCTGTTTGTCCAATGTAGAGTTTTGAGAGGTATTGCTGGCATAGGATGGCACATATCACATTGGAGGAAAAGCAAATAAATGCACTTCTGATGTTGCAGGAGATGTTATTCGCCCCTATAATAGTGCTCCCAGGGCAGATGTGGAGACCTAAGTCAGCATCTGGGTTTGTGGCAGGGTCTTGTCCCTTTATTACCACCCATATTATGTATCCTGTTGAAAGTGAATAGTTGTTTAAGATTTGGAGGCTGACGGTAGGCTAATAAAGGCCTGAGACAAAGTAGTACCTCATGCTAGATATCTTCTGAGCTATAGAAGATATAAAATACATAACAAGTCATCTATCACCCCATGTGTCCCTTAGGGGTCATGTTGGATAAAAATGTGATAAACTGTTAAATAATAGGCATGTTCACATCATAAGAATTGACTTTGTAACCGGTATATCCATCATGGCATCTACTTCGTGTATGTTTTGAATATAAATGTTTATTTTAAAAAAAATGTATTATGCATTTCTTGAATTGTATTTTGTTTTAACTCATTTTATAAAACCTTCTTGGCTTCTCCCATATTGGGAGAAAGGTGTGAAATAAGTAAATAAGTTAAGAAAATGAATTTCCTGGTGAAGAAGACGGGTATTTACCTATATAGGCTGGGGCCTCAGCTGCACTGCAAAAATAATGCAGTTTGACACTGCTTTAATTGCCATGGCTCAATGCTATGGAATGCTGGGATTTGTCATTTTGTGTGATATCCGGCCTTCTTTGTCACAGAGTTCTGGTGCCACAAAAAACGACAAATCCCAGGATTCCATTACATTGAGCCACAACCGTTAAAGCAGTATCAGACTGCATCATTTCTGTCTGCAGTGCACATGCAGCCTAGATTTCTGAACCATCTCCTTACCTCACGCTAGGATTGAGGAGACCTGGGTTCAAATCCTTGTCTTACTCATGGAGCTCACTCAGGGTTCATCTGTACTGTAGAAATAATGCAGTTTAACTGTCATGGCTCCATCATACAGAATCCTGGGATCTGTAGTTTTGTGAAACACTAGCTCTCTCCAGCAGAGAAGGCTAAAGACCTTGTAAAACTGCAAATCCCAGGATTCCATATGATAGAGCTACAGCAAACTGCATTGCAGTCAAACTGCATTATTTCTACAGTGTAGATGCATCCCCAGTGACTTTGAACTGGTCACTACTATTCAGCTTAACCTATCTGAGAGAGTTATTTTGAAGATAAAATGAGGCAGAAGACTCATTAATAGCCCCTGAACCCATTGGAGGCAATGTGAGCTATAAATGAAAGAAAAGGAAGGAAGGAAGCAAGCTGCCAATTTCATATATAGCATTTATTTATTAAGGATAGATTTAGTCCCAATGATAATATGGGAGTAACCAAATACTGGTTACCTCAGGGTGTGAAACAAATGAATCTCCAAGGATGGCACCAGTCCTATTAATAAATTATCTGGTGTGGCAGGTTGCTTTTGCCTCTATGACATTTCCCAGGAGGGTTAACATACTCTTGTCATATTGTTAGTTTGGACGATATGGCACCATGTTGGTGATCTCTGAAACAAAAAGGGAGAGAGCAGAGAAGGGACAAATTTCTATTGTGGTATGAGGCCACAAAGTCTACTCTATAAGTGTTCAGATGTCCTAAAAACGGGTCAGGAGAGTGCTTGTGTGTATCTTGTGTGCATTCAAGTTGTTTCTGATTTATGGTGACCATAAGGCAAACCCATCACGTTTTTTTCTTGGCAAGTTTCTTCCGAGGGGACTTGGCTCTGAGGCTGAGAAACTGTGACTTGCCCAAGGTCACCCAGTGGGTTTCCATGGCCGGGCCAGGAGTCGAACCCTGGTCTCCAGAGTCATAGTCCAACACTCAAACCACTACACCATTGCGTCGCCTGACTCTGTCTTTTATTTGTGAAAGAATTTTATTAATTCCTTCTTGCATGTGCCAGAAGATACTGTGAGCACGAGAGCAACTCCAGTTGACAGTGTGTTATCTCAGAACGAAAGCTTTGCCAGTTAGGCAGACCAAAGTCCATCTTAGGAGCAATTAAACTAGTGGCCTATTAATTATAAAGCTAGTAATGAAATTAGGAATTAACTGCTTTGCTAAACTTCAAAGAATGTTTGCCGCTGTCTTGCCGAAAAGCAAATGTTTCCAGTCTGATCATTGCTGTCCAAACAATGCCTGCATTCAATCCATTATTGAATTAAAATTATTACAAAGATTAGGTCCATCCACCACTATCCTGTGCCAGTCAGACCGAGGTCTCTTGTGGATCTAATTTTTTTTTTTTTAAGTAGGAGAAACTGTTCATTTAATATAAACGAACAATTAGGAAAAGCACTACCTGGACACTTACTGTTATATTCAAGAAAATGTAAGAGCAATAGACTTTACATTAAGAGAAATAAATTACCATTTGAGGCAAGGCACTGGGTGCCATGACTAGAGTTCAAACAGTGTCCAAATTTCGGAACAATATTAGAGGTGAGCTGTGTGTGGCCCTCAAGGCTGGTGTTTTTTTTTAAATAGCATTTTACTTTTTTTTTATCCAGAAAAAGAGAGTGGATTGCCTGTCTCAGAAGCCTCTTTAACATTAGAAATGATTCTACCTTTAAAATGAAAAATAAAAACACTCTTTAACTTTTAAAAGCAGTTTTTCCAAATATGATGTGGATTTCTGACCACTCCTGGTTTTGTTTGTTTTGTATTTTTGGTGGTCCGTGCAGGCTCCAAAAGGATCCTGAGGTAGAAAAATTGGCTTCTACATCCTTCACGTTGCCCACATCTGCCCTATATGGCAGACCAAAAAGGTACCGTAAGTCTATCAACAAGGAGGGACTGTGTGTGCTTTTCACACTACACAAATATAATGCTATGATTTCACTAACTTTTATGGCTCCATCCTATGAAATCCTGGGATTTGCATTGCATCTGCCTTGAAAAAATAATGCATTGTAGACCATGATAGAGAATGTGTACATTTGACACTGCTTTAAATGCTGTAGCTCCATGCTATGGAATCCTAGGATTTGTAGTTTTACAAGGTCCTTAGCCTTCTCTGCCAAAGAGTGCTAGTGCCTCACAAAACTACAAATCCCTGGGTTCTGTAGGCAGTTAAAGTGGTATCAAACTGCACACTATGACAGTGCTGAAGTTGAAAACCCATAGGCATGGCAATAGGGCTGAGTGCGGCTTGGAAGTGCCGAAGTCTGGCTGTTGCTGTGCTTTGAGCACCTGCCTCCGAGTGAAATAGGAAAGAGGAGACACAACAAGCATTGGTCAGCATTTCCCATTGCACTAGCTTGTACTGCCCCTGTGAGGCACACAAGAGAAAAACTAGACATTACCACAGCACAGAGGTTCATGCAGCTGCTTGCTGTACTGAGTTTAAAAAAAAATGGTAAGGGAGATTATTTTGCCCCAAAGGGCTAAAGACGTAATGGGATGCAAGAACTGGTTGGTGTGTTGAATAGAGAAGGGATGTTGGGAATAAAAGAACCAGCATATCTGGCATGAACTCTGTTAAAAATGCATATGTACAAATTCTCTGTCATGGTCTACATCGCATATCTTTACTCATACTTGGCTATGGAGCAGAGGCACTAATGAACCCTGTTAGTGAACTGCAAAAATGCGTAATGGGACACTGGCAAAAGTGGTGATGCTAACTGGGCTCTGCTGATTATTATCCTTTTCACTATCATCATCATCCTGCTTTTTCCCAAAATTGGAACTCAAAGCTGCTTACCATTTTAAAAAAATACAATTAATGACATACAAAAGTGAGCATTCAAAGACATGTAAGTGTGGAAAATCAGTATGCAAAGTTGGAAACAACTTGAAGGCACACAAAGGCAATAACAAGGATGGCTACCTTAGAGGGATGCTCAAGCTGAAGGTTTCTCAGTGGCAGAGGATTGGAGTAGATGGCCCTTGGGTTCTCATCCAACTCCATGAGTCTATGAATCTCAGACAGGGTTAAGCTATCAGCTAAAAAAAAATCACTGCCAGGGCAGTGGTTTAACTAAGAGGTTAAAGTAAAAAAAAAAAATCTTAATATAGAAGGAGATAGTCTATCCAAAGACAAGGATATCGAACTCCTCAATTTTACCTAAGCAAGAAACTAAATTTATTTCAGAAGCATCTGTCTGAGGAAACACAAAAGGTTTACAAGCCATACAACAGAAGTGGGCAGCTGTGGCTCTCCAGATGTTGTTGGACTGGCTCCCATCAGAACTTGTCAGCATCCTCAGTGATGAGGGATGATAAGAACTGCAATCCAATAACAGCTGGAATGCCATAATTTGCCCACACCTACCATACAATAAGACTATGGTTTCATCCCATTCATTTTCTTTTGGTTTCTCTTTAATAGTCCCCTTCCCATTTCCCCATCTCTTCTTTTATCCCTACTGCCATGGTGTTGATGCTATTTCTGGCTCTTATCTGCTCTAACTGATTTTCCCAATGTGTCTGTTTTCTTCGTGCAATTAACATCATTCTGCTTTTAGATGTCAAATCACATATTAAGCTCAACAGTCCAAGAGACCTTGATCGCCTGCTCACTGAGGTGCCATGTGTTGCTTATTGAATAAGTATAATACAAACAACAAATAACCATGACCAAATAACAACAGTCAATGAAATAAAATACAAACTAAGGCATAAAAGTGATATGAATAAATTATCCAATAAAATGGTTGAGAAAATAGGAGTGTATTAATAGGATGTGATGTCCTATGAAGTGACGTGATGTCACTTCTTATTATGATGGGGGTACCTGAGCATGAAAGTTAGAGTCATACAACTATTGTATTCCCTATTATCATATATCTATGTGAGAGCTGGACAGTTAAGAAAGCGGATAGGAAGAAAATCAGTTCATTTGAAATGTGGTGCTGGAGAAGATTGCTGAGGATACCGTGGACAACCAAGAAGAAACAGATGGTTGCTAGAACAGATCAAACCAGAAATCTCTCTGGAGGCCAAGATGACAAGATTAAGGCTGTCGTACTTAGGCCACATCATGAGAACGCATGACTCATTGGACAAAACAATAATGCTAGGAAGGTGAAGCAGAAAGAGAGGAAGGTTACACGCTATCAGGGGTAGGCAACCTTTTTGAGCCGGGGGCCGGGTTGCTGTCCCTCAGACAATTGGGGGGCTGAAGCACCAAAAATAAATAAATATTTTTTTTAAAAAATTAAAAATTTTTAAAAATGCATGCATACTCTCTCAGACCCAGAAAAGCCATGGCAAAACCCCTGTGGAGATTTTGCCAAGAAAACCCCAAGAACAAGTAATAACAACAATAATCAATATCATCATGGCGGGCGGCAGCAGGACCGGCCTGGGGCCAGTCCAAAGGCCTCGGGGGGCCGCATCCGGTCCCCGGGCCTTAGGTTGCCTACTCCTGCGCTAGATGGATGGACTCAATTAAGGGGGTCATGGGTATGAATTTGCAGGACCTGAGCAGAGCCGTGGAGGACAGGGGATCTTGGAGATGTCTCATCAACTGGGTCACCATGGGTTGAGATCAACTTGAGGGTGGATAACAAACAACAAGCCAATCTAGCCAGCAAAGGTGTGCAGGGGTAGAAAATGCCAACCACCCCCTAGGGAGCTGCCCACCCTTTTTGTAGATTCTGTATTCAACCCAAGAGAAGGCAGGGGGTTGTTCACCCTTTACAGTTCACATAGATGCAGTTGTGTGTACATGCAGAGATGTGTGAATGCAGGCACACATGTCAATAACTGAATAACGTAGGGAAGCCGGCAGGTTCAATATTCTAGCGACACACCAGCTCTCCTGTTGGATTTTAATGGACATTTTCTGTCCTTGTTTGCTTAAAAAAGAGAGAGAGAATGTATGTCTCTCCCAATGTTGCTCAATTCCAACTCTCATCATCCCTCATCATTGGCTAGGGCAGGGGTAGGCAATCTAAGGCCCGGGGGCCGGATGTGGCCCCCCGAGGCCTTTGGACCGGCCCTAGGCCGGTCCTACCGCCGCCGCCGCCCGCCATGATGATATTGATTATTGTTATTACTTGTTCTTGGGGTTTTCTTGGCAAAATCTCCACAGGGGTTTTGCCATGGCTTTTCTGGGGCTGTGAGAGTGTGCATGCATATTTTTAATTTTTTTTTAAATTATTTTTATTTATTTATTTATTTATTTTTGGTGCTTTGGCCCCCCAATTGTCTGAGGGACAGCAACCCGGCCCCTGGCTCAAAAAGGTTGCCTACCCCTGGGCTAGGGTGACTAGGGCTGATGGCAGTTCCAGTCAAACAATATCTGGAGTTCCCCACTCCTGAGCTTCATGATGACCCCTGCCTTTAATAAATTTCCTGAGAAGTGTCTTTGTTAGGTTGTTGACTAGCCCTTTAAAGACGAATAAATGCATTATGGGATATGCTTTAATGAACTAGCATTAATTTATTCAGATGGCATAAGACATGTAGTGTTTTGAAGGTTTCACGAGACTCTTTATCACTTTCACCTTTCAAAGTGAATTCTGTTGTGTTGCCCACATCGTAATGCTAACTTCTTGCTATCTGCATTGGAGACCCAATGTGAAACAGAAGGAGAACAGGTAAATAATTTAAACAAACCAAATGAACAGAATCAGAATCCTAGAATCAGAGTAGGAAGGGATTGCAAGGCTTATCTATTCCATCCCTGTACATGGCAGGAATGCACAACTAAACTGCTCTGAAGTGATGCCCATTTAAACTCTGTTTAAAGACCTCTAAAGAAGGAGAGCCCGCCATGTTCTGAGGCAGTCTATTCCACTCTTGAACAGCTTTTGTAGTCAATAAGTTCTTTCCTAATATTTAGTTAGACTCCTTTTCTTGTAATTTAAATTCATTGATTCATGTCCTAGGCTGCAATTCTGTTTCACAATCTGCATTGTGTAACTTGATTCATACTTAGCTATGTAGCAAGAGCACTAAGGAACTCTCCTAGTGAACTGCAAAGATGTGTATTAGGGCTCCAGCAGGAGTGTTTTGATGTGCATCAGGTTCTACCTATGTGCATTGGCACATAGCAGTGTCCGAATGCACATTGGCCCCATTGTGCATTGGTCCCCTTGTGCATCAGCCCTGTTGCACATTAGTCACTTCACTGGCTCCTCTACATAAAAATGTCGTGGCAGCCTCTTACTGAATATGGACATTGTGAAACTATGCACTTCTATTTCTCACAGATATACCTTATTTTCCTGCGTATAAGACTACTTTTTTACCTGCAAAATCTGTGGCTAAAGTGGGGGGGTCGTCTTATATGCCGGATATAAGGATAATGAAGATAGAGGTGCTAAAACTCTATATTTTGACTGGAAAAATGGGGGGGTCGTCTTATACGCGGGTCGTCTTATACGCCGGAAAATACGGTAAATCCACTTACAAAGCTCTAAGCCCCTTACCAAAGTCTGGTCCTAGTCTCTGGAGCAGCAGAAACAAGCTTGGCCCTTGTTAGACATGACATCTCTTCAGACATTTAAAAATGACTATCATATCACCTCTCAGTCTTCTCTTCTTGAGGCTAAACATACTCAGCTCTCTAAAGTAGTCCTCCTCATAGGTCTTGTTTTCCAGACCTTTTAGTATCTTGGCTGTCCTCTGGAGATATTCCAGCTTGTCTTTCATGAACTGTGGTACCCATAACTGGACACAGTATTCCAGGTGAGGTCTGACCAATAAATATGAATGAAGAAAGGTTATTTGGCTTCTTGGATCAATCAAAAGAGGGATAACATTTATCCAGGGAGGTTAGCAAGGAATTTGTGTCTCCCTTAGTGACTGTTTAAAGCCCATATGAAGGTATACTTCACATTTTGGGAATTCTTATCATAAACAACAAAATTGCTCTGTCTTAGTCACAAGGACATGGGAGGTAGATGCATTACAAAGAGAGAGGACATTAAATTTTAACCACTCTTTCAACAGAGACTTTAGAAAATCAACAGTGTAGGTCCTGAACCTTCACTGTCTTACTTGGCTTCACTGGAAATGGCTGCCATGAAGTTTTTCCTTTTCCTTGGTACAGTATTCATCCTCAGTCAAATGAAGCATGTCTCATCTCTCCAAAGGTAAGTGTTTATTTTCTAGTGAAAGATGGGAAATATTTGCTGAGAATAAAAGCACACTCCAAAAATGGCTGAAAATAAGAAAGGTCACATTAATACTTTTTAAACGGGAAAGTCACATTGATGCTTTTTGAACAGGATATACCGCTCTGTATAATAAGTAGCTGAATGTATGTTGGGGAATCTCTAATCCTTAGATGTGTTCCTAATGATAATAAGGATCTGAAATCACAAACCAACTTGTTTCACTACCACTATGTGGGACCTTGAGATTAACAGCCCAGTCCTGTACATATGAATCCGGAAGTGAGCCCTCCTGAGATCAATGGACCTTACCCCCAGATAAGTTGATACAGTACTTCAGTTTACTATAAAGGGGGGAACCCTCAAATATATCTATTAAAATAATAGGTTCCATGTTGATATACCCCATTTATGTGTAGACAATCCATTTTTACTTGTTTTTGTTGTTACAATTTATTTGGTATAAATGTGAAGTGTTATTTTTTTTTCAAAGGCAAAAATCAGTTTATTGATTTGATGCATCTTCTGAGTACAACAACACAAAAAAGAAACATAAAAACAGAGAGAGATCAAACAGTAAATGTCTTTTGTGCTTTCTAATATTCAATTAGAATACAATTTTTGTCCTAGTTTCTGGGGCAGCAGAAAACAAGCTTGTTCTCTCCTCAATATGACATCCCTTTAAATATTTAAACAAGGCTATCATATCACCTCTTAACCTTCTCTTCTCCAGGCAAAACATCCCCAGCTCCCTAAGTCGTTCCTCATAGGGCTTGGTTTCCAGACCCTTCACCATTTTAGTCGCCCTCCTTCAGAGTTTCTCCACATCCTTTTTGAATTGTGGTGCCCAGAACTGGACACAGTATTCCAGGTGAGGCCTGACCAAAGCAGAATACAGTGGCACTATTACATCCCTTGATCTAGACACTATACTTCTATTGATGCAGCCTAAAATTGCATTGGCCTTTTTAGCTGCTGCATCGCACTGTTGACTCATGTTCAACTTGTGGTCTACCTGGACTCCTGGATCCCTTTCACACTTAGTCTCATTCAGCCAGGTGTCCCCCATCGTATATCTGTACTTTTTGTTTTTCCGCCCTAAGTGCAGTACCTTACATTTCTCCGTGTTGAATTTCATTTTGTTAGCTTTGGCCCAGCTTTCTAGTCTGTTCAAGTCATTTTGAATTTTGATCCTGTCTTCTGGGGTATTAGCTACTCCTCCCAATTTGGTGTCATCTGCAAATTTGATGACTATGACCCCAATACTGTCATCCAAGTCATTGATAAAGATGTTGAATAGCACTGGGCCCAGGACAGAGCCCTGTGGCACCCCACTAGTCACTTCTTTCCAGGTTGAAAAGAAGCCATTTTTAAGCACCCTTTGGGTTCAGCCAGTCAACCAATTACAAATCCATGTAACAGTTACTTTGTCAATTACTTGACAAAGGGAGTGGGAGGCCCTTCAGATATCCCTAGGCAGCTCCTATCCCTAGGCAGCATAGCCAAGGATGAGGGATCATGGAAGCTGCAATCCAACAACACATGTTCTCTGTCCCTGCCTCACAAGGATCCTGCAAGTGGCAGGTCTGGTTATTACAAATGGGGAACAAAGGCTAAGCGTGAGAGAGTAAGGCTCTTTTGCAGACTGCTAGAAATAGTGCAACTTGAGTCCACTTTAACTGCCCTGGCTCAGTGCTAGGGAATCATGGGAATTGTATTTTTTTCTGAGACATTGAGCCTTCTCTGCCAGAGAGTTCTGGTGCCACAATAAACTACAGTTCCCATGATTCCCTAGCACTGAGCCAGGGCAGTCAAAGTGGACTCAATTTGCACTATTTCTGGCAGTCTGCAAAGGCCCATATAGTCACTCTAGCTATGTTATATACACGTAACACTTTAATTCATAAGAGAGTTGGGCTCAGAGCTTGGAAAGTTCCTTTTCAGAAGTCTGCATAGAATGAAGTCGTCCATAACACAGCAATTACAGGATGATGATTTATTGACTGTATGTACAGTACTGTGTAAATCTATAGCACTAAATAAATAAACTGTAAACAACAACAACAACAACAACAACAACGATGATGCTGTGGGATCAAGAACATCATCCCACCACTGCTCAGTTGTAGGTGGCTTCAGCATGTTTTTATGTTCATTTATTATGTTAGGATTCATCTAACATCTACTCCATTCCTCGAGTATTCAGGCTCTGGAGCTATCCTGGATTCCCCTTGTTAATTTCACACACTCCATAACGACAACATGCAGCTATCTACCCACTCATCCCGCTGTGTTGTCTGCCACCACTGGTACCCCTCTGAGGCCAGAAACAAAGATGCCCAGTGTTGATCACATAGCTGGATGCCTCGTTGTGGCTTTTGCCAGTGGTGGACAACACAGCAGGGATGCATGTGTAAAAAGGCCCCCTGGCATAACTAAAAAGATGAGTTTTTTTTTTCACACCAGTTTAAAGGAGGGATAGGGGTAGATTTGGCCTCACATTGTGAAGACAGTCTGCACTCAAGTCAGGGATGTAACCCTACACCATGTAGACCAGGGGTAGGCAACCTTTCCCCTTTAAGGGCCGAGGGACTTCAGCTCCCAGAATCCCAGGAGCTATTGGCCAACATAGGACTATTGGCCAACGTGGCTGAGGCTTCTGGGAGCTGAAGTCCCTCGGCCCTTAAAGGGGAAAGGTTGCCTACCCCTGATGTAGACAGGTCACAGTGAGGGCAGGGTGGGTACCGGTTTAATTGATCCATGTAAACATGCCCTTATACATCTGTATTGCATAATTATAAGTCTTGATTCCCTGATAGGGACCTCTAGCCTACTTTCCCCTGAACAACAGTGGAAAGCTGCTGAAGAGAAAACAGCAGTAGAGTTTTCTAGCAAAAGATTTCTGTGTACCTCACCAAACTACAAGTCTCAGGATTAGGGTTGTCAGATGAGGCATCCAGGTTTCTCTGCAATAACATTACCTTCAGTGCTGTGTGCCTAGCAGTAAGAACAGAGCTGGGTACTCTCCACAAGTAAGGCAATAGTTGTGTTGGGAGGGGATGCCTTTAGCCGAAAGTTGGGGTTTGGAAAATGAGAGAGAGCAGGTACCTCCATCCCTTCTTGATAGAGTTTTACAGTATCTCATCCTAGTCCAAGATCTCTTTAAGGATTAAAGTTACAGAAGCCCTGTCCTGTATCTAGTCTGACAACTCTATCCAGGATTCTGTAAGATGGAGTCATGAAGTTAAAGCAGTGTCAGAATACAGATGTGTGTATGTGCCTTTAAGTTGCATACACTCTTAAAAATACCTCTGGGTGGGCCTGCTCTGCTCCATAGGGTGTCAGTACTGTAAACGTGTACTTGATTTTGAGCTTAAATTATTTGATGTGGCCCCTCCAGTGGCTCAAGTGATTAAGACACTGACTCTGTTGATTGCAAGATGGACAGGTTGGCAGTTTGAGGTCCTGGTGCTGCATGATGGAGTGAGCTCCTGTCACTAGTCCCTGCTTCTGCCAACCCAGCAGTTTGAAAGCCTGCAAATGCAAGTAGATAAATAGGTACCACTTCAGTGGGAAGGTAAACAGCCTTCTGTGCAATCATGCTGGCCACATGATCACAGAGTAGTCTCTGACAACGCTGGTTCTTCGGCTTAGTAACAGAGATGAGCACCACCCCCACGGTCAGAGATGACTTGACAACCTTGTCAATGGGGAATACCTTTACCTTTACCTCCAAGAGAAAGAATGCAGGGAACTGGCAACAGAAAAAAAGGCACTTTACACAGGACAGAAGACAAATGTGTTTATTTTAAAGATTTGGGAGAACAGCAGAGAACTACCATACATTTCTGTTGATGCATGCATTTTCTGTCAAGCTCACACACTGCTCTTTCTCTCAAAAAATCCCATTTTTCATAGAATCATAGAGTTGGAAGACACCACAAGGGCCATCCAATCCAACCCTATTCTGCCATGCAGGAATACAAATTCAAAACACTCCTGACAAGCCATCCAGCCTCGGTTTGAAAGCCTCCAAAGGAGGAGACTACACCACTCTCCGAGGGAGCGTGTTCTACTGCCAAACAACTCTTTCGTATAGCTTGAATCCATTGCTCCAGCTCATATTCTCTGGAGCAGCAGAAAACAAGATTGCTACATCTACAATATGACATTCCTCCAAATATTTAAACATGGTTGTCATGTCACTTCTTCACTGTCTCTTCTCCAGACTAAACATACCCAGCTCCCTAAGCCACTCCTCACTGGGCATGATTTCCAGACCTTTCACCATTTTGGTTGCCCTGCTGTGGACACTCTCCAGCTTGTCAATATCCCTCTTGAACCATCGTGCCCAGAGCTGAACACAGTCTTCTAGGTGAATTCTGACCAGAATAGAGCAGAACACTATTACTTCTTATGATCTACACATTATAGTCCTATTGATGCAGCCTATGATCATATTTTTAGCTGCTGCATCACACTATTGACTCATGTTTAGCTTGTGGCCTACTAAGACTCCCAGATCCCTTTCACATGTGCTGTTGTCAAGCCAGGTGTCATTCTATTCTATCATCTAAGTAATTGATAAAGATATTGAATAGCACTGGGCCCAGGACAGAACTCTATGACATCCTGCTAGTTTGCAAAGTTGAAGGCTTTCATGGCCAGCATCCATAGGTTTTTGTGGGTTTTTTGGGCCATGAGGCCATTTTCTAGAAGAATGTATACAATAGAAGAATACATTCTTCTAGAACACGACCTCACAGCCCAAAACCTCCACAAAAACCTATCCTGCTAGTTGCTTTTCTTGGGGACAAAGAGGAGCCATTGGTGAGCGCCCTTTGGGTTTTGTGTGTCACCAAACTAAAGATCCACTCAAAAATATCATTGCCTAGCCCACATTTTACTATTGTTTTTGTAAGGATATATAGGGGACCTTGTCAAAGGCCCTACTGAAATCAAGATATGCTACATCCACAGCATTCCCTTCATCTACCAAGCTTGTAATGCTACAAAAAAAGAGATAAGATTAGTCTGGCATGAATTGCTTTTGAGAAACACATGTTGACTTTTAATGATTACAGCATTCCTTTCTAAGTGCTTATAGGCCATTTAATGATCTGCTCTGGAATCTTTCCTGGGTTTGATGTCAGTAATTATTTGGGTCCTTTTTTTCCCCTTTTGAAGAGAGGGCAACATTTGCCCTCCTCCAGTATGCTGAGACTTTTGTTCACCATAATTCTCAAAGATTATTGCCAACACTGCTTTCCCGCAGGACACAATTTTGGCTTTTGTTCCCCACATTTGCATATCATATGTGTAATTCAGTTCCAGAGTATTACTAACTATAAGAAAGAAATATATTTTTAATATTTATTTTTTATCCCATGTTGTAACAACATACTGAAACAAACAGAGCACCAAAAATGAAACATATGCATCCCACTGATTAAAGCTGCCCCCTCCTTGATTAATCACTTAAAATTGCAATTTTCCAAACAGGTTGATTAAATCCATTTAAGTAATTTAGAGTTAAGCATTCTGCAGTAGACTGGTTAGTTGGTTGATTAGTCAGTTGGAATAGTTGTATCCTAAGGCCCTTTCACACTACAAAAGTATATCAATATGAGTCCACCTTTACTATCATGGCAAGGCAACCTATGGAATCCTGGGATTTACACTTTAAGGAGAGGAGTTTACAATTCTCAGCCAGGTTCCTTTAAATAGACAGCACACCTCAGGAATCCATAGGATGCATCAACTGCAGATAAAAGTGGAATCATAAGGTTATCATTGTGTTGAAAAGTGCTGAGTTGTCAAGATGCACAACTTTGAAATGTAGTATATGAAGGAGTAATGCAATTTGGGATAAGAAACTATCCAAATCATGCAGCTATGCAAATGTTGCTAGACCACACCTTCTAGCTTCTTTAGCTGGCATAGCCAGTGGTGAAGAGTGTTGGGAATAGTAGTCCAAAAATCTGTAATGCCACATGATTCCCACACCTGACTTAGACCTAGTTGTGAAATATATATTGCCTTCTTCTGCTTGAAAGCCATGGGCAACATGGGAGGACTACAGTGGTTGCATGAAAAGCAAGAGAGAACTATAGCTTTCTTTGTTGTGCAGATTAATTTCTTGCAGTCTTCTCACTTGCTGAAATTCACTCCTACCCACAGCTATTTAAGATAGGAGTGCTGTTGTCCTCTTTCTCCTAACGATCACCCTAGAACAGTGGTTCTTAACCTGGGTTCGATCGAACACCAGAGGTTCGGTGAGTCAGTCTCGTGGGTTCGGCGGAAGTCAAGAAACACATCTGATTCATATGATTCGTGATGACACGCCCTGCTCGTCCATCGTTGGCTGCAGGTGATAACGCCACATCGCTAGGCAGCCTATCTGTGCTCCAGGGAATTTGGCGCACCCAGTATGCGAATTGTAACTGTCGTGATGGTACATCGTGTGATTTCTTTCTTAATATTTTAATCCCTTCATACTAACTATGTCAAGCAAAAAAAGAAAGTGGTTGGACGAATATGTACAATATGGATTCACATGTATAACGGAACGTGATGGGAGTCAACGTCCTAACTGCATGATTTGCAATGCCAAGTTGAGCAATTCTAGTCTAGCACCGGCAAAACTAAGAGAACACTTCCTTAAGCTGATGGAAATCACAAGAATACAACGCTCGCTGAATTCAAGGTGAAGAGAGCTAGATTCGATGAAAAGGCTGCCTGTTCTCGGCTTTGTACCCATCAACAAACCGATCCTCACAGCATCGTACGAAGTTGCTTACCTGATCGCAAAGCAGGGCAAACCACACACAATTGCTGAAACACTCATAAAACCAGCTGTGCTAACGATGGCGAATATCAGGCTGGCAAAAGCGGCTGAAGTTAAGTTATCCCAAATTCCTCTTTCAAATGACACTATCAGCGACAGAATAGAGGACATGGGCAAAGACATCTTGGCTCAAGTAGTTGCAGATCTGATTTCAAGCCTGGCAAAATTCAGCCTTCAACTCGACGAGAGCCCAGACGTTTCCAATCTAAGCCAGCTTGCAGTATTCGTGCTCTACGTGAAAGACTACGTGATAAAGGAAGATTTTTTATTTTGTAAGCCTCTTACAACAACAACTAAGGCAGCCGCTGTGAAGAAACTTGTGGATGACTTCTTCAAAGACAACAATCTTTCGTGGGATATGGTTTCTGCAGTTTGTTCGGATGGAGCTCCAGCCATGTTGGGAAGAAAGTCTGGTTTTGGTGTGCTAGTGAAAGCCGATGCACCACACATCATTGTTACGCATTGTATTCTGTACAGGCATGCGTTGGCAACAAAAACCTTGCCTTTAAAACTGGCAGAAGTATTAAAAATTGTAGTAGAATGTGCGAACTATGTGCGAAATAGTGCTCTGAGGCACCGCATCTTCAGGGAGCTGTGTAAAGAAATGGGATCTGAATTCGAGGTATTTCTGTACCATTCTAACGTTCGGTGGTTATCCCGGGGACAGGTGCTGAATCGTGTTTTTGCCGTGCGTGTGGAATTAGCCCTGTTTTTGCAAGAGCACCAACACTGTCATGCAGATTCCTTCAAAAATTCTGAGTTCATTCTCATTTTATCGTACATGGCTGATATCTTCTCAGCTCTCAATAATCTCAATCAACAGATGCAGGGCGGTGGAGTCAACATCATCGAGGCGGAAGAAAACCTGAAGGCTTTTCAAAAAAAGCTACCGTTATGGAAACGACGAATAGAGAACGATAACTTTGCAAACTTTCCCCTGCTAGACGACTGTGTAAGTAAGATCGAAGATGTATCTGGAATCGGAGACATTTCTGTACCCACGGAACTGAAGCAAGCAATTGCCACGCACTTAGATTCGCTTGCAAAGTCTCTCGACGGATACTTTCCTACAAGAGAGTCATATCCAGCATGGGTGAGACAGCCGTTCACGTTTACTTTTACTGTTGAGACAACAGATGTCAATGATGAATACCTTGATGAAATCATTGAAATTCAGCAAAGCCAGGTTCAACAGCAACTCTTCAGGACAACAACGCTTTCAACGTTTTGGTGTCAACAAATGGTAAAGTACCCTGTTGTTGCTAAGAAAGCTCTGGAGATTTTCATACCGTTTGTTACAACATATCTTTGCGAGCAATCCTTTTTGAGGATGCTGGACATAAAAACGAAGAAAAGGAACCGACTTTGTTGCGAAAATGACATGAGAGTGGCACTTGCCAAGGTAAAGCCGCACTTTTCTGAACTGGTCTCTGAAAGGCAACAGCAGAAGTCGCACTGATTTGCAGTAAATATTCATTATTATGGTTTTGTTTTTGTGTGAAAATCATGTTTCAATATTTTGATGGTTTTGTTCTTTGTTCTTAATGGTCTTATTCATTTTGTGCACCTGTGTATAAAAAAATACCTAAGTATAAATATATACCTGTGTTTTGAAGTTGAATAAATCATATTTTATTTTTCAAATTAAGAAGAGTTCGGTGAATGCGCATATGAAACTGGTGGGGGTCAGTACCTCCAACAAGGTTAAGAACCACTGCACTAGAAGGAGTGTGTGTGTGTGTAATTTCTAAGGTTTTCTAGCTGGTTTAGGGGTCCTAGGCGTATCCCTGCTGTGCCCTTTGAGCTACATTGGGACCAGAGCTTGGAAAGTTGTCACATGAATGAATACAAGCCATATCTGGGCAGTGATAAGATGATGAGCTGGAAGTGAGAGCACAGTCTTACTTACTACTAATAACTTTATGGGTGTCTTAAATATGCCATTATACTTATTTTGTAGAAATAACTTTCCAGACTCTTCAGGACCGCCTCCTCCATATAATCTGCTGCAGCCTATAAACTAGGCTATCTGCAACCACCCAGAGAAACTTTTCGGCAACCGCTCCCAGATTATGGAATGGCCTGCCAGATGAGATCCGTCATATTACCACCTTAGACAGCTTTAAAAAGGCAGTTAAGATGGATCTCTTCTGGCAGGCATTTACTGAATAGATATCCCAGCTATCAAAAGACAGCCCAGTTTGCTCCCCTGATTCTGTTGCAGTTACTGTTTATTTGTATTAGCATTTTAAGTGTGTTTTAAGTTGTCTTTGTTTAATAGAATTTCAAAGGGGGTATGTGGGATATGAAATGTATATTTTAATCTTGTAAGTCACCTCGGTTGCGTTACGCAGAGGGGCAGGATAAAAATAAATTTTATTATTATTAATTATTATTATGGTCATTCCGCCTTTCAGAATCATAATCTCTGGTGGTTTCTTAGCATGCTTCCAGCAGCAAAATGGAATTGTTCTATGAAATATTCCTTCCTCTAACTCAACTCTCTTTTTCAGTGACCAGGTATTGTGGGCTCTTCCACGTTCCAGTAGACAAGTTGAAATCCTCCAGAACCTGACTACTACTTTTGAGGTAATCGCTTCTAGCAAACCATTGCAATTCATGTAACCTCCTCAAATCATATGCAAGCAAAGGGCTTGGAACATAAGAGGTGCAGGTGATGGTGGTGCCCCGTAACAAGTTGTTTTTGTAGATAAAAGGGGCATAACCAAGGAATGTTTCAAAATCAGTGGGAACAAAATTACTTTGATAGTGAAACAAGTAGTGTTTGCTGTGGTTACTATTGTTGATGTTGTTGCATGCCTTCAAGTTGTTTCTGACTTATGGCAACCCTCAGGCAATCCTATCACAGAGTTTTCTTGGCAAGGTTTGATTAGAGAGGGTCTTTGCTTTCGTCTGAGGCTAAGAGTGTGAGATGCTCAAGATCACATTGGGTTTCAATGGCTGAGTGGAGATATGAATCTTGTCATAGTCCAAAATGCTGGCTCTGTTGCTTTCAAAGAAAATTTGAAAGTTTTTAAAAGCTATTTTAGCTGGACTTTTTTTGGGGGGGGGCTATATTCCACCCTCTTATCAACCCTAAGGTAGTTTTCTTAAGTAACAGAAGTAATGAGGAACATAAAACTTAACTACTACACCATTATAAGTGACTTTTAAAACAATGTAATGAGTAATGGCATCAAACTACTTTTTGAACACTATCATGAGTAAAAAGGATGAATTGTTGCTTGCTGCTTTCCATTCCTGGGAAGAGTGGATTCTCTTATTTCCTCAGAACACAGCTGAGGAAATAACACAGCTGTTAACACAGCCAGTGTTAGAATATTTAGAACAGATATGGGGGAAAATAGCTATAATTGGTTTTTAGGATCACCCAAAGAAAATTGTAAATAACTCTGACCCAGTACGGAAAATGTAATTGGTGTAGAGGGAGATGAAGATAGATGAGGACACCTGAAGGAAGTAAACACTGAAAAAGATGAACGTTATATATGTGGTAATAATAAATCCTATACAAATGGAACATGGAAAAACAAGATTAGGATTTTGTGATTTAAGATTTAAGATAGGCCAAAGCGAGGAAGCTTCTCTTTAGCTAGAAGTAGAAAAGAAGGCCGAATAAAGTACAAGGAGCTAACCAGTATTAGTAAGAAGGAAGTTTAGAATGAAAGGATCAGAATGAAAGTCGAGCGGAACGATTGTGAGTTTGGTTGGAGATGGGTGGAATGGAAAGGAGTAGATGGTGAAAGAAAGTTGAAGAAGGTAAGAGAATGTAGATTGAGGTGGGAGTATGTAGATAAGAAGAGAGAGATAGAGGTGTAAGTAGGAGGATGTAGAGAAGGGTAAGAAATGCAGACGTGTTGAATAGGTTTAAGAAAGGATGGAGAGAAAGGAGAGACGAAAGATATAGGAGAGTTAAATAAGTTGAGGGAAAGGTAGTAGAGTGGTTACTTTAGTAAGAGAGTATAGAGGATAAGGAGAGTATAGAGGGAGTAAGAAAGAAAGAGAATGGAAGATTAAATGAAGCTGGATAGATAATTTGGATATTATTTATGTATTTTATGAATAAGGAATTTATAAGTCATTTTCTTAGATAATGTAAGTAGGTGTTAGCTAACGTGATAGATATGTTTGTCATCTGTAGGAATGAATATGTATTGTGTTGTATGTTTCATTGATTTATGTGAATGTTTTAAGGTTTTTGTCTTTGTTTTTATATATAATCATATCATATGCACACCCTAACTGTATTTATATGTACATAATTTCATATGGTGAAAGTGAAAATTTGGCAGGGTGTGATGTTATTAAAGAAAATTTTAAAATAATTTAAAATAATAAAAAAATAGTGTCTCCCAGCACCATCCTCCCAATTCCCATTTACCAGTTGGCAGTCGTTGTGTTTGATGAAGGTCTGTCCACTATTGATCAGGAAGCATTTGGCTGATGGCCCCACTTAGGGTTGCCATATCCTCATTTTTGCCAGGACATTCCCGGTTTGTAAAGGTCTTTGGGATGTCCCGCCAAGTTTTGGGATCATATCCCGGCAAGTGCAAGGCCTCCCTGACCCTGGCGCAGCTGTGTGGGTTCTTGGCTGGCCGGCTGGCCAAGCAAACCCCAAAGACATCTAGGGGGTGAGACCTCCCTGGCGTGGCTGCGCGGGATCTTTGCCAGCCAGCTGGTTGGCTGAGCCACAATGCGAGGTCACAAGGAGGTCCAGGGTGGCAAGGCCTTTCTCTTCCCTCAATGCTGCTGTTGCTACGTTCTTTGCCGGAAGAGGCCTCGGGGGCCAGCGTGGCATTGTGTAGCCCTTATTCTTCTTCCTCCATGAAGCCGTGGCCTGGTGGTGGTGGCCAAAGTCAGGTAAGGAAGGAGATGGAGCAGGGGGTGTCTTCCAGGACATGTCCTCCATTGCAGACTTCTCTCCAGGTCCAGGAATGAGGGATGCTAACCCATCTTCCATTTGGAGCATGGCTTTGTGGTTGTGGTGTGCCTTCAAGTCCTTTCTGATTTAGGGCCACCCTCTGCTGGGGTTTTTATGGCAAGATTGGTTTGGGGGGGTTGCCTATGGCGTTCCCCTAAGGCTGAGAGAGTGTGACTAGCCCAAGGTCATCCAGTGGGTTTCCATAGCCAAGCAGGGATTCAAACCTTGGTCTCTAGAGTCTTAGTCCAACACACAAACCATATTTTTTTAAAATTTTGTTAATGTTTTTGGCTTTTAGTTGGTCGTATCCTCCACGCTTCTTGAATGTCCTATATTTTGTCTTACATTTTGTCCCAGTTTTGTGGAAGAGAATTATAGCAACCCTAGTCCCACTCCCTCCTGTGAGCAATCTCCAGTGCGACAACCAGAAACAGAGTCCCTGTCACAATTCCCCCTTGTACCAGTGAAAACTCGCATGAGGAGTGGTGGGCATGTTGGTCAACTGCTTCTCAGTCAACAGGGGAACAGATCTCCTTCAATTGCTCAGTTGCTGCCCAATAAGTGGGCACTGGGGTCTTTGATAATCCCTATTTATCCCCTGAACTAGGGAATAAATAAGGATTGTGAATATGAAATAGCCATGAGTGTGTAACTTATGGTAAATTCTGGCCATTGTTTCTAACTCTTCAGATGAAAATATCTTAAATGACCTATCTTGTAGATACTGTTACGTGTTAATTCTGCAACAAAATGTGATTTTGAGAGGGGAGCCAATAACGTTTCATCTGTCTGGATGACAATTAATTTGTTTTAGGTTTTAATTTTGTTTTTGATTTTTTGTTTTGTTTTTTAATTTTAAAAAACATATTATATGAGTTTATTAAACATTTTACCTTACAAGCTAACAAATTAATTGCATCCTATCTCGAAAGTGTTCTCCGCTATTAACTAATCCCTCATACATTATATTTCTTCATTTTTACCCCTTCTCCCTTCCCCCATCCACCCTGGGAATGGTGCATTCTTTTTAATTTCTTTTCCTCCCATGTTGAAAATCATTTTATGTGTTTCCTTAACGATTTCATACCCCTTCTCCTCCTCAACAAACTCAGTCATTAATTTCCAATTATTAACCCATACTTCTTCTTTTAATTGACCTAAACAATTGACCTTTTTTTCTATTATAAAATCCAACATCATATATTCTGATGTATATTGCTTCCATCTATTGCAGTTCCACTTTTCTTTATCATTGCACCCATATGCAATTACTGCATGTGCTCCTATAATTAACTTATTGATTCAATATTCCTCCTCCTTCTGTAATCCTATATTTCCTAACATTACCAGTTATACATCTTTATTTATTTATTTAATTTTATTTTTATTTTGTCACTGTTAGACACCTTGTGACTTGTTCACTGTAACAAAGGAGAGTACAAATCCAGCAAATAAATAAAAGAACCTAGTTTTATTTCTATTTTATTTGAATGTCTTTGGAAACATAACAGATTGTGCTTTGGCAACCTGACTCACCCAGGAACATCATGAAAAACAAAGAGGTACATTTCTACGTCAACATTTCTGATATAAATGACGTGAAAGCTGCACTCAACAGATCTGCCATTCTATATAGGTATGATTACTTCTTGTCATGAACGTGTAAAATTTTAAAACATTTGAAACCATTGTGACAGAATTCTTAAACATGTTATTTTTTTTCTTCAGAGTATCGCTGAAGGATGTTCACAAAATTATTGAGACACAAACTGCCAATGACACTGTCACCCCCCGCAGTTCTGCATCATTTTATGAACAGTATCATTCACTAAAAGTAGTAAGATGTGGCTATTGTTTATTTTAATATTACATCTTCTCTTGAAAACTGTAGTGTATTCAATGTGTAATGTAGGTTGAATCTCCGTTATCCAAAAAGCTTGGAACCAGAAGTATTTTGGATTTTTTTAGATTTTGGAATATTTGCATATACATAATGAGATATTCTGGAGATGGGACCCAAGTCTAAACACAGAATTCATCTATGTTTCATATACACCTTATACGCATTGCTGAAGTTAATTTTATACACAATATTTTAAATAATGTTGTGCATGGAACAATGTTTGTATACATTGAACCGTCAGAAAGCAAAGAAGTCACTATCTCAGCCATACAGGTGGACAGTTTTGGATTTTGGAATATTTCAGATTTTTGGATTGGGGAGACTCAATCTCTACTGTATAATCAGAAATCAGTGGGGCTTATTTCCAGGAAACTAGATCTAGGATTGTTGTTTCAGATATGCAGTAGACATGCAACTTAAAACCTGAAATATTATTGGATCTAGGACTGCAGTCTTAGACATGTAACAGTGCCTTTAAACTTACAACAGACATCAACGTAGATGGATGTATTCTCTCTCTCTCTCTCTCTCTCTCTCTCTCTGTATATATGTATATATATCAATAGTGGCTAGTAGCTCCCGTGTCAGTGGGATGGTGAATCCACACCAAGTTTGGGCTCGCTTTAAAGTCTCCAAACTGCTAGACATATTTAGAAACAGGGTTTAACACCCTGGAAGCCTGGATTGAAACATGGCATGGATTCAATGTCCCCTGACATAGGAGCCCCCAGTTGCCATTTGATTACATAAACTTATAATTTGGAGAAAGCGCAAATGCAATGAACTTAACATTCTTAACAGAAAAACAGGAATATTTCCAGGTGTGTCCTATTCCTATGTTGCTTCAGTGACTAACGCACTTAGAGAATACCATGAGTGCTTCCAGGAAGATTCCCAGATTGCTGTTAAGCTTATGATTAAGCGACATGTCTTTTGTGTAGCTTAGATTTCAGTTTCAGAAAGAGGCAGAAAACAAAGGTCAGTTTTGGTGCGGCATGGGGAGTCAGATGCAGCTCTCATCAGACTTGGAAAGGCCCTTCAGTAGAAGACTGTCTAATAATCTCTGAAAGCAGATAGTGAAAAATATTAAATGAATGCATCAATAATGCATTGCACATTAATAACCCATAAGGTAATGAGCTACAAACACAGGCTTAGCACAATAGCATAGAATAATAAGTAACATAATTGGTTTCTGTTCCAAGTCTGTATCTATCACAGTATGCAAATCTGTATTTGGGGCCCCAGGAGATGGTCTGTGGCACATGTTCCAGCCACATTTTTTGATACTAAGATGGTCTGGGGTCCGATCAGTACCTGGTCCTGGATGAAAGACTATCCAGGTACCTCCATGTGCCACCTCAACTTCCAAAGGACAATAAAGCTGGAATAAGAATGATTAATTGTAACTGTCATTTGATAAAAAATATGATTTTATTATTTTAGATATATGCCTGGATGGAAGAAATAGCTGCACAACATTCCAATATCATCCAAAAAATCCCCATTGGAGTTTCCTATGAGAAACGACCGCTTTATATTTTGAAGGTACATGCTGCTGATAACTCTCTATTCAAACATCTTAGCAATGTTATTTTGACCTTCAAATCAGGAAATTAAAACACAGATGCACAGTAAACCCCCTCCCTCCCCATTTTTGTAATTACGAAAATAGAGGTGGGAACTACTATGTGATAAATGTTCTCTCTCTTTCTCTTCAGCACTGATTAGAAATAACATTCTTCTCTTGTAAATTATTATAAGTATTCAAATAGCAGAGTATTTTGGGTTTAAATACCTTTATAACCTTAAATATTCTACACTTTAAATATCTTTACATTTTAACAGTTTCTAAGAATAGAAATCATGTTCATGTTTTGGTTTTTCTTCTGAGTACACATGCATGGAACTGAGTTGTGCTTTGCATGCCTGGCACTTGTTGCCTTAGGACCCCCCTCTCAGTGGATATGTGTGAAATTTCACATGCTGGGTAGGAAAATGATCAAATTGACAAGAAGTGTGTGCATACATGCCTGTGCTCATGTGGATGTGTGGCCATGCAAATATGTCCATTAGGACTAAAAAGGTTATGTACTCCCATTATGCAACTAAGATTTCTGTTCATTCTTCTCTTAGCTTTCAAATGGAGGGGGAACACCCAAAAATGGCATTTGGATAGATTGTGGTATCCATGCTCGGGAATGGATTTCTCCTGCTTTTTGTGTCTGGTTCATAGGACATGTAAGTAGATGACATATTCTCTCAGCATCAATTGTTACACACACACACACACACACACACACACACACCCCAGAAGCCCACCAGTTTACATAGTGATTCGCTACAGAACTGTATAGATAAAAATGTTCCTGTTCCCGAGGAACTTTTACTCTAAAATAAACAGAGGGAAACATGAGAGTGCAGGAGTCTGAGACAAGAGTATGAATGGGAAAATGTTAGCAAGAGGAGTCTCATATACTTAAAGCTTGGTTATATTTGGGGATAAAGAAAAAAGAGTCAAGACTCAAATCTGGGACATTCTGCCAGCACAGCAAGTTCTGCCAGCACAGCAATTTCTACTGTGCATTTTAGCACACAGACTCATAAAGGAATTGGGTTTTGAAGAGAAAAGCTGGATGAAGAGAGGTGGTGCCATAGGTGTATTCAGAAAGATAATCACTTCCATTGAGGAGGGGAGTAAGCAAGACAGAATAGAGGTGAAATGAGAGTCATCATGATACTGGGTCATGGTATTTTCAGGCTCAAGAGGATGGTACAGTAACAGTGAATTAAAACCTTGATTTATCCCACCATCAATTACAGTAGGTCCTCCACATTCACTGGGGTTAGGGATACAGGACCCCCACGAAAGTGGAGAAACCACAAATAAAACCCCCATTATATTTTTATCTGAGTAGACACATCTCCTGGAATCTCTAGATCTTCCAGAGCAAATCTATGGTCAACATCGAGTGGAAGGGGATCATAGCCTTGCACTGGAGGTCCTACAGATGCTCAGAGAAGTATTTTTTTTTCTAGAAATCTCTAGGTCCTCCAGTGCGACTTTATGGTCAACTTCCAGCAGAGTCACACTGGGGGACCTAGAGATTCCTAGAGATTCCATATATTGATATGGAATTAATATCGAAAATCGAAAACAAAAATAGACACTCAGTACTGATCATCCCCTGGGTCAGAATTTTTTAAAAAAATTATAAAAAAACAAGGTAGGTTTTAATCAAATGTCGGGGAGGGAGGTGGCTTTGCCAGGGTATCAGAGGCTTTGTAATTATTAAAAGAGTACCAGTTGCTGGCACCAGACCTAAGATCAAAGTAAGAGGAGGGGCGTACACTATGATATGCCCCCTCCCCATGACCTTAGCAGTGAGGGCTGAGGAATGTTACACATATTAATATTTTAACAGGGATGATCATCAGGATCAGCCCTGTTAAATGCAGCAGGATTTTGTGAGATAAACAGGATTTTGAGACAAACATGCAGCAGGACTTTGAGAGAGATAGAGTTCATTAAGACCTGTCATTCCTAACTTCACCAAAAGTCAAAGCCGGCTTAAGCGCAAGTAACAACAATGAGAAAATTTGGTTCTCCTCATTAGATCCTTTCATTAAATCTTGTTCTTGCATTCTGTGTAGGCAACTCAGTCCCTAAATAGAGATTCCTCACTGCAGAGGCTTCTACAGCACCTTGATTTCTATGTCTTGCCAGTAATGAATGTGGATGGCTATGAGTACACATGGACTACCGTAAGTGCAAGTCTTCCATCTGTTTTATCGAATCTAATCCAGAGATTTGGAGATCCTAACAATTTTTAAAAACCCTACTGTGAGATCTTAAGTGACTGCTGGTTGCATTTCCTGGAGGCGCCCCACGAAAGTTATGATTTATGTCAAACACATTATTGAAATAAATAGTCATAGACACATTTCAATCTGTTTTTATAGTGTAGCCTAGATCTTTAAATGCTTCCATTATATAAAATGTAGATTGTCTACAGCATCACTCATACAAAATTCAATCTAGGCTTTGTTTGTCTATTTTTTCTCCATTTCACTACAGGGCTTTGAACTTTATGACACAATCTAGTTCAGAGTTAAGTGTGTCCAGATTCCAAGGAAACATTCATAATCAATGTAAACATTTATTCTGATACCCATTATTTTATCTGAAACCCAATGATTTCAGCACAGTATATGCTATAGGTCCCAGGTTCAATCCCTGGCTTCAACTAGAGCTAGGAAATAAAATTTCCAGGAAGCTTGAGCTGATTCCAGTCCATGCCAATACTGAACTAGATGGATTCAGTAAAAAGCAATTTCCTGTGTTCTAGCAAATGGATAGTCGAATTTACTCCCTGTTGGAATATTAATTATGACTGGGTACTTTGACAGGATTCTCCTGCATTTTTCTTTCAGATTTAGCCAAACCAAGTGAACATCTCCTCAGCAATTCAAAAGGAGCATTCATCTTCTTGAACATTTTTCTTTCTCTTCATTAATTCATTCTTATCTCCCGTCTATTTATCTAATAGGCTCTTTCTACTTACTGGCATTGCAGAAAAGGCTTTAGTAACATAGATCAGTTTCTAATAAGTATATTCATATTGGAGGCAAAACTGCAGTCTTTCTTACAATGTCCAAAGGGCATTTTTTGTTCTTGTTGTGAGCTTTCAAGTTGTTTGCAACTTATGGCAACCCTAAGTTGCATGAGAAAATGAAGGGGGGGGGAAATGTAAAATACTTGGAGATGAGAGATATACTCCAGTGTTGTTGAATAAAACAAAGTGGAATAAAATAAAGTTTTATTATAAACAACAGCTTAACAAATATAGAAAAAAAAATGTTTTATTGCAACAACACCAGAGTATACTAATCTCCAAGCGACCCAAAGGCACACTTATCACAGGGTTTTATTGGCAAGATTTGTTCAGATGGGTTTGCCTTTGCCTTCCTCTGAAGCTGTGAAAGTGTGACCTACCCAGTGGGTTTCTATGGCCAAGCAGGGATTCGAACCCCGGTCTCCAGAGGCACAGTCTAACACCCAAACCATTACAGCATATTGGCTTTCATACTTCTTTGTATTATTCCACAAACAAGGCGTCAGAAGGAAATGCAACTATTCCGTTATAACCTTATTCCTCAGAACTCCAAGAAATTTTGTGATATTTTCTTCTTTGTGGAAGTAAACTTAAGAGGACCAAGTAAATCTGGAAGCACTCAGGTCAATTTCAGAGAAAACTAGTGTTCAGGACAGCACATAAATACATGAGTACTTAACAATGCTCATGTCCTTTCTTCATATTGATTTTGACTATGTGAATTGCTTAAAGGTTCTGTGGGAGCCTCCTGAACCAGATAGTTTTTCCAGAAATGTGATTCTGAGTTAGAGGTTTGGTTTTCTGTTCAAAACTATATACTGCTAATAACCTGAAGATATTTATTAAATGTACATGTGCATGTGTACGTCTACAGAATCGAATGTGGCGGAAAAGCCGTTCAATGCACGGCAGCAACAGGTGCATCGGGACAGACTTGAACCGAAATTTCGATGCAGGGTGGTGTGGTAAGATTCAATTTTGTATTTGGTGGCTGGCTTCTTGTTAGACAGTTACGATGTCATAAAGTAGACTTAGAACCTTCTATCTCTTTTTTTAATGTGTATAGTCACTGCATCATTTTGTTGTTGTTTGCCTTCAAGTTGATTCTGACTTATGGTGACCCTAAGATGAACCTATCACAGGGTTTTCTTGGCAAGATTTGTTCAGAGGTTTGCCATTGCCTTCTCCTAAGGCTGAGAGAGTGTGACTTGCCCAAGGCCACCCAGTGGGTTTCCATGGCTGAGTTGGGATTCAAACCCTGGTCTCCAGAGTCATAGTCCTGTACTCTAACCACTCCTCCACTGGATCATTATCATTTCCTTAAAAGCCAGGTAGCTGTACCATGCAAAGAGGTTCTGTGGTACTGGTGAGCAAGGCTCTGAGGGTTAATGCATCCAGCACCATCCCAAAGCTGCAGTGCAATGAAGAGTTGAGCCTACATGGCTCATGCATGATCTTGCCCCCACTTTTTAATATGCATGTATGTCTTGATGGTATTTGTCATTTGATTTATTTATTTTATATTTTGCCTTTCTCCCAGAAAGGAACCCAAAGCAGCTCACTGATAAAATAGTTTTAAAACTTTAAAGGTAAAAGTATTCCCCGTTGACAAGATTGTCATGTTGTGTCCGACCGTAGGGGGCGGTGATCATCTCTGTTACTAAGCCAAAAAGCCAGCGTTGTCAGAGACTACTCTGTGATCATGTGGCCAGCATAATTGCACAGAACGCTGTTTTACCTTCCCACTGAGAAGTGGTACTTGTCTATCTACTTGCATTTGCATGCTTTTGAACTGCTAGGTTGGCAGAAGCTGGGACTCGTGACAGGAGCTCACCTCCTCATGCAGCACCTGGACCTCAAACTGCCAACCTGCCCATCTTGCAATCAATAGAGTCAGTGTCTTATCCACTTGAGCCACTGCATCCCTTTTAAAGCTTTACAACAAACATTTAAAAACAATTAATATCACCTTGCTAAAACCATAGAAAATAATACAAAACATACAAAAGTTTAAAACATAAATAGAGCACACACTCCATATAAAAGCCTCCCTGACAACGATTATATATTAAAAGCCTGTGTGAATAAAAACATCTTGGCCTGCCGGTGAAAGGAAAGCAGGGAGGGGGCCAGACCAGGTTAGCCTCCTGCAAAAGGGAGTCCCAAAGGGTGGGAGCAGCCACTGAGAAGGCTCTCTCTCGTATCCTCATCAACCAAACCTGTGGTGGTGGGACTGAGAGAAAGTCTTCCCCGTAAGATCTTAGGACCCTTGCAGGTTTGTATGGGGAGATACAGCCTTTCAAGCAGTCTGGACCGAAGCCATGTAGGGCTTTATAGGTCATGACCAGCACTTTGAATTGAACTGGTAGCCAATGGAGCTGTTTCAACAAGGGAGATATTTGCTCCCTGGAACTGGCCCTGGTCTGCATTCTGGCCTCTACATTTTAGACCGGCTGAAGTTTCTGAACAGTTTCCAAAAACAGCCCCACATAGAGTGTGTTATAGTAGTCCAAATGGGATATAATCAAGGCACGTATCACCATAGTGACATCTGACGAAATGGGTGCAGCTGGTGCACTAATTTTAGTTGTGCAAATGCACTCTTAGCCACTGCTGAAACCTGGGCATCCAGGTTCAGTTTAGTCCAGGGGGACCCCCCAAGCTATGAGCCTGGGATTCCAAGGGGAGTGTAACCCCATCCAACACATCAAAGTCCGTTTTTCCTAATTTGCCTTTTGATTGACCAGGAGCACCTCTGCCTTGTCTGGATTACATTTCAATTTGTTTGCCCTCATCCAGTCCATTCTTATTTAAAGATACAAACTTCTACTTTGTCTGGGAGTAAATGTCACTGACCTCAGTGTGATTTATGTCTGCAGACATGCAAAGGACTGCTTTGTAAGCATTTGTATAAAACATACACATATGGATGTGTACACACATGTATATTCATCCTCCAAATTATACGTGGATGCCACTTTGCGGTGTGGTTTCAATGAGTCCAGTTCCAAGCATAGCAAAGGCCACTTTGTCTGTATGTTCACTAATGGACACAAACAAACAAAAACCCTCTGATGTGAAAAGAAACTCAAATGTCCCAAAGCCCCCTGCCTACCTTAAGCCTGCAAAAGTGTGTGAGGGGGAAATCAAGTAAAAATAAAAGTTGCGTATGTATAAATTTAATTTAGTAATCCTGAATCTTAGACAGGAAGTGACATCTAAATCTCCCCAAATTTCCAATCTGAAAATGGATACTGTATATTCCTTCTCCCTACCTGTATATATTTGTCTAGAGAGCCATTCTGAACCTGAAGTACCAAGAAGAAATGCAGATGGAAATGTTATCTATACTGCAAATTCTTGTGTGGGCGTTCATTAAATTTCTTACAGGAAAAACCTACAAAAATTGGGAGTGTATGCTATGGACTGAAGTGAAATCTTCTGCAGTCAGTCAGTGATGGCTTCTCTCCTCTTTTCCATTTGTCACTTCAAGGAGGTAGCACTCTACAATGCTTACATACATAGCAGTTCTAGGAAGATTATGAGGGAACTCCTGAGGATGCCCTGATCTTTCAGGATTTCTTATGTTTCTGAGGAAGAAAGATTTTCTCCCTTCCCATGATGTGAATCTAAGTCCCTAGCAAGGAGAAGATGAGACAAGCTTTACAGGCTGCCCTTCTTTCGTCCTTGTGACAAAATTTCCTTTTCTTAAACTGTGCCAATCAACAAAATCTCATGAGAAATAGCATCCATATTGCTGAAAGGAAAATCAGAATATTTTTCTTTGTCTTGATCTTTCTGGAAAAACAGTCACATACAAGATTAGAGGTACAGTACTTCACAATCTGAAAATTTTTGATAGAAGGTGGTCATACATCTCAGTACAATACCAGTAAGTGCAACAATGTGCCTTCCACATATGGGTATTTACTTCAGCTCCAAATAGCTAGTGAAAATATACAATGAAAAATGTTCCTAAGGTTATAGCCCACTGGATCCAACATTTCTAAAGGAATACAGTTTTATATTAACTATCTTTATTTTCTTTTTTAAATAAAGGCAAAGGTGCATCTAATAATGACTGTGAAGAGATATATTGTGGACCATACCCTGAGTCTGAACCAGAAGTAAAAGCTGTAGCTAATTTTCTCAGAAAGCACAAGGATCGTATTAAGGCATATATATCAATGCACTCTTACTCCCAGATGGTTCTGTTTCCATATTCTTATACTAAAAATAAAAGTAGAGATCATGATGAGCTGGTAAGAATCCTACTATTTAAGTTTAATCCAACCCTAAAGAACTGCCATGTTGCATTTGGTAGGGGGCATGTTTTTCCACTTTCCTTTTTCCTGGGTAGTGCACAAAAGAGACTTCCTTTATCAAATAAAGAGTGAGGGCAACAGAGAATGCAATAGGGACCCACAATCTGCTCTGCTCATGCCTCCGTTAGGTGTTTTTCCAAAATGATATTTGAGTCAAGGATTTAGTCTCAAATTAAAGAAGCAGAGCAGGTCTTGCAAGAACGCAAATAATAACACCTGCATATTAAAGCTCCATAAAAATTGAAAGAAGTAAACCTGTAAGCATTGAAAGAAATAAACATAAATACACACTAAAAACTAATATTTTTCTCTTATTTTCAGCAACTAGTAGCAAACAAAGTAGCTAATGCTATAAAAGTTGGATATCAAAATCACTACCAGGCAGGCTCTGGTGCACAAACAATCTGTAAGTAGCACAATAAGAACATTAAGACACATTTGTTTCCGAATTAGCCACTGCTCAGGTAAGGTCGATCATCTGGGCATGATAATGTTTCTGGTTTTATCCCATAGATTTAGCTCCAGGAGGTTCAGACGACTGGGCTTATGATCTCGGTATAAAGTATTCTTTCACTTTTGAACTTCGAGACAAAGGAAGATACGGATTCTTGCTGCCTCAGCACCTCATTAAACCAACTTGCTATGAAACACTCACTGGAATCAAAATAATAGCTTCACATGTTATTAAAAATATGTAAAACACTATTCCATTTAGCAATGTACAACATTCTAGTCAGTCAGCTTACATGGTTAGACAAACACAATTTGCTTGGTATTTTAATTTTAATAAAAACAACTTTTTCCTTTGTTTTAGTTCCAACCTACTATGTTCGTTCATCAAGAAAATGAGAAGTTTTGTGGTTAGCCTGAATTCTGTTTTTCACATGAATATTTCTGAATGAGGTAGACAGAGACTGTGATCCACACTAACTAAATGCCTTGGGATCTGATGGGAGGTGGTGTATCTGTTCTTATTGGGATTAAAAAAAAAAAAAATTAAATGACATAACTCTTGTCTCAGTCTGTTTCTTGTGAATTTCCAAGTCTAGCCACATATTTAAAACCCAAGGCAATGTGTCTGTTTTTGGTCCTAGGAGTTTCCAATATAGACAAGGATAAATCTCCAAGCCTTCTGTCTTGATTGTCTTGGGTTCTCCTGTACTTCTGGGCAGTCCCTCTGATCACATGTTGAATGGCGGAGAGGTGACCTTTGCTAGAAGATTTCCTCTTGCTCATTCTCGCATTACATTTCCAATCTTCTTTTCTTTTTATCTGTGCTCACACCACAGTTACACTTCAACCAAGAAAAAAGTGATAAAACTCCAGTATATTTAGGGAATGAATGGAGGCAGAAGAATGACCATTACAAGGTGTGAACTCCAACACAACAGCCTGACATTTACTGTAACTAGCTTAGCAATACATGTAATATCTTACTGATAAGCCTATTTATAGATAAAAATTTAATTTTTTTTAAGCCAGACAAAAATCAGAACTGTTTTCTTCTTAAAAATTTAATAGCAGGTGATAAAACATATCTCCAAAAATTGACATTTTCACACTTACATATGAGTAAGTTATTCAATAGGATCCATGGTTAGAACTCAGTTATAAAACATGCAGCTAAACAGACAGACTGCTCTTCAAACTTTTGTACTGAAAACGTTCCTTGATAGCCCAACTCACAATCAACCCACTGGCCCAGTTTGGATGCAATGATGCAATGAATGTTTGGCTCCTCTTGCCAGGGGGAAGACGTTAAATAAACTAGGAAACTCTATTTCTAGTTTGTTTCGTGTTAGGTCCAAACCAGTAACCCTGACTTTTTGCTCTCCGAAAAAGTCAGAATCTTGAGCAAAGAACAAACTGTAGCTTATGATTCTTGCTTGTTAGGAGGCCAGTAAGCCAGGGGGTCCCCAATTTGGATATAAAAGTAAACAAACCACAGAGATAGCTTACACTGCTTATTTAACTGCTCCCACTGGTAACATCCCTGCTCATTCCTGACACTTGGGGAAAAATGACTCATTGCAATTGAACTGTCCCATACATAAATAATGTATTTTCCTCTTCCAGCACTGTCCTACTTGAAAGGAACAAAGATGTACACTTCAATACTATCAAACAGTGAAAAGACCAAAGGGGATGGCTCAGGACATGCATGTTTCTGGAACATATGGTTGTGAAAGTTTAGAGTCCTCTGTCTTTTCTTGTCCAGAAACTTGATGCATAGTCTTGCGTTTGAACAACCGTAGACTCAGCCGCAGTAACTCATTGTCCACTACTGGGGGATTTGTATACGTTTGTTTTGTTGTGCCCTGTTTGGGAATAAATGCAAGTTAGTTATAGCTGCATTGTGGATTCAGATGTTGTAACTCCACAAATTTAATGTTAGCCCACACTAACATTTGTGAAGCAGTATCTGTTAGCCTTGAAAACGGTGTACACCACCCAGTTCACTGGATGCGAGAAATACAAAGCTACAGATATATACTTAGAACCTTTGGATGTGTAAATGAAATGGAAAAACTCCATTCAGGCCAAGTAAAATAAAATCACAATTACACAAAAAGAACAGAACAGCTAGGAAAATGGTGGCAGAGAGAAGACTAGCATCCAGAGATTAATGTGTTATCACATACTTATATCTCCATAACTACACCTTCTAATACTATACCCTCAATCCATTTTGTAAGTAGTGCAGCTTCTAATACTATACCCTCAATCCATTTTGTAAGTTGTCAGAAAGCAGGGGGATTAGTAGGGAAGCATCCAGCTATTTTCCTGTAGCTGGATTCACTGCAACAGGCAAAGTGTTGAGAGGGAAGTAAGTCCAATTTACACCACTGTAATTCATGAATAGAATGCCAGCTGGCATTTTTCACAAAGATTTTAGTCTCCAGAAATAAACACTGCATATTGTTTCAGGAGAACAGTGGTTCTTAAGCAACCAAATTGTTGGATTGAACCAGATTATTAAATTCCCATTGGTTTTATAAAAGAAAAAGGTTTTCAATATAAATGGGCAAAACCCACTAGAGTAGAAGCTTGACTATATGGCTTATGAAGTATGTTGTGGTTAGATAACTGAAGGATTCTGCAAGAAAACCATTTCAAAGTTAGGAGTCATCCTGGATTTTCTGAGTGTTACACAGGCATTTTTGTGTTGCAGTGGCATGCCACATACACTTGCCTTTTCATTTTTCACTAGCTGCCTGCGAATTGCAGAATCTCTCCTGAAGCACAGGGCTTTGCAACAAGGGCCAAGGTTGCATAGCAGACCAGCTCGCTCTTCCTTTCGCAGTAAGGCAGCCATGTTGAGGGCTCCAAATTCATGTTCAAATAGGTTCTCTACATCTGCAGAGAGGCAGCATAAAAAAGATATGTAACAATATAACTCACATTCTTTTAAAATGGTTAAAAAAGACATTATACAGTTATCCTGATACATCTGCACTTAACTGATTAACAGAAATATGTATTTTTTAAAAGAGGAAAAAGTCAAAATGATACAATCCTCCACTGTATCAGAAACAACAAAGCTAAAACAAACATGGAAAAAAAGCAAATTCAAATCAGGCCTCATTTGCAAGCTTCAATGTTTCCCCCAGAGGTTTGCTTAGAGGGGTCAGGGGAAGGGCAGAAAAGACCACGTGAGATATGTAAGATTTTTTTTTTGGGGAGGGGGGATAGTTCTTGCTGTTTATAAGAGGAAAAAATGGGAAAAGAAGAGGAAGAATTTGAACAAATTAATGGGCAGAATGGAAGTTTTAGCCTAGAAAAGTGGATCTTTGTTGGACAAAAGTAATCCAATGGGCTCTTGGGCTTAAGCAGAGAAATAAAGAGTATAGAAGAACAATCACAGAAAAGGATGTGATGGACATATGAAAAACTGATTATGTGTCTCTCCAGTCTTCTTGAATTGATGGAGATGTTAAAACAAATCTGTATATGATTACTGCACCAATACAAAAAGAAAACAAGCTAAAAATGATGCACACTAAAATGGAACCTTTAATATCATGAAGGCTTCTAACGAAAAAGTTTTGTTTCTAAGACATCCATCTCAGTTATAAAGAGAAGGAGTCATAAATTATAAATCAGGATGGGGAAAGTGCCACCTATAATCCCCACTTTGGTGGTCCCTACATCCCATTGGTAGTTCCCCAATTTTTTCTTTCCTTTTTAAGACTATTTTTTAAAGAGAAAAATCACCAAAAACTGTGAAGATGTGAAGACTCAGAATAAAACTGGGAAAAATGGGGATGGGGAATAGGTAAATGATACAAATGGTGCTAACCCCAATTTTTGAATAAAAATATTGTTTAAAAAACCATGTGACACCCCCCTCAACATTTCTGGAAATCAAATTGCCCCATTTCAGCCAAATCCAGTGTAGTTTCACTTCTGGGACACACTAGTGGGGCAGGAAGGAAACCGACCCCATGCAGCTTTCTGCTCCTGTCATAAATGAAACCTTTGATTAAGTCCTGAATTGGGGGCTTTAACTGCTAACTTTAACAGGTATTTACTTCTACAGAATTAAAAACAACAACAATATAAACAGTGACACAATTAAAATATGTTTGTTGGATTTCTTCCTGCTAGTCCAGGTTGAGAACACAGAAGTATCTCACATGATCGGTCCTCTCTCAATTGGAGAGTTACAAAATCTGAGCATGGCTCAAGAGCACAACATAATTCCTTGATCAGACTAATTTTTCCTAATCTGAGTGAAGCAAGGAAAGCCAACGCTTTTTATAGTGCACTGCAATAAGAAAGCAAAATCTCACCCCACACAGGGAATGAAGTGGAACAGGAAATATACACATTTTATATTCCAAGAATAATTGAGACTATGGATTGTAAAGGCATGAGGGTTTTAAAAAATAAATAAACAAACACAAATATGGAAACATGAACAAGATTTTGAACTCACTGTACTATTTTCTGTTTCATGTACATATCAGGTTCTGCTTGTGCAGTCTTTGCCTGGAAGTTCTGCGCATGTGATGGGCCATACATGCTACTTTCTCCCCATCATTACCTATTGCGTGATTCAATCAGTGACTCAGAGCATGATTTTTTTTTGAGGGGCAAGTATTCTAGGAGTTGAGTATATGTCTATGCTGCACGGCTGCATGTTATGTACATGCAGAGGGAAAGGATAACCTGATTATAGAGCCTGATGGAGTATACAGCTTCTGGAGAGCAATTAAATGAATCTGCTCTCTGTCTCCAGTTATGCCACATATATCCCAGGGCAAAGCAACCAAAATCCAACTGTACTGTTAATGAGGCTCTACTAAATGTTAAATGGCACACAGAAAAGATTTCAGTAATCCATCAATTCCCATGTGACCAAGAAACAGACTACAGGATGGGTAGATGAAAAGAGGCAGTGGCGCAGAGAGTAAAGCTTGCTTCATCAAGGAGAGTACATGTCCATGCAGTTCCGCAGTAGCATCTCCACTCCTACAGACAGATAAATCCCACCTTCCAGCCTTGGAACTAGGCAGTTACTGACATTAGCTTCCGGGTGCAAAACAAAGTGTTGGTCATTACCTATAAAGCCCTACATGGTTTGGGTCCGAGTTACTTGGACTCCCCACACAATCCACCCCGCACTCTCAGAACATCAGGGAAGAATTTACTAAATTACCATAACACTAAACTGACATCCACTTCCCAAAAACCATTCACGGCTGCGGCCCCTAAATTATGGAACAGCCTGCCGGAAGAGATCCGTATTATTCCTATGCTAGAGGCTTTCAAGAAGGCACTCAAGACGGAGCTCTTCCGGCGGGCCTACCCACCTGATCTCCCTAATTGAACATAAGATTCAGGATCTCCCGGGTGAAGGAAGATCATCACCACCCATGGCACAGATTTGTATTTGTAATTTTGTAATTTTTTTAATTGTAATTTTAAAAATTCAATTGTATTAATTATCACTGTTGTTTTTTTACTGTTTTTATCACTTTTTATTTTGCTGTGCTTTAGCCTTGCTGTATTTTTCCTTCTATTTTATCCTTGTGCTCCCACCTTGATCCGCAGGGAGAGGCGGGAAATATAAATAAATCTGATGCTGATGCTGATGATGAAAGCTCGAAGGGTTTGGGGATTTTTTGGGATGGGCAGAATGCAGTCTTTCCACAGAGCAGTACATATAATATATAGAAACCCTAGTCTACTTGTAAACACAACAGAAATCATCCTGTTGCAACCAGAATTATGAACAGCCATTCCACAGAGCTGACTTGATGAAGCTTCTTCAGTGTGATATACATTCTTCCTCTTCACAAGTAATGCAATCCTGAAATGTCTTCCGGCTCACTCCCAGGAGTAATTACCTTTTGGTTTCTCCAGCGTTCTCTGGCAGGTCTCCTTAATTTTGGTGAAGAGGGAAGGGCCAGCCAATTGTTTGGAAATGCCCACTCTCAACATGACAGCACCTGGACTAAATTTTAAAAGAGCAGCTCCAGCCTCTCGTGGCTCTTTTGGCTGCTTTGGCATAAGACTGGACCAGTCTACATCTATGACATCAACAGGATCTGCAAAACACATATAAAGATGCAATAATCACTCTGCACAGAGGGCAAGGCAAGGCACAGAAGATCCCAAAGATGGTGCTAAATAACCTACCACCTCATTGATATCACAGTCATTTCAATAGTTAGGAGCCTGGGAGTCTAAAATTCCTCAGACATCATTTCTGAATTAACAAAGAGACTGTTGCTGGTTTCAGTACAGCACAAAGCAAGGAAACGAGCAGAGCCCTTTTGAGTTTTCATCCTTAAAGTGACTCAGGGAGAGAATTAAGTCATGTCAAAGTCAGCATGAGTGTTAACACACTGACAAACTTTACATCTAGGAGTACAGGAAGTACCCTGCATGATATGTAGCAACCATTTTGTTTTTCACATAACTTGCAAGACATTTTCCTTTCCTTCTAGTTTTCTTGGCTATTCAGCTTACTTGTGAGTAGGGCATCCTTTGGCAGTCTCTTTAAATTATGTAGCAATTGAGTAAGGAACATAGAGTGCTTATGTGATTTTGAAGGGCTGTACAATGACCCCTCTTCCTCTCTATGAGTCACATGGACATTCATTAACAGGTGCTTCAGCTCTGACAAATTGCAAAACATAGCATTCTCATGGAGTCATCATTTGTTTGAAATGAGGCACTTCCCTCAGCTACTGAGACTGCAAAATGACCCACAACCTGTATTTTGGTGGCTCAAGTTTAGTCTCATATGCCCTTTTTAAGGGAGAGCTGGAAGATGAGCTGGTAACAAAACAGTTAGCCTTGTATACAGAAATAATAAAATTAAATTTGGTATGCATACAGTATTTATAACATTCTGTAGTTCAAATAGAGCTAATCTGTACAAAGGTTTTAAGGAAAGATATCAAGCAACAGAACAGCAGAAAGAGTTTTGTAACCACAATCACTGCATCATTCCACTTTCCCAGTTCAAGCCTAGTAAAGGGAAAGGGAAGATGGAACAAACATTCTTTATGATTCCACATTTTTTCTTTGCAAAACAGATGGGAAAAGATCATGGTAACAAAACAGCTCACTTGGAAGGGTAGAATGAAACAAAACCAAAGATAGCATGCCCACACCATACGCAGGCTTGCCATACGTGGACCTCTTAATGGTGCACGCGCACCCATGACGCGCACACACACACAGAGTGCGCAGGAGTGTGCCACCATTAAAATCAACAGGCCTTAAGGTCCCGCGGTAATTTCCCTTATGTGGGGGGTCTGGAACGGAATATCATACTCTTGACCCACCACAGACGAATTTATCAGTATACCTTTTTTACCATACAACAAATGGATTTTAGGTATAAATTCAAAAACTATGCCCCATTTTCAAACCTCCACTTAGAAAATAAAGCCTGGCCAAATTAAGATCTCACGATTCCAGTTAAAAAAATAAGACTTGTGTTCTCTCTCCCTTGATCCGCCCAGATTTCATATAGGTAGTGTGGTGTAGTGGTCTGAGTGTTGGACTACAACTCTGGAGACCAGGGTTTGATTCCCCACTCAGCCATGAAACCCACTGGGTGACTTTGGGCAAGTCACACTCTCTCAGCCTCAGGGAAAGGCAATGGCAAACCTCCTCTGAACAAATCTTACCAAGAAAACTCCATGGTAGGCTCACCATAAGTCAGAAACAACTTGAAGGCACACAACCAATCAACCATCCTGGTTTTACCACACACTGTTTCCCATGATGTATGAACCAGAAAGATGCAGCTTAAGCACTCTTTACAAATGAGCATATCAAAGAGAGACTATATTTTTAAACATTTACTGTTTTTATAGTGGGCTGTTTTTAAGATTTCCAGGGGTCAGGTCAGGATACAACATCTTAGGGCCCAGAAAATAGTCTTCACCTTTCCCATGACAAGTAGAGGGGATATTATGCAAAACTACCAAGCCCACATGACCACATTTATATGTGAAATTTATGCAAAGTGCAGAGTTCAAATCTTCTCAGCCCAGGATCAGTGTCATTTTGGAACAGAAGGCTGTTCCAAAATAGCCCTGCCAAAAAGGGATCTGTCATGCTTACCTGGCATTTTCTCCTCATCCTGCTGATCCTCCCTTTTTTCAGCATCACCTGCCAAAATTTCATCCAGTTCATCATCACTGATCGGCTCATATTCTCCAGCACCAGATCCCATTGACTGCATATCATCTATTTTGGCTTCATCATCTCCACCTAAAGAAAGAGAGAAATGTGACAAAACGTCTCTTAAAACTCTTTCAAAGAGAATAAAATACAGATTTTTTATTGGGACAATGGCTTAGAAGGAGAAAGTCTGGTATACATACTGCTTCCATCTGTACCCTCTACTATGGATATAAAAAGCTGGATAGGTGCAATGGGTGTGGGGAGTCATGGAAGGAAAGAGTCAAATGTTCTTTCATGCAAGCACCCACATTTTCCATATTCCTGACAGCAGAATACTAGGCTAAAAACTGAAGCAGGCCCAGGCTCAGAACAACCAAACTAGAGAAAATGAAATGCTTAGTTTTCCACCAAGATCACTCCATTAGCTATTTGGTTTTTTGTTTTAAAAGTAGAAAAATTAAATGGACTACATCTCTCCCCTCCCTCAAATGTTTCACCTTCTACATTTTCTGGCTTCTCGGCTTCAACTACATCTTCAAAGCCTTGCAAAGGTCCCACATCTTTATCCAGCCTCTCTTTCTCTAGGGAAGTTGAGTCCAGACAGATCGCCTCAAATTCTTGACGTTCTTTGACTTGTTTTGTTTCACTGTGCTTGGATAACTCTACTTGAGAGGAAGTGCTGACACCTCGGTCTCTTTCAGAGTTCTCAGGAAGAGGCTTCTCCTTTTCACGGTCTGTATCTCTCCGTTTTTCACGCTGTCTGTCACGTTCCCGTATTCTGTCCCGGTCTCTGCTCCTCAACCAGTCTTTAGCTGTATCTCGGTCCCAATCTCTTGTCCTACCATCTCGTCTTTCCCGGTCCCGTTCACGATCGTGGTCATGTCTGTCTCTGTCCTGAACTCGCTCCCTACTATCAAATGACCCAGATCGGGAATGGCCTTGACGATCTGACTCTGGAGAACTTCGCCTTGAACTGTGGCTTCTTGAATCCTGTCGATCTATATGAAATATTAAGACAAAGCATGACTCATGTTGCAGATCAGTGGAAGGCACGATGAATTACATTAAAACAGCCTTACATCATTCAATATAGCTTTAACTTGAAATTAAAACTTAAGAACAAAGCTTTCCAACCAATATGAAATCTTACGTCAGATGTCAAAATCTTACTAAGCTTATAAATTAGGCATGGGCCCTTGCCCTTCTTGCTCTTCCCTTATTCTACTTCTATTCTTAGCTTGGGGACTAGTTTGCTTGATAAACCACAATTTCCCATGACATCTGACATGGGAAACTATTGTTTAAGTACTGTTTACACATCATCCTGTATAGCCTAGAACATGTTCCTTAACTCCTTCACAATAAGGATTTTAGGACCAAGTGGAAGTCTTCCTCAGCAAGTTTAATAGCTCAGAAATATGAGTGTTAAAGCTTTGGTAGGAATGTATCACTGACATGTTATTAGTTTCACACTAACTGTTACTATCAGGTCAGTGACACATTACTTTTAAATAAGGAGGATCACTTAAATGAGGATCACATTATTCCAAATTTAACAAATCAAAGTAACATGAAGCAGCTTTTAAAATTACAGTCGCCCCTCCCAATTTGTGGGGGATCTGTTCCAAACCCCCTGTGAAAATGGCAGCTCACAAATATTCGAGCCCCACTGAAAATAATGGCATGCGTGCTGCCATTATATCCCTCCCTGCTTGTCCCTCCTGCAAAGAGCGGGATTGCAGACTCAAAGTCTGTGAACATGGAGGGACAACTGTATAATTAAAATTATAAAAACAAATTATGAGAAACAGATTAATTTTTAATGAATTAATTTTAATTTGTAAGCACACTCAATCAAGTTGGAAAGGAACATCCAAAATGGGAAGAAAACCACTGTTGTAGCTGCACATTTACATTTAACCTCAAACAGTTGAAGGGAACTTTTTGACCCCTGTGAGTAAGATAATCATATGGTGCAGGGAATTTTTGGAACAATATTCCTTTGGAATACAGATTACACTCTTGAGGATTCAAACAGTTGTAACAGAGGCAGTCTGTAGGGGAGTGGACTGAAAGCCCAGAAGAAACCTACGAGACCTACGTGCCAGAGGGAGCCAGGGGCCCCCTTTCTCACCATTCATTCGCCCCTCTAGCCTGTTAAGGAAAATGCAACATGGGACATACAGTGATAGAAATAAAATATGTATGTGAAAGTCACAATGTCTAAGCAAGAGCAATTATGAAGCTACACAGGTGCAAAAGCCAATGTAATTTAGAAGTCTTGAGAGCCAAGGACAGAGTTATAGAATGCATATTGGAAACACCTGAGATTCATTAAGTGTACAAGGTAAAATGATGAAATACTTGGGTTGGTCTTAAGTATGGGTTGAACTATGTGAACCAATCAAAATAAATATACACACCCACTGGGTGGAAACTAACTAGTGGGTGGTGATTAACAATGGCTATAATAATTGCAATGTTTGCCAATGTATTTTTGTGGAGTAGTTTTGGAGATATTGTGGGTAGTTGAGGAGATTTGTAGAGATTATGATTTGTTGGGCATACAGTACTTGTATATAGTAGAATGAAGTAGATCTTTTATATAAGACTACTGAGTTGTCTGGTGTCTTGAGTGAAGATACAAGAGCCAGCAGAATCCTGGAAAAGTTTGGAGACATCTGGGGAAGAAGAGTGAGAAGGCTTGGAGAGTTTGTCAGGGTCTTCAGCCTATTCTCTGAAACTCTGCTGCTTTGGAGAAAAGCATTAACCACTGATCAAAGCTGGTCAGCTCTGCTGCATAACAAGGTGGTGAGTTAGAGCCAGAGGTGAAGAGCTACAACTCTCATCATCCATGACATAGCCAACAACTCCTATCTCTTTCCCCTTTTTCTCTATCTCTTTCTCTCTGCAAAACCTTCTCTCTCTCTCATTTTCCTTTTTTCTCTCCACCTGCTGTCTCGCCTCACCATGTACTGTAACACCACTGAAAGATTTTCTGAAATCCTTGTTGCTGGGTGTTCAAGTATTTGTGGAGATGGGGGGAAGCTGTCACAGCCTGCAAGGAGACTTCCCCTCCACTGCCATGACATTTTCCCCTGCAGCAATCAGAAAATATTCCAACAAGCAGATGAAACTTGTTATGAAACCTGATCGTAGCATATGAGAGCAAAACCAAGGAATGGACATTGCTGTCTGGGTGGGTAGCCCTGTGTGGCCAACAGTTGCCACTGCTGCTCTAATCATATGTTGTCCTGGTTAGGAAACACTTTATAATTTCTTTTTAATTTCTTTTATGCTTTATAATTGTTTTTTATTTACACTTTATAATTTATTTCACTTTATGGTAAAATCTGAAAAGGGAAAACTTTAGTAGGCTAAAGACCACAATCTGAATCAGATAGTTGTATACACTTCTCTGTATCCCCATCACTGTAAGTCTTGTCCCTAAAGTATATCCTGGGGATTAAGAAGGCTTTGAAATATGGGGGCGGGGGGGCGGGGCCCGTAGTCAGAGCAGGGAATCAGAAGAAATCAGATAGATATAGCATGTACAAACAGAATATTGCAACCAGAACTACCTGAAGAAGTGCTGCGACTAGGAACACCTCGTTTTAGCTGATCAATTCTTGATTTCCGCTCTCCAGCAATTTCAAGACACCTTTTCTCTCTGTCGCTGGAGCTGCTATGCAAGATCTTTTTCAAACCAATCTGGTCATCTCCACTGCGATGTGCAGAATCATTGGAGGGTGACCGGAGTCTACTTGAGGTGTGGCTTCGATTGCTGCAAAGACTGCTGCTCCGCTTCTGTTCAGCAGGTTTGACGCGTGGGGTATCTTCAACAACATGAGGTGTTTCCACATTTTCAGCTCTAGTGCGGTGGCTACTTCTATGGGGTTCCTCAGTACTTCTTTCCAGAATAGGTTCTCCACGCTCGGGAACATCTTCATCTGACCAGTCACTGAACGTGGTGTCTTCTCTTTTAGGAGGAACTTCTACTACCACAGCTTTCTCAGGCACAACTTCTACCAACTCCTCTCTTGTGGTTACGGGTGGTGTCCTTGGGCCTTTTTTCTTTTTCTGGTGTGAGCCATTGTCTTCTTCAGAAGCTTCAGAATCTCCTTTTGATCTCTTGCGCTTTTTTTCAGTGTTTTTCTTTTTCTGAACTTTCTTGGGAGAAAAGACTTGGGTCTTCTCTGGAGCTGGCTCACTGACATAGCGCTCTATTCCAACATCATCCTCTTTCTTCTTTTTTGTAGTCTTTTTCTGCACTTTAGCTTTCTTCTTATCCTCATGCAAATGATCAGCGGGCTCTCGTTCTTCAGAAGCCCAGTTACTCACAGTCTCTTGGCCCCTGCTTCTTGAACTTTCATTGATCTCTCGCTGCTCACGTGGTTTCTCCCCAGAAGTCCCTCGTTCTTTGAACTCACTTTCTTCATAATGTCTGGAGCTGTCCTTTCTCTCTGACTTTCGGTCACTGTCTTTCCATCGGCTCTGCTTGTCTTCTGAAAGGTGTGTAGGACTAAGTGAGCGTGATTCTTGAGGTCGTACAACCTGACTTGGTAGTCTGCGCTTTTCATCTACGAAAGATGCAAAACATGTCAGAATACTTCATTTCCGAATTGGCCTTTACAATTAGTTCAATCACTTAAACCAAACGTTGTTATGTATAGTCCTAGCATTTAGGGTTTCTCATTTGTCCTTTCTTATTTGTCCCCACAGAAGTGGGAGGTTGCCTTTTAAAATTAATATACTAAAAATACCCATACATGTATCAGTGTGGATGACTGATCTGGAAGTTGATCACAGAAAAGCTCATTGATACACACATATTCTTTTTTCATAATCCTATAATTATTCCTCAACAGCTAAATTGGTTTTAAATGAAGATCTTAAAGTTAGGGCTGTTAAACTCTGTTGGGAGTTCCATTGGGAAAGGAAAAAGGTGATTAGATTATGATGTGTGCCAGAAAAGGTGGTTGACTTAAGGTAGACAATTGGAGAAGTGATGACGCAGTTACTTAACATCTCTTCAGAATAGATGGAATTGCAGATTAATCCTAATACTGATAGAACTCTGTTTATGCCCAAAGAAAACCTTCCTAGGGATGTGGGAAAAAGTCAGAGATGAAATACTGGGAGCACATTACAAGCATAGGTTTAAAATAAATCCAACAGAAATAATTAAGTTTTAAAAAATACTAGAAGGAATGGTGAAGAAGCATAGAGAATACATGTTTTTGGTGGAGTTGCTCAGCAAGAGAGATATGGCTTTTCATTGCTAGCACCAGAAGGTTTGATCAAACAACTGAGTGCTGCTAAGAAGAAAAAAGATCAATAACAAAAACAGATCCTTTTCTTATTTTTAAATACTGTAATATAAATAATACAGTCAAGAAAATCAATGAACTCGAGGACAGTCAAGAAAGAAGACAGGAGGAAAATCAACACATCTGAGATGTGGTGCTGGAGAAGAGTGTTGAGGAGGATCCCATGGACAGCCAAAAGGACAAACAAGTGGGTGTTAGAACAGATCAAGAGAGAGATATTCCTAGAAGCCAAGATGACAAGACTTAGACTGTCATACATTGAACACATCATGAGAAGGCATGAATCATTGAAAAAGACAATAATGTTAGGAAAGGTGGAGGGAAGAAGAAAGAGAGGAAGGCCACATGCTAGAAGGATGGACTTTATTAAAGAGACCACGAATATGAGTTTGCAGGAGCTGGACAGAGCAGTAGTGGACAGGGGGACCTGGAGATGTCTCATCCGTAGGGTTGCCATGGGTCAAGATCGACGCAAAGGCAGTTAACAAACAATATATATATATAAATAAAATGAAATGAATTTGAAAATGGTTTCATGGAATGTGAATGGTATAAATTCACCACAGAAAAGGAAAAAATGGCATTAAAAATGTGTAAGAATAAGATTAAGAGACTCATCTGAGATAGAGAAACTTTTAAAATTTTATAGATTGGGATTTGTCTACAAATAAGAATAAAAGAAATGGAGTCATTTTTACAAAGCAAAAATTTCAACCCAAACTGATATTTCAAGATGAACAAGGGAGATGTCTAAGCATAGAAATTAACTGTAATGGTAAGATTATATAGTGAGAATTTATACTACAAATAATGAGAAAGCAAAGCTTTATGAAAGTCTACCAAAACAGAATCAGAACCAGATTTACAAAATCTGAAATGCATAGGGGACTGGAATGGAGTTGTTCAACCTAATCTAGACAAACATTCCAGTAAAGGATTTAATGAAGATCAAGGGAGATTACCCAAACCCTTTTTTAAATATAATGAACACTTTGATTTAATAGATGCTTGGAGATATTTGCAGCCAAACTCCAAAGCCTGTATCTTTTTCTCAAATCAACATGAAACTTTCTTCAGAATAGATATGATTTGGATTTCTAAAAATATGGTTAAATTAATAAAGCACATGGACATTTTGCCAACAATGTTTTCAGGTCATAGCGTCATCATGATTTCACTGAACATGGAACAAACACAGTTTAGGTGGTGGAGATTAAATTAATACTTACTTTTAAGGACAGAAATACTGAATAATGAATATAAGAACTGTTTTGAACATTACTAAATATTTGGAACATCAAATGACAAAAAGGCAGCTTTGATCTTTTTAGATCCAAGAAAGTCTTTGACAATTTCCTGGAATTACTCATTTCAGATTTTGGAGATAATGGACTTTGAAGAAAATATTGTTCAGGCTATAAAGGCAATATATTCAGTTCAAAAAGCTCAGATCTTGGTAACGGCACTTCACCAATGGAGATACAGAAGGGAATGAGATAAGTATGCCCCCTTTCACCTTTGCTTTTTGTTTTAGTGTTGGAGACTTTATGGAAAGGTATTAGGCAAGATGATAAAATATGCAACACGAGGATAAAAGAAGAGCATGAACTGAGGGTTTATGTGGATGATTTTATGATAATGATACAAAATCCTTTAGATTCAATGTAGGCTCTGTTGGAAAAGATTATGGCGGGGTCCCCACCCTGGGGTGATGTAGAAAAATTAGGAAAATTAAATCTATCCCTAATGGTAAGAACTGCAGCAATAAAGTCAAATATGTTGTCAGATTATTATTTTATTTTCAAATGGCCCCCATTTTGAGAAACGGAATACTCTTTTGCAATGGCAGAAGGAAATTTGCAGTTTTATCTGGCAGGGAAAGAAATGCTGAATAAAATTTAAAATATTATGTGATGCTTAAGAGAAAGGTGGCCTGAGGCTTTCTAATATTTGATTGTACTATAAGGCTTCTTGTTCTGTATGGTTAAAGAAATGGATATTGCTCAGAGATGAGAGATTTTTGGAACTTGAAAGTCACGATTTAAGATTTGGCACATGCTGGATTTATACACCATTGTACTAGAAAAACCCTTTTGTGGGTTTGATATAAATATAAATATAAGCAGAATCTTTTCCCAAGCTAATATTAGCTACTTCATCACAAGAAGTTTTTCTTCAGAAAAGAATGGGTTAAAAGTCAAAGTTGGTATCTTATGGTGAGTTTCGTATTGGGAACATGACAATTGAGAATTCAAGTCAAGGGAGATACTCCTTAAAGAAGGCAAAGAATTAACTGGTTTGCCTACAGGAAACCTAAGGGGAGATTTCATCAAGATAAGAGAGATCTGACCACAGAGGGTGGAGAAAATGAGCTTTATACAGAATTGTGTAAAGATGATGATCATGTAAACAAAAAAGTTAATAAATATTTTTTGAAATTAGAGAAGAAAGACCAGTAAAATATTATATGCTGAGAGGGCCCAAAAATTTGGGCAGAATGTCCAAAATGGAGGGATGGGACAAAATATGGACCAAAGATATAAAATTTACATTGTGAGGTAATTTAAAAGAAAATATGTATAAGATGATGTATAAATGGTATAAATTCTAAATAAGCTGTCAAAATGTCTAAGCATGTTTCAAATCAATGATGGGATTGTTAAGTCTTTTTTCATATGTGGTGGTCATGTGAGAAAGCAAAAAGTTATTGCTCGAAGATTTATATGTTAATTCAAAAAATTTTAAAGGTAGTTTGCAATGACACTATAAAAGTTTTTGTTAAGTATTAAAGGTAAAGAATTGGATAGTAAATATCCATTTCTTAGATATATGGTAACAGTGGCAAAAAATATTGTACACTCAGACATGGAAATGGACCAAAGCACCAACAACAGAAGAATGGCAAAGGTTGCTGAGCTAGCCCAAACTGTCAAATTGACGTGAATTTTAAAGGATAAACCAAGTGAAGATTATTTGAAAGACTGGAAACCATTATGGACTTTATAAGCAATAACAATTCTAACAAAATAATAATTATGAAATTCAGTCAGATGGATCTGTTATGTTAGAACAATACATTCTTTTTTATTTTGTTTATTACAGTTTGGAACAGTATCAGAGTCCTTTTGTGTTTTAATTTTATTTATTTAGTGTTCAAGGTATTAGTCTGTGTTTTAGTATAGTGTTTAGTAAAGTATTGTAATTCTAGTTTAGTTTTAATATTGGCTATACACACACATCCCTATATATACACATATCTGTATACAAGTATATATTTATATTTTCATCTTTCTATTTTTTCATTTTTTCTCTGAATGTTTGTTGATTGTGAAGTAGATTGACTACATTAAAACTGCTTAAAAATAATATACCAAAAAAATGCTATATTCAGGAAATCATTACTCTGCAAGAAAGACCTTTTACCAAAAAAAGGAGAACCTTTACTTAATAAAACAAAACCTTGCCTTTTTTTTTATTCAGTTACCAAAACAGCAGCATTATTAATAACATACAAGCTAGCATGGAATCTAACTGCTTTTGCTTACTTTGATCATCTCCACTATTGTAGGTATCACTGTCATGTGAATGTTCACGGCGACGCTTGGGGGACTTGCGTGGGCTGGGGCTACTTTCATTTCTATGACGTTTTCTAGAATGAGCCAGAGAGAGAGAGAGAATGTCATCAAATCCTATGCACTTGGGTTGCAGGAAATCTCATGAAACATAACAAACAAAGCAAGCTAAACTAAATTTCAGCGCCTGAATGGACAGGCTGCATACTCACAACTGTAGGTCTTCATATGGCTATTTGTGATCTGTACATGTGCAGCACATCGTTCAGAACCTTCTAGAACTGTTACACAGTTGGCCCTCGGTATCCACAGGGATACCTTGCAGTTACCAAAATCCGTGGATGCTCAAGTCCCCTTGTTCCCAATGGTGGCGCAGCCACGTGGCCACACCACCATTAGGAAGAACAGGGCTTCTTATCTGCCTGCCGGCCGAGGGCTCAGGAAGCCAGAGAAACTACTCCTGGCCAGAACACAAAAAAGTTAACTTGGGGCCTGCCAGGCTGCCTCCGTCCTGCCTCTTTCACTTTCTCATCAGCTACTGGTCAGAGGAAGCTGTCAATCACCTGATCCTCCTCCCTGGGTGATTGACGGCTTCCTCCAACCATTAGCTGCTACCAAACCTGCCTCTTCTCCGTGGATGCTTAAATCCAAAGATGGCAAGTCCACATTTACCAAGGGCTGACTGTACAAACGTTTTGGCAGTAATCCTCTCCATTCTCTAGGAGCCTTAGCAGTGCGGTTCTTATCTAAACTCTCATTTCTATGGATGCTGAAGTAGCAGCCAAGTAGCTTAGGAATACAACACACAACAAGGGGAGAACAAGTGGGGTTGTATGAGTTTACAGATTACCATGTGAAGAACTAGTTGCAGGTACATAACCTGTCCTCCTCATGGTCTTTGTGACTCACACAATTGGAGACTAGCAAGCTACTAACCACAGGAGGCAGGAGTGTCATACTACCCAAGAAACAGATATAGTTCTTTGAGAGTCATGTCCAACAGGAACTAAGCCTTCCTGAAGGTAGCATCAGCCCTGGATCTTGCATCTAATCTATAGTGAGAGATGAAGGTCAAAGGCTGCAACCAAGTAGTCGCCCTACACACATCTTCCAAGGGCATACCAAAAGGCAGGTGATATGGCCACTGCATGAACAGAAACTGGAGGGGCCCTTTTGGTCAGTGCATAAGCCAAGTGTAATGATGGAAATAGTTGCCAAAATTCTCCTTGTTCCTGGAGAAGGGTAGGAAATATATTTACTGTTCTCTTCGCAGGTGAAGCATAAGAAAATTAAAATGTTTCATCTCTCACAGGCATGGGAATTTTCATTTAAAATTAAATGTTATGGATGGCTTTATTGCCTCAGTACTAAGTTAAACAGTTAAACAGCAGGGTTCAAATGACTCTTGTTACACTCCTTCAAGTCATTTCTGACTTTTGATGACCATATTGCAAACCTGTTACAGGATTTTCCTGGCAGGATTTGTTCAGAGGGGATTTGCCATTGCCTGGTGTTTTTTGGGGGCATCTTAGATCATAATAAATAAAGGCAGACTAGTACATACACATTGACAATGAGATGTTGACATTCAGTGTTGTTTTTGCAAATGACTGGATTCAAATTTATCAACCCTAAAACAGAAAATGTAACACAAAGATGGGGGTGGGGTGGGGAAGAGTATATTTTATGGGGAGGTATCTTTTACGGGGAGGTATAGTTTATAACAATAAAGTAAAGACATGATGGAATCAGTTTTCCATTTCAGCTCCTTATGTGTTGCATCCCAAACAAGAAGTGCTCTTGTGTAGCTCAAGAAACACACACACAATGGTACTCAGAGGCAGTTCCCTGAAGAGACTACAAATATTCATTCAGCTGTATTGTTACTTATCTGTCAGAACTTGGAAACATTGCCATTTTTGGATTACAGATCCATAGCTGGGTGGTTTTATATGTAGGAGTTGTTGCTCAAACCTTTTCCAAGCTCTAATTCTCTCTTTTCCCTTCTCTCCAGCGCATACTGTAATGCCCAGCTTATTTTGATCAGCTAACACACATACAAAATAAAGTCCGGCGTAGTGGTTACCATGCTTAAATTAAATTAACTTAAATTTTATCATAACATATGGCCCCTAGCTATTGTTGGGACTACTACTGGTGTAGTCAATGCTGAGAAATCTGGGCGCTGCAGTGCAGTATCATCTGGATCATGGAAGCTGTGCTACTTGAAGGCACAGATGCATACAGTGTGCAATCTTTGCAGCTCCTGAAGGAGGAGCATGAGACAAGGAAAGCTAGACATAGTAAAATGGAGCTGGAATGCATGAACATAGCAGTACTGGGGGTGAGTGAATTAAAATGGACAGGAATGGGCCATTTTGAATCAGACAACTATACAGTGCTCTATTCAGGGAATGAAAAGCCATTGCTCAACACTGGCTAAAGGTAGGTACTGTGTTCTCCTTGCCTGAAGGCTCTGTTGCCGGGAGGCTTGGCTGCTGAGCCTCCTGGGAGGCCACAGACTCTGCTGGAGCTGGCAGAGGTACACCAGGGTCAGGGCCAGGCTCCACTGCAGCTTCAGACACAGGTCCCCTCCTCCTTGTCTTCTGAGTCCTCCAGCTGTCTGGGCAGGCCAGCAGCAACTATAGGACCATAGCACTGATCTCCCATGCAAGCAAAATCACGCTCAAAATTCTGCAGCATAAACTCCAACCATACATGGAGAAAGAAATCCCAGAAGTCTAAGCAGGGCTCAGGAAAGGAAGAGGCACGAGGGACCACATTGCAAACATACGATGGCTAATGGAGCGCACCAAGGAATTCCAAAAGAAAATCAGCATGTGCTTTATAGACTATAACAAAGCCTTTGACCGCATAGATCATGAAAGGCTATGGAATGCCCTTAAAGACATGGGAGTGCCAACACATCTGATAGTCCTGATGAGGAATCTGTACTCAGGACAAGAGGCTACTGTCAGAATAGAACACGGAGAAACAGAATGGTTCCCAATTGGCAAAGGGGTCAGACAAGGCTGCATCCTTTCACCCTATCTGTTCAACTGGTATGCAGAACATATTATAAGAAAAACAGGCTTGGACACAGAAGAATGAGGTGTGAAAATAGGAGGAAGGAATATCAACAATCTAAGATATGCAGATCACATCATAGTACTAGCAGAAAACCTCACAGACCTGGAACACCTACTAAGGAAGATCAAAGAAGAAAGCGCTAAGGCAGGGTTAATGTTGAACATAAAGAAAACAAAAATAATGACCAACGAGGACCTTCACAATTTCAAGCTAGACAATGAAGAAATAGAAATAGTAAAAGAATTCCCATACCTGGGATCAAACATTAATAGAAATGGGGACTGCAGTCAGGAAATCAGAAGAAGACTAAGAATGGGGAGGGTGGCTATGAAAGAATGAGAAAAGATTCTAAAATGCAAAGATATACAACTCAGCACAAAAGTTAGAATCATACAAGCCATTGTATTCCCTATTACCATGTATGGATGTGAGAGCTGGACAGTTAAGAAAGATAGGAAGAAAATCAATTCCTTTGAGATGTGGTGCTGGAGAAGAGTGCTGAGGATACCATGGACAGCCAAAAGGACAAACAAGTGGGTCCTAGAGCAGATCAAACCAGAAACCTCCCTGGAAGCCAAGATGACCAAACTCAAGCTGTACTTTGGACACATCATGAGAAGAGAGGACTCTTTGGAAAAAACAATAATGCTTGGAAAGATGGAGGGAAGTAGGAAGAGAGGAAGGCTACATGCCAGATGGATTGACTCTATTAAGGAGGTCACATGTTTTATGGGATTGCAGGAATTAAGCAGAGCAGTGGAGGACAAAGAGTCTTGGAGATGTCTCATCCATAGGGTCGCCATGAGTCAAGATCGACTCGAGGGCAGTTAACAACAACAAAGCTAAACAGAACCCCACTGGGTGACCTTGGGCAACTCTCTCAGCCTCAGAGGAAAGCAAAGGTAAATCACCTCTGAACAAATCTTGCCAAAAAAAATAGCAAAGGAGAGTGTCATTTGCACCTCTGCTGCTTAAGTGCTCAACTTAGTACTGAGGCCATAAAACCATTCAGAACTAATTTCAAATTGTAATTCTTTTACCATCAGTTCATTTGCAAATAAATCATCAACTGCAACAAATGATCGTTACCTCCTGAGCCAAGTGAACATAGAAACCACCCACTTTGAAAAACACTAGTAGTCTGCTCTTCTTCGAGGAGTAACATACAGTCTCTGAGATTTGCATAATGTCGCAGTGCTGTCCACATATCAAGCTAGTTCATGTCTGACATCAAGGTAATGAAGGCTCTATTCTAAATCGGAGATAGGGTTCTGCATCCATGTGGGTAGTACAATATGAAAGGATGTGGTGTGAAAGGATGAAACCACCTTGAGAAAGAAAGAAATGTCCAGCCTGAGGATGACTCTGTCTCAATAAAAACATAAATAAGGCTGGTCCAACCTGAAAATGCACAGTTCCCCTGCTCATCTGGCTGAGGCAGACACCACTAAAGGCAGTCTTCCAGGTAAGCACAAAACTACAGAAACCATCAAGGCAAAAGGTTTTTGAAACAGCTGAGACAACATGAGGTCCAGACTCAATTGATGCAGGAAGGTTTTCTCATGGTTTGGAAGTTAGAGGAGACAGTGGCTATGTAACATTTAATGAACAACAGAAAGAGACCTCTTTCTGAGAGAGAAAGAAGGAATTCAAAGATGTGATGAATTCAAACTTGAAATCGAGAGATCTGTCTAGATCAGGGGTAGGCAACCTTTCCCCTTTAAGGGCCGAGGGACTTCAGCTCCCAGAAGCCTCAGCCATGTTGGCCAATAGTCCAATGTTGGCCAATAGCTCTTGGGATTCTGGGAGCTGAAGTCCCTCGGCCCTTAAAGGGAAAAGGTTGCCTATCCCTGGTCTAGATGATAAGAAGAAAATAAATTCTTCCACTTGTATACATAGGACAGGGGTAGGCAACCTTTCCCCTTTAAGGGCCGAGGGGGAATATGGGCCAACATGGCTGAGGCTTTTGGGAGCTGAAGTCTCTCGGCCCTTAAAGGGGAAAAGTTGCCTATCCCTGACATAGGACCACTAAGTGGAAGGTGTATACACTGGAGCAAAAATGGTACTGATGCCCTCTGGGAGAGATGCTACAGAAAAACCTTTTAAATAGTCAAACTGAGGGTGTTCAAGTCCAGGTGCTTCACCTGTCCGTTGTGTTCTTTGAGGAGGTCTGATCAGTACCATAGCTGAAATAGGTTCGCAGGAGCTGGGCGAACCATTGCTGTCTGGCTCACCAAGGTGCGATCAGTTTGTATCTCACCTTATCTCTCTGGATTTTCTCTCATTCTGGTGACAAGGGGAAAAAGAGAGAAGTGTACATGAGTGGACCTCCCCAACGAAAAAGGAAGGTGCAACCTCTCCCAATGAGACCTGGAACAAAATGTCTGACAGTGGGTGTTCTTAGGTAAAGCAAAGAGATCCATTTCTAGAGTTCCCCATTATTTGAAGATAATTTGTATTGCATCAGGATGGAGCCTCCATTTGTGGCATGAATCTGAGGTCCTGCTCAGGGAACCTCCAAGGATGCTCTCCTCTCCTAGAAGACTGCTCACCAACCGACACAGAGATACCTCTGCCAAAGCACTGGTCCCAAATATGGAGTGTGAGGCAAAGTTCCATCTTACTTTTTCAGGTAAGACATTGCCATTGAGTGTAACCACTGTTGTAATCTTGCCCTGAATACTCTTATAAACTCTGTCAGAGGGTTTTGCCTCTGGTTGCTTTATCTTCAGCTCTAGCACATGCTTCATCTGTTCTGTGCAAGCGTGAATATAATCAGTCATAGAACCATAGTCAAATTCACACAAAACACACCAAGACAAACACATGGGCAGCTTATCTGAAGATGCAGAGCAGGGGTAGGCAATCTTTTTGAGCCAGGGGCCAGGTTGCTGTCCCTCAGACAATTGGGGGGGCCGAAGCACCATAAATAAATAAATAAATAAATAAATAAATAAATAAATAAATTTTTAAATATGCATGCACACTCTCTCAGCTCCAGAAAAGCCATGGCAAAATCCCTGTGCAGATTTTGCCAAGAAACCCCCAAGAACAAGTAATAACAACAATAATATCATCATGGTGGGCGGCGGCGGCAGGACCAGCCTGGGGCTGGTCCAAAGGCCTTGGGGGGGTGCATCCGGCCCCCGGGCCTTAGGTTGCCTACCCCTGATGTAGAGGAACAGCCCAAATCAGAGTCCTCTGATGTCAAAAAATGTCAAGCGAGAGCAGGAGGGGCAGACCTCCCAGAGGGCCTTCTCTGCCGCTGCTCCAAGACTATGGAATGGTCTGCCGGATGAGATCCGTCTTATCACCACGCTTGACTGCTTCAAAAAAGCAATAAAGACGGATCTCTTCCGGTAGGCCTTCCTGGAATAATCTCCCGGCTCCCTCTCAAGATGGTTTGGCTTTGTCAACCCGTTCCCTTAGCCCTAGCCGCTACTGTCTGCTGTTATTTATGAACTTATTATTTGATGTTTTGCCATTCTGCTGTTTTTAATACTACCTTAGTTTAATCTATTTTTAAGGGGTGGGAGGGTTAGGGTGAGTACTTGGTGATGTGTTTTACTCTTGTATTGTTTTAACCTGTTGTATGCCGCCCCGGTTGCCTTGCAGAGGGGTGGGTTAGAAATAAAATTTATTATTATTATTATTATTATTATTATTATTATTATTATTATTACTTCTGCCTCAATGACTGAACGTGAGAAGGAACTGGCAGAGGTGACTTTTGTACATCAGGTTCAATAGTCTTTATCACAGGGGGTTAAGCAATTGGAGAAGGGCTCAAATGATGCCTACATCGATTGGTCCTTCCCAAGACAGGTTTGTCCATGTGTTGCTTCTTAGAAGGTGATCTATGCTTCTGTTATTGTCCCTGAATGTAGGTATGACTTCTTGAGATGAGACCTCTTGTGATGAGTATGACAAAGGGAGTGCAAACTAAGACGTACGTGAGGCCTATGATGATAAGGTAAGCCGAAAAACAGACCAAGACAGAAAAACACTACGAGAACATCCTAGAACAGTTCCTTTGAAGCTGTTGACAACAGATGTTACAAAAGAAGACGAGATCTCTGTTTGATAGCTATCCTGCCTTCGGTTCACTTTCCCGGAATGGATTGGGGAGCGCACCTACCGTTCCACAGAACCTTACTCTGCTCCTTTACAACGCCAGGTTGGTTAAAAATAAAACTCATATTATCTACAATCTTCTTTTGGATGAGGATGCCGGCCTGGCTTGCTTTACAGAGACCTGGCTGGGAGAGGACAGCGCTGTTACATGGATGCAGGCCCTCCCAGCCAGGCATTCTGTGAGTGAGCAGATAAGGGAAAGTGGGCGGGGTGGGGGACGGGGGACGGAGTGGCTCTGGTTTATAAAAATACTCTTACCTTGACCAGGATACCTGTCCGGAACACAGTCCACTTCAAGTGTATGTACCTGAGCCTGAGGACCAGGGATAGTTTGGGGATTCTGCTAGTATACTGACCACCCCGTTGTCTAGCAAACTCCCTAACCGAGCTGACACAGCTGGTCTCAGAGTTGCTGTTGGAGTCACCCAGACTTTTAGTTCTAGGCAACTTCAACATCCCACTTGAGACCAGTCTGTTAAATCTAACTGGCGCAGCTTGGGAGTTCATGGAATACATGACAAACATAGGCCTATCCCAATTAGTCGGCAGGCCCACACATCGTGAGGGCCATACCCTCGATGCGGTCTTTAGTACGGAACAGGAATATCCGTGGGTGGAGGTTACAAAAACCACCGCATTGTCATGGACGGATAATTTCCTGGTCAAGACCGAACTAAGAGTGACTATCTGCCCCACCGGGGGTGGTGAACCTATAAAAATGGTCTGCCCTCGAAGGCTAATGGAGCCTATAGGATTCCAGAAAGCCTTGGAGAGTTTAATGGTAGGCAGCGCCGGTGACCCTGTCGAAGCTTTGGTTAACACTTGGAACACCAATCTCACCAGAGCTATCGACACAATCGCTCCCAAGTGTCCTTTCCAACCCGCTTTAAATCGTAAGCCATGGTATACATCAGAGCTTAGGAAAATGAAGCGGGTTGGACGACTAGAGCACAACTGGCGGAAAACTTGACTCTTATCTGACAGAACTCATCATAGGAACTTCCTTTGGTCCTATCGAGTGGCAATAGGTGCAGCTCAGAGATCTTTCTGTTCTGCATGTAGTGTCTGCAGAGTCCCGTCCAGCAGAGCTGTTTAGGGTGGTAAGGGAACTGACACAGGTTTCTCCTGCGCAGAACCCATTACTTAACCCGACAACGGCCTGCTGTGACGCGTTTAACAACTTTTTTGCAGATAAAATCTCTCAGATAAGAGCCGACCTAGACGCCAGTGTTTCGACAGAAACAAGTGACGAGGTGTCTAGCAACTCCGTTAGCAAAATTATCCTGGATCAGTTTCAATCTGTGAGTACCGATGACGTAGACAAGCTCCTTGGTAGAGTGAGGAGAACAACCTGCCCTCTCGATCCTTGCCCATCATGGCTGGCCGTGCAGGGGGGATGCACTGAGGAGGTTCCTTACGAACATGATCAATGCATCCCTCAGGGAGGGTTATATTCCATCTTGTTTGAAGGAAGCGGCTGTTAGGCCGCTTCTGAAGAAACCCTCCCTGGACCCCCTGGATATGAACAACTATAGGCCAGTCTCTTTGTTACCATTCTTGAGCAAGATAATCGAGAGGGCAGTTGCTCTTCAACTCCAACCTGTCTTGGATGAAACTGATTATCTAGACCCATTTCAAACTGGCTTTAGGACAGGATTTGGAGTTGAGACTGCCATGGTTGCCTTGACCGACCTGTGTCTGAGCATCGACAGGGGTAGTGTGACCTTGTTGGTGCTTCTAGACCTCTCAGTGGCTTTTGATACAATAGATCATGGCATCCTCCTGGATCGCCTAAATGGGTTGGGAATCAGGGGCACTGTGCTCCAGTGGTTCTGTTCCTTCCTCTTGGGCAGATCCCAGAGGGTGTTGCTCAGGGACAGTCGCTCCAGTAAAAGGGAGCTAACCTGCGGCATCCCTCAAGGCGCCATTCTGTCCCCGACACTGTTTAACATCTATATGAAGCTGCTGGGTGAGATCATTCAGAGTTATGGAGCTGGGTGTTATCAGTATGCTGATGACACCCAGATCTATTTCTCCATGTCTCAATCATCAGCCTTGAATTCCGATGGCGTCTCCTCTCTCAATGAATGTCTTAAGTCAGTAATTGGCTGGATGAGGAAAAACAGATTGAGACTGAATCCAGAAAAAATGGAGGTGCTCACGGTAGCCACCCCGAAACCAAGAATTGAGTTGCAACCTCTGGTCCTGAATGGGGTCACACTCTCCGTAAAGGACTGTGTTCGCAGTCTGGAGGTGCTTCTTGATTCGTAGCTCCTGATGACAAATCAGGTAAATGCAACGGTCAGAAGTGCCTGTTATCAGCTTTGGCTGATACGCCAGCTGTGCCCTTTTCTGGAAGTAGGGGACCTTAAGACTGTTGTATACTCGCTGATAACCTCTGGTCTGGATTTCTGTAATGTGCTCTACATGCGGCTATCCTTGTGCTTGGTCTGGAAACTTCAGATAGTACAAAATATGGCAGCCAGAGTGGTCTCAGGTACATCTCGCAGAGACCACATTATCCCGGTGTTAAAATCTCTCCACTGGCTGCCTATCAGTTTCCAGGCCCAGTCTAAGGTGTTGGTTTTTACCTTTAAAGCCCTAAATGGCTTGGGCCCAACTTATCTTCGGAACTGCCTCCTCCCATATAATCCTCCCCACGCACTCCAGTCCTCTGAGAGGAATTTGCTTCAGCCACAAAAATCTAGGCTGTCTGCAACCTCTCAGAGGGCATTTTCAGTAATCACCACCAAATTATGAAACGACCTGCCGGATGAGATCCGTCAGATTACGAGCCTGAGTAGTTTTAAAAAGGCGGTAAAGATGGATCTCTTTCGACAGCCCTTTCCTGATTAGATACCGGCCTCACGAGCTGCGCCTCTTGTTTTCTCTGAGTTCTTGGCTGTCTGCTGCTGATTTAATATACCCTATGTGGTTTTGGTTTTTTTAAAGATTTTTGTAGATTTTATTGATGTTAGTTTAATACTTTTTTAATGGGGAGGGCGGGTTTTGGGGTTTTTAGCTTGTAAATTGATGTATTCTTAATTGTTGTAAGCCGCCCTGATTGTTTTTAACAGAGGGGCAGGGTATAAATAAATTTCATTACTATTATTATTAAAAAGGAACTGGGGGATTAGGAGAGAACTATGCTGCAAAGGTATCTAGAGAGTAGGCAGGTTTACCTCCCCAAAACTTGTACAACAACCACAGAAGGTTCTGAATGATATATTGCACAGGTGCAGATAACCCATTTATGTGATTCACAAAGACTATGAAGAAGAGTGAAATATGCTTTGCTCCACTTTCCTAAAACACTTCATTTGAATGATGTATAAACCATCAACAAATCAAATCAATTGATTTTTTATAAACTGTCTCAAGATGCACACATCTAAGGCTACCAACACAAATAATGAACTTTTAGTTTATTTTCTTTTAAAAAATGAACTTACTTTGACTTTCTGTCTTCACGGCTATCTCTTGTGGTTCTTTCTTCCCGAACATCTTCTCTCTTATCTCTGCGTTCTTCTCTTCCTCTCTCTTTTTCATCCCATTCTCTCTGTCGTTCTCTTTCTTTTTCTCTTTCCCGTCCTCTCTCCCGTTCTCGTTCTCGTTCCCTCTCCCGTTCTCTCTCCCTCTCCCTTTCTCTTTCTCTTTCCCGTTCCCGTTCTCTTTCCCTGTCTCTATCATGGTCCCTGTCCCGTTCCCGTTCTCTGTCTTTATCTCTTTCTCTCTCACGTTCTCGTTCACGGGCACGATCACGTTCTGCTTCTCTATCTCTTTCCCGTTCCCTCTCCCGGTCTCTAGGCCTTTCATCTCTCCTATCTTCACTCCTATCTGCTCTCCGTTCTTCTAGTCTTTCATCACGTTCAAGGTCGTCATTTCTTCCTTGATGTCGTGCTGGTGAACTTGCTCTCTGATCTGTAAAAAGAGATGGATTTCATTACCATGTATAAATGGAAAGGTGAATTACATAATTTAGTGAATTGCTCAATGTTTGTATACATTAATTCTTTTTAATTTCAAACTGTGCAGGGGACTTCCTAGAATCAACTGTGGCAATTATAATTTTGGGATGCTGAACAAAAGCAACAATGACTTTTAAATTTGTCAGGGATTATGTATGTTTATCAAACTATTGGAATCCATGGAAGGATAGGGGAGAGACTATAGCTTAGTGGTAGACAACAAAAAGTCCCAAAATAACTTTTAGTATCTCCAGTTAAAAGGATTTCAAGTAGCAGGTGATGTGGAAATTACTCCGCCTGAGTCCTTGGAGCAGGGTTTTTCATCCAGGGTTCCTTGGCTCTGTAACGAATCATGACTGGGGAAAAACAAAAACTTTTTTTAAAAAGCTGTAGGTATAATAGTTTTTATGCAGGGGATCCCTGAGCTATCAAAATTATTTCAGTGGTTCTTCCAGAGTTAAAAGGTTGAGAAAGGCCGCCTTGGAGAACTGTTGTCAGACAGAGTAAATAACACTGGGCTAAATGAGTAACAGCGAACTCCATAAACAATTTAAAACAGATTATTACTTTATTAGCAAAATGCCCATCATTAATTATGCTAAGAGGTCTGTGTAAAAGAAAATGAATGTGTTAAAGACTAATGAAGATGAAACCCTAACTGCAGGAATCCTCTCTTTTGTCATTAAAAAAAGTCCCAAAGTCAAAATGCAATGTTGTGTTTCTACATAAGATTGTATGTCAGTCAAGGGCTGTAACCTTGTCCCTGCCAAATAGGGACCAATTTGATTATTCAGAATCAAATTTGTTTCCTCTGCGGTTGGCCCCAAGCTGGGGTTTTTGTTTCTTTGCTCCTACTGGAGCAGACTGAATGGTAAGAAGTTTCCACAGATTCCTTTTAAAATGTGTCAAGAAGCTCAGCAGCCCAGTGAGCCAGCAGCTAAGGGGGGGAAAAAATCAAATGATACTCACCCCTTTCTCTGTTGTCACGTTTGTCCCGTTCTCCATGTCTTCTCTCAAAGGAAGAATCCCTTGCATGTTCCCGGCTTTCATAGCGATCCCTCTCAGGATAATTGCTTCTTGATTCCCAGCTGTCATGGTAGCTACTACTGGTATTGTGGCTATCAGCCTGAGATCCCCTTGTTCCTCGACTCCCTGATAAAAATGTACATATAGAAAACATGGAGGAAAATTCCACTATCACACTTAACCATTACAGAATTAGCAGAAACAATATAAACCTAAAAGTTAGTTTTAAGAAATGGATAGACAATATAGTTCTACCATTGTTCCAGTATGCATCCTGGTGAGTTAGAATTGTATTCCTGAGAATGAAAAATCAGCCATAAAAGAGACCAAAATAAGAAACAAAGCTGTGAAAAAACATGAGGTTTCTCTGCTCCAATCTCTGTTCAAAAATACTTTTTTCCACAAATCACCCATGTGCAACTTAGTCCAAACTTCAGAATACAGAATACTGCATGGAGAGAGCTGTGGCAGCATAAATCTAGCTTACAAAGCAATTACAGGTCCATCTAGGTTTGGACCTTATGAATGGACTAAAGGCCATTCACAGATTGCTCAAACTGATGACAAAAATGTGTATGCTTTGTATGGATTAAGTCAGGGGTAGGCAATCTTTCCCCTTTAAGGGCCAAGGGACTTCAGCTCCCAGAAGCCTCAGCCATGTTGGCCAATAGTCCCATGTTGGCCAATAGCTCCTGGGATTCTGGGAGCTGAAGTCCCTTGGCCCTTAAAGGGGAAAGGCTGCCTACCCCTGGATTAAGTAGTTTAAAGCTTTCCATCTGCTACATTGAAAGATGTAGGTGAAAGATTGGCAGTTAGCAAAAATAGAAAAAAGGCTAAACATTAATCTCTTAAGACACGAGGAAGCAAATGTATATAAAAGGAAGAAAATCAGTTGATTCTCATCTTCCCATTACCCATGTCCATCACAGTATTTCACAGGTTTTTTTTCTGAATACCTATAGGCTGCAGCCTGTTTGGTGTAGTGATTTGAGCACTGGACTACAGTTGGCTCTCTGTATTGGCAGGCTAGCCGTCTGTGGATTGAAGTATTCGCAAATGGTGCTGCCTCATGACTGTCAATGGCAGAACATTCATGCAGCCATCCCAATGCACATGTCAGCATCTATTGACGATAATGGGACTTGAGGTCCCACGATATTTGGTATGGGGGGGGGGGGCAGAACCAACCCCTGCCAATACAGAGGGTCAACTGTTTGACTAGAGATCCATGTTTGTTTCCTTGCTCAGCCACAGAAACCCACTGGGTGACCTTGGGCAAGTCACACACTCACAGATAGGTTCACCTAAGCATTGCCGTAAGTTGGAAATTACTTGAAAGCACATGTGTGCTTATGTACACGCACACACAAAGGCTGCAGATTCATTAAGTAGCAAGCTAGTTAAATTTGTGGAAACCACGAAAGGACAAAGAGTTCCATTTTAATTAAATTTCTACCATATTGATTAAGCAGTTCTTGAGGTAGCGAATCATGCAATGGCAAACTTAGTATTTCGCTTTTTGTACCCTTGTCCGATAATTCAGGACCTCTCCCTCTACTTCTTCCAGATGTTCTGGATTCATTTCTAGCTTCATTCCTTGAGTCTGTCCTCGTTTCAGCACGAGAACTCTCTTCTCTGCCATGGCTTCTTCCATAGCTACGTGATTCCTCCAAATATTGCTCTTCCTTTTTATGGGTGTCTCGACTCTCTCTGTCTCTGTAGTCATTTGTGTCTCGTGTGGAACGCAGGTCCCTCTGATCACGACTTTCTTTAGTGTCTCGGCTACAGTCCCTTGAATCCCGAGTAATCTCCCGTGAGTCCCGAGTGTCCCGAGATTCTCTTAGATCCCTGCGGTCTCTGTTATCTCGGGTTTCCCTTCGATCTCGCCCATCCCGAGATTCTCGATCATCTCTGTGATCCCTTGGGGTACTCTGTTCTTGGTCATAATCCCGCTCATCTCTGTTATCTCTCTCTCTCCCTCTTTTTCCTCTAGTATCTGAAAATGCATTTAACATATTTGCAGTTACACATCAATGGAATAAAAACTGAAAACTGTAGCATAATTATGCCACATCTCCTTTTTCCTAACCCCAAAGGCTCACCATCTTCCTGTCCCCCAACACAGCCATGATGCCAGGAGGTCCCAGGTAATGCCTGCGCCATTATGCATCTGGCTATTGTAACACAGCTGGACAATCTTTGGATGCCCACTCCCCCCATCCTCCCCAGGCACTACATGACCAGGCACAGCAAAACAGGTCCAACCAAAGATCATCCCCAAGGTTCATGGGCTGTTTGGGGAAAATAAAACATACCTTAAAGAAGCAGCACATTTCAAAATTAAAATGACTAAAAATGGGTACTATAGGGGTGGGGTGGGGTGACCCTCCAGCAGCCACAACACAGCACAGAAAAACAGTCTCTCTGAGTCTGTGGAAGATTTAAATAATTTGCAAATTAATTTTCTCCACACTGTGAGAATGTCTTCGAAAACAAAATTTGCAAGACATTCTTGCAACTGGGAGAAAATTGAATATATTATTTGTTTCCCTCTGTGGAAATTATCTAAAAATGCATCCCTACTTTCCCCTCTTTGTGAGTGGTGGAGTGGAATATATTTTGTTTAATACAGTAAGCTTGCCATATTGGCAAACTTGCCTTCTGCAGATTGGCGCTTTTGCCTCATAATAACCAATGGCAGTGTATGCCTGTGGGCATGCCCGTGTGTACGTCGCCACTCAACAACTAATACGGGCTTGAGCTCCTATGTTTTTCGCCATCTGCGGTGTAGGGCAACCAAACCCTCGTGATCGGAAGGGCCCACTGTACATTACACAGAATGGAAGAAGGAAAATGGACTCCACCTCTGAAATCTGCTTACCAAAGCAAAAGCTTTATGGATAGGCCAGTCATGATAAGTTAAAATACAATCAACCTGAAACCACTGCAAGCTTTTGGTGCCAAGCTAAAAAGCCTCTGAGGTCTAAGGACTCTGGCTTGAATCTGTAGTGTACATGATAGTAAACTGTTAAAAATGCTTAAATTGTTTTAGTTTGTAGGCTGCTCTGATTTTGTGTAATATAAAACAGGATATAGAGTGCAAATAAAATAGCTTTCCTTTTTGATATAACTCTGTCTATGATGTTGGATTTTTAAACCAATCTAATTTTTTTATTGTTGAGAGTCAAAGTTGGCTACAAGAAATTATAGCAGGCTATTAAATTCTAGTCAGCTAATTTGCTGACTAGTCAAAATATTTACATCTTTATATTCGCTAAAGCTGATTCCAATTGGTTTCAAAGTGCAAAGTGCAAGAAGCCAGTCAATGTATCCAGAATAAAATAATACTGTCACATGCATATTCATCTCTTCAACCACCAGCCAATAAACATTTTCAAAAATCATATAAAAATATAACAGAGCATGTGTGCATGCCTCTCTATTCCAACAGCCATAAGTAGGGAATTAACAATGGCACATAACAATTACTTTTCCTTTACCTTGCAGCAACACAAGGAACAATCTATTCATAGCAAGCTTTACATTATGGCTCTTAAGACCTCTGCCCTGAACCTGCAAGAGTTATGAGAAGTTTTGTTTCTGATGGTAACAAATTCACATTTCTGCTATCCATTTTTAAGAATTTCTTTGGAAATTCTAAACTGCTCATTTTACTAGAATCTAGTAATGTATAGTATAACATACTTATATCAGTTTTGTATTTTATTCCATGTTTTCATCTTGTGTCCAGTGATTTTCTTCAGCAGCCTTTAGAAAAAGATACTGCTTTTTGAGTTAAGTAACTGATCACATTCTAGGCAACACTCTCAAAGAACTGTAGAATAGTAGTGAGGAGTAATTTCCCTCACATGCAACCACAGACTGATTCTTTCTAGGAAAGACTATCCTACAAGCATTAGCAATTGTTCCCACCTATATATACCTGAGTCTGGAGTTAGGACAATTAATTCTTTCCACCCTCCAAGACTTTTGGTAAGTATACCTGATAGCATTGCTTCATGTTTTATACTTAATCCTACAGCAAACAATTCCAGACCGATCTGAGTTTGGAAACCTTTGGAAAAAAGACAGTCCCTAGCCTCTTACTTTAAATTTTTTTACATGGCCTGCAAATATACAGCCTTCATTCTTATGCTTATCCATACCATCTCTTCTTTCATGGCGCCGATCATGTGATTGGGAAATCCGCTCACGGTCATGCCGATTTCTCTCTCTAACTGGTGAACGATGCCTTGAAGGGGTCTGCTTTTGTTGAGAAGGTGAAGCTCGGTGAGGATAAGGGGAGGAGGAACGGCCTACAGGTGGGGAAGCTGTCCTTTTGTAAGAGGGAGAAGGAGTTCGTTTGTGACGTGGGGAAGGAGAACGCCTCTGAATAGAAGAACCCGACTGAGATGAAGAGGAGTGATGTCTTGAAGATACAGGGGAATGATGCTGAGTTGGTGGTGAAGCAGACCTACATATGGAGAAATTTTATTAAAAATTGTACTGCATCTTTGAGCCTGATAACACCTTTTTAACTGATGACATCTTGCTGAAATTGTTATGTCTCTTATTTTCTGAAAGCAGAGATATATGTTCCAGAATGCTACTAGAAATTCCTTCAAGGCCAATCTAAATGTGTCAAGGGAGCAATGGCAGTCTCATAAGCCAGTATGCCCCTGGTGTAGTTTTGCCTGCTTGAGATCTGCTCTGTATTAGGATAAGGAATTCTGTCCCAGGTTTTGGTTGGTGACCTGAAAATAAGATATTTTATTTATTTTCAATATTTATATGCCAACCCATAACAAAAAACACCAGCTCAAAAAAAAAAAACTATTGGTAGTTTATACCAATTAGATTATACATGCCTATGTACAATGGAAGTAACATAGCTATTTGTGGAAAAGTTTTGTGTCCCCCACTTAATGGGGGGAAAATTATGTCCCCCCCCTGCTTTTTAAAAACTTTTCTAAAAGTCAAATGTGCCTTGGCCTATTAGGTTTACTTGTGTTCCCCTGTTCTTCTTTGTAAGAGCCCAGACCAACTCATGTATGGTTCCCAAACAGTATTAAGGAAGCTTAAAGAGCCAGAATTTCCTCACTTTCAAGCAACAGTGTTCAGATAATTCTCTCATCCTACAAGTACACAAGAACACAGTGGTCCAGAACACAGTGCAGAAATAATCCAGTTTGAGACCGCTATAAATGCCCTGGCTTAGCATTAGGGAATCTTGGGAATGGTAGTTTGTTGTGGCTCCAGAGTTCTCTGACAAAGAACGATAAATGTTTCACAAAACTAGTTCCCAAAATTCCCTTGCACTAATCCAGGGCAGTTAAAGCGGTCTCAAACTGGATTATTTCTGTAGTGTGTTTTAGACCTATAGTTAACAAGGAAAGTGTTTCTCTCTTACTGGGGAAAGACTATTTCCCTCTTCCCATTTTTGTGCATAATACATATAGATGTCCTATTTTTACATTCTTCTGTAAACTGGACACCTTAGACTAAACGTGTACCAAGTGCCAGCTGTTTAATTAAGTGTGAAAGAAACCTCAACACTTTGTTAATATGCTGGACATCCAGAAAATTAAGAAAGATGCAAGCATATGCCATTCCTGAATATTTCTAATTGTTTTCTAAGTTTCAGGTTTTGAGGCAGTGTGGAAAGAGCTACTTTTTATATGCAACACAAGCTAGGGCCTTTGCAGACTGCCAGAAATAGTGCACATTAAATTGAGGCACTGCCCTGGCTCAGTGCTAGGGAATCATGGGAATTGTATTTTTTTTCTGGGACATTGGGCCTTCTCTGTCAGAGAGCTCTGGTGCCACAATAAATTACAGTTCCCTTGATTCCCTAACACTGAGCCAGGGCAGTGCCTCAATTTAATGTGCACTATTTCTGGCAGTCTGCAAAGACCCCTAGTCAGTCCTAAACATCTTTATGCACTATAACAAAAAGATGATCTTCTGAAAGAATGCATACATGTCCTCAGATGCTACAGAAAGCTCTGCTCTTTCCATCTCTCCAATTTGAAACCTAATCAAGTGCAATGTGCCCTTGGTATCCACTGGGGTTTGATTTCTGGAACCTCCATGGATACCCAAATCTGTGGATGTTTTGAAGTCCTATCACAGGGGTAGGCAACCTAAGGCCCGGGGGGGGGGGGCGCGGATGCGGCCCCTCGAGGCCTTTGGACCGGCCCCAGGCAGGTCTTGCCGCTGCCGCCAACCCCCCGCCGCCCTGCCCCCCGCCATTATGATATTGATTTTTGTTGTTATTACTTGCTCTTGGGGTTTTCTTGGCAAAATCTCCACAGGGGTTTTGCCATGGCTTTTCTGGGGCTGAGAGAGTGTGCATGCATGTTTTTTTTTAATGTTTTTTTAAAAATCATTTTTAAAAATATTTATTTATTTATTTATTTATTTATTTATTTATTTTTGGTGCTTCAGCCCCCCAATTGTCTGAGGGACAGCAACCCGGCCCCCGGCTCAAAAAGGTTGCCTACCCCTGTCCTATCAAATACAGTGGCATAGTAAAATGGTGTCCCTTTTATACAATGGCAAAATCAAGGGTTGCTTTTCTGAATGTATATATATTTTAAACATTGTCAAGCAGTGGATGCTTGAATCCGTGGATAAAAATATCCATGGATATGGAGGGCTGACCATATGTGAATGGACAACAGCACTACCCAAAAAGACCCATGACTTTATTCTGCAAGCCATCTGACTTGTTCTACCAAGTGCTATCCTGTTATCATAGGGGTGTGGGGGAAATGTCCACCAAATGGTGTTCTTGATACTTCCAGGGCCCCCAATACTCCCAATTTCTTTTCATTTTTGCCCCTCATGCTTCCTTTGTCTCCTGGGCATTTGAGGGGAGGGGATAAAAATAAAAATTCAGGGTGGGGCATGGTGGGGGTGTATGAACCTTCATGTCCCATGGAGGCCAATATCTCTCTCCAATCACTGGCAGTGCTCTTTTATATAGTAAATGTGTCCCACTGTGTCTTGTTTTCAGATAGTTTTCTAGGTGAAATTAAATTATCCTAATTATTTGATATACTTGTAAATGAATTAGCCCCCCGCCCACATATTAAACAAAATATAATTATTCTACCTGCAAGATGGTGAAAAGGAATGTTTATGGCTGCTTGACTTAGTCAGAGCCCAAGACGTCTGCCTTCTCCTTGTAGAAGGGGAATATTCTCTCGAAGGAGAAGAATTACTTCCAGAATGTTCTTCTGGACTAGGCGAACGTCTCTGTCTATGAGAACCTTCTGAGGGATCTCTGAGGAACATATAAATAGAGATATGGTATCACCAAAGATGGAATGGGAGATAGTGCTTGTAGCTTTGATCAGCCAGATCTCGCCTAGAGTTAAACATGCTTCTTCACAGAACTTTCTGCGCTGGTCAACAGACTGGCAAAAGCTACTGGACCCATTAGGTAACTGATGGTGGCAAACTTTAACTGTTTGTCAACTCCTACATATGTTCCCCCTGTGGAAGCCTCTGGGTCCCACCTGGCTTACCCTCATTTTAACAAGTATGGGATGAGGGAGACCACCCAAAATGTAATGCTACCAATATCTATGTCAGTGAATATAATAAGCTTTGAGAGATTTATTGTTTTCTTGGGGATGGAGACCTCTCCTCATAGCACCCCATACCTTCACATTCTGATCTAGTGGGCTAGTAGAGCAGGTCTTCAGGAGTGGATGTAAGGGGGAGAGAGATGAGGACAGTGGATGTTCACCTTCAAAATGTTCATTATCACCCTCAATGTTTGGCAGCAGCAAAAGATCATATCCAAGCAGACTGAGTGATGCTCAGTTCTGCCAAGTCAGAAAATGAAGAGAGGGGGATTAGGAAGAAATGTCACTTGAGCTCTAAATGTCCAACAGTTAACTAAGAGAAACCCCATCAAAGACTGCTATTCATTTTTTAATGTTCAGGCCTACTGTGGACCTATTTTCCGATTACAAAGGAACATGCACAAATTTTTGTCTATGTGCATTGACAAAAAGCATACAGAATAATCAAATACATCCTCTTACATGAAGAACAGCAAACCAGACATGGATAAGCCCTTATATTTTTAGTAGTTTATGGATTACAGATGTTACAGATATTGCCAAACTAAAATCTATACAAAAACAATAAATAATTTTGCAAATACCTCTGCTTCTCCTTTTTTTCTTTATTATGTCTTTCTAAGTCACGGCCTCTCTCTTTTACCTCCTTTGGCTTCTCTTCCAACCGTTCTTTAACTTTATGCTTTTCTTTATGTTTTTTTGCTTGTGCAGTCTCCTCTTGCACTGGTGGAGGTGGACTAGGTGTACGAGGGCCTTTCTTTTTATTGTGGTTGTTTTTTGAACTCCTAACAATCCAGTAAATAAATATTTTATAGGTTAATCACACTACTCACTGAATAGAAATATGTAGGTGTTTTAAACCTTTGCAGGAGCTCTCTAAATATTTACCAAAAAGTATGACATACAATTTGTTCTTCCCGGATTAGATTCTCACCTGAAGTCTATCATGTTCATTCAGATCAAAGGCTGCTGTTTTCAATGTTACTGCCACATGGAAACTTCATGTAAGATGGGAGCTCTACACTGGTGACTAACTGCAATAATCAACTTGCCACACCTACTGGAACCAATCCACATGAATCTATACCTTTAAATAAGCTTTGGACCACAAAACTAATTAATGCAGAACAAACCATTTTATCTAAAAAACAAACAAACCCATCCCTATATACTAACCTCTGTTGGTCCAAGAGGGGTGAAGAGACTGCAGATGTCTTCTTTTCCCTCTTACTGGTAGATGATGAAGATTTGGGGCTAAGTCTTAGTTTTGGAGATTTGCTAGATTTTCTTGGTGAAGGTGATGATGATAACTTTGATCCAACAGCCTCTGGAGAAATCTTTTAAAAAGTGCATCAATTAATCTTGTCCTGCTGCAGTTAATTTGCTTTACATTGCTATGTGCATCTTGATATGTGCAAGTATGTATCACTGAAGGCTGAATCACATCAATTCAAAACACGCTCACTTTCAATACATTTTCCCAATAAAGTAATTATTTTGTAAGATTTTGTTAAATGGTGAATTTTTGAAGAGATAGGGTAAGATGAACTACATTATCTTTACTACATGATTAACAAAACTTTTGATAAAAAGAGTACAGTTTCCCTCTCTCTTTAACTCTTGTACAAGCTATGCTCCTGGTATTATAAAATCCAAGGACAAAGCACTGGTTAGAGGTTCTCAAGGGATCAGACTTCATTCCTCCTCTCGTCTCCCCACATGCATGGAAGGAGTGAAGTTGACAGCAGACTCTGCTAATGCTTGTTGGTTTCACTCATCCTTCACATTTTCCACACACAGAAGAGGAATGAAAGAGGTGGAGGAGTAAAGCCAGAAAAACAACCTCAGGACTCAACTAGTTTCTGCAAGTGCTCTATGAGTGTGCAGCTGGCTTATGGAATTCCTCCTACTATGTTTGATCAGTGATCAAAGTGGACATTTCCTTCCCAGGAGCCCTGGATTGATGAGGCAACTTTGTAGGCTAAAGCGGGTACACACAGGCCAGATTAGGTGAAGGTAAGAGGATCCACATTCTTACTGTTCTTGATGACTAGAGTATTTAACTCAAAGTGAAGTCAAAGTCAAGAAAGTCAAGTGGCATTGGCATTTATTTGAATATTTCAAAAGTAGTCTAAAATAATAAGATACAACATAATATTCTTTAAAGCTGAAGGGGGTGAACCCCCATGTTAATATGTTTGTAAATGCTAATTCAGGAATCCCTGCCGGCAAGGATCATCAGTTTTAGAACTACTTACAGTAACTTTAAAAGACAATAGCAAAACCAGCTCTGATTTCATCCAATATTTTATTTCTGTAAGGTTCTTTTGTTCTGATCTAGCAAGCTCAAGACAAGTCATTTTAATTGCTAATAATTAACACAAAGTGGAGCTCAACCACGCTGAAGTTGAAAGGTGAGATTTCAGAAAGGTGTCCAACAATGGGCACTCCAATTCAAAGTGGGAAAAGCACTTTGTCTGAAAAAGTCTGAAAAAAATCCATTATAAACCAAGTACCGTATATACTTGACTATAAATCAAGAAACGTATGCCCCAAAATTAAGCCTAAAATCCTGGGACGACATATATACGGGTCAATACACTAATACTGCTTAGAAAGGTCCTGTAACAAGCACGGCCTGATGCCTCGAGGCAGGAGTGTGTGTGTCTGTGTGTGTAAGAAAGAGGTTCCCAGTCCGATCTGAAAGCCTTCTATTCCCATCAAAGAAGCATCTCTTTTAGTTCCTCTTTGTGACAGTGCACAATGTGGCACTGCCCAAAACCTTTTTATTTTCCTTTTTAAAAACACCGTTTATTCCTGTGTCATCTTGTGTCACAGTTGCCACCCCTCTGTGACAAAGACCTACTTTTCCCCCAAATTACTCAAGGGACTTACTAATAATATATTTTCCTCAATGTTGGTAGCATGTGACTGTCTCTTTGAAAGCACTCCAAACAGTCATTTATTGAAACAATGTTCTAAGTTTATTTGCAGGTTAACTTAAATACAGTATCACTTGTGTGGGATGTTATTCACAGTTGATAAGTTATTGGCATACTTTATTTGCTACACTGTGTTACACTCGTGGTTTCTTGTCCTTATACTTGTTTGTTACAGTAACCCAAAACCATTCATATTTATTATACTCTTGTTTCTTACATTTTTATTAACTGATTGTGCTACCTTTCACTAACTACTATTCTCCTCAAAGACTAACACTTTCCCCAGGACATTCCTAGTCCTCTCTTGGGGCTTTTTAAACTTTTACCTGCCTTTCCCTGCAGTAATACCTAGTCTCTCAGGGTCTTCAACCCCTCAGGTTGTTCTGTCACTAACCCACTAACAACACCAACATCAATAAATCCCCCTCTCTCCTGCTCTATTTATACCTACTCCTAACTCCACTCTAATGGGCTGGTGCTGGACCCATCCTGACTGGATGTTGCCAGGGCTTCTCTTTGCCTGCTCAAATCTGATTTATCTCCACTCTCTTCTTTCCCTTCCCAGTCCGATCTGAAAGCCTTCCCATCAATGAAACACCCTCTTTAGCTCTACTTCCTTCACTTCCCAATTCAATTTTAAAGCCTTCTCTTCCCATCAAAGAAACACGCCATTTAACACCACTTCCTTTCCTCCCCAACCTGATATTAAAACCTCTCCTCCAATACCAGGGAAGTGGTGTCAGGTGATCCAGAGATGTCCAGAGAAGGGGAAGGAGGGGCAGAAGTGGTGGTTTCCCATTTCCTTTCTTTGTTATAGCCCCCTAAGTTTTACCCTTGACTTATCCACTAGTCATATTAAATCCATGATTTTGACCCTAAAACCTTCCCTTGACTTATGCATGAGGTTGACTTGTACATGAGTATATACGGTAAATGTAATGGAAAGATAATTGCTCATTGGATCTAATGGCTCAGATCCTACAAAAGAGTGGATCTTTTCTGCCACCTTCTTCATTTTGTAGGTATTCTGCCTCCAAAAAAAGTTGACATTCTTGGGGGTGGGGTCGGGGTGTGAATAAATTAGTGGCACTCCATACCTAGCATGAACTAAAGTGCCACCTTCTCCTATTGCCAAAGTGCCAACAGTCAGTATGAATGAGACATCTACCGTAGATGAAATTCTGTTTTGTTACAATAGCTTTGCTCATGAAAGGCCATTCACTAATCCTAAACTGCAGTAAACAGGCCCCTGTGGAATATTTAAAATATAGCCACTGAAATGCCAGCCCCATTAAAAGTCTTAATTTTAAATTTAAATCAAGGGGGGATGGAGGTCAAAGAGTAATTGTTGACTCCTATGCTGATTGTGGAAGAAAAGGAAGCTCAAGCAGAGACAGCCACCAACAGCAGCAAAGAAACTAGTGACCACAGGATCTGGTCAGTTATTAATTCTTTACTTTTACTGACTAATTGGTGTTTGTTTTGAAAATACAAACCTCCTTTTTAATTACTATATCTTCCCTTTTCTCCATATTTTCCTCTTCAAGCTTCATTAACTCTCTCTGGATCTTCTGGCGCTTCATTTCCAGAGAAAGTTCATGATCATAATCGTAGTTAACGTCTCCGTTATCAGAATCTTCATTAATAAAAGGAGAAAGAAAAATAAAGCAAGTATGATGACTATAATATATCAGATAAACATATAAGGATCCAGACTGATTAATTTAACATTGATACGAATAAAAAAGAGAATATATTTCTTGGAAAGGGAAATTATTCAGCAATGGCACTGCCCAAATTTATTGTATGTCAGAATCTATTTTACCTTATTTTATTTTTATCCCATGATACATTTTTCTTTGTACCACTTCTATCTCCTAACAAGCCCTTCTAAGTCTGACATTTTGATTTAAATTCCCAGAGGGAGAAGAGCCATGGGACAGGAGAGGGAAGAGACTCAGAACTGAGAAAGGCAGGGCAGAAGAAGAAGTCAGTGCCCTCTCCACCTCTTCTCTTTTCCCAAGCACTCCACTAGTGTGTTAAAGGGGCTACTGGACTAGCATTACATGGATTGTTGCTTGCCACTTTTTTTGACATCTGCAGCACAAATTCCGCTGAAACCTTCACTGTTACCAACTCTCATCTACACTCTATTCTCCAGATAGCATAACATTCTTACCCTCTCCCTGTCTTTGGCTTGTGTTTACCTGTCACTCTTGTTTTTTCTGTTCCCTCACTACATTGTTTTGTGCACTCTATCTCCAGTGGTTTCCCTATCCTAAAAATTCATGCCATATCGTAGTTTCTTGTTCTTCTTCTTTAATCCATTTTGCTTCATTTCTGTTTTCACACAACTTTACTGTTCCTTTGCCAAATACAACAGTAACAATTTACAAGGTTTTCACTTTTCCAGCAATTCACACAAGCTCAGATGAGCCATGGAGTGGGGCTAGATGAATTCACAGACTGTCACCAATTCCATATTCCTTTCAGCCTTTCTTTAAACAGGAGCGAGGAGCTTTTGATCATCCATAACTTTTGCACTACAACTTCCACAATATCTTAACACTATATATCCTAGGTAGGGCTGATGGGAATTGTGGAACAAAACATGTGAGCACCAAACCTTTGTCATTCCTGACTTTAAGCAGAATTATAACGTATCAAAAAATAAGGCTCTACATGTCTGGAGAGAACAAAATGCAATCTTCCAGTAGTTACTGAACTGCAATTCCAATCATCCCTATATCAAGCCTGGCCAATGGAGAAGAATGCTGGGAGCTGTACTTTAGCAACATCTGGAAGGCAATCATAAAATTTTCAAAAATTCTGAAACCACCAGGGGAGGAGGTGGATTTTCAGAAACACTGAGAAGAATTCAGCATTATTACACTTTCCAGACTGAATGTCACTTGGTTACCTTAGAAACATAAAATATATTATGCATAAACTGGTTTGGCTTAAAATTATCGTGTTTGGTGCAAATTATTCAGACAATAATAACAAATTTGATTTACTTGATTGTTTGTGTTTTTAAATTGTTGCAAATGGAGCTATAAGTTTCTGAACTATAAGAAACCTCTTTGGTTTTGCCAGTTTATTAGGATCAAGCAAAAACCAATAAAAATAGATGACACTGTTAATGTTAGTAAAACAAAGAAAATTATTTTGTTTCTGCTAGTTCTATGTAGTGTCAAGTAGGCAAAAAGCATTCATTCCCATAAAAAACTGATAAAAGGTGATGACCTTGAATTACAATGATTTAATATTTCATACTGTCTTACATTTTAAAAAACTTTCTGTTATGTAGTTTGTAGAAATATTTTTTGGGGGGAGCAAGTATATGAAAATCTTGTCTTAAATATTTTATTCATCAATCTAAAAAAAAGTATTCCACAATATTTCCCCCCAGCTGTATTCCACAATACTTTCCCCCTATTTTTTTAAAAAATGTTCCCCCCCCCCCAACCTTTCTATCCCCCTCTGGGCCTTCACATCTTTAGGAAGGCCTCACTTTGTCCACTTCACTCTATACAGGGTTTTTCTTTGTTAAGTTTTTCAAATTAAAATATTTGTGCAATCAACTACCCAGAAGCAAGTTCCACCTCTCCATATAAGGTAACAAACAACCACTGAGTTTATTTAAATTTGTAGGGGAGGTTCTCTGGGTACTACACACTTGATCTTATTTAGACTGGGAATTGAAAATATAGTGGCCATAAATTAAAAATATATCTTTTTCTGTATAAAAGGCTACATAATACATGCTTATTCTCTGTTGTAGTTCAAATGTTTCAATGTTTTACATTTTGAATCTACTAGCCTATCTCACCTACCGTCTCTATTTGTTTCCCAGTCAGGATTTTCTTCTTCACTTTCTGGAGTTCTCTCCTTTGTAATTTTAATATCTTCCTTCCCTCTGTGTCTTCCTCTTGAAGACTCTTTCTACATAGAAAAATTAGAACAAAGTAAAGTTAGTTGCCTTTTAAAAGTAGACATTGGGAGAAGATGCATTTAGCAATTTTATAGTAGCCTGAGCTTAATCTGCTTCATAGACAAAACATTAATATCTCTAATTCAGTTTCAGATTTTCAGAATCAATAGGGATGAAAATTCAAAGAATCACAAAATGTACCTCTCCTTTCAGCACATGTCAAGAGATGTCTACAATTAATAGTCAAAAAAGAGAAAGGCCTAGTTCAGATATAATGCTAAACCATGCTTGAGTATTAAGGAATAAAAGCTGGTGCAAGACTTGGGATTGTACACTATGTGTTAGGGACAAAATTTAAAGTTTCTGATTACATTTTTAAAAAGCTATTTTCCTATTTCATCCAAACGCAGAAACAATACTATGTTTATACAAACAAATTCTAACTTCAGAAGTGGGCTTTTGAGTCCTGCCTTGTTGGAAAACAATTAACTATGGTTCCCAATTCATACACAATGAGAAGGGAAGGCTCACAAGGGCATCCCAGTTTCTTTATTCACACAAAGGGAGGAGCGCTAGTCAGCACCACGTGGATGCAAAGTGCTTGTGCATCTCCTCACTTAGTAAGCCAAATTTGGTTGCCTGGATCAATGCTCGGCTTTATTCAAACCACAGGTCATTCACAGAGCAGGGTCTTAAACTATAGTTTAACTGAAGTTTCAACACACCACCAGTCCTGCATTTGGACATAACAGGACACTGCTGTTTATTTAAAATCTCAAATGGTTTCAAATTTCCCCCCTCAAATACAAAGGAGGGAGAAACAGTACAGGAAGTGCAGAGGTTTAAGGTTTATGCTTGCCTTGCAAAACTAAATGTATAGTTTCACTACATGAGAACTGGGTCTATTTTGTAGTATTTGCAATACTGAAAAACAGAAGATAGCAACTGACACTGTTTACAGCCAAGGACAGTTCTTTCATTACTCAGAGGCTTCCACTCAATTTGGCTCCCATGCTTCTGAGATTCTGCCAACAGTTCCCCAAATCTCAGGAGAAACAACATTATGTCACTATGGATCAATAAGACCAGGAAAGACTTCTTGTACACCTCATCCTTGTTCAATTGTATTCAATTTAGTGCTTCTTCCTAGGGTTAGTAATGAGACAAATGAACTAGCAATATGAAAAGGACAGATTTAAATTTCCAGGAGGGCCTTCCGTGGAAGACCAAAACACAGACCTTAATTCTGAGGTCGGAACTGATGAGAGGGCTAGTCAAAACAGGGCCCAATGCCAATATTGCTATAGGTGACATAAAACACACATGAACCCTGAATCTTTCAAGGATGGACAACAGGCACTGAAGAAGTAAAGGACAATTCCCAGAGAGCATTGCACTGGAGGAACTGGAAGCAAAGGAGCACTTACTCCCACCATGTCAAGCCTTCATGGACGTGCTACTACTCCCATACACTGATGGTGACAACAAATAAACAGCTGGCACAAGACAGCTGCATCTATATAAAAATAACAACTCAGATTAACAAGGGCTGCAATGACACAAAACAACATGCAAGTCTAATCCCGCTAAAATGACCTTTTCAGAAATAATTTCTGATTGCATAAACAAGAGACAAAGTATTTCTTACTTTTTATATCTATGCCCAACAGACTGTAGTAATCCATCCCCTGCAACCAAATGGGAGGGGAAGGGAACACATATTTCTGAAACATTTGCCTCCCCAAATTCACCATTTGTCATTTTTTCATCCAGACTCATCTTCTGAGCAGGCATAAAGAAGAGTTTCTTACTTGCATCCTAATCCAAAGAGCATCAGTCACTGTGGCAATCTGGAGTAAAGCTTGGTCTGTAAAAGAAGACCAAGCCACCTGTCCTTTTCACAGCCATCTGAAGGCATTTGGGCCTATTCCTAATCAAGTCATGCCTAATCTGGGTACCTCCCAATGTTTGGGACTACACCGTGCCTGACCATTGATCATCCTGTTTGAAGCAGAATAGACCTGCAGTCCAAAATATCTGGACCATGTTACATTGGGAAAGGCTACTATCACTAAGAACATTGTTAGCACAGAAATGGATGTCCTTGTTGGAATGGGATTGGGGAGACACTGAAGATACTGTGGAAGATACCCTGAAATGAAACACCCAATGGAAATCACAATTTTAGGAAGGAAAATACTTTGGATGGAGAACTTATTTCACTGTAAATAATAAATGTTTTAAAAGGAAAATTACAGAATCATTACAAGATGAGTTCCTTAGAAAATGTGACAAAGCAATAAAACTTTTAAATCTCCATCAGGGCTTTAATTCTACCAACCTGGCAGCAGGAATCACAAAAATGAAAGACTTAATTTCCCAGGATTCTTAAAGAGAGTGTCCCTGTGCAGACTATACAATAATCAGTTCCCACCCTTTGTGACATTAAGAAAAAATTGTACTCACAGCAAATTTAGAAATACGTTCCACTGAAATAATGATGGTTTGAAATTACCATCTGAAGCCATTTTGACTATTGTCATACTGTAATATTATTTCCAAAATGGATAGAAATTGGAAGACATGAAAGATTCTTGCCAAAAATTGATTACTTTTTTATTAAGAGATGTTGGCACATTAAAAAAAATCACGAGGGTCAAAAAAAGTACGTGTTTCTGTGTGTATATAGGCAATTACAGTTGGCCCTCTGTTTTCGTGGGTGATCCATCCTGGACCCCCCCCCCCGTGAAAACGGAGATTCGCCAATATTCAAGCCCTATAGGCTTGAATGGAGTGCGTCCTGATTTTAACGGAGGTCGCCCCTCTGCGAATATGCAAAACCACAGACCTCAAGTCCACGAGAACAGAGGGGCGACTGCAGTTAAAAATCAGATATTGAACACATTACTGTATATACTTGACTATAAGTTGACCTCATGTATACGTTGAGGGTAGGTTTTGGGGACAAAATTATGGATTTTGATCTAACCCATGGGTAAGTTGAGGGTACAACTAAGGGGGATATAAAAAATCTAAAGGATAAAGCAAAAGAAAAGGATGCCAAAGAATTTACAAAATTCCAGCAGGCATTATTGTTTGTGCTTATACTAAAGGCTACATAGATGAGAGAGAGTAAAGTGTGGTGGGGTGGGGTGTCAATGCTTCTAGAACAGATACACAGAAAGTGCACTCTTCAACTGAAGCCACACTTAGGGGCTGTACAAACCACCCCAAACGAGCGGCTCCCCACTGCCCCTTTCAGTGCCAGATCGGGGCAGTGGCAACCACATGCAGCAGCCCCAATCTGGCACTTTGTCAGCTTTAAAAGAAGCAGCAAAATGCCCTCCTTTTTAAAATAGCAAAAGGGTGTCCTTGTCACGGTGGCGGCACTTTTCGATGCTCCTTTTGATGTTCAGCGTGTGGTTGTTGTGTCAAAGGAGCACCGTAATGCAACCTGCCGTGTAGGCGGCATGATGCTGGCATCAGGGTGGAGTCGGGATGGGCGGTCGCCACGCCCCCACTCCACCTCAATGCTGATATTTTTTATTGCTCTGTTTAGTCCCTTAGTCATACTTGGGACAAGCTGATCATGTTCCATTGATTTAAATGCATATACTGGAGGTACAAGTAAATCTGAATCCAATCAAGTACTATTTGCAAAGGGCTGGATCCACAGTTCTACCAGTGGAAGTATGTACTGGGGACCCCCAGGAAAGGTCTAAGACAGGGGTAGGCAACCTTTTCCCTTTAAGGGCCGAGGGACTTCAGCTCCCAGAATCCCAGGAACTATTGGCCAACATGGGACTACTGGCCAACATGGCTGAGGCTTCTGGGAGCTGAAGTCTCTCGGCCCTTAAAGGGGAAAGGTTGCCTACCCCTGGTCTAAGATGTGGGGGAATGCACAGTGCCTGTGTGTGAACATATGAGAGCCAAAGTTAGTGAAAATGTGAACCAAGCTCCAACACTCAGCAAAGGTTTGAAGGGGGCATAAGACAAGACAAGCAAGAAAAGACTGTGCTACATCAACGGGCATGAGCATGAGCAAATGTGAACCCTGTCAACAGTTCAAACTATCAAAGACCAAGTTCCCTAGCAACTACTTCAGGGATATCCAGTTGGATTTTTCTATCAGAGACCTGTGTAGTATCCTAAACTGTTTTTGAAACTCCTCTAGCTTCAAAAAGGATTTGCTGTAGGGAGGGAATAGAGTGAGCTGCTTACTATTTCAAAAAGCAAAGACCCTCTTGGGCACACCAAACTACTTGGATCCTGGTCAGTCTATTCTAAGTATCTTTTACATAACTGGCATTTAAGATACTGAATGGGATCCAATCTTGTGTTCAGGGAAGTTCTGCTCATGCTAAAGGGAAGAAGGGAGCTTTTGCCCATATTTCCTCCCATTGAAACCTGTTCTGCTCCCCAAAAGTGGCTCTGGAGTGTTTAGGAACCTTCCAATACAGTGTAAGTGGTGGCATTTGGAGGACAGTGGGAAGAGGGGTTCAGAAAAAGTAATGTGATTCACTCCTTCCTCCAAGCAGGGAGTCTTTGCTTTCTAAACAAACTCATTAAGACCATCTATTCATAAAGGTGTAAACCTGGATGAAATCTACTGTGGCCAGTTGCGTTTTGAAAGAAGCACACCTCTATTCTACTACTATTAGAGTGATCTTGAAAACAGACAGACCCATTCTTACCCGAGCAGGAGAAGATTGCTCTTCTGTATTATGTTTCTGTGGTTCTGTTTCAATGTCTTGTCGCTTATTCTTCATTCTTTCCCGAAGATCCCCTGTAGGCCTTTCTGGTGACCTGTACAAAGCAGACAGAAGGAACAGCTGCTTCTACAAAATTTATTTTTAAAACTTGTATTTGATAACTTTTTAGCTTGACATTGTACACCTTAGTTTGTTTGTCAACATTTCTATTTCCTATGAGTTTCAACATACCTACTCTCATGTTACACACTGGAATAATGTAGAACACTTATTCCCAACCTTCTAATTGCTGTTGAAACTGGTCAGATTGAAGGAGCTTTAGTGAACTAGTTTAACTATTGTTGAAGAATGGCACAAATAATCAAAGTTCTACAAAATGTTCTGGCCACACTATCAAAGCCCCATGTCAATCCAAAAAAGAGAAGAAACCAGGTATTAACTATATTCTTTGTATAGCTATTCAGTTCATTCACATCAAATCACATACATGATGAGCTGAGATACAAAATTAGTAAATGCTACTGCAAATTGACATCTCATCATTTTGAACTTTTATTTTATTAGTTTTAATCCCACCCTGATCACCATATAATAAAAGAAAAATAAATCTTCAACATTCTCCCTGCCTATCCTTGAACATGTAATAAATCAAAATGTATGATGTTTACAGAAAACCAGAGCTGATCTTATATTTTCTTTGTTGTTATCTGCCCTCGAGTCGACTTTAACTCATGGCCACCCTGTGGATGAGACACTGCCAAGAACCCCTATGTTCTATGTCTCTGCTAAGTTTCTGCAAACCCATGCCCATGGCCCCCCTGGTTGAGTCCATCCTTCTGGCATACAGTCTTCCTCTCTTTCTTCTCCCTTCTACCTTTCCTAGCATTATTGTCTTTTCGAGTGATAGAGCCCTTCTCATTATATTTTCTCAGTAAGATTAAATGGACAGTTTATTAAAATGAAGAAAGTGTGTCCAGATTAAAAACAACAATCAAATCCAGTAGCTAACATGACCTTCTGTTCATTCTCAGATAACTCACTGTTTCCAAAACTAGGTTATACCAAGCTTTATTTGGCTTTCTAATGACCAAAGGAACAATTTTCCAATTAAATGTAATAATCAACATTAAAGCCATCAAGAGACATTTAAGCTTCCTACTGGAGACTTAAGCTCCCTTGTTATCCATCAATAAGAAGATACAAAAGCTAGAACCATAACACTAGTTATTTTAGCAACAATCACTTTCTAGAAATTTGAAGTTTTTGAACACAATACCCATACTGATATTACGGACATTATTTTCAACATTGAGTTGTCAGAGGTAATACATGTTTGTCTAGCATTTAAAGGGGGGAAAAGTAAAAATTTCACTGGCAAAATTTTTGTGAATGCCTAAAATAGATTTTGGAATGCTGGAAACTAGTATTAATAACCTTACATATTGTTTCAACATCTTCCAGAGCTGTGATCAGCTACTGGCCTTCCATCTTATTTGTGTTAAGAACACCTGAGGTTTTAAGGAGCTATGCAACAAAGTGAAGCAGACATGAGTGGATAAATTAGCTTGTGAAGACAAAACTCAGGTCCAAAACCAGTATACAATGTGTATTTTTTTACCGTAATAACTAATATTTATAATGAAGAATTATTATTCCAAAGCAGGAGGTATTTTGGGAAGAGAGAGAATACATTATACTGAAGAACAAAAACAAATCCCCCCAAGTTAAAGTAATGGGGAAAAATGAGGATCTAGCTGTAAGCAAAGTAGGGACAGTACTAAAGATTTCTCTCATCTTTATCATTAAAGGACTTTTTCCAAATTACTTTTTAGATGGATACTTTAACTGTACATCTACAAATATCAAAGGTGAATGTGAGAAAGAGGTATCTGAGAACATGTAGTTTATACCACCACACTCGCAAGAGACCAGAGACGAAGCTGTTAATACAATGGGCCCTTCATATGGGCTGGTGTTTGGTTCCAGTACCCCTCATGGATACCAAATCCAAGGATGCTCAAGTGCCATTATATAGAATGGCATAGTAAAATGGTGTCCCTGATATAAAATGGCAAAATCAAGGTTTGCTTTTTGGATTTTTGTGTTTGTGTATGTGAAATATTTTCAAGCTGTGGATGGTTGAAACCGTGGGTGCAGAATTCATAGATATGGAGGGCCTACTGTATATACACAGCAGGAAACTCAGGGATTTTACTGTATGATACAAAAATGATATGCTTCATTCTTTTTTGGTATATCAGAATCTATTTTTCAACAACCTTAGTCAGGTTTACAAATATGCTGCAGAAAACAGACTGCTGTTTCAAATCTAAATTACAAATTCACCATACTTTTTCAGTAGGATATTAGTCTCTCAACCCAGCCCTCACTCTTACTCTGTTATAATACACAAAAATGTATGAAAAACTTGGCATGTGCTATTGTTTTGATAGTATTCAGTTTAGCTTGGCTCAAAACCCCAAAGAGCTACACAATGCCTTGAATTTGGAGAAGACAAGAATTAAATTCAGCACAAGTTTCAAGATGCACAGAAGCCACAAAAATATTTATGGATGAAAACCTGAAAACAAATCATGCCTTTCAACAACTAAACAACATGAGTCATTCTCTTACGTTATACCCAAGTATTCCTTTCATGGTTTTAGTTGGAAAATAACAGGGTAAGTCACAAAAATAATATACCTATAACACTTTTCACTTCCCCTATTCAAAACAATTAAAATAAATCAAGATGATGTTAGACCTAAAGAGTATCAGGAACTGAGCTTCAAGGAAAAGACTGGTTGGACCATCAATGAGAAGATTTAAAAAAAATCAATTCTAGTCACCTTTAATATTTTTTTCCAAATATCCATCCCTTTAGGAGGTGCAGGCTTATTTGAATATTTTGGTTGTGTATATTAGAAACAAACTCCTAGAAATGTAGAAGTTAATCTTATGTAAAGGTTCCTTGTTCATTCTTAGTACTTAATAGAACTATTGCACAGTTAACTTAAAGCAAAAAGCACAGGATCATACAACACCTGTACTGAATGTTACCACAGTGGTAGATTTAAAAAATGAAATATTCCCAAATCCCTATATGTTTATTTAAAATATTTCTATACTGCATTTCAAAACAAAGCCTTCTCAGAAAGGTTCACAAAATTTAAACCAATAAAATATGAAATACAATTAGAACACTTTATACATTTTTAACTGCTACAACAATAAATGACCATTATAAAAGATGAGTCTGTGTTGAATTAAAAGCAGTCTGGAGCAACCAAGTCTTCAAGGCCTCTTTAAAAATAGGGAGGGAACCACAGGTACACTCCATCTTAGGAAATTCCACATGGATGAGACCACAACAGAAAAAGCACTGTCTGTTAAGTACATTCACTGACTAGGTCTCACTAGTAGGCCCATGGACTGTAACTCCATGGCCAGAGTTAGGATCAGGGCAAGTTCATATCCAGGGGTTTCCTGCCTAGAACTTCTGCATATGTAATACACCTGAAAGGACTTTACTGTTTTTGCCCTGGGAGAGGTCAAATAGTATTTTATACCATAAAAATACTCTCTTTAGATTTATATACCCAAATGAAGCATTCAACATCTATTTTTCAAGATATTTTAAATAGCACTGTGCTTGCAAAAGCAGTTGCTCAATCTGCTGCGTCCAAAACAGAAAAGTAAATCCTTGGCTGAAGTAATCCTTCTTAGCAAACTGATCTACACTTAGTACACTACCTGTTGAAGAGTGATTTTAATATTTCATTTATGAACTTATGACAACATAATTAAATTAGTTACAGACATCCTAACATCAAAAACTCCTATTAACACTAATTAGTGCCTAACTATAAAATATATTCAGCTTTTGTAACAACATTATTTCTTTAATGGTTTGTTCTAGTTAGTCACACTGGCTTTCAGCACGGTTCCAAGCAAAAGCATTTATTTTATTTTGACTTGGAAGCAGTTTTCTTGAAAGCAGAGGGATATCAATCAAACTAAGGTGGTGTGGTATTGGCAAGTTTCTGAAATATATATCATTTTAAAGAACCGTGCCTCAACTGTTCAAAGTTTGGAGGATAATAAATCTCCTGAAAAATGCAAATCTTCTACACTGGAATTGGGAATTTGCTTCCCTCCATACAATATGTTGTGGGAGTACAACTTCTATCACTCCAGACACTGGCCATGCTAGCTGGGGCTTATGAAATTGGAGTCCAACATAATCTGTAGAGCCACAGATTCTCTCATTGTATTCCCTTTTCTTTGTATGTCTTCATGGAACAAGATCACAGAGATTCCAATTCTGTAGTTCCCACAATCCCTAATTTGATTATGGCCCAGTATTTTAGTACATTGTTTCTGATCTATATGACAAACAAGAAGGAGGGAGAATTCATGGTAGAGAAGATACAATTATCTACAAGAATAGATGTTTTTTCCACAGCTACAGGGAGAACTAAATCTACTCACATTTCACAAACCCTACCCCATGCCCAGTCTGGCAATACACACAAAATGCATGAATGGAAAAATTAGCTTTTCAGTGCAATCCTATACATATCTATGCAGGAGTAATTCACACTGAGTCAGATGTCGTTTACTTCTGGGCAGGATTAGAGCTGCAACCTTTAATAATTTTAATTTGTCTCTCTCTTTGCTGACTTAAATTGATTTCAGTCACTAATTTGAATTGCTATACTTTAAGAAGACATTCATTCTGACCAGAACAAAACAGTCACTAAAGTACAGAACATAACTGAAGACACTTATGTTCTACAACATCTATTTAATATACAATTATCTGATAAAGAACGAACTGCTTTAGTAAATAATATACATTATCATATTTGTTCATGAGCTAACAATAGGCACCTACAAATTCAAGCCTCTCTACTGAATCAGATGATCCAACATTTTACCAGAATATGCAATTTTTACCTCCTTGAGAACTGTTATGATAAAAAAAAACCTATATATTGTGCAATATACAGATGATAAATCCCAGCTACATTTAAAAGGTTTCAGATGTATGTAAGGACAAGTGGGCCCCGGCAATAAAATACTGCTTGGAGTGGGGGGGGGGGCATTTAATGCCCTATGTTTCTATCTCTCTCTTCTCTTTGTTCTAAAGGTAAAAATAAAGGTAGACCCTTGACATGAATTCTAGTCGTAACCGACTGTAGAGGGCAGTGTTCATCTCCATTACTAAGCCAAAGAGCCAGCACTGTCCGAGGACTGCTACGGTGGTCATGTGGTCAACATGACTGCACTGAATACTGTTACCTTCCCACCGAAGTGGTACCTATCTATCTGCTTGTATTTGTGTGCTTTTGAACTGCTAGGTTGGCAGAAGCTGGGACTAGTGACAGGAGCTCACCCCATCATGCAGCACTCGGGCCTCGAACTGCCAACCTTCTGATCTTCCAATCATCAGAACTGGCATCTTAACCACTAAGCCACCACATCCCTTTCTTCTACATGTCAATTTATTTTAGGCCTCTGCTTCTTCATTCCTCTCTCATTTTACACCATTTTGTCTTTTCCTTGCCTCTCTCTGTTTGTTCCCGTGTCTTCTTCTGGCAACCAGCATTCTTCCTCCACCCTCTCTTTCTTGCCTCTTTACTTGCCCTTTGTTCTTTGTCCATTTACTATTCTTTCTTACTCCTATTCCCACCATTTCTTCTGCTCTCTCCACCCAGCTGCCTCTAGCTCCAGTTTACTAACACAGTTCTTTACCCCCTCCTCATTTCCTATTCTCTTTACTGACCCTCCTTCTTCCTCTGGGCTCTTCCTCTGTAATTTCAGCTTAATAACACTTTGTGGGGCTGGGCAAGCCATTTGCCATTTCTTGTTCCTTCCCCCTACACATATGTCCTCTATATAGCTGCACAGTGTCTCTGTTTTCAAGGAGTGGGGTGTGTGTGTTTTTAGTCCCAAGTTTTGTTTTGTAAATGGTATTTTGAATATTTGCTTCAAACGTAGGGTTCACCTAGGCATGCAGGTGCTTCCCTCTTGTTGTTCACAGCCCCTGCTTTAACTACAAAAGTCTTAGCACACTGGAACTGAGAACTAGAAGGAATGATATCAGCAATATATGGTCATTAGGGGTGATCTAAATGTAGTAAATGAATTTATATGACATTTGAGTATTACAGAATGAGAAAAGAATCTTTATCTGCTGTTGAGTTTTTCTTTCTTTTCATGGCTAGAATGCTCAGTCTAGTCAATGTCAGGAATACTAGGGTAGATAGAGGAATAATCTCAATTTGTGTAAGGTAACTTTGTTAGGTTCACATAATAGCTATGCAGTGGCTATTTACTGTTTGTTGCATCTTAATATATTATATTTCAGAATCAATAAAAGCCGATTTATAAAGCAAAATCAGGTCACACTTGCAAATCCATGCTCAAGTAAGAATCAGAAATGTGCTTCACATCACAGCTGACCTTCACATTTTGTGCTTCTTCATAGTAATAAATATCCATTTTCTGAAAATACCATGAGCCCATCTAGCATTTTTCAGTGATAGTTAACGGTACAACCCTATATATATATCTGATCACAAATTACGTACCACTGAGTTCAATGGGATTTATTCTCAGGTAACAGTATAGCAGCCTAAGCTTCTTGTGGACAATCCTGAACTGCACAGTTTTCAGTCTTAAATGTAAATAAAATACTTATTCAACTGTGGCTAAATGAAATGCTATGTGAAGATACATTATATTGTATGGTTCTTCATGAGATACAAATCAAAGAATGTTCTCACTTCAAGTAGTATTTTAAACTTTATTTTTGATGACAGACAATTATGAAGAAACAGCTTTGGCACAAAGGTATGCTGTGTTGTGAAAGCACAATGAACAATTCTACTGTCCAGCTAATCACACTGCTAGTAATGGAGTTGTAAGGCTGAGATTTTTAGTGCTCTCTTAAGTAGCTGCAAGACAGAGTTGGAGCAAAACAGAAGCTGTAGTAACACAAGGCAAGAATCCATTTATTATGATTTCACTTCCTCTTTGACATTAAGCAAAATTGGTCAAGCAGAAATTAAAATGAAAAAAATAATTTTATTATTCTGAAGTTATACTCAAACTGTATTCTTAAAAAGCCACGTCACTGCATAAGTTAAAACAAAGCTACAAGAAAACAGCTTTTGCAAGCATGTGAATATAAAGCTGAGTTCTTCATTTACCTTCTGTAACTGCTGCTAAAGCCTTTACCTCGTGGTGAAGGGCCATGTACGAATCTACATGTGTTCCCATAGAGGCAGTTGCCAGTCTTCAACCAGTTACGACACTGTGTCTAAGAGACAGACATTACTGGGTGAATTTCAGACTAATTTTGGGAGTTCTATGTGTGAAAAGACATTGCATAAATATTCCCACCCAACAGCAACTGAGTGAAAAATCAATAGTCTTAGATCCAACATTATCCAACCCTGCTCACTGCTAGTGGGGTTGGACAATGCCAAGACATTTCAAGATCTGTTTGCTTGAACAACTACTGTTTCTTTACTTTTCTCTCTGACTAAGAGTAAAGCATTACTTCACTTTGATGCACAACAGACATGCACCACCCGAGATCTGAAACATGCACATAAATATATTCTGGCATGTGCAATTTCTTCTCTTGATAAACAGTAATGTATTTGAAATTTAAAGGTACAAGTGCTGAAAAATTAATTCATGTGCATGTCACATCTCATGAAGCATAGGTGCATTTTGTACAAAATAACAAATTAGTACCAAATGATTACAGCACTGAGACCAAGGAATCAGAGCTGAAAAACAGCAAAGGTCACCTGTTGTGCTCAAGGAAGGATCCTTCCTATATTAACTCCTTCAAGATTTGCCCACATAATTCAGACTAGTCTATACCACAGGCCAACAGCAAGAGTAAATAAAGTACCTATAACAAGGGTACCCGCAAAAAAACAAAAAACCCAAAAAACAAAAACAAAACAACCCCCCCAAAAAACCCAAAAAATGAATGCATAAAAGGCTCTAGCCATTAAGCCAAGCCATTCTGCCCAAGGCAAGACTACAACAAAAATGCTACTATACAAAGTTGCTAATCAATCATACCAAAGGGAAATCCAATCTCTAGCCCAAATAATATTACCATTTCATATGCAGTGGGCCCTTGGTATCCGCTACTAGGGTTTGGTTCCAGGACCCCCCGGTGGATGCCAAAATCTGTGGATGCTCAAGTCCCATTAAATACAATGGTGTCTCTTATACAAAAGAGCAAAATTAAGGCTTGCTTTTGGGAATTTATATATTTTTAAAAATATTTTCAAGCCATAGATGCTTGAATCTGTGGATACGGAGGGTCAACTGTATACAAAACTTATCTATGAACTCTCTACAAGACAAATTTCGATTGGGTAATGAGCCAGTGTGAATATAGTGCTTTTGGCTTTACAAGCCATACTTTATCAAGGCATGAAGATGGATCTTTTGAGTGTCACGCTGTACCCCTTTCATCGCATAGGACCGTTCCAAACTACAACAGTCCACAAGGTACCAAAAAGGGAAAAGAAAGCTTTCATAATTTACTTAACTCCCCCCACCATGAAGCCTGCGAGGCTCTTTATTCTCACATATCTTGCCTCTTGAATATCTAGAAATAGCCAAGACAACCCACCTCTCTTTATGAAGGCAAAGCCAAAACTAAGAAGGGGATTTCCTCACTTGAGGGCAGAAATGGAAGATGGTTTCTTGGTCCTGCTTTCTGGCAGAGGGCTTTCCCATGCTTGCTGGCTCCACCCATCCAATTACCAAAAATGAAAAGCTTTCCCCTCATGTCTGACTGAAAGTGCTAAATTAAGAGCAAAGATTCGACTCACCTCAGCAGTACTTCCAGTGCTGGGTCCAAGTCTTTCAAATACACTGGGTCTTCTGGATGTGCTATCAGATATGGTCTTGGTATTTTCCACTGTGACCTTCCTTCTAATTTTTGACATTTTGTACTACTTCAACCAAAAAAAAAAAAAAGCAACACTGTAAAATTCTCAAGTTGAGTTGTTGCAACTGGACTCATAAGAAAAAGATATGGTATTAATCTTCAGGAGCTTCTGCAAAAATTAATGCAATAACATAGACAGGATTTTGTTTAAAATATGCTTTTAATTTATTTCAGTACCAATAACACCAAAATCGTGGTAGACATTATGCTTTGTTTTGGCTTTCTAACTATCCCTAGCTACTGTCTCAAGTTATTTCAAACCTAAGAGACACCTAAAGCAGACCAACATTTTTTTTTCTTTAAGAAAACTATGGGCCTTTGCAGACTGCCAGAAATAGTGCAAATTGAGTCTACTTTTAGGGTTAGGGTTAGTGCTAGGGAATCATGGGAATTGTTTTTTTTTTTTTCTGAGACATTGAGCCTTCTCTGTCAGAGAGCTCTGGTGCCACAATAAAATACAGTTCCCATTATTCCCTAGCCCTAACCCTAACCCTAACCCTTAAAGTGGACTCAATTTGCACTATTTCTAGCAGTCTGCAAAGGCCCTATGTGCATTTGTCTGTAGCAGCAACCAGAAGTACAGCTGTGGCATTTTAGACTGAAGTTTTCATGGAAGTTCATACCAAAGAAATCAGGACTGTAACTAACAGCTGCATGAGTGAAAACAGCTCGTACTACTGATCCCCTCTTCCTCTCCATATGATTGAAAGTCCCCTAAGACCCTCTAGAAACCCTCTCCAGAGGATCAGGGCCCACTTAAATATGAGCCTTGTCTTGTATTTGGCCATACTGTATTACAATGTATGGAATGAAGAAATTTCAGCAGAAGTAACTTGCACAAATTAGGCTTCCACTGGTATAGGATCCCTCCCACTGCAGAGTCATATAACACATCTGCTACTGTTCATGAGAGCTCCTCAATCCTCTTGAGAAGGCTTCGAGCTATGGGGAAGGAAGTTTGATTGTGAAGGCTACCTTGCACTCATATAAAGCAATACAAATCTTCAAAAATGTTGAATGCCACAGTAGTTTTTCCACTGACTCTCTTAGTTTTTTGAGTCTCACTTATCTGAAATGCTATCAGACCAGAAGTGCTTTGGACTTTGGAGTTTTTAAAATTTTGGAATACTTGCGTATACTGTACATAATGAGATAGCTTGGTGACGGGATGCCAGTCTAAATATGAAATTCATTTATGTTGCTTATGCAACTTGTATACATTGCCTAAAGGTCATTTTATATGCAATATTTTTAATAATAATAATAATAATAATAATAATAATAATAATATTTCTATCCCGCCCTTTGGGAACCCAATCAGGGTGGCTTACAACAATTAAAAATACATAATATCCAAAACAATCCCTCCCCCCCTTAAAACAGCATTAAATCAAAAAGATTAAAACAATAAATCCAACAATATAAAATTTAAAAACACATTTAAAAGAGAAAAAAAATATAACAAGGTCCAGCTTAACCAGCGGCAATGATCTTCATCCATCGAGATGGGGCCACGCGAAGATCACCACGGTGGGGGAACCTGAGGCCGGGATAATTAGTCTAGAAAGGCCTGCCGGAAGAGATCTGTCTTGACAGCTCTTTTAAAGCCGTCTAATGACGTTAACTGACGGATCTCATCCGGCAAGCCATTCCAGAGCTTGGGAGCGACAACTGAAAAAGCCCTCTGGGAGGTAGCCGCAAGCCTCGATTTTTGAGGCTGCAGCAGATTCCTCCCAGAGGACCGAAGAGCGTGGGGAGGATTGTATGGGAGGAGGCAATCCCTAAGATAGCTTGGACCCAAGCCATTTAGGGCTTTAAAGGTGATAACCAACACCTTGTACTGGGCCCAGAAGCTGATAGGCAGCCAGTGGAGGGACCTCAAAACCGGAGTAATGTGGTCCCTCCTAGATGTTCCCGAGACAAGCCTGGCTGCCATATTTTGAACCAGCTGTAATTTCCAAACCAAGCACAAGGGTAGCCCCAAGTAGAGCGCATTACAGAAGTCAAGGCGTGAGGTTACCAGTGCATGCACAACTGTCTCAAGATCCCTTACTTCCAGAAAAGGGCGCAGCTGGCGTATCAGCCGAAGCTGATAACAGGCGCTCCTGACTGTCGCATTCACCTGATTTGTCATCAGGAGCGACGAGTCAAGGAGCATCCCCAGACTGCGAACCCCCAGATTTTTAATTATTTTGTGCATGAAACAAAGTTTGCATACACTGAACCATTAGAAAGCAAGGGGTTGCTATCTCAGCCACTTATGTGGACAATTTTGGAATATTTCAGATTTCAGTATTCTGGATAAGGGCTACTCAACCTGTAATTCCATAAATCAACATCAACCTTTGTACTGCAATATCAGCAAGAGTAGTGGAGGACGGAGGGTCTTGGAGATATATCATCCACAGGGTCTAAATGAAAAGGGAGAATTATCTGTTGTCCATTCCAATATATACAACAAAATTACTCATTCAAAGTCCAGTGATATTCCAAGTTCTTCACGCCTCTGCCATAGAAAACAACATGTTTTCTACAGCAGAGGCGTGAAGAACTTGGAATATCACTGGACTCTGAATGAGTAATTTTGTTGTATATATTGGAACAGACAATAGATAATTTCCACTATTTGTCACATGGTGTTATTGTAAATATAATTTGAAGTATGAAGTTCCAATATATGGTTTCATTGTTGTAATATACAGTACTTAGGGATATATAGTACCTGGATACCTTCTTATTCCCTCCCTTTTCATTTCAGCAATTGTTTGTGAAACCCTCTTGGTGTAGTGTTTCATCCACAGGGTCACAAAGGGTCAACAATTTAACAACAACAACAACAACAACAACAACAACAAAATGCTCTCTTTCAGAAATAAAGTATGGAATTTCTTCAAGCTAATCTTTGAATTGGGTGATCCACTGCCAGCAATAGTTCAGGGAATAAAATATGGAGACAGAAAGTGCCACATTCTGCTCAAAAACAAAAATATGAACCTTAATCAGAAAATAATGTAAGCTAGATGTATCCCATGAGCATGATTCTATAGCTACCAGAAAAAAATGTTTTGCACTGTTGTCCTGTGCAATTTATATCTTTCCTAATGGAAGTGTACTTTTGATTTATGTAATTAAATTGAGTAGCATTTGCTACTTTCAGGGTCAACTCTTATACCCTAGTCCTGTTAAATACATTAAAATAGCCCAAAGCAAGTTTGTATATATTTCCCCCCACAAATGAAAATAATGTTCTACAAGCAATTTTAATCTCATTTTATATATTCTTTTATATAACTGCACATTTCCAAAAGAAAGCTTTTTCTTTTATAGCCTTAAAGGTGAAAAATCTAATACAGCATACAAATAATAAATATCCATGGGAAATCACAAGGTAGGGAAAGCCTGGCAGGAAGGCAGGCATAGTTCTCAAAATAATTCTCTCTTCACTCAACAGCAGCATAACCGATACTGAGCAATACTAAAAAGCCAACTTACGTAAACAATCCATTTTCCAGAAGGGTACATGGGAGAGAACACAATATTTCAGGCCCAAGATGGCACTTGCCAGGCAATGTCTTTCTCACCGGTGTGTAATGGGGGGGGGGGGCTTGCTGTGAATGTCAGTTCCCTTCCCCTCCCTTCTCATTTCTTTTCAATTTTTTAAAATTAAAGGACTGTAACCAATGCCATGAAAACAGACAGCTGTTTGTACCACAAACTATTCCTTTTCTCTTCTCCTATTGACAGCCCTCTGCATATTCCAAAATGTGTTCTGAAATGTCCAGAGCAAACTTGAGGATGACACAAAAGATGGCAGGGGAGGAGGAATCCACTTGGCTGGTACACGCCATTCCATCAGACAGAACTGGGGTTCATTCAGAGTTGCCATATCACACTACACCAGCAACAAAAAGATTCATTATATGTAACATTTGTTATTAATTTAGAAGCTACAGGATCCTAGCTTAGAAAATGCCTGATATATGTTAGTAAGTGAACACATTTATTTTTACAAGAGACTTAAATAGCAACCCACCAGAGTCAACAGATTGTATCACAAGATCTGACATACCAAAAATTCCCAGACTTTTAAAATGAGCATGTAGCTCAGCCTAAGGATCTCAACAAGAGACATGTGATGCTGTGTTTTAATTAGAGATAACCCCCCATGGATACAATCACCATTACCCAAAGGATGATGATATTTAGGCCCAGATTTCTACAGTGACCTGGAATGCTTTTGCATATCTAAAACTTCTGCACCAACTGCACCTGTTCCTTGAGACGCCAGATCTGGCCCCAGTGGTACATGCTTTAGTCTACCGTATACTCTACTTGGGGCTGTAAGCCACTTTGAGTCCCAATTTTGGGGGCAAATGTGGGTTATAAATAAATAAATAAATAAATAATATAAAATAATAATATTATAATAATGTTTAGAAGCCCTTCAGCGATGTTTCAGTTCATTTGTTTAGAGCAAATAGGATTAAAATGTGGCTGCTCTTTAACCAGTAATAAAATAAAGAATTGAGGTTGGATGGTTGACAAAATGTTACAGAATGAATTAAGAAAGTAAGGAATTTAAAATGTGCTATGTTGAATATTTCTTCAGGAAATCTGATGGTCAAAATGCAGGCTTCCATAATAACAAATGAAAAAAGTTTACAAAAAGTTTAAAACCAATTTAAAAACTGATTAAAACCATACAAGAGTTAAAAATAGATAAAAAATACATCTATATTAAAATCCTTCTCAGCTGAAGCATTAAAAGTGTTCTTAAATAAGAATGTCTTTGCTTGCTGGCAACAGGAAAGCAGGGAGGGGGCCAGCCTAGCCTCCTGCAGAAGGGAGTTCCAGAGAGAGGTTGGGAGCAGCCACCGAGAAGGCTCTCTCTCGTGTCCTCACCAAATAAGCCTGGGATGGTGGCGGGACTGAGAGAAAGCCTTCCCTTCAAGATGTTAAAATCTGGCAGGTTCAAATAGACTGGATCTAAGCCATATAGGGCTTTATAGGTCATGACCAGCACTCTGAATTGTGCCTGGAAATGAACGGGTAGCCAGTGAAGCTGTTTCAATAAGAGAGTTATATGTTCCCTATAGCTTTCTGGCTGCTGCATTTTGAACCTGCTGAAGTTTCCAAACATTTTTCAAGGCAGCCCCATGTAGAGTGCATTACTGTAGTCCTAATGGGATGTAAACAAAGCATGTGTCACCAAAGAAAGGTGAGATGTCTCAAGGAATGGGTGCAGCTGGCACACTAGTTTTAACTCCTCACCACTGCTTGATGTTTCACTTAACATTAGGCACTGAAAAACCACCTAATGTCTTACTGTAGTAAGAAATTCCAAACTACTATATTTACATTTAGATAGCTGTATAATTATGGCTCCCCAAAACCTAGAATCCACATAATTCTGCTGAAGTTAAAACTGCTTTTACCATAGCAATGCAATTAGCAATTAACATACTGAACAGTAATGCATGATATGTTAATTTGGATTTCTATTGTTTTGGTTTGTCTTGCATAATTTGCCTCCATCATTGGCTTGCACAGCATGCTTCTACCTACCTCCTGCCTCCACACACACATTCCAAGCTCATGAGGGAACGTTTGGGGAACATTTTCTGGCACATCTGCTTACTGCTGACTCTGTACAGTTGGCCTGCTGATCCATGCTTCAGATCTACAAATTCAATCATCCACGGATCATCATGCCCCATAATATGAAATGGAAGCTGAAGTGTGAACATTTGCATTGCCTCCTTTTAATAATATGGGGTACAATAATTTGCATTTTTTTGCATCTATGGAAGAATCCCAGAATCTAACTCCCATGGATCTGAAGGGCCGACTGTACTTCCAAAGTGACACTTTCTAAAGGGAGAGATTGGGTTAGCCCTAAAAAAGCAAACACAGCTTAAAAGCAATGGGCAGGAACCAAGTTATTTTTTCTTTTCCCCCCATATCTGATAAATATCCAGCTATATAGAAGTTTGTAAGTGGGTTAATAGCGAATCAGTATCATGAGGGGAAGGGAAATATAGTGAAACAGAAAATACAGAAAAGAAAATGGGACAGTGTACTGCTATTTTACCAAACCACTACGAGAAGTGGCTGGGAGTAAAGAATGAAATCAGCAGCTAATGCTGTTAAAGGACTCTCCATTGTTTGGAAAGAAAAGGCAATTTTTAAAAACTGTATACAGTACTTTCCCACTTGGAAGAGCAGCTATGAAGGAACTCTACAAGTGTAAATATATATAATTGAAGTCACTTCAAGACAGGTAGTTATATAATTTTCATTTTTATTTAACTTATGTTTTGGTTTTCAAACTGTTTATGCATACATTTGGCTAAGCCTATGCAGAACTGAACCCAAAATAACTGTGATACATTATTTGGAATCCAGTAACACTAGGCAATTTCTGAAAGAGCTATTATGTCAATTGCTTCTCCTTATTTCTAGAAATTAAGTTACTATGCTGTAGCCATTATTATCACTATTACCTCATATTTTACATTACTCACTGTTTTACAGTTATGTATTGCTTTTTACCATCTTGTCTATCATTTCAATCAATTTTAAATGTGCTTACTTTTGAATGTGCTGTTGGATCAAAGATTACTGTCTCTGCTCATTGGAGCTATATACCAAGGGTGGTATAGAAAAAGAACCTAGAATTTGCACTTTGTTTGTTTGTTTAGTCATTCATTCATTCATTTATGGCACTGTTTTGGTGCACTGTTTTTGTGACTGTTTCATTTGGACACCCTCAAACCTTGAAGTGGTCTAGGAACTGAGTGGATCAGAGCCCTGGAATCATTACAATCTGTAATAAAGTACTGTAAAATGAAACTCAGCAATACCAAGGACATACACACACCATTCAAAATTAGGCTATTGGGTTAAAAGCAAAACATGCAAATAATATTTTCTGAAGGAACAAGAAAAGACTGACACTATAGACCTGTCTCTCACAGAACTTGGAAGAGTTAATTTTTGGGACTACAATGCCAGAATCTGTAAGTTCCAGGCAACAAGAGAAACTTCCACAAGATTTGTTTTTTTTACTTATTTTTTCTATAGCCAAAGTCCAAAATTGGATGCGAACTCAAGGTAGAGAAAACCTCTTGGAGTGAAGGGCAACAGCAACTGAATCAGCAGTCACCAAGGACACAGTGCCCTTGAACCATATGTTCCTTATGGGGTTTACACCAAACAGCCTCTCCTATTGTCTTTCATGCAACTACTTGAGCCAAGCAAAATGGTCCAAAGAGGCAGTACAACAACATCCATGGCATTCTCTCCAGCCAGGAGAAAGTAGTACACAAAAACACACCCATGTGGAATCACCCTAGGCTAGGGTGTTTCTGGTTTTCTAGCTGGAGGCACACTGGTCCCTGTGAAGTTGGCTGAGTTTAGTGCTACTCTTCAGAACAGAAGTAGGACACAATCCTGATGTATACTCCAACATCCAATGTAGTGCCTCAGTATTTGAGGGAAATGTCACACTGGCTGCATTCAGATAATCACAGCCCATTTTATTATCCTGGTATCTATAAGCCTTTTGATCACTCATGCAGTACCACCATGGCATATGTTAATCAGACAGTCTCCAACCTTCCATTTTTGGGCAAGGCACTAGAATGTGTGGTGGCTTCTCAACTCCAGGGGTTCCTGGATAAGATGGATTATCTAGATCCATTGCATTCTGATTTCAGACTTGGTGATGGGACAGAGGCAACTTTGGTCACCTTGGTGGATTACCTACACAGGGAACTGAGTAGAGGAAGTGTGTCCCTGTTGGTTCTGTTGGACCTCTCAGTGGCTTTTACCATTGACCATGGTATCCTTTTGTATTGCCTCTCTGAGATGGGGCTTGGAGGTACTGTGCTACAGTGGCTCTGTTCTTTCCTGCAAGGGCATGCTCAGAGGGTGGTGCTGAGTGATTCCTAGTAGACACTTTGGCCATTAGCCTGTGGAGTCCTTCAAGGTTCAGTCTTACCCCTATGCCAGGGGTAGGCAACCTTTCCCCTTTAAGGGCCAAGGGACTTCAGCTTCCAGAAGCCTCAGCCATGTTGGCCAATAGTACCATGTTGGCCAATAGCTCCTGGGATTCTGGGAACTGAAGTCCCTCGGCCCTTAAAGGGGAAAGGTTGCCTACCCCTGCCCTATGCTATATAATATCTACATGAAACTGCTAGGAAAGGTTGTCTGGAGTTATGGGGTCAGGTGTCAACAGTATGTTGATGATACTCAGCTCTATTACTCCTTTCTACCTAATTCCAAGGAAGCTGCTCCTGTGCTAAACCTGTGCCTGGTAGCTGTAATGGATTGCATGAAGGGGAATAAATTGAAGGCAAATCCAAACAAAACAGAAGTGTTCCTGGTCAGGAAAGTCAGATCTGGGAACAGGGATTCAACCTGCATTAGATGGGGTTACACTCCCCCTGAAAATGCAGGTTTGCAGTCTGGGGTACTCCTAGATTCAGCTCTGAACTTGGAAGGCCACGTTTCAGCAGTGACAGGAGTGCTTTCACACAGTGAAAGCTAGTGTGCAAATTATGCCTGTTCCTGTAGAAGTCAGATCTGGCCACAGTGGTACATCCCTTTTGGATTACTGTAATGTACTGTATGTGGGGCTGCCTTTGAAAACTGCTCAGAAACTTTGGTTGGCCCAAAGAGCTACAGCCAAGTTAACTTGGCTTGTAACTGGAGGCGCACAACTCCCTTGTTGCAACAACTCCACTGGCTAATGGTCCGTTTCTAGGCACAATTCAAAGTGCAGGTTTTAAAAAAATATTTTATTGAGTATAAAAATTAACATACAACAGAATTAACAAATACATATACAACACATATTTCTCAACACATATTTGTCTAGTCATATATATATATGTGTGTGTGTGTGTGTGTGTGTGTGTATTCAAGCTCACTAACAATGATTACATTTTCAAACTTCTTCACCTTCTTGGACTAACTATTCATCCCTTTCCCTTCAACTCACATCCTTTTCCTTTTTTTTCTAAACCTTCTTAACCTGCTCTTTCATTCTTCATCCTCTTTCATCTTCATTTTTCTTCCTCATAACTCCTCACACTTTCCTGTGCCCTTCTAATACTTTTACATACCTTCCCATAGTTACATTCTACCTTCCATAATGTACCGTATATATTCAACTATAATTTGAAAAATGAATGCCCCAAAATTGACCCTAAAGTCCTAGATTGACTTATACACAGGTCAGTACAGTAATCCTGCTTAGAAAGATCCTGAAAGTAGCTCTGCCCCAATCCCCCACTCTGATTTCTGAAAGAGCTGCAGAAGAAGGGAGTGCATGTGAAAGAGATGATTAACCTTTTCAACCTGATGTTAAAACCTTCTGCCCACTATCCTCCTCCCCTCTTCTGGATCTCTCCTGCCCACCAAACATCCCATTTAACTCAACATCCTTTCATTCTCAATCCAACGTTAAAACCTTCTTTTCCCACCTAACACCCCATTTAACTCCACTTTCTTCCCTTCTCAATCCGATACAAAGACCTTCTTTTCAAACCTTTTTTGTTGTAACCCGCCTCGATCCGCAGGGAGAGGCGGGTTATAAATAAAATGTATTATTATTATTACTATTATTATTATTATTTCCCACCGAATACCCCATTTAACTCTACTTCCTTCCCTTTTCAATCTGATGTTAAAATCTTCTCCTCCAGAACCAGGGAAGCAGTGTTAAGTGGTTGGGAGAGGTCCAGAGAAGGAGGGAAGGAAGTGGTGTTTGTTACATATCCCTAAGTTTTTCCCTCGACTTATCCACAGGTTGCATCAAAATCTATGATTTCAGCCCCAAAACCTGCCCTCTTATATACTTATACAAGAGGTCAACTTGTGCATGTGTTTATCATTCACTTAGATTTCCTGTCTGCCAATGTCAGCCCATTTCTTACCTCCTTAGTAAATCTTTCTAATGAATTATATTTTATTATTAAGTTCAGCAGTTGGTAAATTACGGCCCGTGGGGCGAACCCGGCCCGTCGAGGCCTTGTAACCGGCCCGTGGCCAGTCCTGCTGCCACTGTGCACGACACGAGGCGCCATTTTGCTTTCCAAAATGGCACTCACGCTCACATGCACATGATGGTGACCCCATCGTGCGCATGCGTGTGCGAACATGGCCGCCATTTCAGAATGCAAAATGGTGCCCTGCGCTCGCATGCGCACGGTGGCAGGAGTAGTGCGCATGCATGCACGAGCGAGCACACCTCCAGCGCCATTCCCCCCCCCCCTTCGGCCTGCCGACGATCAGGGGACAGCAGAACCGGCCCCACCCCCAAAAGGTATGCCGATCCCTGATTAAGTTCATTTGTCCACTTCTAGCGCATTATATAGTTTAAATGTCCATTACGCCTGATTAGGAGTATATTTAACTTTCCATTTTTGGACAAATATGAGTCTGGCTATTGTGGTCATATAGAACAGTATTTTGCCAAATTCTTTTTCCAATTTGTCTTTGAAGATCCCTAGTAAATACGGATGATGGCCTTCTTGGTTGCTGTTCCCAGACCGTGGAACTCCCTCCCTAGAGAGGCCAGAATAGCCCCATTCTTGTTTTCCTTCCAGCAGGAGATCAAAACAATTTTTATGGTGCCAGGCTTTACAAACTGACAAGGATTGGGATTTTCCTGTGGTGTGCTGTTGTTTTTAATAGTTTAAATTGTTTGTATAAAGTTTTTAATGCACTTTAATATTTTAAGGCTTAGTATTTAATTCATAAATTGTTTAATTTTAAAAAACTCTTATATTTAAACCTTTATTTTGATTATTGTATGGTTTTGACTTGTGTTGTTTTAAAGATGTCATTAGCTGCATTAAGTCCCATTACTGGGAGAAAGGCAGGATATAAATGTTTAAAATAAATAAACAAACCAAGAAATCTCTAATTATCTATAGTTTCTCACTTTGTACGAATTGGGAAACTGGGTTACTAACTGGAATAATGATGTTCTTAAAACATAATTTTAAGGTGGGTTAAGATCCTGGCACTGAATAGCTGGTAGCCATAGTTTTCTAGTTAAGACAACATGGGATGTCATGGTTACCATAAGTAGATACTACCTAGTTTAATGATGGTTTGTATGAAGTGGTTCCACAGAGAAGAAAAAGGTTATGCACATCTAAGGTTATGAAGATAAAATTGTGAATTTCTGACCTGACATTGTTTGGAAAGTATTTTATAAAAGTAATTTGCTCCTGTTATTCACTAAAGTATTTGAAAAGTTGCCATTAATTAACAGAATACCAAAAAAAGTAACTTGTTACATTACTATTAGACCCACACACTTTACCCTCCCTTTTCCTCTTCGTGAGAGACCAAGAAAGATAAACCTCAATTTAATTTTGCTTTAGATTCCTTGCTCATAATTAAGTATACATCAATACAAAATGATCTCTCCTTTGTTTAAATGTTTAAAGAACTAAAGGAGCAAAAGAGATTACATTTGGAGCACAGTTTACTCAAGATATGTTTCATTTTTATCATCTTTGTGTATTGTAGGGTGGTTAGTTTTTCTATTTTGGTGTATGGAATACAAATAAAAGCTTAAAAATATATACTGATTAGCAGAAAAGCTCCAAATGATGGGTGAGTGTGTGTCTGTCCCACAAAGGAAGAAGAAACTAGATCCCCAGAAATTTAAAATATTGTACAGTGGGGTCTTGATATCTGCTGGGGCTTGCTTCCAGAACCCTTGTGGATACCAAAATCCATGGATGCTGAAGTCCACTATATATTTGCATAGTAAGGAGGTCTTCCTTATATAAAATATCAAAACCAAGGTTTCCTTTTTGGAATTTATGTATTTTTAAAAATATTTTCAAACTGTGGGTAATAGAATCCGTGGATTAAAAAAAAAAAGCTGTAGATAACATGTGCTGACTGTACCTCCAATCGCTTACATGTTTTCAGTTCAAAGCACAAAGTTCAAGGCACCCTAGCCCCAATAGACTGTACATTTGTACATTTTACCCTAGAAACAAGAGACAAATTATATTGAAATACAGCAGTGTGATGTGGTGGCTAGACAAGGATACAGAAGACCTAGATTCTAATTCCACCAAGCTTGACTAAAAAGCTTCCCAGGTGACCTTAGTACAATCACCCTCTCTCAGCATAACCTACCTCACCGGAATGTTGTGAGGATAATGGGTGGAGAGGAAGTGATGGAACATGTAGGCTACCTGAAATCTTTGGAGGAAAGGTAAGGTATAAATGAGCTATGACAATGGCATATCCATCATGGTAGTTTGCTCTAGTCCCCAAAACATACCTTTTTTCCTCTACTGGAAATGCACTGAGACAAATCATATTGCTGGGAATTCATCCAGTTTGAATTCATGATCACACTGCGATTCTGCAGATTCATGAATTATATTCAGGGTTATATGCACAAAGTATGCACATTGAATAATTCAAAATATCTCAATTCCTTATTTTTTAAAAGTACATTGCTAAAACATTGCAAGTCAACAAGATTTTAACTACTAGCATGGATAATGTAGCATTATCTATTCTTTCCTCTACAATTTGCAAGGTTTTAAATCAATCTTCGTGCTCCTCCTCCCTCTTTGCTCATATGGACATATAAGAATTGCTTGTTCATTCAATTTAGAACCTGGTTTGAATATGGGCTTGGTTTTAATCTGTTCTGATCCAGACCCAAACTGTTCCCTTCATGTGAATTGATATTTGCATTCAGAAACCAAAAATAGTTATAACTGGAGACAAGGTAGACCCTAAAGTGACGATTAACCCACCCCATTTTCAGACGGGTAACTTCAGGGTTTTCTCTACTGTTTTGTAACAAACAAAAATAATTTTCAAAAGCTGTTATTGACTGCTTAATCTTAGCAATTCATTTCATGCTGCTTTTGCTGTTGGATTGACTCCAGAGCTAAGTCTCTTAAAGTTTGCCTAAAATACGATAATGACATGACAGCATAGTTCAGGATGATACTTTTTTCTTCTATCTGCAAACCAACTGATGAATTTCAATTATACAGCTTATAGCAGTAGGGGAGTGAGAAGATCACATTTTGTTTATTACCAGCAGCCCAAATGCTATAATACCCCTGATGATCTCCCTGCTCTTTCTTATGGCATTTGGTGGCAATGAATCTTCCCTCTTGTGATCCCATACTCCTGTCATCCCTTCCAGAATTGTGTAACTAAGCCTCTTGGAGGGGGGAGGAGGCTGGTAGATGCTGCAAACATATCTTCTGTTCCTACCCTATGCATTTTGCCCGTTGCTCTTTTCTGAGAGCTGAGACTTCTCTACCTGTGTCCTCAGCAAGGCAGTTTGGATGTTGCCTCTCAGGGTGTTAGAGCACATTGTTAATGAAAGCAGACAGGCAGCCCTGGGATGTGCTTCCACCTCCAAATGGCCCCACGCACCTTGTCTGTAGAGACTTTTCCTGCCCACCTTCCATGTAACATCTAAGTAACAAAGCCTAGAGACAACTGGTATGAAGTGGGGGAAGAATACATTTTGCTACCTAGTACAGCCTTATTAAACAGACAAACTACTATAATATAAAAGAAAACAAAAGGAAATTAAGACTCAGAGCAACTTGGATGACAATCAGCCACCCTGAACACTGCTACAAAACAAAGTGATTCCCAGAAGAGATAAATGATCACTTAACTTCAGCTACCTCAGACAGTCCCTCCAGAAGCTCTATGACTGGAGACTACTGGGAGAGATTCTTACCCCAGAGTGCATGAGAAAGCTGTCAACAAACAAAGCCCTGTTCCTTCTCTGCATTACACTACCTTTGTATCCTCCTTGTATAGTTAGATCAGAGACTCAATGGGTTTTTTTTCTACTTGTATTTTGTGTTCTTTGACTGTGCCTGCACCATTCCAGAACTGGATTGGGCCATTCTGCTCAAATATGTAGCTCACCCCACATTTTTCCAAACAAAGTCACTCTGCTTTAGATTCAGCTGAATTATTTGAACAGCTCTACCAATTACCACATATCAAAAAGTATATTCCATCAGTTACAAAGGGTATACATGTACAAGAACTGTCACTTCCAACTTTAAGAAAGAGAGCAATCCTTTCCCACTCATGTAATCACAAAATTATTATATTCAATATACTGGATACATTTTTGTTTTGTACTTGGATTCTTCACAGAAGTCCTAATATCGTAAGATTTATAACTTGAGTCAAGTAGGCACCCATTTTAGCCTACAATGAAAAACAAAAGCCTCACTACTATTTACTGTACTTAGTAAGGTAAATGTGTGATATTCCATCCAGCCACCTGGCAACAAATTCTCCAGAAATGACAATTTGTCAAAAGAGTCGCTACATCTTAAATCTCTGTATGCATCCTGCTGCCCTTCTAACTGAAATTAGATAAGCACTATTGTTAAAATCTTTTTTCATGGGTGCTCTTGTGAAAAGAACATTTTTCTAGAAATAGCTCCTCATTCTGCACCAATCTGCATTCAAGGCAAATGGTGATCATCATTACACCTGCTCCCCAACCTCCAACAGTGAAGTAATATGCAATTGCTCATTTGGTCAATATTTCTTTTTTACAGGCCTCTTAAGGCTTGTTTGTCAGAAATATGCATAAAGATTCAACTGCATTTCTGTAGAACTGGCATATCCATAGCACGGATTAAAAATATTAAATAGACATATTTCATTTTGTCAGTGAACTCTTATCTTGACCTAGCTATCACCATCCATCTGCATATAGAGATTTCATATCTATAACTCACTAATCAGGAAGTACAAACATACATTTTAAGTACTTCTCAGTAAAAATGGTATCTGTTTGCACTGCATTTTTTTTTTTTTTAGCAGAATGCATAGAAATACATATGTTTCCCTTCAAACTGTGGCAAAATGGCACACCCAGAAATCTTTTAAAACTATAACTTGTTAAGGGTAGCCGCTTCTTGGGAAAGGAGTGCATAGGGATCTAATAATTCTTAGCATTTTCAATATACTACAATTCCCAGAATTCTTAGAGGGAAACTATGACACTTACGTATTTATTAAGTTTTTAGTATGGATATTTCCAGAGACCACAACCAATCTTTTGAGAGTTCCATGAGAGCCTGGGGCCAAAGCCTTGGAAGTCAGGTCAAATCCTAGGCATCAGTTTCATATTTCTACAACTTCATAGTCAGGCATACATTTTTTTCCTATGTTCCGCACATATCATCACTGCCATACTTGTGTCTTCCACTATGAGACCTGAAATCACCTTTCACATTCACTGGCCAGGAAGATGGCATTTTCAGACTTCCAATCCAACACTAAAAGGAATATTCACCAACTTGGCTGTGTGATAAATCCCCTACATGTGACAAAGCATTAGGAGGAAAATTTGGGCAGCATTTTCAATTCAAATCATCTCAACATGCCACTATACATGTTGCCAAAGAAAACGGGAAATGCTGAATCTGTTTTAGGCAAGCTGAATTCTTACACTGATTCCCCCCGCCCCAACACAATTTTGAAAGACACTTATCTTCATACCTTCTATGCAAACCTCCAACTCACTAATTCCAGTTACCAAACCTTGCTTCAGCTCTGCACTGAGTAGCCCTGAATGCTTTTTCTGAATTTAAAAAGGCAACTAAAGCTGCAATATATAATTAAGCAGAAGTAGGTCTGAATGAAATGGAACTGACTACTGGATAGGCATGCATAGGCTTACTAGAAGCCCTCAGTTTTCTGTAGACTTGGGATTAAGTCTCACTGAACACAGACTTGCCTCTTAAGTGAACACACACAAATTAGCATTATACACTTCTGTCAGATAAAATGACCAAAGGCAGAGATGGCAGAGAATTGAAATAAGAGCAGCTTCTCATACATGAGTAAAAAACAACAACAACCCTTCACTGAGCAAACATTATTTTCTAAACAATGCAAAAAGGGAAAAGGATCCCCAGTGTCCTCCTTGGCATGTGAACCCCACCCCCCAAACCCACACTGTATCAGCAAATATAAATTATAATTCTTTTCTCAGCACTGTGGTTACTCAGTCAAAAGCAGTATATCTAGATTTGAACACAGAGGCAGATGTGTGAACATCTGCATGACATTCAGTCCATTTGAACAAAATCAGAACTTTGCTATATTTGTTGAGGCTACAATACCAATACATGCTCCCTCAGGAAGGAGTCTGGCAGATATGCAGAAGAAGAAAGGTCACTGGTAAAGTGTCTCATAAGAGCAGCATCTCCTGGGAAAGAACTATCCAGGCCTATGAGTTGAGAATCCTAGCGGGGTTGCAGACTGCCAGAAACAGTGCAAATTGAGTCCACTTTTAGGGTTAGGGTTAGTGCTAGGGAATCATGGGAATTGGGGTTTTTTTTCTGAGACATTGAGTCTTTTCTGTCAGAGAGCTCTGGTGCCACAATAAAATACAGTTCCCATGATTCCTTAACCCTAACCCCAACTCTTAAAGTGGACTCAATCTGAACTATTTCTGGCAGTCTGCAATCAGGATGGAAGCTTTCAACACTCTTAAAAAATGAACCTCTTAGCATTCATAGCTGCACTGATCTGCTGAACATTTCAGTATCATATTCTACTTTAACAAAAGAGTCAGATTCCACGGTAGAACCAAATTCTCTTTTTAAAAAAGTGTCTGCAGTACAGAAATCCTGCATCAGACACCCAGCTCAAGCTGTTGCTTCACAAGGGGTGAAGACTGGCACAAGTGAAAGTCTACAGCCAAACTGAAGGTGGAGGATCATCCCACTCCTCCCCATGGACACAAGTATTTATTTTATGGATTGCTGTCTCATTTTTCAACATGTTCCCATGGGTTGAGGAATGACTTGCACAGTACATGTATTTAAAAGCATTGATAGCTGCAAAAGTGGAGAGGGAGAACAAAGAGTGCATCAACACTGTAGAAATAGTGCAGTTTGACACCACTTTGGCTGCATCTGCATTGCAGAAATAATCCAGTTTGACAATTTAACTGCTATGGCTAATTGCTATGGAATACTGAGAACTGAACTATAGTTTTGTGAGACATTTAGCTTTTTCTGTCAGAGAGCTCTGGTTCCACAACAAACTACGGATCCCAGGATTTCCTAGCACTGAGCCAGGGCAATTAAAGCAGTGCATTATTTTTGCAGTGTGGACGCAGCCTTTAAGTGCTGCAGCTCCATCCTATGGAATCCTGGGGTTTATAGTTTTTCATGTTCTTTATGATTTGAAGGGAGAAATGGCTTGCTTTGGAGAGGAAGCTCCAGCTAACCTTTTTGCTTAGCCTTCTCTGTCAAAGAATGCTGGTTGCCTGCAAATCCCAGGATTCCATAGGACAAGGCTACAGCAGCCAAAGCATGCCAACTTGGATTAATTCTGCAGTGCGGATGCAGCCTTTAAATGCTGCAGCTCCATCCTATGGAATCCTGGGATATGTAGTTTCACAAGGTCTTTTATCTTCTCTGTCAAAGAGTGCTGGGGGATTCCTAGGGAATTAAGCAAAGTGGAAAAATTAAGAGAAAAGGAGATTAAAAATTAGTTTATTGCATAGTAGAATTTATTAAGATCAAGAACAGAGTTTAAAGTGGCAAATTAGAAAAAAAAGAACATTTTGGGGTAATGAACCAGAAAGTTGGGAAGAGGGAGTCATCTATATGTAATGTTTTTAATGTAATCTGTATTTAATGTTGTAAGCCGCCCCGATTGCTCTGCAGAGGGGCGGGATATAAATTATTATTATTATTATTGGCGTTGTTTTTAGTTAGATGCTTTATGTTAGGTGTTATGGTATTTTATCTGTGATTTTGTATTGTTTGTTTTGTTCATAATTCAATGAATGTGTGTGTTGTTTTATGTTGGACAGAAATTAAATAAATAAAAAAATAAAAAGTGCTAGTGACTAGCAAATCCCGGGATTCCGTAGGACAGAGCCAAGTCAGTTAAAGCGGTGCCAACCTGGACTATTTCTGCAGTGTGGATGCAGCCTTTAAGCACTGTAACTCCTTCTTATGGACTCTTGGGACATGTAGTTTCACAGGGTCTGTGGCCTTCCTTCTCTGTCAAAGGGTGCTGGTGCCCCACAAATCCCAGGATTCCGCAGGACGGAGCCACGGCAGCTAAAGCAGTGCCAATCTGGACTATTTCTGCAGTGTGGATGCAGCCTTTAAGTGCTATAGCTCCTTCCTATGGGCTCCTGGGACGTGTAGTTTCACAAGGTCTGTGGCCTTCCTTCTCTGTCAAAGGGTGCTGGTGCCCCACAAATCCCAGGATTTCGCAGGACGGAGCCACGGCAGTTAAAGCGGTGCCAACGTGGACTTTTTCTGCCGTGTGGATGGAGCCCAGTCCCCGCCGCTCAGCCGGCCCCAGCCCTCCCTCCCTCCCTGTTCCGCGGGCCAAAAGGTCTCACCTGTTCCCTCCGCAGCCGCCCTGGTCCCCTCCGCCGCCGCCCCCGCCGCCGCCCAGGGCGGAGAGGGGGGGAGAGGGCGAGGCGGGAGTCCGTCCTCCCGGGCCTAAGAGCCGCGCCGCACGGGGAGGAAAGCGGGGAGCGCCGGCCGCTCCAACCGCAGCGCCCAAGACGCCGCCGGCAACAGAGGAGGCACAGAGGCCTAGGACCTCCGTCACCCTTCTGTTCCCTCCCTCCCTCCCTCAACGGCTCATTGTCCGCGCGACACAATAGAGGAAAGGCGGGGGGGAGCGGCCGTTGGAAACCGAGCACGAGCCTCCTCTACTACCCCTCCTCCTCTCCCCGGAGACACTGTGCCCCAGCACCAAGTGCGCCTGCGCAAAAGACGTCGCCACTTCCCAGCCCCTGACAAAAAAAGACAGAGACCGGAAGCGGAAGCCACGGCGGAAATCCTACTGCAGAGCGCGCGCTCCGACCGTTTAAAGCGAGCGCGGCGGAAGGGAGCTCTCGTCTGTTTGGATTCTGGAGTGAATGTTGTCCGTTATTAATGAGGAGAACAGATACAGAGAGCTGTAGGCTGCATCCACGCTTCAGAGCTTGATATAGGGCCTGAACAGACTGCCAGGAATCTTGAGACCGCTTTAACTGCCCTGGCTCAGTGCTAGGGAATCATGGGAATTGTAGTTTATTGTGGCACCAAAGCTCCCTGACAGAGAAGGCTCAATGTCTCAAAAGAACTACAATTCCCATAATTCCCAAGCATTGAGCCAGGGCAGCTAAAGCGGTCTCAAGATTCCTGGCAGTCTGTTCAGGCCCATAGTGTAGGACAGTTTCTTCTCGACCACCAGGTTACCACGGGTTATAGACTTCAAGCTACCAAAAAACAAAAAAATCCAATTGCAACAACTTTTACAGCCACAGTGGGCCTGTAACATATAAAGCAAAATCATACATCCAAATGCAGGCATCTGACGAACATCTCCAATTGTTTTTTTCCTGCTGAGAGGGTTAAATGTGCCATTTAATAATAATAATAATTTATATTTCCCACCTCCCTACGGATTGAGGCGGAATTACACAATTAAATGAATACAGTATGCAAAATGCAAACAATAAAATATTGAAATCAAACAGTAATAAATTATAAGAGCATAGAATATAATATAATAAAATACATAAAAATAGAATAAAATAAAATAAAATAGCCAATCATTGTCAGAATCTAGAAATCTAGAAGATCAGATGGATAGGCCCGCCGGAAGAGCTCTGTCTTAAGTGCCTTCTTAAAGGCATCTGGTGTAGTAATAAGACGAATCTCTTCCGGTAGACCATTCCATAACATGGGGGCTGCGGCCGTGTACGATCTTTGGGAAGTCGTGTTGAGTTTGGTTCTATGATGTTCTTAATAAGTTCTTCCCAGATGTTCTGAGAGTGTGGGGTGGATTGTGTGGGGAGAGGCATTCCTTCAAGTAACTCGGGCCCAAGCCAAGTAGGGCTTTAAAGGTAATAACCAATGCTTTGTACTGTGCCCAGAAGCTAATTATTTGTTGTAGAATAGTGCCATCTACTGTCATAAGAGAAAAATATTAGGCATGTGTAATAGGTGGTATGATTCTATGACGTGATGTGAAAAAGAAACAAAGTTTAGCATGTATAAAAGGAAACACCCTGAAGGTTTGGGGGTGCAGTATGGCTGAACAAATTCCCCTGCATCACTTGCATGCAAATAAAGCCATCTGGACTGAGGACCTGTTTCGAGTCTCCTGTTGAACCAGCGAATCGTAACACTGTTAGGTTTGTAACATCTTGCCTGATGAAGAAGCTCATGGAGCTTCGAAAGCTTACAACATAAAGTTTATTGTGCATTTTGGTTGGCCAATAAAGGTATCACTGATTGATTTTTGTTTGCATTTGCTAAATGGCCAACACAGATACCCCTGCCTATAAAGCAAAATGTTAACACTAAAATTACAAAAATGTTTCATACTAAACATATCACAATGTTATGTAATCCATTCAAATTAGTGTAGTATAATCTATTTTTTGCAGATTCCCATGCAGGCCTGAAATAGTCCCATGAATGGTGACCAGGAGTTAGCCCCCGATGCTCTATAACATGAAACAACTGCCTTCTTTTGAGTTGAAGGGTTTGCTTTGGAGAGAAAGCCCCAGCTAACTTTTTTGTTGAGGGCGATATCTCTACAGATGCATCTGCACTCCAGAAATAATCCAGTCTGACACTTCTTTAACTGCCACAGCTCAATGCTAGGGAGTCCTGGGAATTGTAGATTGTTCTCTGATAGAGAAAGCTGAATATCTCACAAAGGTACAAATCCCAAAATTTCATAGCATTGAGCCAGGACAGTTAAAGCGGTCTCAAACTGAGTTATTTCTGCAATACGGATGCAGCCCGATTCCCAACACTTGACTCTTGGTTTCAGAGATGTACGGCCTCATGGTTTGAGTGCTGGACTCCGATTCTGGAAACCAGGGTTCAGTTCCCAGGTTGGCTATAAAAGCCACTGGGTGATGGTGGGCAAGTCACACTGTCTCAGCCTTAGGGGAAGACAATGGCAAACCTTTGGACAAGTCTTGCCAAGAAAAGCCCACAATAGGTTGATTTATTTTTTTAGAGTATTTATATCAGCCACAAAGGCTCTCAGAGCGGCTTTTTTGTTGTTGTTAACTGTCCTTGAGTCAATCTTGACTCATGGCGACCCTATGGATGAGACATCTCCAAGACCCTCTGTCCTCCAGTGCTCTGCTTAACTCCTGCAACCCCTTAATACCCGTGACCTCTTAAGTCCATCCATCTGGCATGTGGCCTTCCTCTCTTCCTATTTTCCTCCACCTTTACCAGCATTATTGTCTTTTCCAATGAATCCTCTTTTGTCATGATGTGTCCAACGTACAACGGCCTGTTTAGTCATCTTGGCCTCCAGGGAGGTTTCCAGCTTGATCTGCTCTAGGACCCATTTGATGGTCCTTTTGGCTGTCCATGGGATCCTCAGCACTCTTCTCCAGCACCACATTATCTCAAATGCATTGATTTTCTTCCTATCACCTTTCTTAAATGTCCAGCTCTCACATCCATGCATGGTAATAGGGAATACGATGTCTTGTATGATTCTAACTTTTGTGCTCAGCTTTGTGCTCAGCTTGGCCTACAGATGGTTAATTAGACAGCTCCCTGCCCTCACTCTTAAAAAAAGCATGACACAGAAGAAGGGAATGGCAGTGGGATCAAATCCAGCAGATATTTCTCTTTTCTGAGGCCAGGGCAGTGACAGCTGGGATGGAGAGAGGGCTTAGGTTTGTCTTAGGGTCATCATAAATCGGAAACAACTTGAAGGCAGACAGCAACAAGTGGCACCACACCTCTGGCAAAGATACCTATTGTGTGTGTATATATAACATTATATATATATATATATATATATATATAACGTTTTATCTATACATATAAACTTTTATGTATATATAAGGCTTTAACTGCTATAGAATATATAAAATTATATATATATGTGTGTGTGTGTGTGTGTGTACAATATTATATATGCGCGCGCACACAGTATATATCTTTATTATTATTTAAATATTATTTATATATTCCATAGCAGTTAAAGCCTTGTCAGACTGCAGACGCAGCCCTGACCGCAGTCGTTTGAGGCACTCTTTATAAAAAACTAGTCTTTCATTTCTTTTTCTCACACTTCCGGCACTTTCGTTGACGACCGCTCTAGGCCACCGCTCTCTATCGGCGCCGTTCTGGCCGCTGGCGACTCTATGGCTGGACGGCCTGCTTTGGACGGTGCGGAGGATGGCGGCCGAGAAGCGACTCGCAATATGAGAGTTGGGGCCCTTTTCAACGGCTCCGGGTTAAAACGTACACATTTTCTCCCCTTCTGCGGTGTCAAAGGATATTGCTCCCCCAGGCCGAGAGTATTGAGGGAGTCCGGTAGTAAGTGCGCGGGGACTACAACGCCCAGCGTGCCTTGCGGTCCGAATCACGTGAGCACCGGTCCCGCCCCGCCCCCTTTTCTCGGGGGTCCCTTCCAACTCCCTGATGGAAGATGGCCGTCCTGAGTCCTGGAGAGCGCTGGGCTGAAGGTAAGTGAACCTGCCGCTACCGCCTCGAGCCCCGTTGTTGGGAGAAAAGCGGGGTATAAAAAATTTAAAATATTTGTTTTAAATAATAATGAAATATAAAAATGCAGAGGATGCGGTCGGAGCCTTGGCTGGGAATCCTCTTGCCCAGTGTCCCCTTAAGAGCTGGCACTTCTGTTGGCATATATCTGGGCCCAGGAAGAAAAACAGTCCCTTAGAGCACTGGGATATTTGTGTTTGCATCCTCACTGCAGGAATAATCCAGTTTGACACCGCTTTAACTGCCCTCAGGGCTCAGTGCTGTGGAATCCTGGGAACTGTACTTTATTGTGGCACCAGAGCTCTCTCTGACAAAGAAGGCTAAATGTCTCACAAAATTCCCAGCACCCAGAATTCCCCAGATGGCCATCTGTATAGTCCCTCATTTCCCTGTGATATTGACATAAAGGCTGTGTCTTCACTGCAGAAATAATCCAGTTTGGCACTGCTTTATCGGCCCTGGCTCAGTGCTATGGAATTCTGGGATTTGTAGTTTTGGGAGACATTTAGCCACCTCTGTCAGCGAGAGCACTGGAACCACAATAAACTACAATTACCAGGATTCAACAGTATTGAGCTAGGACAGTTAAAGTGGTGTCAACCTGGATTATTTCTGCAATGAAGACGCAGCCTTTGTGTCAATATTACAGGGAAATGAGGGACTATATAGATGTCCCTCCAGGGAATTCTGGGAACTCCCAAAATGGGAGATGGAGTTGGCCCACCATATCCACTGATTCTTTATCCACGGATTTAAGCATCTATGGCTTGCAATTATTAACAAAAAATATTAGTTCTAAAAATCAAAGCTTTATTTCTCTGTGTTATATAAGGGACACTATTTTACTTTGTTGTTGTTGTTAACTTCCCTTGAGTCATTCTTGACTCATGGGGACCCTATGGATGAGACTTCTCCAAGACCCCCTGTCCTCCACTTTTCTGCTTAATTCCTGCAATCCCATAAAAGCCGTGACCTCCTTAATAGAGTCCATCCATCTGCCATGTGGCCTTCCTCTCTTCCTACTTCCCTCCACCTTTCCCAGCATTACTGTCTTTTCCGATGAATCTTCTCTTCTCATGACGTGTCCAAAGTACAACAGTCTCAGTTTGGTCATCTTGGCTTCCAGGGAGGTTTCTGGTTTGATCTGCTCTGGGATCCATTTGTTTGTTCTTTTGGATGTCTATGGGACCCTCGGCACTCTTCTCCAGCACCACGTTATCTCAAAGGAATTGATTTTCTTCCTATCACCTTTCTTAACTGTCCAGCTCTCACATCCATACATGGTAATAGGGAATACAATGGCTTGTATTTTATTACCCCTTTTTACTACCCCATTATATTTAATGGGATTTGACCATCCATGGAGTTTAGTATTCAGGGCCCCCCAGGAATCAAACCCCAGCAGATACCAAGGACCCACTGTATATATACTTTTGAGCTTTTCATGGAAATGGTGCAAGACTACTGCTGTCCACTGGTATTTTTCATGGCCCTTTGGTTCTTTTTTTACCTTTCGCAATATTTTCTTTATTGATGTGTTTATGCCTGTAAAAGATAAACTGCCAGGTAAGGAAGTCACCCACTGGACCTGATCCCCCTTCTCCACTGCCATTCCCTTCTCCTATTGTGTCATGTCTTTTTAGATTGTAAGCCTGATGAGGGCAGGAAACCATCTAATTAAACTATTATTATTATTATTATTATTATTATTATTATCATCCCGCCCCTCTGCGGATGCAACCGGGGCGGCTTACAACATTAAAAATACATTAATTAACCATTTGTTAGCCGCTCTCAGAGCCTTTGTGGCAGAAGAGTGGGGTATACATACAGTAAATAAATATGCATGCATCTTGCCTGCAACAGCTTGTGTCAATACATATTTTAAAATAGTTTGTAAGGTGTCACTATTTTTTTAAACATTTTTTGGACAATACACTAACACATCTTTTCCTTTGCTATGTCTGGGGTTATTGGAGGGTGAAATTGGGGCTAGACTTTAGGAATTAACAGAGTAGGGCAAATGTGAGGGAGAGGGTAGAGTTCCAGGAGGAAGATTTAGAATGGAAGTAATCTTCCCTTTTACAGCTTTTTACAGAAATTTTGAAAGGAAAGAGAGCAGATGTTGATGCTGGCTGTGGAGGGTTGTAGAGAAAGGAAGTAACCAAATGAATGAATCCTGGATTTTTGTAGTAGATCTTTCGCTTTTTATATTTTTGTGACAGGGCTAGAGGTCAGTTGATGGATATTTACCATGATAGCTATATCCAGTTACAGAACAGACAATATTTCACAGACAGCATTCCTCCAAATATCAATTGTTGGGGGCAGGGTGATGAGCATGGCACATAACATGTGAGATGTCTTTTTCTTCCTCACCTATAGCAGACTTCCAAGAACCATATGCTAGCTGCTGTTTGAAACAGGATTCTTGACAATGGTCTGATCCTGCTGAGTTCTTCTTATGAACTGTATAGTTCAGCCTTCCTCAGGTTGGTACCCTCCAGACGTTTTACTTGTCACATCTACTGATACCTTATTCCAGGACAAACGTCTGAAGTACACCAGGTTGATGGAGGCTGATATTCATGATAATGACTTCTTTCCACCTCAATTTTGTTATGCCTGTGTGTTATCATTATGTGTTCTACTCTGGAAAATATACTGATAAGAAATTTGTCTTCCATTGCAGCACTAATTGATGAGCTCAGAAGAAATCCATGTCCATCAGAGGAAGTGCAAGACAATTTTGACTACTGTAGCTGTAGTGACTGCTTGAAGATGAAGAAAGAGCATGTGTCTGACAGTGGAAGGACTCAGTCAGTGCCTGGAGAAGGAAGCATAACTTACACAAAGGAACAGTTACTTGGGGTACAAAGGTAAATAGGAAAGCTCTCTAGATCATCTTTCTCCAAGTGGTATGCTCCAGATCAGGGGTAGGCAAGCTTTTTCAAGCGGGGGCTGGTCTGCAGAACAGCTCCCTTCCGGCGGGCTGGGGGGGATGGCGGCGCACGCGCGCGCACTGTCACACGCGCTGACACTGACGTCGCGCACGTCGTGGCCACCATTTTGTCTTCCAAAATGGCGGCCGCGCCGCGTTTGCCATTTGGGAAAACAAAATGGGGGGCACGATGTGCGCGGCCGCGTGGTGGTCAAAACTCGCAGCAGTGGCTGCAGGGGTCAGCGAGGGCCGGTAAGTGCGAGGCCGTAGGTTGCTGACCCCTGCTCCAGATGTTTTGGAGTTGTTTGACTTGTCTTTTTAGCAGTCTACAGTATCTGTAGAATTCTTCTCCAGTACCACATTTCAAATGAGTTTATTATCTTCCTGTCACCTTTCTTCACTGTCAGGCTTTCACAACCATACATAGAGGTTGGAAATATGGTGACTGGCCCAAAACAGATGGGCAGGAAAGACTGGCTTCTGGCTGCTTCAGTGGCATGGTGTACAGATAATACACACCCCCAGAACAGCTGGAAGTTGCTTCAGGGCTGCGAGCAAAAAGAGCATGGAAAAAGCACTCCTTGCCGGTGGCCCGTTCAAGACCACAGCAGTGGCCCATTCTAAGAGCAGCTTCTGGTCACTTTTTCCTACCTGTCTGCATCACCCCATGCACAATCCTAACTTTAGTACTGAGTAATATAACTTGATACTTAAGGATCTTGTCTAGTTCCTTTATTCCTGCCTATCCAAGTCTTAGTCTTCATCTGATTTTTTGTCTCTATTCTGATTAATGACTGAGCCATGGTATCAAAAATCTTGAACTCTTTCAATGTCTTCTACTTTAAAGTTATGTGAGTCTTCTATGGTTGTTATTTTGTTTTTGTTTTTAATGTTCAGGCTGTAAACCTGCCTTTTCACTTTCCTCAGAAATCATCCCAATTTTGCTATTTTCTGCTAGTAGTATGGTACCATCTGCATATCTTATGTTGATGTTTCTTCCTCCAATTTTCATGCTTCCTTTCTCTGAGTCTAATCCTGCTTTACATATTATATGCTCATCATACAGATTAAACATATAAAGTGATAAAATGCAGCCTTGCCTGACTAACTTTTCATTAGGAAATCATTCCATTTCTCTGTATTATGTCCTGATGGTAGCCGCTTATTCTGAGTACAGCTAATACATAGGACAATCAAATGTTGTGGTACATGCATATCTTTAAGAGTGATCCATATTTTTCATGATCTACACAATCAAAAGTTTTGCTATAATCTATAAAGCAGAGGCTGATTTTCTTCTGAAAATATTTGGATGCTCCATTATCCAACTCACTTTGCAATATGATCCCTATTGCCTTTTCCTTTCATCTGCCCAGCTTGAACACCTAGCATTTCTTGCACCATTTGTGGTAAAAGTCTGTTGCAGAATTTTGAGCATCACTTTGTTTACATAGGAAATTAATGCAATGGTCCTGTGGTTACTGTAATCCCTGGAACATATAGAGTGTTTCCAATGTGCAGGCCATTATTTTGTTTTCCATATTTGACAGATTTGTGTTAGAACTAGAGTAGATTCTGTCTGTAGCTTGAAGCATCTTTATTGGTATGTGATTTGTTCCTGGTGATTTATTTCTCCCAAGTTCTCTGAGTACAGTTTGCACTTCACTTTCTAAAGCTGTAGGTTCATCTTAAAAAACCTTTTCCTTGAACGAATCTGTTGTCTTTTCTTCTCTTTTATGTAGTACTTCAGTGTCTTCTTTCCATCACCTTTTAATTCAGCTTGCTAATATAATGTGTTTCCCTGCTGGTCAGAGAGCATCGCCACTCATGTTTTAATTCAATACTTTTTATTTGGCATTTCAAGGAACAACAGAAGAAAAAGGAGAAAGTCATCTATGGTCCAGTTTGAGACTGCTTTAACTGCCTTGGCTCAGAGCTAGGAAATTCTTGGAACTGTAGTTTTGTGAAACATTTAGCCTTCTCTGTCAGAGAGTTCTGATGCCACAATAAACAGTATTGGCCATCAGGTGATGTCCATGTATATAGTCACCTCTTGATCTGCTTAAAGAATGTGTTTGCAGTGAATAAATCCTTAGCCTCGCAAAATTCAATCACTCGCTCTCCTGCTTCATTTCTCGGTCCTAGGCCAAATTTTCCTACATTCTTTGATTCTGCTGTCTTTCCTACTTTTACATTTCAATCACCTATGATTAACAACAAGCCCTTGGTGTGTGATCAGTTTACTCCTAGACTCCAGCATAGAGCCTTTCCATGTCGCCTTCTTCTGCCTCTGTAGTTGGAGCATAAACTTAATTATGGTTATATTGATGTGTTTCTTAGTGATATTATTTGGTAAGACTTTGCATTACATCATTTGACTGCTTTTATTACATCTCTCCTCACTATTAATGCAACCCCATTTATTCCTAGATTTTCATTTCCCATGTAAAACACTGTAATTATCTGACTCAAAAGTCCCTTTCCTGTACACTTTAGCTCTCTCACCCCAAATTGTAATGTTGAAAAGTTCCATTTCTTGTTTTACTATGTGTAGCTTCCTCTGATTCATGCTTCTCACATTCTAGATTCCTGTAACATGTGCTGAGCTAGCTTGGCTTAAATATTTTCTGTTTAATTTACATCTTATTTGTTGTAATAATGCGTGAAAGTAAGGGGCTGGCCATATGAACCCAAAAGCCCGGGAGCCCCTCCCCCTGGCTTCATGTCGTCTGTTTGGAAACCCTGGGGCCAGGATCATGCTGGATCTTGGCAGGCTGGCTTAACCTTGGGGTAAACATCCCTTAACGTAAATAAGTTTGATCCCCAGTTTGCCATGACTCCCAGACATGCCTTACATTTCAGCAGGGTCACCCCTACTGGGAAACTGCATGTCACTGCATGTGATGTGGAAACGGGGTGCCTGGCCATATGGGTGCAGCCAGGTGCCCTGTTTCTGTGACAGATTCTGCAATGGGGGGCTTCTCTGTAGGAGCAACAGCACAGAAAGGTATGACGTATGTGCCAATAACGGGTTCCCGGGCTGGCGTGGGGACTGACCCAGGTGAGCACCCGGACCAGAATAGAATAGGTTCAGTCCATGCCTTCCTGTCCTGTGTGCTCAAGGCCTAAGTTAAGTTAAGTTTTATTTGCTCATTTATTTAAAGCAGGGGTAGGCAACCTTTCCCCTTTAAGGGCCGAGGGACTTCAGCTCCCAGAAGCCTCAGCCATGTTGGCCAATAGTCCCATGTTGGCCAATAGCTCCTGGGATTCTGGGAGCTGAAGTCCCTCGGCCCTTAAAGGGGAAAGGTTGCCTACCCCTGATTTCTTCCAGGCCACAGTCAATTTTGTAATGGCATTCGCTAGTTGTCTGGGTTCTCTTCCTTTGTAAGTAATGGTAAGATGGAGAAATATCAACACAGCATGCATCATTCTCTGTTCTCCAAAAATCAGAATGAACAGTTTTTAAAAGTTCACATTGAACTTAATGTTCGACTATATCTGAATGGTCAATGGGCTAGCCATCCATGAAGCACATCCAAAGGAATGAAAGATTGTGATAGCTTCTCTGTAGACAGAGAGGTCTGAAATTGGCTACCACTTTTCCTTTTATATAATTAAAGACCTAATGCAGGTATTACCCAGAAGTCATCTGTGATTGCTGTTTTGGTAAAGATACACTATTTAAAAGTGTGTTCATTTCATAGAATAAAGAACAGTAAGAATTATTATGAGATTCTTGGCGTTGCGAGGGATGCAAATGATGAAGAGCTAAAGAAAGCTTACAGGAAGCTTGCTCTGAAATTTCACCCAGACAAGAATTGTGCTCCAGGAGCAACAGATGCATTTAAAGGTATGTTAAAGAGTCTGGATAAGGCAGTTGAAGTGTAAAGGTAATTCTGTCTTCTGTTGATAAATTTAAGAGATATTCCTTTTCACATTGGTATGGTGAGAAAAGCATGTTTCTCTTTTCCAGTACAGAATTTTTTTATTCTATTCATTTTATATCCTGATTGTCCACTAAAACAGAGCTAAACACATGGCATTAAAAATAGTTACAATTAAAATATTAAAACTCACCAATTAAAAACACATTCAATAAAAGCAAATAATTGAATATGACATATTGTGAACACTAGACCTGTTAACTGATTCAGGGTAAATAAAATGTGTTAGAGCTGTCAAAAGATTTTGAACATTGGGGGTAGTACTTTGGCTGTGACTTGTAGAAATATAAGGTTCTGTGCTTAAATATTTCAAACTATTAGCCCAGTACTATTGGTGAAAAGGTACAAAGTGTATTTCACAAAGAAATGGTTTCATATAGTTTATGGTGGTTGAATTAAGTAATTTCTAGATCAGAGGTAGGCAACCTTTCCTCTTTAAGGGCTGAGGGACTTCAGCTCCCAGAAGCCTCAGCCATGTTGGCCAATAGCTCCTGGGGTTCTGGGAGCTGAAGTTCCTCGGCCCTTAAAGGGGAAAGGTTGCCTACCCCTGATCTAGACAATATGGATAGTTGTAGCATTTCCAAATATGTCAGCCCACAACCAGGACAGGAGTACAGCTGTAGTTTCTGACTTGTATTCCCCAGCAACTGATATACAGAAGTGGATTGATATTGTTTACAAAGGTCTCTGATACTGGAGGTAATACATAGCCATTCTGACTAGTAGCCATTGATGTCCCTATCTCAATGATTATATTCAATCTTTTAACGCTGTCCCAAGTTCAGAGCCATCACCACATATTATAGCAGAGAATTTTACTGCTTAACTGTCTGCTGTGTGAATAAAAAAATCCTATTCTCTGTCCCCAAACTCCCACATTTTAGCTTCAGTTGGTAATCTTGGCTTCTGTGTGTGCGTTTGTGTGTTTGTGGTGGTGGGGGGAACTTTTCTCTAAAGGCTTTCTCCAGATCATACATAATTTTGGTGGTGGTTGTTTGCCTTCAAGTCGTTTCTGACTTATGGCTATCCTAAGGCTAACCTGTCACAGGGTTTTCTTGGCAAGATTTGTTCAGAGGTATATACCTCTATTATGTTTCCCTTCCTTGGTTTTTTTCCCCCCTTTCATCAGCGGAAAGTTATTGCAATCCCTTAATCATTTTAGTTGTCTTTTTCTTTATCCTTTCTAGCTGCTTGTTCAGCTCCAAGTCTAACTAGCAGTATTTTCTTTAGACATTCTGAAGTGTTCCTATCCAGATTGTTGTATCTTATTATACAGATGTTTACAGATCTCAATTGATTATTCAGAAGTCCATTTAAGTGTCTGCAAAAAGTTTTCTTGACTTCAGTTGCTCATTGTTTAACTGATTCTCAAGTACCTCTGGTTTTCTCTCCAGATTATTACTACAGTCATCCCTCCCAATTTTTCAGGGGATCTGTTCTGCCGCCCCCCCCTTGCGAATCTGAAAAAATGCAAATATTCAAAGCCCATTGGTTAAAATGGGTGCACATGCCATTTTGTCCCTCCTCGCTTGCCATCCATGAAGGAGCGAGACTGCAGACTTCCAGTCCACGAATGGGAAGGAACAATGTATATGATAATGTTATATGTCTCTTAATAGAGACATCTAATTCTGAATTTGATTATTCACTGTGGGATTTACGTAAAGATGATTCAGACAAGCAAGGAGGCTAGTGTATAGTGTCCAGAGGGTGTTCTAAGACAATGTGAAATCATTCCATGTATGCTGCCAGAGCAATTTAGAAAAGTGGGACGCAAATGCTCTGTCATGAATGCAGCGCCAGGAACCATTGCCATGCTGTTCTGTCATGTTTCACTACTTTGAATCCCTTTTCTGTGGCTTAATTTAGCAGTTAGAATTCTGCAGATGTTGGATTGAAACTCCCAGTACTCTAGCCAGCATAGAAGATGACAAATACTGGAGGTTGCAGTTTAACAACCTCTGGAAATTTGGTCAAAATTCCCACCCATGCTATAATGCAAACATATTTTACTCCAATATAATTTGTTGATGAAGACTATAATGTTCATGATCACTGGCAAGAATACAGTTTTTTTCCTTTCCTTCGCTTCTGCATTACAGCAATAGGGACAGCTTTTGCAGTTTTGAGCAATCCTGAAAAAAGATTACAGTATGATCAATATGGAGATGAAGAAGAGCCTTGCATCAACCTGCCCAGGCATTATAACTATTACAGAGAATTTGAAACAGATATCACACCAGAAGAAATATTTAATATGTTTTTTGGAGGGAACTTTCCAACAGGTGAGTTTTCTTTTCCTGGATATTCTTTAAAGGACAGCAAAAGCTGCTGTTGGTTATTAAAATATGTAGAATAATAATATGTAACAAATAGTAACAAAATAAATGGGCCCTAGAACAGATCAAACCAGAACTCTCCCTGGAAGCAAAGATGACGAAACTGAGGGTGTTGTACTTTGGCCACATCATGAAAAGGTGCGACTCATTAGAAAAGACTATAGTGCTAGGAAAGGTAGAGGGAAGCAGAAAGAGAGGAAGGCCACATGCCAGATGGATAGACTCAATCAGAGAGGCCACAGGCCTGAGCCTGTAGGACTAAGCAGAGCCGTTGAGGATAGTGGAGCTTGGAGATGTCTCGTCCACAAGGTTGCCATCAGTTGAGGCCAACTTGAGGGCAGTTAACAATATCACCAAGTAATATGTAGGATAGTAATTCCACACTTTGTCCAAAGATCACAGAGCTGAATAAGTTGCTGTTACTTTTTCATCTTCCTTGGCATTTAGCTACTATGAGAGCTTCCAAATCCAGTGTTCTGTCATCATTTGAGACCTTCAGAAAACTACCTAGCTATATTTCCTTGGTGAACAACAGTAATGCCAGCCACCAAAGAACGCTGCTTTAACAATGTTAGCATAGCAAAGAATATGATGCTTCTCTCACTTTGATAAGGGTATAACATTTTGCCTGTGCAAAAGGGACAGGGATAACTTGACTCGTCTCAATTGAATGGCCTAGATTCACTCTTGACCAGGGTTAGGCAACCTTTCCCCTTTAAGGGCCAAGGGACTTCAGCTCCCAGAAGCCTCAGCCATATTGGCCAATAGTCCCATGTTGGCCAATAGCTCCTGGGATTCTGGGAGCTGAAGTCCCTCGGCCCTTAAAGGGGAAAGGTTGCCTACCCCTGCTCTTGATGATTCACTTCTTATACTAGTGTTGTTATACTATATTTACTATACAAATTATACCATTCTTACTAGACTTCACATTTCACCTTACCCTAGGGCTGTGGAACATTTGACCTCCACATACCTTGGTTATACCTGTCAGGCTCATCCAGTATGGCCAATAATAACAGTAATGGAGCTGTTGGCCAGAATATCTAGAGAACCACATGTTCTCTCTGTCTGGCCTAAGACAAGCCCTCAACTGGTAGGAAAAGTGTATATCATGCCTGGCCTATTTCTTCATTAGTAGCAAGCTGAAGTGTTAATAGTGCCACTCAATGTTGTTGTTTTTAAATAAAAAGTTTAGCTGTAAAAAAAACAGTGCCATTCCATTCGTTTTTGCTTTTAGGGCGCAAATCCTGCAAGCACAGTTTCGGATACCAAGGATATCTCTCAGGATACTCACATTTGTAGTAAAATAGAGAGGCAGTTTCTGCTGGTTCTCTCTCTCCCCTTGGCAACCCTTTAAAATCTGCTTTAGGGAATTGGAAAATCCTCTGGAATACCAGGGGAGATGGCCCCAGGAATCTGCAGGGTGAAAAGGGAATCACCTCTTCTGTTACACTAACAGGAACTTCCAGTATATCAGGATCCCCTTGGCTGAACAGAGAGTTCACCCATTAAATGAAAGACAACTCAGAATCCAAACCAAATTGTTCTTTCTACAATTAATGAAGGCTAGAACATTTTAAAAAAATCTAACATGATTGTGACAGGAGTAATAATCCACATTGGCTAGATAAAAATAAAAATAACATTTTTTTCTTTATTTATTTTTAAAGGAAATATACACATGTTTTCACATTCATCCATGGATCCCCCATGTTATCAGCAGCGGAACAGACATGAGAGGACTTGGACGCAAGAGGAAGAAGAGGAAGAAACTAGACCGCAGGTAGTTTGAAGACTGTGTAATAGCCCATAAAAAGCTCTTACCTGTTTGTTACCAACAAATTTGGTATTGCTTATAATTTGGTAATATTTGAACCATTTTTGAAAGGAAATGGTATTTGTTGCTTTCACAACATTGAATTGTAAGGTGTTCATTCAGTACATTTACTAGGAATTATTTTGATCCTATAGAGTAACCTGTTGACAAATGCAAAAGGAGAAGCTAAATTCTTAGGCTTATGTGGGTTTTCATCCACATATGCATACGAATATAATTTCTCCCTCTAAACTCCATGGGACTTACATCAGCCCAAACAAATACAGGTTGAGCACCCCTAATCCAGGAATCCAAAAACCTCCAAAAAGCAAACGTTTTTGCTTCCAGACATCCACTTCTGCCTTTGAGACAGCAGCTATGGCGTTCCTCCTCAGTCATCTCTCAGATCCTTAGTCTCTCTCCAGCCTCTCATTTCATGCACAACCAAAGAATTGAATGAATGAGACATGAGGCTGGAGAGAGACGAATGAACAGGGGTGTCACAGCCACTGTCTTGGAGGCAGCAGAAAGATGTGAGGCTGGAGAGAGATTGATCCCTCCATTTCACAGATCCTTGCGTCTCTCTCCAGCCTTGCAGATATAGTACAGATACATGCTACACTACTTGGGTATTCCAAAATCTAAAAAAATCCCAACTCCAAAACACTTCTGGTCCCAGGCATTTAGAATAAAGGATACTCAACCTGTATTGTACCAAACTTAACCTTATCAGATGGCAACCTTGTGAATGAACCTTATACATATTTGTGCATCATTTAATAGCATTTTTCTTCTGATCATTTGTATTGCTCCTAAATACTTTCCACATATTTATGTCTGTCAATCTACACTGCCAGGGTGGTACATTTTTTTTCCTTGCAAATAGGCTATGAGAATGAAAGAAAATTATATGTGCGAGATCACACATTAATTTCATATTTAAGCAGGATTCTTAATCAACATATCTGCAATCATAACCCATTACCATATCCTGTACACGCCATGAAACAGGGTGGGGGGGCATGTAGCCCATGGGACACCTCTGCAATAACTTATTGGAAAAATTGCCCTCAGTCACCTAATTAACTCCTTGCACTCCAGTTTGCATGTATGAGAAAACAATAATTTTAGAATTATCAGAATTAAATAACACCAAATAATATGATAGAAAATAGTGTGTGGAGTAGCGATGATATGACCAATTCAAGGCAGCATGATGTGTATAAAAGCTGAAGAAATGTCACTGAGAAAATAATCCTTACTGGACACCTTGGAAAGCAATATGAAAACTGCTGTATTCTCATCACATGATTTGTATTAACATAAAGAGCTTGATTAGAAGTAGTAAGTGTTCATCGGTACAGTCGCCCCTCGCCAATATTCAAGCCCCATTGGCTTGAATGGCTGCGCGCTTCTGCATGTGTGCCATTTTAGCCAATGAGGCTCTCCCTTCCATGAAGAACCAAGAACATGGACTTCAAGTCTGCGAAAATGGCGGGGCGAGTGTACTCCTTTCTGTTAATTTCAATCATAATGAGTCCTTAAAAGAACTAGGTACTAGCTAATATGTCCAACTTGGGTTGTTTTACTTTTATGAAATGTTTTTATCTTTACAAAAGTGATTTTTCCATTCATAGCTTGTATGATTCTCTAACCATAGTTTTAATTTCCAGAATAGCTACTCAGCATTTATCCAGTTACTACCAGTCTTTATCATAATAGTGGTCTCAGTTGTAACTCAGTTGATGGCTACTAATCCACCCTACAGCCTCTTCTACAAATCGTAAGTCCCAAAATTTTTCCTTGTTTCTTCTAGGAGAAGCTAGTTTAGGATGCTTAAGGTGTTCTTAATACTAATGTTTACAATACAGAAGTTAATCTTGAAGTTAAACAAGTTCTATTATTTGTTATATGTGAGTTGCAATGAAACTGGGAAGCTGATTAAAGCTTCTTAAAGATGAAAAGTTACACCCACAGCCAATCTTTCCATCAACATACATTGTCCAATGGCAAGCCTGGGTTTCTGTGTTAAAAGTATTCCTATAGGTTTAGTGGTTGTAGTGTAAGAGTTAAGGATTAGTTCCACACCTAGTAGTTATTTAAACAAGTTATATTTACAAACACAAAACAACAGAGGATATGCAAAAGTAAAAGATGGTGAAAATAATCCAGGATGAATTGGGGTTGAATCTCTGTTGTTCACATGCATCCCGAATGCACCTGATTAAGGGGGGGGGGGGCTGCCAAAAAAACCACTTAACTCGGGAAAGTTGATACCGTGATTTTCCCCCCCCAAGTTTTTTCTTTAAAAGATTTGCATCATCGGCAGTGTGAATAACATATGTGAATAGACCCAGGATTAAATTGCATACCTTGAACATGTTTCAAATACATTTGCATCATCAACTCCATGTTTATTCGAGTGCTGGCACATGTGAGCAAACAAACTCATAGAGATGCTGTTCCAAAGTATGAATATCAAACCTGGAATGTATGAGTGAGGTTATTTGCATCGTTCTTCTACAAAAAATGACATCTGAATGACACACATCCCCAGTCATGTAATGCAGTACATAACACTGAAATCAATGAGACTTAATTCACACAAGACTAATTTGCACTGTTGATTTAAATGGATTTACTGTAAGCATTATTAAATCTGGATCCACCCAAGATGTTTTGTCTTAACATGAAAAAGCCATTACCTTGTAATATTGGGGAGGACGGGAGCTACTTTTTTAGTTCTGATAGTTGGATACAATATTGGGATCCACAGTGCCAGTTACTAGTCAGAAAGAAGCACCCTATTTGTACAGTCTGATGCCAAAAAAGAGTTACAAAATTGTTAATACCTGTAGTGTGTTGACTTGTTCAGAATTTCATGTAAAGTAAGCTTAAATAAAAGCCTTGCAGAAGAACATTCCACTTTTAACTGGTGAGTAGTTATTTAAACAAGGTATATTTACACACACACACACACACACACACACAAAACAACAGAGGATATGCAAAAGTAAAAGATGGTTGGATATTTTTAAAAAGAAATATATATGCTAGATTGAAGAGAAAATAAGAATCGATAAATAGCTGTTGGAATTCTGTAAAAATGTAAGTCACTAAATGGCTTGAGCCCAGGATAGCTGAGGAATTGCCTCCTCCTGTATCATCCTCCTTGTTCCCTAGGATAAAGCAGAGAAGTCATTTTCCATGTCCTGCCAAGAGTAGAGAAACAATTAATTTCAATAAAAGATCAGCCCTCTCTGTAGTTGAACTGTTATTTGGGAACACCTTGCCTCATGCAGAGCACATATCGCCCTCCCCCACTGTCTTTTCTTATTATAAAATGAATATATACCATCTAAGTCCTACATAGGCCAAGGAGAAGCAGAACAGATTTTTATACATATGAATAAATTATAAATAGTGAAAAAGTTCATTTTAAATTGCATCACTTCAGTGTTCCTTAAGGGCATAATTTTATGTTCTCTGGTAGTTTGTTTTATTTTCCTGATTCTGTAATTCTCTATATTTCAGAAATGGGATGTAGGCTAATCATACAACTGACCAACTGAAAGATCTTTAATTCATTTGGTGTGTGCTCGCAACTATTTATGTGGATTCTACAGTAACTGGATAGGCTTATGGGCATTATCAAGTCTAGATCAGAGGTGGGAATTGTATGGCCCTCCAGATGTTGTTGAACTGCAGCCGTAGCCAGCATAGCCAATGGTGAGGAATGCTGGAAATTTCATAGTTCCCACCTCTGATGAAGAGGATGAGCGGTGAAACAAAAACTCATAAAAGAAAAAAAGAAATATGTACAGTAATTAGTTTCTATAATGTTTTTTCAGTCTTTTTAAAGGTCAGATAAGTTTGACTAGAAATACTAATGTGATAAAAAACCTATTTTCTGAGATTTCTTTTTTAATGGCTAAAACTATTCTTCTCTGCTTTTCCCTTACAGGAATCTAGGGCACACTATTCTTAGGGAAACTCAGAACCTGCAGGTGCCTTACTATGTTGATAAAAACTTTGAACATAATTATAATGGTGAAGAACTTGAAGAGCTTGAAAAACAAATTGAAAAAGATTACATCGACCATATCCAGACTAGCTGCAGGAAAGAAAAACAACAAAGTAAGTTTCCTTTTGTTTATTCTTAAGTGTCCTCATATGTGTCATTGTGTTACAGTCTAGACAAAATATTCCTGGATCTCAAAGAACACTCATAATGTAGTCAGCTAACTCCATTAAATATGCTACTAATCTGTAAGTAAAAGATGTGTATAAAAAACAGCAAAATTCCATCAGCATACTTCTCTCCATTGTGCCTTCTGCCTCAGGGAAACCATTCTTTTCAATGTTAAAAGATAAGCCCACACCCAGTTGAGTGCTGGAGTGCCCAGACCATGTCAAGCTGAAGTTACGCAGGCAGGAGAAGATGTCACCATCCCAAACTTCTCGAATACTCTTATGTACAATCTCCTACTGGAAATCTGGGATGATGAAGTCTTCTACTGGCCACAGAACCATGGCGCTGGATGCTTCCTAGGCACCTCTGTTTTCCCTCAGCCACTAATTGACCCTGTTTTCCCTCAGCCGACCAAAAGGTTGGCTATGGTGTAAGACGGAGAGAGGTTGTTGCACAAGGAGGTCCTGCATATCTTTGTGCCCAATGGGAGACCAGTGGGCAACACATGGGCTGCATGCATTCTGCTGTCACAGTTTTTTGTGGCTCCCATTTTTAAATCTGGTGACATGCCACCAAATTCCAGCAACACAGGAGCACAGCTAAAAAATAAGTAGCTTTTCCACTCTAAAACAAGTTGTGTGGTAGATCCATAACTTGTTCTAAAGAACAATCATATTTCTGAAAGTATTAACTGCACAAGGTATGAGTGTACTGAATACCTTTCATGTTGAAAGGTGATTTGCAGCAGCCAGAAGTGTTTTTCCATGACAGTGTGATAGAGGATGGGAGAGTTGAAATTGAGATATAGGCATCACAGATATTTCCTTCCAGTGCTGTAAGAGAATAATAGGACTATGAGGCAGAGGTCTGAGGATCTGAAGGGTAGTAGAGACATACCTGAGAAAAATAAGCTGATGAACAGATGGAAAAACCTAATGACCGTTTCAAATTAAATATGTCCAACAAGGGAAAGAGAGAGAAGCAGGGAGGCTACCTGATAGTCTAAATAAAGAAAGGAACACTATAATGGGGTTAGAGAAAACATATCATACAGTAGGGACATGAGAAAAGTAGTTGGAAAGGCATGAAGAGAGAAGAAGTTAGGCAGTGCTGCATCATGAGTGTATTGAGGGAAGAAAAGAAGAGACAGGCAAGGGAAGTTTGAGTCCTCTGGACTAGCAGCAAGTAGGCAGAGGACAAATGAATACATAATCCAAACAAATGTATGCAATCAGCATGTTTGGAATGCATTCCCAGCTAATGATTGTGCAGACTGTCGTATGGTTAGTCTTTAAATTCAGTGCTTTATATGAATGAACTTGGTTCAAGAAATGTGTATAATTTAACTGAGTTCTATTAGTCAGGCATAAATTAAATCTGCAGTGGAAATGAGCAAAGCATTAAAATCCACAGTTGTTTCCATTACACTTAAATCTAACACAAAATAATAATAAAATAATAGGTTCTATTTTCTAACTTTCAGTTTCATATTAAAAAATCTTTCAGTATCACCAAACCACTATCAGTTATAATCACATATGAACAGAAACATGTGTTATTTTTAAATAATCAAGTCCAAATTCTGTGTTAGAAGTCATCATGGCATTGTGATGCTTAACATATAAATTGATGGGCTGTCTGCTTTTCAGTATCATCCTGAATTCCATATAACAGGTTGGGATTATATTAGTATATGATTTCCCATCTGTCAAAATAAATTTCCCTTTTTAATTGCCTCAGCTTGAATTGTAGCACATGGTATTGCAAAGTATAAGTTGCACACAGATATCCTGTAATTCTCATATTTTCCACCAAATAGAAAAGGTTAACAAATTGTCTAATCAAGTCATCTCATCTCCATCCTCAGTTATTTCTCTGCAATCTTAAAATAATCTAACTGTGAATAAATAGGACTCAAGTCATATAAAAAGAATAAACAAATGAAATGAAGTCTTACACACCTCCCATATTTTTCATTTTTCAGAATCCGAGTTAACTAATTTGGCAAAGCTATACCGAGATGAGCGACTGAAACAAAAAGCAGAATCGCTAACACTTGAAAACTGTGAAAAGCTCTCCAATATCATAGGACTACAAAGGAGTCGCTAACGCAGAGACACGAGGAGAAAAATGACCAGTACCGACAAGTCCTGTGTGCTTTTCAAAATTTCAGCTTACCTCTGTTTTCCTTTTATAATCTAGAGAAAAAACAATGTGTAGACTTAGTACTGTAACTTGTACAGAGAGCTGTATAAACTGAGCCAGCAAGGCTGCATATGTTCCAAGGCCTGATAGTAGTTAAATGTTAGTGACTCTCTGGAGATTTAATTACGTTTGGCAAATGTTTTGTTGCCATCCAGGTGCCAAGCACGTGAGTCCCAGAAACAACCATCATGCTCACTGTTCTTGCCATGAACACAGAGTCTGCAAGATCCATAGTTTGTCAGCATTTTACATTGTCATTCCCATATTGATCCAAAGCAGCTGTTCACGTGACTTGTTGATGAAAGCTTAGATAGGAGGAACAAGATTTGTTCCACACGCAAAGGATGGTGATAGTTGTTCTTATTTATTTATTTATTTATTTATTTATTGAACACTCTCAAAATACAGAACATTCTAAGTATGTTCTAAGCATGGTCTACAGATTAAAAGGGTAATAAAAACCCACTCCTGGTCCACACACTAAAAGATATTTTGTAAATGGAAAATGGGGAAGGATGAAACAAGCACTGGAAAAGTAGCGCTTTTAGCTGAAGGGGCTGGTCTCTCTCTTACCAGAATGCCCACAGATGCAGGCGGCCCTTGTTTTTATGTGTATCTTTGTTGAACCAGAATCATGAGATGGGGAATGAACACTGTACTTTTGGAGAGCTCTGAATCCCTGCATCTTGAAAACAATTACATCCATTTACCTTCACTAGCTTGCCATTCTCAGCCTCTGTTTTCACCTTCTTCTAAATCCATTTTCGAATTGAGAGTTCGCCATCATGATTTAATCACATTATGTGTTCCTGTGCTGTTCTCCAAGATAGCCCATTTTTGAAGGAGATAAAAGGTTTTATCTATAATTTTAGTTCATATGATTGATCTTGTATTGTTTTGTCAATAATTTCACCTCCTATGTTCACTTGCATAGACACTAGTCAAGCCAAATATTCCCAAGTATATGATTCTGAAAACATTCTTGAGCTGTATTTCAGATCTTGTAGTTCTTTGTGGTGTCTTAACACCACCATTTGGAGAAAATTAGAAAAGACCCCTGCTTTATCGATGACACTTTACAAACTACCACATTGTTAATTTTAGGAAAGCCAGCATTCTAAACTTTTATGTATAAAATTAATTGTGTAATTTTTATTTGTCCCAGTTAGGCTATAGGCAAGCCTATAGCAGAGATTGTAGCATAAATTCAGGATTTGGTTTATCCTTTGTGGAATAGTTTATTTTAAAATGTATTTCCAAGTATGCATGAGATTTGAAAATGTTCCTTCACTTTGTTTCTGCTTATTTCACATCCCTCACCAATTAAATATTTTTTTCTATTTGTTTCAGTTGCTTAGTGATATTTATCTTTCTGAATGTAAATATACATTGGCAATATGTCATTGTATCATTGCACTGTACAGTCCATTTTTTAGAAACCATTTAGGTGTGTATTGTTACACCAGATGACTAGTAAATAAGATGTTTTCCTTAACTAGTGTAAACATTCTGGAAATGTCTTGGGGCGATGAGAATATTTGAAATTATCCATTATGTTACTTGTTCTTGGCTGGTGTCAACAGGACTAATGCAGTTTTTGAAGATCGCACCCTCAAAGTGGGAAACAAATTTTTGTGTGTGTGCGCGCGCGCGTGTGTGTGCATATTTTTACAAAAATATTTAAATGTAATGCATTGTTTAGTTGTGAACATGGCACCTATTGCTGTATGGAAACAGACAATGAAATAAAAAATATGAATACTAAAGCTACTTTAGAGTCAGGATGCTATATTTATTTTAAGCTAGACTACTTCAGACATTTTTTTTTTTTTTGCAACAAAACTTTTAAAAAACTGATTTGCAGCCACTGCGTGACACACAGGGCACAAGAAGTCCAAGAAAAGGAAACACATTGACCTTCTTTGCTCTCCACATTTGAGGATAAAAGTCAAATGTATGTTGCTTGATCAACAGATTGGATATGGAGACGTATTGGCGAAGATTTGGGGGAAAAGTTCTTTTGGTCTTGAAAATATTGACATTGATATTATAATAATAATAATAAATTTTATTTTTATCCCGCCCCTCTGCATAGCAATCGGGGCGGCTCACAACAATTAAAATACAATAATTAAAATACATTTAAGTATCCTGATCCCTCATTCTGATGAGATTCAATTGGATATATTGAAAACGTGGAGAAAAGGAGAAAGACTAGAGGGAAGGGAGGTTATGTCTTTGGGCCTTTGCAGACTGCCAGAAATAGTGCAAATTGAGCCCACTTTAAGGGTTAGGGTTAGTACTAGGGAATCATGGGAATTGATTTTTTTCTGAGACATTGAGTCTTCTCTGTCAGAGAGCTCTGGTGCCACAACAAACTACTGTTCCCATGATTCCCTAACCTTAACCCTAACCCTTAAAGTGGACTCAGTTTGCACTATTTCTGGCAGTCTGCAAAGGCCCTTTGTATGCTTTTTATATACTGTTTCTTAGGGAGCCTACCAACCCTGCGTTTTGTTGCATTGTCTTCTTCCATTTGAGCCCTCCTGTTGTTCATCTCTGCTTCAGGAAACTTTGATCCCTCACAGGATCACCTCACAGATTTGTACATGTCTGTCAGTCTTTGCACTCTCTACTACTCCCACTCTTTTCCATCTCCACTTTTTGCCCTTCTCTAGAGCCAGTCTTGGATGATAAGACAAAGATCTGGCACTCGACTGTATTCAGCTGCCTGTTATTTTCCAGCATTTGTCCCAGTTTGTTTGGAAGACCTCAGAATAATACTTTGCATACATACATTTTCCTGGGAATTGTTGCCAGTTTCTGCTACATGTTTCTTCTTTTTTTAGTTACATTGCAATTGCCTTTAAAAATAAAAATAAAACACTGCCAAGTCCCACCACTGATTATTTCTTAAAGTGTTTGGTAAGTAAAAATGATACCAAATTAGAGATTTTAGAATTTCAGCGAGTTTTTGAAGGTGAGGGTCTTCTTTATTATTGTAATATAATATTATATTATAATTGCTTATAAAGAAGAAATATTTATATTATTGTAATATAATTTATATTATTTTATATAATTTATATTATTGTAATCTATTATTATTATTATTATTATTATTATTATTATTATTATTATTATTATTATTATTTCTCTCCTGCCCCTCTGCAGCGCAATTTGCCTAACACCATAGAGATGAACAAATTCTATTTGACTTAAGCTTTCATAGGATGCACTGTAGAAATAATGCAGTTTGGCACCACTTTTAAGTGCTGTACTCAGCCATGGAAACCCACTGGGTGACCTTGGGCAAGTCACACACTCTCAGCCTCAGAGGATGGCAATGGCAAACCCCTGCTGAGGAAACTTGCCAAGAAAACCCCATGACCTACTGTATGTACAAGTCTTGAAATGTTAGTCAAAAAAATGCCCCCAGTAATCTGAGTCGACTTATCTACGGGTCAATGTAAGTACTGTACTTTAATTCTTAATTTAAAAAAGGAAGCATCCTCTGGTGAAAGGTAAGAGCCTAATCTATCCTGGAAGATTGCAGAGGAAGAGGACGAAGGGGAAATGCTCAGCCTGCGGAGGAGAAGGACAGGAAAGGCTCCTCTGCTGCTTGTCTTTCTCCTGAGGAGAGGGTCTGGGCAGAGGAGGAGGAGGAAGGAATTAATATTAATTAATTAATTAATTAATATGTAATTAAAACCTATCTGCAGCCCAAACAAGTTTAGCCTATTTTAATTTTGGTTCCTACCCACTGCCAAGTTGTGCAGGTCTGCTTTAGATTCTGAGGGCCTGTACAGACTGCCAGAAATAATCCATCTTGAGTCCACTTTAACTGCCTTCAGGGCTCAGTGCTAGGGAATCATGGGAATTATATTTTTTTTCTGAGGCATTGAGACTTCTTTGTTAGAGAGCTCTGGTGCCACAATAAACTACAGTTCCCATTATTCCCTAGCACTGAGCCCTGAGGGCAGTTAAAGTGGTCTCACGATGGATTATTTCTGGCAATCTGTACAGCCCCTTAGTTACATGCCCCTAAGTTTTACCCTTGACTTATCCACGGGTCATATCAAAATTCATAATTTTGGCCCCAAAACCTGCTCTTGACTTATAAATGAGGTCGACTTATAGTTAAGTATATGTGGCAAATGCGTCTGAGGAAGTAGACTTAAGCCTAGGAAAGCTGCCAACGTCTTTCTTTCAGCGGGTCTCAAAGGACCTTTACAGACTGCCAGAAATGATGCTTGAGACCACTTTAACTGCCCTCAGGGCTCAGTGCTAGGGAATCATGGGAAGTGTAGTTTATTGTGGCACCAGAGCTCTCTGACAGAGAAGGCTCAATGTCCCAGCAAAAATACAGTTCCCATGATTCCCTAGCACTGAGCCAGAACAGTTAAAGTGGCCTCAAACTGGATTATTTCTGACAGTCTGTAAAGGCCCAAAGATGCTACAAGATCTGTCTTCTCCGTACTGATTTTACAGGCTAACACAAGGGTTGTATCTTTGAATTCTGCTCCATGACATTAAGGTCTCCATAAACTGGGAACGACTTGAAGGCACAGACCAAGGACCATCCTATGGAGTCATAGGATTTGTAGTTTTAACAAGGTCTTGAGCCTTCTCTCCCAAAGAGTGCAGCTGGTCCTTCACAAAACTACAAATCCCAGGGTTCTGTAGGATGGAACCATGGCAGTTAAAAGTGGTGTCAAACTGCATTATTATTTCTACAGTGTGGATGCACCCATAGACCGATGTGTGGCTCACCAGATATAAAGTAGGATCGCTCTTGCAGGACAGAGTTGGAAGAAATCAAAGGGAACTTCACACTGCTTTTATTCCCCAAAACAAAAAGGAAGGGAACATTCCCATTTATTATTGTTGTTGTTGTTGTTGTTGTTATTTATAAAAATATATTATATCCACCTGACCTCCTTAATGGGCCTTAATGTTAAAATAGCATGATTTATATGGCTTGGGTTTTGATGTTGATTTGGTTATTTATTGACTATTAATGTTGTTATTTTATTTATTTTATTGATGATATTTTGTAAACTGTATTCATTTTATTGATGTAATCCCGCCTCGATCTGTAGGGAGAGGTGGGAAATATAAATAAAAATTGTATTATTTATTATTATTATATAATATATAATAATATATAATAATATCATACTATAATATATTATTATTATTATTATTATTATTATTATTATTATTAAACTAAGGCACTGCCTCCCCCTTCAGACCCAACACTTTCGCTTAGTCTTTGCAAGAGATTATAGGAATGAAGTATGAGCAGATGTGTCCTCACCACAATGGAGGACAAGAGACTGTTGAATGGAGGGCATTCAAGGGAAATGGAGGACGTGACCAGATGAAAGCTCAAAACATTCCTAGAAATATAAATCCATGCTTCTGAGTCATGATCCAAATGGAGGACATGGTGGAATTCCCTCCTGGGAGAGAAGGCTGAAATGGAGGACATATCCTGGGGGGGAAAGGAGGACCTCTGGTCCCCCTCTTCCCTCCCCTTTGGCACGTAGGACAGTCAGGAAAAAGGTAATTGTTTTAATAACTGAAATGTTAATCTTATTGTTGATGGGAGGTTTTATGGGATATGATGTTTTACTGTATTTTAATGCTGTTTTATTATTGTTAGCCACTTCGGTCTGTTTGGAGAGATGGGATATAAATACATTTTATTATTATTATTATTATTATTATTATTTAGGACATGACCAAATAAAAGCTCAAAGCACTCTCATAAATGTAATGGAGGACATTTTGGAATTCCTCCTGGGCAGAAGGCGGCAGTGGAGGACATGCCCGGGAAAAGGAGGACGTCTCCGGTCACCCTTCAGTGAAACCTTATTACAGACAAGAGCCTGACTGAGGGAATTAGGGCGCATGCGCAGACAATCGTTCCTCTCCATGCCAGAAACTCAGGAGCCGGAGGGGGGAAACCTCGCGAGATCTGGCCCGTGAAGATCCGTGGCCCTGTCGTCTTCGGAGCTGGCTTGTGATTGGTTGGAGGAGGAAGCGTCGCGGCTTCCAACGGCAGCGAGCTCCACGGCAACTCAAAATGGCGTCGGTCGCCTTCCAGCAGCTGCGGGGTTTGGTGGAGACTCAGGCGGCTCTGCTAGAGGGACTGAGGCGGCAGGTGGGGCTGCTGTGGTCGGTTTTCCCCATGTTTTGGACTTCAGCCCCCATTGTCCTTAATCAGCCTGACCAGTCGTTGCGGATGGTGGGAGTTATTGTCCGAAACAGCCCAGTGGTTCCCCAACTTGGCTCCTCCATGTGGGTTTTTTGGACTTCAGCTCCCAGAATTCCTGGCCGTTGGCCAAAGTGGCTGGGGCTTCTGGGAGTTGAAGTCCAAAAAACCTGGAGGACCAACGTTTGGGAATCACTGGTAATGAAGGGGAACGAGAGCTGATAAAATCCCCGTCACTTATTGGGCCGACCCAGCATCGGATATATGCAAATCCTGCCCCAAAATGTTTACAAAAATGTTTCCTGAGGGCTAGAGGTGCATCTACACTGTAGAAATTACGCAGTTTGACACCACTTTTAAATGCTGTAGCTCCATCCTATGCTTTCCTGGGATTTGTGGTTCTACAAGGTCTTTATGTGGAGAGATCTTGCAGCACTTTTGAGACTTAGGGGGGGTTGCAGACTGCCAGAAATAGTGCAAATTGAGTCCACTTTTAGGGTTAGGGTTAGTGCTAGGGAATCATGGGAATTGTTTTTTTTTCTGAGGAAGTAGACTGAAGTCTACAAAAGCTCATGCTGCCAATTTCTTTTTTTCATTTAGTCTCAAAGGTGCTACAAGATCTCTACATACTGATTCTACAGACTAACACGGCTGTATCTTTGCATTCTACAAGGTCTTTAGGTTTCTTTGCCAGAGGGCTAGTGCCTCGCCAAGCTGCAAGTCCCAGGGTTGTGTTGGATGGAGCCTTGGTGCTTAAAGTGGTGCCAAAGTGCATTATTTTTACAGTGTAGATGCACCCTAGGAGAACATTTTCTAGAATGTTTTTATTCCTCTCATATGTATTTAATCTAGGAATTTTATTTATTTCTTTACAGTCATAGACCAATAAAAAAAGATACCATTTACAAACATTTACAAGCACAATAGATTAAAACAGTATAAAATCACAGTATAAAAAAAGTATAACAACAACTTAAACATAAGCTTATATGTTGAGTATTACAAGTTTCAAGTAGACATATAGTAGTTAATAAGAATACCTTTCTATTCCATCTTTTCCCTAGCACTGATCATAGTATTTATTTAGTCTAACAAAGGGTCTTTACAGACTTCCAGAAATAGTGCAGCTTGAGGCCACTTAAACTGTCCTGGCTCAGTGCTAGGGAATCATGGGAACTGTATTTTTTTTCTGGGACATTGAGCCTTCTCTGTCAGAGAGCTCTGGTGCCACAATAAACTACAGTTCCCATGATTCCTTAGCACTGAGCCAGGGCAGTTAATGTGGCCTATTTCTGGCAATCTGTAAAGGCTCTAAATGTATTTAAATGTATTTAATTTTTAAAAGAGTGCAAAGTGGCATACATAATTCTCCGCATGATCACCCACTGTCACCTTACCCTTATGAGATATGTTGGACTGAAAGATGAGGACCGGTCAAAGAGTTCAACTGCTGAGATTTACTCCTAAGAGAGGCTTTGGTTCCTGAAAGCTTGCTCCAGCCTTTCTAGCAACCATCCCAATCCCTTCTGCTAAAACCCATCCCTTTGCTGCTGCAGCTTCATGTATTTCGGACCTTGCCAATGAACAGTATCATAGCCTTCAACATTTCACAGATGAAAACTGTGACATGCAGCTGAGCCACATCAGAGTGGGGTCAAGCAAGAAGAGGCAAAAATTATTAATGAGAAAATACACAAAACTGCTGCTTTAAGAAGAGAAATCCTGGAATTTATGGAATGTGTTTAATAATAAATAATAATACTGTTTAGAAAGAGAAAAAGATTGCACTCTGCCAAATTGGGACAGTTGAGGATAAACAGTGTACAGCCCTATTAAGCAGCAGTGGCTTGTGATCTAAGCAGGGGAGGGATACATTACCCCACCATTTCCGGCTGAGTTGCCCCCTGATCCTCATCCTGACCATGATTCACTCCTGCAGAAACCTGTTATATACGAGTACCTATGAAATCATGGGAATCCCAAGATCTGTAAAAGTACAAAGTAAAGTAGTATTGGGGAGAAACAACTGCAATGTTTATAACAGGCCATGCTTATACGTACAGGCCATGTTGAGATAAATCTTTGTATTATTGGTAACATACTGTCAAATACTAATTTCTAGTGATGTAAACAATGTAAGAAGACTGTCATAACTTGCTGGTGGTCTTGAAAGCTGGGCACTGTTGGAAAGCAGTTTCTGTACGAATCTGACTTAACAGGATAAATTCTAGAATTCTTACAAAACGCATATATGTAGCCCTTATAAACCTTATGTATGGCCCTCTTGGATTGCCCAAACTGCTGCCATACAAACCCCCATGCCTCTTATTCTGTAAATATGTTGCAGAAGATGGTATGCAAGGAGAGTCATTACAGCACACTGCAGTATAATCACACTTCCAGCTACATACCAAGCAATTGTTTCACAGACAAGATTTAAATTGAGAAGGCTCATAGGATTGTCATTCCCATGCATAGTCTTCCTTAATTCAGTTGTATGCTTTTTCATGCAGCCTAAACCTCTCTGATCCTGCCCACTGAGATGTGAGTGGGGGGCAAAGTGTCAGTGTGTGTGTGTGTGCACATGCACCCAGGAGGATTAGCTGCTGCAGACTGTTGGAAACTGAAGACATAGGGCCTAAGCAGACCGCCAGAAATAGTGCACATTAAATTGAGGCACTGCCCTGGCTCAGTGCTAGGGAATCATGGGAAATGTAATTTATTGTGGCACCAGAGCTCTCTGACAGAGAAGGCTCAATGTCCCAGAAAAAAATACAGTTCCCATGATTCCCTAGCACTGAGCCAGGGCAGTGCCTCAATTTAATGTGCACTATTTCTGGCAGTCTGCTTAGGCCTTTAGATGGGCCTTTGCTTTGATCCTGCAAATCTCTTACATTTGTAGTTTTTCCATTTGTAGACTTCTAGCTCTGAAGTTAAACCATTTATCTTCCAGTTTAATATTTGATTTTATTTAAGGTGGTAGCCAAATCAAGATTTCAAGAGCTTTTAAAAAAATTAGTATCTGAAATGGGGTATATCAGCTATGTATGGTCATTTTGTTGTATGCCTTCAAATCATAGTGTTCCTGCCCCCGCCACCAGCAAACCCCCCCCCCCCCATAATGGGGTTTTCTTGGCAAGATTTGTTCTGGAGTAGTTTTCTTTGCTTTCCTCTGGGGCTGAGAGAGTGTGACTTGTCCAAGATGGGTTTCCATGGCTGGTGGGGATTTGAACCCTGGTCTCTCGGGTCATAGTCCAGTACTCAAATTACTACACCACATTGGTTACAGATGGTTACATAGGGGATTGTAGCATTTAAATTAGTTGAACAATACCTAAGCCAATTTAAATAAATGAATTTAGGTGTGCCTGCTCTGTAAATGTGTTACACAAACAACTGATTTGAAAATATACTTTTTTGTAGATAGCAAAACAAGAGAAGAACTCAGTCAGCAAGGAAGAATATGAGGCTATTGTGAAAAAATTAGAGGTATGCATCCTTCCATTTTTTATTTTCTGATATTTTAAATTCTTATTTCTAAAATTATAACACAGCAGTATAATGTGTACATTCTTAAATGTTTTGCACATTGTCTAGAACAGTTGTGTACACATTCACATTCTTATGTCATTATTAAATATATGGTTATTGTTTCTACCATATTGAAAACTGGGTTATTAGTAAACTACTGGTTTCAAAAATATGGAAGTGGCATCTGTATAATTTAAGATATCATCGCACCAGCTCATTTGTCGATGCAGTCGTGCCAGACAAATAAAACGGCAACATACCAATTTTAGAGCAGCCATCACCGCATTTTCTTTCGTGCAACTGGGGTTGCTAACCCCATCGCACTGTCTTCCTGTCCTCTCTCTTAATTCTGCCCTCTCTCTCTTGTGCTTTACCCAGCATGCCTTTAGGTGTTTTTCTTTCAACTTTTTTCCACACAATTCCAGAGTTCTGCAGTCCTGATTTAACCTTTTAAAAAGATTTTTTAATACTTCAGAGGCTGCAGAGCTCCAGAATTGTGCAAAAAAATGAAAAAAAAAATAGCAAGGGGGAGGAGACAGTAACACCATGTGACTAGCAATCATGCAAGTGCTGTGCAAATGGCTTTCTGCACTTGGAGTATTGCGTGATTACCATTTCATTCACGGGTTTCCCCCATGAATGGAAAGGGACAGTTGGGAGACGAGGCAGCTATGGGTCAAAGGTAGCATCATGTGATCAGCATCGCCAAAGCCACTTCCTTCCTAGGAGAATTTTAAAAGCTTTTAAAAGCTGTGTGTGATAATCTCCTAAGAGAGCAGCAGGATTTTGGAATATACCTGTTGATGCAATCAGATGCTGTGTTATGATGTTGCCACATGAAATCTGTTAGACAGTCTAATAACTTAAAACTTTTCAACTGTACTTTAATTTTCAGAAGGAAGAGGAAGAACACTCAAAGACAAAGACTAGTCTAGCTGTGGTGTCAGAACAGTTGGAGTTTGCCCTTGGGGAGATTGATGTCCTGTCAAAGCATCTTGAGAGGGAGAAACAAGCATTTGACAGCGCGTACGCTTGTAAATGATGGGGAAGTCTATAAAAAGATTGTGTTATAATGTGGTGCATAAATAGGGGGTGGAAGTGGACATTACATAACTCCTAGCCCCCCAGGTAATCTGTTGGCTGGCCAATTACCAGAGGACATTGTGCAAGAGGAGAGGGACTGTCAGCCAGCTTCCTAGTCAATGGGAACATACCCCATTGACCTTAGTGGCTTCCTGGAAAGATGATTGGGGGACTTTCATGGTCACTAGGGGCTACATAGGGATTATGAATACCTAACAGTTTTAAATGCATAACTCTCTAACAGGATCTGAGCCAGTGAGGCTGTTAGCAATATTTGAAAATATCAGTAATACAACTAAGAACTGCAACAGAATGTTGCAATATGATGTGTTCCTGTTCAGGGTTGCTGCTAGTGAGCTACACCCTCATCAAGGAAGCTCTATTTAATTTCTCCCTCCCTCTACCTCTCTCTCACACACACCACACACACACTGATTTTTGATACTTCTCCTGCCAGTCTTCATTTTTCTGCTGTAGGTGTTTGTCTTAAATATTGTTTAAACTTTGACAAAACTTGGGATTCTTCCAAACCTGCTCATACCTCCCTCTTGTGCATAGATGGTAGTTTTGGCTAATATATATGATAAGGCTTAGTGGCTTGGATGGATACTAATATACTGTGAGGCTTGGACCTTCTGAGGGGTTATATGAGATGTTCTGAAATCAGTACAGTAATATAATGGAAGTTTAAATTGGGTCAGTTCAGGCTGTATAATTTAATCTGTAGCTGTTCCTCACCTTGCTGCATAGATCAGGAGGTTCTTCGGTTGTAGAGGTAAGGCCTGTACAGCAAGGATGAGAAATGTGTGGCTCTGCGGATATTGTCAGACTGCAATTCCTAGCATTCTTCATCATTTGTTATGGTTGTTATTGTTGCTAGGAGTTGTAGTTCAACAACTGGAGAGCCCCACAATTCCCACCCTTGCTCTAAAGGGGCTGGTATAACTACCTCTTACTCATTTTATTTGCCAGATGTCAAAGACCACCCTGAAATTCTTATGCTGGTTGTATTTAATGGTTTTGGCAAATTATTATTTGTTACATTTATAGGAGTTTATGGGGCACCTTTGTAATTTATTTGGTTCTTACTTATTTGTTTACCTTTATATCCTATCATTCTTAAACTGGGAATCAAGGCACTCCACAACATTAAAAAACAGGTTCAAATGAAAACTCTGTATATTATAATTTAAAACTCATTAAACAAGTTGTAATATTAAAATAGTTGAATTAAAAGCTCATCCATATAATTGAATTAAATTATTTTAAGCTCATCTTAAAAAAAAAAGTGCAGCACTGATAAAAGTCCCTTCCTGCACAGCCAGTCCATTACTAAAAGCCTAATTGAAAAAGAGGTCTTTGCCTGCCACTGGAAGGACTACAGAGAGGAGACCAGCCTAGCCTCCTTTGGGAGAGATTTCCAGTGCCTGAGAATAGCCATTTGTACACCAGCCAAATGCTCCTGTGAAGATGACGGAATTGAGAGAAGGGCTTCCTCAAAATCAGTCAAACCCCAACTAGACTCCTACGGGAAAGTACATGATCTTGTCTTTCACTCTGTTTTTATCCTCACAACAACTCTGTTAGGTGAGGTGTCTCAGAGACAGTGACTAGCCCAAAGTCACCCAGTGAACATGATCACCAAATGGTGATTTGAACCTGAGTCTATGCAGTCCTTTCCCCACACTCTGAAATAAAATATTCAGATAAAATGGTAAAGCGTTGCCTTTTTACAGTCTGTCAACTGTTATTTCTGTTATAGACTTTCTCGTGTAAACAACAAAGTGCTAAAGCAATCAGTCCAAAAGGACAAGCTGATAAGCAAATGCTCTGGTAAGTCCACTAGATTTTATTGTTTTAGAAATGAAGGTCATGTGATAAATTACATTTTTAAGGGTCACCTTTTAAGAGTTTAATTGCCCACATCACAGTCCTTTTGGTGCCAGCTCGGAAGCTTTTTGTTTGTGCCAACATTTTAATTGGTTGATATAATCTGTTTGTTGTATTGGCTGTTTCGTTTTTGGTCTTATGATACTATTTTACCTTTATAATATATTGTACCATGTTGGTATCTGCAAGGGTAATGGGCAAATTAAAAACATTTTTAATAAACTGATAATACAGGTTGAGTCTCCCTTATCTAGAATTCCAAATTTCGAAATACTCCAAAAGCCAAAACTTTTTTCATGGATGACTGAGAAAGTGATACCATTGTTTTCTGTTGGTTGGGTGTACACAAGCCTTGTTTCATACACAAAAATATTTAAAATATTATATAAAATTACCTGCAGGATATGTGTATAAGGTGTATATGAAATATAAATCAATTTTGTGTTTAGACTTGGGTCCCAGCTCCAAGATACCTCATTATGTACATATATGAAAATATAGGTATTCCAAAATCCAAAACACCTCTGGTTCCAAGCATTTCACATAAGGGACACTCAGTCTGTATAAGTGTCTTGTACAAATACTGCAGACAGTCATTTGTAAACTTATATCATACAGCTATGACTGGCTGCACTTCTCTGTTGACATATTCTCAGTGGCATACTGTGGATAGACTTAATAATATGTGGAAGAGCACTTTCTCTGTAGCATGCATAGCTCTCTCATCCTCACTCATTCATTTTCTAAACTAAAAAGCCTGAGTTAGATATTTTGCTTAGATCTTGATGTACATACATATGTTGTGGAGCCTGAGATTTTGAAGATAGAAATTAAGTTGTTTCTCATTTTTATTTCCAGAAATTGAAACCCATATTCAGAAACAGGAAGACATTTTAAACTACAAAGAAAATGAGATCAAAGAGCTGCAGCACTTCATCAATAAGCAGAAGCAAACTTTAAAGTATGTTTCATCCTGGTATGGTTTCCTTCATTGAGCTAGCATGGTGAAATGGGTTGAGTGTTGGAATAGGATTCTAGGAGACTAGAATTCACATCTTTTCTTGGTGATGGAAACTTACCAGGTGGCTTTGGGTAAATAACACTCTCTTAATGTCAAGAAAACATCTCAGAGGAAAGCAATGACAACTCCCAGCAAGTGTTGCAAAGAAAACCCCATTATAGGTTTGCCTTGGGGTCACCATAAGTCAAAAACAACTTGAAGGCTCACAGCAATAACCCTTTTCTTTCCAGTGACATTCGTTCTTGATTTTAGAGGTAGTCAGGCAGATAATTTTATATTTAGAATGCCTTTAGTAGTGAAAATACACACATTTTGGACTGTGACATCCAGAACATGACTGAGTTTTTCTCTTTTATACTTCTAGTTCTGTTGTAGTCCCTGTTGTTTCTTTAAAGCTCGGTTTCTCCATGTCTTCCATCAGACCCTTCTTCATATCTCAGGCGATCATGCCAGTATTTGATGAGGCACTCACTCAGAAAAGGCATTAAGTTGACTGGCTTATAGTTTCTTTGTTCTCCTCTGAATTCCTTTTTTGAAACTGGTGTTGCATTGGTCACTCTCTAATTGTCTAATACAGAATCTGATCTTAGGGATGTTATATATTTTAGTCAGAAGGTCAGCAATTTTGCTTTTAGATCTTTAAGACCTGGGGAAGATACCATCTGGATTTGGTAATTTGTTTGTTTGTAATTTATCAATGAAGTCTTGGAATTTCATATCTTTCTGTCATCTGTTTACTCATACTGTTTGCCTCATTATCTCACTCTTCCCTGCTGGACACATTAGTTCAGGCATGGATATTTCCCCTGTATTTTCAGTACTGAAGAAAGATTAAAATCATTCATTTAGTTTCTCTACAATCTTGTTTTCTTCCTTCAGAACTCCTTTAATGTCTTTGTTATCTAACGGTCCAACTGCCTCCTTTACTGGCTTCATACATCAAATTTATTTTTTTAAAAAGTTTTTTTGGTTTTGATGATACTAGCAATATCTATTCCAAATCCTTTCTTATCTTTATTCCATATAATTTTTTGCCTTCCCTAATTTTCTGCTTGTATTTCATTTGTGTAGTTTTGGACAAGGCTTTTATTTCTAATAGCTTCATTGACGCTCCTCATTACCCACAGTGGTGAGCAGGCTGGTGAGATGTTCTTACTGTTATTTCTAAAAGCATGTTTTACACATGCAAGGTATCTAGCTTTCACCAATAGACTATTTCCTAGTATAAGATAAGATCTCCTACTTTTTGTTTTACATGCTGCCCCTCACTGTTTCTCTAATGGGACTGGGCCTATAACAATCAAGCATTCAATTTTGATCAACTGTGGTTTGTTGAAAGAAACCAGCTTAACAACAAATCATTTGAATTTTACATTGTTATTGTTAACTGCTGTCAAGTTGACTTCAACTTGGATTTATGGCGACCCTATGAATGACAGACCTCCAAGTCACCCTCTCATCAACAGGCCTGCTCAGGTCTTGCAGACTCAAGGCTGTGGCTTCTTTGATTGAATGTAGCCATCTGTAATGCAGTCTTCTTTTCCCAGTGCTTTCTACCATACCAAGCATTATTGTCTTTTCTAGTGAGTCATGTCATCTCCATGATATTGCCAAAGTACAACAGTCTTACGTTTAGTCATCTTGACTTCTAGGGAGAGTTCAGGCTTGATTTGCTCTAGCAATAGCATGTACATTTCTATACCGCTTATCAGTGAACTCAGCACTCTCTAAGCAGTTTACAGTTTGTAAGCTAATTGCCCCCAGAAAACTGAGTACTCATTTTACCAACCTACAAAAGGATGGAAAGCTGAGTCAACCTTGGAACCCCTGAGATCGAACTCACAACCTTGTGGCTGCAGTACTGGCATTTAACCACTGTGCACCAGGGCTCCATAATCAACTCCAGGGCTGATTTGCTCTAGGGCCCGTTGATTTGTCTTTAGCAGTCCACAGTATCCATAGAACTCCTCTCCAGGACCACATTTCAAATGAGTTGATTTTCTTCCTATTAGTTTTCTTCATTGTCCAGTTTTCACAACCATACATAGAAATTTGAAGTATGATGGCATGGACAATCCTAACTTTGGTATTCAATTATATTTCTTGACTGCATTCCCCATTCTTATTAATGACTGTGCCAAGATATGGAAAATCTTGAACTCTTTCAATGTGTTCATCATCTGCTTTAAAGTTATGTAAATCATCTGTGCTCTTCATTTTTGTTTTCTTAATGTTCAACTGTAAACCTGCCTTTGCAGTTTCTTCCTTACTTTCTTCAGGAATCATTCTAAGTCTTTGCTATTTTCTGCTAGTAGTATGGTGTCATCTGCATATCTTAAATTGTTGATGTTCCTTCCTCCCGTTTTCATGCCTCCTTTCTCCAGATCTAGTTCTGCTTTACATGCAGGTTATAAGTTAAACAGATAGGTTGATAAAATGCAGTCCTGCCCGACCCTCTTGCCAATTGGAAATCATTCCATTTCTCTGTATTCTGTCCTGATGGTTTCCTCATGTCCTGTGTGCATCATTACAATAAAATGTTCTGGTTCACCCATTTCTTTAAGAGCAATCTATAATTGTTCACTATCTATACTAGTAGTCCCCAAAAATTTTTGGGCTGCTGCCACCTTGCCTCTTGGGCAATAACCCTAGGCCCCCCTGGCCATATTTTTTGATAATAGGTCTGCTGATCTACTGCAAATTCAAAACAGCAAATCTCAGTCACTACTCCCTTTGCACCCAGTCACCTTGGGAGCAGAAACCGAGCAGCTGGCAGAGCAGCGACCAAGAAGGTTCTTCCTTCTGCTGTTCATGCAGCAAAGGCTGGCACAGGCAAAAGTCTTTTTTGGTCACTATTTGACTGGCTGCTCAGTTGCTGCTCCCTTTGCACCCTGTCATCCTGGGAGCAGCAACTGAGCAACTGGCTAGTCAGCAACCGAGAAACCTCTCACCCATGCCAGCCTTGCAGCAAAGGCCAGTGTGGACAAGAGGCCTCTTTGTTGCTGTTCAGTGAGCTGTTCAGTTGGCTGCTCCCAGGGTGACCAGGTGCAAGGGAGAAGCTTCTCCCCAGAGAGGAGGGACTCTCAATCCTTCATCAGGGCAGAGAAAGGAACAGCCAGTGCATATGTAGGGGGTTTACAGAGGCCACATGCTCTGGATTGGAGACTGGTGTGGACCAGGAAAGGAAGAGATTTTGATATAGGAGTCACTCCAAGATAAAGGACTCTTTCAAATAATCGAGCACAGATGGTCCTTCCCCAGAGACATTTTTTAAAAATTGTATTTATACCCCACTCTTCAGAAATGCACTCAGAGCGGAAGACATGGCTTCCCCACACAGCTTCAAGTATCCACTCTCCCACAAAAAATGGCTTCTTCTGCTACCTCTTCTCTCATCCTGTCTGATGAAAGAAAGCAGGAGCAGCAGTGCAACTTCAACTTTCTAGCCAAGTCCCAGCAGAGCTCACAAAGCTTAAGCAGGGTCTCAAATTTGAAAGCTCCTTTTTGCCGCCACTTCTTGCCCTCCACCATTTGCTCTAACTTTTTACTCCAATCTATCCCAAAATGGTGCTGCTCTGAGCTACGAGAGTTTCCCAATTTCCACTACTAGTGAAGAATGTCAGTAAAGGAGTGAGCTTACATGGGCAGGCAAAGAGCAGGAGATAGCACCACATAAAATGATCACCGAGGCACTGTGACGGTTTTATGAGGATCCCAAAAAGAAGTTTCATGCAATTCTCATCCCCACCATGGTCCTAAAGGCCACTGGTTCTCCTTGTCTTTCTTGTGTACCACTGCTTTGACCAGGGGTAGGCAACCTAAGGCCTGGGGGCTGGATGCAGGCCCCCGAGGCCTTTGGACCGGCCCCAGGCCAGCCCCAGGCCAGTCCTGCCGCCGCCGCCGCCCACCACCACCACTGCCCGCCATGATGATATTGATTATTGTTGTTATTACTTGTTCTTGGGGTTTTCTTGGCAAAATCTTCACAGGGGTTTTGCCATGGCTTTTCTGGGGCTGAGAGAGTGTGCATGCATTTTTTTAAAAAAAATAAAAATAAAAAAAATAATATTTATTTATTTATTTGTTTATTTGTTTATTTTTGGTGCTTCGGCCCCCCAATTGTCTGAAGGACAGCAACCCGGCCCCCGACTCAAAAAGGTTGCCTACCCCTGGCTTTGACTGAAGGCCATCCTGCCACTCGCTTTTTCCCTCACCACCCCCCTACTGCTCCACTATTCTCTCACCACCTCCCTGGAACCTTCCACTGCCCCCAGGGGAGGTGTACTGTCCACTGATCTACACAGTCAAAGGCTTTACCATAATCTATACAGTGTAGCTGATTTTCCTCTGAAATTCTTTGGTGGACTCTATTATCCAGCATACGATTGCAATATGATCCCTTGTGCCTTTTCCTTTCCTGAACCCGTCTTGGACATCTGGCATTTCTTGCTCCAAATATGGTAAAAAATCTTTGATGTACAATTTTGAGCATCACTTTGTTTGCATAATAAATTAATAGAATGGTGTCCCCTTTCTTGGAGATTGGAATGTATATTGAGCATTTCTGATCTGTGAACCATGTTTTTGTTTTCTATATGTATTGATAGATTTTAGTTAGAACTAGAGTAGAGTCTAGAATTAGAGTAGAGTGGAGTAGAGTTAATTGTTTTTTCAATATTATATTTATACTTTTATTAATACTTTTGTATTGTTTTAAATGTATATATTTGTAATAGTAATAAGGACGATGTCAATAATTATGGTAACAACAACAACAACAACAATAGTAGTAATAATAATGATTCTGTCTCTGTAGCTTGAAGCAGCTCTATTGGTATGCCATCTGTTCCTGGCGATTTACTTCCCCCAAATGCTCTGAGTATAGCTTCCACTTCACTTTCTAAAATTGTAGGTTCTTCTTCATATGGTTCTTCCTTAAATAAATCTGTATTCCATTCATCTCTTTCATATAGTTCTTCCACATAAATTATTTTTATTTCTACTTGTTCATGAAATGTGTTTGCCTGCTGGTCAGAGAGCATCCCCATGTTTGGTTTAAATTTCCCTTTGATTTCTTGGATCTTATGAAAGAGGTCTCATTCTTCCTTTTTTGCTGTCATCTTCTAGTTCTGTTCATTGATTATTATAGTAGTACTCCTTGTCCCTGCACACAAGTCATTGAACAGTTGCATTCAGGGTTTTTACTCTATTTCTGTCATATTTTACTTCTCATCTGTCCTTAACTGCTGGACCATTTTCATCCATCATTCATTGAGGCTTCTGTTTCTTTTTGGCTACAGATAGTATCTTTTTGTATTCCTCTGACAATATCCCTGGCTTCAGTCCAGCGTTTTTGTGGTTCCTAGTTAATTTAGGCTTAATAGTGCAAATCTATTTTTACACTAACTTTAAATTCTACAGAGATGTTCTCCAAGTTGTATTTTGGAATGATGGTTGGCTTAGTGTTCTTTAGCTTTACTCTCATTTTTTAATATCACCAATACATGGTCTATGCCACAGTATGCTCCTGGTCTTGTTTTTGCAGACAGAATAAGTTCTCATCTTCTGCTTCTAATGAGGTAGTCTATTTGATTTCTGTCTTGGCTACCAGGTGCTGCCCATATATACAGTCACCTCTTTGGTAGTTTGAAGAATGTGTTTGCGATGAACGAACTGTTGTAAATAAATGTGCTCTCAGTTTTTCAGGGATAGAACAAAAAGCTGTGGCTGTTCAAAAAGAGAAGTAAAACCTTCTGACCTCCTTGCAGCCTTGCTAGAGAAAGAGAGGGCAATGAGAAATACATGTTCCAATGACAATAAGCTGTGACTAATCATGATATCTCTGTTTATTTAATTGCAAGAGATGGTTGTCCCTTATACAAGCCTTTTTTCCTATCTAGAAATGATAATAAATTGGAAGTTGTCAAAGTGCTTTCTGCAAGCTGCATGTGCTGCCCCAACCCTTTATGACAACTCATTTAGCAGCGTTTAGCAGAGTTCCAAAGGGCTGCCTTTGGAAACTGTTGGGAAACTTCAGCGGGCTCAAAACACTGCAACCAGAATGCTGACTGGGGCCATTTATAGGGAGCATATAACTCCCTTGTTGAAATAGCTTCACTTGCTGCCCATTCATTTCTGGGCACAATTCAAAGTACTGGTCATGACCTATAAAGCACTACACAGCTTAGGTCCAGACTATCTGAGAAACCGTATCTCTCCATATGAACCTACCAGAGCCATAATATCTTCAGGAGAAGGCTTTCTCTCAGTCCCTCCACCATCACATGCTTGCATGGTAAGGACGAGAGAGAGCTTTCTCGGTGGCTACTCCTGCCCTCTGGAATGCCCTTCCATGAGAAGCAAGGCTGGCCTACTCCCTACTTGCCTTCTGTCAGCAAGCAAAAAACAGTTGTATTCAGGCAGGCTTTTAATGTGTGACCATGGGGTAGCCTTTTAAATGGGGTGTTTATTATATGGGGTGGGTATCATGCTTTTTTGTGGTTTTAATGTTTGCAATAGGTTTTTAATGTGTTTTTATTTGTGAGCCGCCTTGGGTCCTTTTCTGGGAGAAAATCGGTCTAGAAAATAAATAAATAAATAAATATTAATATCATAGAAAAGTTCAGTTAAGTACATTAAGGACATTTAAGATTCATTTATATATGAATTTAATAATAAGCATGAATGGGATAATTGTATTTATTAATGACTGGAGGAAATTTATATATTAATAATGAAATTCAAATATAAAAAATAATATAATTTGTTTTCTTGTTTTAAAAAATATAGTCTTGTTATTTATTTTATGTCTATTTCGTTTTTCTTAAAAGCCTGCTGAGGTTTGTTCCTTCTTTTTAGGTCATGCTTTTTGAACACTTGCCTAAACTGAAAAATGGCTGACGGCCCTGTTGCCTACGCCTGTATTAAACCATAATTCTTGAGCAATTATGTGCAGATTTTGAAGATTATTCAGGAAGCTTCCCATCATGGATTAGCTTTTGGTTTATCTTCTTGAAGTTTCAAAGCTGGAATAAGGATTACTCTAAAGCTGGCCCTCCATTTTTGCGGGGGATCCGTACCACCTCCACCTGCGAAAAGGGAGACTCACCAATATTCAAGCTCCATAGGCTTGAATGGGGTGCATGCCCCATTGCAATTAAAGGAGGTTGCCCCTCTGTGAATATGTGAGTCCGCAGATCACAAGTTTGCAAGAACAGAAGGGCAACTGTATTTAGGTGCCTGTTTCTACATGTTGTATAGTAAATGTTCCTGCCATCTGCTATTGTTGTTTTCATGCTTGTTGTGTTCCCCCCCTCCCCCACAGAAAACAAGCATCTGAGTTCAAGATAGAAAAACAACAAGAAAATTACATAGCAGAAGTGCTTGGAAAAAAGAATAAGAAAGATTTCAAGTAGCCATAGAAGCACTGTGTAAAGTCAGTTGTATTCTCATCCCTACCTCTACAGAAGTCAAGGACTGGCTTTCTCATTTTTGTCACTTAATTCCGTCTGTTTTTGGAGAAGATCATGAAGAAATTCAATTGACCTCCAAATATCATTTTTCCATACCTCATTCTTTTCACTGGGCCCCATTGTGAATGTATGCATTTCTGTAGCTGTTTAGGTTGACAAAGATTGCAGGACTGAAAGCTCCCAATGTTTAGGCAGAAGGCACCAGCTTTTTCACCTTCAAAGCATGTCTATGGAAGCTGGTCAAGAACCAGGTGCTCTTTAGACCATTAAGGTTCCTTATGAAATGAGTACCACACTTCCCGGGAAGTGTTTTATAAGTCATTCTTGATGTGACCTGGACTATAAGATAATAAATAGTGCAACTCCATTCATGTCTACTCAGAAGTATGTCCTGTTGTTCCCAGAAGGGCTTACTGCACCATAAGGGGATATAGGATTGAATCTGAAAGTTCTTTCCTGCAAAGCCGTCACTCTTCATTCTTCATCCATCTCCAGAAGGCAAATTTCAAAGTGATGTAGAAAATTTTCAGCTGTCAAATGAAGGGGTTACCCAGAGAAACATACAAATAATTTCAAAATAATTGCCTGTGAGTCCTTTAATCTTTATTCTAGTCTAGACCATGGCAGAGGTGAAATATGCAAAGCAAATTGTGAAGCCAAATGCTGGTTATTCAGTAGGAAAGAAGAGGAATTCCACATAAGCTCAAGAGCAGTTATAACAATATTTTTTATAGAGGGAAATAGCCTCTTACTGAATTTTGTAGAGTTTTTTAAAAATTTTGTAGAGTTTTTTAAAATATGTATGTATGTGTTTGTTTTAGGTATTAGCAGTCTCGTGTCTATTATATCAAGCTGGAACTTTTATAATGACACAGCATTTTCAGTCACTTTAGTATAGTGTTTTATACTTGGGAACTTCTTGCTTTACATATTCTTGGCTGTTGTGCTTGGTATGTGGAATTTAGATACCTAGAGTATTGTTCTCTGTGGTGGTATAAATGACAAATGCTTTTATGTTGTTTTAATACTTATAACTTTAAAAAAGTAATTGTGTGCTTATGTGTACATCACTCTGAAAATGAGGTGCTGATGTTTAATAAATTATTAATAGTATATTCTTACTTTCCCTAAAACAATCGAAAAATGCAGCATTATTTCTATAATTCAGATTCAACTCACTGTATCTCCAACCCACAATTAGAACACCAGGTAAAATGAAAAAGAAATCAGAAATAGAAAAGGAGATAAAGTACTAGGTATATTTATCTGTCCTTAGTCCTTTAATCATATATACTTGTCGGACCTTTAAGGTAACTTCAGAAACGTATGTTGGCGATGGAGCCAATGTTTACAGTATGTTACTCTCTTTTGTAAACTGAGCTTATCCAGCTGCCACTTACTAATCTTACTTCAGTGAGATTCTTCCAAGCCATGAATACCAGAGCCTGAGATGTTACTCTGCAAATGTAACTCATGGTACTACAAGTGGTATCCATGGTATTGTCTATTGCAGGCGTGGGCAACTGCATGGGGCCAGTGGCATGGGTGAGTAAAAAAGGTGCTGGATAGTAATCTGAACTTTGACCCCAAGTTTTATTTGTTGAGTATAGTTCGAATGAGATCTTGAAAAATAAGTATGGCAAACTTTTATTTTATATTTCCACTGCTTCCCTCATATTGTTTGCAAAATACTGGAAGAAGAAGAGCTGCCCAAATGATAAAGAATGGTTGGACAAATAAGCAGATTATATAGAACTGGATGAACTCACCTTCTTGTTGAGAGGGAACTCTTGGGAAGAAGAGAAAGTTGATTGGGAACCACTGTTGGGGTACCTGCAAAAGAAAGGGAAAGATTAGTTAGATGTTATTTTAAGAGAGTATGCTGGGAGATAAAAACATAAAATTTAATTAAGAAATTGTTATGTTAAATAATGTAATATTACATTAACCTTAGTTAAGTTTAATAAGCACTTAGTTAATTATACCCCATTACACTATGTTGAGGATAGTGTTAATATTGACTTATGGCCAGTCAGAATGTTTATGGTAGAACAAATTAGATCAGAACGAAGTTCAGGAAGTCGCTAATAGTGTTAAAGGTATGTATATATGTTTGCTTCCTTGCTTGTTTGTATGTTGTTGTTGTTGTTGTTTGCTGTTGTTGTAGTATATGTTTTTAACCTTAATAAAGTATAAATTCCATAAAAAATATTTTTAAATGGTGTGAAGCTTCAGGGAGCATGAAAGTGGGGGCCAGGGGCTGCATTTGCCCAGCCCTATGCCTGCCCTGAGTTTACTGGCTACTCTGGTGCATTCCAGCTTCATTTACTCTCATCTTGATTATCCTGTTTCCCAATACAACATATCTCTGTCTCTCTTAGCCTCACCACATTTAGTGTTGCTTTCACTCTTCCTCTGCCATGAGTCAGCAGCAGGAGAAGTCAGGCTAGTCATTATTCCTTCTCTTCTCCCCAATCATAGTAAGGCCACATTCCTGTTAATAAATACCAAGGAATACCCTTATTCTCATGGTTCTGAAAAATAATACATTGCAGCCTTTCAGTGCTCCCTTTGAAAATGACTGTGTACTGTGCTCGGTCCTCCCAAAAGGATTAAGTTGTAGTAATGCATTACCTTGCGACATGTTATTTTCAAGCTTTGATCTGTATTCGTCCTGTAGACCATTAGCAGCACTCTTAAAATATACCACTTTGAATTATGTCTTGTATTGACCAGGTTAGCAAGACAAAATAAGAATACGCTCATCCTTCCACATTTGTGGCTTTGACTTTTGTGGATTTGATTATTCACAGATTTTATTAATATGTTATCTCTAGGAGTATCTAGGTCCTGCAGCGCAACTCTATGGTCAATTTTAACCAAAAGTCACACTGAAGGACCTAGAGATTCCTAGAGAGAACACTCCACTAGGCATCTGTAGCTCCTCCAGCACAACTCTATGGTCAATGTCCGGCAGATGTTGACCACAGAGTTGCATGAGAGGACCTAGAGATTTCTAGAGAGGTGTTCTCTCAGGTAAAAACATAGTGTTTTTGTTATTTCTTGGTTTTTCCACAGTCATGGGGGCCCTGTGCCCCTAACCCCAACAAACGTGGAGGGACAAGTGTAGTTGTCTTAAAGCAGGAGGTTGCAGTCCATGGGTCATGTGGGCCTCCAGCTCTTGGCTTTGCTCAGCCCTCTCACAAGGCTCCTGAAGGTCAAACAAACTGCTGCCAGCTTTCAGTAATGCAATTTCATGGATTGCTCTAGTCAGAAACCCAGGGCTACTGGACCCATGGCTTCTATTACAATACAGAGTAGGCCATGTAAGTGGGTAGCCTGCCTTCCCTTGCTGTAAAGAGTATTGTGTGACTGAGATATGCTTTATTTATATGGAGAAGAGCATTAGATCTCTCCAGGCTAGGGGTAGGCAACCTTTCCCCTTTAAGGGCCGAGGGACATCAGCTCCCAGAAGCCTCAGCCATGTTGGCCAATATTCCCATGTTGACCAATAGCTCCTGGGATTCTGGGAGCTGAAGTCCCTCGGCCCTTAAAGGGGAAAGGTTGCCTACCCCTGCTCCAGGCTGTGTGTGTTGGGCGGGGGGGGGGGGAATCAGGAATATTAGTCTATCATTCCTTGGGAAGAAGCCATTTTTCAGCTATGGCCAGCTCATTGGTAGCACTGAAGATTGGTAAGAGACCACTCCGTTTTAATACCAACAACTAACATATATACACCTTTATCACAAAACATTATCTGTTGATTTTCTGTTTCTCAGGGGACAGAAGTCTTACTGGTTATCCCTTATCTCCTAGATTTATTGGTGGTGTGTGCCTTCAAGTCAGTTCTGGCCTATGGTGACCCTAAGGCAAACTTATCATGGGGTTTTCTTGGCAAGGGGGCTTGCCCTTACTATCCTCTGAAACTGAGAGTGGGATTTGCCCAAGATCACCCAATGAGTTTACATGGCTGAGCCAGGATTCAAACCTTGGTCTCCAGAATCATAGTCAAACCATTACGCCATGCCAAGAATGATTTTAGCCTGACTTGTTATTTCTTGACCCATTCTGTGAACTCATGTAAGTACATAGTTATGGCCACATACTGGTGACACATCATAATGTCTAAAGATGCTGCAGTACACTGGCAAATTCCAGATAGAAATGAACCACAGCTGCTTGGTTTAGCCTCTGCTGGCATATCTAGCAGTGAACGCCTGGCATCTGGCATGTATTTGCGTGGGATCAACACAGTAATGGTGAATTGGCCCTCCCAGCTCACTTGGGCCTTACACTCCTAGCCTGTAGGAATTAGAGATATTTGTAGGAGTTTTTAAACCATTTTTAAATCCAACTCTTGGCTACACACCTAAAATAATACAGGCACAAAATAGTTCACAGTTTGCTTTTACTTTCAAGAGTTAACTGCCATGCAATTTATTTCTGATACACATATATTTTTAATTCCCAAGACTTTATTTAGCTCAATTGGTGAACCGATCTGACCCAGGGTATCCAGTAGCCTATGGTCCTGGCTTGCCTCCAACGGATTAGCACCTGCTGCTGTTACTTTACTGGTCTTTGGAAAAAAAGAATATTTTGCTATCGTTTCCTGCAAGAGCAGGCTATTGCATCTTATTCTTGAAATTATACATCAAGGCACATCTCTAATATTTCTGTTTGATTTCCATGTGTAAAATTATTTATTTTAAATAGAAAAAAGGAAGAAAACTTGTTTGTTTTTAATTTTCTCATTTTGCATGTGTTGGCTCTAAGAAGTTATTTTCTTTCAAAGTCCCAAAGATACCTCACAGCTAGAACTGAAACACTTTTGGTATCCTTTTTGGGGATAGACAAACATGGTCCCAGTTGTAAACTGACCAGCTAAGTTGGTGTCAGATATGCTTCAGCTATTTTGGCAACATTTCAGTATTGAGATGAGGTTTAGGGAATTAGATCAATAATACCACCTGACATTTAGACACTGAAATATTCACAAGAACTCATATTGCACTAGTAGCCCAAGTGCTTCCAGTGGTAATTTTAACCATCTTAATTTAGCAGCCACTTGTCAATAAGGGTTTTGTTTCTGATACTGTTGAAATAAATTTGAACATTGACAAGTGCAAGTGCAGTTGGTCCTGAAAGGCATGGCCTTTCAATGTATATGTCATGAGTTGATCAAGCCAGAAGTGGGCCAGTTGGAAGGGAGAAGATAGACCATGAAGGAAAAACAACAACCATTAAATAGATACATCTAGTGCAAATGTTGAGCTCCTAGGATTCAAGCGAAATAGGGGGTGAGGAATCCAAAGAAATATCCCTTAAAATTGCAAGTAAAGTAAAACACAATAAAAGAAAACAAAAGAAAGGATGACAATGACTATCCCTATCCCAGGTGTGTAGTCAGACAGTGGGACTTAAAATTACAAAATTAAAAACACACAAAATTCTTAGTTGCATCAGTCATGATGAATGCAGTTGTAAATAAAGTGGTGTACATCCAGTTGATTATTCTACCAGAATAGACTCATTGTATCAATTGGATTTATGTAACTTTTGATTTACTCTTCAATAATTGAGACCACCAAGCAATACCAGCTGCTGTCAGCTATATTCAGGGGAAGGCATACTGTCTCTGCGTCTTCCTTGCCTCAGAAAACCTACTAAAGGCATGGGGTTGTCATAAGCCAACAGGAGACCTGAAGGCACATATTTTTATTTATTTTTAAAATACTTTATTAAAAGGGCCAACTCTAGTTGGAAGTTGCAACTTCATCTAGACTAATATTTTCATAATAAAATATTAAATGTATTCATTGTACTTGGGATTTATTTACACTTTTACAAGGATTTAAAAAGTAATCATATTTATTACATTTCCATGATGCTTGAGTACATATAAATTAAATAATGTGTTTATACTACCCAATCTGTTACACACTAGACAAATCTTACATGTACAGAAATCAGTCAGAATACTGTGTATGAAGTCAACAAAACAAATTTAGAAATAAAAAGCCATAGAAAACCTTCAGGCCCTGAGGCATTTTATGGTCAGCAGTAATCAACCACTTTATAAAAAAAAAGAATGATTTTAATAATAATTATTATTATTATTATTATTATTATTATTATTATTATTATTATTATTTATATCCCGCCCCTCTTCAATCGGGGTGGCTTACAACATTAAAATTTGCATAAAGATGTGTTAATACAATGTAAACAGAACCTAAAAATCCCGAAACCCACCCGCCCCTTAAAAGGTGAGGGCTCTTCTTCTTAGTCTAGGCCCGATGGTGCTGGAAAAAAAACTCCAGTGTGGCTTGCAATAATACAAACAAAGAAAAGAAAAGCCATTACTGAAGTGATAAAGCAGTACAATATATCATCAAAATCACAGGCATAAATGACAAGATTAGCAACCAGGAAAATGCATAAGCAAATAAATAGGAAAATCAACACTCAGCAAATGCAAATAGGTAACCAACTGGGGTCAGGGGCTTTCCCAGCAGACAATAGCAGACATTATCCTTGTTTGCATATCCTCCGACCCTGAAGCCATGCCATCAACAACAGAACAATACCCATTCAACAACAGAACAATACACAATTTACATGGGAATCACTGCCCTACCCAGGGTCTCACAGTATGTGTGTATGTGTGTGTGTGTATATATACACACACACACACACACACACACACACACTTCCATTCCAGCATTCTCTGAAGATGCCAGCCACAGATGCTGGCGAAACGTCAGAAAGAAACTCTTCTAGAACAGCCCGAAAAACCCACAAAAACTATAAATAACTGAGTCTTGGCAGAAGTGCCTCATTCTGGGGGTCCATGGTCTCAATAAGGACAGAGTGCTTGATAAATAGGAAGATGGTTTAATTCTTTCACAAGAATGATCTTGAGAGAGAGAGAGAGAGAGAAAGGGGTAGTTATGGTTCTAGTCCTGCTTTCCACCAGCAAGATCTCATCCAAGGGATTGTAATGCACAAAAGAAAAAAGGTTCCTCCCACTCCATTTTTATGATTAAAAAGGCCCCATGCATGTCAGTTTTTGGCAAATGAGTTATGGCATCAGGTGATAAAAACTTTTTGACATGACTTATTACTGCCTGCAGTATTGATTTCCGGCCCTGTGCACGTTTGAGTCCCTAATGTTGACAACACAGATTGGGACTACAATATCTCAGAATATGGCTGGAAATCGCTGTTTTCCGACGGGGTTGCAGCTTCACTCTGTCTATGATCCAAAACTGGGCATATTGTAGATTTAAAGCTTTTCATACAAGGGCACTGGGAACTAACAAAGCCAATTTTGTATACTTTGTATAGTCTGAAGAAAAGTAACAGAATTTCCGGAGAAACGGCGGATGGCACCGGACTTGCCCTAACTAATATTCTGAAATATTATGAGTTTTTACTTTTACTTTTTATTTTTCTAATGTTGTAAAATCGTGTTTAGAAATTTATGATTTTTACTGTAACTTTTGTACTTCTGTACTTTTGTACTAACAACCTTTGATTTTGCTGGTCAATGACCGAATAAAATTTTACTACTACTACTACTACTACTGCCTGCATCCAACAGCACCATTATCATGGAAACTTTCAAGTCCCTGTCACAGTACACAGAATGAGGAGGGATTACACAATAAAATGAATACAATATACAAAATACAAACAATAAAATAGTAAAATCAAACAACAGTAATAAATTATAAGACCATAAAATATAATATAATAAAATAAATAAAAATGGAATAAAATAAAATAAAATAAAATAGCCAATTGTCGTCAGAATCTAGAAATCTAGAAGATCAGATGGATAGGCCCGCCAGAAGAGCTCCGTCTTAAGTGCCTTCTTAAAGGCATCTAGCGTAGTAATAAGATGAATCTCTTCCGGTAGGCCATTCCATAACATGGCAGCTGCGGCCGTGTACGATCTTTGGGAAGTCGTGTTGAGTTTGGTTCTATGATGTTCTAATAATTTCTTCCCAGATGTTCTGAGAGTGCGGGCGGATTATGTGGGGAGAGGCATTCCTTCAAGTAACTCGGGCCCATGCCATGTAGGGCTTTAAAGGTAAAAACCAATGCTTTGTACTGCGCCTGGAAGCTAATCAGCAGCCAATGAAGAGATTTTAATATAGGTGTTATATGGTCCAACCTAGATGTTCTGGTGACCAATCTGGCTGGTGCATTTTGAACCAATTGAAGTTTCCGAACTTGGTACAGAAGTAGCCCCATGTAGAGCGCATTACAGAAATCCAAACGAGAGATTACCAGGGCAAGTACTCCTGTTTCAAGGTCCTTTCAGTTCAGGTAGGGACGCAGTTGGCGTATCAACCGAAGTTGGTACCAAGCACTCTTGGCCATCGCATCCACTTGAGATGACAACTGTAAAGATGAATCTAGGAGTACTCCCAAACTGCATACTTTGTCCTTTAGGGTAAGTGTGATCCCGTCCAGGACTGGTTGGTAAAGCTCTTTTCCCAGACTTGGGGTGCCTATCGCGAGTACCTTTGTTTTCTCTGAATTCAGCTTGAGTTTGTTTTCCCTCATCCAGCCCATTACTAATTCAAGACAGGCATCAAGAGGAGCGATGCCATCCTTAGTCACTGTATCAGTCGGAGACATAGAGAAGTAGAGTTGGGTGTCATCAGCGTACTGATAACACCGCGCCCCATGTCTCCGGATGATCTCACCCAGCGGCTTCATGTAAATGTTAAACAGCATGGGGGATAGAATGGCATCCTGAGGGACGCCAGATGTCAGCTCTCTTTTGAAGAGCTACTATCCCCCAGCATCACCATCTGAAATCTGCCTGAGAGGTAGGACCGGAGCCACTGAAGAGCAGTGCCCCCAATACCTAACTCCCTCAGGCGTCTCAGAAGGATACCATGGTCTATGGTATTGAATGCCGCTGAGATGTCCAAGAGCACCAACAGGGTCACACTTCCCCCGTCGATGCCCAGACGGAGATCATCGACTAAGGCGACCATGGCAGTCTCAACTCCATATCCCGCCCTGAAGTCGGCTTCTTCCAAGACAACCTCGAGCTGGAAGGCAACTGCCCTCTTGATCACCTTACCCAAGAATGGTAGAAGGGAGACCGGTCTATAATTATTTTTCACCAGGGGATCAAGGGAGGGTTGTTCAATGTTCAACTGTACCTCAGTGGTTTGACTACAGGGTAGCTCGATCTGTTCCATCCATGCCTAGCCTGTATGTGTGTTGTATGCCTTCAAGACGTTTCCAACTTGTGGCGATCCTAAGGCAAACCTATCATGGGGTTTTCTTGGCAAGATTTGTTCAGAGGAGGTTTGCCCTTGCTTTCCCCTGAGCCTGAGAGCATGTGACTTGCCCAAGGTCATCCAGGGTGTTTCATAGCCAAGCAGGAATCCAACCCTGGTCTCCAGAATCACGGTCCCAACACTCACCACTACACCATGCTGGCTCCTATGCCAGTCTATTTAACAGAGTCAGACAGACCAGGAAAGAAGGACAGGGAAAATTGGAATTTGCTAAAGGGCAAATATCCGTTTCTATACTGCAACAGTATTCTCACTGTCCTTGTTAAATACACAAAGATTACTCTCTGGGGATTTGCCCTCCAGCTCAGATATCTACTGGCTGAAACAGTGGCAGCCAGTTGGATAGCCATATAGACAGTTTTAAAATAAAGTAAAATAGGAAGACAACGAAGGTGAACGTATCAATGCAGGCTACTAAAGCAGAGATATAAAGAGTTATCTGGTGTGCAGCCAAAGCTATTGGCCTCAGAAATAGATAGGTCTGAGTGCCCAGATATTTAGTAAATGTACTGCCCAGTTGGCTTTACATGATTTAGAGGCAATGTTTACTCAAAATACTCATTGCTTGCAGTACAACATGCTTACAAATAAGTATGCTTAGGATTGCAGCCTCTGCACTGAAAAACAATGAACGTATTTTCCGGCATATAAGACGACTGGGCGTATAAGATGACCCCCAACTTTTCCAGTTAAAATATAGAGTTTGGGATATACTCAGCGTATAAGACTCTTCCAATGCACACCAATTTTTTTTTTTTTAAAAAAAAACAGATTTGATTTCAAAATGGTAATTTTAATTCAAATGCTTATGACATGCAGGTACTTTGCAGGAAAACTGTAATTTATAAACACAACAAACTACAGCTCCCATGTTACCTAGCATTTATTTCTGCAGTATGTTTTGGACCTTACTTTTTAAAAAATAGTCCAGATTTAAATGCTGCTTTAAAAATTATTTCCATCTCCCAGCTATGAGATGTTTGGGGGGAAAAGAGAAAGTGTTGGGGGGAAGAACTGCCAATATACTAGGTGATGCATTCTGGGGTATGTACAATTTGCAGCCAAGTAAGTGATCCTGGGCATGTCACACACTCTCACCTCAGAGGATGGTAATGGCAACCTCCATTTGAAGAAGCATGCCAAGAAAACCCCATGATAAGGTTGCCTTAGGGTTGCCATAAGTCAGAAAGGACTTGAAAACATACAAGAACAACAAAAAAGTCTGCAATTGTTTCATAGGTAGTACATGGGAATAGGAGCCAGCATGGTGTAGTGGTTTGAGTGTTGGACTACCACTCTGGAGACCTGGGTTTGATTCCCCACTCTGCCATGAAACCCACTGGGTGAACTTGGACATGTCACACACTCTCAGCCTCAGGGGAAGGCAGTGGCAAACCTCCTCTGAGCGAATCTTGCCAAGAAAACCCCATGATCACCATAAGTCAGGAACAATTTGAAGGCACACAACATACACATATAACCTTCAAGTTAAAGAACTTGGTTCGCCTTTAGATGAATCTTCAAAGGTTCTCTCTCTCTCTCTCTCTCATTGTGCAGAATTATTTGCTAAAGAAGCCATGCCCAAACAACACATCAACTTTGGCTGCATCTGCATCTGCAGAAATTCATTAAAGCAGTTTGACACAGCTTTAACTGCCCTGGCTCAAGGCTATGGAATTCTGGGATTTGCAGTTTTGTGAGATATTTAGCCTTTTCTGTCAGTGAGCTCTGTCTGGTACCACAAAGCAAACTGCAGATCCTAGGAATCCATAGGATGGAGCCATGGCAGTTAAAGCGGTGTCAAACTGCATTATTTCTGCAGTGCAGATTCAGGCTGCATCCATACTGTAGAACTGGCTTCCTTCTCCTTCTCCCCTCGTCCTCCTCCTTCACCTGGCTTCATTCTCCTTCTCTTTCTCCCCTCCTACTCCTCCTTCTCTACCTGGCGCATAAGATGACCCCTGACTTTTGAGACAATTTTCCAGAGTTAAAAAGTCATCTTATACGCCGGAAAATACGGTAGTGTATTCCAAGATGTAATCTGGCAAACCAGCTGCAGCCCAGTCAGCTTTGTGAACTATTTGGGATCCTGTTGAGTAGGCCTGATGGTACTGGTTCTATCTGTGGCATGAAATGAACCTTTCTGCCACCGAGAGATCTATTGTGGATCAACTGGCTAGAGAGGCAAGGGATCTGTTCCAAAAGGCATATGGGAGTGGCTCCATGGGTCCACATGGGAACAAGCAACCCTGAACAAATATTTCTGTGAGGGAGTCCTGGCCACCAATTTGGAAATGGAAAAAGCTGGAGGATTTGTTCAGTTCTGTGCTTTCTTCTTCTTCTTCGTCTTCTGTGCCTTCAAGTTGTTTCTGACTTATGGAGCCCCTAAGGTGAACCTATCATGAGGTTTCCTTGGCAAGTTTGTTCAGAGAGGTTTGCCAATGCTCACTAACACTAAATATTAATGGAAGAGAGGAAACTTGTCACCTAAATATTCTGATGCTCATTAAACTTTTTCTCTTCATTTGTAACATGGGTTCATCTTATCAAAGAGTTATTATGCAGCAGGGGTAGTGGTGAGAACAACATATTTAGATGAAATGTTCCTTACCACAAAAGTAGTAGATGATATCTCCATTGATAAGTAATGTGTTACTCATACTCCATTTTTCTGAAGTTTACAATAGAATAAACACAGACAACCAAATCCAGGGGTCACAGCAAGGCAATGATCCTGTGGCCTTATTTCTGAGATATATTGTTGATATTAATACAAATGACTATGTTTATTTAGTGAGTATAGAACTGACGAAATCCAGCTTTTCCATTTCAAGCCCTTGAAACACTCATGAAATGCACCATTATTTTCATTGGTCACTATGAAGAAGCAGTTCCTGTTTTTCTTTTATGCATACCCTTTTTTGTGTTCTCACAGTTACAGTAAATTCAAGAGACAAAATAGGGAGCTATGCCATAGCTGCTATGGGAATGTGAAAATGACCTTTGCTTGTTGGCATTTGTGCAAGTCAGTAAGAGATCTTTTCCCTTAGGAAAAAAAGGGGGAAATAACTCTAGTGTGGAGGGAGGGAGCATAACCAAACTCCCCCCCCCCCCAAAAAAAAACACAAAACAAAACAAAACACAGACATTAGGACATTTTAAATATTTTTTCCAGGTCTATATGTTTCAAACAAAACATTTATGGCATTATGAGATAATAATACCATCTTGGATTGGAGATAAAATGTTACAAGATGCCAGTGAAATTTAGCTCTGTTTATATTACTTATTCCTACTTCCTGGCTGTGAGGCAGACTGCTTCATTTTACAGCAAGGACAGACTCTGAGCAGTATTTAAGGACAGAGCAAAGAGACCAGATGTGGGCAGACTTCATACTTTGCTGTTTCTTTTAATAGATCCCTGAGATCTTCCAACCAGAGCCTAGTGCAAAACAAACAAACAAGCAAACACAACACTACCATTAAAGACTTCTCAGGGCATTATTTTAAATTCCATATGTGAATGGCTCACAGTCTTGCCACCCTAGTATTCCTTTGGACTTGCCTTAGGCTTTCTTCCTTTCTGCAATATTATTATGGGTGGAGAATTGTTTTTTTCTGCCATAGTTAAAAAACTGGAAGTCATAAATCCACTGGAGATCACAGGGAGCTCTATGAGCAGAGTCCAATCTACTTTTTGCTCATCCCCAACACACAGCAAATTCCTTGAGTCTAGCACCAGGATCATAATTATGTGAATGATGTTCACAAGATCAAAATAGCCTTAGCCTTCTCACAAGATACTGTGTATGAGAAGCCCTCTTGCTTTCCACCATGATATCAGTCCAAGGACTTAGGGGTCTCTAGGTTGCAATCAGGAGGAGAGATAGACCATCATCTTTTTTTTGAAGTTCAGTCCACCTGTTTTAAGTCTAGTTTAGCATTCAGAGAATAAATAGTATAAACCAGTCAATCATATAAAATCTGTTAGTGATATGTCAACAGACCACCACTAAAAACTAAAGCTGTACAGGGCAAATTCATACAGTTAACAGGAAATTCAAAATGATAGAGGCAGACTTTACTCACATTTGGTCATGTTTTAAGAGCAATTGGAAAATGTGAGATAAAGTTTCTAGGACAGCTGTCTCCAAGATTGCAGCTTCCAGATTTGCTGCACTACATGTCTCTTCACAATCCAGCAAGCCCTGGGAGGGAGAAAATGGGTGCTCTAGCGAGAAGTGGCCACAGGGTTTACCAGCAGTCTTGACCTTAGAAAAGAGACCAAAGAGGGGAGGTAGAGAAGGCAAAGTCAGAAGATTCCTTTTGTCCTAAAGAAGCCAAATAGAGCAAGCAAGATCAATAGGAGTCCCTTCTCCTCACAGTTCTCAGACTAAAGAAGCAACTGTCGCAACCTGGGGAATGAGGCCTATTTCATCTCCATCAAAATGTAAGTTAGCAAATGTGATGAAAGAAGTGACCAGGCTGCTGACCCCAAAAGATGGCCAAAAGAGAGGTGGGCATTATGTGTGCGGTCAACTTCAGTGTACTATCAGAAACCAACAAAGACCTGGAGCAATTACTGAAGAAGGTCAAGGAGGAAAGTGACAAGGTAAGCTTAATGTTGAACATTAAGAAAACACAATAATGACTACAGAAGATCTACAAAATTTCATCCTAGATAATAGGAAAATTTAAATAGTCAAAGAGTTCCCATACTTTGGATCATACACTGAACATAACATAGACTGCAGTCAAGAATTTAGAACAAGGCTAGGATTGAGAAGGGCAACAATGAAAGAACTGGATAAGAGCCTAAAGTGTAAAGATATAACTCTGAACACTAAATTGAGGATGGTCCAAGCCATCATATTCCCATCACCATATATGAATGTGAGAACTGGACTGTGAAGAAAGCTGATAGAAAATAAACTGATTTGAGATCTGGTGCTGGAAACAGTGCTGAGGATATCATGGATGGCCAAGAAGACAAATGGGTTCTAGAACAGATCAAGCCCAAACTCTCCTTGGAAGCCATGATGACTAAGGGCCTTTGCAGACTGCTAGAAATAGTGCAAATTGAGTCCACTTTAAGGGTTAGGGTTAGTGCTAGGGAATCATGGGAATTGTGTTTTTTTTTCTGAGACATTGAGCCTTCTCTGTCAGAGAGCTCTGGTACCACAATAAACTACAGTTCCCATGATTCCCTAACCCTAACCCTTAAAGTGGACTCAATTTGCACTATTTCTGGCAGTCTGCAAAGGCCCTAAATTTAGGTTGTTGTACTTTGACCACATCAGGAGAAAACATGAATTATTGGGAAAAAACAATAATGCTAGGAAAGGTAGAGGGCAATAGAAAGAGGGAGACGACATGCCAGATGGATGGACTCAATCAGAGAGGCCACCTACACAGCCTAAGCAAAGCAGTGGGGCACTGAAAGTCTTGGAGATGTCTCATCCATAGATTAGAGGTTGACTTGTGGGTAGTTAACAACAGCAACACTTCAGTTCTACCAGAAATAATGATATGATCAACATATACTGTCACTGGCTAACCGTTCATTAGTACTGGTAAGGCTATTAGGTTATTTAAAAATGTACACCTCTAAGATGAAAAGTTTTCATAAATTGGATAGTAACTATTCCAACAGTGGATTGGATGCTCAAATGTCTTTCTACTAGAGAAAAGCCTTTTCCGCTCTCTGAAATGTTATGTCCAAATTAATTGGAAAGTTCTACATGAGAAAAGATCCTAAGATCCCAAGGAGGTTTTTTTTGGGTGGGGAAGGGAGCAAGCTCTTACATTAAACTTGGCATAAATTCATTATCAAGATCTTTTAATGGTCCTGAGGTGTTCCTACACTACTGCCAGTGTTCAGTGTATCTTATGTTGAAGGATTCTTTATTTATTATTTTATTTATTTACTTCATTTATATGCCACCTTTCTCCCAAGATTGGATCCAATTTGGCTTCCAAAAATAGTAAATTAAAAAATGCTTGTAATAAAATTTTAAAGCAATTAAAAATTGACACATTAAACACTTAAAATCATGTAAATCTTTCTCTTAATTGAACTGCAGTAGTGCATTTTCCCTTCCATTCATATTTCTTTGGATTAAAGCCAGTTATAGTAATTTTTATGGAACAGTGGATGTTAAAAATCTGCTATGTAACTGAAAGGGAAATGATAATTTTAATTAGGGAGTTAAACAAATGGTTAATCATTGTGATCATAATTAAATGTGATAGAGACTTGGAACACTATTTGCCTAGGAGAAAAGCCAGTACACTGTATTGGTTTGCTTGCTGGTCAGGAAACCTAGGAGACCAGGGTTTGAATCTGTGTTTAGCCACGGAAACCCACTGGGTGACCTTGGGCAAGTCAAACTCAGTCTCAAAGGAAAGGAATGGCAAACCTCTGATAAATCTTGCAGAGAAAATCCTATGAGAGGGTCACCATAAATTGGTGCTGAATTAAAGGTGCATAAAAACAATTGTCCGTGAGAGCTTTTATATATATTGATATTTATTCAGGTCAGTGCCCGACATCCATACAACAACCTGAGAAGATCCCATAGAGACAACATCATTCTTTGTTTACTTGTGGTATATATTTGTTGTTGTTGAATATTAAAAATTATTGTGAAAAATATTTGTTAAAACTAAAAATAGAAAGGAATTACAATGGGCCCTTGGTATCTGTGGGGGTTTGGTTCCAGGACCCCCTGTGGATACCAAAATCCATGGACACTCAAATCCCAATATATAAAACGGTGTAGTAAAATGGTGTCCCTTATATAAAATGGCAAAATTGAGGTTTACTCTTTGGAATTTATATATTTTAAAAATATTTTCAAGCTATGGATGCTTGAACCTGTGGATGCAGAGGGCTGACTGTATATTATTGATCTCTCCTGGTTTCCTGTCTACATTACCCAGTGGTGATGTAAGGAAGCTAGTCAATTGATACGATCGATCCATCTGAAATCACAGTCTGTCTGCTACTTCCACCCAGATAAGATTTGCAGGATAAAGATGTTGGAATAATTCTGTCTTCACCTGTAGACCATCATAGCCAATGGATGTCTTTAATCTAGTACTGGACATTCAGGATATATGTCACCTTATTCTTTTTCTTAGGTCTGTGGCCTACATGTACATATTGAGTAAGAAGTGTGATAGGACAGAATGTATGCCTGTAAGTAAGCAATCACCTCTGATTTCCCTGCTTCCTTCCTTCTTCCCTGGTGGTTGATTTTAATTACAAAACTTTATTCTCAACTATTTTATATATGCTGTTATTCCATGCAAGTTGCTGCCAGTTGGGCTGTCTAACTGGGAAGGCGTTTCCTTGTGGGGAAAATGCTGTGTAATTATTGAACTGTCAACAGTATTCATACTATAGGGAACTAAAGTATTCAAATCAATTACCTCATTATTTTTAACATATGTATTTGTGAAAGTTATAGATTGCAAGGGTCACACAGGAGGGAATGTTCCCTCTAAAATGGCACTGATTGCAACACATGCATGTACCATGTAAAAGAGAGTAAGGCAATGTATGGCTTTCCAGATAATGAACTGCAGCTCCCAATAGTCCTAACAGCTGGCAAAACCTATAGCAAGGAATGACAACATCTGGAGTAAGACAAGTTCCTCATTTCTAACCAAAATACCAATATAATATAACCTGTTGATTTTAGTAATATGCAACATGATGCAGTTTTAGAGATTAACTGATTAATCAGCTAAACTCCATGACCTAAATCCAATTGCCTTATCTAGCATAGTCCCACTAAATAATTGGAAACTGGTCAAGTCAACACTTGGTAAGTGATTTCTGTGATTCAATGGAATTATGTTAGTTGAGACTAGCAATTGGATTTAGGCCCATGCAATCAAATGCTTATTGTTTCTTAAATGAGATTGATAGTCCTAAGAAAAACAACAACTCTCTTGTTACATGTTTTAAATGTGTTTGGTAAGAAAGATATTCTCTAGAGCATTTCCCAACCAAATAATAGTACATTTTGACACTTATCTATTATATATCTGAATTTCTCACTGTGTCACTCTGAAGAGAAGGAAAATAAATATAGCACTGATATTTTGTTTTTTGTTTACTGATGGTTGTGGTTTTTATAGCACACTGCATGTGTGTGTTTCTATTTTCCTCAGCACAGCTCTAACAGGCACATGACACAACCATGGATTTTGCTCTTTATCATGACTGGATTAAGCAGGGAGAGGATGGAACATGAGCTTCATCCAGAAGATCAAGTTCTCAAGTTGGAGTGGGAACAGTCCCAGCTATACCGAGGATAAAAGAGGATCCAGTCTCCCATTGTTCCAGCTCAGACTCACATGGTCTACACAGCAGAAAAATGTTCTTTTCTGTGACAGGAAACAGCCAACCTTCTTCTGAACCTGACAGACCGAATGAAAAAAACCAATTCAGCACCTACAGCTGCAGACCCCATTCTCCCGCTGAGAAAGACTGCCATATTTCTTGTCATTCCAAAGGAGACCGCACTTCTGACACTTCTAGTTCTTCTTACCGCACTCCACCAGGCTCAGAGGAAGCAGAGAGTTTTAAGGACTGTGCTGAGTACTTTGAAGAATCTGGAGATCATATCAAGCCATGCACTTACTGTGACTCAGAATATGAGCAAGGAAGTATAGCACCAGCAACATCGATCCTCCCTGTGGTTCAGGCAAGCCCTGCTGATGGAAGCAAGATGTCGAAGGTTACAGCCAGGCAGGTCTGCGGGACTCTGAATAGTTTCGGTAATATCTTACATGAAGACCCTTACAGTATGAACAGCAAAGAGAAAGGTGATACGTATGCTGCTACATCTGGAGGAGCTCATTTTCCACCCCATAGGAGAGAGACTTTGGGAGACCCACTGCCATTCCAAGAGGCAAGAGTGCAGAGCCTGCAGACAGATCGCAATGGGACTATAAAAGATCAAACCTGCAGAGACAAACTATCTTCCAGTAGTAAGGAAAGCCAACAGGTTCAGATGTCAATCAAAGCTAAGAATAGCGCAGACCCAGTATGCAGCAGTAGAATGGGCCTCGTCACACGAAGGCTGCAGCCAGGAGACAGCGGATCTAAATATTTGGATCATCCTGCACAATTCAGTTCTGACAAATCCAAGGAAATGTTATCGAATGTTCGCAAGCTGAAGAAGAACAGCCTTGGCAGTCGAGCTCATGGCCCTGTAAGTAGCAAAGCAGCATGTCCCAAATATTTTGTTGAAAATCCAGGTGTTCTGAGTGACTCCGATGAGGCTGATAATGAAGTAGAGAAGCTCACTGCTCTGTCTTTCCAGAGCCTCTCATGTCCCCAGGGAAGCTACCTAGATATGTATAGTTCTAGTAACAGGACATCATCCAGCTTGTCCAATTCCTTGCCAGAAGATTGTAATGGAATGAACAGGTGGCCAGCATGCAGCGATCAAAGGAAAACAGTGGTAGCTGGCCACGCTAAAGGAGGCTGGCAATTCTCAGGAGCCAGCAAAGCCCCAGAAACAGAACTGCATAGTGGTGTGTTGGGAAAAGAGCACTTTGAATGCATCGATGTCACACTAGAGAATGCTGATGGTAAAAAGAGCCTCTCTAAAAAGAGAATGGTGCCCAAACGCCAGATCCAGTTGAGACGGAAGGAGAAGAAGGAAATTGGCTTCTGTGCTGCTGGTGAATGTGCCACCCTCCAGGCAAGGAACCAAGGAACCCAATCCAGGAAAGAGTCATGCGTGAAAGGGAGGAGTATCAGTGATGAGTTTAGGATCAATTATAAGCAATTTCTGAAAGCAGCCTCTTTAAACAATGCTTACAACAAAACAAGGCTTGCTTCAAGTTTGGTAAGAAATGTTTTGGCTAAAAAAATGCAGTACGAACAAAGAATTAAAATGGAACAAGCATCTGTCCAAGGTAGCTCAACCTCTTCTGTCCCTTCCTCTGTAAGCACTGATATCCAAGGGGACAGTTTAGAAGGCAAGTCAAGTTCATTGTCCAAATCAGACTGCAGCTTTTCAACTGAAGATGTGCAAAGTCATTCCACCACCAGTGAGAAGTCTGAATCCATTGCAGTGAGCAAAGACAGCATGGATGCCTTGAGACCAACCAAGGGAGTTGTGCTCAATGAGCAACTAAGAGAAAAGGTTTGCAAACTGAAAAACACATTTAATGAACTGAATGAGAGGATGAAATATCAAGATGCCACTCAACTGAAGAGGCTCCCCATCTTGGCAGAGAGTGGTGTGAATATGATAGAGTCAAACAACATCAGAAAACAGGTTTCTGGGGAAAGAAAAGAATACAGGAGAGCTCGAGCTGTGTTTGAATCTATGCAGGCTGATACAAAAAGCTTGGCAGCAGTTCCAAAATTTGCAAAGCCACAAAAGCCGTGGCCAAACCTGAAACAACGAGCTATCCGTCAGAACAAGCATACACAGTCCAAAGAAGAAATGTTTCCCATTAAGCCTAAAAGCCTCATGGTGCCCAATGATGCTTCAAGGAACATGTTCACATCCAAAACCAAAGAAATGAAGCTCATCCCTCAGATCAAGAATGAGCATAATATTCCTCATGCTTCTAGGCATCCACATTTAGACAGAGTTTCCAGTGAGAGGAGGTTGCCTACATTTCAGAGCATGAAACTTTCATCTGTCACATTTCCATCTTCCAGCAAGACACACAGTGAAAAATCAATTTGCCAGAAAAATTCTTGCACGGAGAAGACTACTCAGATGGAAAGTAAAGGGAAGATAAGAATACATCCTCCCAGAGATGTCAGAAAATTGGTGAATGACAACTACAGCCATGCCTTTAAATCCTCAGATAGCTCCAGTGTAGACCAGGCTTCCTATTCAGAAAGCAAGAGTGAGAACAACTTAACTGTGTTGCCAAGGGAGTCCATGGCCATCTCACCTCTGTTCATACATTGTACCTCAATATGTCGTAAAGATGATTCACAAACATTAAACTCTTTACAGGAGAAAAAGGAATACCAAGCTGAGGACCTTGATGTCTCAACACTTTCTCTACTTGATGACAGCACAAGTGGCAGGGAGTCTGGTGACACTTTTTATCCCACAGGACAGTCACATGAAAACAAAGCTGCATGTCATCCAGAAAACAAATGTTCTGCAGTGGGGGAATCTCCAGTGCATATCACTACAATACAGTCAAAGAAGCTTGTTGTTGAAAATAAAGAGTTTCAGCTCCAAGCTGAAAATAAATCGGTACCTTATGAGCGGAGTGAATTAAATGTCAGACCTTCTTCTTCGGCCGCCAAGAAGGAGTCTCAGCTTAATATCAAAGTCAACAGCTCCCTCTCCAAACAGTCACACAAAACAGAGACTGATTATTTCCCTGCTTCAAGTTGTTCCACACTTGATGAGAGGACCATAAGAGAAGCTTTGCCACAGTCTAATCATAGCTTGTTGAGAGAAAACAAAGCTGTGGCTTCATCAGAGGCCATTGTGATTCCATCTACTGCATCTCTTCAAGAAATCACAAGGAGAGATCATGGTTCTATGACCACAAGTCATATTCAGAAGCCTTGCAAAGCCCAGGAAGCTGGGTTGCCCTATCCAAAACATTTATCCAGTGAGGTCTTTTCAGTGGCTCCCAGAGACATTAAAGATTTGTCTAGTTTTTTGAAAGAAGAAAATACATTTTTCGAATCCACATCATCCCATGAGAGCTGCAGGCACCCACAGGCAACAACAACCACCCAAAATATTCAGACACAGACTCCAGCAAGTCACCATGTTGTTGACAGTGCATCTGAAACTAAAAGACTGGAAGATACCAAGCCTTTGGAGAGGCATAACAGAATACATTCAGAATACATTTCAGATAGTCCACTAACAACAAGAGAGTATAGTGAAGGAATCAAGCTAATATCAAACTCATCTTTTACACCATCAGCCTCTTGTAGAAAGCTCCCTGATCCAGGGTGTGATTATTTTAATAATAAACATCAAATGGCAAATGAACAGTATTTTTCAGCTACCCAAGCTGACAACACAAATTACTTAACAATTCCTGTGAAAGCCCAGCAACCTGAGGCACCCACTAAGTACCCTCTTCCATTGTCCATGGATAACACCTCTTTCTCTTCTAACGTCTCTTTTCAGCCCAGTGGAGAAGCATCAGGAAATAAAATAAGCAATGAGTTTTACCCACCAAAACAAATGGAAAGGAAAGCAGCCTCTGATAATGTGTTGTATCCTAATAACACAAGCCATAGTCAACTCCCCCTGAGACTTGAAGAGTCTCCCAACTTCACAAGAAGAAATGAAAGGACTTCACCATCTGGTAAGAGTGCCCCAAGCCCAACTAGGCACTTTGCTGCTCCACCACTACAAGCGCATCGAAAAATGTTAGTTGATCCAGAGAGTGGGAAATGCTATTATGTGGAATCACCAAGGCAGCCTCAGTTGAAGATGCTTTATGATCCAGAGACAGGGCAATACATTGAGGTGTTGATACCACCAGTCCCGCTGACCTCACATGGTGGGCTTTACCAGTCTCCGTTCTCATCAGTGGTCATGAATACAGGAGGTTACGGACCACCATACATGTCATATTCTGGCTTTCCAGGTTTCCCCCCTCCGCCTCCAGCTGCACCACCTGCCCATCTGGATCTTCAAGACCAACAACCCATTCAAGACAATGCAAACGTTAGTGAAAGCTTCAACCATTTTTCAAAGAATGAAGCTCCCCCACCCGCCCAGACTGCTGATGGAAACTACATGGAAAGTTTATATTATATTCCCACTGGAATGAATTCAAGTCCTAATCCTAATCAAGCTTTGTTTTCCCCAACCACAAATTCTGGCCCTTCTTTGCCTGAAAAGGGATCTTTCTTTAGAATGTGACAACAAATTTAACAACATCTGGGAACAAGATGTTGTTATATTTCAGATCTCTTTTTTTTTTTCTTTTCATTTTTTAAAAGTGAAGCCAAACCTTATTCCTTGGAAGCTGGGGGAAAAAAGGAATGTCAAGAAATGGGAAGCTGGGTTGTTTTTGTTCATTTTGTTTAACTACTTGGGTTCCAAAGGATTCAAGAGGTAATGGGACATTAAGCATTTATAGCTAACAGATCACTTGCTTGATAGAGTTTGTTTAACAGAAACACCCCGAACAATAATGGGCCATGTTCTGGTGCTAATTGAAGCCAATTGGAATTTTGGTATTGACATCAGGGGGACCAGGATATATGCTTTAAGGTTGTCATTTCCAGTTGTTTGTTTCTTGAGGCATGCTAATATTCTGATGCTAAGTCTGCTCCTGAGGAGCCCATTTATTCACAACTCTTGGCTCTTCTGTTGAAATTAAATGTTCAACCAAACTTTTTTTGAGTTGTGATACTTTTATATATGCACAAAGAAACAACAGCTCCATGCACCACTGATTGTTAACAGTACCCCACTTCACCTTTACCATAATATACCAGTATATTGTAGTAACAGGGCCACAGATACCCCCAAGACAGCCAGCTCAGACCAAGAAAGCAGGGAGTGGCAATGAAGTGTTGGAGGACAGCACTTTGTGTATGCTGTGTGGCTGGTGCCCCTTAAAGTAGCCTGGTGCATTGGAGGAGGCTTGCCTGTCATCTAGCTGGTCAACTTCCGTATGTGGAACTGGGGAGGGGAAGCACCATTTGTTCTTCGCCTCAGGCAGCAAAATGTCTCAGCCCATTTTGCCCTACCTAGTTGGATTCTAGCAGTGTAAATACTGTGAGAATAATAGCACATTGTGTACTGGGCAGCCTGAGAGTGGAAAGCATAACAACTCCCTTGAACTTCATCTTTGGCCAGAGCTCCACACTGAAGAGGCAAATCTCCAGACCCCAGTCTTGACTTGGTAAGTTGCAAAATAGAAGTAATACAGATGCCAGCAGTAATACTCTAAAGGTAATCTAAGCCCTGCCTATGAATGCATGGGAATGGTCACTAGATGACTGTTTCAGAGTCAGCAATGATTAACAGGGTAAAAATAAAACAGGATAGAATAAAATATGTTTGTGCCAAGGAAGAATCAACATGATCCCCAGCAAAGGATCTGTTCAATATTTGGGTGAATAGTGGAACAGAATAGCCAGATTCAGAAGAGGGCAGGCCTTCTGCATCTTTAATAGTTGTTCAGAAGAGAGAATTTCAGCAGGTTTCACCTGCATAATAACTTTCTTCTGCTGAAATGCATTCTTCTCTACCATTGGTAAATAGGTGAGAACCTTGTCTTTTACACCTGCGTATCCTAGTTCCAACATGGAAGAAAGGTAAACTATCATTGTAGTACATTTCTCCTCCTTGTAGTTCTAAGGAATACAATACTTTTTTTGGCATTTCTTCAATTACTGCATTATCTTAACTTTTTTTTAAAAAAAGAAAAGAAAAGAAAAGCAACTGCAAAAGAACAATGGTTTTGGAAGCTTTGGGAAAGAGGTTGGGATTAGCCACTGTTATCATAATTCAGTATCACTGAAAGGATGGTGGTGAGAGACAAATGTGCAGCATTACTGTATACCTGGAGATTTGCTTCCACCACCTTGATATCTGTGGACTCCAGATGTTGTTGAACTGGAACTACCATCATTCTTCACCATTGGCTGTGCTGGCTAGGGCTTTTGAGAGTTACAATTCAACAATATCAGGATGGACCCACTTTGTCACTCCTTGACATAAAGGTACAGGAGCCTGCTGTGGTTTGGTATTGGTCTCCACAAGCCTCTGGCTTCCAAAGCTCCCTTTCTTGGCCACCACATAGCTTAGTCTTTCTCTTTTTGCCCTTACATGAATTGATAGACTAATGGATTTATATATTGAGGGACAAAAGAAGAGCCAGAAAAAGAGGCAGCACTGGATAATGATGATGATGATGATGATGATGATGATGATGATGATTGTTTTATTTATTTGTATCCTACCTTTTACCTGATAGAGAGACTCAAGGTGGCTGACAGAAAATTTAAAACCATACAAATTAAAAATAGTCCTTCCTCATCCCAGGCCTTGTAAATCAATGGCAGGTACCTTGGGCCCTCCTGATATTGTTGGACTGCATCTCCCATTATCTCAACAGTCACTATGCTGGCTTGTGCAGATGGGAGTTGCATGCCAACAGTATTTGGAAGGCCACAAGATGCCCACGTTTGCTGTAGATAGTTCTGCTTTCTTTTTCCTGGCTCCTTGTAACTTCAAAACCTGCAAGATGGGTAGGAATGCAGCTGCCGCAGCTCGTTTCTCAACAGTGATGCAGCGCTGGCAACCATTACATTTCTTACACAATGTGTGTGCATATGACCCTTTAAATCTCCTGTCACCCCATGAACTTCATAGGGTTCTCTTACACAAGAAATACTCAGAGGTGCTAACCTGGGATGACCTTGCTTAGCTTCTGCTTAATGTTCCTCCTTAAAAGTGCCAGTTCCTTCCTCTGAAATATAGCCTATAGCACCTGGTATTCATTGGTGGACTCCCATCCAAGTACTAACCTTTTTTCCTTGCTTAGCTTCCAAGATCAGACAAGATCTACTGCCTTTAGGGTATTTAGGCTCTTAGACAATGTTGTTTTTGTTTGTGCCTTCAAGTCTTTTGGACTTATGACAACCCTAAGTCAAACGTATCACAAAGTTTTCTGGGACTGAGAGAGTGTGACTCATCCAAGGTCCCTGAGTGGGTTTTCTGGCCAAGCAGGGAATCCATTTCCAGACTTGTAATCCCACATTCAAACTGCTATACCACGCTGGATCTTACACAATAATCCTTCCAAAATAAAGGTCTTAACTTTACACCTTACCAACCTAACCCTACACCTTACCAACTTCATCACCATTCACCCTTCTTACTTGGTCCTGAAATCATTGTTAGTCCTTCCCTTATCTCATCAGGACTCTTGGTCATTTACAGTTATTTCCAGCCTCTGTATCTAGAAAATTGAAACATTTCACCAGGTTTGATTCCTCCTCCCCCCAGTTACAATAATAACCAATCCTTTACATACTGAAAGTCACTTTCTTCCTTTGGGAACATAAAATTAATTCATTGGCATCAAATCATAATGTTTGCTGTATTAAGAGTCCAGTTTATTTAGAATATAATTACAAATTCAGAATATAATTACAAATTGAACTTTTTAAATATATATATATATATATATATATATATATTGCTACAAATAAAGTCTTGAACTGGAAGGAACACCTGAACTACAAGTTACCTCCTTGTCTTTGAATAGCAGGCAAAAAGCCCAACTAAAACAGAACAAAATATCAACATTAGTAAAACAGAAATAAATATTTTGTCTCTACTAGCTCTCCATAGTGTCCCACAAAAATAATGCTCTCATTTCCATAAATTGAACTGCAAAAAGGAAACCAAGATTAGGAATTACAGTGATCTGATACTGTGTACATAGTTTTACATAAAAGTCTTCCTCTTGCATAATGTTTTAAATGATTTGGAGGCAGCAAATATGTGAACACCTTGTACTAAACATTTTATTCCCCATTCTAAAATAAAATATTCCATAATCATTTCCCCGCTTTTTTTCCAAGAAAAAAATGTTGAGAAAAATGGGGATGGGGGATGATTTTTTTTCCAGGTTTTTTCCTTGCCCTTCACATCTCTTAGCTTCCCAGATCATACTATTTTGTCTTTCTCTCTACTAGGTCCAGTATGAGATTTTCCCAGGCTTCATCCATATCTTATGATTGTCCTTTGGCAGTGTCAGTCCTGATTAATCTTCTGTCATCCTACTTTTTAGTTGCTTTTAAAATGTCCCAGTTTCTTTCTCTGGAATGCTGCCCTTCCTAGTGCATTAAGAAAAAACAAACTGCATTAAAGCTGCACCATCTCCTAGCTTGTGTGTTCTTGCTCATTAATATCTTTTATCATCTAGAAAACATCTTGCAATCTTGCTTGTCTACAAGTAACCTAATTTTCATCTGTGAAATGTTGGAGGATATGCTAATCTCCCTTTAATAGTTGTTGTTGTTGTGGGCCTTCAAGTCATTTTAGACTTATGGTGACCCTAAGACCAACCTATCATGGAGTTTTACTTATTCTTTATTTACAGGTGTGCTTTCGGGCATTTATCCTGCAATTGCCCTGCCACAGTCGTAAAATTTGACTGGGGTTTGGACCTTGTGGCAAGTTTGTAACCTTCACTGCTTTTGTTGTACCACAGAAAATCTTTTGAGGAGGGAATGCTTCCATTGTCTTTTGATTGGTAATGCTGGAGCCCTTCTTCTGGGAGCACCCCAAGTCTCTTACTTCTTGGTAATCCAAACTACAATAGGCCCATTCAATCAGCTGCTGAATAGAGCCAACATTTATGTAAGCCCCTGTTGCTTCTGTGGATCTACTCTCATTGGGACTATCAATAGGATTCAGGCCTCTGTAACTCCTTGCTTCCCTTGGCTCAGGTTTTTTAGGCGTGTTGCTTGTTTCCCTGGCTATATCCTCTCCCTTCTGTTAGGGCCTTTGCAGACTGCAAGAAACAGTGCAAATTGAGTCCACTTTAACTGCCCTGACTCAGTGCTAGGGAATCATGGGTGCTGTAGTTTATTGTGCAAAGCAGCTTCATTTATATACCGCTTCATATCGCGCATGGGATGTCTAAGCGGTTTACAACTGTGAGCTGATTGCCCCCCAACAATCTGGGTACTCATTTTAGCGACCTCAGAAGGATGCAAGCCTGAGTCAAGCCTCAGCCCTGGCTGGTATTGAACTCACAACCTTGTGGTCTATGAGTGAGTGGCTGCAGTACAGGCATTTAACCACTGCGCCACCTGACAGAGAAGGTTCAATGTCTCAGAAAAAACCCATGATTCCCTAGCACTGAGCCAGGGCAGTTAAAGTAGACTCAATTTGCACTATTTCTGGCAGTCTGCAAAGGCCCATAGTCATTCTCATTCAGTCTTTCTACCTGCACGGTACTCCTGTGTCTCTTTGTGCCCCTCTCGCAACTACCAACCAACCAACCTCTTTATGCCCTGCAAGGTTTCATTACAGCCTTAATTACTTCCCTTTCCAAACTGTTCTCATCCTTCAGACCATTGCCTTATGTACTTACTCTTCCCTAGGTTTCTGTTTCTTAGCATGTTGCCTGTTCTGTTGTTCTTGTTTTGTGCCTTCAAGGCATTCCTGACTTATGGCAACCCTAAGGTGAACAACCTATCATGGGGTTTTCTTGGCAAGATTTGTTCAGAGGAGATTTGTTATTGCCTTGCCCTGAGGCTGAGAGCATGTGATTTGCCCATGGTCACCCATTGGGATTCAAGGCCAAGCTGGGAACCAAGCCCTGGTCTCCAGAATTGCAGGCCAACACTCAAACTACTATGCCATGCTGGCTCTCTCTGCCTGTCCTAGTCCTTTCCTTTAGCCTAGGGACAAAGAATATGTGCCCCTCTGGGTGATGATGAATTACTGCCATCTCTGCCCATTGATCAGGTTCTTGGGATTCGATCAGGAGGGCAGCAGCCTCTGGACATTGTTCAGAGTCTGGTGTGACTGTTGGGCAAGCAGCTGCTGCTGGCAGGGGTTTTGCTGTAGCCTACATATGGCTCATGTCCCTCGGGGCTGGCACAAGATAGGGCAACCCCCTTTCTCATTCACCAAGCAACCATGACTAGGTGTATGCCCCACCTGGAATACACCCCCTGTCATTGTGAGAGCCAAAAATCTGCAGCAAGAGAGAGTAGGTAAGAGGCTAAATTCAGGTAGAATTCAGAAGCAGAATATTCCAGGCGCAGCCAGATATCTTCCCACTAAGCTTGGTCTCATTGGCCCAAACACACACTGCAGAAATAATCCAGTCTGAGACCACTTTAACTGCTCTGGCTCAATGCTAAGGAATTCTGGAAACTAATTTTGTGAGACATTTAGCCTTCTCTATCAGAGAGCTCTGGTGCCACAATATGCTACAATTCCCAAGATTTCCTAGCACTGAGCCAGGGCAATTAAAGTGGTCTCAAACTGGATTACTTCTGCAGTGTGTTTTGGACCTTTGTCTTCAAAACTCCTCTTGTCCCTAAATCTGTATGACAGCTTAAAAAAATTATAGGGAGAAAGCTGATGAGAAGATTCCATGGCTGATCTTTTTTCCTGAGCAGATGGGATGTTTATGAGCATTCCCAGACATCACGTCACTTCATGGGAGCCAGAGACACCATCCCTGTTGCCATCACAGTGAACATCCTAAAACCCATTAGCACTAGTTTAACATGATAGAATGCACTGAAAGCCGAACGCTGCTTACTTCTTAATACCAGGTAATAAACAATTAAAATAACCCTCTGAAATGTAAGAATGTAATTATATCTGGCTTCCTAGGGTTGGCTGGCTAAGTGAATCAAGCTAGCGAGAGGAAAACAATTTTTGACATGGTGTGTGCTTCTGCAATTCCAAAGGGACATGGAAAGCAAAGGACCACAAAGATTATCAGTCCTTGAGGAAGAAATTCCTCTGCAGCCTTTGATAAGTTATATGCTCAGGGCCAAATTAGACAAAATGCCATTCATATCATTACCATCTGATTGGTAGGATAGGTAATCCACCCAATTACCAGTTGCATAAATAGATTTTGTAAAGCAAATAGGAGTTTTAAGAGGCCCAAATCAGACTGGGACCTTAGTTGATAAGGAGGTTTTAACTACCTGCCATCCATGGTCACTGTTTGGAAATAATGTTCTCATTTGGATATATGGAAGCTCTTGTTCCAATACAAATAGTAGGCATGGAGGGAATTAATGATTCTTCTTGTTGTTGTTTCTGACCTATGGTGACCTGAAGGTGAACATATCATGGCGTTTTCTGGGGCTGAGAGTATGTGAATCTCCCAAGGTAACCCAGCAGTTTCCATGGCCAAGCAAGGAATTGAACCCAGGTCTCCAGGGTCATAGTCCAATGCTTGAACCACTACTCCATGCTGGCTCTTGAATGGTACTGCTCACCCATATATACACTTAAATCTAGCTTTCTCTTTCCCAGGGCCCCCCTGTAATTGAGCCTAGGATGGGTGGAAACCAAGGAGACAGCAATTTGCCGTCTAGAATTTGCAGCAATTAATTGTTAATAATAGCCCTTTTCCATCATGGAGAACCAAGTGGTTTTAAGATCTAAGCCCTACCCAAACCTACATCTGTTTATTACTGTCTATAGGGCATTACAAGTAAAGCACAGTACAATAAGATTTTGTAACAACAGCAAAATACAAATTCAATATACTTGTATCGATATCTTAAAATCCAGCCTGGCAGCACAAATCAAAGCCTCCTTCCATACAATCCTCCCGGCGCTCTCCGGTCCTCTGGGAGGAATTTGCTGCAGCCTCAAAAATCTAGGCTTGCGGTGACCTCCCAGAGGGCTTTTTCTGTTGTTGCCCCCAAGCTCTGGAACGGCCTGCCAGACAAGATCCGTCAGTTGACATCACTAGACAGCTTTAAAAAGGCTGTCAAGACGGATCTCTTTCGGCAGGCCTTTCCAGACTAATCACCCCGGCCTTGGGTTCCTTGACTCCTGCGTTCCTCTCGTGGCCCCATCAGTTGTTGATGGATGAGGAACGCAGTAGAAGTTGATTAGGGCACTGCAACCTGTTTAAATGTTAATGTAACATTAACAGGATCTCTCCTCCGCTCCCCCTTTACAGTCCCTCTATATCCCCAAGAAATGGAAGTGGTGGGGTGTTTTTGTTTTTTTGTTTTTTTTAAATCGGTTTGTATTTAAATTTTATATTTAATGAATCTGTTATTGTTTTAATTGATATCTGATTTAATAATGTTTTAAGGGGGGGGAGGGAATATACTGTTTTATCTTTGTTGTTCTTTTAATTGTTGTAAACCGCCTAGATTGGTTCGCCATAGGGCGGTATAGAAATAATAATAATAATAATAATAATAATATAGCAACAGAGTTGAATCAGCCTCAAGAACTGAAGATCTTTCAGACATCCTTCCCAAGGATGAAACATATTACAATCATGCCTCAAAAGGTGAATTGTGATAATTCTCTACTGAATGTCCACTGTTGACAAAAATCTCTCTGGGAGAATGGTCATATCGGTAAAACAGAAGATAATGGCAAAAGCCTTCAGTTTGCCATACTCAACACACACACACACACACACACACATTTTGTTTGAGCAATAGAAATTTTGGTGATGGCATGATCTGAAAACTCAATTCTGTGAATGTTTCCTTTATAAGTGGAAAAGTCAGATCTCCTAAATTGCCAGCTCTTTTATGAATTTTCATGTAGCAAGTTGCACCACCAAGGAAAAAGCAATTTATTTTTATATATTGCTGTATGTACTACACTTGTACACCTGGTCACATCACATCTTCAGACATGTCTTTCTCTCCGAGTGAGATAGTGCTGAGCCATATGGTCCCAACAACCCTCTGAGTCCTGCTTTAAATGCTCAGACTCAGCCAAAAGCCTCAGGTGCACAGCCAAGCTCAGACAAAATTGGAAAACAGATCTGCATTCCTGAGCACAAAGGGCTCTGCACTCATACGGACCTAGGCAAGGAGAGGTTTTTGTCCAGAAATCTTGGTTTTGCACTCTTCTTATCAGTAGAAAGCTCTCTATGTGCCCAGAGGCCAGCAGATATGTAGGTCAGGGATGTATCTATGGTTACTGAAGGGCTGAAAGGGGCTCATGGTTACCTTCTGGCTGTGAATAACCTGTCAGATCCTGTTTTGTCAAATGGTTGACAGAGAGAGAGAGCCACTGGAGAGAGTTCAGGGGGTTTTGTTTTTGTTTTGTCCAGGCAATTGGCAGCTCTCTGTAGAAGGCACAGTCCGTGCCTTTGCTTTTGAATGCTGAAAGGGACAAGTGGTACAATCTGAGATCCCGGTGTTCTGCATAGCTATGCACACCCTTGAGGCCAGACTTTCCAATCTTGTGTCCCTAGACATTTGCCTGTAAATCCCATCATCCCTGAGCAGAGAGCATACTGAGGCTCGGACAACTGAACCAACAGGATCCGTTAGCACTAAGAAGTCATTCACAATAGGCCTTTGCAGACTGCCAGAAATAGTGCACTTTAAATTGAGGCACAGCCCTGGCTCAGTGCTAGGGAATCATGGGAACTGTATTTTATTGTGGCACCAGAGCTCTCCGACGGAGAAGGCTCAATGTCCCAGAAAAAAATACAATTCCCATGATTCCCTAGCACTGAGCCAGGGCTGTGCCTCAATTTAAAGTGCACTATTTCTGGCAGTCTGCAAAGGCCCAATGTCTCTTAGGAGATTATTGCATCAGTTGTAAAACTGGCTTATTTTAGCCATCTTAAAATTAGAAGTGGGTGGCATCCTGATAGTATCACACACATTTAGCCGCCGAAATTGCTGCCCGGCTTCAGCCCAGCTCCATCGCTGCTCCAAGGGGCACTCCTCACAATTCTTTTTGAAGCCAGGAGTTTTCAGCTGGGTGGCTGCAGCCAGGCGGTGATTTCGATGGCTAAATATGTGATAGTATCAGGATGCCGCCTGCTTCTAATTTTAAGCCGGCTCAGGTATGCTGGTTTTAAAGCTGATACGATAATATCCATTCATTGTGTTGATTTTGGCTTGTAGTATGCATCTGAATTAGCTATTGCAATTGAGAATAAAATTCTAGCAGCATACTCTGTCCATTTTGTGTAGATTAGTGACTTCTGAATGTCAAGATCACCCTTCCCATACGGTTGTCCTCCAGATATCATGGGACTGCAACTCCCATCACACCAGCTATGGTGGCTGAGGATGGTGAGAGATGTATTACACCACATCTGAAGCAGGGGTATCACTAGGGGGTTTGGGGTGTGTGGACTACACCAGGTGACACCCTAAGGGGGGGTGACACTACTGCTCCCAAACATCTGACTTTTGGCAAAAATGGGTTGTGGCGTTCACTTGTGTCCCTTTAAAATGCTGAAGAGATGGTATGAATGGGTGAGGTACAGTCAGAGGAGAAAGGAGAGGCCCCAGGATTTATTTATTTTTAATTTAAAGTTAAAAAATTAAAACTTTTTAAAAATAAATATAATAATTTTAAAAACTATTTTAAAAATTTCTCTAGAAACATCACATCTTACCAAATATTCACTTTAACCGTATGAAACTATGTACATGTAATTACATTTAGGCTGTGCATATGTTATTGTAATTTAAAGATATAATTTTAATTTTGCTAGTTGCTTATGTCACAACTATTACCATTATATTTTGTGATATACCGTATATATATATATGGGAATTGTGGTTTATGAGTTACTTTTTAGTATAACAAAACATTACTAAGGATTATGTATGGTTTGGTATGAGAGAAGGTCAATGGGGTGGGGATGACACCATGAGTTACTGCACTGGGTGATGCCAACCCTAGGGATGCCATTGATCTGAAGGGCACCAAACTGGGGGAGGCTGATTTAGAGGAGATGAAAATCATGTGCTCCCCTACATGTTGTTGGACTGCAGCTCCCTGCATCCATCATTAGCTATGCTGGCTAGAGTTGCTGGGAGTTGCAGTCCATCTGGAGGGTTGCATGATTCCTACTCCTGGATTAGAGGTTAGTTGGTGAATTACAAATGTTTCTATCCTGCTATTTGGTCTACAGGATGTCCAGAGCAAAACAAAAGTAACAAAGTACAATTTTAAATGACAGCAAATCCAAACTCTAAAGAGAAAACCATTGACAAGCCAACTCAGTTGTGGGTGTTTACACAGTGCAAATCACTGGGCTCACCCCCAAGTGCACAGGCAGCCTAAAACACAGCATTTAAACAGCAACTGTAGACTGTAATGTCAGAGCAGTGGTGGGCAAAGGATGGAGGCTGCATCTGCACTGTAGAATTAATGCAGTTTGAAGTCGCTTTAATTGCCATGGCTCAATGCTATGGAATAATGGGATTTGTATTTTTGTGTGATATTTAGCCTTCGCTGACAGAGAGCTCTAGTACCACAACATAATGCAAATCCCAAGATTCCATAGCATTGAGCCATGGCAGCTAAAGTGGTGTCAAATTGCATCAATTCTGCAGTGCAGATGCAGCCGGTTTTATCCACCACAGTCAACAGTGAGGACTGCTAGGAGCTGCAGTCCAACAACATTTGGAGGACTTAACCTTTGCTCACCCCTGTGTTAGAGACTGCCAAAATGACAACTCCAAGTAATTGTCCTTGGGGAAAGCTTTCAACAACCATTGGCATTACAGCAAATAAGGCCCTTTGCCCAGTCACCATCATTCTGACTTCAAAAGGAAGAGGAACTCCAAAAAGGGCTTCATAGTAGGGCTGCCAAATGTAAAAAACAGGACTCCTGCTCCTTTTACAGTTGTGTTGAATTGGTATAGTTGTGACACTTTGGAGACAACTATAAAATACTTCCTCTTTGTGCTGAATTATGGAGTTGCTGACCCTGGCAAAATCTCAGGATTTGTTCCCAGATTTTGGGGTCCCTCAGGCAGTTTACCCCCAAGAGGTGCGCTGGGCTGACTGAAAACCCTCTTGCACTGGATGTCTGCATACAAACTTAGATGTATGACACTATGTAGGGAAGGGTTAGTCAGTGCCTGTGGCTTCTGCAACTAGTGGGTGATCACTCTGCAACCCACCACAGTGGGCCCTTCGCATTCACTGTTTTAGGGGTGTAGGATCCCCATGAAAGTAGAAAAACTGCAAATAAGACTTATTTGCCAGATGTTGAGACCATAGAAAAATCTGCCAGATGTTGACCATAGAATTGTGCTGGAAGACCTACAAATGCCTAGAGAAGTGTTCTCTAAGAATCTCTAGTTCTTCCAGTGTGACCTCTGGCAGACGGTGACCATAAAGTGACGTGGAGAACCTAGAGATTCCTAGAGAGAACATATTCATCAAATTGGTGAATAATCAAATCCGCAAAAGTCAAAGCCAAATGTGGAGGGCTGACTGTATATAGAGATGTAGGTTCTTTATTTCAGCTTATGGTAAGAAAGAGAACGTTGTGATCCCATGAATAAGAGGCTTCTCTTATTCATATTGAACCCGACAATGGCTGTGTTTCATTGGACAGGTTTCACTACATTGCCAAATGTCAAAAAAGATTACACAACCCAGTTTTGTAAAACCTAAGTACAAAGGGACAGTAGCTCTAAATCCACACTCCCTGTTTTTGTGTGCCTTGCTGTATAGCAGATGACCAAAGAGTATATGTGAGTCTTTTGATTTTTCAGTTGCCTTCCGTAAGTGGCAGGAATGTAGACCTTTGTATAAAATATCATCTTGTTGCACCTTTAAAACTGATGTGATGGAGACGACTCCACTGTAGTCCACAAAGATCTTATATTATAATCAATATGTTTGTGTTCAAAGTGCTAAAAGACTCTTTGTTGTTTCCACAGGACTTTAAATACTTTTTAATTTTTAAGTGGAAGGCTAGTGGGGATTCATGTCTTTAAATGGGTTTCTGTGTTGCAGGATGGATTTTCTTGCTGTTGTAAAAAACAAAACAAAAGAACAATAAACTCCACAGAACTAAACCCAACCCTAGCAAGATAGAGACAGAATCTGCAATGAAGAATGGGATGGGATGCAGGATCCCTCGCCAATGGAGGAAAAGCATCTGTGACAGAAATGAAAGAGAGGAGAAGGGAAATCCTTTCACTAGAGAACCACCGCTATCGTTGTTCACAGCTTTCTAGTGGAATAAAACGATAATAAGATGGTAATGCTAAAGGCTGTTTCTCAGAACAAATCAAGAAGGAAGATGAAGTTTGGGTCAGAGGTGCTGGAAGGACAGGACCAGTGGCAAAGGGGACCAGATCTGTGTCACACACAGGACGTTATCACACCAGGGGTCTCAAAGCAGCAAGAAAAGCAGCATGGAATCAATCCAGAACCATACCGGAATGATTCTGGTCGCACAGCCGTAATTCCTCTTTGAAAGAGGAATTATAAAGAGCTGGAATGATGCAGCGATGGCGCAGGGATGATGCAGGGATGGGCGGGGTTTGCTGCGACGTCGTCTGATCACGGGGCAAAGGATCCAGAATGATGCAGCGATGGTGCAGGCATGGGGCTGCTTTAGACCCCCTGTGATAACGTCCACAGTTTGGCCTTTCCACATGAGCTAATGGGAGGGGGCAACATGTTGTCAGGAAAGCTAATTGTTAAGGAAGAGGAGAGGCCTGTTTTCTAGGGGCTAGTCTACACATAAGAATGTGGTTTTGCTCATTCACACCAACATTTAATTGTCTTCACTTTCCTTCACAAATTCAAATCTAAAGTTGTCCTTCCACATTAACTAGGGATAGGGGTGAAGGACCCCCGTGAATGTGGAAAAACTGCAAATAAAAAAACCCACCTCTATTATTTTTACCTAAGAGAACACCTCTCTAGGAGTCTCCAGGTTCTCCAGCATAACTCTATGGTCAACTTCTGGCAGAGTTATGCTGGAGGACCTAGAGTTTCCTGGAGAGAACATATTAATCAAGACCACAGATAATCACATCCGCAAAAGTCAAAGCTGCAAATGTGGAGGGCCAACTGTATTTGCCCTTCCACTGCCGAAAATGCACACTCATCTGAATCCAAGTGAAGGAAACAGACAGCTACATGGCTGATAATGTGCATTCTTGTGGATACTTGCAGATATTCTGGTTAAAACCACGAAGCCTTTTTTGTGCAGTTTAAGGAGTTTTTTGGGGTGGGGGCAAAAGGCCCAAACTCCTGTAAATTTGTGTGTCCAGATCACATTCTAATTGACTGGAATGAGGAGTATTTTAATTGTGTAGACAAGCCCCTAGGACACTGTACAATCTTGTTTGCTGCATCTTGGAAGCAGAGCTTTGCTGGGAGTTGCAGTTTAACAACATTTGAAGAGCCACAGTTGGTCCACTCCTGGTGCAGAGGGAAGATGTAGGGGAGAAAAGTAGAGAGAGGAAGAGTATGTTGAGCCAGAATGTAAAGAGGTGAAGTTTTGAATAATGAACTACTAGGCTTTCTAGAATTCTTTTAAAATGTGTCTTTTCATTGACGTTAAAGCCAATCTTGAATTTATTTATTGTAATCTCTCGAGCTTCCTTCCCCAGCCATTTCTGGAGTCTCTGGTTTGTCTGAACATTGAACAGATTTTTTTCAGTTTCTCAAACATCCTAGCTTAATCTCTTACTCTTTGTGGCCTTTTACCGTAACCTTTTTACAGTGGTTTTCTTTATACCAATACACGCGCGCACACACATAAAACCATGCCAGATGAGGATACAGTTCATGTATCTTCTGAAATAGCCTTGAATCTCTACAAACTTTATACAACAATAAAACAGTTAGTTGGTTTTTAATGTGTCACAAGATTCTTCTTCTTCTTCTTCTTCTTCTTCTTCTTCTTCTTCTTCTTCTTCTTCTTCTTCTTCTTCTTTTTTGTACTTTCCCAGTTGTAAATAATACATTTGAAAATATCGATACTTGGTTTGTGGTGCAAAATTGTCTTACCAAAATGGTTATTGTAAATAAATTATTGCAGGTTTTGAATATATTATTTGGGGGGACTGGAACTACAGGTGTACTCTGAAAATGGGAAAAAAGAAAGTATCAGATTTTGTATCATTGCTCAGAGGATGGTTTTAGTGATAACATCTAAAGGAATTAAATGTTTATCTCATTTTTGTTAGCACACAGCTGAATAGTAGGATGGTTGTTGTTCAGTGTTGAGTGACAGTAGACATTTGATGTATGAAGGAATGTCATATCTGTGATATGGCAAAAAGAACTGTATTTGAAATTATCATCTATAGTGTAATGTTTGTAAGGTGTTTTATATTTTTACATGCTTTAATTGTTCTTGATAAAGGCTGCAAGACCCAAAATGTGCCTCATGTTTTATATAACTGAAACATTTTATCTGAATGAGCATTAAATTTGACAATAAACTATTTATATTATTTTGAGGTACCAGAACTATTTCTGTGGACATTGCCATATTAGTGTTGTGTTAACTGTAGTCCAGGGACAGGCAACCTTTTTTAGACCTGGGCCGGTCTCCCGTAGCCCAGGTCTCGGCTGGGCTGAGGAGGGGGGAATGGCGGCGTGCGCGCTCACACGCACTCTCCTCCTCCGCACGGGACCCCTCCCGCCCACGCAGCCGCCACGGCCGCTACCGCCGCCGTAGCGTGCGCGGCCGCAGCCGCCACGGCGCATGCCGCAGCCACCATTTTGGAAGTCCAAATTGTGGCTGCGACGCATTTGCACATGTGCAAGAGTACTGCGCATGTGCAAATGCGTCGCGACTGCCATTTTGACTTCCAAAATGGCGATCGCAGTGAGCGCGGCCAAAAACGCGTCCCGACAGCAGTGTGCAGCGGCGGCGGTGCGTGGCAGCAGCGACGGCGGCAACCTTTGGCCTGGGCCGGTAAGTCCGGGGCCCGGGGCCTTAACCGGCCCCCAGGCCATAGGTTGCCGGTCCCTGCTATAGTCTGTACCAAATAGTCACCTGTTTTGATTTTCAAGATAAAAGAAGCACCTTCAGAATAAATCTATATTTTCCACCCCCCATACACAGTGATAGGGAAAGGCAACTGTCATCTATTCAGAATATATACATCTGACAGGCTCACTGAAATAAATGGGACTAACATTACCCAGATGAAAACCAAGACACATAGCTGAGCCACATCAGAGTATCGTGAAGAAGATGTGGCTAGAAAAAAAGGCAAAAGGTATTAATGAGGAAGAACATACAAAACTGGTACTATTTTAAATAGAGCAACCCTTGGGTTTATGAATTAAGTTTAGGAAAGGCAGGACTCTGCCTCCTCTTCTCTTTCTCAGTGAATAGAATGCAAACTACTTTTGCACTTTGCATTCAGTTTGCCCCCAAATGAAGTAAGCTGAGAATGAAGGGGGAAAGTAGGGGAGAAGACAGAAACTGGGACATTTTTAAAGCAACTGAGAAAGTGGGACAACAGAGGATTAATCCAGGCCACTGCTGCCAAACCAAGACAGTTGTAGAGCGTGAAATTATTCTCAGGTATGCGGATGCAGAAACAATTGCATTACAATTCACCTTTTTCCTTTTGATGTTTTCTGCCATTATTTCTCTGTTGCTGTTTTTGAACTTTTAATTTTCTTCATGCTGTTGTCTTCCTGCTTGATTGAATGAGCTCATATTTGGAACATCACATAATGAATGAGATGACATCTCAGTAATGTGTAGCCAGTGAGAAAGAGTTGGGGTGAAATAGAACAAATGAAGCCAGTCAGAAAATTCCCCTGCCTCTCAATAGGTATGTAGAGAGATCTTGCAAATGCATCTGAGGAAGTAGACTTAAGTCTACGAAAGGTCATGCTGCCAACTTTTTTCTTTAGTTTGTCTCAAAGGTGCTACAAGAACTCTCTACAGACTGATTCTACAGACTAACATGGCTATATCTTTGAATTCTACCACTCTGAATAGGTAAAACTTGCATTCCTTGTCAGTGGAATTATAAAGATAAACAAATCACTGGAGCCAGGATTCCTTTTGATACACAATACCTTTACTAGTTTTAAAAAGAACTGGGGAATGGAGGGGAAAGTTCTTGTCAGACACAGCCAGACATAAGACCTATATTATATAGTCCTTGTCACAAGCTTAATGATTCATCTTCTGGTTGCTTTCTCTCTTGTGGTTCTTTCTAGTGCTATTGCTGGCGCCACGTGAACTGGATGCCTGAGCATACAGGTGTGCAAGGAAATGGAAAAATGATATTGGGACAAGTCAGACTTTTAAAAATTTGTTTCACAAGATGGAGCTAAGAATATCATGATCTGCTTTTTAAAAAAAAACTGCAGCAAAGTTTAAAATCATAGCAACCAGTGAGTCTCTAGCTACACATTACTTTAAAGGTGTCCTTCAGTTCCATGTTTTGGATTCCCCAAATATTTTTAAAAAGTAAAAGCAGTTACATGACCACATCCCAGTCTTCACTGGAATCAGTGGGACAAAGGTTTCATCTTCCTTATCATGCTGTTTTCCTGGCAAGACCTCTTTCCCATCCCCATTGAATGACGTGTCCCTGATGCTGTTAATAGCAGCAATTAGCAGATTTGGGTGGATACATATTGATTTTCAGCAGAAAAAAAAGGCATAGGGGGAAAGGTCAACCTACCCCTACCCCAGACATACTGTGCATCCCATCTGGATCAGTGATCATGTCGTAATTTTTAAAAAATGTATATAATTGTTGATCAATATGGGCAAATGGTGTCGCTCAAATTTCAAGTAAGACATCATTCCTTGATCCAGAATCTTTGATTCCCAATACAGCTTCTGCCCTCTAAAGCCCCTTTGCCATATATGGAACAAAACATTTGAACTAAATTATAATGTGAACTAAATTTAAACTAAATTAGCGAGGTGTAGCCTTTCCTTCTTTCTCACCATCAAGCTCAGAAATGTTGTCAGTTCCATTTCTGTCTGATATGCAGCCCTTAAAGTAAGGATAGGCATCAGCACCTTTCTAGATTTGTTGGGCAGCAACTCCCAACTGTCCTGATCCACAGAGCCAGTGGTAAGGCATGCTGGGATGTGCAGTTCAACAACATCTGGAGGGTAACACCGTTCCAACCTCTGTCTTAATGGAATTGGAGTCCTAACCATAACTCTAATTCTATCCATTCCTTCCAATTTCCAGTCAACTTTTGCTGCCCAGGAGGCAGCATGCCTCTGATGGTCTAGAAGAGTAAATGCACATAGTAATAAATTCCACAAGATGCCATCAAGCTAGACCTCATATACCACAGAAGAAGGTAGTTTCCTTGATCTAAGACAATCAAATAATGAAATGTGAGCAGCACTGTTAAACTGTAAACCATACACCCTCTCTTTCCCACTGAGGATTTCTTCAACACTCTTGAAGATTATTTTATCTCTGCAATGAAATGATATCTTTGTAGCTGCTTTACTTAGGAATGTTTAAATAAAAGGCATAGAGTCCTCTAAGACAGCAACATACCCATCAAGTACTCATACAACACCAGCTGTGTTGACGGCTTTCTTCCAAGCTACCCCTCCACTTTGAGCTAAATCTAGGCCAAAACCTTTCTCATCGTTCTCTTTCTCATTGTATTTCCAGCCTCAAATGAAATACTTCCTTGCATCAGGGCTGAATCTAGAATTAGGTAGAGTGAGGTGTTTCCCTCAGGGAACAAATAATGGGTAGTATGGAAGGGCCAGCCCCTCTTTAGCCATTGCATTCTGTTGAAGGACAAAGTTATGTTTTCCTTGAGACCTGCCCTATGCCCCCTAAGGCAGTGCATCTCAGGATATCTGAACTGAGGGACTGAATTTTCTTTTCCAGTGTGCTAAGGAAAGACACTCTATTTGATCTCATTTGGTACAATAGTTTCTTTCTTTCCTGGAAACTTGCCAAGGACCAGCAGCCAATGGCTCAGGGACCAACATGGATCCAGGGAACACTACTTTGCAATGCACTGCCCTGAGCCATGCTTCTGCCATGGTGAAAAAGCCTACCCTATCACAAGTGCTGAAATCAGATTCCAGCTTTTGCAGGTGGAATGGTCTCTGCATGGTCACTAGTTTTCCTATCTCAGAAGGCATGTCCTTTCTTGGACTGAGAACCAGATGGTAATGCCTTACTTCTTAATTATGGGTAGGTTGGGACTGGGCTGCTTGTGGGCCTCCAGAGGCTTTTGGTCAGCAATTACTGTCAGCTAGCATATCCAGTGGTCCAGGGTGATGGGAAATGAAGTCCAGCAACACATGGAAGGCCAGACGTTACCACACAGATATATTACTAATGCTAATCAATGGACAACTAAAGTCACTGTATCTGATAGCATGTTACAGGGAAGAAAAACAAACAGAACTTTGATGGGCATAATGCTCACTAAGGGGGGTTGCAGACTGCCAGAAATAGTGCAAATTGAGTCCACTTTTAGGGTTAGGGTTAGTGCTAGGGAATCATGGGAACTGTATTTTATTGTGGCACCAGAGCTCTCTGACAGAGAAGGCTCAATGTCTCAGAAAGAAATACAATTCCCATGACTCCCTAGCACTGAGCCAGGGCAGTGCCTCAATTTAATGTGCACTATTTCTGGCAGTCTGCAACCCCCCTAAGGCAGCTCATAGTCTCCTAATGATATTTCTATATTATTTGTTTCTCTCTTTCTATCTCTCTCTCTTTCTCATACACAAACACACCTCTGGATATCAGGGCAACCAATCATCAGTGTTGGATGGTTCCTTCAACGACCATTTTGATTCTTCTCCTAGTAGTTCTTTGTAGAATGGAACGGCCATTTGGCCCTCCAGCCAATCACAGGGTGGGTCCCACATCATGTTGTTAACACCTGTCTCCAAGGATGCCAAATACGTTCCAGTGTTGGCCTTGCTCAAGAAACGCAGAGCAAAAGTCTCCTCTTTTAAGCCTGGAAGGTAGGGACTGGCTTGACTATAAGGCACAGTATTGGGTCCAAAGGGAGCTGTGGCATGTACATGAATTAGGATGCTTGGGGAGGGGGGGAGAAACATGGTGGTGACCAGGGAGTCTCCCCCCAATTTCCATTCTGAGATCTTTGGGGCCTATGTGCTTCACCACCTGACTGAAAGAAATATCTTAGCTGTAGCCTCAACATGTCTTAGAACCTGAAAGGAAATGGTGGTTTTTCCCAACACTAACTTCTGGGTCAGTTGTTTTGTTTTTTACAGGATCAAAATCATCAAATTAATCTTCAAATTAGGATTATCCTATAGAGTTATTTTAGCATGACCACACAGATCAATGAGACAGAAGGGGAAAATGGAAGAAGGGTTAGATGAAGGCTGGACCACTTGGAGGGTCAAACTGACACAAAATCACTTCTGGACCAGCTCAAAATGATCCAATTTGGTCCATCACCCTTTTAGAGGTTTCTGGGGGTTCACGTAGCCACTCCTCGTTTTGGGCAGGAGTAGTAGGCACGGCCTTCCAAATTCTCAGGGGCTGGTGTGCCTCCCAACCCCTGGAAACTGCCTAACCCTAAATTACTGAAAATTTTAGAGAACAATTCTTGAAGAATCAAGTCCAGGGATTCTGTAAAAAGGTGATTCTTAAGTATTCTTGGGGAATTAAGATAAAATTATATATGATGACTGAAACTGAGCATGAAACCATCTTTTTCAAGTTATTTCCCCATTTATTCAGTACTTATTGACCCAAGATGCAAAATAACATGAAAGCACCAAATTCCATGTAATCCTGGAAGCTGAGCAGAGTCAGGCCCGGTTAGTACTTGGGGGGTCATTCAGACGTCGGGGGGGGGGTGTTAGTGCAGTGATGGCGAACCTATGACACACGTGTCAGCACTGACACGCGTAGCCATTTTTGGTGACACACGGCTGCTGGGGTGGCTGCATGCCGAGAAGGATGTTTCATCTCGGCTCCTGCACGGCCAAGTGCAGCAGCCGAGGATGAAACATTTGCTGCTCCTGAGGATGAAACATTTGCGACTCTAAGACTCTAGTCACAAATGTTTCATCCTCCCCTATTAGACACTCTGTGCCGGAGGTCTGTAGGCCAAAACAACAGAAGTCCGGCACAGAGCGTCTAGTTCTGGGACTTTGGTCACAGCAGCACCACCAGCGCAGGGCCGGGAAGAGGCCCAGGCCCAGGCCGAGTATTTAAGCCAGTCCCTCCTTCTCCCGGCGGCAAAATAATGTTTTTTCCTCAAAGTGGCACACCACCCGAGTTATGCTCAGTTTTTTGGCAAAGTTTGACACACCAAGCTCAAAAGGTTGCCCATCACTGTTTTACTGGGATGATGCGAATAAGCTAACTCATGCATTCTGAGTTTGTTGTTCACACCATTTTTTTCATTGGAACAGCATTTCTTCACATCTCTTTGTATCTCTCCGTGTTCTGTTCCTTGCCAGCCCTGCGCCTCCCCCAAAGGGTGCCGGCAATACCTTGGAGAAACTGTCCCTAGCTGGGTCTCTTGAGGCTGCAGTGGCAGCAGTAATGTCTCTCATTGCTCCCTGGAGCTGCCAGCTGCCAAGAGATGGTGAGGAAAATGAGAGAGGAAGTCTTCCTCTCCCTTCATTGGAGTGGAAAGATCATCAGAAGGGAAAGCCAGGCTTTCAGGGATAAATCCGGATCCATTCACACTGTTATTCACACTGCGGATGATGTGAATCTTTTTTAAAAACTTGGGAGAAAACCTAGCACTGATTATCCTGGGTTAGTATGCCTTGCCTGAGAAAAACCTATGAAATTAATTGGGTCAGCATAAGTTAACAGGCAATTTGAAGGGATATGTACATTATTGTTATTGTATTTATTTCTATCTCACCTTTCCCCCAGATTGGAATTCAAAGTGACTTACAACAATTTAAAAAAAATCATTAAAAACAGATATAAAAGATAAACTATTTATTTATGTACTTCATTTGTATGCTGCCTTTCCCCCAGCATATGGGGGCTCTCCTAGAAGAAAGATTACCCGTATTTTCTGACGTATAAGACAACTGGGCGTATAAGACGACACCCAACTTTTCCAGTTAAAATATAGAGTTTGGGATATACTTGCCGTATAAGACGACCCTTCTTCCAACGGGGGAAAATGGGAAAGTGTTGGGGGGAAAGGACTGCCAATATACTAGGTGATGCATTCTGGGGTATGTACAATTGTGGCCAAGTAAGTGACCCTGGGCATGTCACACACTCTCACCCTCAGGGGATGGTAATGGCAACCCCCATTTGAAGGAACATGCCAAGAAAACCCCATGATAAGATTGCTTTAGGGTTGCCATAAGTCAGAAAGGCCTTGACGACACACAAGAACAACAAAAAAGTCTGCAGTTGTTTCATAGGTAGTACATGGGATTAGGAGCCAGCATGGTGTAGTGGTTTGAGTGTTGGACTACCACTCTGGAGACCTGGGTTTGATTCCCCACTCTGCCATGAAACGCACTAAGTGAACTTGGACAAGTCACACACTCTCAGCCTCAGGGAAAGGCAATGGCAAACCTCCTCTGAACAAATCTTGCCAAGAAAACCCCATGATCACCATAAATCAGGAACATATAACCTCCAAGTTAAGGAACTTGGTTCTTCTTTAGATAAATCTTGCCAAGAAAACCCCAGGATAGGGGTTCACCTCTTATCCGCTGCTGCTTCCTCCTCCAGCCTCATGCCACACCACGCCACCCCTTCCTCCCCCCTCCTCCTCTTCTAACCTGACTTCCTCTCTTCTTCCTCCTCCTGCCTCGTGCCGCGGCACCCCTTCTTCCTCCCCCTCCTCCACCCGGCATATAAGACGACCCCCGACTTTGGAGAAGAGTTTCCTGGGTTAAAAAGTAGTCTTATACGCCAGAAAATACTGTACTTACAGGGGAAGAATGAGTTTTGAATCCTAAGTTTTTAGAAAATCTGAGCCTCTACACTCTACAGGCTTTTACAGACTGCAAAAAATAATACAGCTTGAGGCCACTTTAACTGTACTGGCCCAGTGCTAGGGAATCATGGGAATTGTATTTTTTTCCTGGGACATTGAGCCTTCTCTGCCAGAGAGCTCTGGTGCCACAATAAACTACAGTTTTTGTGATTCCTTAGCACTGAGCCAGGATAGTTAAAGTGGCCTCAAGCTGCATTATTTCTGGCAGTCTGTAAAGGCCCTACATCTTGTTATTCCGAGGGAGTGTGTTCCACTGTCGAACAGCTCTTACTGCCAGGAAGTTCTACCTAATGTTTAGGTGGAATCTCTTTTCCTGTAGTTTGAACTCATTGCTCTGGGTCCTGTTCTTTGGAGCAACAGGAAAAAAGCTTGCTCCAGCCTCAATATGACACCCTTAAATATTTAAACATGGCTATCATTTACCTTCTCTTCTCCAGGCTAAACATACCAAGCTCCCTAAGTTTCTCCTGATAGGGCATATTTTCCAGACCTTTCACAATTTTAGTCACCCTCTTCTGGACAAATACTAGCTTGTCAACATCCTTTTTGAATTGTGGTGCCCAGAACTGGACACAGTATTCTAGGGGAAGCCTGACCTGACCAAAGCAAAATGCAGTGGTACTATTACCTCCCTCTATCTTGACACTGTATCTCTATTGATGCAGCCAAGAATCACATTGGCTTTTTAGCTGCTGCATCACTGTTGACTCATGTTCAATTTGTGGTCTACTAGGACTCCTAGATCCCTTTCACATGTACAGTTGTTAAGCCAAGCATCATCTGAACTATATCTATGTATTTCATTTTTTTGTGCCCAAGTGTAGTACCTTACATTCCCCCGTTTTATTAGTTTTGTCCCAGCTTTCTAATTTATTAAGGTCATTTTGAATTTTAATCCTGTTTTCTGGGGTATTAGCTACTCCTTCTAATTTGGTGTCATCTGCAAATTTGATAAGCATGCCCTCTGTTCCTTTATCCAAATCACTGATAAAGATGTTGGATAGCATTAGACCCAGCACATTACCCTGTGGCACTCCTCTGGTCACTTCTCTCCAGGATGAAGAGGAACCATTGATAAGCACCCTTTGGGTTCAGCTGGTCAACCAATTACAAATCCAATCAATTACAAATGCTACTCCTTTCCTATTTGGCTTATTTCTCTTTATAAGGTTATACCCATCTGTTACTACATTCCACGCATTAGATTCATGCCACCAGTTTTCAGTGATGCCTATTATATCCTATTTACTTTGCTATGCTAGGAGTTCAAGTTCATCTTGTTTATTTCCCATGGTCTGTGCATTAGTGTAGAGATATCTAAGCCATCCTCCCTATCTGCTTATGTAAAATTATTTACCTCCCACTCCTTTTTCCTTCCCTCTGTATTTTTACAGCACAGTGAAAAACACAGGGCCATGTTTCAGCCTAAGCTGCTTCGAAGACCTTTACCACCAAAAGTAGAAACAGAACAACTTCTACCAAAAAGGAAAAGATATAAAGGTAATGTGGGGCATTTGTTTATGACTGCCCATGTAATTCACTACACTCCTATTTTTTTTTTTTTTTTTTTTTTTGTTCTCCAACAGTTGATGTGGAAAGGGCAGGTACAATGTTGATCATGGTTGCATCATAGGAGAGTGGTGATGGTTGATTACTTGAACCTCAGGAAGCATAATCCAGTGCACAGTTGCGCAAAAGAAAGTCCCACTGTCTTCAGTGGGATTTGCTCCTTAGGAAACTTGTTCAGGATTTCAGCCTCTGATGTAAGCCTTGCCTTCACTGGCCAGGATACGTCAGGTGCAGCCCGGAGTATCCTGCAGCTGCACTGTTCCCCGACCCATTACCTTTGTTGCAGCAACTCAGTAGCTGGCTGTATGGGTGTTCTTCTGGTCTGCCTGGCACGTCTTTCACTGTTGCGGGTTGCTCATTTCTGAGGTCAGAACGACATGCTGAGTGGCCCAGTGAGACGCCCATGAAGACAGCCACTGCAACATTGGGACAGAGGGCTCCAGATCTTCAAGGAATATATGGAGCAACTGGTAAGTTTTTTTAAAAAAAGATTCCATTGTAACCTTGTTACAATACCAAGATTCTGATGCAGGACATGCCTCAGACCTGGTCCAGGCTGCTTGCACCTGACTTGCACAGGGCTAGGGCAGTGCATTGTCCAAACAGAACACCAGAACAAGATGGAAATGGGCCTTTTGACCCATGCAGACAATGTCTTTGATGCAATTGTCAGGCTACACAGGGTCCTCCACAAGTATCCCAATCTTCTATCCTCACTGCAGCTTGGAGGGGGAGAATTCTTGCAGTCGAGGCCACCCTCTGAATGTTAAGTTGAGGTGAGGAGGTGAACATGAGTGAACGCAGGTAGGGTGAGTATTCTACAGGCCTAACCTTGACAGGAACCTTTGCAAGCCCCTCACCCCAGGTGTCAGGGTATGTGGTCTGGCAAATTTGCTGCTCCCCACCCTACCATGACAGGGCTTTAGCTGTTCTGCAGGGCTTCCACTTGATCCATGCTACTTTCCAGAGCTGGACACTGGAGAAGCAAAACACTCCTCATCTATCTACCACCAGACATGAGCTACTCCTTGTCCACCCAAGAAGAAAGAGAAGATGGAGGAAGACCTCTCCTCTCAGAATTAGGAAGCAGCAATGTCAGCCTGCACAGCCCTGCTATCTCTGACTCTGCTATTTAGTACTGGATGTTGTATTAGGAGAGGCTGTATCAATTTACTTTTGCCTGAGTCTACTGGGAAAGGCAAGATTCTACCTCCTCCATCCCCCCTCCCTCTGCTGAGAACTTTTACACTCGAAAGTCGGGTGGAGAGTGGTTTTATTTGGTCCAGGCAGACAAGACCTAGAAGAGTTGACAGGCAGTGGTCAGTCCAAATATCTCCTTCATTTAGTTTACCTTTCCTTCTCTCCCAGATCCTAACATTATTATTATTGCCACTGGAGAGAAAGTGGTAAGTAATTATAGTTTCAATGTGAAACTATTACCAGATTCCTTGGAGGTGATTGGAGGCAATGGATGGGATTTGGGAAGAAGGTGCAATGCATCTTCAGATTTCTATTTCTCCCTTCCTTTGTGCTGGCTGATTTCTACATGTCTGGGGCTCTTTCCTCAAATACTCACCACCCAATCTATTTGGTGAACTCCATCTTCCTCCCCTAGTCCTTCCACCCCATGTGGAATCCCATTGCCTCCAATAACACAGAATTACTTCCACTCCATGTAGAATCCCATTTTGGGAGAAAGGCAGAATAATAAATAAATAAATAAATGGGCTCCATCTTCTTGGCTGTCACCTGACTGTTGTTTTACCACATATTTTCAAGTGCACTTTATCCTAGATATGTTTTGTAAAAATTAACCCTCTTTACACCACATCCTTACTTCTCTTGTAGAAATTGTCATTTATTTGTTATACATTTGTTTAATTAGCAAGCAATCTCACTCTGTGCAATCAAGATCAAGTTAATTATTTTTCATTTTAATATAGAGAATGTGTATGTGTGTAAGTGTGTGTGTGTGCACAAAGTTACTTTAAATTTCCCTAATATTCTCTCTTTCTCTCTATGATTGCCACATAAATGATTCTACAAAACAGATGCTATTGAGGAAGATAAGGACAGGACTTTAGCTATTGAGGAAGATAAGGAATCCAGAAAAACATTGGAGACTGATGATACCCAGCCTGCAGCACCTGACAAGAGCCAACCAATTTATTTGTGCTTTCCAGACTATGATTTTGGAATCCAAATTCCCAAGAGAAACTTTGTTATTCCTCTCCAGTCCAGTGGGCCTCCTAGCTTCCCAATGCAAAAACGCCGTATACCAATCCGCCTAAAGATTCCTGCCCTGAGAGAGCTCCCCTGGCATTTAGATTCAGATTTTATAGTGAAAGGCATGGCTGCAGTAGTCAGTCTTGGTTTTCAGTCTCTACCAGTTAAAGTTAGAAAGCCAATCCTTTCTCGTTGCAACTATGAAGTACTCACTAGCCAGCTGATTGCTGAAGAGAGAAGAGGTCCTACAGAAGTCAGTACCATAATATTGTCCTATGGGGATCTGCCTACTATTGAACACAGAAAACCTGAGAGACAGATGCTAATAGGTACTACATGCTACATTTTGATGACTTCTACTGTTTTTAGTATTGATTTGGATTTGTACTCCTCTATTTCTTTTCTTTTCTTGATAGTTTCCTCAAATTCTTGTTTATCATTCAACTTTGGGAAGCTGAGAATTTGAATGGTGACACTGAATTTGATTCCAAGAGAATCAAATGTCAATTTGTAAATTTGTAGTTAAAGTGTACATTATAAAGTGTATATTAAAATTTGGAAAGTGTGTAGACTCAAACTGAAGGGCAGGATCAAACTGTAAACCTATACAGGATCCCTTACACCTTACATTGTTGCTTCCACCAGAATCAAAAACACTGGCTTGTGCTCTTTAAAACTCTGCCCTGGTGGAAGGGGAAACCCCTGGAGCAGATTTGTGATGTAGATATGGGCTGTATCAGAGAAAGATGCTCTCTAGTTCCAGTGAATAGTGGAATTCAATCTAAAGGTCAATATGGAATTCCAATGTGAAATAGTGGAATTCAATCTAAAGGTTGCTTTCAAGGGGTGGGGAGAGAATTCATACTTTTTTTCTTCATCTACCATAGATTTCTTTCATTTAAAACCACCTCCTACAGTTTCTGCTTTAACACAAATTGGTGCTCTTTTACTACTTGTTGAGTCCATTAAAGTAACCTATTATAATCATGCAAGACCCTAAGTATTAGATGGCAGCCCATGGTCTGATTGGATGAAGCACCTTAGTTACATCGAATAGAGGTCACCAGTGATGAGGTGTAAAAAATATCCCAAAGTTTTCTTATGGTGAATTCCTATATATGTCTGCTCAGTTGGAAGTCCCATTGAGATTAATAGCACTTACTTTCTAGTGTGAGCATAGCATATAATGCTTATCCAAACCAACATGCTAGCCAGCCAACCTGTTACATTATAAATTTACTAGATTTCTCCAGCAATTTTCCCTCAGTTGCTAGAATCCACACATTAATGCTGACTTTTAATGAATTAGGCTGTTAGAATTTGTTGGGTGGATGCCTCTCTCTGTCATATTCAGTAACAAGAAGGCGTCCTACCTCAGAAGAAGGAATATTTAAACTGGAGGAAAAATACATTACATGGCTCTATTGTTAGGCAGGTCAATCTATGTAATTTCTTTGGGAGACAACAGGTAATAAATTGTGGGGTTTTTTGGTCTTTCTGGAGTCTTAAGTCAGAGCAGAACTGTGTTTGTAGAGAAGAAAAAGTGCTGTATTTTGGAAAGGAAAAGGGAAGAATAGAAAAGAAAAAAAGATCTTGGGAATAGATTGGGATGACAGAGTGAGTAGCAGAAAACTACGAGAGGACTAGATAAATTGTTACTATTATGTGTCTTCTGTTTGACTCCAAATTATGGCAACTTTATCATCAGGTTTTCTTCACAATATTTATTTAGAGGAAATTTGTCATTCCCTTCCATTTAAGCTGAGAGAGTAGGTCTCCATGGCTGAGCACAGAGTCCTAGTCCAATACACAAACCACTACACAATCTGCCTCTGATCATGAAAACTGAAAATGCCACAGATTGAATTTGAGTTCCCAGGCTTCCACATGCAAAACCTGTGCTCTAATCCTTACAGACCACACTTCTTGATCGAGAGTGGGGAAGCAGAAAGGATACAGTGATTCAGTTGTGTTCTGCATATGTCCAGAAATTCTACAGATTTTCAGATTAAAAATTGTCCAATGTTGATCCACTGAACAATTTTTGTAACTATCCACTTATTTGCTCTATTGTATTTGTGGTGGATGAATGCCCTCTAACTACAATAAATAATTCCTTATTAATCCTTAACAAACGGGGCATTTGCAGTGTACATTTTGATGTTAGTAGAAATAAAAGGGAGCTGCAGATGAAGTGAAGTGATTATAAAATGAGATCCCACACTTCAGGGAACTTTTTTCCAATTTGACAGTTGGAAGATTTTCTGGACTGCAAACAGAAAATTAAAAATATGAATATAACAATAAATAGTATAGTCGGCCCTCCATACCCACAAATTCTTTACCCACAGATTCAAGCATCCATGGCTTGAAAACATTCAAAAAATATATAAATTCCCAAAAAGAAAACTTTGATTTTGCCATTTTATATAAGGGACACAGTTTTACTATGCCACTGAATTTAAGCAGACTTGAGCATCCATGGATTTTTGAAGCCATGGAAGGTCCTGGAACCAAACCCCAGCAGAGACCAAGGGCCTACCTTATATACAACATGGGATCTACTCTATTCCCCACCTCCTTGCTAAACTAGCCTGCTGCTTTCAGGTGTCCCCTTTGCCAGTGGGGAAGAAAGACTGAATTACAAGCCCACTTGGGTTTTGTTTATGTAATAAGAAGGGCCCACTGTGTTGTGAAAAAACATAAAGGACACAGAACAACAGAAACCCATAGGCTATATTTATATAACTGATATCAAACCATGTAATACAATACAAAATAATGCAAACATATAAATGCAGATATGGGACAAGGACAGTTGACATAAAGGACACTGACCAACTGAAGCTTACTAACAACAACTGTCTTACTCAAATCTTCCAAACTTGGAACTGTGGCTTCCTTGATTATTCACCTCTAATGTAGTCATACTGCCTTTCATTTTGTTGAGCATTATTATCTTTTCTAATGAATTACATCTTCTCATGATGCGTCCTAAGTATGACAGCCTCACTTTAGTCATCTTTGCATTTCAGGTGATCAGCCCCTCTACTGTAGACTAATTGAAGCCCTGAGAAGAATAGAGAAGACTCTGGATAGGTGCCAGGAATAGAGAGTTACATTTTGTTGTAGGTGTAAAATTAGTGTGCATCTTGTGTGTACAATTAACATTATAATGAAATCTGTTAAATAGTTGGTGTGCCATGCATCGTTTTTCAATATGTTGAAAAATAATATATTTTAAAGAAATAATTAGTTGAAGCGTATCCTACCCTTCTTAGGTTGCACATTTAGGGCCTTTGCAGTCTGCTAGAAACAGTGCAAATTGAGTTCACTTTAAGGGTTAGGGTTAGGGTTAGGAAATCATGGGAACTGTATTTTATTGTGGCACCAGAGCTCTCTGACAGAGAAGGCTCAATGTCTCAGAAAAAACAAAAACAAAACAATTCCCATGATTCCCTAGCACTAACCCTAACCCTTAAAGTGGACTCAATTTGCACTATTTCTGGCAGTCTGCAAAGGCCCTTAGTTACCAAATAAAAATATTTTAATGTTTCTAGCAAAAGCATTGATAGAGACTCTTAAAATAAAAATCACAAGTTCCACTTGTAGACTTCTATTTTAAATCACTGATTTGAATCAGTCTTCCTTCTTTGTGATTTTTAAACCAGCATCCAACAGCCAAAGAATAAAGGATGATATGTTAGCTAACTGACTTTTGGGTAAGTGAGGTGGCTATTTTTTAAATGTGAACACAAATAAGGGAGGGGTCTCAAAGGTTGTCTTTCTGGGAAGCTCTAGAGTGACATCTTTCCTTTAAGTAGAAAGCCACTGTAATTTCACTTATGCTATTATTTCAGAAAAGATGCTGAAGGAGAAGAGCTTCCTCCATGAGGCAGAAGAGAGTTTCCCAGGTGAGGAAGATGAGCAGATGGGGTTCCTGGCTAAGGAGAGGAAGGACTTCACTGTTGAGGAAGGGACAAGCTTCCTGATTAAAGAGAGAAAAAAGAAAAGAGTGACATATGCAGGTAGAAACCATTTACGTACACTATGCATGGCTGGGTAGAGATGTAAAATTTCAGGAAATTTTGAAAATTCCTGTTCCCCAATTTTTTTTTTAAAAAAGTTTTTTTGAGCAAGTAATTACCATTTTCAGAAATACTGGGGGGGGGATGCAATAACACATATTCTCTTTTACAGATTGAAAGTCATTATGTTCCCTTAGGAACATAAAATTTGTCACGTATAACTTTATTTGGCATAAAAGCATCATGTTTGATATATTCAAAATACAGTTTATCAAGAATATAATTGCAAATTGAACATACTTTATAAAAAAATGTTGTTGTTGTTGTTGTTCTATTGTTGTTGTTATGGCTGAAAATGAAGCTGTAAGGTTCTGAACTATAAGGAGTACTGTACCTGAGCTATAAGGAACTGTCTGGGATTTCTTTGGTTTTGCTAGTTTCCAGAATAGGCAAACCCTTTCCCCAATAAAAAACAGAAGAGAAAAATAACAATAGTAAAATAGGGGAAATTATTTTGTCTCCACCAGTTCTCCATATTGCCAAACAGACATACACTCACTATCATAAAAAGAACTGAGAAAAGTAAAGCAAGACAATGAATTATAGTGATTTGATAGTATGCATTTTCTTTTGTTGTTCATTGTTAGAATCACAGAATCATAACATTGGAAGAGACCTCAAGAGCTACCCAATCCAAATCCATTCTGCCATGCAGGAACACAGAATCAAAACACCCCCGACAGATTGCCCTCCAGCCTCTGTTTAAAAACCTCCAAAGAAGGAGACCCCACCACTCTCCAAGGGAGTGTATCCCACTGTTGAACAGCTCTTATTGTCAGGAAGTTCTTCTTAATTTTGAGGTGGAATCTCTTTTCCTTGAGCTTGAATCCATTGCTCCAGGTCCTAGTCTCTGGTGCTGCAGAAACTTACTCCATCCTCAATATGACACCCCTTTAAATATTTAAACAGAGCTATTATATCACCTCTTAATCTTCTCTTCTCTGGGCTAAACTATTTCTCCTAATTTGATGTCATCTGCAAATTTCATAAGCATGATGCCATCTGCAAATGTCATAAGCATGCTCTCTATTCTTTTATCTCTGATAAAGATATAGAGAGATCTTGTATCACCTTTGAGATTAACTAAAGAAAGATGTTGGCAGTATGAGCTTTCATAGACTTAAGTCTAATTCCTCAAATGGATCTGATGAAGTAGACTTTAGTCTACAAAAGCTCATGCTGCCAACTTCTTTCTTTAGTTAGTCTCAAAGATACTACAAGATCTCTCTACATACTATTCTACAAACTACCATGGCTATATCTTTGAATTCTACTACTGATAAAGATGTTGAAGAGCACTGGGCCCAGGACAGAACCCTGTGGTCACTTCTCTCCAGGATGAAGAGGAGCCATTGCTTCTTTGGTTGAGGATTGAGCCCTGCGTGGTCTGGATTTATCACCATGAGGATGAGGATGTGTTAATTGATCCATGCAGACACAACTTAATCGCCTGCTTGTTATGCTGCGCGCACACACGCACACACACACATATATATATATATTGAATTGTCGTCAGTAGTGGTGATGCTTTGAAAAGAGACTGCCACCCTCCTTGCTTAACAGCTCATGTTACATGTCTTGCAGACACAGAGTATGACTTGGATTTTGCTGCATCCTTTGTCTCTGGTGTTGCGTTCAAGCCTCAATCACGGGTGCAGGATGAAGCGAGTCAATTGAAAACAAAAGCTGAAACGGCTGTTTCCCTTTGCTTAATGCACAGAAGAACTGGACTAAGTCTTAAGGTACTTCTCCTCAAAGTGCAGATGTGTTCTTTTTATTAGGCGATTTTTAATTTGTAGCACATTTTCCTCACCTATCCTTCCAAGGTGCCTATGATGCCCGAAATGAGATTTCCATTGTATCCTCACACACGGACCGTGGGCAGATTTCTCTCTTTGTCCCATCTGCTCTTTTGCATTTTCTGTGAGACTGATGAAACAGGTCACAACTCTTGGGTTTATCCCATGTGGTAGCAGACCCCGTCTTATCTCTGAAGCAGATTTAAACAAGGGAAAGGACCAAATTCTATTCCAGTGTTGTTCTGAGATTACTACTGTGTATATGTATCAGTGGTGTCACTAGGGATGGCGTCATCTGCTCTGGTAACCCATGGTATCACCCCCGCCATTGACCACCTCTCATTTCACACCATACAAAATCCTTAATAATGCTTTTTTGCACTACAGTTGCCCCTCCCAATTCGCAGGTGATCTGTTCCAGATTCCCCCGCGCATGAAAATGGTGGCTCACGTGCGGCCATTTTAGTTATAGCTGTTGTCCCTCCCTGCAAAAAGAGAGACTTTGGACCTGAAGTCTGTGAACGGGAAGGGACAATTGTACTCACAAATTGTAATTTCCATATACCACTGAATGTAATGCCAATAGTTGTGACATAAACAACTCAAAAAATTAAAATTATATCTTCAAATTACAATATTATATGCACAACCTAAATGTATTTACATATACATAGTGAAGATTTGGTTAAGATGTAATGTTTTTAAAGAAAACTTAAAAAGAATATTTTTTTTAAAAAAAAAATCAAAATAAAAAAAATTGAAAGTTCTGGGGCCTCTCTCTTCTCCTCCCACTGAGCTTCACCCCACTCCTACCATCTCTTAAAGCATTTTAAAAGGAAGCAGATGAATACCACAGCTTGTTTCTGCCAAAAGGTAGGTGCTTGAGGAGCAAGGGTGACCTTCCCTTAGAGCAGGGGTAGGCAACCTTTCCCCTTTAAGGGCCAAGGGACTTCAGCTCCCAGAAGCCTCAGCCATGTTGGCTAATAGTCCCATGTTGGCCAATAGCTCCGTGGATTCTGGGAGCTGAAGTCCCTCGGCTCTTAAAGGGGAAAGGTTGCCTACCCCTGCCTTAGAGTGTCACCTGGTGCGGTCAGCACCCCCTGCACTCCTGTGACGCCACTGATATGTACATGTATGTGTGTGTGTGTGTGTGTGTGTGTATATATATATATATATATATATATATATTATTTCTGATACTAATCCAGCTGTTTTACTAGTTTCTGCCACACATCTGGTCTCAATTGTTGTTAATGCTTTTAGAGATTCCCAAGCTGTATATAAGTAAGAGGCATATGAGGAGATAACAGCTACAAAATATTCTTGTTCTCTAACATTTGTAGTTGCTCTGCTCCTAGAGGCTTTGCTTGAACAAACATTCTATACACTTCCTTCTTCCCACTCAATTTTTCCAGTACACCAATTGGGCAAATTTATTTTTGTATTTTGGATGTTCCAAAAACAGACTAAGGAGAGATACAACTGGGTCAAATATTTTGTTATGTGAATGCCAAATCTTTAGCATTTCTGATGTGATCATTTTATTTACTTTATTATCCCTTGCATGTATAATTACAAAGAAGATTATTGAATCTGTTGATAAATTGCCTTCTTCCCCTTTAACATGAACATAAGCAAAATGATGATCACTTCCTATGAATTCAACTAGGTGTGCTAACTGGAAAACTATGTAATATTTCTCTACATGTCGGATTGCTACCCCACTCCAATAAAAACAAAACCATATTTAGCTTCCTTTATATATCTTTTTTTATTCCCAACAATAAGGTTTTCAGTTTGTTTTTGACATTTTGCTATTGTTTGACTATGAAGGTTTTAATGGTACAATCTGAAACAACATTAAGATATGTGCCTTTATAATTGCATGCCTTTTAGCAATGACATTTTAAAGTGCAACTATTCTTTAAGTTTTCGCTTCATAAATGAGACAATGTTTGTAATTACAGTCCTCATTATTGGGGGTGGTGGTGGTGTTGGTTATCATTATACCTAGATATTGTATACTAGAAAAATATTAAGAAAAAAGAAAGAAAACAAAGAAAAAATGACTCCCAAATGCAAAAATTTAAGAATAATAAATAAACATTAATTGTTGCATCAGAAGCAATGGACCTTATCATACGGAGGCAAATTGCTTAAATCCTGTGCAGAAACGGGATTTAAAAATCTGAAAAAAAAACCCCATAAAAGTGGGTTGTTTTTCAGACGTATTTGTGTAAAGGAGAAATAATGTGACATTAACCCAAATGGAAAGTCACCAAAACCTGCTCCTTTTTACTTTCGGAAGTTCCCAAAAGTGAAAAGGAGCAAGTTTTGTCAGTTTTCTGTTCAGGTTATTTTCGTGTTCTCTTTCACACAAATGTCGTCTGAAAAACAACCCACAAAAGCGGGTTGTTTTCACTTTAAATCTAGTTTCTGCACGGGATTTGTCCTGTGTGATAAACTCCAGTGTTAACAGAACTACCAGTAATTATGTTACTTTTAAAAAGTAATGATGTTGACAACATCACCCAAAAAATAATGTGCTACAGATGATGTCACTTCTTAATGGCATTATTAGCATGCTCTGTTTTCAGTCTAATAAAACTTACCCTTCATTGTGCTCTTTCTGTTCACCATCTTATGTTGTCACTGTTTTACAACTAAAGACTTTACAGCTGTTCAGTGGAAGCTGTTCAGAGGAGTCTTCAGCATATGGCACAAAACTGCTTCAAGAGACTGAATCAGAACCAGCTGCTCTGGTGATGAAGTCTGCAATTCTCCCAGCAAGCCTTTTTATTATAGCACCTCATTTATTAGAAATATTAATGTAATATATGTTTTTAATTTTTTTTAACCTATAGGCATATTTTCTGTCTCAACTTCCTGATCTCTCGCCTTTGGCTGACTTTTTGTTGTACCTTAACTTGTCATTCAATTGCTTGTGCTCCTTTCCCACAGAGGTGAGTGAGTATGTGTGCGTACACATGTGCAAAATGTTTTTTGGTTTTTTTAATCTTCAATACCTCTTTGGCTACAAACAAACACACCCATTTATTTTCTAGATGTTTATGTATTTTGAAGTAATCAATAAATAACTGTTAAAAAACAAACCCTTTACTACACTCATCAGTTGAAGCTGTTTGTTATCAACTTGTATTAGTACTATGCAAAATAAGGTTCCCAAGAGTCCTGTTTGATACAGGACATCCCATATTTGGTGTCCTAAAATTGGATCTCCCATTGGTGTGACACAGGACACTCCAAATTGTGTATATGAGAGTACTAGAACAACCTCTAGCATTATCTACCAAAGACAGGTGATCTGTTTTCTGGTTTCACTCTTCCTTCTTTTCATCCAGGCAGGCTTATGCTGAGTGGCAGACTAAAGTTCTCATATCACAATGGATGGCCTGCTATAACAAGATTTGCATGAGATTTGGAGTTCCCCTGAGTTCTGAAATTTTGAGGGATCCTTGGAAATCTCATGAGATCTCCTTTCACAAGACTTGAGACAACCTTATATTGGCCTGCCTCATGTCGCGACCATAATGAAAGTATCGTGGAAAAAATGGCTTAATGTATTGTGTGGTGGTGTGGCTGAAGAGGCCTGCCATGAGTTCTAATCCTGTCTTTATGTCTGTGCCAAGATATTCCCCTGCCTGAGAGAGAGCAGCAAATAGCATTTCTGCTCACAATGTCAAGGTACATAGTAACCTAGGCTAGGCAAGTTGTTTCAGCATCTGTATTGCACAAGCATCTCTCTTTCTTCCTGGCAGTGCAAATTGCTATAAGAATAAATTAAATAACCAAGAATTTACTTTCATGACCCACCAAGTTGCTGCTGAGGTGATCACCTCACTGTGCCTAATGAGAGGACCAGCCCTGCCTGACTTTTACCATGTGAAGGAAGATGAAGACACATAATCTCCAGAAATGTTTTGCCACTGGCTATAAATACTCTGCAGGCACCCGATTCCGTATGATGTTGGAAACTAAGCAGGATGGGGCCTGTTTGATACTTGGATGGAAAGCTGCCAAGGAATATTGGGTGCTGTAGGCTATATTTCAGAGGAAAGCAATGTCAAACCACCTCTGAATATTCCTTGCCTAAAAGAATCCTAAGAAATTCATGAGGCCACCATAAATTGACAAGCAACTTGCACACACAGGGGGCAATGTTTGTCTCATGTTCACCCTTCACTCTGTGCTTTGGATTACATATGAGTTTGTATCTTGTGTGCTAGCAAAAAATTGGGACCAGGAAGTATTTTCAGAGTGGGAATGGATGGTCTTGAGAAGGTTTCTGTCCCTTTGACAGTTTCATGAACTGTAGACTTCTATTTCTCCTTATCTTCTCTTTCAGTGTGAAAATAAGACCCATACACTCCATTTTATAGGTGAACATATAGGCCAGCTGAACTACAAATGTGGCTTATGCTGTCATCTCACCTAGGCTCATGGAAACTCATCTAGACATGCTCACCTTGCCTTGCAGACTGCTAGAAATAGTGCAAATTGAGTCCACTTTAACTGCCCTGGCTCAGTGCTAGGGAATCATGGGAATTGTATTTTTTCTGAGACATTGAGCCTTCTCTGTCAGAGAGCTCTGGTGCCACAATAAACTACAGTTCCCATGATTCCCTAGCACTGAGTCAGGACAGTTAAAGTGGACTCAATTTGCACTATTTCTGGCAGTCTGCAAAGGCCCCTGGTTATACAGGTTTAGCTCCTACCTGACAGTGGAAGGTGGAAGTGAGCTCTGACAAACCCTGGTTCAACTTAGGTCTCCTGTGATAATCACTAACTAATATAACTTCGCAGATAAGGGTATGTCTTTATTTTCTTGCTTACAAAAGTGAATGAGTTTCCATTTATTTCTGTAGGTTACAGTAATAGTGCTGCAGTCAGTGAAACCATAAAAGTTAAGGTTAAAAATTTGCTTCAGTTGAAGATGGTGACTGAAGAATATGGTAACCCATTCCTGGCTGTAACCCTTGTTTTATTCCTTCAGGGCTGTAGGCTACAATTTTAACCCTAGTCTAGTAGCTGATGATATAAATTTCTAAAATAAAAAAAAAGGAATCGTAAGAATTCTATCTCAGTTATCTCTCTTGTTTATTTTTCCTCCTGCAGGTGTTTTATCTTAAACATTTAGAGGTGCTAAAGCTTCGAAACAACCCCATAAAATTCATCCCTGAAGAAATCAGCCAGATGAAGAGTCTTAAATATTTGGTTATGTCCTTCAATTTGCTGACTACTCTTCCACCTGGGTAGAGTTGTGGTTTCAATTCCTAGATTAGATTGGAGACAGAATAGGGGAGTATCTTCATACCAATAGATTTTCTCTAAATATGATGGGCAATGAAGTTGCAATTCAAAGATGTGCTGCTTGTAGGAGGTTACAATTAGGCACAAAACCTCTTCTGTCAGCAGAAATGCTCCTCTGCCAACTGATTTCAGAGATCTGTCAGCAGAGAGTCTGCCAGCGAAATGGCTTTCCTGGCTAAGACCTACCAAAAAAAGAAGGAAAAAAAAAAGGGGGGGGGACATTGGACAAGGTGAGAGAAAAGAAATCAAATCCAAATCTCCCCAGCCCAGAAAGAGAGCCACAATGCTGACACAATGCTAGACCAGAGTAATGGCAGTCCTAAACTTATGACACACCTAGGCTGAGAGATGTTTGGAGTCAGCACACATTTAGGTTACCTGGCCCTTGACTACACAATGTATCCACACTGCAGAATCAAACCAGTTTGACACCAGTTTAACATTTATTACAATATCCTACAGAATGCTAGGATTTGTAGTTCAGTGAGATATTCAGCATGGTCTACCAGAGAGTTCTGGTGCCTCAGCAAACTCCTAATCCCAGGATTCTGTAAGATAGAGTCATGGCAATTAAAGTGCTATCAAACTGCTTTAAAGCTGCAGAGTATTTGACTTTGTGGAAAGAGTTCTCAGATTATAACATGGGCAATCCAAGGAAGTACCCACCTCTACCTTCAGACGTTATTGTCTGGAATAGAACATCTATTAATTACAAAACATACTTCATCCATCCAGTTAATGCAAAACAATGCTTGGAATTTTTTTATTTCTTTGTGTAACTCATTACGAGACTCCCAAAATTAATTAAGTACTATTACAAACTCACTTGCTAGACCACAAACAAACCAAATCAAATTTGGCATTGTTCTCACTCATTGTGGTACCTTTGAAATGTGGTTTGTGGTTTCCTCCATTTCCTGTGTTAGTTGGCTGCTGTAAAGACAAGCAGTGAGTCTTGCCTGAATTCTGATCCACCAATGTTTATTCTATAATAAATTGGTTGGTCTTTAAGATTTCACAAGACCATTTGTGATCTCTCTTTTTTCTGTACAATCATTTCCATTTTTATCTGCACCTGCATGCACCAAGCATGTATGTTCATTATACACTTTTATGCAACCCACCATCTTTTTGATAGTTACAAATTGTTTTATTAAGTATCCTATTTAAGACATGCTTTGAATTATACCATTTTATATATTGTACATATGACATAATTCAGTTTCACAGGTTTATGATACAGTTTGTTTCCTCTTTCTGTAGGCTATTTACTTTGCCAAATCTTGAGGGCCTGGATGTTTCCTATAATGAACTTGAAACTATCCCTAATGACATTGGAAATCTCAGGTACTATTCTGTTTTTTCTGTTTTAGTATCAAGTTTTCCTTTCCTTGTTTAGTACCAACTATTTGATTGGGATGCAGGGCGGAAAGTACTTCCCATGAACACAGGTTTTACTCTTTTTATGACAGGAAACCTTTGATCTTCTATATGTTTTGGACTCCAGCTTCTATATCCTTCTACCATTCACCATTCTGGATCAGAGTTGTATGCCCAAACATATGAAGGGACATTGTTCTATCCTGGCGCTTTACGGGACTCCTGTTTCCAATAGGCATGGGTTTCCTAGAAGTACCCTAGAGCTTGGATAGCTGGGGTACTTTCCCTCCTAAGCATTTTCCTAGAACTGACTTCATTCTTGATTTACCAAAGGGAACCCAGAATTCTGCCAGTCACAAACAGGAATCCCTCAGGCTTTACTGCATTTCTTCTGCACACCTTATACTTGTGTTTCAGGCACTGTAGGAACTGTATTACACTCAGCTCTCCATATCCACAGATTCTGTATCCACAGATTCAATCATCCACTGCTTGAAAGTATTCCCTCCCACCACCACCCCCCAAAAAAAATCCTAAAAGCAAACCTTGATTTTGCCATTATATGTAAGGGACACCATTTTACTACACCATTGTATATCATGGGACTTGCACACCCACCGACTGGTAGCCATGGGGGAGGGTGTCCTGGAACCAAACTCCAGTGGATGCCAAGGGCCCAATGTACTCTTGCACAGGCTGCAGTTAAAAATAGTCTTTTGTAGTATATAGGGATAGATCAGGACTGATGGTTCAATTCAGAGGTCCCAGATCTTAGGGTTTGGACCCTTTTCTCTACTCCTCAGGGCAAAGGGGATGAATCTCAGGGTGAGAGCATTGCTTTGAGGTGTGTGTGGTGTGTAACTGTATGTTCTTGGCTCCTTGCTGTTGCTGTTGCTGTTTCAACACAGCCTGGACAACTGTGTTTTGCTGGACTAGAACTCCCATGTGTTCTTAAAAGCAATACTTGCCAATGTATCAAAGAAAGAGCTGGGGCATTTTATTCTGTTCAGAGAAGAGCTTGAAAAATTTAATTTCCAATCAGAGAAATGTGTCTTCCTTAATGTCTATCACTTGAATTACATGCACAGCAACTGTGTTTGAGGCTTAATGTACTGTATCATGCTTAATAACATCAACAGAGCTTGTCCATGGATCTCAGTTTTTTAACCTGGAATCACAAAGGGATACCTCTGCTGAAAAGCATAGAACAGGAATCGGCAACTGTTTTGCCCCTGATGGCTACATGTGGTAACAGGCTTGAGGCCACACACAGAGGCCCAAATTCTGTTGCTACTTCCATTTAGATTAAATCCACTGAAATCAATAGCAAAATTGTCAGCTAACACTTACATAAGACCCATTGACTTAATGGGTCAACTCTAGCTGGGATTAGCCACTGCATTTAGGTGAGGTTTGAGAACTGGGCTACTGCCTAGACCAGGGGTAAGCAACCTTTTTGAGCTGGGGGCCGGGTTGCTGTCCCTCAGACAGTTGGGGGGGCCGAAGCACCAAAAATAAACAAACAAACAAACAAACAAATAAATAAATATAAAAATTTAAAAAACAATTTTAAAAATTAAAAAAATATGCATGCACACTCTCAGCCCCAGAAAAGCCATGGCAAAACCCCTGTGGAGATTTTGCCAAGAAAACCCCAAGAACAAGTAATAACAACAATAATATCATCATGGCGGGCAGCGGCAGGACCGGCCTAGGGCCGGTCCAAAGGCCTCGGGGGGCTGCATCCGGCCCCCGGGCCTTAGGTTGCCTACCCTTGGCCTAGACAGTTGCAATGGCAAATCTATCCCTGGTCCTGAGATTTCAGGGCTAAAAACTGAGACCTAGGGGCAACCCCCTAGTGATGTTACAGGAGGCAGATCCTGCAGATGTTACAAGAATAGTGCGATAAGGGGCATTAAGCATGATCAACAAGAGTTGATGTGGCAGTATACTATTAAAATAAAAACATTAAATCTCACAAATTGGGGAAATATTGGTACACAGTTTTCAAGGAAGCACACATACTATTAATTTTTTTCCCTTTGCTTTGAAAACCAGATAAGAGAATTTAGGCCTGGAGACTCTGAGCCAGATTCTGAGATCTGGCAACTCTATCTGCCAAATGTTGACCATAGAATTGCATCGAAGAACCTGCAAATGCCTACAGAACTGGTCTCTCTAGGAATTTCTAGGTCTTCCAGAATGACTTCTGGTAGACTTTGACCATAGAGTTGTGCTTGAGGGTGTAGAGATTCCTAAAGAGAACAAATTTACCAAATCTGTGAATAATCAAATCTGCAAAAAAAAAATCAAAGCGGCAAATGTGGAGGGATGACTGTACATGGAAATTATTTTCTTCTTATGCAGATTGCATGTGATAGTGAAGATATGCACATCCAACCAGTAGAATGCCTTTTTGTTTGTGAACTTTCAGTACCCTTACATACCTGAATGTCGAAGGGAATTTCCTCTATGTTTTGCCTTGTGGGGTTGTGAAGCTTGACCTGAGCCGCTTGAAGGTGGAAAATAACTTCTTACATCCCTACTTCTGGAATGAAATCTGCCGCTTTGAGCCACAACGGCTCAGTGACATGGCTGCACATTGTTTTGCCAAACACAAGCTGTGGAAAGAATATTGTGTCATCCCAAAGGAAATTGAAGAGATACTGTGCAAGTAAGTAAAATGGAGACTTCCACAATTATGGCTGCATCTGCACTGCAGAAATAATGCAGTTTTACAACATTTTAAATGCCATGGCTCAGTGCTATGGAATCCTGGAATTTGTAGTTTATTGTGGCACCAGAGTTCTCTGATAGAGCAGTGTTACCCATAGTGCTGCTAATATCAAAAATATAAACTCCATGAATGACCTCTAGATGAACTCTGACAGTGGACATAGAGGCAAAAGTCCTCCACGCCCAAGGCATGGGCCAAACCACCCTTAATCCTCAATGTATACATAGCCCCCAGATAGTCTAGGGACGTTATCACACGTGGGCCAGAAAGCAAAAATAAAAGTGGAAATGAGGCATCCCGAAAATAAACGGGAAATAGCCCTTGTTTCTGCATACGTCATTACCTTCATTGCACATTTACAGTAAGTGTATCGAACGTCCACACACAAAAGAAAAAAACCCGTAAATGTAGCCGAAATGAGCCTCCTGCACATGCGCAGAGAGAGGAATGTTCGCTGGAACCATGGCAACAGCGGGGAAATGCGCCACAATACGTATTTGGTTATCAGACCTACGGTAAATGCGAAATCATTCCCGTCGCGCAATTGCAATTCCTGAAGAAACCGAAATTCAAAAGATCTTGGTTCTTTCCGCTTTCTGTCGGGGTTCTGTCGGGGTTCTGTGCGACGTCGTGTGGAAACACGGGCAAATTATCCGGATTCATTCGTCATTTCATTTGGATTCTGTTTGGATTGAGCCCCGTGTGATAACGTCCTAGGAGAGTTGCAGATGGAATTATCTGATGAAATCATCCAAACCATCAGAAGAGGTAGTGTCTGTATTGTGCCAACTGATCACACACACACCCAGGATATTGGCCCTTCTGATCACACAATATAACCCTATACAGCCAGGTGTCCTCCCTGCAGTTATCACCTTTTGCCTCAGGACCAGTTTGGCCCTATAAAAACCCCAAATTTTGACCAGTCAGTGTGCTATCTTCCTGGTCTAAACGACTCCACGTCACTCTGACCTCTGAAGCTAGTCACCGGCATTTCTGCTCAAACCCATGCTGCGGAGCAGACTTGTCCCCATATCCACTCTTCCCATCCGGACCCCAAAGGCGAGCCTAGTCTATTGGTGAGTATTTCCCTAGTGAAGCCTGTATTCTATCCCCATGCTAACCTCTATTTTTTCCTGAGCCTGTATGAGTGTGTGAGCGCATGTTATGGTGTGACTTTGCCTTATAATAAAACTATATTCATTGAAAGTATCTGTCTCAGCCCCATTTCTGGGATTTCCCTTGTCTTCTCAGTATACACATTGGGAAGGTGGTTCTGCAGGGCATAGTAGCCAGCCCATCTCGCAATATTGGGCTAATCATAAATTCCCCTTAAATAGGCCCTTGGCTACAGCAGCCTAAATATTTCACAAAACTATTCATCTCAGAATTCCCTAGCATTGAGCCATGGCAAGTAGTATCAAACTGCATTATTTCTGCAGTGCAGATACAGCCTATCATAGAAGGCCAGGGAAATGTTAGTTGCAATAAGATTTTTCTACAGAGTGACCAAGAAGAGTCTCCTGAAACAAAGGTAGGTGTCTGTGCCAGAATAGGAAGGGCCAGACCTAGGACGTTTTCACACGGGGGTCCCTAAAGCCGGCTGGAGCCATTCCGGAACGGCTCGTGCCGCTGATTCCGGAATGGCTCCGGCGGCAGCAGGCTAATTCCTTTTGCCACCCGGAATTACCTTTCCGCCGCTGAAGCCGGAATTAGAGGCCTTTCTGCCGGAGTGAGGCCGGACTTAGGGCTCCGTGTGTTTGAACACACAGAGCGACGAGCCGGACTGACGCAGGGATGGCACCGGAAGGGGCGGGGTTTGCCGCCGCCGCGCGTGTGTGAACGACCTGGAAATGGAGCCGGAGTGGGGCCGGACGGAGGTAGGAATGCGTCCTCCTAAAGCCCAGTGTGAAAACGTCCCTACTGTATGCATGCCACAATTAATAAGAAACTTGATAAAAATTATGTGCAATACAATGCTGTCACAACTTCCAGTGAATGAATCTATTTCAGATAAACATTATACCAGAAATCACAATATAAACTGTGCAAGTAATATACAAATAGCACTAGCACTTTGCATTTCTATACTGCTTCATAATGAACCAAGCACTCTCTAAGACGGTTTACAATGTATAAGTCAATTGCCCCCAACTGACCTCCAAAAGGCTGGAATATGGAATATTCCATACTGGAATATAAGATGTTCCCCAAATTAAGTCATACAGAAAAAAATATGACTATGAATACCGTAACTGTAACAAATCTTTTTGGTCAACTTCTTCTCAGTCTTTTTCCTCCTTCTCCTCTGGTACCTGGATCCGCATGAGTTGGAGTAGCCCTTAACTTAATACACTAAAGACTTAAAGTGAAATTATGCAATGGTTAAATTCAGACACATTGTGCCAAGACCCACCTGAATTAATCTGTGGTCAGTGGGTCTGTAGACAAATCTTCTGCCCTGGGATACCCCTACAGGTCCCTGAGGAATAGGTTTACCAGATCTCCTGAGCTGAGCAGCCCTGTGACTATGCCTCTTAGACACTAGCATTCTGACTGCAGCAAAACAATAAGTTAGTTATGGACACCTTCCACATAGAGACTTAAGATGATATGGTAGACTTCAGCCACATGGATGAATGTTGGAACCATGTGCCCCTCCTGATGTCGTTGGACTGCAAGTCCCAGCAGCCATCATAGCCCATGTTCAGGGATGCTGTGAATTGCAGTTCACCATCTGGATGGCTGCATGGTTTTTGCTTCTGACAGGCAAAACATTTAAATTATTTAAAATTACTTCATGTATTCACAAAAACCAAATAACTCTCAGGTGCACACCTCTAGGTCCCCCTTGCCATATTAGGTCTTGGTCTGATGGCCTTGGTCCTGTGGCTCTAACTATCATCTTTTAAAATATAGATGGCTAGAATCCTGTTAAGTAATTACAAATACGGTATGTAATCTCAGCAGTTATGGAGTTATAGACACACACACACCACCACCACCACCACCAATCTCCACTTACCGGAAAGCAGCAACTATGATAGTTGGGGCCTTCCCCACCACCACCACTGATTGTTAGCAGCTGACATTCCCACCTCTTCCCATGGGTGATCTCCATTGTGACAGAAGAAGGATCTCTGTTGAAATTCCTTGTGCCAGAGAGGAAGGTGGGAATGTCAGTCAGCTACTTTTGGATTGACAGGGGAATGGATCCCCATTGATCACAATGAGTGCTTCCTCCTAAGTTGGGCTTTCAGAATATCTACATGTCCCCTAAACTATGGAATATGTAGAGATTGTGAATACCAAACAATTGCAAATGCATGGTGCTAGGTTACACATTCATAACTCCCCAGCAGGATTCCAACCAATTACTTTTATGCCAATTTTCCTCTAAGGAGCTCAGGGTGGTACATATGGTTTTAACTCTTCATTGATCATCACAGCCACTCTGTAAGACTCACCTGTCCTAAGGTTGCTCATGCTGTGGTCATATACATGACTGGAGATTAAATGACCGGTAGTCTAATACATTTGGAGGACTTTGTACCATCTTTTTAAACAATAACTGGCTGACACAGAGGTTACAAACTTGTTTTCTGACATAGATTCTTTTGGCCTTTTTTATCTACCTAACAGGCAGGAATTGAAATACCTAAGGCTTTCTTTTCGTTGAATCTCTGTGCCAGAAGCCCTACACTTTTTATATTCTCTGCCTAAGAGGGGAAAACATGGCCACATTTATAAATAATAATATCCAATAGATATAGTTTGTATTGGAATTGTTTAGAGAAGCTCTGGAACCGGAAAAAATAGTTTCTTAAAAAGGTTCTGCTAGACCTTTTGAGCTGTTTACCTTCATAGGACCTGGCCTGAGCTAATGTTGAAAGATGATAGATACTTCAGCTAAACATGTGTGCTGGGAGGCTCTTCCTTCAAGTCTCATTTCTGCTGTGAACTCAGTAGTGACAGCAAGCTGCTTCTTTTCTCTCAGCTTCAGCTTGCAATCTGAGGAAATGGCAGTGAAAGGGCATACGTGAAATGCATCAAACATAACAGAACCTTGCATCGTTTTGAGCCAAAGCTGTACTCCCTTTCCCCATTTAGCAGATTAAACATAAAGATAAACCATCTAATATTTCTGTCTTTCTGCCCTTTTTTAGCTTCAGGGTTTGTGATTGCTGCCCAGGACCATTGTATGGAGAAGGCCTTCATTTCATTTGTGTGTATAAGAATCCATACGGCCTTAGACTTCCTTACCTCTTTGCTTCTTGCTCACCAGCCTGCTATAGGGACTTTGTCACTACAGCTGCCTTAAAGTGATGGATGCCAATGTTTTAACTGACCGAGGCAGCAGCTAACCTGGTAGCTTGACAAATAAAGGGCCAACCAATTACATATACCGTAGTTCTGACTCTTGGTCAGGCAAGTCCAATTGTATTGCTTCAATACAAAAATCAGCTGGAATAGCCTGTATTACTACCTCTTGTCCAGATGCCTCTACCAAGAACAGGAATCTGCAGTTGGCCAGTTTTGTTAGCTACCATATTTGCTTGTTTCATAATCCTAATTTATTTGACACTAGATGTATACTGTTTTGCCACATTTCCTATACTGGCAATCTGACCCAGTCAGATGTTAAAATATAATTTATCCACAAACAAGAGAAATGGCTTAGAATCTTAACTTTATTTACCCAATTAGAAACTCAGTTAATGGCAGGAGTCCACGTTTTTCCTATTCTGGCTATAAACTGAACAGGGTAGTTAAACATTAACAGGGCTTGATTATGTGTCTGTTATGTGTAATGCAGCATTTACAGTTGTGCTTTCTGCCTTTCAAAAACACAATAAAATCTTCTTTACTAACATGTTGCTGGAGGAGATTATTTTGCTGCTTCTTTGAAACAGGCAAAACAACAACTATGGGTAGGCAGAAGCTCTCTCATATGTATGTGTGTGTGCATACACATACATCTACTGTTCATACTGACTGTACAACTCCAAGAAACTGTCATGACTGCTTAGCCACTGTATATCATTAACAGGATGTGCAGAAGAGCCTTACTTACTGCCAGATCTGGAAAGCTGTTTTTAGTAGATTCACCATTCCTTTTTGCATCTCTGGCTGAAATTCTGTGAGTGAGTTATGATAGTGTGAGTCCAATGTATGCCATCATAACACAGTTATTTGGTTGTAGCAAACATCAGAATTCTTTACTGATTGCTCAATGATCCCCAAATCAACTTAGCAAGCAACACAAATCCCCCCAACTCCAAAATGGTCATTTCCATGTCATTGAGGAGTAGGGGGATCAACACTGAGAAATAGGAGGATTGGCTGATCTCCTCATTCTCCAACAAATGGAAATAGCTGTGTGTGATGTGTGTGTGTGTGTACATTGCTTAAAGGGTAGGTTTTGCAGGGTAGCACCAGAAGACATAGGATTTTACCACCCCAGCCTGCTATCCCATCACAATTGTGCTAGTTTAAGAATGGAAGCATACTAGTTTGGCTTCATTTTTAATCACACTTTCCCCCATGATAGCGCTTTGGCGATCCAAAAAAACAGATCACGTGATCTGTTTTCTGCACTGCCAAACACATATTGGCAGCTGCAATAGCTCTTCCTCACCCTCTCCTGAAGTATGGGGCTATATGCACATTCACACAGCAGTCCTGTGCTCAGGAGGAAAAGCAATCACTTGCCAATAGTCTCCCAAAGCCAGTTGCTGTGTGAATGTGCACATAGCAGCCGGCTTTGGGAAGGTGTTGACAGCCAGGACAGTTCCTTTTCCCACCTCCCAAAGAATGGGGCTATTGTATGCACATTCACACAGCAGCCCTGCCCTGCACTTTAGGAGAGGGAGACATGCCATCACAGCTGGCTTTGCAAAGGCGTTGGTGGCTGCGATTGCTGTGAGGGGAGAGGAACAGAATCATGCCCACTCACAGCAGTGAAACTGGGAGCCTATTGATGGGTTTTGACCATCAATGAAAAGATACACCACAGTAACAAATGGAACACAAGGCAGCAACAGGAAGGACATGACATTGTGTGATAACTTTTATCCTGTTAAAATTCCGCTTTTCTAGCCATTGTTATACAGAGGGTAGCTACAGATATGTAGGTATATGCCAGATGCCTCCTGGATCTCAGCCAATGCTTATAGTATAGTTTGTTTATAATAAATGGAAAGAATAGGATGCAGTGGCTGTTGAGACTTCAGGGACATGATTGTGTAGATCCATGCCTACATGTCTGTGGGAGGATTTGTAGCAGCTTGCATTGTTCCTTTTGATCATCCCTCTTTTTGGGGGTCTACAGAGCAACATAGTGCTACAGAAATCCATCTCAGCCTCACAGGACCTGGATTGTCAGCAGCTGGCCATAATTATTTTGAGCCTGTGAAAGACATTGTATTCACATGTTTATTAATATATATCTTGCAATTCTTGAACGTTGGTGCTTCACTTTTTACAAATGGATATTCCTCCCTTCTCGTCTCCAGGTGTGCTGTCTGTCTGTCTATTTGTTCACCATGGGATTGTGAATCTGACAAATGTGCTCCAGCCAACAGATACTTATGCTGGAATAAATCTGTGACACTATCCAAAATTCTTTGCTACAAAATATGCTTGCTCTGGAGTGTGCAAGGAGGGAAAAAAGGGTTCCTCGTCATTCACAAATTTTGTTCAACCACTTCAGTTTAAAAAGGGAGATGCCTCATTGCCTCTAAAGCCAATGGGTCCTAACTTGCCCCACTTCCAGCCCAAAAGGCTAGAGGTTTTGTGTGACTAAAGCCACTTGCTGCTTTAGGGGAAAGGCATCTTTCTTACCTATAATTCTAACTATAAGGGTTTCATTTATACTTCAGCACCATGTATAATACGATGCAGACACAAGGCTGTGTTTAGTTATATTATGTGTAAGGAATGAGATGTGGTGAGTTTTTTTAAAAAAGAAAAGAAAAAGAAAATATAGCACTGCCTCTTCAGCTGAAATTCATGAGCCTTCTTGGGTTTTGCATATGGGGGAGAGCTAATTTTGATCATATCTGCATCTATCCCCTTCTCCAAGGAACTCACAGCAGCAAGCATGAAGCCTCTCTTGTTTAATCCTCAGAAAAACCCCTGTGATGTCGGTTAAGCTGAGAGAGTGACTAATATAAGACCATGCAATGAGCATTTCTGTGAGTGAAAAACTGGTTGATTTGTTCCCACCACTGACTAGTTTTGAACATAGGATCCAATGTAGCATTTTCAGAACTGTCTAGTATTTGGAGACTATTTGTTGACAGGGTCTCCCTAAATCCTTCACCCCATTCCAAGCAGACATGTGCAACCACCCACAAGCCATAAGCAGAGAGGAAGATGTTTGTCAGATGGCTGAGAATCTTTCTTTAGCTGAAGCAGGGTAACTCCATCATCATCATCATAGTAGTAGTAAAACTTCCAGCCCTGCTTCTGGCTTTACCACTTCAAACACTCTAATAAGGACAATCCCAAAAGAGATTAAATTAATTCAAAATTAGGAAGGCATATTCAAAGTATTTATTCAGAGACAGAAAATCAAGAGCACATTGCAGTAGGCATTAATTATGCAAATCCTCTCATTTGTTTCCACTGATTGCTTCAGCTATTTTATACTGTCGGGAGATGCCCAGGGTGAGTACTCCAGTCAAGCGTTGAGGTATTTTGCATGGTGCCTGATATGGTCATTAATGAATGTTGTTATGAAGTAGTAACTGTGATCATAGCCCTGAGAAAAAGAAGAAGAAAAGACCCATCAGTTTCACAAGCCAAGCTGTTTACCTGAAATGAACTGCCAATGTGTTTGGAAACTACCTTTTTACAGCACTGTTCAAGACTGTGTTGCTCTAGCATAGGGATGGGGAAAGTGTTTCTCCAGCCCCTTCCTAATGTATTCTATGTCCGTTCCCAAGGCTTTATTTTTGTTTTGCTCTCTGAAGGTCCAATGGTACAGCCCAAGGGTTCTGTAGGGTGCGCCAAGCTGTGTTTTAGAGCCTGCCTGGAGGCCTGGATTGAATTTTATTCCGGCCAGGAAGTAACCATCTCCTCTCTTCCTGTTTGGAGATAAGCACTGTCCAAACACACACAAAAAAATCCCTGGAAAAAGCTCTCACAGCAAAAAGTCCAGTAGCACCCTCAAATCTGGAGTGGGGGCAGTGCTGCTGGCAATTTCTGCAGCAAAATACCACAGAAAATGTTGACCCAAACCTTTCTGGGAGACACAGTAGTGTGGTTTGAGTGTTGGACTAGACTCCAGCAGACCCGGGTTTAAATCCTCACTCGGTTATGGAAACCCACTGTGTGACCTTGGGGAAGTCATACTCCCTTAGCCTCAGAGAAAGGCAATGGCAAGGCCCATCTGAACAAATAATGGATGTGACAAATTTGCCTTAGAATCACATGACTTCATGTTAGAAATGACTTGGACACACAACAGCCCCTTTTCTGGGGGGGGGGTAGGAGGGCTGAAAATGGGGGGCATAAGTGTGGCTCTCTAGGGTCCCGTTGCCAAAACAGCTCCCCCAATTGCTGGCAATTGTCCATACCTGCTCTAAAAGGAATTTGCTTATGCTCCATCTTAAAAACACAAAATATTCACGATAAGAGACTATATTACATTCATTCCACCTGCTGGAGGGGGAGGAAATATCCTCTGCCATTAAAGGAAACATTATCGTAACAACATTTATGCACACACTTTAGAAGATCTGAAACCAACTTCATAAAGGATTGCTAAATGAGCAAGAAAAATCCAGTAACCACTTACCAGAGACAAAATCCAATTTAACTCAATGAAATTTATTTCTGAGTAAACTGCATAGGATTGGGCTGTAAATATTTTTACTTTACTTTGAAACCAAGCCTGTGGGCAGGTGTTGTCCTTTATATTGCACCTCACACCAATATTTTAAAGAATATATCAAATATGCATCAAGCCCAACAATTCTCCATTTAGGTTCTGAGGTGTAAGAAAAAGGATTAGGAACAGTACCAATCTCAAATTATGAAGACAATGTTCACATTTATATTAAATGAGACAGTATTTTAATAATTTTGGCTCAGTGTAAACAAGCTATGTGCTGGTGTCAGAACCTTGTTTACTCTTTCTTTGCTCTAGCATGCTAGTATACTATACAAGTTGGAAACAGTCCACAGACACTCATCCCTCCACATTTGAGGCTTTGACTTTTGCGGCTTTGATTATTCATGGATTGTATTAATATGTTCTCTGTAGGAATATCTAGGTCCTCCAGCACAACTCTATGGTCAACTTTAACCAAAAGTCGCACTGAAGGACCTAGAGATTCCTAGAGAGAACACTCCACTAGGCATTTGTAGCTCCATCACCGCAATTCTATGGTCAATGTCTGACAGATGTTGACCACAGAGTTGACTGGAGGACTCCCTAGAGATTCTTAGAGAGGTGTTCTCTCAGGTAAAAACATAGTGTTCTTGTTATTTGCGGTTCTTCCACATTCACAGGGATCCTGTGCCCTTAAACTACAGTGAATGTGGAGGGACAAGTGTACTCTGTTGTCTGAACCAAGGCTCCTAGTTGCTCCAAAAGAAGCCAGAAATCGTAAATCAAGAACAAAACCAGATTTGACCATAAAGGAAGCCTAGAAAGAGAAACAGACGGATTAAATTATAGTCACAAATCAAATCCATTAGCAGAGATATGAACAAAGACAATGGCACACTACAAATAATACAAGAGTTCTTGTTACAGAACATATAACAAAAGGAATCTTCTCAGAGACAGTTTTGAACCCAGGGAGCTGTCAAGATTTATTGCTTTCACACATCCACACTAACTGATCCCTGTGAAGACTTGAAAGACCTGTATCACCTCACTGAGTCTTTTGAAAATTTATGGCAAGGGACTTGGATCCTAATACAGTCTATCCCACTCATACAACTGAATAAATATGCTCTATACCTGAGGTCAATACCATTTGTTAGTGGGTTTATATTTAAGAAAGCTTATGTTAAAATAAAAACAATTCATTCTTAAACGTGCTGCCACATTTATTTTTTTACCCTCCCCCTTCCTCCTTTTTATACTGCAAGAGACAACATGGCTACTTCATTGAAAACATGGACATCTGCAGTAGTCTTTCACTGCAGCCTCCATAGATGGGTGGGGAATGTCTGGCCCACAATGCAGATGTGGCCCAAGCATTCCTCATCCAGGTCATAAGCATCTTTTAGCATTATCTCTGATCACTGACCACAGATAAGAAGCTAAAGTTTAAGAAGCTGTTGCATGGAACTGAGCTGTTTTGCAGCCCTTGAAACTGTTGCACTGAGTATGGGTGAAATAAGTTGTGCCTTGTATGACTAACGGACAAATGTCCATGTTGATAATAATTCTATCTGACCCAGCCCACTTTGCTTTGGACTTATCCTAAGCCTCTGACCTTAGCTTTAGCCTTTGGTCTCGTAACCTTAGTAGTGGGGTTGGCTGGATATATAGGTGGGAGATAGGGGAGAAAGGTTGAAAAACATATCGATCCAAATTTGTTTATTTTAAAAGTTAAAAAAGGATTTTTGCCCATGTGAGATCCACAAAGTAAAACCTTTCTCATTTTGCCAGGCTTTTAGAAATGGTCTCACACGTTTCTCAGTGTCTGGCTCAGTAATTTTAAAAACATGTTTTAGAATGTTTTTCTAATTAATTTTTACAGTTTTTAAACAAATTTGGGGGCGGGGCCTGAGCAATGGCCGGGTAAGGACTGCCTGAGCTTTCGGAGTGCTCGGAAATAGATAATTGCAGTAAAAAAAAAACCTCCCAAAGAGAGAAATGTTGACTCTTTGAGATGAATTTATAACAAGAAGATACAAGGAACATAAAAGGTAAAAAAAAAATTATTATCTCAAGAGTAGACTTAAAATAGCTTACTTTCGTTTTGTGGGGGACGGAGAATCACGGAGGAAGCTTGTCCGCCATTAAAAAGACTAACGAGGCAGCTAGAGGCTGTTAAAATTGGACTTTGAGATAAGGAATTAAGCTTTGTAACTGCCTTAAAGTGAATGGAATTAACCCACAAATCATAAGTGGCTAGAAGCTTGAACGAGAGGAGATAAAAGACGATAAAAGTACTATCCACTGCTGATTGCTTAAAAGGGAGGAACTGGGAGGTGAATAAAACGGAGTGAATATTAAATAAGTGTATATGTCAAAAGGGCCAAAAATATTAGGGGGAAAGCTTTGGAAGCGAGGTTTAAGACAAACTGAGAAAGATAAACCTTCAGATAGAGCCTTCGGAAGACTTGTTAGATTGGAACAAACTGAACAAAAAGAAATGTTAAGAAGCCCCCCTAAAAAAATGGCTACTTCTACAAGTTCACTCCCAGAGAAGCAGGGAGAAGGAAAGGGGAAAGATAAAACAGATGCAGGAACAGGAGCAAAAGCAGGAATGACGGATTGTGAACAAATGAGGATTATGATTACATAAATTATGAAGCAGAATGAGATGAGACGTAAAGAGATGAATGATTTTCTGGAAAGACAGAAAAATGAAATATTAGAAGCAAGAGATGCAGACAAGCAAACCTTTTTAACAACAATACGAAATGAAAGAGAGGCTATGACAAAGCAATTTCAACTACAAATGCAACTTGAAAGGAAAAGTTCAGATGAAAAGTTTATGGAAATACAAAGAAATATAAAACAAATACAAGAGGATGTGCAAACATTAAAATCAGATAACAAGGAAAGCAAGATCATACAAGGGAGACAACAAAGAGAAATTGAAACCAATAGAGCTAAATTGTCTGAAATGGACAAAAAACTTATATATCTGCAGGATTATCAAAGAAGAACCAATTTTGTTATTAAGAATATACCAGAGTTGGAGAAAAGAGATAGAAAATATGATTTGCAATCAAAAATTTTGAAATGGTTACAAGAAATCTCCCCATCCTTAAACTGGACTGAATCAGACTTTGAAAGAATTCACCGCATTGGACCAGTGACGAACAAGATGGCACCACGAGATGTAATAGTAAGAGTAATTAACTATAATAAAAAGGAAGGACTGATGAATATGGTGAGGAAGAATCCGGAAAAATTAAAATTTCAAGATGTCGATGTAGAAATTTATAACGACTATTGTCTTCAAACGAAAATGTGGAGAAGAGAGATGAAACCGTGTACTACTATGTTGAGAGGAGCGGGAATTTACTACACTTGGGGACATCCTATATTCCTGAAATTTCAAAAAGCAGGAAAGAGATATAGGATTGATTCAGTGGAACAAGGAATACAATTGTTGAAAGATCTTGGGATATATAAAGAAGAAGAAGGAACAACTGGAGAGTCTAAAAAATCTAAAGGGAATGGAGCTGTCGTCCAGGTTGGAGTGTTGGGAGGAGAAGAATTATTGGGAGCATGTGGAGGAAGCGGACTCCCATAGACGAAAAGAGAAATTACTGCAATTAAGCACAAAGTTAAATTTATTGTTTTGATGAGCACTCGGGGGGTGGGCGGTTTCTTTGGGCCTTGGGATGTCTTCGTCACCCCTCTCCACAGGGGTAGCTTCGGCGACCGGGGCTAGAGCAGTGCGCTCTAGCAAGAAGAAGTGGAGAGGTAAATGGGACTTGGGGAGGGAAGGGAGGGGAAATAGAGGGAGGAGGGAAGGGATAGGGTTTACACAAAATGGAGCCATTAGAGAAATAAATAAATGGTATTATGGTAGATAAACTGAAAATTTCAACTTTAAATACCAAAGGTCTTGGATCAGTGATTAAAAGAAGAAGGATTGAAGCTTTATTACGAAGAGATTCAGCAGATATTATTTTTATTCAAGAAACGCACCAACGGAAAGAGGGGGAAAATGAACTGAAACTGAATTGGACAAAGAACTATGAGAAAGCATTTGGAAATTCAAAATCAAAAGGGGTAGCAATAATAATTGCAAAAAAAATGTAATTTTGTAATAAATAAAGTAATAAAAGATGATGAAGGAAGATATATAATAATACAGGGAGAACTAGGGGAAGATAATTATACACTTGTGAATGTGTATGCACCAAATGAAAAACAAGAAGAGTTTTATGAAAGAGTGTTAAAGAAAGTGGAAAGAATACAGAAGCAATATGTAATTATAGCAGGAGATTTTAACATGCAAATGGATAAGATTAAAGATAAATCTAACCCCTCAGTAAAGGATAAACATAGAAATATAACAAACTTAAATAAAATAATGAATAAAAGGGAATTTAAAGATGTCTGGAGACTAGTAAAAGGGGATGAAAAGAAATATACATATTATTCTGCTGTACATAAAACATCTACTAGAATAGATTACATTTTTTTTTCAAAAAATATGATAACTAAAGTTTTAGATAGTGAAATATCAAGTATAAAAGTAAGTGACCATGCCTTGGTGAGTGCAGAATTTATTATTAAGAAAGATTATGAACAAATAAAGAGGTGGAGGTTAAATACTAAGATATTGAATTATAAAGATATAGTAAACAAAATTGAAAAGGAATGGCAAGAAACATGGGATATAAACAATAAGGAAGTGACAAAAGGATTGTTATGGGACACGATGAAGGCAGTAACAAGAGGAATATGTATGAAAGAAGCATATAACCTTCGAAAAAGACAGGAAGAAAGGGAAAAAAATTAGAAACAGATATAGAACAATTAGAGTATAAATATATAGCTAATAGAAATAAACAGATTTACGTAGAATTGAGGGCAAAAAGGGAGGAACTGCAGAAGATAGAGATAGATGAAGTACAGGAAAATTTGATTTATTTAAGAAGGGAATATTTCGAATATAGTAATAAAAATTCAAAAATGTTGGCCAGAGCCACACAGAAAAAGAAAATGGAAAGTATGATAAATATAGTGAAGGATAGATCTGGGATGATGTGTAGAATGATGAAAGAAAAAATAAAAATTTTTGAAGAATTTTATAAAGAATTATATCAAGCAGGAAAAAATCCAATAGATAAAATAGAAAATTATGTAGAAGAAAATTGGGGACAAACAATAATGGAGGAAGATAAAGAACTATTGGAAAAACCCATTGAAAAGGAAGAGATAATAGAGGTAATTAGAAAATTAAAAAAATGGCAAAAGTCCAGGAATGGATGGTTTGGGACCTGAATATTATAAAGTGTTTGAAAATATATTAATTCCAAAGTTGTTAGAATTATATAATGGAATATTACAAGGAGAGAAAATACCTTTATCATGGTCTCAATCATTAGTAATATTAATACCAAAAGTAGATAAAGTTCCAACTGATCCAGGGTCATATAGACCTATATCATTAATAAATCAGGATGCAAAGATATTAACAGCAATAATAGCAAATAGAATGAATAAATGTGTGTATAAATATATAGGAAAAGATCAATGTGGTTTTGTGAAGGGAAGACAAATGTCTAATTTAGTAGGAAGAGTTTTGAGTAAAATACATGTAATTGGGAGAGAAAAATTAAAAGCAGGAATTTTAGCATTAGATATATTTAAAGCTTTCGACTGTGTGGAATGGCCAACATTAAAAATAATTATGAAAAAGTTTGGAATGGGAGAAAAAATGAGGGGACTAATAGATCAACTATATTGTGATAACTCAATAAAAGTAATAGTTAATGATGGAATTACAAAGGAAATAAAAGTAACGAGAGGTACAAAGCAAGGATGCCCGTTGTCACCAATATTATTTGCAATGGTTATAGAAATGTTAGCAAATGTTATTAGGAAGGATAGTAGTTTGGAAGGAATAGGATTGGAAAAAAACCATAAAATTAGTTTGTTTGCTGATGATACATTATTAACTATTAAAGACTTAAAGGATAAAATAGGAGAAATTAAGGAACATTTGAATTTATTTGGTGAGATAACAGGACTTCAAATTAATTGGAATAAAACAGAAATGATGTTATTTAATTATACAAAAAAGGAAGTATCAGAGCTTATGAAGCAAAAAGAATTAGGGATAAGAATAAAAAGTAATATAAAATATTTAGGAATTAATATAACAAAAGATTTAAAAGAAATGGAAGAGAAAAATTTCTTAGTATTACGGAGAGAAGTTGAAAAAAAAATAGTAGAATATAAGAACATTCGATTATCGTGGTTTGGAAGAATAGCGTTAGTCAATTTTACCAAAATTAAATTTCCTATTTAGAATGATACCACTAAAAATATCAGAAGTAGAATTAAGTAAATGGCAACAGTTACTAAACATATATTGTAATGGAGGGAAAAGATGTAGATTAAATAAACAATTTTGGTATGAGTCTCAGAAAAAAGGAGGGCTAGGCCTCCCTAATATAAAAGGATATTATGAAGCTAACCACTTAAGATATGTAATAGAAGGAATGCTGGACGTACCAGATTTAGATTGGTTAGAAATGGGGGAAAAAAGAGATAGATATGAAAATAGAGAAATTTTTTTTTAAAGAAATTAGTAGGAAAGAAATTAAAGAAATTGGAAATCCATTTATGGAAAATATATTAGAAATTTGGAATAAATATAAAAAAGGATTAATGAATGAAAATTCAATAATAACACCAATAATAATGGAAAAATCTTTCCCCCAAAATTTAAAAGATTTATTAGATAAAGAATTAAAGGAAAGGAAAATAGATAAAATAGAAAATTGGATAGAATTAAAGATAGGAAAAGAAAATATAAAAGAAAAACTTAGGGGGATAAACATGTCTTGGTTACATTTTATGCAAATAGAACAATGGTTTAAGAATTTGAAGAAAAAAATTTAGAAAAAAGGAAATATACACAGTTTGAACAAATAGTTCAGAAAAGAAAAGGAATGGAGGAAAATGAAAATATGAAAGGCTTAACTAGCAAAATTTATAAAATATTAATGGATAATAAAAGGGAAAAACTAGATCAAATTATTTTAAAAGAAATATGGGAAGATGAATTGAAATGCAAAATCTCTGACAATGAATGGAATAAGATTTGGGAACAAAGACATTTGAAAAATTTATCGGTGCGAATTAAGGAAAATTATTATAAATTGATTTGGAAGTGGTATTTGACACCACTGAGATTACATAATATAAATAAAGAAAATTCAAAATATTGTTGGAGAGGTTGTCAGGAAGTAGGGTCATATCTACATATGTGGTGGCAATGTAAATATGTACAAAAATTCTGGGAAATAGTAATATTAGAGATAGAAAAGGTTATGAATATAAAGATAGATAGAAAACCGAATATAGCATTGTTATCAATATATAATGATGTAGAATGGAAGGAGGAAAAAAACCTTGTAACAAATTTGTTTACTGCTGCGAGATTAATTATAGCAAGAAGTTGGAAAACAAAAATAAGTGTGAAATTGGAGGATTGGTATAAGGAAGTTTGGAAGATAGCAATTAATGATAAATTAACATGTAGATTGAAAGTGAAAAAAGGATTATTGAAAAGAAATGATTTTGATGAAATATGGAAAAAATTTATTGAAAATGTATTAAGAATGGAAGACGGGAAATTGCCTCCACGGGAGGAGTTAAGATTTTGGATGGAGTATAAAGATGGAAATGGCTCCGGGGGTGGGGTGCCCGGAGGGGATATTTAGGGGGTTTTGTTTAAAAAAAAAACAAAAAAACGGCTAAGATGTAAAAGTATATAAAAATGTATGGAAAGTTGATTAATATAAATAAAACTAAAAAATTAAAAAAAAATAGATAAACAGTTTTTAAACAAATTTGTTAAACAAATATTGTACTGTCAATGAATTGCTTCAGGACAATTTTGTTTGTAAAAGAACTTTATAAAAATACACCTACCCTGCACCTCGGCCCTGGAATTCTACCTACACTTTCATCAAAAGAAGGATAATCCATCCATAATCAATAAGCCTTGCTACCAAATTTTAAACATTAGAGCAGAGAACTTCTTGAGGATTACCAAATGCATCCTGAAGACTACTGGCACTTTACGCTCTGTACAGGCAGCAATGAAATTATCAGGCAGTAGCTGTCCTCCTGAAAGGAACTGGTCATCTTTCCCTTGGTCAATGAGAATATCCAAAGGGGAACCTTCATAGGACTTCACAATGTGCGTAGCATCATATGCCTGCAACAGATAAATGAGCACTCCCTTCTAAAAACAGCAGCAATGTCACAAGTTCCTAAAATGGCAGAAAAAAAAGTAGACTAACAAGAAGAGTTCTGCTTCTATGCAATTTGTAACCAGTCTGTATTTGAAGCAGAATAGAGGCCAGGGTCATTAAAACAAAATATGGGTGTCTAATGGCGATGACAGTAATTATTCCTCAACAGGGGGAACAGACATATTTTTAAACTTTGCATTTAGTCTTGCACTTCCCTAAAGAAGGGAGAAACCTCTTCCATCATCAGCCAGCACAACCAGAAAAAAATTAAATAAACTTTCAGAGTGGAGTGAAAAATTAAGTACTGTAATACTCATGTATAAGTCTAGAAATTTTAGTCAAAAAATTGACCCCAAAAACCTGAGGCAACTTATCCATGGTTCAATGTAAGTACAATACTTTAACTCTTATTTCAAAAGGAACCATCCCCTGGTTGGGGATGAGTGTAATCTGTCCTGGAAGCTGACTCCACTCTACCCTCACATCCATCCAGCCTTTAGTATGAGTACAAACAGTTATGCCTGCTTTGTAAGTTCTTTGGCATTTTTCCTTTTGCTTTACCCTTAGGTCCTTAGTTAAATATCCTTAAGTTTTACCCTTGACCTATCCACGGGTCAGATCAAAACCCATCATTTTGGCCCCCAAACCTGCCCTCGACTTATACATGAGGTCGACTTATCGTGGAGTATATACAGTGAGTATGTTTACACTTTTATTTTAAAAAAGTTTTTATTTGGGCATTAACTACAAAAATAAACGTTGATATTATTCCCCCCCCCCCTTCGGAACTACCAGTGTGATATTATTTGCTCTAAACAGATATTAGAACATATAGCTTTACTTTGCTAACTCCTGCAATTCTGCACAAGTCATACAAGTTGGCAAACACTGCAGAATTGAACAGGGTGATGAAAGCATTCCTCACCCAGGGTGCTATTTTTTTTCTAGGCCAAGGCTTGTTGGCATGGGACCAGCAGCACCTAATTGCTTCAAGAATTTAAACATAAATGCAGCTGCTCCTGCCACCCAAAGTCCACTAGCTTCAGTTCCCATTTGTCTGCCTTTGAAACGGCAGAGGTGGTTTGGTGGCCCTACTGTAGTTATAGTATAACATTCTTCTTCTAGGTAGGCACAGTTCTGACATTTCCAGTACATACCTCCCAGTCTTTCACATTGGATCCTAGGTATCCACTGAAAGCCTTTTTCCCCCATGGACATTGAACAGGGTTGCAGATTGGAGCAAATGCTGAAACAGACTATTTAGAAAGGGAAAGTTAAAGACATAAAGCTCCTGTTCTGAAATGCAATGTAGATTTCCTCCAGGAACTTGTAATTTTAACACTTTCATTCATAAGGTTCTAGGAAAATGTTGCTTCCCCCCACCCCCAAGCCTTTGTCAGGTATAGGAAAGGACAGTGCAAGCCTTTTTTATCTCATGCATGAATATTCATTGGTATATGAGCAGTCAGCACTTCTAATTGTCACTCAGACATTGGGGCAGAAATCAGAGACATAGCTATGTTTGTTTGGAATATCAGTATGCAAAGGGATCTTGTAGCACCTCTGAAACTATGTGAAACAAGTTGTAGCATAAGCTTTCATAGACTTGGTAGACCAAGTCTATAAAAGCTTATGGTACAACTTCTTTTGCACAGTTAGTCACAAAGGTGCTACAAGATCCCTTTGAATTCTCAATCAGACAGATAGAACACTTTAGATGAGGGGGGGGGAGCAAAGGATGACCCACAGACTACATGTGTCTCCTTTTGTGCCCCTAAAGCTCCCCACCAGTCCCCCCAAAACCAAGAACCCATTCTATAACCTCCTAAGGACTCTATATTACCCCCGCTGAATACTTCTGTGATCCCTCTCAAATTTGGGCATTCGGGGGGCAGGATTGGCCCTTGCTGGCCTCCACGCACAGTTGTCCATCTGTGCTTTAGTGCAGGGGTAGGCAACCTTTCCCCTTTAAGGGCCGAGGGACTTCAGCTCCCATAAACCTCAGCCATGTTGGCCAATAGTCCCATGTTGGCCAATACCTCCTGGGATTCTGGGAGCTGAAGTCCCTCGGCCCTTAAAGGGGAAAGGTTGCCTACCCCTGCTTTAGAGCCTCAGAGTTGTTTTGGTTGCAGAGGTGACCCAGAACTAGAACTACAAGCTTGGCATTTTATCGCATTATCACCTGAAGACCCTAAGTTTCAGCCACCTAGACAAAGGGAATATTATTTTTAAGAATGAGAAAGTATATTCGATTAAGCAAAAAAAAATAATAATAATAATAAAAAAAAATTTTTTTGAATAGTCCTCAGACTTTGTGTGTGTGCGTGTGTGAACTTGCATCTTCAGGCTCAAAGTATTTGGATATTGCAGAATACCCTTGATTCTAAATCCACAAACACTCTCTTGTGGACATGCTGCATTTTTATGTCCTGCAATAGCTTGGAATTCTCACTGAGGTCAGAAAATTCCCCAGATTAAGCATTTAAAGGCAATTTTTTTAAAAAAAAATCAGTCTAGATTAGAGTCAATTCTACTTCTACAAAATACAGATACCAATTACAAGTTTGGGTACATTTGTATAAAATGCATAAAGGTAAAGGTAAAGATATTCCCCATTGACAAGGTTGTCAAGTCGTGTCCAGTCATAGGGGGTGGTTCTCATCTTCGTTTCTAAGCCGAAGAGCCAGCATTGTCAGAGATTACTCTGTGATCCTGTGGCCAGCATGATTGCATAGAACACTGTTTACCTTCCCACCTACTTGCATTTGCCTGCTTTTGAACTGCTAGGTTGGCAGAAGCTGGGACTAGTGACAGGAGCTCAACCCCCAAAATGCATATTACTATTTAAATATTTATCTTACAACATAATTTACATATTTATGAACAAAGCCTCTAATTTCTTAGATATATAAGTTTTTATAACTTTCACATATATAAAGACATCTCCATCTTCATCAAAAAGAAATGCCTAATTCTTGCAAAAGTCTAATTCAACTGTTAGCAAAGAGTTTTGTGTTACCGTAGATTGTATTAAATATACAAATTATATTTAACTGTTTGCTTCTGTCCCCATTTAGCAATGCATCTTCACTTCCCAAAATTGTCTCAGATTTTACTCTAGGTTTAGGCAACTGTTAGTCCATGGTCTCAATCCAGTACCTGAATCTTCAGTCCACTGAAGATTGGGGCATTAATCGCCATTAGGTCTAAATATTTCTGATAACATCTTTACAATGCATTTCTTGCAATAATAGCAGGTCTGCTTTTCTTTAGCACACATACAATGGAGGAACTGATCATGGGACTGTACAGAATTGACTTTATTAATTCTGATATTTGCTGACATGTAAAATTTAAGTTATTTTCATATAACCATAACAACATCTCTCTTCAATACTTGGCTTTTCCTTATAATTTCAAAATAATGTTATAAGCTGTCTAAATTTTCACCACTTATTAATTGTCAATACTGTCAGTACAATCCTATGCAGAAATAAGTGTCCATCAATTAAAAATGATTTACTCTCAGATAAGTGAGCATAGAATTTCCAGCCTTTGATATATAGCCTTTTCAGGAACATTTGCCATACTACTACTATTTCCCTCTGCATCATTCTCTAATTCTTTCATTTTATTTGACATAATTTAAGTTTTAGAATCTTACTTTATATTTTCCAGGATTCTTCAGAGCAAGGATTAGAGCACCATGGCCTCCCATTGAATGACCTGAAACAGACATTCTTCCAGCGTCAGCTGGAAAATTGGCATTTATCAGGTTAGGCAACTGAAAGAAATCAGCAGGAAAGAAAGAGATGTGAGTATGTTCATAGTTGGACCAGCAGAGCTGAAAACAGATATGCTACCCTCTATTTCTGTGGCTTTTTCCTTGCAAGGAACACAAACATGTTATTCACAAAACCATATTTAATTATACTGGTTACAAATGAAATTCATAGGCGTCAACAAGCAATTTGAAGGTGCATGCACAAACACACACACACACAGAAAAATTATTAGGTTTGAGGAAGTTTGGTTTGAGGAAGTTTACTATAACATAGTTGTAAGGCTCTTGTTAAGGAATGAAGACAGAGCTTAAAAAATAAGATTACTATACTTGTACCATCGAAGAGACACTTTGTTATTTTATGTATATAGGACATTTCTCCACTGTTTTTTTAACATCACAGAATTCAACAAAGCATCACATGAAGTTCCCAGGTTATCTCCCAGCCAGGGACTATAAAGACCAATTTAGGATTTGCTTTGGTGAGGTGGCTGCATCAACTTACTTTGTGGGGACAGAATCAAAGAATTTGGATAAATACCGTAAATAAAATAAATAAAATTATAAAAGTGATAAGATATTATAGGGAGACATAACACAGAATTTCTCAGAAAGGAACTAACACTTTAAATTGTAATACACTCTATAATTTAATTAAGGCAACTGTAAATATCCAGCTGAAAGTCACCTCATCCTTGACGTAAGAGTACATGCGATAATTTGTTTTCCATGGCTCTTCAGTGGCATTTACATAAAAACCAGCTCCAGTACCAAAATCCCAGCTCTCCTCTTCGCCTTTAATATTGCATCCACCTATCATGGAAAGAAATTCAAAACTGATGGTGACGATCAGTTCCCCTCACAAGGCCACGCACAGGATGTTTCCTTCCTCATAGCAAGCCAAAATATCTCATTTTCCCTCTGCAGTCTGTCTCAAAATAGCAACTGAAGTTGATTGACATCATGTTCTTTCCTGTTGCCATTTTGAGAAGGACTGCAGAGGAAGATGGAAGTGTTGAGGGGTAGTATGGGATCCTGGGATACTTTTGTGGGTTTGATGGAGATGTTTTGTGTGTTTTCATGCATTTTGGGGGCTTTTTGTGGTTTCAGGGCAAAGTTGTAGGACTTTGGGGACCAAACAAATGAGGTTTGGGGCTTGAAGTGGTCTGTAGGTCACAGTTTGCCCACCCATGTGCAAAACTGAATATAATAGATTCACTTGGGTAGACAGAAAGTTTTCCCAGCAACCAGGAAGACCTTTTCAAACTAGTTGCTAATCAGAAGAGACTACATTGGGGTTGGGGAAATGCTAGGACTTCCAGATGATTTGAATGACATAATCTCTTATTAGTGGTCAACCTGGGTGGGACAGATGGGAACTGTAGGCTCAAACACCTAAAGCAGGGGTAGGCAACCTTTCCCCTTTAAGGGCCGGGGGACTTCAGCTCCCAGAATCCCAGGAGCTATTGGCCAACATGGGACTATTGGCCAATATGGCTGAGGCTTCTGGGAGCTGAAGTCCCTCGGCCCTTAAAGGGGAAAGGTTGCCTACCCCTGACCTAAAGGGTTAAAAGTACCTCAGTCCAGTTCTGTCTGCTCAAAGGGGCTTTACTGAAAGAATAAATCTCACAGTACATAACTGATGCCACTGCTACTTGCCCTTTGCAAAACAAGAATGGGCAAACATTCAGTATTTTTCTCCAGTAGGGTGATACATTCATGGGATTGCTGAATCGTATCATTATTGAATCTCTGTCATTCAGGCAACTGCATTCACCCAACTGGGAAGACATTTAGATAGTTTAGGAAGGAACATATAAAATGTGAGACAGTGTGATTGATAACACAATCCTGTCTTTAACTTATATCTCATAGATCAGAACTGTTTTTAAGAGCCATAGTGGATCCCTATCACCTCTCCAAATTTTTTTGAAAGTATTTTTTAAGCATTATGCCCTCAAACACCTCCTAAGGGGCAGAAGAGGCAATTTCATTACACTCCCCACTACAGCTGTTTTAGGCCAGGAAAGTTTTCTTTTTTAAATAGGAGTGACCCAGAAATTGAAATATAACATGTTATAATAAGGTGAGGGATGCAGTGGCTCAAGTGGTTAAGACGCTAACTCTGTTGATTGCAAGATCGGCAGGTTGGTAGTTCGAGGCCCTGGTGCTGCATGATGGAGTGAGCTCCTGTCACTAGTCCTAGCTTCTGCCAACCTAGCAGTTCGAAAGCATGAAAATGCAAGTAGATAAATAGGTACCACTTCGGTGGGAAGGTAAACAGCGTTCTGTGCAATTATGCTGGCCACATGATCACACAGTAGTCTCTTACAGTGATGGCTCTTCGGCTTAGTAACAGAGATGAGCAGCTATGGTCGGAGATGACTAGACAACCTTGTCAACAGAGAATACCTTTACATTTTATAATAAAGTGGCTATGCAGAATTCCAGGATCTTAATGAATAACGGGGACATAACCTATTCATGTGATTAAAGTTGGCATTTAATCAGACCTCTCCAGCTATGGCCATGAAAATGTGGGGTGAAGGGCTCTCCAGATTGTTACTATGTTAAAAAAAAATAAAGCTCACGAAAGGCCTCAGTATCTTTCCCCCTCTAAGGCAGGAGTGTGTAACATTTGGTCCTCTGGATTTTTTTGGACTTACATACATCAGCCGTTGGAGTCCAAAACATCTGGAGGACCAAAGGTTCCATGAAACCTTGAAAGGCTCTATCCATCATCATCTGCTATACTGTTATCTTTATTTGTATGTTGTTTTATTATGCATTTCTTGCATGTCTTGAAAATCAAAAAGTTAAAAATTAATTTAAATTGTGACATCTCTTTCAGCTCCTGAAGAAAATAACTTTGTGTGAGTGTACAAGGTGGGCAGAGAAGATAATTTACTCCATGGGGAGCACATTTAGCCTAGGGATTGCCACTTATTGGCCTCTATCCTAGGTCCTAGCCCTTTGCAAACTAGGCCAGGGGTTGGAACCTTTGGACTTCAAGTTGTTTTCAACTATAACTTTACCAATCTCTAACTATTGGTTGGGACCTATGGGAGACAGAAATTGTAAGGGAAACATGCTTCTTTCCCTTCAAAGTTCAAACTGTCTGGAGGCTAGAGGTTCACTCCTGAACCAGGGTAAACATGCATAGTTCTTTCCTAGTCTAGTCTTTTGTAAACAGCACAAATGTTGTAACTGTCATGCTGAATGAATGTGAATTCCAAATTGATTAAAACAGACAAGATACCTGATACAACCTGGCTTAAATTTATTGGCATTATGAACAAGTAATAATAATAAAAACAAAGACAATGACCATTTACAGTAGCCCCATGGTATCTGCTGGGGTTTGGTTCCAGGAGTGCCTATGGGTACCAAAATCCATGGATTCTCAAGTCCCATTAAATACAATGGGGTATTAAAAAGGTGTCCCTTACATAAATTGACTAAAATCAAGGGCTTGCTTTTTGGAATTTATATATGCTTTGAATATTTTCGAGCCATGGATGGTGGAATCTGTGGATAAGGAATCCGTGGATCCAGGGATGACCATATTTGAGATACACTGGTATAGTACTTACGTGGGCTGGTGTCAGGAGCAACAACAATAAGGCCATGTTCAGCTGCTGCTTGGTGGAAGGCTGCTTTAGTTATAAAATTCTGTTCTGTGCATGTTAATCCTGAAAAGACAGCAGATTTCAACAGTAGGAACACTGCTTACAACTGAATGTACAGTGGGCTTCTTTCTATCTCCAAAAAAGGGGCTCTATTATCTTTTTAATTATATTTTCCTCATGTGGGGAAAATATAGTTTAATTATTATCAAAATGCAGGGGAAGCCAAATTAATCATTAGTTAATTTCCAAAATCCACATTGTGATTTTGTGCAATAAAATCTGTGCAAACCTTTAAACTCCTAGGTCCCTTCTTCAGGAAAGATGTTCCCAAAATCAGGAAGGGATAGGAGGAACAATTTGATCTTACAGCCATGCCATCTGCATGTTTTATTATGGTGCTGGGACAAGAACAGAATTAGGTTCATGGTCCCTAGGCTTGCTAGAATCAGCAAAAACAATTAAGGGCAATAAACTTTAATTTTCTATCTTGAAAATTCAAACATGGCCACCACTCTGCCCCTCCTCTATGAAAACCAAAAACTGCCTCTAACCAGTGTGAAGCTCAACGTCTCTTTTATAAGTAGAGCAACGGAGAATTCCTCAGGCAGTCTGCATACTGTAAACACGATATGATTTCAGGTGCTGGACCACATAAAGCAAGTCAACAGAAACCAAACAAGGTAGTTTTACCTCTTTTTTTGGAGGGACTGAGATCTCAAAAAAATAAAGCATCATTATCAAAGATACTCAAAATCTGCCACAGACTGGGATGTGGCACTTAATACAGAATTAGGAAATCTCAGTACCCTATCAAGCAACTTGCTAGGGTCACATAAGTGTAACAGAACAAGGGGGAAAACTTTGGTGCAGTTCAACAACATGTGGAAAGCCACATAATTCCCTTTCTTGACATAATCCTTATCAAATCTCGGTCAACCACATGAGCAAAGCAGTTTTCTTAAATATCAGCCCATCCCCTGAAAGTCTATTCAGATCATGCTGACATAATATCACAATTAATTCTAGTCACCTTTGGTGATATCCTTTTCAAAGACAGCTTCAAAATACTCACCTGAGAGCCAATACAATACAGGACACTTCTCAGTTTCTGCCTTTGGTGGCAAATAAATCCCAAATTTCATTTTGCATTTCAACTCAGAGCTGTCAAGCAACAAAACATAGTTACTACAAAGAGCAATCTACAATAACTAAACAACTGCAATTTTTATAAGTAACTCAGAGTTGTCAGTGCTTAAAATATAAGCCAGATGCCTTAATCATTTTATGGTTTGTTCCTCCATGAAAATCTACACAATTATTACAGAGACTTAACTTGATGAGAAGGAGTCACAGGCAAAGGAATTTACCCAAAACTGAAAAAGGATACAAAAGCTCCTCAGAGAACTTCTAGCTGGGCATATAAGCATGGGAAGATATGATGGGCTGGGCACAGAGACTGAAAGGACTGAGTAGATAGATACACAAGTGGGCTCAGCATAGAAACTGAAGGGCAAAGGGAGGAGTACAGTACTGAGGCCAGGATGATGCTATTGCAAGGCAACAGATATCTGGTATATTACAATATGCAAGTCAGGACACTATTTCTTGACAACTAACTATCCCCCTCTCTAAAAAAATATTAAATAACAGAAAGATGCCCTCTCAGGACTGTTCCCTGGTACCATATTGGAAGTTTTAACATCCTTAGAGATGCTGCAGCAAAATTCTTAGTGGGACTAGTGTTCAGAGAGCAGACTTAAACTGAAGAGAAAGGGGTATTAGTGATATTGGTGTAAACTGCTCTTTTAGGGTTTTTGCAGGGTTGTAGTGTAGTGGTTTGAGTGTTGGACTATGGAGATTATCAGGTGTGGGAGGGAAGCCAGGAGTAAAAGGCATACTCTCAGCATAATCTGGGATCTGAAGATTTTCAGACACATCTTCAGTGGGGAAAAGCCAGAAGAAAAAGACATACTCCTGACATAATCGTGTGATCGCACTGAAGATTTTCAGACGATGTTGCGCTCATCCAGGATTTATCCTGTGAAGATCCAGGAATGTTCCAGCAGCAAACCATTCACAAGATCTCGTGAATGGTTTGTTGTTGGAGCATTCCTAGATCTTCACAGTATATGTCCTGGATGAGCACAACATTATCTGAAAATCTTCAGCACGATCGCACAATTATGTCAGGAGTATGTCTTTTTCTCCCAGCTTTTCCCCCATTTGATAATCTCCTATGACTCTGAAGACCACGGTTCGACCCCCATGATCATGAATCCCACTGGGTGACTCTGGGCAAGTGACATGCTGTCAGCCTCAGGGAAAGGCAATGGCAAACATCCTCTGAAAAAATCTTGCCAAGAAAACCCCATCATAGGGTTGTCATAAGTTGGAAACCACTTGAAGGCACACAACAACAATCCAACTGTATTGCATTGTTTAAAGAAGATTCTTTGATGCTATGGGACTGAGTGAGGCTGATTTTCATCATTTGTCCTTTCTTCTGGATACTTTCCACAAGTCTGTTCCAGAAAGCTGGAGAGAGTTAGAACAGCATGGTAAGTGGATCAGAAAAGAAAGTAGGAATTTGTAACATTTTCACAGCCCCTTTGCACTTGTTGAATCTTTCACTGGATTGAAGAGTCTTTTATTAGCAGAGGAGTACAACTTGATATAATGCAGGGCAATGAGAGGACAATCTTTTTGGAAGACAATTCCATTAATCTCTAAACATTGGCCAAGCTGTCTGAAGTTTATGAGAGCTGTAGTACAAAACATGTAGTGGGCACTAGGTTGCACTTGGGAAGAACACTGACATTTAAAAAAAGATCTTAAACTAATATATACTAGCAAAAATAACAATGAGCAATTTATCCAGCCTCAAGCATACTGCTAGCACTTCAGAACAATTGTTAGTTCTAGCAAATGTGCTCACATGGATTACAGACAATGGATTGGATCTAGACTAATAGTTTAACCCTAGATATGTTTACTCGGAAATAAGTTCCACAGTGTTCAATGGGGTTGAACACCTCAATGGTTTTTAAAAAAATGTTATTATTGCAACTTACATTAGTTTAGCTTTGTTCCTACCGAAATCAATAGTTATGACTGAGTTTACCCCCATGGCTTTCAGTAGAAACTAAGTGCAACTAACTCAACTCTTGATCCAATCTATTGTGTTTAACTTCATCTGCATGTGGACTTTCCTTCACAGGGAGGTTTGCCTGCTGTCAACATTTGTCCAAAACACACTGCTGAAATAATCCAGTTTGAGACCGCTTTAACTGCCCTGGCTCAGTGCTAGGGAATCCTAGGAATTATAGTTTATTGTGGCACTAGAAATCTCTGATAGAGAAGGCTAAAGTCTAACAAAACTACAGTTCCCAGAATTCCCTAGCACTGAGCAGGGCAGTTAAAGCAGTTTCAAACTGAATTATTTCTGTAGTGTGCTTTGGTCTATACTGCAGGTAGTCTTTAGGTACTGGGAAAATATATCTAAATCCTATTGTTAGTCCTGATCTGCTCAATCAATGGAATTTACTTACAAGTTGACTCACCATTGAACAACTGCTTGAATGGGTCTGCTCTATTTGGGAGTAATCAACGAGATGTAGCCACATTTTTTTGCTCTCTGAGACAAAATTATTTGTTGTTTCAATGTCTGTTTTTAGTGTTTAGTTATCTTTATATTATATTATGATTTTATTACAGGGTTGGGGGGGTAATTAAATTGTATATAGAAATAAAATATTTACCTGTCATGCTCATACACCTTCTGAAAACCATTGAAGCATTTATTGCTAGAAACTTCCTTCAGTGCCATGATTTCTGGAGAGAAACATAAAGAAAAACTGATGCAATTTACAAAAAGGTATAGTGACTATCTATGAACAACAGACCACTGTGTTAACAGTGCCCAGTTATTGAAAGATCAAGCCAGCTGATTTTCAAGTCAGCTGATATTGAAATAACAAAGGCATTTTGAAGAATGTTAATACACACACACACAGAGTATTCCTCTTGTCTCAAAAAAGAAAAAGCTTATACGCTGATTGCACTAACCCTGTTCCTCCAAATCTGGAGGAGGTTATGGATGTTCTCATACAGCCATGTTCTCATTTTGCGTGAAATTAATGCTCATTGAGACATTTGAATGTGTTGGGTATAATTTGTTTCTATATCCAAGAATATGTGTGTGCTGTTTCTTTGTAAAGCCTTGACTAAGCCAAATATAGTTGAGGGTTGCCATGAAAATATTGGCAGTCATTATTTTAAATGCATTTTGCATTTAAATGCATGAGTGTTCAATATTTTGCTCCGTATCTACTTTGGATGGAGTTAGAATCATAGAATCATAGAGTTGGAAGAGACCACAAGGGCCATCCAGTCCAACCCCCTGCCATGCAGGAACTCCCAATCAAAGCATCCCCGACAGATGGCCATCCAGCCTCTGCTTAAAGACCTCCAAAGAAGGAGACTCCACTACTCTCCAAGGAAGTGTGTTCCACTGTTGAACAGCTCTCACTGTCAAGAAGTTCCTCCTAATGTTGAGGTGGAATCTCTTTTCCTGGAGCTTGCACCCATTGTTCCAGGTCCTAGTTTCTGGGGTGACAGAAAACAAACTTGTTCCCTCCTCAATATGACATCCCTTTAAATATTTAAACAAGGCTATCATATCACCTCTTAACCTTCTCTTCTGCAGGCTAAACATCCCCAGCTCCCTAAGTCGTTCCTCATAGGGCTTGGTTTCCAGACCCTTCACCATTTTAGTTGCCCTCCTTTGGACACGCTCCAGTTTCTCCACATCCTTTTTGAATTGTGGTGCCCAGAACTGGACCCAGTATTCCAGGTGAGGCCTGACCAAAGCAGAATAGAGTGGCACTATTACTTCTCTCTAGACACTATACTTCTACTGATGCAGCCTAAAATTGCATTGGCCTTTTTAGCTGCTGCATCGCACTGTTGACTCATGGTCAACTTGTGGTCCACCTGGATTCCTAGATCCCTTTCACACATAGTCTCATTCAGCTGGGTGTCCCCCATCGTATATCTGTGCTTTTCATTTTTCCGCCCTAAGTGCAGTACCTTACATTTCTCTGTGTTGAATTTCATTTTGTTAGCTTTGGCCCAGCTTTCTAGTCTGTTCAAGTCATTTTGAATTTTAATCCTGTCTTCTGGGGTATTAGCTACTCCTCCTAATTTGGTGTCGTCTGCAAATTTGATAACTATGCCCCCAATACTGTCATCCAAGTCATTAATAAAGATATTGAATAGCACTGGGCCCAGGACAGAGCCCTGTGGCACCCCACTGGTCACTTCTTTCCAGGTTGAAAAGGAGCCATTGTTGAGCACCCTTTATGTTAGACACACACATCTTCAAGAAACTAATTTTACAATTGCCCTTGAATTTTAGCTCTGTCCCAGAGTAAAGCCAAACAGGATTTAGTCAAACTTCTGTGCCCAGCCAAGTTGATATTTTTCCTGAACACCTAAAAGGAGTTATATCCCACCTTTCTCTTCAAATGGGATTGAAGGCAGTTTACAGTAATTTTAAAAAGACAGAACTAAAACATTAATTACAAAAGTGCCTCCCTCCCACTTCCCCCTTGCTATGTATTCTCTTATTTTTTAAATTACTGATTTGCACAAATATTTTCTATTTACTCTTGCTTTTGACTCTGTTTTTAATACAGTATTTTAACATATTGCATTGTATTTAATCTGTCCTGTTTTACTCCCTTTTTACTAATCATGGAAACAAAATAAATGTATGTATTGCTTGTTTTTTGTATTATAAACTAATTTGGAGCAAAGATCTAGTTTTATTTATGCAAAGGGACTCTGTAGCACCTTTGAGACTATGGGCCTTTGCAGACTGCCAGAAATAGTGCACTTTAAATTGAGGCACTGCCCTGGCTCAGTGCTAGGGAATCATGGGAATTGTATTTTTTTCTGGGACATTGAGCCTTCTCTGTCGGAGAGCTCTGGTGCCACAATAAATTACAGTTCCCATGATTCCCTAGCACTGAGCCAGGGCAGTGCCTCAATTTAATGTGCACTATTTCTGGCAGTCTGCAAAGGCCCTATAACTAAGCAAAAACAGTTGAAGCATAAGCTTCCATAGGTGTCTACTTCCTCAGATGCACTTCATTTCTTTCTTTCTTTGTAAGCATCTCTATAACTAGCCAAACCTAGTAGCAAAATCACATGAAGTTCTGAAATTGACTTGTTATTAGCAAGCAATGCCTGGTTTTTATGCAACCAAAAGTGAGGGAAGGTACCCCAAATGTACCACTCCTTTATTTTTTCAATGGTCCGGATGCAGTTTGCATCTAAAATTCAATGTGAGCCAGTAGGTGTGAGTGTTGAACAACAAATCTGGAGACCAGGGTTCAAATCTGGCTCAGCCATGAAAAACCCACTGGGTTATCCTGGGCAAGTCACAGTCTCTCAGCCTCAGAGGATGGCAATGGCAAACACCACCTGAATAAACTTGCCAAGGAAACCCTATGACGGGCTTGCCTTAGGGTTGGCATAAGTCAAAAATGATTTGGAGGCACACAATATGGCAATCTAAGCCACCAACCTTCCCATACAAATACTACAAAAGCAACAGGAAGGTGTATTCCTAATGCGGTGCCTACATTCCCTGTTGGTTGGTTGTGTGTGTATATGTTATATATTTTTATTGCAAGTTATTGTTGTTATTATGTACCTTCAAGTTGTTTCCAACTTATGGCAACCGTAAGGCTGGAGTTTTCTTGGGAATATTTGTTCAGAGGAAATTTGCCATTGCCTTTCCTGGTGGCACAGTGGTCAAATGCCTGTACTATAGCCACTCTCTCACAAACCATAAGGTTGTGAGTTCAAAACCAGCCAGGGGTCAGGCTCAGCTCAGCCTTGCATCCTTCCAAGGTTGCTGAATGAGTACCCAGCTTGTTGGGGGCAATTAGCTTACATATTGTAAACTGCTTGGGGAGCACTTAAGTGCACTGATAAGCAGTATAGAAATGTACTTGCTATTGCTATTTCCCTTGAGGCTGAGAGAGTGTGACTTGCCCAGGAACACCCTGTGGGTTTCATGGCAGAGCTGGAAGTTGAATCCTGGGCTCCACAGTTGCAGTTTCATGCTCAAACCAATACACCACATTGTCTCTTATTGCATGTTATAAGGATAAGAAGTCATCTTTTTCTTTGTCCTTTAATGTTTATATCTTAGTTTTGTTTTTTGTTTTTAGTCTTCTTTTCTTTTGTGTCCCTTTCCTCATTTTGCAACATCAATGTATACCTATTACAAGTTATAAGGATACATTAATATTGCAAAAAGAGGAAAGGGAAACAAAAGAAAAGAAGACTGAAAAATACCCCCAAACCCCGCAAAACTAAGACATAGAGATTAAAGGACAAAGAAAAAGATGACTTCTTATCCTTACAACTTGCAATAAGGATACATTCATATTGCACAAAGAAAAAAGGGACACAAAAGAAAAGAAACCTGAAAAATACAAACAAACAAACAAACAAACAAGCCCCAACCTAAGATATAAAGAGTTATATATAGATATATATAAGATCTTATAACTATCGATGTAAAGATTAAAGGACAAGGGAAAATATGACCTCTTATCCTTATAACTTCAATAAGGATACATTAATATTGCAAAAAGAGGAAAGAAGCACACATGAAAAGAAGACTGAAAAATCCCCCCAAATCCCACAAAACTAAGATATAAACATCTACCTATCTATTCTATGGTCTTATGACTTTTGATGTAAAGATTAAAGGACAAGGAAAAAGATGACTTCTTATCCTTATGACTTGCAATAAGAATACAATATTGCTAAAAGAGGAAATGGACACAAAAGAAAGGAAGACTGAAAAAACAAACAAACAAACCCAAAACTAAGATATAAAGATTAAAGGACACAGAAAAAGGTGACTTCCAATAATAATAATAATAATAATAATAATTGCATATTCTATACAGCAGCATAGTTACTTTTTCAGTTCTTTAAGTAACAACAAACAAACACCAAACTCTATTATTCCCTGTGGGCTTTCCCCCTTCCCCTCCTTAATCAATACCCTGGTGATCAACAAGCAATACCTGAATCAATAGCCCTGGTGATCAATAAACAATACCTTAATCAATATCCCTGGTGATCAATAAACAACCTTAATCAATACACCTGGTGATTAATAAGCAACACCTTAATCAATACCCCTGATGATTAATAAACAATACCTTAATCAATATTCCTGGTGATCAATATATAACCCTGAGGAATAAGCAATATCTTAATCAATATTCCTGGTGATCAATAAACAGTATCTCAATCAATATCTCTGGTGATCAATAAACAATCAATACCCCTGGTGGTTAATAAGCAACACCTTAATCAATACCCCTGATGATTAATAAGCAATACCTTAATCAATACCCCTGATGATCAATAAATAACCCTGAGGAATAAGCAACACCTTAATCAATACCCCTGGTGATCAATAAACAATACCTTAATCAATACCCCTGATGATTAATAAGCAATACCTTAATCAATAAATATCAATAAATCAATAAATATCAATAAATAACCCTGGGGGAAAAGCAATACCTTAATCAATAAGCTTGGAGGGTCTGTAAGCCAACTGACCAACAAGTCCTCCTTAGGCTCCAGGTCCTGCTTCTGAGTCCTGCCTCCTCTATCAAGATCTCCTTTGGTCCTCTATGGCTTCATGGGAGTCGTAGTCTTGAAGGCCTTGACTTTGCTTTGCGCTGTGGAGGCAAGGACTCCATTTCCCGAGAGGCGCCTCTCTCCCTCTCTTGCTGAGCATGCGCAAAGGGAGGGGGTGCTGCTGCGTTTCTCTTGGGAACGGCCTAGTGCTGTGGGGCTTTAAGATGGGCGTCTCTGTGGTGCGGTTGGTGGCCGCCCTCGGAGGGCTCTCTCTGCTGGTGGGGCTCCTGGCTTCCTATAGGGCAGGCTCTGAGGTCCAGGTGGGTTGGCAAGAAGAATTAGCCATTTATCCGCCTTTATTCACGTATTTAGCGGCTCCTGGGGTTCAGAGGGCGCTGTGTATGGAAAATAATGCGATTTTTTCTTACAGGGATAGTCAGTTTTCCCCCCCCTCAGAGATCACAAACTGGTGACAGACCTCTTCCAAGATGGAGGACGACCTGACCAGAAATGAAAGCTAAAATCCACTCACAGAAATGTCAATCCATGCTGCTGCTTATGGTTCAGAATGGAGGACGCCCAAGAGAAATGGAGGACATGACCCAGGCAAACCTGAAATCAGTCATAGAAGTGTAAATCCATGCTTCTTAGTCAGGCTGAAATGGAGGACATTGAAGAGAAATGGAAGACATGACCAAATTAAACCCCTAAAAACACTCCTAGAAATGTAAATTTGTTTATGCTTCTGAGTCCTGCTGATAATGGAGGACGCCCAAGAGAAATGGAGGACGTGGAAACCCACCCACCCCCCATTAAAGCTAAAATTGCTCGCAGAAATGTAAATTGGTGCTTCTTAGTCAGGCTCAAAATGAAGGACATTCAAGAAACAAATGTAGAACTGAACAAAATAAAAGCTAAAAGTCATATAAATGTAAATTCATGACTCTTAGCCAGGCTCAAAATGGAGGGCATTCAAGAAAAATGGAGGGCATGACCCAATAAAAGCTAAAAGCATTGATAGAAATGTAAACCCATCCTTCTGAGTTGTGCTCAAAATGAGGGACATTCAAGAAAAAAATGTAGATCTGGACAAAATAAAAGCTAAAGACAGTCATAAATTCATGATTCTTAGGCAGTCTCAAAATGGAGGACATTCAAGAAATTTTTTAAAACGGGACAATATAAAAACTAAAAACAGTCATATAAATGTAATTCATGAGTTGTGCTCAAAATGGAGGGTGTTAAAGAGAAATGGAGGACACGACCAAATAAAAGCTAAAATTACTTATAGAAATGTAAATACATGCTTCTTAGGCTCAAAATGGAGGACATTCAAGAAAAAATGTAGAACTGGACAAAACAAAAGCTAAAAACAGTCATATAAATATAAATCTATGCTTCTCAGTCAGGCTCAAAATGGAGGACATTTTCAAATTCCTGCTGGACAGAAGGCTGAAATGGAAGACATGTCCTGGAAAAGGAGGACGTGTCTGGTCACCCTGTGTGAGGTTGAGATTTTCACCCTGTAAATGTTGTTCCTGACCATGCCCTCAGATCTGAACCATTGGGCTTCATCTATTTGGGCTTCATCTATTTGGGCTTCACCTGTTGCTATCTGCGCTGCAGAATTAATGCAGTTTGATACTGCTTTAACTGCCATGGCTCAATGTTATGGAGATTTGTAGTTTTGTGAGATATTTAGCCTTCTCTGTCAGAGAGCTCTGGAGCCACAGCAAACTATAAATCCCAGGATTCCATAGCACAGAGCTGTGCAGTTAAAGCGGTGTCAAACTGCATTAATTCTGCAGCATGGCCGAACTCATATGATGTGGTTGCCACATGAGAGGAAGAAAATGCAAAATCTACAGTCAGACAGTACCTTTGTTAGGACTAATCAAAATGTCAGAAGAGGATTTCCATACTCCAGAGCTCACAGAAATAAATAATACAAACACCACTTGGTAGGGAAATAATTTATGATTTCTTTAATGGGTGAAAGCTTAAATCAATGTGGACAGAGTGACCAGAGGCCCTCCTTTTCCAGGTCCTGTCCTCCATTTCAGCCTTCTGTCCAGGGAGAATTGCAAAATATCCATTATTTTATTTATTTATTTATCTTTAAAAAAACAATACATAATATATCACACATAATACAGTCGGCCCTCCGTTTTCATGGGGGATCTGTTCCGGATCCCCCGTGAAAATGGAGATTCGCAAATATTCAAGCCCCATAGGCTTGAATGGGGCACGCCCCATTAATTTTAATGGAGGTCACCCCTCCATGAATATGCAAAACCATGGACTTCAAGTATATTACACTATATATAACATTACATAATATACACATAGTACACATAAGACACATAAGATCAAAGCGTCCTCCATTTTGAACATGACTAAGAAGCATGAATTTACATTTATATGAGTGTTTATAGCTTTTATTTAATAATGTTTGACATTTGTCTTGACTGTCCTACTTGTTATGGTGCCCTGTCCTCCTTTATGATTATGACATTGGTCACCTTGAGTATGGGCAACTTTCACTATCCTCTTTTTGTCATACAGGTTCCATCAGCTGCTGCTGCCACCACACTGCAGAATTAGTGAGGTTTGACACCACTTTAACTGCCATGTCTCCATCCTATGGAATCCTGTGATTTATAGTTCTAGTGCACCAGAGCTCTGTGACAGAGAAGGCTAAATAGCTCACAGTACTACAAATCCCAGCATTTCATAGCATTTAGCCAGGGTGGTTAAAGTGATTTCAGACTGCATCAGTTCTGCAGTGTAGATGCAGCTGAAGTTAGCATACCCAAAGGTGAAGGATGCTGCTCACTCAAGCTTCATTTCTGAACAACTACACTAAATAAGATGTGTGATAAACCCTATGTTCCCACTTGGCTTTTTCTGATAACACCTGCAGTGAGTAAACTATCCAGAACTGGAAAATGTAATACAATATGTGAATCTGGGCTCCTACTTTGTTCCTGCTAAAAGAAAAGGAAGAAAGGCTTGTTTACAATGGACGTTATCACACGGGGAGTTGCGGAGAGAAAGTGGAAATAAAAGGGACAAGCGGAAGACTTTAATTTACGGGATTTGTCCCGTTCCGCCTCGTCTGATAACTAAATTCGAATTTAAAAGGGGGTTAATTCGAACAAAAACCTGATCTTTTCAAATCCTCAAAAATCCCGAAAATGAAAAGATCAGGTTTTCGTTCGAATTAACCCCCTTTTAAATTCGAATTTAGTTATCAGACGAGGCGGAACGGGACAAATCCCATAAATTAAAGACTTCCGCTCGTCCCGTTTATTTCCACTTTCTCCCCTCGACGCCCCGTGTGATAACGTCCAATGTTTGTTCATAAAGGGAGTGACATCTGTGAGCAAACTTCCCAGTAAGCTTTCTAGTTCTTATCTACCTGCTTGAACTTAGGATAGGGGCCAATGTGTGCAAAAAGTCTATGTGTATAATAAATCAGGCCAGAGTGTTAACTTATGATGATGTGCAAATACCCTTATTTTCTAAGGCTATATGTCTGGCTCTCCTTTTAAATGCCTTTTAATTTATTTTACCAGGTGTGGCTGTGGTTTAACATCTAGTTCTGTTGTTTGGAACGTGCTGCTCCAATTCGTTGCTTTGTTAAGATTTTTACTTGGCTGTTTTTTAAGTTTGATAAGAATTTTTAGCCATTCCAGGAACCATTGGGGATTGAAGAGTAAGACAGAAATGTACATGCAAACAAACACCTACGGTATTTCTTTTGTGAAGTGATACTTACAAATTTTGTTGCTGTTGTGTGCCTTCAAATTGTTTCTGGCTTATGGAGACCCTAAGGGGTTTTCTTGGCAAGATTTGTCTGTGGAAGGTTTGCTATTGCCTTCCTCAAAGGCTGAGAGAGTGGGACGTGCCCAAGGTCACCCAGTAGGTTTCGTGGCCAAGCAAGAACAACAATCTTATAGGAATGGTTACTATGATTCCTCTTGTTTACTGATATGGAGGGCAGAGAAAGAGTGGTAGTGTTTGCATGCAGTACTAAGCCCGAGGTTGCCGCCACACTCCAAAACTGATGCCATTTTACTATCATGGCTCTGTCCTATGGAATCCTGGAATTTGTAGTTTGTTGTGGCACCAGAGTCCTCAACAACAGAGAAGTCTAAATATCTCACAGTCTCCAAGCCCCAGAATTCCATAGCATGCATTGAGCCATGGCAATTAAAACAGTATCAAACAACATTAATTCTACACTATAGATGCGGCCAGAATTGTGAAAACCTTTGGTTTATCACCAACAAGTAGTATATTCCCACTTGTCTTCTTCCTGCAGCCAAAAGCAGCCAAACCCACCAAAAGCTAACCAAGAAGGAAATGCGTAAGTGTTGCACTTGGCCAGTTCCAATTAAGCCACGAAAATGGTAGCAAATCCTGACTTCAGAGTAGTTTGTTTGGGGAGCAGCAAACTAGGATATAATGCTAGTTTCTTGGAACCTCAACTCTGCTTCCTGGTGACAGGATCTGAGGGAAGAGCAGTCCAGCACCAGGACAATGTTTGTGAACAATAAGCCAGAATCGTTTGCTGTTCTTGCATTCTAGCTGAAATACTGTTGGTGCAACAAGCAGCAGGAGGAGAGCAGTGGGCTCAGCAGCTATGAAGGAGGCAAGATACTGGAAAAATAAGACTTTCAGAGCTGGCTGATTGTTTTCTGCCTTTACTAGCTTCCATCAAGAAGGTTCTGGCCTTAGTTAAGTGCAGACATGGACTTGCTTAAGGAGATTCATGTTAGAGGCAGGATCTGAACCTGGGGCCTCCAAATACATAGGTTAAAGTGCAGTCCTATATGTGTCAGCTCAGAAAGAGGCATAAGACTTGCTACCAGGTAATTATGTACAGGAGTGCAGCCTCAGTTTCTTAGATGCTTACCCCATTTTCTATTCTCATTTATAATCAGATGCCCACAAGCAAAGCCTGAAGGCAGCTGTCTCTCTCTTTCTGACACCCCTACTACCCTTGCATCCTCCTAGCAATTAGTATTTATACTAACTGTATATACTCAGTTATAAGTCGACCTCATGTATAAGTCGATCGCAGGTTTGGGGGCCAAAATTAGGGATTTTGATATGACCCATGGGTAAGTTGAGGGTAAAATTTAGGGGCATGTAACATAGGACCTAGAGGATGAAGCAAAGGAAAAAAATGCCAAAGAACTTACAAAATTGCAGCAGGCATGACTGTTTGTGCTCATCCTAAAGGCTGGGTGGATGAGAGAGCAAAAGCAGGTCATTGCTTCCAGGACGCCTTTAACCAGGGCATGGTTCCTTTTTTAAAATAAGAGTTAAAAGTATAGTACTTACATTGACCTGTGGATAAGTTGACTCAGCTTTTTAGGGGTCAATTTTTTTGACTAAAATTAAACATAGACTTATAAACGAGTATATACAGTTCTCTGAACTTGGCTGTTCCATTAGTGGGAAGCAGTATGTGATAGCTGTTGAGTATGTGCTAGATTTGAACTGAAAAGACCTAGACTCAAATTCTTTAGCCTTGAAGATCACTAAGTAAGATTGGACCTAGTGTAATCTTTCAGCCTAACCTACTACAGTGGACCCTTCTCATCCATGGGGTTCGGTTCTGGTGATGGGGGGCACAGATGGCAAAAAATGCAGATGGTTGCACCCCATGTTCAGTGTTGGCAACGAGTATGCAGATGTGTCAGAGTGTCTGTGTGCACACAAAGCCATTTAATAATATGGGGCATGGTGATCTGTGGGTGGTCAAATCTGTGGATCACCAGCCTACTGATACAAAGGGTTCGCTGTATACAGTTTTGTTATGAGAAAGAAATGGTGTGTGTGTACGTGTGACACATACACACAATATATATAGCATAACAGTCCTGAAAGCAGCCTTCACTTGCCTGGTGGCCCCCAGATGTGTTGATCTGCAGCTCTCAATGTCCCCAGCAAGCATAATCACTGCTGGATGGTGGGAGGTGCAGATGAACATATCCAGGGCACAAGAGGCTAAGGGAGGCTGCCTTAGAGGAACAATGAGATATAAATGTGAATAATAAAAACTGGTCTCAAACCAAGGCTCACTTTATACTATTGTTTCTACCATTTATTTTTAAGGTATTCAACCAATTGACTTGGAAACAAGATAAACCTCTTTACAAGCTTGATGTAAACTGGCCTAAATTCCCAGAACAACTGACAGGTCAAACTTTTTGTGTTGCTGTTGACCACATCCATGGATTAGTTTACATTGGACAGGTAAGAAAAGTTTGGTGTGATTATTACTGGTCTGATAATTCTTGAACAGAATACTGTGAAGGGCTTAAACTTTGGATGGAGGCTCAGTTTTCACCTTTGGAACAAGCTCACGTTTTCCCATCATTTTTTTCAAACTACATTTGAGGGAGTTTTGTTGCTGTATTGAGAAGATCTTTGCAAGAAACTGGCATTTGCATGACTTCCTTCATTCTTATTGTGCTTCCTCTGCTACTGTATTCTATAATTAGAGTGTTGCTTAAACTGTCTAATGTGTAGCACTGTTCTACTCTATACTATTATTTAGGGCACATACTGAATTCTTTGGCCTGCCAGATGTTTTGGCCTACAATCCCCACCCGTAATCAACCATGATAGGGGATTATGGAAACTGTACTCCAAAATATTTGGAAGGGTCAAAGTTAACCACTCCTGGATTAGAGAAAACATATCATGCAAGTTCTTGACAAAAATGAAACATTTGTGGAATGACAAAGAACAGCCAGAATGATGAAGGGATTGTATCAGTTAGGTGGACACTGGCCTGATTTGCACAGAATCTTAATTGTAAATTGCTTTGGGTCCCAATCTGGGAAATGTGGGATAGCAATAAATATCACCATTATCATCCTCATCAGTCAGGATACATAGTTTATTCTTGGGCTCTTTAGCACAATAAAGAGCTATGGTTCAACTTTAACTGCCATGGTCCCATGGTAGGAAATCCTGGGTTTTGTAGTTTGGTGTTGGGGGCACAACAGGAGCTCTTTAAAAACTACAAATTGTAACTTTCCATGGGATAAAGCCATAGCAACCTCGAATAATAGTGGTATAATTGTATATTGTGAAATGAGTAGGAAAATGCTGCACATGGTCCATTCACTCTCCCCTTTCATGCAAATGGCAACATTAATGAGAATGGAGTGGTTATCCTGATGGCTGAATCTAGGAACCTGGTTTGTTCCTCCTCAAGAAGCCAGGGTTATAAGCCTGCCTGCTTCTGAGCTTTCCGGAAACTTCTGTCTGTCTCTGTCAACATGCTTCTAGCATGGCAGTTAAGTTCTTAAGTCTGCCAAGTAAATTTGACTGATATCTATTTTATTATTTCCTTGATTCATTCAGATACTACATATCTCGGTCTCCTTGTTTAGTGAAAACTGGCCTCGGGTTTTCCTTGGTCCAACAAGTGATTGCTCTCTGTTCATCTGCATAGTTCAATGGAAGGAAACCATTGATCAGTGTAGCCAGAGGCTGGGAACTGGATCTAACAAGACAGAGGGGTGAAACAGACTGTCCCAAAGGGGTGGCTTCAGGCTGCCCCCACCAAAGCTGGATTGGGGCCATGGCAAGCACACACCTGTAATAAGGAAGTAAAATTTAAAATGTTTGAGGATGGCTCTCTGTAATACCTGTTTCTTTACATTTCTATACCTTCAGAGAGGTGGTGATAATGTGCCAAAGGTTGTGGTGTATGGCGAGGAAGGCTATTTCTTACAAGCATGGAACACTACCATTGAAATGCCCCATGGCATGTTTGCATTGAACACACTCAATGCAAGTTCCATTTGGATCACAGATGTTGGAACTGGTATGTAAAAAGAGTGAATTGAAACATTTTTCTCTCTTGTATTTTTAGATTAAGCTTCAAGATTAGATGCATTTCCACAAAATAAACTCTCTGAATAACTCTAGGTCCCCAAACAAGCATGCTACAGATGCTGTCAACATCACCACCCATCATTCCATTTCCCACGTGGCCACCAGCATGCTTCAACCAAATTTTAAACCCCTTTCCAGCCCGCTGATGTCCTCACCCCACTCCTGTTCTTCCCAATCCACCTCTCAATCTCTCCTCCATCCAAAAGACCCAGGCAAGTTTTAAAGCCCTTTCCAGCCTATAGATCTTGGCACCCAACTCTTGTTCTTCCCAGTCCACCACCACTCGATCTCTCCTTCCAAAAGAGCCAGCTAGATTTTAAACCTCTTCCCAGGCCATCAACCTCCTGGCTGTCTCTTTTGGAAGGACAAGAGATTGAGAGATAATGGATTGGGAAGAAAAGAAGTGGGGTGAGGAGATCTATGGGCTGGAAAGAGGGTTAAAACCTGGCCAGCTCTTTTGAAAGGACAGAGGATTGAAAGGAGGTGGACTGAGATTAACAGGAGTGGGGTGAGGAGACTGATGGGCTGGAAAGTGGTTTAAACTCTAACTGAGGCTCTTTTGGAAGGATAAGAGATAGAGGAGGACATGGAAGGGGAGATGTCAAGCTGGCTAAGCAGCAGCTATAAATCTGCAAATAGTCAAACCCATAAATGTCAAACCTGCAAATGTGGAGAGCCACTGTAGTGATATTGGAATGACAATGGAGAGAAAAACATTTGATTAGAGAAAAGTTTGTATTGTTATGAAAATTTCTGGATACCAAATACTATCAGCAGTTTCCTGAATGTTGAGGATCTTGAAAAAGCCACACACACAGAGAGAGAAAACTAGAGCCTTAATGACAGCCCAAGTGTTGCCAACTGAATGTCCAATTTAATAACAGGACATTTCACACAAAGCACCTATGTACAGTGCAAACTGACAGACCACTACATGTATTTACATGCCTCCAATTTCTGTCCTGAACACACCACCAGATCCATAGTCTACAGCCAGGCCCTCTGATACAATCGCATCTGCTGAGACAGGGATGCCAAACTCAAGGAGTTACAGCAAACATTCCTCAGACTACAGTATCCACCACATGAAGTAAAAAACAAATAAACAAAGCAAGGCCTGTCCCAGAATTGATCTATTACAGAAAAATGACAGAACCCCACTAGTGGTCACCTATAGCTCCCAACTGGGATCTCTCAAGCACATCATCAATGAACTACAACCCATTCTGGACAGTAATGCTACTTTTCAAGGGCAGACTTTACTTGCCTACAGACAACCTCCAAATGTCAAACAGGTACTCACCCACAGGAAAACATGTGACACAGATGGGGATACAAGTACTAAGCCTTGCCACAAACCTAGATGCCAACTCTGCCCACACATTTATCCAGGAAATGTCATCACAAGACCTAATGGACCCACAATGGGGGGGTTGCAGACTGCCAGAAATAGTGCAAATTGAGTCCACTTTTAGGGATAGGGTTAGTGCTAGGGAATCATGGGAATTGTTTTTTTCGGAGACATTGAGCCTTCTCTGTCAGAGAGCTCTGGTGCCACAATAAACTACAGTTCCCATGATTCCCTAACCCTAACCCTAAAAGTGGACTCAATTTCTGGCAGTCTGCAACCCCCCCAATATTAGGGGAACTTTCATGTGTTCATCCTCTAATGCAGGGGTAGGCAAACTTTTTGGGCCGGGTCGCTGTCCCTCAGACTATTGGAGGGCTGAAGTAAATAAATAAATTAATTAATAAATTTTAAAAAAATAATTCCTACATATACTACACACATCATATTTTGAAGTAAAAAAACAAAACGGGAACATATACAATATCTAAAAACCCACTTTGGCCAAGTCACATTCTCTCAGCCTCAGAGGAAGGCTATGGCAAACCCTCTGAAGAAATTTTGCCAAGAAAACCCCAAGAAAACAGCAACAAATCAGCATCAACACAACAACAATTAATAATAGAAATTTTGCCAAGAAAACCCCAAGGAAAAAAATAATAATCATCATTATCATCATTAACAATTTAAAATGCTACCTTAAATGAAACAAACAAGCGCAGGAGTGGCATGAGTGAAGCACGTGTCTGAGGCTGGAGTCTGGAGAGCTGGCCTTGAATCCCTGCTTGGCTATGCAAACCCACTTTGGCCAAGTCACACTCTCTCAGCCTCAGAGGAAGGCTATGGCAAACCCTCTGAAGAAATTTTGCCAAGAAAACACCAAGAAAACACCAACAAATAAGCATCAACACAACAACAATAATATAAATTTTGCCAAGAAAACCCCAAGAAAATGATAATAATAATTATCATTATCATTATCATCATCAATAATTAAAAATGCTACCTTAAATGAAACAAACAAACGCAAGGGTGGCATGAGTGAAGCACGTGTCTGAGGCTGGAGTCTGGAGAGCTGGCCACGAATCCCTGCTTGGCTATGCAAACCCATTTTGGCCAAGTCATTCTCTCTCAGCCTTAGAGGAAGGCTATGGCAAACCCCCGCTGAAGAAATCTAGCCAAGAAAACCCCAGGATAGGGTCCATAAGTCGGAAACGACTTGAAGCCACACAACAACAGCAAGGGAGGCAATAGCAATGGCAGGTTCCCCCCCCCCCCCCGAACCAGCCTCTCTCCTCGTGGCTCTCGCTCTCCTCCCTCGTGCGCTCCCTTCCCGCTCTTCTATTTATGCGGTGCTGGACGTTTGCGCACGGAGGGCGGAGAAAGAGGAGGAGGAGGGCGGAGGAGGCCGCACGCTCGCTGGCTCGCACGCAACCCAGCTGCCATTTTGTGTTCCCCCATGGCGGAACACAAAATGGCAGCTGGAGATGCGCATGAGAAAGGCAGCGGCGGCAGGAAGGGACAGGGGCTGGTAACAAGGCCTCGACGGGCTGGGTTCGGCCCACAGGCCATAGTTTGCCGACCCCTGTTCTAATGTGATTTATGCCATACTATGTCATCAGTGCCCATCACCATTCTACATAAGGCAAACAGGCCAATCCCTATGCCAGATGATAAATGGACATAAATCAGATATTAGGAATGGGAATATCCTAAAACGGGTGGCAGAACATTTCAGTCTCCCTGAGGATTCCATCTCAGACCTCAGAACAGTGGTCCTTGAACAAAAGAACTACAAAGGTAGATTGGAAAGAGAGACAACAGAATTGGAGTTCATCCATAAACTACAGTCCCACAGCAATGAACAGGGACAATGGCTTCCTGACCCACTATGCTTATTTCAATACTATCTGACCCCATCCTCGGGGGGTGTCCTACACTAATCTATCCTCCCCACCTGCAGGGTAGTTTCCGAGGCCAAACTAGTCTTGCCACTTAATTTCCATACCCAATGGCTATGTCTGTCCACAAAAGACCATCATTAAAACTGGACTTGCTATTTCATTTCCATACACAGGATTTTGAATTTGAATTTACATTCTCACACACCAAGGGCATATATGTCTGTCTCTGGCTTCCACTCTACCAAAAGCATCTGAAGAAGTAGACTGAAGTCTATGAAAGCTCATGCTGCCAACTTCTTTCTTTCCGTTAGCCTCAAAGGTGCTACAAGATCTCTATACATACTGATCCTACAGACTAACACTGCTGTATCTTTCAATTCTACATATAATGCATTCACCTGCCTGTTACAGTTGGCCCTCATTTTCGTAGGGGATCCATTCTGGATACACACACCCCAGCAAAAATGGCGATTCGCCAGTATTCAAGCCCCTTATCCTCCAGTGTGATTTATGCCATATTACTGTGTTTCCCCAAAAATAAGACATACCCATAAAATAAGCCATAGCAGGATTTTCAGGCATTTGTGCAATATAAGCCATACCCAGAAAATAAAACATAGGGCCGATGCCGCTGCGGCTCTTTTCTGGGCTGCCCCTGGGAGCAGTGCATTTGCCGCTTTCAGGGGCAGGCCAGAAAAGAGCCGCTGCTGCAGCTTAAAGGTTCACAGCCACGATCCTCATCTTTACTGACGCCGAAAGAGTGGCTCAAAGGGCCGCTCCTTTTGGGGGCGGCACAGAGCCAGCCTTTGAGCTGCAGTGGCGGCTTTTTTCTGGGCTGCCCCTGGGAGTGGTGGATCCACCACTCCCAGGGCCAGCCCAGAAAAGAGCCGCCACTGCGGCTCAAAGTCTGGCTCTTTGCCACCCCCAAAAAGAATGGCTCAAAGTGCCACTCCTTTTGGGGGTGGCAAAAAGCTGCCCTTTGAGCCGCTACTACGGCTCTTTTGCTCCCTTTTGATGCACTGTGTATTTACAGTGCACCAGGAGGGCACCCTGACGCCATGCGCCCTGTGGATGGGCATGCAGCATGAGGGCGGAGTCAGGACATCCCCTGAAAATAAGCCATACTGTGTCTTCTTGAGGAAAAATAAATATAAGACAATGTCTTATTTTCCGGGAAACACGGTATGTTATCAATGCCCCATTGATTTAAACAGAGGTCGCCCCTCCGTGAATATGTAAAACTGTGGACTTGATGTCCGCGAGAATGAAGGGGCAGCTGTACATGCATGTGAAAAACAATTCTAAGCTCATAAACTGCAGCATGGATGAAATACTGATTAATTTGGACAACAACTCTGTGTGTGTGTGTGTGTGTGTGTGTGAGAGAGAGAGAGATGGAGAGAGAGAGAATTCTTTTTTGGGAAATTGCAACATTGCAGGTGCAAATCACACATGGTGAACTGTTGAGTGCTTTTTTTCCATCCAAAGTGAAAGTCTGCAAGGAAAACTGCAGAAATTCCACATTTAGAAAATGTAAAACCTGTCAGTCCTTGCCTTCTTCAGTTTCTCACTTTTACTTAAATTATAGTCTTCCTAGAGAATATGTGGTTTAGCTGAAAAGTTTCTCCTTCTTCTTAATGTAGGTGAGAATGGACACACAGTTAAACAATACAACCCCTTGGGACAAGTACTTCAAGTCATAGGCACGCCAGGTAAAGCAGGTTCTGGGACAAACCCCTTGCAGTTTGACCAGCCAGCAGAGATTTTTGTTGAAGAAACAGGAGACATCTACATTGTGGATGGTGATGGGGGTATAAACAACCGCCTGCTCAAAGTTACCCAAGGTGAGCCAAGTGAATACCAGTGACCTCAAGAGTGTGTTAGCAGTGCTCAGGTGCTTGCTTCTGTTGGACACAAATCAGCAGCAGCCATCGTCCTAGTACATCTGTTCATTTAATTGTCTGATTTATTTCAATATTTGCTTTAGTATTTCTTTTTTTGCTTATCTTCCACATATTGGCTTACAGTGCAGTCCTAAACTGGCCAAGAGCCAGCCAAGCTGTGCTGAATCTTTTGTGAATATACACAATTCCACACAGTCTTACCTGCTTGGACATTGTGACCTCAGATTCTGTGGCAGCCACATCTTTTATCCTCATGCATAATCTAAGGATGAGTAGACCTGTTGCACTGGGTTTCCAAATAGGTTAGTTATTTCTAGGATTCAAATAATATCTTCTAGATCTGGGGTGGGTAATTGTGGAAGCTTAAGGGGGCTTCATTAACTTGCTTGGAGACCTTGGTGTACTGCACCTTCCAGTACATGTGCTCCTGCCAAAAAGGTGTCCTCAGATGCTCTCTAGAAAACATGGGGAGGGGAGGATTCTTTTCATGTTATGGGGCCTTCCTGGATCTATTTGTGTCATTTGAAGTAAATAAAAATAAATAAAATTGGATTGTTTTCCAAAAACTTGTTTTAACCTGGGTGGGGATGGAGGCTGCAAATATGGTGGAATCCATACTCCGTATAAGTCATTTGGGGATATTTTGGAACTATTTTTTTAAACTTGAAAATTAAACCTAGGGGGCTGGGGGCCACAAAAACGCCCTGGAGTCCACATGTGGCCTGTGGGCCACATTTTGCCCATCCCTGTTCTAGATGGTACCAGAGACCATAATCTCCACATTTTAAAGACAGTTATCCTGAAGAATTAAGAAATATATTCAAATAATTTTCAGAATCTATTAATAGATTATTTACTACTTAAAATGGAATTTTTCTTGGGTGTATTTATGTAACTGTAGCACAGATATCGTAGCCTTATTAATTTATGTTAGACCACCTTTGGAACTTTATGTAGGGAACATTGTATAGTGACACAGTAACAGCTCTGAAATAATGTGAATATAATATATGCAATATTAAACGTTAAAGCAGAGATTTGAAGGGAAGGGAAGTGAAGTGGAGGAAATTGTCCTCCACTTGAAATCCAACAAGTATCTTACATTGAACAACAGTTTTGAAATTACTGTAAAAATTATGTTAACATATAACATTCTATAATTTGGCTACTGATTTTTATTAGAAATATGGAACAATGTATGATGTGTGATCAACTGTTTTCTACCCATAGATTTAAAAACTCTATGGCTGCATGGGGAAGAGGGTTCTGCCATTACACAGTTCAGGATTCCACACAGTGTAACAGTGGATTCTGTTGGACGGGTAAAGTAGAAGTGTACATTTTTATGTACTTTTATAAAATCTCACTATACAAATATGCTATGGTATTTACATGAAATTTAAATTCAATTTGTTTGCTGTAGTGCTACAACTATAGATTTCTATATTTTGAAATTACAGCACTATAATTTCCTTTTAATGGTGGCATTTTCTTGTCCACTGCTTTTTTAGTAGTGTAGTTAATGGTGGTAACTTGAAAAGTTTTTTGTCAATTTTAAAATTGGTATTATACTGGTATGGTATTACAACATGTATGTAAGTGGTGTAGGAGGGGAAATACTAATAATACAGGAAGGGAAAGGTTTTAGTGCTTATTAATAAAGTTTTTAAAGAGTGAGACAAACACACCTCCAAATGGTGATAGCAAATGTTTATTTAGATTCCAATGATCACTGAAATGAATTGGATCACCTTCTTCTCCACCCACAGAAACTATATCACAACTACTGGTATGCTCAGAGCTTAGTATGAAATACTCAGAGGAAAAGCACAACCCTTTTAATAACATGGAATGATGATTGAGGATTCTGCTTGTAGCTTAATAACAGGCTGGGGATTAGTTATCACTATCTGTCTGAAAATATTCTTAGATCTTTCATGAAAGTGTTGCTCTTCAGAGCTTTCCTACAGTCAGTCCAATAATCCTAGATTTGTATAGGAGTGGTTCAAATAATTTCCACTCCCTTTGCTCCAGAGTCTCTACCTTTTCTGTTCTGCTACACTATAAATTACACTGTGTGCACACAATTTTCCCCAAGCTTTTATATGTTATGTGTAATACCCTTGACGCCAGCCACTTTCTTGCCACATTCTTCCCCTCCCCCCCCCCCACACAAAAGTTTTAAATGTACAGAGAAGTTAACAATGACAAAATGTTACAGTTCTGAAATACTGGATGCTGTTGCATCCACTCTTGTAGGGTTTAGGAAATAGTCCGTGGAAAAGAGGGGCATTTAGTGTTTCATCCTAAGTGGAAAGGATTCGGGATCTGTTTAATATAATGCACTCTCACACCAAAGATGTGCTGCATGAACTTGTGAAGCATTTTTGCCCATGAGTTTTGAAACAAAGGACTACTCAGTGAACTGAAGTAAATGTCTGGTGATTTATTATGAAATTTCCCTTTAAGCCTCCTTTTGAGACAGTTGTGAGTAACAAGCAGCACAAGGGAATTTAGCCAAGCAAAAGAGATGGAAGTAACTATGGTTTGTACTAGGCCTGAGTATACTTGTAACGGGGTTGTTTTCTTGTTCTGAAATAAAGTCCTTGTTATTTTGCAAAATAGAATCAACCTTTTTAATCAGGCTTTTGTTTTTGTTTTTTATCTGGAATAATGGCTCCTTAGTTCACCAGATAAAACAACAGTTACAACACTAGGAGGTGCTATGTATACTTGTGAGATGCAGAGCTTATGGAAGTGCATGGAAAAATACAGAGCACATCTATCTGTCTATCTATCTATCCATCCATCCACACATGCCTGCACAAACAAATGTTGGAGTCTAAGGGTTAATGTGTACAGAAGTCCCCCTCTGCAGGAGCAAAAGGACCTGCTATTGAAATCATTCCTAGGCTCTGCTCCTGGGGAAGCACAATCTGTATGAACTGGCATTTCTCCCAACTGGATACCATTTGTGTGGTCATGGCGATTTCACCAATAGCAGATAAAACTGAGAAAGTGGAGGAGTGATGTGTACAAGGCCCAATCTTTGCTACATTGTGTGTAGCCAAAGTGCCTTGATGGGGAGCATCATGTTGTGTAAATCAGCCTTACTAAAGATACTGCTTTGCTGTACTCCTTGCCAGTAGAGTGTAACCTAGAAATACAATTTAGTGTGAATCTGAAAGGATCCTAAATGAAGACTAACAGTCCTCATAACTCTCATAATACCTTTGGTTTATCCCATCTAACCCTTATCTTCCCTTTAGCAACCTTCTCATAATACCTTTGGTTTATGAGAAGGTTGCTAAAGGGAAGATAAGGGTTAGATGGGAGTTTCCATCTCAATAGGGCCGCTGCTTGCCCACCCCTAGTTTATAGTATATTATCATGATCTTATGCATGGATCAGAGGCTGTAAAGGGATATATAGTCTAATGGCAGCTGAAGAGCCTTCTGGTCTTCATCCCTATGCACTACCCCATGCCTGAAGCATCATTTCAGCTACTAGATTCCATATTTGGCAAGTGTGTAAACAATATTCCTTCTGTTTCCCCATTGCTAAACTTTTAATCATCTTCCTCATTGGTTAACAGAAAGAATTATTTCTGCCTATACAGATGTCTGTATTGAGGTGCAATATGATATTCAGGGTTAGAACATATTTCTCCCTAGTTGGTTTGCTGTTATATCATGCATGCAGATTAGCTAAGAGGCCTTTTGTTTCATTTCAATTTAAATGAGTTTAAGTCATTTCTCTGTTTAGGGCTTATTTTTTTATAGCTTGAGGCTATTTCTTTGTGTGCACTAGGTGTGGGTTGCTGACAGAGCCAACCAGCGGATCCAGGTTTTTGACAAAGTCACAGGGGAATGGTTGGGCTCTTGGAGCAGCTGCTTCACAGAAGATGGCCCTTACTCAGTCAGGTATGGTGTCTACATGTTTGCATGCAGATACGTCTGCTTGTTTGAAAGGGAGACATTTTGATAATCTGAACCTCTCATTGTGTATGAAAAGCTGCCTTGTGCATTAGATAGTTGGGGAAGAGCTTCAGTTCCTAGGTTGCAGCCAATTTACCTGACAGGTGGCACTGTAAGTCCTGACAGTGGTCAGGCTGAAGGGTTGCCAGGGTTTAACCCAATGTTGAGTTCAAAATCTAGACAGTGAAGGAGAAAAGCAACAACTTGCATCCAAATATTACTCAATTGAAGTTGTTCATCAGGCTTTGATACAATGGACCTCTGTTGCTCAGAAGGCTATTATTGCAATTGAAGATACAGTTACGAAACCACAGTGGTTCTGGACGATCTAACCTACCAATTTCAGCAAAAGAGTTGGCCACTTTTCTGTTTTCTGTGGATGCAAAACCTGAACTTTTCCACTCAGGTTCAGACAGGACTCCAGTGAAGGTGCAGACAGACTGACCTTTTTTGGAATTTTTATGGTCAAGGATTCCTTCCTCAAATGGCTTAGTTAAGTACAATTGAAACTAAATCTGTTTAATTAGTTTCCTTTCTCCTTATCTCTTGTTTAACATCCCCTTTGCTCCTCCCATTTTTATACCCCTTTATTCTTTGGAGCAAGATTTAGCTTCTTTCCTTTTCCTTGTAGAGATAAAAAAAGGTTGTGTTCTGATTTGTACTTTCATACAGATGGAGGGGGGGGGGTTATATGCAATATTAGTTTTGTAGAATCAACAAAGCTTGCATAAATTTCTAGAAACTCTGTAGAAGCAGAAGTCTTCAAAGCCTGAAACACTCCACTGTTACCCTCTGTACATTTGAATCCCATTCAGCATTTAAATGAGTCAGTTCCACTCCTTCTTTTCTTACTCTCTGGTGTGCTCTAGAAGCCTTGCATGGCTCTCTTCCTTTTAGATCAGTACCTGATTGAGATCAAGTATATTAGGGCCTGACTTGGGGTCAAGTATAAGTCATAACCAGCAGCATGTCCTCCCATCTTCATTTTAATTGTAAAACAAACCCAAGCACACTGGCTCACCCAGCCTGAAAGCAGGAGTTACTCTTAGGTCAATCCAAACTTCCTAACCAAACATTTTAAGGCCTTCATGTATACGAGTCTTTGATCCAGTATGTTTGCTAGAGACACACATCCTTTCTAACTTTAAAATGCACATGTTAGAGAGCCATGTGTTCATCTACCCTATGAACATGTAGTGCAATGTATAGTATAAATTGGCTGTTCTTATTAGCAGCATGTTTGGACCAAAGTCAGAGCGACCTGTGTATATGCCAATACATAGTGCTTCTATAACTCATTTACGGTACTTGTGGATATGGAATGCCAAGCTTGTAGACTTATTGCTTCTTCTTTGACAGCCTTGTTTTAAAAAAGGGTTATTAGGTGAGAAATGCTAGGTGCTGAACTGTAAACGTAGGACTTTACTTGGTGTCTGATGGATGAATGTTATTTGGGTCAAAGCTGCTACTGTTAATTGTGGGAGAAATGTCAGTTTCCCTTTCTGATTTCATCACTCCAGAGGCTCAAAAAATCTTCCATAGTCTACCAGTAGGAATTAACTGGGGATTTCTAAGAGGACCCCCCCCCCAGCAGTCTTTCAGATGTAAATGGATGGAAAGTGACCTCCACCATTTTTTGTGACTCTCAAGATACTCTGCTTGTACAATGGGATCTCTGGATCCAAACTGAATTTTGTAATTCATTGTCTTTATTCTCTTTTTTCCTTTGCCTGGTAGATTAACTCCTGATGGGAAGTATGTAATCGTGGCCCATTTAAATATTGGCAGGATATCAATCTTGGCTGCTCCACCAGTCGGATTGATTGGGGGTTGTGTTGTGTTAGACACAATTCAGCTAGCCAACGAAGTCAGGCCCCATCTTCTGGATATCAACAAACAAACTGGAGCAATTTACGTGGCAGAAATTGGAGCCCGGCAAGTACAGAGATATGTGCCTCTAAACTAATATCTTCACAAGCAAGTTCTGGAATCTTTTTCTCCTATCAGATTGCCTTCAACTGTACAACATGGGATCCATTGGATTAATTTGAAGTGCACTTTAATTTTATCGTCTCAGGGACTTGTTTTGTTTTGACTATGTATTTTAGATTGTTCAAATGTTTCTCCCTACAGATGATTCCTCCAGAATACCTGTTTAGTATAGCTCCAAGATTTAATCTGTAAGTAACTTCTTAACAGGATCAAAATTTAGTTTCTTTGTAGCTGGTTTGTTTGTTTATTTTGAATGGCCAGCCAGGTACTCATACTGTTACATTCATGTGAATGGGCACAAATACTTGCCTGTATTAACAAAAGCAAGAGTGTTGGTGCTACACAATCTGAGTTATGTCATCTTCTATTTGAACAAGTAAAATAATCTAATAAAATGCTATTCTGGGGAGGCTAAATTAGCTTCCATAAAAAGCAGGACTTTCTTGGTGGTACTCCCAATGCTCTGGAATTATCTTGTCAGTACTGCCTCTCTCTGCTGTCCTTTTAGAAGAAGGTTAAAACCTTCCTTTTTCAATCAATGTTCTGTTTCATTTTTTGGTATACTATGGAGAGATCAATATGCATAGTGGCATAGTTTTTAAGTATGTATGTATGTATGTATGTATTGTTCTAGACTTCTGATATTTTGGAAAATGTGACAGTGAAGTTTAACATTTGTGCTTACTAGTCCCTATCTGCAGGCTTCAACTATTGCAAATTCGCAATATGATCGTTATTTACATTTCCACTTTTGTATGTTTTGTAAGATCTTAAAATGTTTTCAATTTTCTTGGATTTTATTTGTGAAGTATCAAATGCAAACTGGTATGCAAATACAGAGAAAAAGACTCTTTTGGAAATTAATACTACCTACATAGTTCTCTATGTCACAAGAAAATTTTTTATGTCTTTACGGGACTATGGAACTCTGTTTTTACTGCAGCAGGCCACTGCAGCTACATGTCCCAAATTTACCCCAAAAATATGTGACTGGTGGATATGGTCAATGTATCTGTAGCTCAAATACAGGAACATACTGGTCAATTTTGTCTGCTTCTTCTTATCTAAAATTGAAAAGATATAACTGTGCTGTATTGGAGGGGGGGATGCAATATTTAGTTGACCCCCACCTGCCACAATGATTCAGTTGTTGTAGGAGGGAATGAGACCAAAGCTCTTTCTGGGTCAGTTTCCTCTCCTGTTATCATCTTAGAGGGCTCAGCTTCCAGCTTCACTCCTAGAACAGGCTTCCATGTACCTGGCAGGGAATCCTGTCTGCATCCCTATCTATGCTCATCTATGGAGGCTTGAGGGGAAAAGCACGAGCATCTCCTGTCCTCAGGAGGCCCTTCTAACACTTTACTATTTCTGCAAGGGTGCAGGTCTCTTCACCTGCTTTGTTTTTTCCCTCCACTTTGGCGTCTCTAGCTCTATCTGTGGATATCCTGCTAGCATTTATGGACACTAGAAGGATAAATCTATGGCTTCATTGGGAGGGAATGTTGGCCATCCAAAAGATTTTGTACTACAGCTGCCACAACCCTGAGCACTGGCCATGGGCAGTGGGGATAATGGGAATTGTAGACTAAAATGTTGGAAGGTCAGTGAATCCCCCCGCCCCCCTTGTCATAGGCACTGAAGGGGGGAAAAGACTTAAAATACAGTTGAACTATCATAAGACATTTATTTACACAGATTCTAAAGTACAAACAAAATAGTCTATTTTATATTACATTACAAAGGTGAATATTAAAATAACAATACAGCACAATACAACAATAATTACCTAGCAGTATTACCGGTAGTAACAAAACTTGGAAGATGTCTGTCATTGCTCTTGCATAAGTAGTATTACTCTACTGTGCCACACACACATCATTCTCATGGGACAGAATTGTCCTTTCATTGCCCTTCATAGGAATGCTCTTATCTAAAAGGCTACATATGCTAAAATATTGCATTTTTGTAATAATCTCAAAAACATTGAGGTTAATAAAATTTATATAGGTCTGAAAGGCCGTTAATAAAATTCAAGAACACGTGTACACATATTATATAAAATACTGAAAAATGGTCCATTAGGTTTTTAGTTTAAAATATGGCATAATACTGAAATTCAAATAAAATAATTAGGAAAAAAAGAAAGAGAAGTGCACAGAGTATTCATTGCAATTGCTTTGTTCCACAGTACTTTTTTTGCTGAGTTTATAAGATGAAGAAGTGATGGGATACACAGGAGCTGATTGATCTCAAACAAGCAGAACTGAATGAGTTACAGTGGCTGCAATATATATATATATATATATATATATATATATATATATATATAATCCAACTAAATAACCAAGTAAACAGGAATGATAATGTGCTTTTGTTGCCATTTTTTGGGGTCTTGTCCAAAGACAAGACAGTACACATGGAAAGAATGTGTCCCTTGCAGCAGACAAAGCACATGTTTCCCCTTTACAAGAACGAGTGGCTACAGAGGAAGTAGCACATGTCCACTTCCACTTTTCCTGCTTCATATGAACATTTTGAAGCCACTTTATGAAAAAACAAAACAAGCAGCTGGAAATATTTGTTCTTTGTTGCCCCTCTGAAGAGCAAATGGGAAAAGGGATAGCTTGTAGAGGAGAGGATAGAAATAAAAATAAATCTGAAGGGGAAGACAAAAGTGGAGTGGAAAATGTGTGCATGTGCATATACCATGCTTAGAGGTTAGGAACAGGTGATCTGTGTATGTGTGTTAGTCTGAAGGAACAATGCAGGTGTTGAAAAGGGGGATTGCTTGTCTATATGGGGGAAAGAGGTACATATATTTGCACCCGTGAGCAAAAATGCTGTTGTATGTTTGTGATACCAAGTATGAAAAGCACAGGCCAAATCACAATTATATATTGCATGTACAGTAGCCCCTTCATTTTTGTGGGGGATTCGTTCAGCCCCCCCCCCCCCATGGAAACTTGCAAATAATCAATCCTCATTGCTTTGAATGGTCGCATACTCCTGCGCAAGTGCTACTTAATGGAGCTCGCCCCTCCGTGAATAATCATGGACTTCCGCGTCCGCGAAAACGGAGGGGCAACTATAAACATAATCTACAAGGGTAACGTAACATCCCTTTTTTGGCATGAAGATTTGCTTTACAAGGAGGCAATTGGGAATTAAAATGTGAGAGGGAGTGATTTGCAACTCCCTCGCCCTACAAATTGCCCATCAAAAAGTGGCTTTTCATGTCAGAAATGGGAGATACTTGTGCTACACCCATTGGTTTGTGATACGATATTTGAACCTATGTGCAAGTGAAGGACTGAGCTGGCATTTTTAAAGGGCATGATTGGTGGATTTCTGTGCTTTTTTTAGATGAAGGTGAACAGACTATGGGCCTTTGCAGACTGCCAGAAATAATGCAAACTGAGTCCACTTTAAGGGTTAGAGTTAGTGCTAGGGAGTCATGGGAATTGTTTTCTTTTTCTGAGACATTCAGCCTTCTCTGTCAGAGAGCTCTGGTGCCACAATAAACTACAGTTCCCATGATTCCCTAACCCTAAAAGTGGACTCAATTTGCACTATTTCTGGCAGTCTGCAAAGGCCCTATGTTAGCCTTTGCCATTTGCCTGAGTAACAATGCCTTCCACTGCAAACTGATAGCCAGACTGCTCTGTGGTACACCAACAGGCAGATTCATCAGATTTGGTTGAACTTTGGAGGCCATTTTCTTTTTTTAAATAGTTGTGAGGTGACTGATTTTTATATGTATATGAAAGAAAAGTGTCTGTGCAAAGGTAGGCAGATGTGCTTTCAGGAGTCTCATATGGAAAGAGAACATTTGCCTCTTTCATACTGAGTTCATTATGTTAAAACTCCAAATAGGAGCCAACCATCAGGTTGGGGGAGCCTCTCAAGGCTAATACTTTTAAGGCCAGAAAATAGGTGCTCTCTCTATACATGCACACAAACAGCAGCCACTCCAGCTGTGCACTAAATGGCCAATTGTTTGTGGGAAAGCAACACTTGCTCCTGTCCAAGTGAATAATAAAACTCTTAAGAAATGCCCTCTTTATCTCAGATTTGCTGACATGTCAAACAATCCTTTTTAAGTTGCTGCTCCTTGACCTTCAGTGTGATGCATATATACAGTCAGCCCTTCGTATCCACAGATTCTTTATCCATGGATTCAAGCATCCATGGCTTGAAAATATTCAAAATGTATCTAGATTGCAAAAAACAACGCCTGATTTTGCCATTTTATATAAGGGTCACCATTTTACTATCCATTGTATTTAATGGGACTTGTGCAGCCACCGATTTTGGTATCCACAAGGAGTCCTGGAACCAAACCGCAGCAGATATCAAGGACCCAATGTACATATATTTAACCCTTTGAACTGATGGCCTGCTAAACATCCTGCCATCTTCTTTCTCCTTAGACAGGGGATGTTTCCTGTTGTTCTGTAAGACCAAAATATGCTAAGAATAATATGGTAAGAGCCTAAGCTCCATGTGGCTTATATCCCTAAGATACAGAAAACCTTGCTATTCACAGTGTCACACATCAATTCCCAAATCATTGACTCTTTGTTTGTATTGAACTGGCTACAATGAAGAGCTAGTGCACCTTTCCAAGAAGGTTTGCACATGCTTTTCTTTCCCTCCCCCCTCACCTCCCTAAACTAGTTCTTTTAGTTTCAGGTCTTTCTGGCCTCAGTAAGGATACTGTTTTTGTTTCTTGCCAGAGAAACAGGCCAGCCAAGTGCAGATCAGCATTGCCGCAGCAGCTCCTCCTCCAGTACAGTAGTAAGCCCAGCCAATTTCACAGGTGCCTACAAGTGAGAAAAACAACACAGAAAAAAAGATATTATCAGGAAAGACCTCCTTCCACTATATTTTTGTCAGTGGGAAAAATACAGCTTTTAAAAATGAAATCTGCAATATTTCTCTGAAGATGCCAGCCACTGATGCAGATGAAACGTCAGAAAGAAACTCTTATAGAACATGGCCACACAGCCCGAAAACCCCACAAAAAACTATAAATCTGCAACAGTTCCCAAATTAAATTCCCTGAATCTATTGGTGAAACATCCCTAAATTTATTTGGGAACAACCACTAAGAGGTGCATTTTTTGTAATCAGCCATGTTTGTTGGGTTACCATCTACAACGCATGTGCTCATTTTGGATTTGCTGTGCCTGAATGTCAATATGGGAGATCTCATTTTAAATGATGGCCAAAAGGTAACACATTTAAACCCCACTAATATCATAAAAGCACCACATCATGTCTAATCTTGTAAACTAAGTAGGCTCGGCCATGGTTAGTACTTGGATGAGAAACCACCAACAAATGCCAGGTGCTGCAGGCTGGTATTTCAGAGGAAGGAACTGATAAAACCACCTCAGTACGGTGGGCCCTTTCCATCTGTTGGGGTTCAGTTCCATGCCCTCTTATGGATGGGAAAAAGCAGGGGTAGGCAACCTTTCCCCTTTAAGGGCCGAGGGACTTCAGCTCCCAGAAGCCTCAGCCATGTTGGCCAATAGTCCTATGTTGGCCAATAGCTCCTGGGATTCTGGGAGCTGAAGTCCCTCGGCCCTTAAAGGGGAAAGGTTGGCTACCCCTGGGAAAAAGTATGGGAGATCAAACCTGTATTAGTCAATGGGTGGTGATGTGCGAGCATACCCTGCCGTTGACTAATAATATGGGGTAAGGTGATCTGCAGGAACTCCAATCTGTGGATGGGGAGCCCACTGAAATGGCGGGCCCAGTGTAGCCCTTGCCTAGGAAAACCCTATGAAATTCATGGGGTCACTGTAAGTCGACAGGCGCATACGCACACACAACCTGCTTCCTGGTTAAAACGTAGGGGACATGAATGGTTAAGGTTGGCTAGGCTGGACTCACTCTGTATAATTTGGTGCCTTCCCACTCAGGATGTTCAAAAATGAAATTAGAAAATTAGATTTCTAATTAGATTAGAAATCTGTCTTTTATGGAGAGAGAAAAAAGAGATTAGGCAAATATAACATAAAACGAGGAAAGAGGGACTGAGTGGTGTGGGTGTTGAAATGCACAAAGCGTCACTTCGTTTGGGGTTGTTTTTTTAGTCTGTGGCTGTGAACCTTTGAAAGAATGAAAAAAGGGATTAGGTATTGATGAAAGGTAATACAGTCTGTGCCAAAATTATCAGAAGTATTTATCTGCTATTAAAATTGCAACAGATCAATCACATATCATAAACATTATAACTTCCATAAAAAAACATAAAATGAATGGTTTTATTTTGCTTTTGTATTTTGTTTTTTGTATTTCCTTTCATAAATACCTAACCCCCTTTTTCATTCTTGTGAAATAACGTTAGGTATAATCCCTTTTTTGTTGGTGGTGTGAGCCTTTGGAAAACCATTATGATCCTACTGGAAGGCCATTCTCCACTGGTTGCTCACTTACCCAGTTCAAACTGGTTGGAAAGGTTACCACAGGTCTGCCGGACTTCTTCACTGTCCCAGCCCAGAGGATAAAGAGCACAGCCAGAACCAATTAACAAACCTGTGGACAAAAAACAAACAAACCCAAAACATGAATGTAAACGAAGAGAAACTGACATCTTAAATTACATCTGATTCTCTTTGGTAAAGCAAAATAGGAAGCATGACAACAAGCTTGTATCCAGTGCCTGCTGTACCTTCCCTTAGAGATGCACAACTTTTAGTGAGCTAGGCCACCTGTTTAGTGCTAGGAAACCTGTTAACACCACCAAATTTCCCCACTGCTGCTGGTGGTGATCTGTATCGGACTCATTGCAGCCCTCCACTCCTCTCAGTGTTGAAAAGATACCAATCTCTGAGCCAGCAAGACATGTGCCCTTGGAAGCCCAACAGGTCACTATGCACCCCTGTTTTAACAGAAAGTGCTTCATTTGCACAAGTCAAAGGAACTCATTTTTGCTGTTACGTGAGATGCGCACACATGTGCGTGCAAGAGAGATGGACATGCACACACGCGCACATCCTCAGTGCTCTTCAGTATGGAAAACCATCCCAGAATGAAGGGTGCTGCAGCGTGCTGCAGTAGCTGGTGACCCAAATTGCTTCCCAAGTACAAAGCCACTGTACACAACCCTCAATCTTCAGAACAAAGGTAAGTATTGTGTGGCTCTTTTTGAACTAAAATTCCCAGCAGCCCTTACAACTTGTTCTGCTGGCTTGGACTGATGGGAGTTGCAGTGAAGCAACATCAGACAGTCTGTACAATCCCCATCACTTTAGAAAGGTGGGTTTTCGCATCTAGTCTTATTACCACGCTTGACTGCTTTAAAAAAGCAGTAAAGACAGATATTTTCTGACAGGCCTTCCCGGAATAACTCTCCTGACCAATTTGAGTTTGATTGTTTCTTTGCTCCCATCCTCCATTGTTTGTTTAATAGTTTTAAATTACTGTTGGTTAATTTGTATTTTAATTCTTATACAGTTTAATTCGATTTTTATGGGGGTGGGTGGGTCAGGGATTGGGGAGGAGATGGAATTGTTTTAACTTTGTTCTGTTTTAATTTTGTTCGCCGCTCCGATTGCCCAGCAGAGGGGCGGGATATAAATAAAATTTATTATTATTATTATTATTATTATTATTATTATTATTATTATACTTAGAACTTTATCACACCAGCCTGCTGTCCCGCCACAATCGTGTCAGTTTTAGGATGGAAGCATACTGGTTTGGTGTCATTTTTTATCCCATTTTCCCCCACGATAGCATTTTGGTGACCCATAGATGCGTGATCTGTTTTCCACACTGCCCAATGCCACCTGTGAGAATCTGCTACTCTGAAGTAGCATCACTAGGGGGGTGCAGGGGGTGACCTGCACCAGGTGACACCCCACAAGAGGGATGACACCTGGTCAGGCCCTCCTCCTGCAGCAAGCTGAGAAGGGCCAAGCGTGCCCTTCCCGGTTTCCCCGCAGCAGTGGGGGACCTCTGCCATGGCAGCAAAGAAGAGGCCCAAGTGCGCCCTTTTGGCTGCCAGTCCCCTGTAACTTCCCCCCACACCAGGTGACACCAGGTGTAGGGACACCACTGTTCCTCCCCACTCCTAAAGCTCAGGGCATCTTAGCTTTGGGAAGCTGTTGGCAGCCACAGTTGCTGCTCCCTTCCCCTCCCGACGCACGGTGCTGCTAAATGCACATTCACACAGCAACCCCATGCTTCAGGAGGAAATGCGGTCACAGCTGCCAACTACCTCCTGAAGTTGGCTGCTGCATGAATGCATATGCATCCGCCAGCTTCGGGAAGGTATTGGATGATGCGATTGTTGTGAAAGGGAGGTGGAAGACGGAAAGAGGAGCAGAATCATGACCACTCAAACCATGCGACTGCCTGAGAAGTGGAACTCCAATGAAAGGAACCTATTGCACTAAGGCAGTAATGGAGTAACAGTGGGATTGAAAGCCTATTCACAGGGTTTGACCATCAACAACAATAGCATGTACATTTCCGTACCACTTATCAATGAACTCAGTACTCTCTAAGCCAGGGGTAGGCAACCTTTTTGAGCCAGTGGCTGGGTTGCTGTCCCTCAGACATTTGGGGGGCTGAAGCACAAATAAATAAATAAATAAATAAAATATTTTTTTTAAATTAAAAAAAATTAAAAACAATATTCATGCACACTCTCTCAGCCCCAGAAAAGCCATGATGGCAAACCCCCTGTGGAGATTTTGCCAAGAAAACCCCAAGAACAAGTAATAACAACAATAATCAATACCATCATGGTGGGCGGCGGCGGCAGGACCGGCCTGGGGCAGGTCCAAAGGCCTCGGGGGGTCGCATCCGGTCCCCGGGCCTTAGGTTGCCTACCCCTGCTCTAAGCAGTTTACAATCTGTAAGCTAATTGCCCCAAACAAGCTGGGTACTCATTTTACAGACTTACGAAAGGATAGTAGACTGAGTCAACCTTAGATCCCTGGGATTGAACTCACAACCTTGTGGCTGCAATACCAGCATTAAACCACTGCATCACCAGGGCTCCATCAATGAAAAAGTGCACAACAATAACAAATGGAATGCAAAGCATCATCAGGATGGACACAACACTATGTGATAAATATTGGACAAATACACTTTTACCCTGTTAAAATTCCACTTTTTAGCCTCTTGTGATAAAGTCTCTAGGGAATGAAAGCTAATGTGGTGCAGTGGTTTGAATATTGGTTTAGAACTCCAGGATACCAGGGTCTGAATCACTGCTGCAACATGGAAACCCCAGAGGTGACCTTGGGCAAGTCACACTATCTCAGCTTAGAGGAAGGCAAGTCTTGACAAGAAAAACTCTGTAATAAGATTCACTTTTGGTTAGCCATATGTTAGAAACAACTTAGAAGGCACAAAACAACTTGGAAGGTACAATCCAATAGATATCTAGATAGGTTTTACTGGCATTAAGGAACCTGAAGTGAGGGCATGAAAAATTACTTTTTTAGATGGCAGCTCCCAGAATCGCCCAGCTTGAACAAGACCAAGTACATGAACAGGAAACAACGTATGCTTGCCTTGAATATGTTTAAAGCTTTAAAATAATTGTCCCAATCTCCCTCCATTTCATTTGTAACTTACCTAGCAGGTTACATTTCTCTAAAGGTAAAGGTAAAGGTAGTCTCTTGATGTGAATATCTAGTCGTAACCAACCGTAAGGGGTGGTGCTCATCTCCGTTTCTAAGCCAAAGAGCCAGCTTGTCCAAGGATTAATCCGGTAGTCATATGGCCAGCATGATTGCACAGAATGCTGTTTACCTTCCCACTGAGAAGTACCTATTTACTTACTTGCATTTGCATGCTTTTGAACTGCTAGGTTGGCAGAAGCTGGGACTAGTGATAGGAGCTCACCCCATCATGCAGCACCTGGGCCTCGAACTGCCAACCTGCCGATCTTGCAATCAACAGAGTCAGTGTCTTATCCACTTGAGCCACTGAATCCTATTACATTACATCAAAAAGGTAATGAAATTAACAGTCATAATGCTATTTGATTATTTATTTATTTATTTATTTATTTATTTTATATGCCACCTTTCTCCCAAATTGGACCCAAGGCGTCTCACTAAAGTTATTTAAAGACAACAACATCAACAAAACAGTACAATTTAAAAACACAAGTAAAACACCACATTAATATGACCAATCAAAAATGCAAAACCCTTAAAAATACTAACTTAAAAATATAAAAACCATTAAAAACATGCAAAAGCAAACAAACACCCCAATAGGAAGCCTCCCTGGACACAATTATGTATTAAAAGCCTGCTTGAAAAGAAAAGTTTATGCCTCGCGGCCAAAGAAGAGCAGAGAGGGGGCCAGGCTAGCCTCCCATGGAAGGGAGTTCGAGATGGTGAGAGCAGCCACCAAGAAGGCTCCCTCTTGTTTCCTCACCAAGTGAGACTGCAATGGTGGTGGGACCAAGGTAAAGCTTTCCCCTGATAATCTTAGGCAGGGGTAGGCAACCTTTCTGAGCTGGGGACCGGGTTGCTGTCCCTCAGACAACTGGGGGGCCAAAGCACCAAAAATAAATAAATAAATAAATAAATCATTTAAAAAAAATATTAAAAAAAATATGCATGCACACTCTCTCAGCCCCAGCAAAGCCATGGCAAAACCTGTGTGGAGATTTTGCCAAGAAAACCCCAAGAACAAGTAATAACAACAATAATCAATATTATCATGTCAGGCGGCAGCGGCGGGGGAGCGGCGGCGGCAGCAGGACCGGCCTGGGGCCAGTCCAAAGGCCTCGGAGGGCTGCATCTGGCCCCCGGGCCTTAGGTTGCCTAGCCCTGATCTTAGGGTTCAGGCAGGTATATATGGGGAGATGCAGTCTTTCATTTGAAATAAGTAATGTTTTTATCTGAGTTATCTACCTTAAGCATCAATAATGTTGATGCATTACTTCCATCTCTGTTTGACGGTGGAACACACTCCCTCGGAGGGTGGTGGAGTCTCCGTCTTTGGAGGTTTTTAAACAGAGGCTGGATGGCCATCGGTCGGGGATGCTTTGATTGTGAGTTCCTGCATGGCAGGGGGTGGACTGGATGACCCTTGGGGTCTCTTCCAGCTCTAGGATTCTATAATACGTTTGTTAGCTTTAAGGCTGTGCAAGACCCTTTGTTCTTTTTCCTTCAACAGTCCAAAATGGCTCCTTCTCCAGAAATAAGATGGAAATAAATTCCATAATTAAAATGAACACAGCTCCCAAGATACTGCTTAGATCATGAATTTACAATTAAAATAATGACAGACGCTATTTAAAAAATCTAGCTCAAGTATCATGGGGGGGGGGGCAATACCTATGAAAATTCTGTTCACAAGTAAAGCGAAAAGTGACTTTGAGTTTCCTGATCTGAAAAATTCATACTGTGCAAGCCAGCTGCAAGTTTTAATTGAGTGGGTGAGGCAGGATGAAGATAATCCTGTACATCTTTATGTACAATCAAGAATTACAAATTCTACGGAAGTTATCTGCCGTGGGTAAAAAGTGAAAAGAAATTAATAGTTACAAAAAGCGTAGCTGCTAAACATTCCTTTGGGAAAGTTTTTATACTTTAAATTGCTTTTTAATAAAGGGTGGGAATCAATGTCATTTAGCAAGATTAAAACAATTAATAGCAGAAAGAGGAAGAAACACATAGGAAGAGCTATTTAGAAAAAAGAAATGGCCACTCTCCTTTGTTACCAGCGTTTCCAGTTTCAGACATGAAGTGATTTTAGAGATCAAACTTAATTTGAAGGACTTCTTGAACATTCAAAGAAGGGACTGTTATTTCAATTATATCAAATCCTGAATAAGATAAACTACACAAGGTGGCAGGAAAACCCAGATACTGCACTGAAATTAACATATTGGCTAAATGGTTCCAGACACCAAATGGCAATATTTGTGGTTTAGAGCCAGCGTAGTGTAGTGGTTTGAGCACTGGACTATGACTGGAGATCAGGGTTTGATTCCTTGCTTGAACACAAGAACATACAAGGTGACCTTTGACAAGTCACACTCTCTCAGCCTCAGAAGATGGCAATGGCAACCCCCTCTGAATAATCTTGCCAAGAAAACCCTATGACAGGTTCGCCTTAAGGCTGCATAAATAAAAAAATAATTTGGAGGCACACAACAACATAGCTGTATTAATTTATTTCAGAATTATTATGAATTTTTAGAACTCAGCACCTGTGCTAGGCTTCATACGGACAATCTAATATTCATATGGTGATGCTGCTCCTATATTCAAGATTTTTCAGAGCAGAAGATAAGCCTCATTCATTACTATGGGACACCCTCCTAGGCAAGCAGCTACAGAATTACAGCCTAAAAGATTAATGTGATTCTATGCCTCATTGCAATGATGGGATTTACTTTTGAATAAACTTGCCTAGGAATGCATTTTAATTTGTGGATATCTAACAGATCTTGGGAAGGAGGCAAAACATGAAGCTATTTCTCCCTGTTTGTTGACTCCAACAAAGTTTTTGGTTGCAGAATACAGTGTGCAGAAAAATTAGTATTGGGTATCATTCTCTATCTGCAATTCATTTTATTAGAGAAAGAGATGGCAGGATTAGGAATATTCCTCAACAAGGTCTTTCAGCATTTTAACAGGAAATACTGAATACAGTCAGACTGACTACCGATATATTCTTTACAAAAATGACTACATTCTTGGCAGTTTTATCCTTTTAAGTTTACTCCAACTTACAGCAACCCAATCAAGGGGTTTTCCTGTCAAGACTTATTCAGAGGAGGCTTGCCATTGCCTTCCTCCTAGGTTGAGAGAGTGTAACTTGCCCCAAGTCACCAAGTGGGTTTCCACAACCTTGGTATCCAGGAATCCTACTTCAACATCCAAACCACTATACCAAGCTAGCGCTATGGACTGAGCTTAGCGTTTTTCAAACAAACCTGTAATTAATCACAAGACTGCATTCGTTTTATTTAAATGTTAGTTAATTACATTAATATGCCTCCTTTTCCCTAATGAACTCAAAGCAACGTTGATGAACACCATTCACACAGCAGCCCTGTGAGATCGATCAGTCAAGATGAGAGAGGCCACCCCATGAATTTTTGTGGCTCAGTTGACATTTGAATCCAGTTCTCCTAACATTTTAACCACCGCACCACATCTGGATATTATTGTATTATGGGGTGTCTTTTGGAAATTTAGATATGAAATGGGCCAGAGGGATTTTGTTTAGGAAAAATGCAAATCATTTCCTGACCTCCTCCTCTTGCATGCCATCCAAATGAGGTCATTTTTTGCTTACATTTTGTCCTTGTGTTGCTTCTCATGCTCCATACAGTACACTTTGTCCATGTTAGACCTTGCAGCAATTTCCCTCGATTATTTATAAGAAACTGTGTTGTTCAAGGTGTTGCGACTGGCACATTGTGATTTTTTTAGGGAAAGCATTTCATGCTATTTGGTTCTAAGGAAAAATCATCTGGGAGCAACATGGCTATAGAGATTTTGACCCACAGTGTAGATCCAAGTCTTCCTAGCCACGCCAATCTCACCTGATGGTTTATTCCATATTTTGGTCTTCCACATTGTACCAACCATAAGGGAAAGTTCAGAAAGTTTGGATATTTAATGGCATCCCAGCAGCAACCAGAAAAAAGTTATAAGACCAGACTCAAAATAACCAAGCTAAAACGTTAGAAATATAAATATGAAACTATTTTAAAACATTGCATAAATAATAAACCTAGGCATCAGATAAATCTACACAAATTCAATCAAAAAAGTAAATAAAATTTGTTATAAAAACAGAGTATATATATAATATTTTGTGGCTATATAAATATAATTGTAGCATGAAGATCACCAGGCAGAAATCTTAATGGTAATAGGAATCCATTAACAAACATTATAAATCAAGTCAGCCAGACATGTTTTGAGGTATGCTGTCTTCCTCAGTGGCCTGTGCTTATAAGATGAGGCATTTGTAGTTTTATCAGGGGTTTGAATGACATAAACAGAAATTACTTATGGAGTAAAGAAGCTTGCAGTGCAAAAAAACTCTGGCACCACACATTGTACTTTCAACATTTATCTCTGAGTTTGCCAATATACTGCCTGGTGCTTTGTTGTTGTAGTTCTCAGTGCCATCTCAGAAAGACTTGTTTCTATCATCTTCATTTCTTTCATATTCTGAACAGTGCTAGAGATGGAGACATGTTTTACAGCAGAGTTTTATATACAGTTCATATACTGATTTACTGTAATTAGAAAGGAAACTTTGGTTATTTAAAAGCTTTATAGCGTAGCATATGCTAAAAATAAAAATGTCCTCTAACGTCAGTAATCTCTTTTAAAAAATAAAAAAAAATCCAGTGGAGGGATAACCTTACACTATTCTTTCACCAACTATCAGATGAGTTTTCAGAGATCAAACTAAACAAGAAATTGGAAATTATTTTTTTGGCTCAGAATCTTGTAAGAATGAGACCAAAAGCAACAACAACAACACTGAAATCACTAAGCAGAGGCTACTTAACCTCTTTGGATGACAGTAAACTGCCATCGTCTTCCCCCAAAAAGGAAGAAAGGGTTGTGTTGCATCCATGCTGCAGAATTAATACACTTTAATGGCCATAACTCAGTGCTATGGAATTCTGAGATTTGGAGTTTTGTGAGATATTTAGCCTTCTTTGTCAGAGAGCTCTGGTACCACAACAAACTATAAACCCCAGGATCCCATAGGATGGAGCCATGATAGTTAAAGCAGTGTCAAACTATTAATTCTGCAATGTGGCAGCAGCTCTGGGTTGAAGTACAACTAGGGACCTTATCACACGCGGGCCACAAATCGATAATAAAGTGAAATAAGAATAAATCCAGGAATAAACTAAAAGAAACCCTACAATACACAAATGGCTATCACACGCAATTACCTTCATTGCGCTTTTAAGGAAAGCGCTCCTGGGAACCGTATTTGCCGTTCCCACACAAGTGAGAAAATCCCGTACATGAACAAGCAATGATGTTGTTGCACATGTGCAATACAGCCGCAGCTGTCACTTGCCGCGGCTGTCACCCCTTCCCAAGCCGGCTCTCTGGGGAGGTCCTCCTTGGAGCGCAGACCCTGCGCAGGGCCCACGCTCCGAGGAGGTCCTCCCCGGAGAGCCGGCTCTCTGAGGACGTCCTCCTTGGAGTGCAGACCCTGCGCGGGGCCTGCGCTCCAAGGAGGACCTCCTCAGAGAGCCGGCTCTCTGAGGACGTCCTCCTTGGAGCGCAGGCGGGGAAATGCTCCCCAATACATATTGGGTTTTCATACCTACAGCAAAAGCGAAATGATTCCTGTCGCGCAATTGCAATTCCTGAAGAAACCGAAATTCAAAAGATCTTGGTTCTTTCCGCATTCTGTTGGGGTTCTGTCGGGGTTCTGTGCAACGTCGTGTGGACACACGGAAAAATAATACGAATTAGGTCGGGATTTCGTTTGGATTCTGTCTGGATTGGGCCCCGTGTGATAAGGTCCCACTCAAATGTTATCACATTGCTTTTGTAACTAGGTCAGTAAAACAGACAGTTTATACTAGGTCACACTACTCATCCATATTGTATAGTACTGAAACTGTGCAGTTGGTACTGTAGTTTTTCATGAGAGGTCAAACGGTGGAGTTTGCTGCCAGAGGATGGAGCGATGGCAATCAACAGATTTAAAAGTGGTTGTATGGATTCATGGAAGCCAGGTCAACCAATGGTTACTACTAGTCATGAATGGCATGCATTACCTCCAGTACAAGAGGTGATAATGCTTGTTTATATCAGTTGCTAGGGAAGATAATAATTATAATAATATAATAATAAAATTTATTTCTATCCCGCCCCTCTACCGAAGCAATCGGGGCGGCTTACATCAGTAAAATATCACAAGATGAATGGGAGGATGCTGTTGCCCTCATGTCCTGCTCATGGGCTTAAGTTCCTACATGGTGCGTGCATAGTTTGTATTCTGCTCATACAACTATGATGGGGTTTGTTCAGTTAGGACTTAATGGCAGTCATGCCTTGAGGGAAAACAAGAGAGATCAAGGATGCTTATAGAGATAGCAGCAGGATTCCTGACTCTCTCCTTGCACAATAAGAAATAATCTGTTTACCAGACTAGGCTTCCTTGTCAGTGCAATTATTTATAAGCTGCTAGATATTTGCTCCTGAAAGGGTCATAAAGCACACTGTGACAGAATGGAAAATATGGTTCACATTTTCCAGGGAATTTGAAAAAGCCCCAACCCAAAACAAAACGAAGAGTGTTGAGGGAATTCATAAACTGCATTTGGTGCTTTGGGGGAAAAAATGTTGGAGATTCCTCCCCTCCTTTGTACAAAGCAAGATTTTGGCTTTATAGATGCCCATCTAGAATTGAATGAGCAAAAATTGGGCATGTGATGCATGAGCCAATCCAGGTTTATTTAGAATTAAGTTCCACTGTATTTAATGATGCTTAATTCCAAAGAATTACGGTAAGAATTCCAGCCTTAAATAAAATCGTTTGCCTCTGTGCTATTCATCTGTTGGGCAGGAGCAAAAAAGGCAAAATGCTGGCGTGTGTGAGGAGCCAAGGAATTCAGTCAGTTTAGATGGCTTTTCAAGGTGGAAACTACAAATATAGAGAAAACATGTGTCTCCCACTTTGAGTACAATCTCACAATGGCTCAGCAAGAGATGACTGCCCATAAGAGCTGACCTTTAAAACATCTGGCAAGCCTGGGAATACCCTGCCTGCCGCACTTAGGTGTTTAAGCAAATTTCAAGATATTTTTATCCATTTCGTAAGTGTGAAGCTCTGTCGTCAAATAGCCAGAAATCCTGCTTAAAGCAGCCCTCTCATTTGAACAGTTGCAGCCAAAGCCGGTCAAGAAAGTGTCAAAGGGTATATGCATTTTCCAGCAGCACAGCAATTGCCAGTTCCAAACATTTTCCTCCCCATCCAAGGCAACCTGTTCATCTGTGCTGCCTTTCCTCATTGATCTTGCTAAGCTCTATTTTTACTTCTGCACGAAAGCTTGTAAAACAGCACTGTTTTCATTAGGCAAATTGCCCAAAGTCTCATGAAAAATTTAGCTACATCTTAGACGGGAAAGCATCTAGTGCTATTGACACTCAACACTGTACGCTTGGCAGGAATCCATTGCCTAGGGAGAAAAGTGACCTAGCTATTATCTGATCTGCTGCTCAGATGCAGCTGCGTGTATCAGATCATAACTCTTTATTATTGAAACAATTATTTCTGAACAGCAGGGGCCTGAGAAAGCACGAATTAATTTAGTAATATGCATTCATGAATTGTGAAGAACATAAGCAACGCCATTTGAGGGTAAACTCTGTGCTAGTAATTGCTGAATTGATTTTTTTTTAAAGCTCCACTGGCAGCAAAGCTGCCACTAAATTGAGCTTTATTTCCTGCAAAATGAATGTTAGGACACTAGAAAGCCCTTTGCTTGTTGGCTATCAAAATGGTGATTAAAGATTCAGAAAAAACTAATAATTACTTCCCAAGTGAGCATTGTTCATAACGATGTCTTATAAGAAAATATTCACTGAAGACTATTCAACTCACTAAATTCATAACTAAGGTGATATTTAATATTCTGCTTTTCACAAATTGCATTCAAAGTGACTAATTAAAGCAGCTCCAATACAGCAAGAATCATAAAAACAGTAGATTGCTCAATCTGATAATGTGAGAAAACATTCACCACAAAATGCAAATTGTTGGAAGTATTTTTTTGAAAGGTGGAGGAAGATTTTACCACACTTTAAACCAGTGTTTTCCAGTGTTAGACCACAGATATGGTTAGATCATAACCTCCATCATCCCAGATGGCATGTCCAATGATAGAATAGGAAATCCAGAAGTATGGGGTAGGAAAGGGAGTGACTGAGAGGGAGTGTTGACAGACCCTAACAGGTCAGGAATGAACTAAGACCAGAAAAAAAGAAAAGAAAAAGAAAATAGAAGAGCCCTACTTCATGGTATAGCTCATTTAGACAAAATATGAAGAACGGCCTTAGGGAACATTTTAATGTGTGGATTTTAATATGAAAAGCCACAGTTACTTTGGCGATTACAACAGATGAACAGCAGCCCCTTGAAGTCAATGCACTCACTGCATAACAGGTCTGACTTGTTCTTGCCAGTCCTCTTTCATCAGGATATGGGCCATCGCATTCTGCGGTAGCTGAACCTTCAAATCTTCCTCAAGGGCAACTTGATGTAGTGCTGATTGCGTACATTTATCATACAGGAGCAGAAAGATACAGTCCAGTCATGTCCACCACAAACAGGAAGAATTTGTTGTTTTGTTCAGTTTCCCTGCTCCAGGACAATGGGATTTTACTGGAAAAATCCATTTACCAACTTACACCCGCTTCATTAAGTATTATCAGTTCTTTGCTTTCAACATGCAACAAGAGTTTGAGCATGCATGTTGCACTCATAGTGGTAATGCAACGTGGGTATAGCAGTTTTAGGACATTCCCGTACATATATATTTCATTCATAGGACCAATGCACTTCTTAAGCATGTTTCTTAAGCATGTTTCTCTTTCATGAGGTACAAGTAATACCATAACAATAAAGACAGAATAATGCAGAAAGGTTGAAATGATGAGAAAGTTTGTGGAACAGCATGAAAAGTTTATTATGAGATGATATAATGCTTATTCATGTACATACAAGTAGAATAAAACCTTTCTGAGTTTTGGTGATTTGCAGGGCATTTATTGGAACCATGTGGCTCATTTTGGCATGACTGAGGTCTTCAAACTTTGCCAGTTTAATATTTGGTTAATATTCTTCATGGTTAATATTCTTCAAGAAGCAAAATGCCATTGCAGAAAGTAAAAAATAATTTTAAAATCTACCACTATTGCACCTCAGTTTACTTACTTTTCTGAACTCTATACATCGACAGCAGCTCCCATCCTATCGGTAACACTTTGTAGGCTCAAGTCTACGAAAGCTCATGTTAGCAGCAGTTAGTCTCAAAGGTGCTACAAGATCCTTCTTTCCAAGCCACTCCTCATTTCCTAGGTGTTTCCTAACAAGTTCTTTGAGCTTTAAAAGTACATGACAGTGCTAGGCAAGCTCAGAAGTTGATTGACTTCAATGCAAGCTTGGGTTTCTTTCAGATAATGACAGATTTCACTCATGTATCAGGACACACTTTGGATTTAATAGACAGAAATCAACTGGTTACCTGGCTAGGCTGTTATCTTCTAAACTGTACATCTTTCAATCTCCTAGCAAAATGGCAGACCAATTAAGATTGATTCATGTTCTGTGGTTCATGAACCCAATAGGTTTTCAGAGGGCTCTGGGAAACCATTCCAATAGACTTTGACAACTATATGGAACAGCAGCAAGTTGACTAAGAGAACTGACAAGATGGCTACTTAACCGCTAAAGGTCTCCTTGATTTACAGAAGACCTGAAAACAATATAGCAAGAAGAGAGATGCTTAGAGTACACAATAGTTCTGGATGTGAGATAAAGCAAATCCTGTTTAGATACACACATACACACACCCCATCTGTGTTTTTCTTTTTTTAAATATGCTGTAGTATTAAGTGTAGAAAATAACTCCTTTTCTACTGCTGTTGCATCTGCAAAGTGAGTGTTATCTATTTCCAAATGGTTACTGATGCCTGGAAAAAAAGAGTTTGCCTCTATCTGAAAAACTGGACATTTTTTGCCCACTTTAATCCAACTGTACTTCTTGTGCAACCCAAATTGTTTTTACTCATTTTTATTTTTATGTTTTAAAGCACTTTGGTTCTTCTTTGGAACTGAAAGGTGGAATGAACATTTGAAATAAACCAACAACAGTTTGGACTTGGCTTAACTTGTCAGCTACCATTTTAATTACAGCCGCAAACTTGAAGCTTCTGAGATCCTATCTGCAGTTTGGCAATGAGACGTGAATGCTAGATAGCACTGGTAGAGATGTGAGACTGAACCATGGCAAATCCAAGAAAAAGAAGGGAATTCACACAAGAGAGGAGAGATGGAAGGAGAACAGAGCACCATCACTGTACAACAGAAGGCAGAGGTGAAAGAAGAGCTGACAAACTGCAAGGGATCCTTGGTAACTTTAACTATTTTTCTGTTTAACCGCTGAATGAATGCTACCAATGCATTATTAGTAAAGTTACTTTTTAGACTATGACCCTCAGAAATCCCCACCAGCATGGCCTCTTGTTCTGCCAGTTGGGGCAAGATGGGAGTTGTAGTCCCGAACAGTAGCTTTAGGTTCAGCTACTGTACATCATTCCTGCAGTAATTTTCCTGGAATCAAAATACTATTAGCTTTCCGCTGGTCATATTAAAATCCAACCAGCTATAAACAGCCAACAATAGAAAAGAATTGCCGTGGAATCTCACAGATTTCATTGACGGTTTTTGATGTAAGCATTCTCTCCCCCCCCCCTTTCTTTTTCAGCACCTAAGACTCAATGAAAGGCAAACCCGCACCTTTGCCTTGGAAATTCTGCCATTGGCAAGGTGCATTTCAGAGAAAGAAAATAATAAAACCTTATGTACATTTTAAAAAATGTGGATAGCTAAATGGTCAGCAATAGAAAAATACATACAAATGCACATAGGGCTGAATTCTGTTTCTAGTCATAATTGGAACAGATCCACTGAATTGATGGGATTTGCCGATGTGTAGGCAATCAATTTAGCAATTGAATGGGTCTATTTTAGCTGGAGCAGGATTCCAGCCTTAAGTCAATGGAGAAAGGTGTAGAAATGTGCGTATGAAGGGTACATGATAGGTACCTTAGTAAAAATGTAGAAGATGTGTCCATAAGGAAAAGAGCATATGAAAATGAGTATAAATTTCCACGCAGGGAAAAAAGACCGATGCCACACAAAGCAACGAACAAAGGAGAGAATGCAGATTTGGAATTTGGAGAAATGTAAGAAAATGGGAACAAAACGAAACCAGATTTATCACAGCCCTGTAGGCAGCCAAGGGCGAGGGTCCAAGCCCTGCTTTCTGATGCCAGGAAAATTCCCCGGCGGTGCATGGGAAGAATGCATACCACCCGCTTGCCCAGGGGCCGATGTGAGCAGTGGGGGAAGGAAGGGGCGGCAGGGATTATTCTCTCCTGCTATTTTTCTACGGGGGATAGGCGTCTTCTTTACTGTTGGCAGTTTAGGAATCTCTGCTGTTGGCAGTTTGGCGCAGCAGATGACAGCAGGCAGACATCGGGAGTGCTATTACGGGGAGTGATGTATCATGTACCATTTCCTAGAACATTAAAAAACACTGTTAAATATTTCATAGCCTCCCATATTTCAGAGTGAACTACACACTTGGAGCCTCCCCCTTCCCTTCCAAACCATCCCTGCCTGAGGGCCTTCCTCTCTGCACGACAGCACATGGTTGAATGCCCACTTTAGATTGTATTCATGTATTATGCCTCTCCGTTGCTAACTTAAAAGCCAAAAGGATGTTTATTAGACAAAGAAAAACATAATGGGTCATATACAGTATGAACATCACCAATGTGAAATGGCAGAATTTGCAATATGTGATGCAAGTTTCTGCCCTCAGAAACAATGATGATGATGATAAGAAAGGTAATTTATACCCAACCATTTCCGCAAAATTGGGACTCAAGAGCACTTAGAATTTAAAACAAGTACATTAAAGCTCAGGCAGCCTAAATATCTTAAAGGCACCAGAGCCCACCCAAGCTTGACTGCTAAGCAGGATCAGCACTGGTTACTACTTGTATGGGAGATCAGCAACAAATACCAGGTAATTTACGCTGTATTTCACAGGAAGAAATTGACAAAACTGTCTCAGAGTATTCCTTGCCGAAGAAAAACCTATGAAATTTATGGGGTGTTTGTAAGTTGACAGGTGACTTGAAGGCATGCATGCACACACACATTATAGCTAAAAACATACAAAAATTCAACAGTAAAATAGAATTAAATTCAATCAAAAATCCACCTAAAACAGTTACCCCTGGATGTTTTATAGAATTAAACTGTTTAAAACAACTGATCGCTCTGGATTTTACTTCTAGAAATCTTAAGGAAGGGGCTGAAACTTGAAACATAGCAAACCCTAGTATCCTGTAGTATAAAGAATTTTTAAAAGGCATCCTCATAATCTTTCTGGATGCAAATCAAGGAGGTGTTTCTTACTAGGTGCTCATTATAATGTGTTGGTAATACATGATGGGGAAATTTTGGCCCTCCAGACTTGGTTGAACTGCAGATTCCATCATGTCTCACTATGGATGAAACTTGCTGATAGTTGAATCCCAGTAACATCCAGAATGTCAGAGGTTTCACACATCTTGCTTTACACCCAGTGTGACAGACAGAAGAAGCACTACTCTTGCCTTCTGCACAATAACTGGCCAGATGTGCAGGACTTTAGATAGAAGGAAAGGTCAGTAATCTCACATTCTTCTCATTCTCTCTTATCCTCCACACTGAGCAGAAATGGCACTGACTGAATTCCGGAAAAAAGCTACTTTCTGACATGATTCAGAGTCTCACACCTGGCTGATAATTTTTGGATTGGACTCCAATCCTAATGGAACCTGTGCCCAATCCAAAAAGGGATTCAGATCAAAATAATATCCGCACTGTACACCAGCTTGCCAAACCTCACACCCTACAGAGTCATTCACCTTGTAAATGAGGGCCTCCCCAGAAGGGTCCCACAAGCACACATCTGCCATTCTGTGTAGTTTACCTGATTTCAAATGGGCGAAAAGGATTTGTGCCATGAAGGTTATTTTGTCCTGTAAGGCTTTGGATACACCTGTGAACAAGGGAGTAATCTAGGGAAATAGGGCACTGTGGGGAGTGCTGTTGTAGCTGAGATGATGCTTTGCAGCTGGAGTCCAATTACAAGCTATTGGGAGTACTGGAGAGAGAGAAAAAGGACAAACAGCAGCCTTTTGGACTGCTGCCTCTGTGTGTGTTTTCCCCCGTGGCTTTTCTACTGTGTTAATTTTTGTGTCAACACATATACCACACGCAGACAAGATGTTGGAAAGTCATCAGGCATGCAGTCTTACAATCAAGGCTAGAGGATCCAAGTTTGATTATGTGATGATTTACAAACAAATCAAGAAAAGTGACAGGAGTCAGATGAACCAAAGGACAAAGAATAAATGAAACAACATCTGAAACTGTTCACAAGAAACTTCTGGTTGCAAGGAGGTAGCAGGACAAAGAAGAGCACCAGTAAGAGAGTGTTTCTTTTAAAATGTGATAATAAATGTTTTAAGACTACATTATCTGAGCTGCAGAGAATAACAGCATTTTAAATAATGCATATTTCATGGGACTAGTTTCATGTCATAGTTGTAAAAACTCAGTGGGCGTACTTTCATGCATTTTCAGGTAGGAAGCACTATACACTGAATACTTTTCAGTCAAGGAGCTTTTAATGATGTTGCTGGAGAAAAAGTGATAACTGAATATGCTTTCTCTTATACACTGGGTTAAAACTGTCCACATTCTACATTTGTGCTATCCCATAAGACAAGAATGGGGAATTTGTGACCCATAAACCTTATCAATCCTATCTACCATGTAATGAGGAAAGATGGGGGCTGCAATCCAACAAAATTTGCAAGGCCACACATTCACCATTCCGGCCATAAAAGATCCATGCCACCCATAGGAAATTTGGGCAGGATTTCTGAAGTAGTGATGGCTCTTATGTGAGCAGAGCAATAAGGTGGGCCCTCCATATTCACTGGGATTAGGGGTGCAAGAGCCCTGTGACATTGGAAAAACTGCAAATTAAAAAAAAGACATTATATTTTTTTTACCTGAGAAAACATCTATCTAGGAATCTCTAGGTCCTCCAGTGCAACTCTATAGTCAACATCTGCCAGAGGCTGACCACAGAATTGCACTGGAGGACCTACAAATGTCTAGAGTTGTGTTCTCTCTAGGAATCTCTAGGTCCACAGAGTTACACTGGAGGACCTAGCGATTCCTAGAAAAAACACAATAATCAAATTCATGAATAATCAAATCTGCAAAAGTCAAAGCTGCAAAAGTGGAGGGATGACTGTAAATCCTCTTCAGAGTTTAGTTCGGGATGTAAAGGAGCTCTCCAAGGTCCTAAAACACATTCCTAGATAGGCCCAGCACCTTGGAGAGCCCTTTTAAAGGTAGCCAAAACCTGGAGTCACCATCCCACTAACATGGGAGCCAGCAGTCACTACCGTGCTGCGGTGAAAGGCTCTCCAACCTGCTCAGCAATCCCAATCATGCCCTCCCAATGCATTCACTCATTCACTGCTGCCCCTTTCATTACAAGACGTCTCTTGTGGGCCCTTCAAAGACGTCTTCAGGGAGCAATGAGTGAACCCTCATCCTACCCCTGGCCGACTCACAGGTTGAAAACATTAATTTTGTTGGACTATAATTCCCAGAACCCTTCACCAACATAGTCACTGGCCACACTGGCTGAGGGATTCTGGGCATTGTTTTCCAAGAAAGCAATGCACCTAAGCTTTAGGTATAGCCTAACTTGCAGAGGATCTCAGCTTTAGCTGGAGAAGCCAGGGACTTCCTTTGGATGCAAAGCGTGTGCTCTACCACCGAGCCATGCCCCCTCCCCAACAGCACCCCTCTTTGTTCTGGCACCGACAAAGTCCCCCTTCTGCCCCCCCTTCCCTTGTGTATCTTGTCTTTTTAGCCTGGAAGCCTGAGGGTGGGGCCTGGGTCTTATTTTCATTACTGTATAGCACCCGTCAGAGGCACTGTTCATTGAATGTTAATGCTGTTGAGGGGGCTTGACAATGAATCTCCTCTGAAATAGCAGGATATGCATGTGTGTGTGTGTGTGTGTGTGTGTGTAAATCAGAAAGATCAAGATACATCAGTACAGAAGCAAACACTCCAGCTGAGAACAAATAAAAATCACATGTGGAACAGAACAAGGGGCTATGGGAATGCCATTGCCCTTCATACACATTAATATGTCCTAGGGGGAATTTCCATGCCATGCATCTAGGCCAGTAGAATAAAAGTTGAATTTACAACTTGTATTATATTAAAAAAGATGCGGACAAGTGACTACCGTATATACTCAACTGTAAGCCAACCTCATGTATAAGTCGAGGACAGGTTTGGCTACCAAAATTGTGGATTTTCGATATGACCCATGGATGAGTTGAAAGTAAAACTTAGGGGCATGTAACAAAGGATGAAGCAAAGGAAAATGATGCCAAAGAACTTACAAAATTCTACCCCTCATAACTGTTTATGGTCTCCCTAAAGGCTGGATGGATGAGGAGGGATCTATGGTAAATAGTGGCTGTGCGATTGCAGAGGAGGTAGTGAAGCATGGGTGGGATTAAGAAAACACACATATATCGAAAAGGATGTAAAGGCAAAGCAAAGAAAATGGTGACTATATTAGCAGTGATTATAGCTCTGATCACTTTGCCAGATTTTAACCCAGAAATGCTGACAAATATACACAAATGTCTTATTCAAATCTTTCAAAGCCTGATTCCTCTTGGCGCTCCTTTGAGAGGAAGCACCAAAGAGCTGTCACCGCTACCATTTTCCTATCCCCCCCCCCCCCCCCGCATTCAAAAAGGTCAGAAGTGGTGTCTCAGCAGAGAGTAGAGGTGGTTGGTGCTTCTTTTAGGTGTTCCTGGGACACACTAAGCTCTCTCACTACTCTACTCAGAGAAGGAGATGTTTCCTTTTTTGATAATAGTTAAAGTACAGCACTTAATGAAGGTGGGATACAGCACTTAATGAAGGTGGGATACAGTGGCTTAGTCATTAAGACACCAATTCGGAAGATCGGAAAGTTCGAGGCCCAGGTGTTGCATGATGGAGTGAGCTCCTGTCACTAGTCCCTGCTTCTGCCAACCTACCAGTTTGAAAGCATACAAATGCAAGTAGATAAATAGGTATCACTTCGGTGGGAAGGTAACAGCATTCGGTGCAGTCATGCTGGCCACATGACCACCAGATTCGTCTTTGGACAATGCTGGCTCCTCAGCTTAGTAACAGAGATAAGCACTGCCCCTACAGTCAGTTATGACTAATCATTCATGTCAAGGGACTACCTTTACCTTTGTACAGTACTTACACTGACCTGTGGATAAGTCAACCTAGGGTTTTTTGGGTCAATTTTTTAAAAATAGTTTTTATTAATTTTAAAAACATCTGTATACAAAAATGATTTCGACACACACTACAAATAAAGAAAAAAGACACTATACATAGATATATAGACACTACACACATAGTTCACAGGGTCAATTTTTTGTCTAAAATTTCTAGACTTATAAATGAGTATACACAATAATAGCTGAAAACACACTGATTGTTAAATATGTCTGGAAACAAACAGAACATTTATACACTCAAAGTTTGGAACCTGCAGTTGACACCTTAATAAAGGTAGGCAGGCATTGCCTGGTATGTCAAGTTCTGTTATTGTGTGTTACCCACCTTCAAATCACCTCCCATGTATGGTAGTCCTATCACAGAGTTTTGCTGGCAAGATTTATTCAGAGGAGATTTGCCATTGCCCCCCTCTGAGGCTTTGAGTGTGTGATTTGCCCAAAGTCACCTACTTGGTTTCCATGCCTGAAAGGGAATTTGAAACCTGGTCTCCCAAAGTACTAGCCCAACACACAAACCACTACACCATGCTGGCTCTCTGGAAAGTTTTACATAACATCGGGAAAATTCTACACAATATCAATATCCAAAATAGTACAGTAAGCTTCTTAGCTCTCTAAATTTAGCAATGCCACAGTCTATAAAGGAAACAGCATTTAGATTACTTTCTCTCCCTAGCCTCATGGGGTCTCTCCTGATTTCAGCCAACTATATATTAGAGTTTCCTTGGACTGAGGGTGTACCTGCACTACACAATTAGATCATTTTGATGGCTCCATGGAGTCTCGGGATCTGTAGTGTGTTGAGGTACTTAGACTTTTCTGTGGATATGTACTGGAACTTTCTTGCATAGAATTCCAAGTATCTCACTGAACTACAAATCTCTGGACTCCGTAAAATGAAAATATGACAGTTAAGGTAGAATCAAAGTGATACGACTCTACTGCAGAACCATGCCAGATACCTCAGAATTGCCATGAATTTCCTGTGCCCATACTACTGAGAGTAGACTCTACTCCAGGGGTAGGCAACCTAAGGCCTGGGGGCTGGATGTGGCCCCCCGAGGCCTTTGGACCAGCCCCAGGCCGGTCCTGCCGCCGCCGCCCCCCGCTATAATGATATTGATTATTGTTGTTATTACTTGTTCTTGGGGTTTTCTTGGCAAAATCTCCACAGGGGGTTTGCCATGGCTTTTCTGGGGCTGAGAGAGTGTGCATGCATATTTTTTTAACTTTTTAAAATTTTATTTATTTATTTATTTATTTTGGGTGCTTTGGCCCCCCAATTGTCTGAGGGACAGCAACCCGGCCCCCGGCTCAAAAAGGTTGCCTACCCCTGCTCTACTCAATAGAGGTTCTGCAGCACTGGAAGCTGTGCAAGCAAACTATCCATCCTTTTGGTTGGGGGAGCACACTGGCAGTGCCCTACCCTGGGGTAAGCATTAAAAATGGCAACCCAGCCAAGCAGCTTCTTGAAACATTGTCTGGACAAAAGGAAGCTTAAGAAGAACTTGTGTCATCTTGTTTTGTTTCTTTGCACATTGCCTTATTAGAACTGTGAAAGCAGAAACCCCTGGGGTCTTTATGCAGGAGGGAATTCTACACAGATAGAGAGAGCTTTACTTTCACAATCCAGAAGATTTTATCTCACAAGCATATATCCTTTGAACCCTGGCTCTAGTGTGCACCTAGTAGAGTATGTTTCTACCAGCAAAATGCCACCCTACAATACATATTATGCATGTGCTATACAGAAAGATTCCTTTTCCTCCCCCCCCCCACCCCATCCCAAAAAATTAAATAACAAAAGTACTCTTCTAGATACAGGCTGGCAGTTCGGAAGTTATTAATCAGGATTAAGTTAAATCCAGACCTTTTTTTTTTTTTTAAAGGAACTCCGCTGGTTTATATACAAAGGAAGCTTAAAGCAACGATTGTTGCAAAACTATTCAAAGCATGCATTGAATAGATGCAGAACTGAAAAGGGGAAACTGAAACATATTCTCCTATTTTAATATAATCATTTTTTCTTCTATTCAGATGCCAACTTTTTTTTATTACAAACATAATTTCTCTTCTATAGCTATAATAATCATCTTCCAATGCTTTGCCTTTTTAGACTCAGGTATCTCAATGTATATCTGCATCTAAAATACTGGGAAAGGCAAAGCACTGGAGAAAGGAAAGGGAGCTTTATAGTATCTCAATATATGGCCTAAATACCCTAAATACCCTAGATCCCATCTGATCTTGGAAGCTAAGCAGGGTCAGCACTGGTTAGTACTTGAAGGAAAGACAGCCAATTACTACCAGGTACTACAGGCTATATTTCAGAGGAAGGAACTGAGAAAACCAACTCTGGGTATTTCTTGTTTTAGAAAACCCTATGAAAAATTCATGGGAATCGCCCTAAGTCGACAGGCAGCATTAAGGCACATGCACACATCTCAGTGAATACTTCCATATCCATACATTTTCTGTTCTGATTCTGCTTTAGGTATTTGCCTCCTCGTTTTGGTGCTACAAACATGACAGAGGATTTGAACTCATGACTCCCACTGATAACTGCTTTCTCCACTAGTGAGTTGCAGATCAGGATCCGATGGCTTTCTTTCCCCTAACTTGTCCCTGTCCCTTGCATATTGAAAGGGGGTTGGGAGTGAGGGGTTAAGCATCATGAACCTGGGTGGCCACCCCTACCCTGCTGCCTATTAATTGATGCCTTTCATTCCCTGGTTGCTAAGGGTGTTGTCTGGGGAGGATGTTGTGACCGGAGGGGATGCTCTCTATGGGACTTGCAGTCATAGTCACTGCATTTGTGATCCCTTTAACATTATTCTTCCGCTGATGGGGGAACCTAGGATACTGTCTAATTTGCCTGGGTGCATCTTGCCTCCTAACAGTGGCTATCTTAATTGGGTCATAAAATAGATTGCCCATCTATTTTGTGGTAAGAAATAGGGCAATTTGAGAGTGGGAGATGTGTCCAAATCAACATGCAGGACCTTGTAAACAAGTCAAACTATGGAAGGTATATGTCCTGAATTCAAACAGGATCTCTTCCTGAGCAGGGTTGTAGATCTCTCACTATTAGTTTCATCAACTTAGTTAGACAATGCAATACCACTGACAGTAGCAAGAATTTCTCAGCAATGCAAACAAAGCACTCAATCTCATTATCTTCCTCTGAATCTGAATGCCTACTATTCCTTTTCTTCCTGACTGCTCAAATGGGAACCTGTGAAACTGCCCCTACATACAGTTGCATTAGATTACAATGGGCTACTCTCCTAAGTCAGCTTCGTCCTTCTAAAACTCTCACGATAAAAGTTGTACAGCACCTGGCTGTGATTAAAGGGCAGATGCAAATAAATAAATATCAGGTACTTTCCCATCAATGAAAAGGCTGAAAGCACAAATATAACTAAATATAGTCTGGAAATGAGACACTTTTACAACCACAGTTGGTCCTCTGTATTCATGGATTCTTTATCCACAGATTTAACCAACCACAGTTCAAAAATATTCACACACACACACACACACTCACACAAAATCCAAAAAAAAACAAACCTTGATTTTGCTATTTTATATAAGTGGCACCATTTTACTCTGCCACTGGATATAATGGGGCTTCAATATCCACAGGGGGTTCTGGAAGCAAACCCCAGTAGATACTAAGGGCCCACTGTATTGGTTAAAACTCAGGTCAGGAAAGATATCTCCTAAATGAGGATACGGATGTTAACTTGTAATTATCAAGTACAAAGCTAGTGAATATATGTTCAAAACAGAATTCTAGGGGAGTAATTTTGCCTCTTCATCAGTGATGGGAATTTTCCTGGAAAATTTGGAATGGCAAATTTCTGGAAACTATTCCAGAGCTCTTTAAATCCATGCAGATCTAATTAAATATGTTTATTTAACTTAAATTTAGTAAATAGAACTGAAAATGTATATCATGTTTGTTTTATCTACTGCATCTCTAAAAAGTTTCATCCCCTGTGCCCCAGCATTGCCAAACATAGTTGAGAGCTGAACTATTAGTTTAAAAGAGAAAAGTGCAACAAAGCGCACTTGACTTAAATATTACTTTAAATATTACTTGGTTTAAATATTACTTTCAAACAAATTCAGAGCTTTACCTGAATATTATTTTCATCAGACAGCCTGTAAATATTTCAAGACATGACAATCAATGGCATGTACTTCCTTCCATTACTGATATTTTAAGAATTATGATGAAGAGGCTAAGAGTGTTTAGATGTCATAATCAGTACTGTAAAAACACCAGTGTGCAAATGAACATTGCTGAATCACTCCCACTGGGCTCCTCCTAAAAGCAGTAGTGGCTAAACAAGCCACAGACCATCAATCTATGTTTTCCTATTGTCTTGTCTGAACTAGGAGCTGGGGCTTATCTTCCTCCTGATAAGCTTGAGTCAAGACCCACAACTTGGTTATTGGCTTATGATTCTGTATCATCATCATCATCATCATCATCATCATCATCATCGTGCCTTTTTCCTAGGGGTCTCAAGATCTTCTACAAAAGTTGAAACAGGTAAAACTTTTTTTTAAAATCACTGTACAAAACTTTAAAGATATAATTACACTAGCAATAAAATTAAAAGCGGTTACAAACAAACCATTAAAAAGGACAATAACAAATATAAACAAGGGCTGTACATGAAAGGCCCTTTCCGTCTGGGCAGTCCGCCCTCAAAGATCTACTGAAATGAAAAGGTCTTCACTTGTCTACAAAAGGATAGCAAAGAATTTGCAAGTCTAACTTCTCTAGGAAGGGAATTCCAGAGCCTGGGAGCAGCCACCAAGAAGGCCTCAAAGTTTTCAAAACAGGAGCAGATTCCTACAGAGAGATACAGTCCTTTAGATAATGTGGGCCTGAGGTATTTAGATTTTGTAGGTCATAAGCAAGAGAGCCAGCATGGCTTAGTGGTTGGAGCGCAGGACTATGACTCTGGAGTCCAGGGTTCGATTCCCAGTTTGGCCAGGAAAACCACTGGGTGACCTTGTGCAAATCACACACTCCCAGCCTCAGGGGACGGCAATGACAAACCCCCTCTGAACAAATCTTGCCAAGAAACTCCTGTGATAGGTTTGTCTTAGGGTCACCATAAGTCAGAAATGACTTGAAGGCACACAACAACAACAACAAGGTCATAAGGCACACTTTGAACTGTGCCCAGAAAGACCGACAGCCAGTGTTTCAACATAGGAGTTGTGCACTAGACAGATAAACCAGAAAGTTGCATTCATATATCATGGTAACCAAACCACAGATAGAAAGTACATAGACAGGAACAGGGGAGCTGCCTTATAGTGAATCAGACCACTGGTCCACCAAGACCTTTACTGTTAACTCAGACAGACAGAGAATATCCAGAATGGAAAGCTTGATTCTTTCTTAGTCTTGTTTGGAGATCCCTGGCATAACCTGGTGGCCTCCCATCCAAGTATGAACCAGGCTCAACACTGCTTAGCTTCTGAAATCAAATGAGACTGGATGTGGTGAGAATGGTATGGAGACTGTATTCTGGAAGTACAGATGTATGTTACTAGGAGCTTGGAAATGTTACTTCTTGGACTATAATCTGTGTGGTTTGTTTAGCTGCTCCACTTGTAACAGGAATAATCTGTCGTTGTACATGAGAAGGTGCTTGCAAGTGATAAAACCAGAGTTTCTGGAAACTTCCTGGCTCATTGTGATCTCTGTGTGTGTGTGTGTGTGTGTGTGTATATATATATATATATATATATATATATATATAATGTGTATATATATATATATGGATGTATATAATGTATATATATATATATATATATATATATATATATATATATAGGGACATATATAATGTATATATTTTAGCATGCCTGAAGAGCTGTGCCCATAAATATCATGCTTCCTAAGGACTACCCCTTGAAAAAAGATAATCATAACTGCAGTTTTACATTTGACTAATTTATCTATTCAATTTGATTTCTAATTTTGTCAGTTTCATTACGTTACCATTTGATTTTATCAAACTACATATTTTTTAAGAAAATAGAAAACTGGAGCAGAGGAGAGGTCCAGAAAAACAAAGAAGTGGAAAAGTTTCCATAGAAAGCTTTCCATTCCTCACCGCTACTGCTCATTTCAACTTTCAGGAAGTCAGGAAGAAGAAAATTGTCAGTATTAGTCAAAAACACCAAAGTATAGAAAACTTAAGACTATAACTCCTAGAATCCCTCCGACAACACAGTCATAGGCCATGCTGGATGGGGAATTTTGGGATTTGTAGCCATGGAAAGCAACATTCCCAAGATGTGAAAGGCATATATCTATGCCTTCAGAATTCAAGTTTTATTTACTAGGATTCTTGCCCTCTTTCATCCCTATTCAAGTTGACAGGCTTCCAATCCAGAGGGCCTGTGTCTGTGTGTAAGGATGGGAGGGGGAGAAAACAATATACCCTGTTAGCAAGCCAGCCCTTGTTTCCTGACATTTTAGGATCACAGATTTACTTCAAACTCTCATTGCAAGACTACATCATAAAAATAGAGGAGATGTGAGTTTTCACCTACTTTCTGTTTTTCTTTCCTCAGCACCAGCTGCAGAAGTTGGAATTAGAAACAGTTGTGGAAGAAAAATAACACAAAGGAGTAGGGAGTGTTGCCACAAAAATGGAAATGCTAAAATTGAAACCATATGGGCAGACCCAGTGAAACAGAGCAGAATATTGAAAAGATTTAAAACCCAGACTCGTATGAAACCTTAAGGGGCAGGGGAACAATCTGTGCAGTTTTTACTCACAAAATATGATATGAGCCATAATCAATAACATTTTTGTAAATAAGCGAGACTGCAATCCGACACATACTTAATCTGGGAGCGATTCCCGATGAGCACAGTGGCCCTTACTTCCTAATATGCATGGATTGCATTGCAGTGCTCGCCTCACCAAAATCAATAGGGCTTACTTCCAAGTAAACATTAGGCCTGGACAGCTAGTCAAGCACACTTTCTTTATACATAACACGCAAAAGGATTCGTCACTTTGGAGAGTATGGACGAAAAAACCCTTTTCCTCCTCATGGAAGCAACCAAACAAATACAGAGGAATCTAAAGGGAATATGCACACTCATTTGAACGTTCAGAAATCCAGACAAGTTATCTTTCAATTTTCTTTCTCCACAATGATTTCCCTCACTCTGCTGTGAACGATGAATTGAGCAGAAAATTCAGCGTAAGAATGCATTTGATCCACCCAAGAGGTTCAGCAAGAACAACACAGGCACTGTGTCCCTACACTCAGGAGGTCGGTTCTAAGGTCAAAAGCTTGTGGTTACTCACCACCCAAGAATTGGATGCCTCCAGCCACCCTGCCCACAGTCCTGGAGATAAGCTCAGACACACAGCATCCCATGAGTGCGGTTAGGGCCACCAGAAGGAGAAGACCGCAGCCCAGCCCCGTCACCACAGTGCAGATCCTCCATTCCACACTTGGAATGGCCTGGAAAGATGCATAGCGTCCACACTGCTCCACCATCACCATGATCTGGCGGCTCTCATCTCGGACAGGATAGGAACATCTCCGGAAAGTGCCAAAGGACACCGGCTTCTCCAATTGAGACCCCAGTAGCCAGTAAGGCATGAAGAACCCCACACAGGAGATGCCGGCGCAGACGAAGGAAAAAAATGCCCATATCACTCCTGTGCAAGTAAGGCTCGATGCCATTTTGCCACCCATGGCGACTCACTGTGACAAAACGGGAGTCCGGGACACGATTCTTGGTGTGCAATGCAGGTTGGGAGGAGGAGAACTGTGGATAATCCAAAAGTCCTTAGTTCCGGTAACTCCCCAGTCCAATGACACCTTCTGTAAGAGCCATCACATTTTGTGCTTTACTCATTGAGAATAAAGTTCCTGGTGCAGCCAAGACTTTTTGGCTTGCTCCTTTCTCCTCAATGGCAGCTGAAGTTGTTGCAGTGAGAAGCAATGGGGGGGGGGGGGAGGAGAACAAAGAAGAAGAAGAAATCGATTAGTATGGTGGTTTCCAGTCTATTCAATGTGGGGGACTGGTAATTTTCCCCTCTTAATGTGGTAGGGACTGGCACCACTAGCCAGGGCTGAGGCTTGACTCAGGCCTGCGCCCTTCCAAGGTCACTAAAATGAGTACCCAACTGTTGGGGGGCAATGAGCTTACAGCTGTAAACCGCTTAGATATCCCATAGCGTGATGTGAAGTGGTATATAAATGAAGCTGTTTTGCTTTGCTTTGCCCATTAATTACAACTATTTCTTGCACTCCTGGAAACATTCCATGGACCAGCAGCCAATGGCTTAAGGACCAGCACCAGTCTATGGACCCCTACTTTGACTATCACTGCTTTAGCCCATAAAATTAATTTGTTTCCTTCACTAATGGGATGCAAAGGAATTTTCTGCATGTAAATAAACTGGAGGAAGCAAAGCAAAGCAAAAGGACGGTTGAGTAAGAGTAGGGCTACCAGATCTATCTGTGCATGCTGCACAGCAACGGGACTGGGAGTCAAGGAATAGGGCGCCCATTCACACTACACAATTATAGTGCTACGATCCCACTTTCATTGCCATGGCAACATCCTGTGGACTCCTGGAGTGTGTAGTTTTGTCAGAAGCACCAGAGGAGCTCTCAGGCCGAGGAGCCTACCTTACAACAGCCAGTTCCAGGATTACACAGGATGCGGCCATGATAGTTAAAGTGGAAAGATAGTGCTATAACTCTGTAGTGTGAATGGGCCCCAGGGCACCACTTTACTTTCTGTTTGCTTGGCAGTAACTGATTTGCACCCGCTTAACCAGAGTATCACACAAATAGTCAAACCAACCAACCAATGGCAAATATACTCTTCTGCCTTTTAACAGCCATTCCATACATCATCGATGGATAATGCCTGCACCTCTATGGGGCTGTTAAAAGCAGAGTTATAGAGGCTAGCAGAGAAGCTGGCAAACATTACATCCACTTTTTTCTCCAGCTGTGAGGTAATTTAGGAGGGGACGGGAGAAGAAAAAAAATATCTGCTACGTTGTAGGGGAACAAATAATGAACAGCAAAGAGATAGGAGGTCTCAAAGCAGCATCCTCTCTCTCTCCAGATGTGATAGACTACAACCTCCAACATCCCCTGCCAACATGTCTGAAGTGGCTATGTCAGCTGGGGATAATAAGAAATGTAGTCCAACACATCTGGAGAACATCAGGTTAGGGGAAAGTGATCTCAAGAGAATAAGATGCATCCTGGGACAAGAATGAGATCAAAAGAGTTAAAGAGAGGCTGTGAATTTGCCTTCATCTGGGGCTGAGTAGGGGAACCCGGCAGGCTGAGCCTTTGGAGGAGGTAAGAAAATGACCAAGGATGCATCCACACTGGAGAAACAATGCAGTTTGACACCACTTTAACAGCCCTGGCTCCTTCCCACTGAAGCCTGGGATTTGTAGTTTTGTGAGCTGCCAGCACTCTGTGACAGCAAAGTCTAAAGACTTTGTAAAACTAGAAATCCCAGGATTCCATAGCACTGAAGAGTGGTGTCAAATGGCATTATTTCTCCAGTGTAGATGAACCCCAGGTTAGGCAAGCAATGGGATTTCCCAGGAAGAACAAACAGGGGAGGGACTGTTGTGAGAAAGAAGGAATGTGGCAACAATGGAGTGGGAAAGATTGGGGTTTTTTTGGGGGGGGGAAGCTCCAGTATCACCCTTGCCTTCCTCCACCCCCATCTCTTCCCAGTGTCTGTCCATTTCAAAGGGGTGAGAGGAGGAGGAGGAGGAGGAGAAAGAAGAAGAGAAGGAGAAGAAGAAAGAGAAGGAGATAGAGGAGGAGGAGGAGGAGAAAAAGAATGAGATGGAGAAGATGGTGAAGGAGAAGGAGAAAGAGAAAGAGGAGGAGGAGGAGATGGAGAAGGGGGAAAAGAAGAAAGAGGAGGAGATAGAGAAGGAGAAAGAGATGGAGGAGAAGGGAAAGGAGAAAGAGGAGAAGGAGAAAGAGAAAGAGGAGAATGAGAGATGGAGGAGGAGGAGGAGAAAGAAGGAGATGGAGGAGAAGGAGAAAGAGGAGGATAAAAGAGGAGGAGGAGAAAGAGAAAGAGAAGGAGATGGTGAAAACGGTAAAGGAGAAGGAGAGAGAGCAGAAGAAAGAGGAGGAGGAAGAGAAGGTGAAGGAGGAGAAGAAAGAGGAAGAAGAAGGAGAAGGAGATGGAGAAGAAGGAGGAGGAGGAGGAGGAGGAGGAGAAGGAAGAGGAAGGAGAAGGAGAAGAAGAGAGAAGAGAAGAAAGAGGGGGAGGAGAGGGAGAAGGAGGAGGGGGGAGGGTGGTGTCCCTGGGGTCCCTTGCAAAGTCTTCCCGGACTGCTGTCAATGGACGGAGGGGGGAGGGGAGGGGGGCTGGCCCCAAGGAAGGGAGCCTCAGTCCCAATGAAGCGAGGGAGGGAGTCTCTTCTCGGCCCCTGCCTCCCCTGGACCCCCCCCCCCGCAAAGGCCAAGCCCCCCCCCCCAGGAGCCCCCCAGATGGACTTCCAGAAAAGTTTGCCTCCGGCTCCCAGTAACGCAGAGGAGGACCCAGGAGGCTGGGAAACAACAACCCCCCCCCCCCCCCCACACACACACCGACCCTCCCTCCTTCCCTCCCTTCCCTTCCTTGCTACCGACCTGCCGCCCCTGGTCTGGCTCTGGGGCCACACATGGGCACTGCTGCTGCTGGAACGACTGCTGCTGCTGCTGCTGCTGCTGCTGGGCTCCTCTGTCTGGAGCAGGGAGGGCCAGGCAAGGCGAGGCAAGGCAGGCAGGCAGGGTCCCAAAATCTCTTCTGAGAGGGAGCTCCGCCTCCTCCCCCCCCCAAAGAGACAGGGAGGGAGGGAGCCAGGCTTGCAAGGCTTGGGAAGGATCAGCAGGGGGACACCAGGCACGTCCTCCTTTCTCCACCCTTTCCCAGGACCTGCCCTCCATCCCAGCCTTCTCTTCTTCCAAGAGGGGATCCCCAAATGTCCTCCATTCGGAGCCTGACTCAGAGGCAGGGATGTCTATTTCCTATACGGGAAGTTAAGGCTTTGTTCTGCCATGTCCTCCATTTTTCTTGACTGTCCTACATGCCAAGAGGAAGGGAAGAGGGTGACCTGATACGTCCTCCTTTCTCCTCCCCCCCTCCCCAGGACCTGTCCTCCATCCCAGCCTTCTCTTCCGAGAGGGGATCCCCGAATGTCCTCCATTCTGAGGCTGACTCAGAAGCAAGGATGTCTATTTCCTATACTGGAAGTTAAGGCTTTGTTCTGCCATGCCCTCCATTTTTCTTGACTGTCCTACATGCCAAGAGGAAGGGAAGAAGATGACCAGGCGTCCTCCTTTTCCCCCAGACCTGTCCTCCATTTCAGCCCTCTTTCTAGGAGGGCATCCCCAAATGTCCTCCATTTGGAGCCTGACTCCGAAGCAGGGATTTCTGTTTCTATGATTGTTTAATATTAGCACTAAATACTAAAGTACTTTACTAATTTGTTAAGTGTTAGCACATTTGGTCATGTCCTACATTTTTCTGGAATGTCCTACGTCCCAAGATGAACGGAATAGGGTGACCAGGCACGTCCTCCTTTTTCCCCCAGGGCCTGTCCTCCATTTCAGCTTTCTGTCCAGGACAGAATTCCCAAAATGTCCTCCATTTGGAGCACGGCTCAAAAGCATGGATTTATATTTTCTGTGGGTGTTTTGAACTCTCATATCCTACATTTTTCTTGAATGTCTTATGTGCCAAGGAAGGGGGGGGGGATGACAGGTTTTTTTTCTCCTCCAGGACCTGTCCTCTATTTCAACTGCCTGTCCAGGAGGGAAATCCAAAATGTCCTCCATTTGGAGCAAGACCCAGAAGTAGGAATTTCTATTTCTATTTTATTATATTTATATTATATTTATTATTATATATAAATATAATGTAATATAAATATATTATATTTACATTTATATTATATTTATATATATTAAGTGTTTTGAGATTTTTAATTCCGGCATGTCCTCGGTTTTCCTTGAATCTCCTCCATTTTGTGGTGCCTTGTCCTCCATTGAGGTGAGGACACATCTGGTCACTCTGGTCACCCCTGTGACAGATGGCCATCTAGCCTCTGTTTAAAAACCTCCAAGGAAGGAGACACACAACCTTTCCCCTTTAAGGGCCGAGGGACTTCAGCTCCCAGAATCCCAGGAGCTATTGGCCAACATGGGACTATTGGCCAACATGGCTGAGGCTTCTGGGAGCTGAAGTCCCTCGGCCCTTAAAGGAGAAAGGTTGCCTATCCCTGTATCAGAAAGTTCCTCCTAATGTTGAGCTGGAATCTCTTTTCCTGTAGCTTACATCCATTGCTCTGTGTCCTAGTCTCTGGAGCAGCAGAAAACAAGCTTGCTCCCTCCTCAATAGGACACCCCTTCAAATTTTCCTGCGTATAAGACTACTTTTTTACCTGCAAAATCTGTGGCTAAAGTGGGGGGGGGTCGTCTTATACGCCGGATATAAGGATAATGAGGATAGAGGTGCTAAAACTCTATATTTTGACTGGAAAAATGGGGGGGTTGTCTTATACGCGGGTCGTCTTATACGCCAGAAAATGCGGTACTTAAACAGGGCTATCATATCACCTCTTAACCTTCTCTTCTCCAGGCTAAGCATACCCAGCTCCCTAAGTCTCTCCTCGTAGGGCTTTATGGTTTCTAGACCTTCAACAATGAAATGAATGAGGGGTCCACTCCAAAGGAGACAGTCCTAGCCCACTCTCCGGCCAAATGTCTGCCACCATATCTGCCTTGGATTCCACACAAAAAATAATGTTCAGGTGATAATCTGGATTTGTTTGAACCTAGCATTTAAGCCATTGTCTTGGAGTTGTGTAAAACAGCATGGTGTAGTGGTTTGACACCACTTTAGGATATTGATGGTGGGTTAGGATATTGATGGATATATGTATTGTGGAGTTTTTAAACTGTAAGCCGCCCCGATTGCATTGCAGAGGGGCGGGATAGAAATACATATTATTATTATTATTATTATGAGCTGTAGTGCCATCAAATGGAATCCTGGGATTTGTAGTTTTACAAGGTCTTCAGCCTTCTATGCCAAAGAGTGCTGCCACTGCAGATAACTACAAATCCCAAGTTTCTGTAGGATGAAGCTATGCCTGTTAAAGTGATGTCAGAGTATATTATTTCTACTGTAGATGCACCTATGGTGTACTGAATGTGCATACCTACATGAATTCAAACATCACTCTATGTCAGGGGTAGGCAACCTTTCCCCTTTAAGGGCTGAGGGACTTCAGCTCCCAGAATCCCAGGAGCTATTGGCCAACATGGGACTATTGGCCAACATGGCTGAGGATTCTGGGAGCTGAAGTCCCTTGGCCCTTCAAGGGGACAGGTTGCCTACCCCTGCTCTATGTCTAAAGGGAGATGTCTCATAGGATGTTGTATCACATATTTCCTCCCCCTCCCACTTAAAAATGAGTATTTGACATCTGAAGTGAGGAGTAAATCACAAAATACAACCCAAGGGGTGAGCAGATTACCATCCATGGCCTGCATGTGCCCCTTCCCTTTTCAAAATGCTTTTAATTTTTGTAATGAAAAAGCCTCAAAGGGCCTGTTTTAAGCAGGGGGGGATGTTTTTCAGAAGCAAAAGTGATTTGTTATTGCTTCCTATTATTACTCAAATAACAGGCCAGGGTGCTGGGGGGGGGGGGTTTCCCCACCAAGTGTTACTGTTACTTCAAATGCTGGTGAAATGAGCTTTGCAAGAGGCTTGGGTAACCTTTGGACCATTTGCACCAATGTATACCAGTACTAAATGGGGAGGACTCCAGGTTTTGGGTGAATTAAGAAGGTTTTATTTAGAAAAAATGCAGAGTGCAATCACACACACACAAGATAGCATTTGATAGTATTTGATTATCTTGTTTACCTGGATATCCACATGCCTCGGGACAGGGAACCTGACCTAGTGTTCCTGAAAGGTCATTGATTTCTCAAAAACATGCTCTCTCCACATATGAGATATGAAAATATGAGGACCCCAAAATACTGTGCAGGGTATGTAGGGGTGCTTAACACTGTTCAAAAAAAAAAGAAGAAGAAGAAGAAGAAGGTATCTCCTGGGTATCACTGGCCAGGGAAACCCACCAAATGTAATAAATCCCCCCCTTTGCACAACCTCCTAAAACTAGGGCGGGCAACTTTGGCAGGTCCAATGAACACTTTTCTGCTCCCAGGACCCCTTCAAGAGCACATGGTTTGCCCCCCCCCCAAAAAAAATCCCCAAAGGAAAAAAGCTAGAAGTGGTCAGGAGTATACTTCTGGTTTTGAAAAAGAAGTATGTTTTATGTTAAATATTTCAGGGGAGGGCTATGACCTACTTAAAGGGTGAATTTCTATTGCTGGAAGCTTCCACATTAATGAATTCACTCTTTGGAGAGGGGACTAGAAAATGGTTTGTTTGTGAAGTCTGGGATGGGTGAGAGCCACAGAAACAGCCTTGGAGGGTTGCATGCACCCCAGGTCTGCAGTTTGCCCTCCCCTGCTCTAGAATATGTAAAGGAGCTTTTCCATTTAATTTTATTTTGAATCTTGGATGTGGGATAGGAGGCGGTACAGGAGCATATGCTGCCCCCAGCCTCTTTGGTAAAGTTGATCCTCCTTGGATGATACAATGTAGTATTTCCCTTTGATGCAGAGAGGATAACAATGAAAGAGGCAGGTGCATGTATTTGACAGTTTCAGCCCTAAACTGATTTTCAGATATTTGTTTATAAGAAGAAGAATGTAAATCGAGTGTCTGAAGCCAAGGACACTTTCATAATCCACCAGGTTTCAGATTTTGGTTAGCGTCCTGTTAATGGGTTATGCAATAAACCAGTATGGCATAGTGGTTTGAGAATTGGACTCCAACTATGGAGACCAGGTTTCAATTCCCAGCTCGGCCATGAAACCCACTGGGTGACCTTGGGCAAGTCACACTCTCTCAGCCTCAGGGGAAGGCAATGGCAAACCTCCTCTGAAGAAATCCTGCCAAGAAAATGCCATGATAGGTTCGCGTTAGGGTCGCCATAAATCAGAAACTACTTGAAGGCACAGCAACAACGAGTGATGCAGTCATAAACCCAACTTAGGTCTGTGTTGCTCATTTTTTAAATTGTTGTGGAGATCAGAGGCTGGTGTGATATGTGTGGAAAGTGGGGAGGACAGTGGAGAATCTTCAAGCTGAGTGACATTATTATTATTATTATTATTATTATTATTATTATTATTATTATTTTCCCGCCTCTCCCTATGGATCGAGGTGGGAGCACAAGGATAAAATGTATAACACTGTACAATAATCATCCTCTGGAAATGCCAGATGATCCCCAGGAGATCTCAAAGGATGCTTGCCACTGTACATCCAGTTGCATGAATGTAGCTGGATGCTTCACTGCTAACTCCCACTGGCCAACATCACCACTGATGTTGTTTGGACTTTTTTGGGGAGGGTGAAATGCATTCCACCCATGAGACCTCTCCCAGTGTAGGATCTTGACCTTCATTGTGCAGGAAAGGACCATATCTTCCCATATGAGCCTGCCTGAGTTCGAAGATCTGCATGGGGGGGCATGTCTTCTTATCCCATCATCTTCACAGGCATGGCTGGTGGGAATGTGGGAGAAGGACTCCTCCGTGGCTGTTCCCTCATTTTGGAATTCGCTCCCTAGGGAAATTAGGATGGTTCGTTTCATATCTGCAACAGGTTACCTTTCTGTTCTAGCAAGCTTTTGGAGACTGGTTTTAACAAAAATGGTTGTAATATATTGTACTGTTTTTAATTTGTTTTAAAGTAAGATTTTAATTGGTTTTAGTTCTGTTATTTAATTTTTTTTCATGCAGTTTAATCTGGCTCAGCGACTGAACAGTGTTACAAGCACACACTTTGGTATAGCATAGATAACAATTCACTTCTATTACAAAGGTTCTTGTTGGCAACCTAGTCCAGCCTTGTTATTTAATATTGTTTTAATCTTAATTTTGTATGTTTTTTTTTTTAAAAAAAAAACAACACATATGTGTTTTATTGTATCCTGTCTTTTTGTAAGCTACCTTGAGTCCCAGCCTGGGGAAAAGGCAGGATAGAAATAAAGGAATAGATGGATGGGGGGGGGGATCTCAATTGAGAGTGCATAACCTCATGGGTCAGATCTGCCTGTCTCCTACCCAGTAAATGGTGATCAAAATCTGTCACATAGTGAGTACTTTTATCTTGCCTCTGAGTAGGGCCATCTCTCACTTGGGCTGGGGGCTAGGGAAGGGAATGTGAAGCGGCTGGCCGGAAGGCAGCTGCAAGGGAGGTGTCATTTCAGGGGCTATCTTGCTCTCCGTGCCTCTGTCATTACTCTTTAAACGTGGATTTGCAAGTGGCAGCAGTAGAAAGGAGCCCTTCAGATTCTGGGAATCCAGAGCAACTGGATAGGCCCTTTTTAGGAAAAACAGTAAGGGTGGGTTGGTGAGTTTCCAACAGGAAACAGATTGCTCACTATCTCTACAGGATGTTGGACTAGATAGGCCTTCGGTCTGATCCAACATACTCTTCTTACATGAGTAAAAATGTGAGGAGGAAGGGGGAATATACCTGCTAAAACTTCAGTGTTACTTTGCTTCCATACACTGTTTCTTCCTACAGAATAGCAAGATACATAGAGCTGTGTCTTTAAAGCACTCAGGCATTCCCCCTCTAGACAGAGAGGTCATGCTTAAGTGTAGTGATCCCAGAAACAGTGGAATCAGGTTTACGAGTAAAGTAAATTGCTCCACCATACCCTAAATGTCCCAGTCTGACAGGGACAGTCCCAATTCATCCTCTGTTATCCCACTTTTTCAGCAGTTTTTAAAATGTTCCAGATTCTCTCTCCACCCATTTTCTCCTTCATTTGTCTTCGCAGTGTGTACAAGTTAAAAGTGCAAAAGTAGTTTGCTCTCAATTATTTTGTGGGGGTTGGAGAGGAATGGACATAATATTGCCCTTCTGAGTTGGCTCAGGCAAAAGCACACTACTGCAGATTCTCCTCCCTTATCTGTTCTTCTTCATTAATAGCTTTTGCCATCATAGCCGCCTCTGATGTTGTTTGGCCACTTTTCATCGGTGAAATGTTCATGGATATGTTGCACATCATGACAGTGAGAAGGGTTTATTTTCAGGATAAACACACATGATTCTTTCTACCCAACTGAATCCAACACTTAGAGGCCTGGCCCCAGCTTCAATCAGTCACCTTATAAGATCCCAGTCTCCAGGGCTTTCAGACTGACAGTTCCAAGCAGGGCCCATTCAAGACATTTTATTGCCTGAAGCAGAACATAGCTCACCATGGCACTGCCTTTCCATGGTGGTGGGATTGCGTGCTCCTATGAGGCAAAAAGCTATGCTGATGGTAGCAATGCTGCTAGTAGGGTCTCCCATGTCAGACAGGCTTTTGGCAATGCGACAAAGAGCAGCAGCAATGTCAGTATTGCACAGAAGGAGAAACATTAAACTCGTTTTGAATGTATTTTACCATGAAAATCTTATGATGAGACAATCGAAAATGAAACAAGAGATAGTGCTCAATGCAAGATCTCCAGCTAAAGCATCCCCAGTGGGTAGCTGTCCAGCCTCTTTTTGAAGACATCCAGAGAAGGAGACCTCACCACTTCTCTAGGCAATTGGTTGCATTGCCAAATTGCTCTTACTATCAAGGTGTTCCTTCTAATGTTCAACACAACCTACTCTCCTGTAAATTTAAGAGTAGTTACACCTGGTCCTATCCTCTGGAGCTGGGGTAGGCAACCTTTCCCCCTTAAGGGCCGAGGGACTTCAGCTCCCAGAATCCCAGGAGCTATTAGCCAACATGGGACTATTGGCCAACATGGCTGAGGCTTCTGGGAGCTGAAGTCCCTCAGCCCTTAAAGGGAAAAAGTTGCCTACCCCTGCGAGCATAACAGGCCTGCTTTCTCATCTCTGTGACAGCCTTTGAAGTATTTAAAGAAGGCAATCATGTCAACCTCAGTTATCTCTTCACCAGACTCCTTTAACTCTTCCTCATGTTTTGTTCTGCATACGGTACCTCTTATTGTCCTTATCACTCTTCTCTGAACCTGCCCCAACTTGTCTATATCTTTCTTAAAATGAGGCATCAGAATTGAATGCAGTAGTCCAGATGAAGCCTTACCAGAGCAAAATAAAGTGGGACTATTACTTCCCTTGACTTGGAAACTGTGCTTCTACTAATATAGGCTAAAATAGCATCCATCTTCTTTGCTATAGCATCACACTACTGGTTCATGTTCAGTTAAGGATCAACAATAATTCCAAGGTCCTTCATGCATGTAGTACCCCTGAGCTGTGTATTCCATCATCCTATACCTGTGTGGTGGACTAAATGCTGAATTTTGCATTTGTTTCTATTGAAGTCCATGTTATTAATTTCTGCCCAGTTTCTAGCTTATCTAGGTCCTTTTGAATTCTGTTCATATCTTCGGATGTGTTAGCTATCCTTCCCAGTTTTGTGTCATTTACAAACTTAATAAGGATTCCCTCCACCTCATCACCTAAGTCAATGATTTAAAATGTCAAAGAGTAACAGTCCTAGGACAAAACCCTGAGGCACTCCATTTGAGACCTCCTTCCAGTCTTGAAGTGCAGCCATTGAGAATGACTCTTTGAGCATGGTTTTCCAATCAATTATGGATCCGTCATAGTATTCCTATCTACTCCACATTTAGTCAATTTGCTAATTGAAATATTACGAGGGACCTTATCAAATGCTGTGCTGAAATCTAGAAAAATGACATCCATAGCATTCCCATCATCAACTAAACCAGTGATTTGATTGAAAAAAAGCTATGAGATTAGTTTTACTGTATTTGTTCTTGACAAACCCATGCTGTGTTCTAATCATTTCATTGTCATCAAGATACTTACAGATAGACTCTTGTATAAACTTTTTCTAATATTTTTCCTGGTGCTGAGGTCAGGCTGACTAGTCTGTAGTTTCCTGGATCTTCTTTTTTGCCTTTTTTTTTTAAGGGAGGGACAATGTTTGCCCTTCTCCAGTTCTTTAGCATCTCACCTGTTCTCCAAGATTTTTCAAAAATGATGGCAAGTGGTTCAGAGTGCATCAAGAAGCTCCTTGGTGGCCTGTAGTAAAGGCCTATTGCAATATTGCATTTACTAATTTCTCTGTTAATTTTTACCCAAATGTTCTCAACTGGTCCATCCTGATCTCTCTCATGGATTCCTGTACAACTGAATTTGTCTTTCAGATATAATGCTATTCTTCTTCCCTTTCTGCCATATCTATTCTTTTTGAATAGGTTATACCTTTCAATTGTAATATTCCAATCAAGGGAGTCATCCCACTAGGTCTCCCTTTTGCCTATAAAGTCACCTTTACCTTCCTGAACTAGGACATCAAGTTTATCCTGTTTGTTTTCCAAACTCTGTGCATTGGTGTAAAACATTTGAAGCTTTGTTTGTTCTCACCTATTAATTTACTGTCAGTTTTTCTGTGAATCCCATTCTCTCCCTCAGCTCCTCTAGAATTCACATCTTTGTGTTTAAAGTTCGTCTTTGGGCTGATGTTTGAGCTATCATCTTTAATGCTGCCCCCAAGGATTTAGTTTGAAACTCTCTTGATCAGACTTGCCATGCTACTACCAAATACACTCGTACCTTTACATTTGCGGCTTTGACTTTTGTGGATTTGATTATTCACATATTTTATTAATATGCTCTATCTAGGAATCTCTAGGTCCTCCAACGCAACTCTATGGCCAACTTTAACTAAAAAACACACTGAAAGACCTATAGAGTCCTAGAGAGAACACTCCACTAACCATTTGTAGCTCCGCCAGCACAATTCTTTGGTCAAATGTCTGGCAGATGTTGACCACAGAGTTGCAGAGGAGGACCTAGAGATTCCTAGAGAGGTGTTCTCTCAGGTAAAAATAGTGTTTTTGTTATTTGCAGTTTTTCCACATTCACGGAGGTCCTGTGCACCTAACCCCAGCGAATGTGGAGGGAGAAGTGTACATTCTTCCTAATCTTCATGAGGTGCAGCCCATCTGTAGTCAGTAGTCCTCTGTCTAAGAAGTGAAGAATGTATCGCAGAAGCTACTCCTATGTACACCATCTACATAGTCTGTCATTCACTTTTAGTATCTTCCTGTCCCTGTGTAGTCTTCTATCCTTGATTGGCAGAATTAATGAGAATACCACCTGTGCATCAGACATCTTCATATGTCTGTCCAAACATCTTCATGGTGAGATGTGATCTGCTCTAAAGTGTTCTTGGCTATGATATATCATTGGTACCCACATGAGTATGGAGAAAGGAGTACTGATCTGTATTCTTGATTGAGTTTTGGTAAGTTGTCCATGACATGCTAGATACATGCACCAGGAAGACAGCACACTTCCCTATCACTGAGGAATGTCTCCAACCACCAGCACCTTTCTTTTCTTCTTGTTGTGGTTGGCGGTTACCTTGATTCTTTTCTTGAAATGTGGTATCACTTGTTGCTGATTTACAAACAGTGGTCATCATCACAGTTGCAGAAAATGAAAGATCGTAAATTATTGGTTGTTCAAAGAAAAGTGACCTCTGGAGTGTTTCAATCAGAACATCTCATGGGGTGTGTGTGTGTGTGTGTGTGTGTGGAGAGGAACAGATACACCTGTCCAGGAAGATCTTGTGCAGAGCTCCTTTTCACATTGAGCAAATGCACAACCAACAAGGATTAGGATTAGCAGGTCTGATGATAGGCTTAAAATGGCTTCCCATCTCATTGAATGCAGGGTACATTTTTGGACATCCCTCAGATTATTCAACTCCCATTTGCTTTTTATTATACTATGTAAAGCTAAATGAGGTATTGTGGCAACTGAAAAAAAACCCTCTCAATTAACACTTTTGCCAGCCCAAGAATTAAAAATACAATAATTATTAATTAATAACTAATAATTTCCTGCCTTTTCATGACATCCCAAAATCTGTTTCTTGAGAGAGCTCAAAGATGTAGTTCTGGTGGGGAGGAAGAGGGCATTGCCCCTCCAAATAAGGATTTTGCCCTCCAAGAAATTTTCTTGCAGTACCTGTATAGCACTGATCTCCCACGCAAAATCATGCTCAAAATTCTGCAACATAGATTCCAGCCACACATGGAAAGAGAGATCTCAGAGGTCCAAGCAGGGTTCAGGAAAGGAAGAGGCACTAGGGATCACATTGCAAACATACAATGGCTAATGGAGCGCACCAGGGAATTCCAAAAGAAAATCAGCATGTGCTTTATAGACTATAGCAAAATCTTTGATTGCATAGATATGAAAGGCTATGGAATGCCCTTAAAGACATGGGAGTGCCAGCACATCTGATAGTCCTGATGAGGAATTTGTACTCAGGACAAGAGACTACTGTCAGAACAGAACATGGAAAAACAGAATGGTTCCCAATTGGCAAAGGGGTCAGACAAGGCTGCATCCTTTCACCCTATCTGTTCAACTTGTATGCAGAACATATTATAAGAAAAGCAGGTTTGAACACAGAAAAAGGAGGATTGAAAATAGGAGGAAGGAATTTAGATTTCAGCAATCTAAGATATGCAGATGACACCATAATACTAGTAGAAAACCTCACAAACCTGGAACACCTACTAAGGAAGATCAAAGAAGAAAGTGTAAAGGCAGGCTTTATGCTGAACATAAACAAAACAAAAATAATGACCACTGAGGACCTTCACAAATTCAACCTAGACAATGAAGAAATAGAAATAGTAAAAGAATTCCCATACCTGGGATCAAACATTAATAGAAATTGGGACTGCAGTCAAGAAATCAGAAGAAAACTAAGAATGGGGAGGGTGGCTATGAAAGAACTTAGAAAAGAACTTTAGAAAAGATTCTAAAATGCAGAGATATACAACTCAGCACAAAAGTTAGAATGATATAAGCCACTGTATTCCCTATTACCATGTATAGATGTGAGAGCTGGACAGTTAAGAAAGATGGTAGGAAGAAAATCAATGCATTTAAGATGTGATGCTGGAGAAGAGTGCTGAGGAGGATCCCATGGACAGCCAAAAGGACAAACAAATGGGTCCTAGAGCAAATCAAGCCGGAAACCTCCCTGGAAGCCAAGATGACCAAACTCAAGCTGTACTTTGGACACATCATGAGAAGAGAGGACTCTTTGGAAAAAACAATAATGCTTGGAAAGATGGAGGGAAGTAGGAAGAGAGGAAGGTCACATGCAGATGGATGGACTCTATTAAGGAGGTCATGAGTATTAAAGGTTTGCAGGATTAGGCAGAGAAGGGGAGGACAAGAGGGTCTTGGAGATGTCTCATCCATAGGGCCGCCATGAGTTAAGATCGACTCACAGGCAGTTAACAACACAAAAACCCTATACCAGGGGTAGGCAAACTTTTTGAGCCGGGGGGCGGGTTATTGTCCCTCAGACAACTGGGGGGCCGAAGCACCATAAATAAATAAATAAATAAATAAAAATATATATATTTTAAAAAAAATTAAAAAATGCATGCACACTCTCTCAGCCCCAGAAAAGCCATGGCAAAACCCCTGTGGAGATTTTGCCAAGAAAACCCAAAGAACAAGTAATAACAACAATAATCAATATCATTATGGTGGGTGGCGGCAGCAGCAGGGGGTGGCGGGGGTGGCGGCAGGACTGGCCTGGGGCGGGTCCAAAGGCCTCAGGGGGCCGCATCCGGCCCCCGGGCCTTAGGTTGCCTACCCCTGCCCTATACAGTGGGGTTGGTCCTAGTTTCTAGAATTTTACTAATCAAGTGCCGTGGTTTCAGTTTTTCCTCCTTAAGAGTTCTTTGTTGGGGGAAGAAAATATGGAAGAAACTGTCAGAGGGTTACAAGTGGAAAAGATGTGAGAACTGCCTTTACAATTCCATTAATGAGGCAGATCAACAGCATAATAAAAGCCTTGTCTGATCAAGGGTTGCCTGTCTGTCTCTCTATCCCTTAGCCTTTCTCTTTCTCTTAATAAGTCAGGAGAGAATTTTTTTTTTGCAAACCACATCCCCAATATAAAAATCTGATAATTTTAGATGTTTCTAGATACCATCATTGCTGCAGGAAAAAATATATAGAGAAAGGAAGGCATTTTGCCAAGTGTGTTGTTTGCTTCCACAGCAGCTCTTTAGCCCGACTGAAGCACTGTTTTTCTGCAATTAGATGTTGAACTGGTTGCCAGAGAGGGTTTGCCAGGATCATTAAAACTGATGAGACTGATGACAGTTCTATACACACCAGAGCATCCAAGAAAGCCTTTGAGCCTGTGGGTGAAAGCAACATTGTTGGAGGCTGAGCAGACGATTACACAAATTATGTTAGTTGTTTATGCAAACACTTTCCTGAAGTACAGTAGACTGTAACCCATGGTATAAGATTGATAAGCTGAAAGACATGTTGAAAAAGCAGTCTGATCAGAAAATCGTGTTTTGGCAGTCCAGTTGTAGAAGTGGCCTTGTGTATTCTGATTAAGGGCTTGCTGGACAGGCTGTGGAAACAGCATTTCAGTCTGCTTTTTTGGAAGAGAAACGGCTTTCATTTTGCATTGCCACACTGTGATGCTTACCGAGAGTCTGTGAAACTGCCATGCTCAGCATCCATTAGCATTCTTATGTTGGAAAGCTTTGAACTGCCAGATACACTGATGATACAATTTCTGATATATTTAGGCTAGTTGGCGACGCCTGATGAATTTTTTTAACAGGACAAAGCACCCTATCTTGATTCATGGTTCAGGATTTGTGCAAAACAGTGACTTGTAAAGGAAGATACTGTAAGAACAGTGAGAAAAATGTGCACAGAAACAGCTTTTGGGACATAAGACAACAGTGATTCTGATGACAAATTATTTGTGTTAAACCACTGATCTGTGAACAGCCATGAGGAGGTATAGGTCACAGACAAGTGTCAGATTTATAAGATATTGTTTTTTTAAGATGAAAAATTATATTGATGTGATGTGGTGTGTTTAATAAAAGCATCATTGGAAAATATCTATCTGAGCCTAATGTTCACTTCTTAGTCCTTTATACATATATGACAGCCATAACTGTAGACATTTACTGTAAAATTATAAATGATAAAGTGATTATAAAGTTGTGAAATGGTTTTGGATTGTTAGAATATAATCTCAGTTTTACTCAGGGAATGTTTTTAATTTTGTCTGTTTTAAATGCTGTAACCTGCCCCGATTGCTGTGCAGAGGGGCGGGCTATAAATAAAAATTATTATTATTATATTATTACCTCAGCAGGGGAAAAAAAAGTCTGGAAAATCTCCTGAGAGACAGAATGAAAGGTGAGATGGTTGCATTTGAATCTTGGACTCTGTTGGTAAGCCCTATTGAACCCAACAAGTTAAATCTTAACTGTTAGTCCCAGGTAGAATGGATTTATTGAGTGAACTGAATTTGTTAAATCAACACCTTGTAAGTCAAATTTATTCAATGAGTCTACTCTAATTGGGGACTAATCACTGGATTTAGCCTAGTGGGACTGTCTTCTGAGTGAGCATATAGAAAGAAGTGTGCTGCCAGGAAACTGAAAGGCTATATAGTATGAAATATTTTTATGGACTTTATTTGTCCAGAATTTATTATGGAACTTGAGCAAAAATGAAATTACGAAACAGTACTTTTGCTTTAGAATTTTAATGGACTTAAGTATTTTCCATATGTTTCTCTTTCTAAAAATCAAGTCTCAGACATAATTATGTGCAATAAAAGACAAAAAGACATGCACCTACTAGGTATGCAGCATATGTATTTCTTTTTAACCCTTCCACTCACATACTTAGGATTAGGTTTAAGCTGTATTATCACCATTAGTCATTGATGGGTCTCACACCTCAACACCGCTATACTACTCACTTTGATTAAATCATACAATGGAATTAATTTAAAATGCTTTGGAACCAGCCCCCCTTCCTCAGTTGATAGCACAAAACGGAAGATCATCATCATACAATAAGATGGCTCACACAAGCCCACCCCCAAAAGATACCAGTCTATAGCCATACTACGCATTTTGATTGAAGAAGTATTTTTAAAGACGTTTAAATGTAGTACCCTTAAGAGCCATCACTCTGTCAATATTGTACTCATATTCGCAGAGCATTTTAGCCACATACAAAACCAGACACAATTGCAGTTCTCCCTGGAGAACTTGAAAGGGTTGGCAATGCAGTTTTGATAACAATGACAGCAAATAGGGACCACTTGGGTGCCCCTAGGCTCCAATAAATCCCAGGCTATGTGTCAAGATCAGAGTTCCTCGGATTTCCTGTCATGCTTGTTATAGATTTTGGTGTGCTTGTAGTATTTTACAATACTGAATGATGGGATATGTATACTATTGATGATGCTGGTTGCTTATCATTCATGAGCAGTTAATGAGAAGGTATGTGGAGAGTGAAGGTCACGCTGGGAGCTTCAAGGTTAGTCTCCTGAAAAAGGAGGGGTGACTCCAGGAACTGGAAGATTTAAGAATATTTTGATTTGGGATGAATGGGAGTGAAAGCCCCTCAAAAGTTTGAATTGCTAGATGCTTTTATTAGCGTAATAATAATAATAGCGTAACCGATATTACTTCAAACCTGACAACATAGGTCTGCTGTGAATATCTTTAGTTTCTGAATAAAGCTCGTCTGTTTTATTATTGATGCTTAGGTTTTCTAAACTGAAGCGTCCCTGTGACCAATGAAGACCTCACAAGCCAGCTTTCTTCTGCTTCTCACTTTGCTTAACAACTAGCCTGATTAAGCGTTCTGTAGAAATCCAAAGCTTGCTTAATGTTTTATGACATCTTGATTGATCCTAGGCAAGGCTGGCTCACAGCAGCTTGCTGCCCTTTGTAACAGAGCACCAAACGCTAGCAGATCCCACCAACTTCAAGTACATAGATCCCTATGTCAACCAAGTTAGGCTGGCATCCTGTTGATTACAGTTTTACCGCACAAGCCCCGTTCTTGCCATAATGGTGCTTGTTAATGAAAAGAGAATCATATCTGTTTGCATTATAGCCATCACTGCATGCCTTTGCAATCGCACAACTGCTGCCATCATGCTCTTTTCCTAACTCCCCATTAACCTCACCTCCCTGTCCTATGCCCTACCCAGCATGCTTTCCAGTTTATTTAATTTTAATTTATTTTTTTATGTTCACTTTTTTGCACAATTTCGGAGCTTTGCTATTGAGATTTAAGGTTACTTTTTAAAAAAGTAATCAGGCTGGTTGACAGTAGCCAGGGGAAGGGTGCAGAGAGGGAGAAGGGGACACCACAAGACTGCCAATATCACAACTGCCTTGATAGTGATGTTTTGCACTTGGAGACTAATGCAATTGGTAAGTCATTGATGAGTTTCCCTCATTAGTTAAAAGGGATGCCCTAACTACACTTCAGGGATACAGCAGCTACGGGTCGAAGACAATATCATGCGATGTATTGCCAAAGCTCCTTTTTTCCAGCTGTAATCATGTTTTAAAGCCTCAAATAGTAATCTCCTTAGTTCCAGCTGAAGTAGACACATTTAATCAGTTGCTGGATTATAAATCAATGTGTAGATAAATCTAATGATTCAATGAATCTACTCCAGTCAGGACTAAAAGAGGATTTAGACTTTAGTGTGGCACATAAGGCAGGAAGTTCACAAGCACCTCTGTATCATCCTGGCAGTAAACAAAAAGAAACCCAAGAATAATTAATAATTTGCCTCATTTTTCATATGGGCCAACAAGCTGCTAGGATCAGGCCTTACCTTATTTATACTCTCTAAACTAGTCTGCTTCCTTCAGGGATGCTCCCCTTGAGATGTCGTTCCATCACTAGTAATGAAGGAAAATTTAGCTGTAAGGGTAAATTTAGCTGTAAGGGCACAGAAATCAAATAGGTTATATAATTGGAAGTAAAAGATGGCTGAACTCTATACTGGTGGCCAAGACTAGACCGGCACCGGCTGTGGCACAAATCACCAATTTACTCATATCAAAAATATGAGTAAGACTCAAGAAGAAAACAAAACCAGTGATTATACCAAAATATGACAGAAATAATATCTCAGTAGAATTGGCAGACAACATAAGAAACAGATTAACACTACTAAGCATAATAAACTGAGAAACAGAGGAACTATGGTCTGAAGCCAGGGACATAATAAAAGAAGAATGCATGCAGACACTTTTAGTAAACAAAAAGAAAGAGAAAAAAACATGGATGACAGAAAAAAACCACTATAACAATAAAGAAAAGAAGAGAAGAAAAACAAAAGGGAGATAGGAACAAACTAAGAATTATGAATGCAACAGTACAACAGCTTGTACGGAAAGATAATGAAAATTACTACAATGACCAATCAGTGAAGTAGAAGATAACAAAAAAGAAAGAAAAAGAGATCTATTTCACAAGATCTGGGAGATCAAAGGTAAATTCAAACCAAGGACTGGGATGAACTATGACAATAAAAATAACATAATTCAAGACCAGGAAGGAATAAAAAGACATTGGATGCAATATACTGTTGGGATATAGCAACCTCGCATGCTGGTCTCTCTAGGAATGTGTTTTATGCATGTCTGTGGTTGTTTTGTCACCCACTCGTAGCCCCTCCTCATTTCCTGTCTTTTAACTGAGCTCACTTCCCCTACTGGCCTAAGTTTAAAATCCTTCTTTACTCTGCTGTTCCCGCTCTTTTTTTTCTTCTAACATGGCTGACCAGCAAGCATGCAGAGCTACTTATTCTCTCTCTTCTTTTTGCAACTGAAGATGAACCTGTATATTTTTTATACATGATTCTTTGTAAGTAAAGTTCATTTTTATTATTCTACTCAAAAATGTCTGACTTGTTTTTATAGACACGTGGGTGTGGAGAATTTAGGTGGACCTAGTGTGTGTTCCTGCTCGCCATCTTCTGCAGTGGGTTGCTCTGCTGAAGAGATTAAACAATCTTTTCTTCTTTCTTGATAATCTTAACCGGTATCAAGAATATATTCCAACAGGTCCCAGGTGCGCTGAGCAGAAGGGAACAATTTAAAACTAGATTGTTCGGGTATTTTGCCTTTTGTTGTTTTTGGATGCTGCTGGTTTACTTAGCTGAATAATTGATTGTTGCGGTTTTGTCCACTCTCCCTTAATAACCCGTGTCTACCAGAGAGAGTTTTAATTTTTGCTTTTGAGCAGTTGATGCTTTTTATTGATACTGTGTTTTGAGCTTTGATTTTTGGCTGACTATTTTTGCAAAGATTTCCCTACAATCTTCAAGATTAAAGCTCACCCCAGATAATTACTCTGAGTGGAAAACAAGGTTAGAAGTTTTTCTTCAAGCCCATGGGGTATTTCACTGTGTGGACTCTCAAATCCCAACTACAGAAAAAGAAAGATTAGTTTGGTTGAAAGAAGATGCAATTGCAAGACACATTGTGCAAGAATCTCTGTCTAGAGACTTAATTTGCTTAGTACATAATTGCAAGACTGTCAGAGAGATGCTTTTAAAGCTTGAGGAACATTTTGGAAAGAAGACCACTAAATCACTCTCTTTTATCATGAAAGATCTTATGAATCTTAGGCTGAATTCTAAACAACACTGTGAAAGACATATCTCCCATGTAACAGAACTGTTTGAAAAAATGACTCTTTGTGATTTTACACCTTGTGATAACCTTAAAATTGCCTATTTACTGGGAACATTGGGAAAAGAATTTGATGCCTTTTGTACAGTCATTAATGCTTTGCCAGAAATGGGATACAACCAAGTTTTAAGTAAATTGAGAGAGGAATGCATCACAGAAACAGGAAGTTACCACTATGAAAGCAAAGAAGCTTCTGCTTCACTTCACTATTTTGCAAATCCAGGGAGAAGAAGAGCCACTCCTACTGGCCAATCAGAAGTTACCTGCTATAGATGTAATAAAAAGGGGCATATCTCAAGAAATTCCTTGCTTCCTAAGAATTCTTCAACCTATTCTCAAGCTGATTCTAGGACACAGAGACAGGATGACCATCTTCAAGCTGATTTTAGGAGACAAAGACAGGACAATTCCTCAAGGAAGGAAGAGAGAGGAAAGACCTTTTGCACAAAGGCACAAGCTTTGTCCACTGGCATTAACAGAGATCATTCAAATTTTTGGATTATCGATTCAGGCTGTACACAACATTCTACACACTGTGAGTCTTATTTTGATAAAATTGATAAAAATGTTAATGGACACATTGAGACTGCAGGAGATCAGCATTTGATTGTTGAAGGAAAAGGAGATTTTAAACTGCCTTTCAAGGTGCCTGGTAATAGAGTCATTGAAAATACTATCACAAATGCATTGTATGTTCCAAATTTGAGAGGAAATATGCTCAGTGTGTCAGTTTTAGACAAGAAGGGATTTGAAATCAATTTCAAAGATGGACAATGTACAGTTTCTAAAGACAATGTCATATATGCACAAGCATTTGAATGTGATGGTTTATATGAAGTGAACCTTTCAGCTCCACAAGTGAATGCACTTCAAGGACACATGGATGAGGACAGCCTTGAGCTATGGCACAGACGCTTTGCCCATCGTGATACCAAAGCAGTTCTTCAATTACAAAAACAAAATTTAGGTACTGGGATCAAGATAAAGTCCCAAGGCTATGAAAACTCTGAAAGGTGCAGAGTTTGAATTGAACAAAAGGCAGTGAGTCCTTCCTTTAGAGCAAGTACTGAACAAAGAAGCTATCAAGTACTGGATTTGATCCATTCAGATATCTGTGGTCCATTTTCTCTTCCCTCAATGGGTGGAAACAGATATATACTAATATTCATGGATGATTTTTCGAAATACTGTGTCACCTACCTTCTAAAGCAAAAGAGTGAAGCTCAAGAGATGCTAAAGAAATATGTTGAAATGGTGACAACGAAATTTAAAAAAAGACCCAAAGCCATCCAAACGGACTGTGGGAGCGAGTATCTGTGGAATTCAACACAGAAGAAGTGTCCCATACACACTGGCTCAGAATGGTTCAGCTGAAAGAAAGCTAAGATCTCTCTTGGAGATGACAAAGTGCATGTTAGCAGATGCAGGTCTTCCTAACCAGTTCTGGGGAGATGCCATCATGACAGCCACATACCTTCAGAATAGATTGCCAACCAAGGGCACTACACAGACACCTTTCCAGCTGTGGCATGGCAAAGTGCCAAACATGAAGCACTTCAAGACTTTTGGAAGTCTTGCCTACTCCTACATACCCTCACAAAAGAGAGACAAGTTGGACACCAGATCAGAACAAACTATTTTCATTGCATATGCGTCTGCATCAAAAGGATACAAAGTGATGAACTTAAAGACTGGAGAAGTGTTCATCAGGCATGTGGTTTACTTTGATGAACGAAGCAGAATAAACAAGAAAGGAACTATTCTTGAATCCTTAGATGACCAAGATGGTGCATTGGACTTCTCAAACGAGAAAGATGCAACATCAAGGTTCAACCCTCAGCCGATTGTTGTCCCTATCAGAAAAGATGCACAAGCAGACTCTACATCTTCAGAAGGGGATGCAGATGAAGCAGATGAGATGCCTGGACCGGAGAATGCTACAGAGACAAGCGAGGTTCCAGAGCAAGATTCCAGATACTTACTGCGACCCAACAGAGGTAAACCACCTACCCGACTTTCTTATCTTACAAAGTTAGAATTCCTAGAGAACCATCAAACATAGAAGAAATTGAAAGGATGCCTGCTGATGAAGCAGTTAAATGGAGAAAAGCTGCTGAAGAAGAAATAGAGGCACTACATAAAAATAGAACATGGACACTTACAGAACTCCCACCAGGAAAGTAAGCTATAGGATCCAGATGGGTGTTCAAACTAAAACAAGATGGAGAAGGAAAAATTGAACGCTACAAGGCAAGACTTGTTGCACAAGGCTTCTCACAAAAATATGGAGAAGACTTTGACGAGACCTTTTCACCAGTGGTAAAACATACTACTATAAGATTACTTCTTAGCCTAGCAGCTTCAAAACAGATGGACGTCAGACATGTTGATGTAAAGACAGCATTTCTACATGGAGTGATTACAGAAGACATTTTTATGAAACAGCCTCCAGGTTTTATAGACAAAGAAAGACCACACCACGTTTGTAAGCTTGAGAAGGGGCTATATGGACTTAAACAGGCTGCCAGAGCTTGGAATGAAAAATTGGATGAGATGCTAAAACAGTTGAACTTTGAACAAGGAAAAGCAGACAAATGTCTATACACAAGGATCAAAGATGGACATTTAGCATATATTCTGACATATGTTGATGACCTAATCATAGCTACACAAAGAGACACAGACTACACTGAAATTGTGAATCACCTGAATAAAGAAGTTGAACTGAAGGAACTTGGAAATGCCACATACTACTTGGGGATTCAAATTTAAAGAGAACAAGATGATTTCCAGAGACTACGAGTCAAGTTGAGCCTGGGGTGCATGCTCGGTTGAGAAGGGGTGTTGGGATATAACAACCTCGCATGCACCCCAGGCCCAACTTGACTCGTAGTCTCTGGAAATCATCTTGTTCTCTTTAAATTTGAATCCCCAAGTAGTATGTGGCATTTCCAAGTTCCTTCAGTTCAACTTCTTTATTCAGGTGATTCACAATTTCAGTGTCTCTCTAGGAATGTGTTCTATGCATGTCTGTGGTTGTTTTGTCACCCACTCGTAGCCCCTCCTCTTTTCTTGTCTGTTTAACTGAGCTCACTTCCCCTACTGGCCTAAGTTTAAAATCCTTCTTTACTCTGCTGTTCCCGCTCTTTTCCTTCTTCTAACATGGCTGACCAGCAAGCATGCAGAGCTACTTCTTTTCTGTCTTGCAACTAAAGTTTAACCTGTTTATTTTTATATACATGACCTTTTGTAAGTAAAGTTTATTTTTATTATTCTACTCAAAAATGTCTGACTCTTTGGAAAAGACAATAATGCTGGGAAAGGTGGAGGGAAGTAGGAAGAAAGGTAAGCCAAATGGCAGATGGATGGACTCTATTAAGGAGGTCACGGGTTTTATGGGATTGCAGGAATTAAGGAGAGCAGTGGAGGACAGAGGGTCTTGGAGATGTCTCATCCATAGGGCTGCCATGAGTCAAGACCGACTTGTGGGCAGTTAAGAACAACAACAAAGAGAGATCTTGTGTAGCCCCTTTGAGACGCACTGAAAGAAAGAAGTTGGCAGCATGAGCTTTCCTAGTCTTAAGTCTACTTCAAATCATACAATCATAAAATCCTAGAGTTGGAAGAGACCCCAAGGGACATCCAGTCTGCCATGCAGGAAATCACAATCAAAGCACCACCAAAAGATAGCCATCTCAAAGGAAGTGTGTTCCACTGTCAAACAGCACTTACTGTCAGGAAGGTCTTCCTAATTTTGAGGTGGAATCTCTTTTCCTGTAGCTTGCATCCATTGCTCTGTGTCCTATTCTCTGGAGCAGCAGAAAACAAGCTTACTCCATCCTCAATGTGACACTCCTTCAAATACTTAAATAGGGTTATCATATCACCTCTTAACCGTCTCTTCTCCAGGCTAAACATGCCCATCTACCTAAATCTTTCCTCGTAAGGCATGGTTTCCAGACCCTTCACCATTTTAGTTGCCCTCCTTTGGACACGCTCCAGTTTCTCCACATCCTTTTTGAATTGTGGTGCCCAGAACTGGACACAGTATTCCAGGTGAGGCCTGACCAAAGCAGAATAGAGTGGCACTATTGCTTCCCTTAATCAAGACACTACTATTGATGCAGCCTAAAATTGCACATCTGAGGAAGTAGACTTGAGTCTACGAAAGCCCATTCTGCCAACCTCTTTCTTTCAGCGAGTCTCAAAGGTGCTACAAGATCTTTCTAAATACTGATTCTACAGACTAACACAAGGGCTGTATCTTTGAATTCTTTCTATTTGTTGTTGTTGTTGTTGTTGTTGTTGTTGTGTGCCTTCAAGTCATTTCTGACTTATGATGACCCTATCCTAAAGTTTTCTTGGCATGATTCTTCAGAGGGGGTTTGCCATTGCCATCCTCTTGAGGCTGAGAGAATGTGACTCGGCCAGGTTCACCCAATGAGTTTCCATGGCTGAACTTGGATTTGAACCCTGGTCTCCAGAGTCATAATTCAAAGCTCAAACCACTACTAGGCCACGCTGGTTGTCATCCACTTTCTATCCCTGTCGGGAATTTTATTTTATTTTATTATTAGGCATCTGGCTGGAAGCAAATGGTAGGCTTTATTCTCTCATCAACCACATAGGTGCATCTACACTGTAGAAATAATGCAGTTTGACACCACTTTAACTGCCATGGCACTATCCTACAGAATCCTGGGACTGGAAACTTTATGAAACACCAGTACTCTTTGGCAGAGAAGGCTAAAGACCTTGTAAAACTACAAACCCCAGGATTCCATACAATGGAGCTACAGCATTTAAAAGTGGTGTCAAACTGCATTTTTTCTACAGTTAGAAAAATGGAACATCTGGCCCACCAGATACTAAGTTTTGGACTTTTACTCCCAGAAATTGCAGCCAACATAGTCAATAATAAAAGATTACGGACTTTGTCATTCAAAAATCTGAGATGTTACTAACCTTTATTAAGAACAATCAAAACGATGAAATGCTTTATCTTACAATCCTTACAACCATGCTGTAAAGTGGATCACTACTATTATCTCAATTTTTGCATAAAATGGATCACTATTATTATCTCAAATTTTTGCAAAGGATGGGTTGAGTAATAGACTAGTCTATAGCCACCAAATTATCTAATACCACAGACACAATTCAAACTCCAAAATTCCTGATTAATTCCTTGACGGCAGCTTACCACACCAATACTTCCAGACAAGGCATGTATTGTCTCTCTATTTGGAGCAGACATCACTGCACTGTCAAAGAGATTCGACCTATAATTATAAGTAATTTCTCCTGTGATTTCCAATCTCATCCCAGCCCTTTGGCAAATATCTGATTATACTGTCATTATTTATAAATTATATAGCAACAAGAATGCACATAGTACTTTAATCAGTCCTTGAGTCCCTACGCCAAGTAGCATACAATCTGCATTCTCAATGAAAGCAGAAACTTGAGGAATTAAAAAAGCAACCGAATGGGGATTTGGGAGGATCAATCTGTCTCTGATAGCAGAACTCTTACCTTCATTTGCACGACTAGAAGTAGAAGGTGCACAATAATAATAGTAATAATTCATTTCCTGCCTCTCAAGCTCTCCATTAGCACGCCTCTTTACCTGTAATGAAACAAGATGTGCTGTAGTGGTGCTCCCAGATATTGACCTTATTGAAAGATGGACTGTGAGGGACAGTAAGCAATCATATGACTCAGAGAGAGGATGCAGATCTAGAATGGCTTTAGTTGTTAGGGGAAACATGCAGAACATAACATGTAGAACCATAGAAAGCAACATGCAAAATGTGTCAATTAGTTCCATTATCTATCAAGATGAAGGATTAGAGCTCCATGTTAGGACATAATGGACGTTATCACACGGGGTCTAAAGCAGCCCCATGCCTGCACCATCGCTGCATCATTCTGGATCCTTTGCCCCTGTGATCAGACAACGTCGCAGCAAACCCCACCCATCCCTGCATCATCCCTGCGCCATCGCTGCATCATTCTGGATCCTTTGCCCCTGTGATCAGACGACGGACGTTATCACATGGGGTCTAAAGCAGCCCCATGCCTGCACCATCGCTGCATCATTCTGGATCCTTTGCCCCTGTGATCAGACGACGTCCAGCAAACCCCGGCCATCCCTGCATCATCCCTGCATCATCGCTGCATCATTCTGGATCCTTTGCCCTGTGATCAGAGGACGTCGCAGCAAACCCCACCCATCCCTGCATCATCGCTGCATCATTCCAGCTCTTTGTAATTCCTCTTTCAAAGAGGAATTACGGCTGCGCGACCAGAATCATTCCGGTATGGTTCTGGATTGATTCCATGCTGCTTTTCTTGCTGCTTTGAGACCCCTGGTGTGATAACATCCATTGTGTGCACACATTTGTTTTTTCAACTCAAAGCATTCACACCTTAGACATGTGCAATACTGAGCAATAAGCAACCATCTCCTGTTTCATGTTGGTGCTCCACCACTCAGATGTGCATTATAAAAGTACACATACATGGACTAGAACAGAGATGGGAATTGTGCAGCCCTCCACATGTTGTTGAACTGGAACTCCTCGCTATTGGTTGTGATGGCTAGGGCTGTTGAAAGTTGTACTCCAGCAAATATCTGGAGATCCACAAATACACACTTATCCATTAACAGGAAGCATACACCAATGTAGGAGCAATTAACAGGGCTTGGTGAAGACATTTTGCTCCTTCCATATAGACAAGCAATTGGCCCTTTGTTGTTGTTGCTAACTGCCCTCAAGTCAATCTCGATTGATGGCAACCCTATGGATGAGACATCCCCAAGACTCTTTGTCCTCCACTGCTCTGCTTAATTCCTGCAACCCCATAAAACCCATGACCTCCTTAATAGAGTCCATCCATCTGGCATGTGGCCCTCCTCTCTTCCTACTTCCCTCCACCTTTCCAAGAATTATGGTCTTTTCTAAAGAGTCCTCTCTTCTCATGATGTGTCCGAAGTACAATAGTTTCAGTTTGGTCATCTTGGCTTCCAGGGAGGTTTCCCGTTTGATCTGCTCTAGGACCCACTTGTTTGCCCTTTTGGCTGTCCATGGGATCCTTAGCACTCTCCTCCAGCATCACATCTCAAATGCATTGATTTTCTTCCCGTCATCTTTCTTAACCGTTAGTTCTCACATCCATACATTGTAATAAGAAATATAGAGGTTTGTATGATTGTTTTTTGTGCTCAGTTTTATATCTCTGCATTTTAGAATCTTTTCTAGTTCTTTCATAGTCACCCTCCCCATTCTTAATCTTCTTCTGATTTCCTGACTGCACTCCCCATTTCTATCAATGTTTGATCTCAGGTATGAGAATTCTTTTACTATTTCTATTTCTTCATTGTCTAGGTTGAATTTGTGAAGGTCCTCAGTGGTCATTATTTTTGTTTTCTTTATGTTCAGCATTAAGCCTGCCTTTGCACTATCTTCTTTGATCTTCCTTAGTAGGTGTTCCAGGTTTATGAGGTTTTCTGCTAGTATTATGGTGTCATCAGCATATCTCAGATTGTTGATATTTCTTCCTATTTTCACTCCTCCCTTTTCCACGTCCAAGCCTGCTTTCCTTACAATATATTCTGCATATAAGTAGAATAGGTAGGGTGATAGGATGCAGCCTTGTCTGATTCCTTTACCAATTGGGAACCATTCTGTTTCTCCATGTTCTATTCTGACAGTAGCCTCTTGTCCTGAGTACAGATTCCTCATCAAGACTATCAGATGTGTTGGCACTCCCATGTCTTTAAGGGCATTCCATAGCCTTTCATGATCTATGCAGTCAAAGGCTTTGCTATACAGTCACCCCTCCTTTTTCACAGGGATCCCTTCCCTCCCCCTGCGAAAAAAGAAAAACACAAATATCCAAGCCATATTGGCTTGAATGGAGGCGCATGTCCATGGGAGTGAGTGGGTGCACACTGCAGGTGCACTCCCCATTTTGTGCCCCTCCATTCATTCCTTGTGGATAAGTGAGGGATGCTGACTTCATGTCTGCAAAAACAGAGGGACAACTGTAGTCTATAAAGCATATGCTGATATTCTTTTGGAATTCCCTGGTGCACTCCATTAGCCATCGTATGTTTGCAATGTGGTCCCTTGTGCCTCTTCCTTTCCTAAACTCTGCTTGGACCTCTGGGATTTCTCTTTCCATGTGTGGTTGGAGTCTGTTGCAGAATTTTGAGCATGACTTTGTTTGCATGGGAGATCAGTGCTATGGGTCTATAGTTGCTGCAGTCTCTTGTGTCTCCCTTTTTGTGTATGGGGATGTATATCGATTGCTTCCAATCTGTTGGCCATCATTTTGTTTTCCATATCTGTTGACATATGTTGATTAGCACAAGAGTTGACTCTGTCAATGTGGATTGCAGCAGTTCAATTGGAATATCAACTGTTCCTGGTGATTTGTTTTCGCTATTTCTCTTATTGCAGTTTCCACCTGACTTTTTAGAATTTGGGGTTCATCTTCATATGTCTCTTCGTTCCATGTGTCCATCATTTTGTCGTCTCTTTTGTATTATTCTCCTGTCTATTGCATCCAATGTCTTTTTATTCCTTCTTGGTCTTAAATTATGTTATTTTGATTGCCATAGATCAGGGGTAGGCAACCTTTCCCCTTCAAGGGCTGAGGGACTTCAGCTCCCAGAATCCCAGGAGCTATTGGCCAACATGGGACTATTGGCCAACATGGCTGAGGCTTCTGGAAGCTGAAGTCCCTTGGCCCTTAAAGGGGAAAGGTTGCCTACCCCTGCCATAGATCATCCCAGTCCTTGGTTTGAATTTTCCTTTGATATCCAGGATCTTGTGAAATAGATCTCTTGTTCTTCCCTTTTTGTTCCTGTCTTTTATTTCTCTGCATTGGTCGTTGTAGTAATTATCTTTATCTTTCTGCACAAGCCGTTGTACTGTTGCATTCTTTTCTTAGTATGAAAGCAACCACATTTCTTCTTGTCTTTTCATTCTCTGAGTAGAGCACTGTGTAGTTGTCTGATTCAAAGTGGCCCATTCCTGTCCATTTTAGCTCACTCATCCCCAGTGCTGATATGTTCAAGCATTGCATTTCCATTTTTATTATGTCTAGCTTCCCTTGGCTCATGCTCCTCACATTCCACATCCCTATCTTATGTGTAATGCTGCTTTGGATACAATTTGCCTTCCTAAGGGTGTCTGCTATTTGTCTTGTCATCTTTCTTATGCCCTCAGCTAATCTTGCAAATGTGATATCCCTTTATCTCTCCCTCCTTCTCTTTCTGTTAATGCTTTGATCCTGCCTGTGTCTCACTTGGGGTGTCTCATCATAGGGTTTACTAGGTGATGGGGTTACACAAGGAGGGCCACCTACACCTCCTTGTGTGCAGTGCCAACCAATGTTAGCTATGGTGTCACTACAATACACTCCTGTCAATGACACCCATCATACTGCTGCCCCCCCAGTAGTTGTTTGTCTCCCTATATTATTCCTCCCCTTGTTCTTTGTTTGCTTTCCTACCCTTTCTCTTATTGCTTCCTGGGTTTCCCTCCTTCCCTTCCCTTGTGTCCTCCCTCCTACATTATTAATAATCTTTCTACATTATTATCTCCTCCCTCCTACATTATTAATAATCTCTCTACAATGTCAGGGGTAGGCAACCTTTCCCCTTTAAGGGCCGAGGGACTTCAACTCCCAGAATCCCAGGAGCTACTGGCCAACATGGGACTATTGGCCAACATGGCTGAGGCTTCTGGGAGCTGAAGTCCCTCGGCCCGTAAAGGGGAAAGGTTGCCTACCCCCGCTCTACATTATTATTATTATTATATCCAAATGCATATCTGAGGAAGTAGACTTAAGCCTAGGAAAGCTCATGTTGCTAACTCCTTTCTTTCAGTGAGCCTCAAAGGGGCTACAAGAGCTCTCTACATTGTTGTTGTTATTACTATTTCCAAATGCACATCTGAGGAAGTAGACTTAAGCCTAGGAAAGCTCCTGCTGCCAACTTTTTTTTAAGTGAGCCTCAAAGGGGCTACAGGAGCTCTCTACATCATTATTATTATTATTATTATATCCAAATGCATATCTGAGGAAGTAGGCTGAAGCCTAGGAAAGCTCCTGCTGCCAACTTCTAAGTGAGCCTCAAAGGGGCTACAGGAGCCCTCTACATTATTATTATTATTATTATTATTGCCAAATGCACATCTGAGGAAGTAGGCTGAAGCTTAGGAAAGCTCCTGCTGCTCCTGCTGCCAACTTCCTTCTTTCAGTGAGCCTCAAAGGGGCTACACACGATCCCTCTACAAAGGGATAGAAAGTGGGCGGAACCATTCTCCTCCGGCCAAAGGGAGGGGGGGACCGGTGCAGCGACGTTCCAGGTCCGGCTTCTCATTCGGCCACGGCAGCCGCCGCCGCCGCCGCTGGGAAGAGAGACAGAAAATGGCGGCCGCGTCCGAAGAGCACCAACCTCCTCCTCCTCCTCCTCCTCCGCGCCCCCTTCAGCCCTTGGGGGCAACCGGGTCTCCTTCTCCCGCGGTTGGGGCCTCTTCGTCGGCCCCGGGCTTGAGCGGAGGAGGCCCTGGGCCCAACCCTCTCTCGCGGAAGCTCCGCAAAGTGCTGGAGACGCGGCTGGAGGCGGACAAGGTGAGCCCCAGAGAGAAAGGCAGACAGACAGCGGGGCTCCCAGGCTCCCCTCCTTATAGCTGAATTGGGGGAGGGTTTTATTTTTTCTCTTCCTTCTAGTAATCCGGTTTGACACCACAACAGACTACACTTCCCAGTATCCCACAGCACGGAGCCATTGGCAGTTAAAGCGGTATCAAACCGGATTATTTCTGCAGTGCGGGGAATAGGATAACTTTTTCAGTGGTTTAATTGTGTTTTTTTTAATTTTATGTTTATACATTTTAATGTTGTACTGTTTTTAAATTGTATTGTTTTTAATTTGCTGATCGCCTCCTTAAGTCCCTATGGGCCTTTGCAGACTGCCAGAAATAGTGCAAATTGAGTCCACTTTAACTGCCCTGGTTCAGTGCTAGGGAATCATGGAAACTGTAGTTTATTGTGGCACCAGAGCTCTCTGACAGAGAAGGCTCAATGTCCCAGAAAAAAAAAATACAATTCCCATGATTCCCTAGCACTGAGCCAGGACAGTTAAAGTGGCCTCAAGCTGCATTATTTCTGCAGTCTGTAAAGGCCCTATATTGGGAGAAAGGCGGGATATAATAAAATATAATAATAATAATAATAATAATAATAATCGGATGGTGTCATTTGATGCTTGCAATGCAGTCCCCTTCCTTCCTGCCTTTCTTACCACAGAAAGCGCTGGTATCTCCTGACAAACGAAGAAGTGACCAAAACACACTGCAGAAATGATCCAGTTTGAGACCACTTTAACTGCCCTGGCTCAGTGCTAGGGAATCCTGGGAATTGTAGTTTATTGTGGCACCAGTAGTATTTCTGACAGAGAAACCTAAATGTCTCACAAAACTACACTTTCCAGAATTCCCTAGCTTTGAGCCAGGGCAGTTAAAGCAGTCTCAAACTGGATAATTTTTGCAGTGTGTTTTGGACCTTGCTGAAAAGTCTCCTTTCCATATAGCTGTCAAAGGTACAGGAACAGGTTGTCTTCTTTTTGACGTGCCTGTCCTGTTTGAAAATGGCCAGACGTGTTTTCTGAAAATGTGTGTTACAATGCATTTAAATCAAATAGTAGATCTGTTTGTTTGTTTGTTTGTTGTTGTGTGCCTTCAAGTTGATTGTACTTGTGAATAGACACCCATGATTATTTTGAGCAGTGCAGTCAAGTAACATTTACTGAATGGTGTGGTGTAGTTTCTATATATGTGTATTATACTAACAGCACCAAAAAAAATTCCAAAAGTTTCTCTTTAAATGGGGACATGGATTTGAGGGACTGGAAAACTGCATGTTTGCTAAATTAGGAGTGTTTGAGTATATTTTTCTTAATCTGTCCTGTTAAAACCAGGATCGGTTGTGCTTTACATTTGATTGCTGTTCACCCAGTGAAAGGAGTCTGAGGGGGGTTGCAGACTGCCAGAAATAGTGCAACTTGAGTCCACTTTTAGGGTTAGGGTTAGTGCTAGGGAACCATGGGAATTGGGTTTTTTCTGAGACATTGAGCCTTCTCTGTCAGAGAGCTCTGGTGCCACAATAAAATACAGTTCCCATGATTCCCTAACCCTAACCCTAAAAGTGGACTCAATTTGCACTGTTACTGGCAGTCTGCAACCCCCTTGACTCTATATACAGTTGTCCCTCCCCATTTGCAGAATTCATGTCCACGGTCTCACTCTTAGCAGGGAGCGACAAGCAGCTATAGGTAAAATGGCCATGCGTGCGCACACGCACCGTTAGTTTCAGTGGCGCTCGAATATTAGCGAGCCGCCATTTTTGGGATGGTGGTGGTCCGTACTGGATCCCCTGCGAATTGGGAGGGGCAACTGTAGTAGCTCCATTTAAAAGAATTACAGTATTTTGGAGTGATGTCCAGCTGTCTTGTCATATCCCATAGGCATGTTGTCATTTCAGGTTGCAGTCATCAAATGATCAATATTCATGTTTGAGCCATTGTAAAGCTACAGTACTGTGAAATTTGTTTGTTACTGGACTAATAAATTTGATTTTTGCTCCCTCTGGGCTATTACAAATTAAAAACAAGATTAGTGAAAGTAGTTAATGACCAGATTCGTTTAATGAAAGGGTATTGAGACTATTAGCTGTGTAGCTGAAGTATTCAGTGGTTATTTTTAAAAGGATGTTATGTATGGGGAATGCAGTGGCTCAAGTGGTTAAGACGCTAACTTTGTTGATTGCAAGACTGGCAGGTTGGCAGTTTGAGGCCCGGGTGCTGCATGATGGGGTGAGCTCCTATCACCAGTCCCAGCTTCTGCCAACCTAGCAGTTTGAAAGCATACAAATGTAAATAGATAAATAGGGACCACTTTGGTGGGAAGGTAAACAGCCTTCTGTGCAATCTTGCTGGCCACATGGTCACAGAGTAGTCTCTGACAGTGCCGGCTCTTTGGCTTAGTAACAGAGATGAACACCAGCCCCTGCGGTCAGACACGACTTGACAACCTTGTCAACGGGGAATACCTTTGCCTTTTTATGTATGCCACACCTCAAGGTTTTATGTTGCGGAAGCACTCTGACATGCTGGTTCCGCAATCTTTACAATGTAGTTGATGTGAATGGGTGTGAGCTGTAATTTGAGATCTGTGTAGATTTAAGTACCTTCTGGCATGGGTTTCAGTGAAACTTTTCCCCCAGATACATACAATAGCTCAACACTCATAATCCAATCACAATCTCTTTGATATTGACAGGGCTGGGCTGGGCATGGATTTAGTGTTTCAAGGCATGACTCAAGTGACACCAAGGGACAGATGTTCTTATGGATCCTTGTGGTTTTTATGTGGATGGTTCAAATTATCTTGTAACAATTCCTATTACAATGAATTGTGCTACAGACACATGGATCTGACTCATGGGTCATGGATATTCATGTTTGATATGGGGCTCCTCCAGAGGGGCAAATGTGTCAGAAGGTTTCAGTGTTTGTTGCTGTGATTCTCAGGCTTTTGTTTTTTGAACTATCCAAATAACATCCCAGACTATTTTCTAACATTTCCCAGCACCAGTTACAGCATTTCATTCTAATTCTGAGACAGATGAGTATAATAATAAAAAATTCCTCTCTTTCCTGTTTTTAATTTATTTTATTTTTTTTAGTGTTACAGTGCATCAGTGAAATATCATTGTTGGATTATAAGAATCTTTTTTAAAAACCAGAGAAGATAAACTTTATTTTTCAAGCCATAGGGCCAGCTGAGCAAATCAAGCCTTGGTTTAATAAAACCTTTGGAAGAGTCCTAACACAGAACCAAGACATCAGTACAAACAGCTCCACCAAAACAGCGGAATAAATGCAGAATCAGTGGCAACTGGCAAAACCCAGGGAGCTCTGTTGTGAGAACTCAAGCTTCTTTAGACCAGTCTAGAAGAGCCTGTGAAATGAAAAGTTCTATGGTGATGTGATAACGCAAAAAGATACATCTCCCACATGGATGCTTAGGGGGAGAAAGCTGCATGGTGCAAAAGGATGCATCATGATTGCGGTGCACAGGTCCCAAGAGCACTGTAAAAATTATAGTCCATCCACAAGATGATAAATTGGATTTTCATGATGTGTTCAGCAATTTCATTTTATAGGTTCTCATTGTTGGCTGCCTTGAACAGTGTAGGGGTACTGGAAGAGCAGGATATAAATTGTACGTATAATGAAATATCACAGAACTATTCCTGGTTTTACAGTCCACTTGATGGTTACAGAGCTATTACTGTGTCTCCAAGCAAAATTCACATAGATCCATAACAAACCTTGCTTAAGATTTAGGTGCATGAGTCAAAGTAGTGCAATTAGGTGCCAAAGCCATATTTTTTATATCAAGGGTGGAATGTCTCTCATGCTCTGGATGTTGTTAGACAGTAGTTTGGTAGACTGCAGGTTGTCCAGTCTTGTTTAATCCAGTAATCTGCAGAGAATATATATGATGTGATGGTGAAGTATGTATTGTCTCTTTCATATAATTATAAAGATTGTGAAGACATGTGCCCTGATGGGACTGTGAGCTGCTTAATCACTGTTGGATTATAAGAATGTTTTGTACATTCTGAATGAGAATCTCTGAATGAGTTTAAGGGTAAAACGGGCAAATTTTTATGTATATGGTTCCTTTTCTCTGGACTGTTTGGAGAAAATTCTTCATTAAATATGCTGGTTTAGTGATCACCTTCTTTTAGAAAGCATGTGATAAAATTATAGTTAGGGATCTTTGTCATTGTTGGACTCAGTGTGCAAAAAGATGACAAGTAGAGCTACAGAAAATGTTCAGAATATTTTTTAAAAAATACCTGAATTTATTTCCTTAACAAAGGAATCTTAAAATATGATTGTACCTATAAATCTAAAGCTGTGTGTCTTAAACATTCATTTTGTGTGTGAGTTGTCAACATGATCTCTAATATATTTTTATGATACATATTTTATAGGAAATGTTGGAAGCGCTCAAGGCTCTTTCAGCCTTTTTTGTAGAAAATAGTTTGCGTACCAGAAGAAATTTGCGTGGAGATATTGAACATCGCAGTTTAGCCATAAATGAAGAATTTGTCTACATTTTCAAGCAAGTGAAAGAGGTATTATATTTTAATTAATAAAGAATGAAAATCATGAAGCTTCCCAGATGTTATTGGACTGCAACTCTCAGCAGTCCTAATCAGCATAGCCAGTGGTGTAAAATGCCGGGATTTGTAGTTCAGCAATATCTGGAGGCCACAAGAATTTTGCTCTTGCTTTAAATGTGCAGCGTGAAGTTGACCATAAAAATTCCTGTTCTTAAGGAAAATCCATCCTGTACTGGCTATGACACAGAGTTCTGTACAGTTTGCTTCTATATTATTGTTGTGCTTCTTGAAATAGTTTCCAACTTATGGTGGCCCTGAGAGTTATAATGGGGTTTTCTTGACAAGATTTATTCAGAGGAGATTAAATTAATGTAATAATTAATGAATAATAATAATAATAATAATTTTTATTTATAACCCGCCCCTCTGCTCGGCAATTGGGGCGGCTTACAGCAGGTTAAAAATACAGCAGTTAAAACATTCCATCATCCTACACCCCTCACCCCCAAACCCTCCCACCCCTTAAAACTAAATTAAACTATCGTAAAATTAAAATCAATTCAATCATAAAATACTAAAAAAAAAAACAGTTGGCATACATATCGTGGCGGCCGGAGGGGTAAAATGGCGGATCACCTCCAATTTGCCAGGCAATTATACAGATATAGAGCCTTTATAGACTGCCAGCAGTAGTGCAGCTTGAGGCCACTTTAACTGTCCTGGCTCAGTGCTAGGGAATCATGGGAATTGCATTTTTTTCTGGGACATTGAGCCTTCTCTGTCAGAGAGCTCTGATGCCACAAATAAACTACAGTTCGCGTGATGCCTTAGCAATATAGATTGCTGATGAAGATGTGTGGAAGATGAGAAACAGTATAAGGCTTGCCTAAGGCCATCCAGGACGTTTATGATTGAGCAAAGATTAGAAAAAGTAGGGTTTCAGTTCACAGCCCAACACTTACACAGATTCATTGTGTTTCCTGTGCAAATTACACATTTTTATATAGGCACTTGAAATAATAACTTGCATCACTGTAATCCCACATTGTGACAGAACACCATGGATCTGTCACGTCTGTACTGTTTATAATTTACAACACTAGCTGTTCTCAGCTGCTGTTGCATTTTTTCTTGAATCTCTGTGGGACTACCAATACATCCCTAAGGCAAACAACTGGATGACGGTTCCAGTGCTTGGCTCAGCTGCTCTTACTTCCATCTCATGTGTAGATAATGTGTGGCTCTCCTGAAGCTGTTGGCTCACAGCTCCCATTGCTTTCACCATTGATTGTGCTGGCTGTGGCTGATGGGAATCACAGTCCAGTGGAGGGCTGCCAGTTTGCCACCCCTACTCTACTCAGGTGTGGGGAGAGGAGGACGAAGCTTGGAAAATTGGACTAGGCTATGTTGTGGCTATTATGGCCTTATTCTAAAATAAAAAAATCCTATTGGTGAAACAAAAACCTAGCCAAAGAACAGTTAACCACCCTTTCAGCTTTCTGAAAAAATCCTGTGGGATGCAGACTCAGAGAATTAGAGAAAAAGAGGGAAGAGAATAAGAAGTTGATAGGTAGAACTTCTGTTTTATGCCTGACAGTTTGGGGGTCCAGAAAGTGTCAAGGAAAGTAGTGTTGTCAGCTGTCACCCTACTTTTAGCCAGAAGAATCTTTCTTACCAGTTACTCATTACCAGCTCAACACCCCCTCACACATCTTTGTACAGTGCTGCAGGTCTATATTTGTCACCCCAGGATCTTAAAGCCTGCTGTATTCTTATGTTGACATATAAAATGCCACTGTATCAGAATAAGTGTATGAAGAGAGTATTGCATATCTGTACCTCTCAAATGCTTGTGGCAAAGAAGCATGGATGCTGAAAGTCATGTCTTATACTTCTGCACATCCAATTTCTCCCATTTGGGAAGCAGCCAAATTTGGAGCTTCATAGAGGCAAACCACTGGATAGTCTTGGAATGAGTATGTCATATGAGTATGGCAAATATTTGGGTAGGAAAAGCACCAGAAAATGTTGGTGTTTCAAAAATAGTAAATGTTGTCTCTGTGTGTGGTGGTGGTGAGGTTTCTCATCTATGTATGTTAAGTCACTTATTGTAGTATCTGCTTCTGTGTTTCCAGGAGCTTGAAAGCATAAATGAAGATGTGCAGTTCATGAATAACTGCTGTCAGGAGATGACTAATCACTTGAAGGTACCGTGGAAGGGTGGGTGGGCTTTCACACTGGGCCATTTTAAACCTAAGAAATTGTCATTTCAATAAGCCAATATTTAACCCCATATGTTAGCTTAAAGAGGACCTCTCGTGCAGTTCTTAATACTGTTTACAGCCACAAGAATTCAGTTGTACTAAATGATTTCCTTGCAAAGAGATTCCCATTAATTTTTCTGTAGGAAGCAGATCTAGCGTTGCATTTCTTTAGTGTCCATGGTCTCCTCCAATTGTTGAAATGAGTAGAGCAATCCATATGCACAAGAGCTCTTGACATCTGGCACTCTGGACTGGAATGTGCATCTGGCACTTTGAACTGGAATGTCAGTAAATCATCCAGTGAATTTTTAAAAAGTTAAGCTCCTTTATTTCAGTGACTCATTATAATCAGTTTGATGGTATGGATTTTTCACTGTTATTTACTTTTTAATCTTGCCCTTCCCTCAGAATGCTCACAAATGTATATTGTCCCCCTCTCCCATTTTTATGTTCACACTGATCTTGTCAGGTACATTAACCTGGGAGATTGTGACTGGCCCAAGGTTGTATATAGAATTCATATCTGAGTTTGGATTTGAACTTGGGTCTTCACAGTCCTAACCAAGGAAACAATGGCGTTGAACCTGGATCTGGTTCAAATAACAGAAAAGCAGTATACAGATGTATGTAAATAAACTGAATCCTGTTTTTCTGCCAGGCAGTGGAAAAATGTAGAACTATTAATTCTCATTCACCCTTTTACTGTGTTTAAATAACTTGTAATGGTGCCAAAATAAAAACAGTGGAAATGTATCTTTAATGTATTTAAATGACTTGTAATTGAATCAGGATGAAAACAGTTGAAATGTACTTAAGGTCTTAATGGTGTTTGGTTTTGATGACTATGCTTTGAATTCCAGGCAACCAAAGAACAAACACAGGATTTAATAGTAAAGACAACTAAACTTCAAGCAGAGAAGTATGTTTCTACCTTTTTTTGTTACTTGACATGTTAAATCAGAATAGTTTTGTGAATACTGTCTCCTTTACACTGACTAATGAATATCACCTTAGGGCTGTTTCATAAAGCCATTTTTGATGCCACCAAGTCTCAGATAATAGTTACCATGGAAATGGTGAGAAGATGTTACATTGCTGTGTCTTGAAAAGTATTATTTCTATGTCAGGGTGCTGAGTTTTAACAAAAGGTGTCACATGAAAAGTTAATATGACACATCATAAGATTTTGTTATTTATTAACTACATTTTTTCACTTCCCAATGGTCCGAGTGCTTTGAACATTTTACAAAACAGAGGTGATACCATAAAATAAAAGAAACAATAAAATCCAGTACAAAACAAATGCAGAATAGAACTAACACCAACAGCAAAAGACTCCAGCAGTATAAGAATCTAAGTAGTTTTATTTTAAAAACAGACAAGCTAATAAACTTGGAGAATAAAATGCTACTAGCCTGTCACACAAAATAACACAATGTTTTTAAAACAGGCAGACAAATAAACTTGGAGGATAAAATATTCTTAATCTGATGCACAAATGAACACAGTTTAACAACTGTATCTGAGAAGGGCCTTCCACCACAGGGCAACCACAACAGGAAAGTCTTTTATCTAGTAACTACCATCCTCACATCTTTTGGTGGCATTGTTTGAATCAGGGCTTCAGAAAATCACTTCAGCGATAATGAGGATAGATATGAATATATAGATCAATGGATTGTAATCTTATTTGCACATTTACCAGAATAAATTTCATTAAAATCAGTGTGATATACTTCTTGAGTACAGGATTGTAGATTTGCCAATTTGTCTATACTTAATTTGCCATGTAGCAGTAATGGTACCAGCCTAGAACTGCAGGACATGTTTCTTTATTGCTGTAATTACAGACACCAATGCAAATGTTTACAGCTAAGATTAAAACACTGAATTCTTCGCCGGTATGTGCTGGTTTCTCTTCTTTGTATGTATCTGCACAGGATATACTTGAAGAAATTCCTGTATGTGATGTGTAGTTGATTCATCTTTCATATATGTTTCCTTGAACTTTAGTTTAGAGATAAGATTATTGCTGTCAAAATCATAATTTATCAGAGAAGGGTCCAGATTCTGGAACCAAAGGAAGGGGTATAACAGAGAGTGAGAGAATGGGAGATAATGAGTTAAGGGAGAAGGGACTGACAGGGAGAGAAAAGTGCCTCAGCCCTATATTTGTCTTTGGTTTGCCCATTGTTGGTATGTGGCTCTTTGGAGATTAACCTCAAAGAGGCGATCAGGCTGGGAGCGGCTTCAGGCTGCTCCTGGATACCCTCTGCTTTGCCCCAAAGTTAGTCTGCAAATTACTAAATGCAGTTAACATCCTACAGTTGAGTAATGTACAATGGTCTAATCTAGTCATTTACCTTCCACTTTCTAGTCAAGCAGAAACCTTGGTGTTCAAAGTGTTTTCCCAAGTCATTTGGAATAGGAAGCCTTTAATTGCTGTTTCTCCTGCCATTGCTATTCTCTGTGCTACTCTACCATGATAAGTTTAAAGCTCGTGGTTTCCCAAGCTGATTTAAATTAACTTTTTTCTATAATGACATAAAATCACTGTTATGAATTTAATTTATTCTATAATAAATTATTTTTTATCTTAATAGTAAAATAGTATAATAGTATATATTATAAATAGTAGTATAAGCATAATATAACAAATATTGCATAGAATCAATTAATTCTTAATTGATTGGGGGATTTTATTTTGTAATATTAAAATGGTCATTATAGTAAAATAATTTAGCATTCATGTTAACATATTGACAACATCTTGATTAAAATTAGTGAAGATAAGTATAAATTGAGTAACCCTATATAAAAGTGGGTAAGTATTTTGATCAATTTTATGTATTAATTTTTTTAATGTGATAGTCCTTCTTTTGAGATTTGTCTGGAAAACTAGTCTCCAGCCCCACAGCAATTATCCACCCCAACTCTACACCATGCTTTTTGATACTAAATCATCAGTAATTGAAGTATGGCAGCAGAAGTGGTTATCAACTTTGGCATTTACTTTTTTGTAGTCCAAGATTTGGTGTTTGTTCCCTCAGTAATGACATTGAAGCCCTAAGCCACTTGAATGATACTGAAATGCCAGCTGTTTGCAGATCTATAGTTGCATTAGCTGAGAGTTTTTTCCTGATTGTTGCTTGAATTCTGCATCAGCGTGGTTCACTTTAACAGCTACTTTCATGTACTGACATGATCTATTGTTGTTGTGGGCCTTCAAGTCATTTTTGATTTATGGCAACCCTAAGGTAAACCTGTCATTAAGCTTATTCAGAAGGGGTTTGCCATTGCCATCCTCTGAGGCTGAGAGAGTGTGATTTGCCCAAGATCATCCAGTGGGTTTCATGGCCAAGCTGTTTGCCAAATCTCTCTCTTCAGTGGACTAAAATTCAGTTCAGGACTCTTTATATGTGTTTGTGAGTATGAAGATGAAGGCTAGAGTTGTGAATCCTAGAAGAAATCTTTTTTTTTTTGCGGGGGGGGGGAGAGAATCCATTGAAGAAACATGCCTCTTTTTCCCTTCTGATGAGGGGATAGGGAAAAGGGGGCTTTCCATGCTAAACCCTTAATTAATCTCTGTTCAAACTGACTGGCACCATATCTGCTTGATGTTTTTCTTCCATTGCCCTGCCTCCTTCATTTTCCTGGCTTAAAATTACCCAGTTCTCCTTCCTCTCCACCTCTATCATATTGGCTTTTACTTCTTTCTCCTCCTCTCTGTTCAATTCTGCCCCTCCTCAGTCCCTAAGCTATGACACACACACACCCATGTAGGGTCTGGGGAGGTGGCCTTCAATGCCATTTCTGTGCTGCTTCCTTCTGCTTGCCATGTCTTGCCTTCCATGGTCTCACCCACTGTGTTATTTCATGCTGTTGCCACTTCTTGGCTCACAGCCCTTTCTCTGCACTCACGATAAATGAACATTTGAGATGGGGCTGCCTGACTTGAGTGGGTGCCAAATCCTGTCTCACTTCTTATTTGTGCTGGATAAACCCAGACTGATTTGTGTAGATAAACTAATTGTTCTTTTCAGTCTCTCAGCCAAGACTGCTGAGTTTGCACTTACAGTTAATGAGGGAAATAAGCATATCCTTTGTACGTATCTGTTTGTGGCTCTCTTTAGAGATAGTAGCAGTAGGTGTTAAAATATGGCCATTTGTATAAATAGAAGAGAAAAAAGAACTGTACTAGTAAACAAAAACAGTTTATCAATAAGGGAATGAGCTGCAGTGAGTCTTGTTCCCCTCTGTCTATGCTTTAGACTAAATGGCTTAAGCATCTTGTCCAAATCCAGGCAAATTTTGGTTACTTGAAACAAGCCAAGATTAGACCATAGCTTCTAAAGCTGGCTTGGTTCAGGTAAGAATAGTTCATATTAACCATTTTTGAGAGTTGGAATATATTGCTAAACTGTAGTTGAGTAAAATTAGATGGAATAGCCAGAGGGGAGAGAATAGCAGACAAGCCTTCACTGTGCAAGAAGGTCAGAAAGTTTTGCTCCTTATTTTTGTTTGTTGTGTCTAAATGGTGCCATTCTGATTTCATTGCCTATTCAACTGAATTATAAATTACCCAACCTAGCCAAGTCATTTCTGTACTTTTTGAGATTCTGGTCTACCCTCTTGAATATACCTCATTTATAAGCTTACAAATGGGGAATATTCCAAATCTTGTTCACCATTTCCTCCCGGGGAGTACAACAATAGTAGAGGGAGGGTTATGGGCAATAGTTTCATGCTTCCTTCCTATTTGTTCATTGGCTGCAGGGTTGCACTTGGTCGCAGAAGAAGGCACAGTCTCTACTCCAAGCATAAAGTTGCTTCTTCTTTCCCAGGTGTTTCCCATTTCAACTGAGCAGTTCCTGGGTGGATGGAGCTGGGACTGGGAGCCCCAAGCCCAATTACTGTTGTTTTCTCGAGATGAGGGGCATTGTTTAAGTTGGTACAGAGTACCTCCTTCTGCAACATTCTCTAAAATAGACATGCTGGTGTTACCAGGGCTTATGTCATCAAGAAGTTTCTAGTACTAGACCATATTTCCTGGGAGTTAGTTCCATTGAATTCAGTAAGACTTAACTCCTGAATAAACATATGTTGGATTGAGCTGTAAGCAGTCCATTTTCAGATTTCTCTCTTAACTCAAGTGTCATGAACATGTTCCAGATTGAAGGCTTCTTGCCTGTTAGGAATTATAATAACAATATTGATGCCCATGCAGATAACTGTAATGTTTACAAACTGCTTATTATGACTTGCATGCAGAATCTTCTGTAGCAGTCCACACAAACTGCCACTGCCCTGGCCTTGGAAGGAGAGCAGGCACAGCTCTACCATGACTAGCTCCAGAGATAGATGAAGGCCCTCCCTCTATTCCAGCTGTTACCCTCTTGGCCTCAGAGGGAGAGAAGAACCGGCAGTATCTGCTGGACTTGGTCCCCTTCCCTACTGCCATTCCCTTTTGTGTCATGTATTTTTTAGATTGTAAGCCTGAGGGCAGGGAACTGTCTAAGTAACAATTTGTAAGCCGCTCTGTGGCAGAAGGGCAGAGTATAAATGCTCTGAATGAATGAATTAACAGGAGTGTATGGCATAAGCATAGAGACTCTTTAGATGACTGGTGTGATCCACATGGCAATTAGCTCATGAAAACTTATGAATCCTTCTGTATTTGGTGGTTTGTGCATGCATTTTGCTTCCACATGAGGGCCATAGTATCTGCATCCCCCATAATCTAATGACAATGCCAAGAAATATTTTTCTGCTTCCAAAACAGCCATTGAGTGTAAACACAATGGTACATGGTGTAAGTAAACTATGACAGTGTGACATATTGTACAGCCATATTGTAACAGAGTAGAATTTAGAATAAATTAGAATTACCATAACATGACAAGCCAACCTTTTTATTTCAGCCAGAGATTAGAATTAAAAGCACAAATAGCAGATGCTTTCATAGCAGAATTCCAGCTTTCTCCAGAAGAGATGAACATCCTTCGAAGTGCAAGAGATGGGCCTGTTACAGAGGTAACTATTCTGTACAGATGTGGTACAAGCTTGCTAGCCTAGCAGATTGGAGACAAAGGCCCGAAATGCACAGGCCAAAAGAAGCGACTTCTGGCAGCTTTGGAGGCTTGGCTTTTAGGTGATGCACACTCCCAGAGTGGCTGGAAGCCATTTGGTCACCACAATCTCGTCCTTTGGACCAGATCAAAAAGGAACTGGAATAATCTGGCTCCTGGTGGTGGCCAGATTTGAAAGTGGGCCATGAGTTTGCTGCGGTCCCAGTGCAATCATGGCCAGAGCGGGCAGTTTGGTTCATCCCTAAATTTTAATTTTCCAGTTATCGCAAGAATATTTCCTATTACAAGGCTTCACAAAGTGGGTGATGCTGATGGATTTTTCAACAAACACAACAGCTGGCTGGCAGTCCATGGATAAGGGAAATGACAAAGATCTCAAGGTGGGAAGGAGACAGAAACTAGTCAGATATGAGAACAGGTTTCAGTCACATGTGAGGAGAGAAGGACTTTAATGGAATCTAAACTTACAAATGTAGGTCTTTAAAAAAATAGAAGTGGTAAAATCTCTTGTTTTGTAGTAGTATTGCAAATAGTTATTTGAGTGGTGGTCACTCAGTCTCTGTGCTGTTTAGCTGTGTTGTGCTGCTTCTTTCATTTCCTGCTACTGTCCTTAACATGCATATTCAAATGATTTGCTTTGACCAAAGACTATTGATACAAGCAAAACACAGGCCAGTTGAACACCACCACTAAAAACCACCAATGAAAAGTAGTGTTTATTAATGCATTTCAGTTTTACTGTTTGAAGTGTTAGCTACACTACCAAATGATGTGGCACAAAAGTATAATCCATCACATCACCTGGTAGAGCCTTGTCTTAATGTTACAACTTCTGCTATGCGGGTATTATTTCAGCATCAAGTTAGCATTCCTCACAGTCCTATTCTCCACCCTAAGCAAATGTACTATTTGTAATATCTAGCCCAGGGGTAGGCAACCTTTCTGAGACCTGGGCCGGCCTCCCGTAGCCCAGGTCTTGGCTGGGCCGAGGGGGGGGAATGGCGGCGCGCACGCCCTCCTCCGCCGCGCGCGACCCCCGCACATGCGGCGGCCGCCGCCGCGCACGCACAGCCACCGCAGCACATGTCGCGGCCGCCATTTTGGAAATCAAAATGGCGGGCGCGATGCGTATGCGCATGCGCAAGAGTACTGCGCATGCGCAAACGCGTTGCGACTGCCATTTTGATTTCCAAAATGGCGAGCGCAGCCGCAGAGCAGCAAAAACGCGGCGCGGCGGCGGTGCGTGGTGGCAGCAACCTTCGGCCTGGGCCGGTAAGTCGAGGGACCGGGGCCTAAACCGGCCCCCGGGCCGTAGGTTGCCGGTCCCTGATCTAGCCCAATGACGAGATCTGCAGATCTCAAAAATCTGCTTGTATTTGTGATCTCCGAAAGGGCCTACTAGTGATACTGAGACAAAACTGCTTTTCTTCTCAGTCTCAAACTAGGAAATTCTGAATCTGTTCCCTGTAATTAGCAGTGTTCTCATTCAAACAAACTACTGGCTAGGGTGCAGCCTATATTTTATCTCAAACTGCCCTTAGGAACATTGGAAACATGAATGTAACAAACAATGGTTGATCCCCTATCCTGTTTTAAAAATAACATCCTACTGACAACCTATTTATTTACTGACTGCCATATCATTTTAAATGAAAACAAGAGTCTTCATTGTGAATTCTGTTTTTGAAGATCTTATTTGTGTTGATGGAAGTAGATCTTAGAAAAGCATCTCTTTAAGTTAATTTTATCTTTTTCACTGAAGGACTTTTTTAAAGTATTGGGAAGAGTAAAGCAAATTCACAATGATGTCAAGATCCTTCTTCGCACAAACCAGCAGAGGTCAGGGTAAGTTCTCAGAGAACAGATATGAAGCAATACCTGAAGCTTCTTTGTTTCAGTTAAATTACACAATGTAAGTTATTTATACATAGAGATCTTTATTGATACAACTCATATGGGTGAATGTAGTATTGAAGATGTTTTGTTTACACAAACATATTTTGTTAAAGTTTTAAATTTTACAAATTTACAGCCTAGAGATTATGGAACAGATGGCTTTGCTCCAAGAGACTTCATATGAACAGCTTTACCGGTGGGCACAAGGTAACCTTAGGTTTTTTGTGGTTTTTTTAGATTACTCTTTTTTTCTTTAAAAGACTATTGCTTATGTTCACAAGCTGTTAGTGACTTATGTTTTTAAATGTGCAACCTTAGTCAGTACTCTTGGGCGTCTTGGTTAAAAATAACTCTGAAACCATTATAACTCTGGATTTCAGCCTCCAGGTCTTTTGGACTTCAGCTCAAGGAATCCCCTGCTATTGGCCACATTGGCTGGAGCTTCTGGAAGTTGAAGTCCAAAACAACTGGAGGACCAAAGGTTGGGAATCACTGCATTTTGATGTATAGAAACGCTTGGCAAGAAACCAGGGGCATGATCAGTTGTATTACCACTGTCTTCTCTGTCTTTCCATCTTCTGTCTGTCTCATATTTATGTATTTATTAATAGTTACATTTATGTCCTTACTGTCATCCTATAAACTGAAGGTAGCATATATATACCTTATATATAAGCCTTATATACCTAATATACCTTATCCATGCAAGAAACCTGTGGGGAGGTCAGGCTGAGTGACTGGTCAAAGATCGCACAGTGAGTTTCATGGCTTACAGGGGAACTGAACCTGAATCTCCCAAGTCCCAGCTTCGCTACTGTAGCTCTCCATGCCACCACTGATATCCCTGCATAGGCGTAAATCTGAATCCTTCCTTAGGACTTCAGAATTTACTTCTGTAGCACTGTATTTGAATTCTCTATTTGAAGAAGGATGCTACAGAACTGGTATTGACTTTGCAACTGAAAGGCCAAACTTTTGTTTAATTGGATGAGAACAGGCAAAATTGAGGCACAGTTTAGAATTATGCAGTGTTTAATGTTACAAAAAGAATGTTTTGATGTTTTGGAAGGCTTAATTAAAAACAACAACAATAAATTCTCTTATTAACCTCTTATCTTCCTCACTATAAAAGTGCTTATTTTGGAAATAGGTAATTGTGACTTTTCCAAGTCAGTCAGCTAAGCTGATGGGGACAACTACCATTATTTGATGAGTCACACTGGCTCTCTATGGGATCCTAGAGGTTTACACACCCAAGTCCTTGTAATGTAGGTTTTTACAGGTATTTATTTAACACAAGAAGTGACAGGATAGCTATTTCCTGTTTGCTTGTTTGTTTGCGTGGGCGGGGGGAGTTATATAGACCAAAAATGGCACACATAGCCCATGGAGAAAAATAGCCAGTTGAACACATGAAGGCTTCAGTGACTACACTGGGCCCTTGGTATCTGCTGGGGTTTGGTTCTAGGCCCCCTTATGGATACCAAAATCTGTGGATGCTCAAGTCCCTTTAAATGCAAGGTACAATGGTGTCCCTTATATAAAATGGCAAAATCAAGGTTTGCTATTTGAAATTTATACCTAAAAAAAAAATTCCCAAGCTGTGGATGCTTGAATCTGTGGATAAAGAATCTCTGGATACTGAGAGTTGATTGTATTTGAGGCTGAAAAAATAGAGGAGGGACTTTAAGGGGTATGAGGACTCAAAGCAGGCTGCAAAACACTAATGTAATAATGACAGAGTCCTGCCCAAGATGGTTTGCAACAAATATTCTGACTTGAAAATTTCTAGTTGTAGTAGTGGAAATAGATAAAGCTAGAGTACAATAATACTGCTGACCGAGAATATATGTTTGCACATTACTCACTCTTAAAAATTTATATAATTTGCCATTTATATAAATTTGAAAGCTGATACTATCCAGAGGAGGGAGTGCACAGACTAATATTGCAAATAGTGTAAGCAGGAATGTGACATCAAGTGCAGAATTCACTTCTGGATATAAAATGCAGCAACAAGTCCTATTTTTACACAATTTGCCTCACTTGGGGTTCAAATGAAAGGCTTAAAGACCTAAGAGTAAAGCTTTAATACATGTCAAATCAGCAGGATTTCGTTATTTGGATTGTAATTCTTTACTCACATGTTTGGCAGTAAGACCTACTAGATTTATTACTGTTTTTGGCATTTTCTTTTGTCTCCTTCATGTTCTCTTGCTATTGAACTGCCCTGAGTTACTACTTTCAGGAAAAAAAGTTCTATAGCTCTATCTTTTCTTACTTTGCATATCCATTATGTTTGCTGCAGTTATGCTGTTACTGCGTGTGCATGTTTTTCTCTTAGCAAACATCCAAGTCATAAAAATCGGACACATGCCCTTAAATGTATAGTAGACATCTGTTGAATGTCAGTGCTTCAAGTACAGTTGAACACTCACTGTGGTTTATGAAAGCTAAGATAGTGAAATAGTAATTGTCCCCAAGATTTTAACACAGTAAGGTGAAGTCAGGAGATTTAAAAGTTTAATGCCAAAGAAATCTTAGTATTGGCCCAATTCCAAAATCTGATATGACACTGTTTGCTCTTTTGTAGGTGAATGCAGGGCTTTAACCCAAGAATCCTGTGATATCTCTCCAGTTCTAGCACAAGCAATGGAAGCTTTACAAGACAGACCTGTTTTGTATAAGTATGTTTCATGTTTTAGTGACAACATGTAATATAGTTCTGGAATTAATGTGATAGAGCCTGTCCAGGCTAGGAGCTCAGTTAAAAAGTTACAGGTTCATGGCGGAATCAAGTGCTTCAAGAGACATCAAATTTCCATAATTCCACATCTCCTTTTCTTCTTCCTGCTAACATTTAGAATGCCAAACTATATTAGACTCTGTAAAAGGCCCTGTGTGTTCGTTTGTACTCTCACAGATTGTATTATGCGTTGTATTCTTGCCAGGTAAAAGGAAAAGAGAGACTTGGAATGGTATCTCTTGTAACATCAGATTCAACTCATTTTTATGTTATTTTATTTTTTAATAGCTAAGCCTGCAAACTCTTAGGCCTTGGTTAAAAGTAGTAGATAAGGAAAGCCCAGCCCCCCCCCCCCAAAAGCAGACTTAACAGTATTTCAGAGCCAGTCCAAGAACTGTAACATTGATATTCACACACATTTTCTACCCTCAATAACTCTGGCCTCCATGATCCTGCCACATCCCACTACAGCATGTCAGGAAGATTTTTTTAAATTACATGAAGTGGGGCAAAGGGGACAGAGATAAAGTGAAAGATATTAAAGGTGTTTTCACAGAAACTTCTCATGTTTGAATTTTGGAATGGGGTGGGCAACATGCAGCTTGTAAGACACAAGTGGTTCCCCTGCTTGCCTTTGTCTCCCATCACAAACAGAAAAGATATGAAGCTTGTTGTTTTTGTTATCAGAAACAAATGTCTCCCCCTGCCCGCGGGAATAATGGGATTTAAATCCTATTCATTATTTTATGAGAAGAATTTAAGTAGTGCTTGCTAGTTTTTAACTTTAAATTTTTATTATTTCAAACTACAAATAGAAATACATTACAAATACAACATGAAGGGGGGAAAGAAAAGAAAAAAAGTACAAAATAAAAATAAAAAGAGCTCACAAATAGAAAACACAAGCCCCCATAGTGCTTGCTATTGACCACAAGGTGGCAGTACTGGAATGCCCACCAAATTCCATACTCAAGTTACTAGTTTCCTTATATGTGCCACACTGAAATGCATAGGAAAATTGTGCTTACATTTGTGGCTTTATGGCACTATCTTTTGTGAACAATATCTGTTGGTAATACTGGAAGCAACTCTGAATCAGTCTCAGATTCAGTTCTGCAGCTTTCTAATCCTTCTCACTAGAAAAATATGTTGCTTTTTTTTAATTTAATTTTTATTGATTTTAAAATGCAACAATAAATATCATACTAACATTTCTACACTTTTCCTTGTCTATTATACATAAAAAACTTAAAGTTTCCCTTTACTCTTTCCATTCTCCCTTGTGTGTCTTTCTCTGGGTACCAGAAGAGAAAGGTTCTTGGGCTATTGCCTAATACATTCCATATTATTCATATTCACATTAAATGCATCTGTTTGACATATGGCTCTATCATAATCATTTTTGAAGCACTAATATTAAAATTAAGAATTTAAGGATTTCTAATCTCTCCAACTGATTCAGAAATATACAATCTGAGCCTTGGATTACTACCTTAGATATTTATAACACTAAGACACCATACTTACTTCTTTACAAGCAAAACGTAACAATTTTTGTCCCTTCTGTTTTTGTCTCATAACTTCTATTTCTTCATTATTCCTCTACATGCAGGTATTTAAATACCTCTTTCCATTTCGTTTCATATTGTTGTACTGATTTACCTGCAATATGCATGGATAATCTATCCATTATTGCTAGCTCATTTAATTTTATTTTCCATTCTTGTATGGAAGGCATCTTATGTGATTTCCAGAGTCCAGAAAAATGTGTTGCTAATGCAAAGAATGACAAAAAACTTGATCCAATGCAGCCCTTGAGTAATTTAACATTTGTTCAACTTGAAAATTTAACATTACTTATAACCATCTTCCTTTTTTTAAAAGACTTAAGTGCTACTTGCTTGAACGTCCATTTTTTTCCTATTTGTAATTAGTCACCTTATACAGAAAAAATAAAAATGGATTACTTCAGGTTTCTATTATTTATCAAATTCCTTACATAACATAATCATTTGTATTGGGGGGAGTGTTAGGGCATGGTATTGAACCATTTTATATGTAATTTTGTGGCCATTAAAAGTATAAGGGGATGGAGGGGGTCATCTGGTAAATTACCAGAACAGTGTTAATTTTTTTTGCCCATCATGTTTCCATCCCCATAAAATAAGGCAATAAGTGCATAATATTTATTTCCACTGTAGATACACCCTTGATGAATTTGCTACTGCCAGAAGAAGCGCTGTGGTCCGTGGTTTTATAGATGCTCTCACTAGAGGAGGTCCAGGAGGAACTCCCCGGCCTATTGAAATGCATTCCCATGATCCTTTAAGGTACAACAGAGGTGGAGATTTATACTGCCTTGCATTTTTGTTGTTATGATAATCAATTTATTGATCTTTTCTTAGCTTTTGCTACTGGTTTTATTCATAATAATTATTTTTATCGAATTCTATTGTTTAGTTCTAGGTTATCTTCTGGGTTGCCTTACTAGTAGCTTAAACTAATTTAAAATATATAAAATTAATAATATTAATGTAGCATGGTTCTTGGTTTCAGATATGTAGGAGACATGTTGGCATGGCTGCATCAAGCTACTGCCTCTGAGAAAGAGCACCTGGAAGCCCTGTTAAAATACATAACTACTGAAGGTATTACTTGATTATATGAAATGCTTATTTGGTCTCTTAAGTTATGTGATCAGAAGCAATTACCAATGTATTTTCAATAGTATGTTAGGTATTGGGAGACATTATAGATCATGTTGAACTCATATGTGTGTAAGGTAAAGCATGTTGAATTTGGGTAATTTCATTAAAACCATGGTTCTCATACAATCTGTGAGGTGTTGCTAACTTGCTTCCATTGAGTTTGTTTTTGTGGCTGATGTTAGTGTGGTCTGTGACTAATATCATGTGTTTACTTGCAGGAGTAGAAGAAAATATGCAAGAAGTGATTGGACACATCACAGAAGGAGTTTGCCGACCTCTTAAGGTGGAGCATAGACTATTACATATAGCCACCCTGTAAATTATCATTACAGTGGACCCTTGGTATCCACTGGGATTTGGTTCCAGGACCCCCCTCGTGTTACCCAAAGAAAGGGGAGAGACTGAGGGAGACGGTCCCTAGCTAAAAGACAGTATTATTTTAATTGTTGGGGAAATTAGCTTTGCAAGAGTAGCCTTGGACTGTTTGTACCTGTTTATACCAGCGTTCTGTGCAGTCTTGCTGGCCACATGATCACAGAGTAGTCTCTGACAGCGCTGGCTCTTCGGCTTAGTAACGGAGATGAGCACTGCTCCCTACGGTTGGACACGACTTGACAACCTTGTCAACAGGGAATATCTTTACCTTTCTACCAGTACCAACAGGAGAACTCAGATTTGGGGTGAATTAAGAGGGTTTTATTTAGAAAAATGCAGAGTGAGATTACACACAACAGCAATGCACACAGACACAACATTCAGAGCTAACCAAAATGGAAATATGGAAACTGGATAGCAAAGTTGAGGGGTTTGTGGGGAGATTGATAATTACCTGTCTGACAAGTAGGCGAAAACTTGGAATGGTTCAAACTGGGAGGTCTGAGGGCAACACAGGACATACACAGAGTGCAGAGGTGTATGCTGGATGTGTGCATAGAAGCTAGGTTTCCCAGATTTATACTTATGCCTAAAATGTAGCCCAAGCAGTGAGCTATCTTGCCAAGTAACTAAAGCTGGATTTCTTTTCCCAGGAATCGACAATGGGATTCTGGACTGGTTGATAGCTTTCCCTTAGTTTGATAAAAACAGTGATTGGATCAGGATATCCCAAGGATGGCTGGACGGAGATTTGGGAGGGAACACCACAGGGCATAGGGAGGGAGGTTGTCTTACTGCTTTGGGTGCAAGGAGAGCCTTTGTCTCAAGGTGCAAGAGGAAATGCAGATGACTTGGGGGAAGAAAGGAGCACTTAGCTTACCCATCTAGATGTGATTGACCCATTACCTGGACATGCACCTGCCTGGGGTCATGCTCCTTTTTTCCTGGAGACCTGACTTAGTGTTCCTGAAAGGTCTTCAATTTCTCAAAAACAAGCTGTTTCAAGACATGAGATATGAAATATGGGGACCCCAAAATACAGCTGGGGTATGCAGGGTGTGCTAACACATGGATACCAAAATTTATGGATGCTCAAATCCCATTATATACAATAACATAGTAAAATAATGTCCCTTATATAAAATGGCAAAATCAAGGATTGCTTTTTGGAATTTTAAAGAAATACATTTTAAAGCTGTGGATGGTTGAATTTGTGGATACAGAATCCATGGATACAGAGAGCTGACTGTATTATTGTTGGGTTTTTGTCGGGGTTTTGGGCTATTATTGTAATAATAATAATTCAGGCTATTATTATTGTCGTATTGTTATCATTATTAACAATATATTGGGGGGAAATGAGAGAGGGCTTTCTTAGTGTCTGCCCCTAGACTCTGGGACTCCCTTCTCTAGGAGGCCAAAGTGACCCCCTTCTTGTCTTTCCTCTGGCAAGCTAAAATGTTTTTATTCCAACCGATTTTTAAAACAAAAGCTGGTTGAAAAGCTAGGGAGTGCTGTATTGTTTTAATTGAACTGTTTTTAATAGGTTTTTATCATTTTTAATTTCATTTTATTCTTTTAAATTGAGATTTAAATTGTTTTAATACTGTAAATCAGGGGTAGGCAACCTTTTTGAGCCGGGGGGCCGGGTTGCTATCCCTCAGACAATTGTGGGGGCTGGGGGTGAAGCACCATAAATAAATAAATAAATAAATAAATATTTTTTTAAAAAATAAGTTTTAAAAAAATATGCATGCACACTCTCTCAGCCCCAGAAAAGCCACGGCAAAAACCCTGTGGAGATTTTGCCAAGAAAACCCCAAGAACAAGTAATAACAACAATAATCAATATCATCATGGCAGGCGGCGGCGGCAGGACCGGCCTGGGGCCGGTCCAAAGGCCTCGGGGGGGGGAGCGCATCTTGCCCCTGGGCCTTAGGTTGCCTACCCCTGCTGTAAATAATTCTATTGTAATGTTTTTAATTGTATTGTTTTTTTAAATTGTGGGCCAGTTTGAGTCCCAATTTTGGGGGGGAGTGGGATACATATAATTAATAATAATAATAATAATAATAATAATAATAATAAAATAAAAATTATTGTTGTTGTTGTTATTATTATTATTATTATTATTATTATTATTGGAGCAATACTGTATGATAGATTTAGCACAATTTGCTCCACAGGTTGCTGGTCGCAGAGCCAGAGTCCTGGGATCTAAAATGGTTCTATTTTCTTGCAGTTGATTTGTACATAGATGCCGTTTTATGTAGAATTTAAAAAATACATGTCCTGCAAATTAAACGTACTTTCTGTGTTTCAATATATTTTCTTAGGTTAGAATTGAACAGGTGATAGTAGGTGAACCCGGAGCAGTCCTCCTATACAAAATATCTAATCTTCTCAAATTCTATCACCACACCATCAGGTAAGCAAAACCAAAAAGAAAATGCCTTCCTTTGTGTTGAGACTGCAGTTTGTGAGTTTGAAGAGAGAAAAAAGTAATAATAGTTCTTTCCTCAAAAGCTATTTTTATTAAGAACAAAACCCCACACTTTTTGAAAAGATGATCTCCTTATTGATGATAGTTGAATTTAATTTATAAACATATCTCAGTGTTATTGTACAAAATCCATTAGATTTTTCCAGATTAGCTCGTTATTTAAAATAATTTACCTGGATTCTCACCTGTGTCCTTGTCCATTTGTGTTTGAAGTAGTAACAGTAATCATTGTACTAATATGGGTGGCCCAGTTTGGCTGGCATAGCCTTTAGAAAAAATGCCTATTTTTGCAGGATACACAGCTTTAAATTCCTTCTGCATTTCTGGTCTTCTGCAAAATTTTTAAAATGAGTGCATTACATGCTGGTAGGGATCATGGTATGAGTGGAGAATGTGTGGGTCTTCTGATGTTTTTGGATGCAGTTCCCATCATCAGTCATCATTGGCTATGCTCCTTGAGATTTCTAGGATTCGTAGTCTTAACACCATCTAGAAGAGAAATGTTTCCCATCCCCACTTCTGTAGTCTTAACCTCAAAACTGTATATTCCGTAACAGGAGCAAATGTATGGTCCACAGCAGAAAATATATAACTCAGCTATATTCTCAGCATAAGAGAAATAAGATGAATTTTATATTTTATCACAATAGTATTGAATGCAGAAGGAAATTTTAGTTTTTTTAATCCCTTCTTTTTTTCAGTAATATTGTGGGAAGCAGTGCAGCTGTGCTGTTAACAACAATAGAAGAGATGCATCTGTTGAGTAAAAAGATCTTCTTTAACAGTTTGAGCCTTCATGCAAGTAAACTGATGGATAAGGTCTGTTTTAATAGATGAGTCATCTCCCTGCCCCATCCCCTTATGCGCACATACTAGTACTGCCATAGAATAGTCTTGATATTTGTGTGGTACTTTTCATATCCTCTGTACCAGGGGTAGGCAACCTTTTTGAGCCGGGGGCCAGGTTGCTGTCCCTCAGACAATTGGGGGGCCGAAGCACAAAAATAAATAAATAAATAAATAAATATAATTTTTAAATTGCATGCATGCATGCATGCATGCACACTCTCTCAGTCCCAGAAAAGCCATGGCAAAACCCCTGTGGAGATTTGCCAAGAAACCCCCAAGAACAAGTAATAACAACAATAATCAATATCATCATGGCGGGTGGCGGCGGCTTAGGTTGCCTACCCCTGCTCTATACTGCAAGGTGGCAGCCAAGATCTATGAACTATGCAGAAGTAGCTTGTAGCTTCACTGCTCTGCAGTTTAGACTCTGTTCTCTCAACCTTAAAGCCAAGCTCCTTGATTCATCAGCAGTCTGGGGTCGCTTTGTTTTAGCTATCTTGCTTATGCCACTTTCTTTCACATGACACCATTGCAGATTTAACCTCTGAATAATTAGTCTTCCTTTAATTATCAACCTGAAAAAATGGCTAAGGATCTGGGAGATTTCTTATGAACTGTTGTTTTTATGTAGAATTTGCAACTGAAAATCAGTTTCAAAATGTTTAATTGCATCATGTAGATGTATCACTCTTGTCCCAGTAAAAAATAATTTGAAGTGTTCCTTCACAGTTTAAATGCATCTTCTAGACCAGGGATAGGCAACTTTTTCCTACCTGGCGCCGGTCCGCTGGTCCCGAGGTCTTCTGTGGGCCGGGGGGGGGGAATGGTGCCGTGCGTGCACACTCGTGCGCATGCACAGTATGTCGGAAGTACTGTGCATGCGCTCACTTGCATATGCGCAGTACTTCCGGCGTGCTGCGCATGCGCGAGCAAGTCACGGCCACCATTTTGTTTTCCAAAATGGCACCATGACTCGTTTGCGCATGCACCAGAGTACTGTGCATGTCCAAACGAGTCGCGGCTGCCATTTTGGAAAACAAAATGGTGGCAGCAACTCGTTTGCGCATGTGCGGTACTCCGGTGCATGCGCAAACGAGTCACAGCGCCATTTTGGAAAACAAAATGGCAGCCACGACTTGCGCGGCGGCGGCGGTGGCAGGACCAAGCTGGGGCCGGTCCAAAGGCCTCGGGGGGGCGGATCCGGCCCCCAGGCCATAGGCTGCCGACCCCTGTTCTAAACAAAGAAATTGGTGCAGGTTTCATGAATGGATTATTGAAAATAATAGAGCAATTCTCCTTTGCGCTGTGAGCCAATAGCTGCAGTGTTCACTCTCATGGCACCTCAGGGTTTGTAGAGAACATGGCTGGCTCAGAGGTCTAAATAACTGTTTTCTGCTAGAAAAATAGCGAAGCAAATAAGAAACAGTGCAGAGGGATTAGAGCTGTGTTAGCTGTACAGAGAACAGACAGTTTTACAGTAGAACGTCTGTTTTCATGCAGAAAGATCCTGGTTCATTCCTTAGCATCTGCAGATATATCAGGAAAGATTCTTGTTAGAAATTCTGGAGTGCAACTAATATTCTGTTCAGTCATTAAGGTACTATTTGGGACTACTTAGCTCAGGGGTTGGCAACTTTTTTTGCCAACGGGCCGGGGGGGAAATGGTGTTGGGGGCAGGTGAGTGCGCTTGTGTGCGTCCGCGCGCCGCCATTTTGAAAAACAAAATGGCAGCCGCTCCCCCCTGCATCACGCGCACATGCGTGTGACAGCAGCCCCCCCAGGAGGGCTCCCTCGGCCGCACCAGGCCTCCAAGAGGCCCATCGCCGCCACGGGGGCCCCCCAGGAGGCTTCCCTCGGCAGCACCGGGCCTCCGTGAGGCCCAGCGCCACAACAGGGGTCCTCCCGGGCGCCATTTTCGATTCCAAAATGGCGCCCTGGAGTCTCACGCGACCTTTCCCGCGACGGGAAATATTATATTATCATATGGCACCAACATAGTACCAATTTTTGGCATGTTGGAGGACAGGAATTGCCACTTCCCCACATCAGATAGCTTGAGAAACATTGCTCTAGTATATAGTATACATAAGTGAGGTTTTGAGAAACATGCTCTTTCTGCATGTTGTTAGGACCACACATAGGGAGCTTCTAAATGTGTAGTATTACAATATTCATTATTCTTGTTTGCTTTGCAGATTGAATTGCCACCTGCAGATCTTGGTCCAAGCTCTGCACTGAATCAAACACTGGCTCTGCTGCGTGAGGTTCTAGCCTCCCATGACTCATGTGTTATTCCTTTGGATACTCGTCAAGCTGACTTTGTACAGGTAAATTCATGGCTACAGTTTGTGTGTCTCACATTGCCACGCCATAACAATTTAACAGAAGGATGTGAGGCCTTTTCTTGCCAGATAACATTAACTTTTCCTCCTTCCCCTGTTTTTTAGGGGAAGAACAGTTCTTTCCATATTCTTAATCTGTTGTTGTTGTGTGCTCCAGCTCACCCACTGGGTTTCATGTGTTACTGGGGATTTGAATCCTGGTCTCCAGAGTTGTATTCCACCACTCAAACCACTATGCCATGGTGTCTCACATTCTTCATCTACATCTGTTTATCTTACCATGTATATAAGTTGGACTAACAGCCAGCCTTGCCTCTCTACCTTTTAATTTTGGCTCATTTCAGTAGGTTTTTTTGCTTTTCAAAAAATCAGCTCATACCCCAAGTGTCTCCTGAATCCATTGCAGAGTTAGTTGTACAGAGAACTCTACATAAGGCTGCTGTAAACAAGTCCCAGTATGCCATTTCTTTTTCTAATACCTCTTTATGGATCAGGAAAGTTGAAGCAAGGGGAGTGAGATCAAGATACAGATGCGGGGGGGGGGGGAGATTAGCTTAATCCTTGCCAGGGTTATATCCTGATCTAACACAGAGTGGACCCAAACCATATAGGAATAAAAGCAAAGTCATTGGAGGGTGAATGAACAATATAAAGCTCACAGTGAAAATAACCAAAAGTTCTTATGGCACTGTAAAGGCAAACAGATCTATTATGCCATACCTCTCCCCTGCCACCAGGATCTGATTCATTAGACACACAAGTTATATTCTGTTGGACAACACATACATATGGATATAAAAAATGTAAGAAGTATAGACAGGGACAATTCAATTAAAACTCAACTGTATATGAAGTAAATAACATAGCCAGCATATACTGAATCTTTAAAAATATATTTATCTTTAATGACAGCATTTCATTTTTTAAATATGTAATCCTACCTCCAGAAATTTGTATTTAGTTCATAACGGATGAAATGTAACTTAAAACAACAAAATACATAACAATTAAAACAACCCACTTTCAAATGAAAGCATCCACAAACCTTCAATTCCCCTCCTCAGTTTATAGCACTTGTTGTTGTTGTTGTATGCCTTCAAGTCATTTCCAACTTAGAATGACCCTAAGGCAAACCTATCATGGGTTTTCTTGGCACGATTTATCCAGAGGAGGTTTGCCATTGCCTTCCCCTGAGGCTGAGACCATGTGACTTGCCCAAGGTCACCCAGTGGGTTTCATGGCCAAGCTGGGAATCGAACCCTGGTCTCCAGAGTCACAGTCCAACACTCAAACCATTACACCAAATTGGGTCTCCTATAATACTTAGTCAGCCCAAAAGAAAAAAAACAAGTGGGTCTTACAGCCTTTCCTAGATGAATTACAAGTTTGCAGTTCAGAAGAAAGGATGGCCCACAGCTTGCAGGCCGTCAGTGTGAAAGTTTTTAGTAACCACAACTTCTCTTGCCATTCTGATGGAATATAAAGTAGGGTCTCATCTGACAAATAGAAATAGGATGTATGTGTGAGATAAATGTGGTGTCCCTGTTAGTAGTGGGATTACTAGGGGAACTGTGGCACATTATTTATATTACTCTTTTGTTGCAGGCAGGACCTGTGCTCATTTTATTCAGCATAGAGTTACTCCTGCTTTGCCTTTAAGAATTAGACAGAGGTGACCAAGAATTCCATGGAGATGGGTGAGCATCTTGTGGAAGTGGGCTTTGACCCTCCTCTGTTCAGCATGGAAACCACACAGGCTGGTAGCATAGGCAATCCCTTTCTCCACACTCAGTGTTGAAATTCAGTGAGTTATTATTGTAGGTAGCATTTTGCAAGATAGTAACTTCTTTGGGCTTATTTATTGTAGGTAGCATTTTGCAAGATTATTGTAGGTAGCATTTTGCAAGATAGTAACTTCTTTGGGCTTATTTACAAGGCTAAATTACTCTACAGGTTCTCTAGAAAAATGATGGTTAATCTAATACTACTGCTTAAGTTATCTCCAGAACATCACAAACTATTTGTAAGGTTTCATCTAACATCCTTATTTGATGCATTTCAGTCTCTGTAACTATGGAGAGCCAGTGTGGTGTAATGATTTGAACGTTGGACTAGGACACTGGGAGACCAAGGTCCAAGCCTTCGCTCAGCTGTGGAAACCCGCTGGGTGATCTTGAACAAGTCATCAGCCTCAGAGGACGGCAAAGGCAAACTCTGAACACATTCTGTCAAGAAAACCCTGTGATAGGTTCACCTTAGGACAGTGATGGCAAACCTTTTCAGGGCCGCATGCCCCAAGTAAATTTTTTTTTGGTACCAGGCAGCACCTGGTGCCAGGGGCGGGACTTCTGCGCTCCAGGGGTGGGACTTCCCTCATGCACCACCACTGAGGACAACGAGGAATGTCTCTAATGGTGGCATGGGCATGTGCATGTGCCACCATTGGGGACAATACGGGGTTGTGGTCCACGGATGGTTGAATCCACGGATGGTAAGTCCGTGGATACAGAGGACAGACTGTACATCACAGCCACCCTGAGGCATTCCAGACTGATGCTTGTTGAGCCTTGCTTTGCAGACTGCCCAGGATGGAGTTCTGCAGATTTGCCAGGCATCCTTTTCTACTGCTGTGTGGGTCAAATGTGCATCCCTATTGATCATACCTGTCTATTTCCCTGAGCACTTTTAGCTATGACCACCAAGCAGTAGCGTCAATGGGGGGGGTGCAGGGGGGGTGGACCACACCAGGTGACACCTCAGAGGGGGGTGACACCCAGTTGCCCTCCGCCCCACCCCATCTTGCCGCAGCTCGGTTTTCCTTGGGAGAACCAGGCTGCAGCAAGGAGCCGGGCCGAGCATGTGCATGCCCCCTGCCCCTCCTTGCCACTGCTTGGTTTTCCTCGAGAGAGAATCGGGCCACAGCAAGGAGGGCTGGGGAGGCATGCGAGGCCAGCCCAGCTCCTTGCCGTGGCCCAGTTCTCCCATGGAAAACTGAGCTGTGAGGCGCGCCCCTTCTGGCCAGAAGCCCTGCCCCCCACACCGGGTGACACCAAACCCAGAACACCAATGCTATCAAGCACCATTAAGTGCCCTCTCCTCTGAGATGGCATTGCTTCCACAACTTACTTTTGCAGCATCCTTTTTCCAATCAAGCATCATCAGCCTAAGGCAGAGAGAATTCCTTAAACAACTGACCAAGTTTGTTTGTAATAACTGAGTCATCTCTGAGAGAATAACATGAATTTCTTTTTAATCGTTGCCCCTCTTCTTTGGGAAATTGATAGAACAGGAAATACCCAAGACTTGTTACCAGATATGGTATTTCTTTTATGTGTGCTTTTCTCCCACTCCTGTCTTCCCTTTAGGTTCTCTCTTGTGTGCTGGATCCGCTGTTACAGATGTGTACTGTGTCTGCTAGTAACTTAGGATCTGCTGACATGGCAACCTTCATGGTGAATTCACTTCATATGATGAAGACAACACTAGCTCTGTTTGAATTCACAGATAAACGGCTAGAAATGTTACAGTATCAGGTAAATGTCCAAAGTCAACCTCCTGGTGTTTTCTTTGCCATTAAACATTAACAGGAAATAAAACATAAATGTGTGTATTTTCACAGCTTTATATATAAAGTAAACATACAGATGCATACAACCACAAAAAACCTTCATTAATGGGAAGTTAAGATAAAAGAACCCCTAGGCAGTGAAGCAAGGAAATGTAAAGCTCAGCCATTCCTGCAACATGAGCTAATTTTGAAAGAAAGGCAGGACAATATGCTGTCATAATCAACCATTTGCTTTATTGGATAGAATCTCCATCTTTATTTTATATGGTCCCTCTTAGGAGTAGCTGTATTGTGCATTTTTAGATGTTACTAACCAGAGATCCAGTGAACGTCAGAACTGAATGGAGGAAATGAACCTCCAACTAATCCATTAGTTTTTTGTGTAGCAGCCCTTAATATAGTATAGAAATAGAGCAGCTAATCATAGATATTACATAGGTGGATTTATAGATAGACATACATATTATAGATGATTTGATTTAATAATATAAGATTGCACATGACATATTGGCTAAGATCCTACATCAGAAGACATAGCTCCAACATCTCCCAGTGCTACCCTCCATGTTCGTATCTTTGAAGCCTTATAGTACCGCCTTACACATACAGAGAGAGCCATTTCCAAGGTACTGGAGAACAGGGCAATAAGTAATGATGTGTCTAGCCTGCTCTCTGTCACAGGGTGTACTGAGATCCTGTTAGAATTCTGTATGTCTCAGTATGCCCCACAGTCAGGAGATGGCTGGACTCTTTATTACTCACTGCCTCAATCTCCAGCATCTATGGCTGTGTTGAGGGAGGACAGAGAGGCCTCAAAAGTAAGATTTTGTGAACACTTTGGATCACTGCAATCTTGAAACAACTGTAAACATGGTTTGGAATAATTACAGTGTTCTAAGTCAGACTTACAACATTGTAATTACTGAACAGGATGAAAGCCATCTTTATAATTATAGTGGTAATTTTGAGGAAATTAGTTTTATTAAAGTGAACCTCAGCAACATGGTAAGAGATGCTTTCAGTACCCAGCATCATTTGCAGTGCTGGCAAGTAAGAAGAAGGAGGAGTGAAGATAGGAGGAAGAAACATCAATAATCTAAGGTATACAGATGACACAATACCACTAGCAGAACACCATCATAGACTTGGAACAATTACTAAGGAAAGTTAAAGAAAGTGCAAAGACAGGCTTACTGCTGAACATAAAGAAAACAAAAATAATGGTCATGGGGGATCTACATAAATTCAACCTCGATAATGAAGAAATTGAAATAGTAATCCCGTATCTTGGATCAAATATTAATCAGAATAGAGACTGCAGTCAAGAAATCAGAAGAAGACTACGAATGGGAAGGGCAACTATGAAAGAAATAGACAAAATCCTGTGGTGTAATGATATGCAACTGAGCACCAAAGTCAGAATCATCCAAGCCATTGTATTCCCTGTTACCATGTCTGGATGTGAGAGCTGGACAGTGTAGAAAGCATATAGGAAGAAAATAAACTCATTTGAGATGTGATGCTGGAGAAGAGTGTGAGGATACTGTGGACCACCAAAAAGGCAAACAAATGGGTCCTAGAAAATTCCCTGGAAGCCAAGATAACGAAACTGAGGCTGTCATATTTTGGCTACATCATGAGAAGGCATGATTCATTAGAAGAGACAATAATGTTAGGAAAGGTAGAGGGTAGTAGAAAAGAGATGAAGAGCACACACCAGATGTTTAGACTCAGTCAGGGAGATCACAGGCCTAAATTTATAGGACCTAAGCAGAGCAATGGAGGATAGGGGGTCCATAGAGTCGCCATGAGTTGGGGACGGACTGAGGGCAGTTAACAACAACAACAACCTGCCTTACATCTGATGGTGGAGGTGTTCAGAAGAGCCTCCAATTGAACTTAACTTCAAAGCTGGTCAGTGTGAGAGAAATGCTGGTGTTACATAGAACAGGAAAGGAAATAATGCAGTTGTCCAGATGCTGTACTTTAACCCCCATCAGTCCAAACCAGCATAGCTAGTGGTGTGGAATGCTGGGAATTGGATCTTAGCAACATCTGGAAGTCTGCATAGAAGTCTGCATAGAGGTTTGTGAAAATGAGTAGCGTTCGGGAATTTGACTAGTAACTTATATACTATTAATGCTTTTCCCCTACTGATCTATTACAGTGGGCCCTTGGCATTTGCTAGGGTTTGGTTATAGGACCCCCTGTGGATATCAAAATTCGTGGATGCTCAAGTCCCATTAAATACAATGTTGTGGTAAAATGGAGTCCCTTATATTAAGTTTGTTTTTTTGATTTCTAAAAATGTTTTCAAGCCGTGGATGCAGAATCTGTGGATAAGGAGGGCCGACTATATATTACAGTTTCTTCAATAGAAAAGGTAGCAAGTCAGTTGTCCTTAAATTCCTAAGCTATGGGTTAAGTAAGTTGCACACAAATCATTGCTAGGTAGGTTCTTGGTTACCAAGGGAAGAAGAACTGACATAAAGTAATAAACATATGGTCAACACTTTTAAAAAAATAAAGCCTTCAGTTTGCTTTGAAAGTTAAAAACACTGAATTTTGTACTACAGTAAAAATGATTTTGTTGTGTTAAATTAGTGTTCTTGGGCCTAATTTTCTTTCAGTAATCGACATTGACTTTGAACACAATCCCAGTAAATAAACATGTTTTGTGTATTTCAGATTGAAGCACACTTGGATACTCTTATAAATGAACAAGCTTCCTATGTATTAACTAGAGTAGGACTCAGTTCCATATATAATGTTGTACAGCAACACAAACCAGAACAGGTAAGCTGTAATTTTGGAAATCCTGAATCTCACTGATTTTTGTGTGAGTAGATTGCTGTTATTATGCAATTAAGCTGCAATCTGATAACATGTTCAATAAAGGCATGAGTATATGTCTGTATCTGTCTCTTAAACTATAGGGATTCCTTCAGTGTTGCAAGAAATAATTTCAACTGATTGACTATATTGTATTGGGATCAATAGTGCTACATTAGAACTTTTAACTTTTTTTATTTTCAAAGGCAAATAAAAGGGTCTGGCTTTGAAAACCCTTTCAAATTAAAAAAAAATAGCAGCCCAAAGCTCCCAGAACACATGGACATAATGGAGTCATTCTTTTAATCCCATTTTACTCGAAGGATTCGAAATTGCTTAAAGGAATAATTTCTTAGTAAAATATTACAGTAAAGGAAAAGGTAAAAGTTTCGAAAGAGCTTAATAAAGAAATAATTTCTTAGCAAAATATTACAGTAAAGATAAAAGTTTTCCCTTGACAAGATTGTCTAATCGTATCCAACTGCAGGGGGTGGTGCTCATCTCCGTTACTAAGCTGAAAAGCCAGCGTTATCAAAGACAATTCTGTGACTGTGTGCCAAACATGACTGCACAGAATGCTGTCACCTTCCCACCAAAGTGGTACCCATTTATCTTCTTGCACTTTTACATGCTTTCTAATTGCTAGGTTGACAGAAGCTGGGACTAGTGATGGGAATACTCCATCAGGTGGTGCCTGGGTCTTGAACTGCTGACATGCCAGTCTTGCAGTCATGAGAGTTAGGGCCTTTACAAACTGCCAGAAATAATGCAGCTGGAGTCCACCTTAACTGCCCTGGTTCAGTGCTAGGGAAATCATGGGAACTATAGTTTTTTTCTGAGACATTGGCCTTTTATGTCAAATAGCTCTGATGCCACAATAAACTACCGTTCCCTTAATTCCCTAATACTGAACCAGGGCAGTTAAAGTGGACTCAAGCTGCATTATTTCTGGCAGTCTGTAAAGGCCCTTAGTGTCTTAATTGCTGAACCACAATGTCCCATATTACAGTAGTCGTATTTATATGTTACTACAAGCTGTGGGTCCTGGCTTAGTAAACTGCAATGTGTACAAGTAGCAAGGTCATTTATTCTCACCGCATACTTTATCATTATAATGGGGAAACAAACCAGGGATGGATAGCTTCACATTAAGTCCAAACCCTAGATCAGGGGTAGGCAGCGTTTCCCCTTTAAGGGCCGAGGGACTTTAGCTGCCAGAATCCCAGGAGCTATTGGCCAACATGGCTGAGGCTTCTGGGAGCTGAAGTCCCTCGGCCCTTAAAGCGGAAAGGTTGCCTACCCCTGCCCTAAATTATGATTATGTGTGCCCAGACAAGCCATATTCCATATGCTAAATACAAAACATAGTTTAAAACTATTTTACAATCCTGGGTTGATTGGGTGCACTTAACTTCATGTTTGGATACAACATAAAACTGCTCCTTCCTGCTTTGTTTACCCACTTATATGAAAGAAGGCTCAATGTCTTAGAAAAAAACACAATTCCCATGATTCCCTAGCACTAACGCTTAAAGTGGACTCAATTTGCACTATTTCTGGCAGTCTGCAAAGGCCCATAGTTGGGGAATAGTTGTTTCCTTTAATTTTTTCACTTGTGACCCAGAGCTTATTTTGTTTAGGATTTTTATCTTTGTTTCTTTTCTTGCCTTCACATTTGTGAAGATAAACAGTTTTTTTACCCATATCCTTGACTGTTTTGGGGTAAGGAAAGAAAAGAGGATATTTTATTCTTAAGGTTTGGAAAGTAGGGCTGCTTTATATGTCATGAAAGTGTTGTTGTTGTTGTTGTTGTTGTTGTTGTGTGCCTTCAAGTCATTTCCAACTTATAGGGGCCCTAAGGCAAACCTATCATGGGATTTTCTTGGCAAGTTTCTTCAGAGGAGGTTTGCCATTGTCATCCTCAGGCTGAGAGAGTGTGAGTTGCCCAAGGTTACCCAGTGGCTGAACCGGGATGTGAACCCTGGTCTCCAGAGTCATAGTCCAACATTCAGACCACTATACCATGCTGTATAGATCAGGCATAAAATAGCATGATCATGTTTTCCATGATCTTCTAGCATTCTAGTTCCCTCTGCCCCTCACAGGCTCAATGATGCCCTTCTCTCTCCTCCCTTTCTGCCAGTTGAAGCTTCTCACACAATCCACATGACTTTTGAACAGTATTGTTTTCTCCACCCCAGGAACACAAGAGACAAGATTCACATGTTAACATTTCCTATTCATGGAATCATTCTTCTGTATAGTCCAGGAATCCACAGGAATAGGGCTTGCACAGATTAACTATATGTGAATTTCCCTCCACCTTTCCAAACTCCTTTCCTTTTGTATTGTACATTTTGGATTGTGAGTCTGAGCAGGGCAGGGACTGACTTATTACTTACCTTTGAAAACTGTTCTGAGGGCCCCTTGTACCTGATTAGTGGAGTGAAAAAAAGCTTTAAAGCAAGGACTCAGACAGTATATAACAAACACACAGTTCCTTGGATTTGCTATAGTATGTATGCTAATGAGACTTAGCAGTGATACATACAGAAACGTGTTTATGTATGTCTTTAATTAGTTCTGATATATTTTTAGGGTCCATTGGCAAATATACCCAGTATGGATGCTATGTCCTTAAAAGCTGCAATGGTAAGATGTTGGCATTTCTTGTTTAGCATGTTTTATGTTTTAAAATAAACCCTGTCTTATTGGACTGTAGGTTGATGATGGAGGTGGTGGTGATACTTCTGCTGTCGCCACTGTTTATGATGCTTTAGAGCAGGGGTAGGCAACGTTTCCCCTTTAAGGGCCGAGGGACTTCAGCTCCCAGAAGCCTCAGCCATGTTGGCCAATAGTCCCATGTTGGCCAATAGCTCCTGGGATTCTGGGAGCTGAAGTCCCTCGGCCCTTAAAGAGGAAAGGTTGCCTACCCCGGCTTTAGAGGGTAAAATGGAACACATCTCTTCTAATAATGTACATACTTGGTGTTGTATTAGAACACATAAAAGAGATGCTCACCAAATTCCATTCTGACCCAACTTTTCTAGTGTATCATGTTGAGATATGTCTGTTGTTCTGTTAATTGCTAATTGCTATTGATTTACTTTAAGCTAGAGAAATAAAGAAAAAGGTCTTGCATACTTACAGGTTAGCAATAAGGAGCAGGATGTTGAGATTTTATTTACAAAGTAATGTGGTGCATATAATGATTCATGGGAAAGAGCAGAGACTGAGATGGGGATACCCGGCAGCCAAGGTGGGAAAAGTGCAACCCACAGAATGCATCATACAGACCCCCAAGACTATTTTTGAGCCTCCCTGCTCCCCAAACTAGATTCCATTTAAAACAACAACCTAAAAATGCTCACTGACTGCCTAGTCTCAAGCTGGAACTATGTTTAAAATAATTTTAAACTATGAAGGTCTTGCTTTTCATGCGCCTAAAGCAGCCAGAGAAGTGGCCAGCAATCAAGCTTTCCCAGAACCACAAAGAGTGTTGGGAGTAATTTTTAGTAGAACTAAAAAAGTACAGGAAATTTAAAAAAACAAAAAATAGAAGAGGGACAGGTAAGAAAGTGTAAGACACAGCAGTGTGATGGCAGCCCTCTTAGATCCTGCAGGAGGCTGATGGGTCCTCCTCAACTCATGGCAGTTCCTGCCCTGCCCTAGAGTTCATGCTGCATTTCTACATTGGCCTCAAAAATATACTGAGGCTCCCTTACAATCATTTTGCAGGAAGAAATGCACCCTTCTGTGCCTCCTTCTTACTTTCTTTAGATATCTGCTAGGAGCCAGCAGACATGTTGCTTTTTGAGATAACCTCCTCATCCTCCCAGATCTTTAAAATACATTGTGGAGAGAATCTGTTTCTAGTTCAGGGGTGGGAAACCTAAAAGCTAAGGGGCCACATTAGCCCCCAGGAGACCTTGGATGGGTGCACCCTCCACCAAAAAAAACCCCCAAAACTAAAACACTCCCACATTTTTAAAAGAAATCTCTTATGCACCAAATGTCCTCTAGGAGACATGTGGCCTATTTTCCCATGTTTGATTGGGGGGGTCGGGTGCTTCCTGAGCCATTTTAGGCCCAAGAGATGCCTTTATTTCTAAGAATAAGAAGTGAGTGGAAATCACTTCTTGCTTACTTCCTGTTTGTTCAAAAGGCCTCTTCTGGGCCTAAATTTGCTCTGGGATGGCCCCCAAAATTTTGTGGAAAGCTCTCCATGTTCCCTAGACATTTGGGGGCAAAATAATTTTTTTGACAAATTTCATGTTTCATGGCCTAGAGCGATACCAGCAGAATCTCATGTGGGCAAGAAAATCTATAAATTGTACATTGGTGCTCTCCCTCTTTCTCTTCCTCTGCCCCCCTCACACACTCACAGAATTTAATGTTCTTCTAATGTTTATATTAGGTCCAGTTTGATCGTTATTTATCAGCGCCTGATGGTCTGCTAATGCCACAGATAAATTTTCTCCTAAGCACTGCTGTTAAGTAAGTATTTTGGTACAGTACAGTACAACCTCTGATTGTAGATGAGGATTTGTACCAGAATTCATTGTCCTTCTTTGTGTCTCTTTGGATAAATGTTTTACAATGTGCAATCACTTAACCAGATGTGAGAAGATCCTAGAGCTTTGACCAAAGTCACAATGCCTCTCCCCCATCTTCTAGGATACATATAAAGAATGGCATAATGGGGGCAGCAAAAGATTATTGGGGGAGTTTTTGTACCCAGTGAGTATGTCAGATGCAATAATCTTTTATCCATCTATTGGGTAACAAAGGATCTCCATGACAGTGAGGGGCACATGAAGGGACTTTCTCAATTAACACTGTGTCCTCACATCAGCCAGCCCAACAGATAGGTTTTGGGAGCTCCTGGGACCAAACAAGAGCCTTGCCCTTAAGGCTAAGCCCATAGCATGCCCTTTTTCTCATGGCTGATAATTTTGTGCTGCCTAGATTTGTGGGAGGGTGAATGATTTCCTGACATGATTTAACTAATGGGCACACACAGCCCTGTTTCCAACTTTCCAGTTCAAGTCTCCAGAACCTTGAAACTTCATAACGGAAGATTGATTTTGCCAGTGTGTGTGTCTTGTCAGCCTCTCCCCTTTGCTTCCTTATTTTAGCAAGTGTAGCACCCCCCTGCCATATGCTGCTAGTACTATTTCAAGAATCATAAGAGAATGGCATAGGTCAGTGATGGCAAACTTTTTGGGAGCCAAGTGCCCAAACTAAAAGGCCCTCCAACACTGGGTGTCCACTAGGAGCGGAATTTCTGCCATCTGGGGGTGTGACTTCATCCCTCCACACTCATGGGCCTTCAGCTGCCTCTCCAGAGACAGCTGAAGACTGGGGGGGGGGGAGCGAGGGGGGAAGAAGAGGAACAGGCATGCACCTCTTCCTCCTCCCCCCCCCCCCCCCCCCGCGCTGTCCCCAGCCTTCAGCTGTTTCTGGAGAGGCAGCTGAAGGCCTGAGATGGCCAGGAAGGAGGAGGAAGAGGCGCATGCCACATGCCAGGGAAAATGGCTTTGCGTGCCATCTCTGGCATGCATGTCATAGTTTCACCATCACTGGCATGGGTGCTGTGTTTGCCCACAGGAGTAATGGAAGGGGGAGCAGCAGACATTTTTCTCATCTGTTACTGTTTTTACCAAAGGGATAGAATCGAGAGACATAGCCGTGTTATTCTGGCATATCAGTATGCAAAGGAAACTTCTAGCACCTTAGACTTACTGAGCAAAAGAGGTTGTGGCATAATCTTTCATAGACTTGGTCTACTTCCTTAGATGCAAGTAGACCAAGTCTACAAAACCTTATGCTACAATTAGTTTCAGAGGTGCTACAAGATCCCTTGCATTGTGAAATAGGCACATGGATTTTGAGATTTAGAGGTTAACCTTTTGCTTGTCATCAGTTGTGTACTTACATGGCCATTTTTGGTATGCTTTCTTTTTTAGACAGCAGATAATAAAACTGTCCACAGAACTTGTCTGCAGAGCATACAGTGAAGTCTATGCAGCTGTGATGAATCCAGACAATAAATATAAAGATCCAGAAACAATATTGCACAGATCTCCCCATCAGGTTCAAGCACTTTTGTCCTGATCTTGTCATCAGAAACATTAAGATATTCTCATTGTTTACGGTCAGAAGACAGTCATGAGAGTCATGATAGGCACTGACAGTGTGGTTTTTATGTTGCTGGTAGTCTGCAATTGGACTTCACTTGTGTGCAAAGTCAGTTTGCTGAAATCCCATTGATGTTAATGGGACTAAGACTGTGTTATTGTGTGCAGAATTGTTAAGTGTGTTGGTAGACATATGCAAGATCAACATACTGACATTTAAAATTAAAGTTTCATTATTATACATTTGGAAAAGCATTGTGATAACATCCAGGTTTCTTGGGAAGTGTTTTTAAAAAGCACAATAATAATTTGATGAAAAAATAAAGTGCACCCAAAACACTGCCTCTGGTGACCTAGCCATTCTGCTCTTTAATAGTTTGGGAAAAGAAACCCTTGTGAGGGAAGAAGACTTTGGCTTAGTGTGGTTAAAAACCCAGTAGTTGCATACATCTCATTCTACCATTTATATACTTGCAACAAAAATATAAGTCTAAACCTTTAGTCTTGGAAAATCTAAGTCACTAATCAAATACTTTCTAAAAATATTGACTTTGCAAACAATAAAACATCCCCTCATACTCTGTATAATGGAAGGCTGACTGTTTCTGGTGTGGCAGAGTTTTAAATATGAGGAGACTACATGAGTAGAACAGGCTCCTCATTGTAGATATCTGGTCCTTCACAGCATGGAGGAGAAGGCTAGAGCAAGTTACTGTATTGGATTATAGCTCCTGAAACCCCTCAGACAGGTAGTTGTGGGATTCTGGATGTTGTAGTCCAAAGCAGAACCTTTCCCAAGATCTGTGATGGAGATGAGACTGAAGGAATAGAGGTTGCTTGTGTGTCCTTCTTCCTCTCATCATGGGATAGGAATTACAATGCATGAATGTAGTCTAAAAAGGTTTCTTTTCTAAGCTCGGTTCCATTGTTTCTCTCCACGCCTTGGAAGACAAAAGTTCTGCAGTTGACAGCCTGTAGTTAAGCTGGCATGTAATATTGTGTCTGGTTTTCCTTTTCAATAACTAAAGAGAACCCCCAAAATTCAGGTACACTAAGCGTTACTGCTTCTGATGAACCAGAAGCATCATATTCAGCACTCAGAGGACTTGCTTATCTGTTACTTCCTGCTGTATTTAACTGACTAAAAATTTTTAAATTACCATTCATCAATTATATTTTGATAAGGTATGTATCCTATTGTATCGATAATGTTTTACAATTCCTGGGTCACTTCTGGTGCCGGCACCAAAGTAAATTAAACCTGTAAGCCTGGCTTTAGGAAACCTGGATCTTTTCCACACACTCAAACACTCGCTCACAGGGATCTGCAGGGATCTCCCATTGTAATCTATGGGCTATAAGTTAAGACTATCTTGTCTAATTGATTCCATGGAACCTAATGTAACTTGGATTTATCCTAGAGAAATATGTCATGGATATTTTAATTCATGAGTTAAGGGTTTCCAGGTATCTGTAAATGTTTATGAATGAATGATTTACACCTCAGATCATTGATTAAATAAAACAATCTTGAGTCTGATATGTTTGTAAAAAAAACAACTATAAGCTGTAATGAAGCAGTTACTTTCATAATTGCTAATGTAAGCAGCCTTGAAAAAATATGTTGATAGAAAAAAGGTTCAGTTTGACAAAGTCACTAGACTTTTATTATTATTTTATTTTATGAGCTTACAGTTGTAAACCGCTTAGACATCCCATAGCGTGATATGAAGCGGTATATAAATGAAGCTGCTTTTTACTTTGCTTTGCTTTTATTTTCTTACAATAAATAATAAGTACTTGTAAATAAATACTATATCTTTTATATAAAATACCTCAAACCAATAAAGGTTGCCATCCAAATGTGAATCTCTTGGTGTTATGAGACAAGCTAATCAATAACTTTTTGAAGATTTCATACTGCAAATATATATATAGAAGCCATTGACAAACAACTTTTAAAATATTCTGCTTCTGTCTTCGTCAGTTGCCAAATATGAAACTCAGCTGCATGCAAGATGACAGTTCAGAACATTACACTATCAACATTTTAGTGGATGATGGTATTATCCTCTAAGTCAGGGGTCCCCACACTTTTTGATCCGAGGGCCGGTTCACTGGCCCCCAGATCTTCAGGGGGCCGGAGGCGTGCATGTGCACTACTCGGGCACCATTTTGTGTTCCGGCCGCGGGCCTGTTCAAAGGCCTTCACAGGCCAGTTTGGGGACCGCTGCTCTAAGTTAAGGTTGTGTCGTGTCAGTTTTCAGTCCTTGAATCCAAAAATTATCCTTTTTGTCCAATACTGGATAAAAGGGAGAATTATTGGATTTAGACTTAACTTATCTTGTCTAATAATTTTGGGCAAAAGGGGGAAGTTTTGGACTTAGAGGTTTCTAGGATATAGCACCACACAGCTCCTTACAGTATAATACCATCATCCACTAAGCGTACTGATAACAGTGTGTTTGAAACTGACCTTGTGTGCTCAGATTCATCTTTGGCAACTGAAGAAGTTGGAAGCCAAAATGCTTTGCTCTCGATATATATTTTTAAAGTTCTGCTTGTTAATTGCTTCAATAAATATACATGTCCAGTGATTAACTGTATCCTTCTGGGATCCAAGACAAACATAGGAGAATTGCTGTTGATTTGCCTTTTAATCAATATATGACCATACCAGAAAGAAACTTAAGAAAGCTCTGTATTGGAGGTGTTCAAGTCTCTGAACACAAAGTATTATTTACTCAAACTTTTTCTGGGTAGTGCTTGGGTCCTGCAAAAATAATTAATTTTTTAAAAAAATCCTACCATCTTAGCTATTGTTCAGGTAGTTTGCCAGTATGTTGCTAAGACGAAGAGATCTTTGGTTGTCATTTCCCCTTTCTCACTTATAGAATCATAGAGAGACCCCGAGGGCCATCCAGTCCAACTCTTTCAGCCATGCAGGAACAGATGGCCATCCAGCCTCTCTTTAAAAACCTCCAAAGGAGAGTCCACCACTCTCCAAGGAAGTGTGTTCCACTGTCAAACAGCTCTTACTGTCAGGAAGTTCTTCCTCATGTTGAAGTGGAAACTCTTTTCTTCTACTTTGAATCCATTGCTCTGGGTCCTATTCTCAAGCTTGCTCCATCCTCAATATGACATCCCTTCAAATACCTCAACCGGGCCGTCATATCACCTCTTAACCATCTTTTCTCCAGGCTAAACATACCAAGCTCCCTAAGTCTTCATAAGGCATGGTTTCAACTTACTTTTTTGTGGTTAAAAAAACGAAAGAGCCAGGACAGCTTGGATTCAGATCCTCATTAGGATATAGAAGAACTCTAGGGATTAGTTATGGCCAGTTGTAGTTCTTTTTCAATAAAAAGAACACTGTAAGGATATGTCCTTGGGAAAGTAGGAGAGTATGAATTAAAATTATAAAGGGATGCCATGCTAATAACTGCCAGTTGTTTTGCCCAAGAAGCAAACAAAAGGTATTGGCATCCCACAGAATCATTAATACAGTGTTTTCCTTGGCAGTCTCCCTTCCATTTGCGGTAGGGTTAGACAGTAAAAGAATGCTTGGCTCACTCCATCGCTGGTTCTGTTCCACAGGAAACAGTTGTGAAAGTGCTATTTATAGAGTCTGAACAAATAGGTGTGAGGCTTGATCAGCCAAAGACAACAGAAGTTGTGATTTTTTAAAATGCAATCTTTACTAACTTAGAGTGCGTTGGATCCTAACCTCCCCTGCCCTCTGTAAAATCCAGCAGAGGCTCCTGCTGATAGAAAACAAAGGGAGACAATGTTGGCTGATTCCCTCTTGCCCTGCAGTTCCCTGTACCACTTTCTACATTATTTCAGACATTTCCACAACCCTTTGGAGATAGTGGGGGAAGAGAATTTATGAAATCATTTTCTGCCATCTTGAGTGTCAGGAGTACCTTCTCTGTGTGCAAAATTAGGATAGAAAGATATCTATTTTTGAAAGGTCTCATTAACAAGCATTGAAAACTGATTTCATCCACTGATATTCCTGAATGAAAACACGGTAGGTAGTCTTAGAAGTGTGGAAATCACTTAGTGCAGCTTGTCACCTCAATTTATATAGCTGGATTGGATATTTTACCTAATTTATTGAAGGCATTTCTATATTGTCTTTCAAGGTGAGGTGTTCCCAGTGGTTCATAAAGTACAAATATAAAATAAGAAAAATAAAACAAAACATAAAGCAAAATATATAAAACACTGTGGCAATAAACACTGAAAAGTGAGATTATATCAGTTAAAAGCAGCCTGGAACAACTTGGTCTTTAAGATCCATTAAATACTATCAAGAAGAGAGTCATGCACACATTCCACAAAGATGGGAGCAGCACAAATAAGGCCTTGTACCCTCCAACCTAACAGAACTTACTAGCAGACATAAGCCAAGTCTCAGCAACCTTAAGGTCTAGGCAGGTTTGTTTGTTAAAGGCATTTTTAAAATCCCCTCTCAACCCTCAAAGAGATGCCCCTGAGGTTTGTTGTGTATACATCAGGGTGAGGAACGTAACTGCGCAGATGTTGAAGTGCACTTCCCATGATTGTCCACCATTGGCTATGCTGGTTAAGGATGAAGGGACTGCAATCCCACAGAATCAGGAAAGTTCCCAGTCAGGTGCAGGCAGTCCTTCAGATTACCAAGTACCAGACTCTTTAGAGGTGATCAGCAGGTCTTTAAGCTGGGCTTGCAAATGTACTGGCAATCAGTACAGCAGGTACTGAGTGCTATGTGATCTGATGGTTCAGCTCCCTTGAGCAGCTCATTCTATGCCAGCTCAAGCCTCTGCTTTGTTTTTAACATCCAACTCCACACACAGTATGATACAGTCAGCTCTCCTTATCCACAGATTTTTTTATCCACGGTCTCAAGCATCCACAGCTTGAAAATATTCAAAAAAAGTAAAAATTCCAAAAAGCAAACTTTGATTTTGCCACTTGATATAAGGGACACCATTTTGCTATGCCATTATATTTAATGGGACTTAAGCATCCAAAGATTTTGTTATCCATGGGGGATCCTGGAACCAACCCCCAGTGGATAACAAGGACCCACTGTACTGTAGTGTAGTTGACATATCCAGCACAAGGGGTATTGCAGCATGTCCTTTTTAAAAAATAGATAAAGGCTTATGTTAGTGAATCAGCTGAAGCTGATAAACAACACCCTTGATAACAAATGGTACCAGCACCTTATAGAAAACTAAGATCAAAAGAAGCTCAGATGGACAAATGCATTTGTCTAAATGCACAAAGTGCATCTGATACTAGTCCCACACCTCCATGATTTCCCTACCCAAATTATTTCCATCTTGCTTAGATTAAGCCTCAGCAGGCTGGTCCTCAACCATCCCCAGGCTTCCACAAAACACCTGTTCTGATTTCCAGCAGCATTCCTGGGACTATTTGTTAGGAGAGGGTGATTGAACAATATGTCGACTTCCAGTAAGTGGTAGATTGCATCTGCTGTATGGTTGCCTCAAGTGACAGAGGGCACTAAATGTGCTGTCCCTTTGCTGATGCTGCTCTGAGGAGTTGCTGCATGATTTTATCTTGCTGGTTTCCTCTTCTCATAGCAGAGGATTTCTCAGCCCTTCCTGAACTGAACAAAGAAGGAGCAAAGAGAAAGGTTCCTCTGACCAAACTACAAACTCCAGGATTCCACAGTATATTGATGTGGCAGTTAAAGTAGAATCATAGTACTATAATTCTGTGGTATGAAAGGTTCCCTGGCAGGAATACTACAAGTTATTTGAGTTTTAACATGTATTAATTTTAATTACTTCCAATGTCACAGGATACTGCAGTCATGTTTGATGCCTGCAGTATCATCTTCAGTCACTAGGTGGAAGATTTCCTTAACTACTACATAGGTTTACAGCCAATGCAGATTGAAGCCAGCATTGAATAATCAGAAGGACAGAAGTATGAATTTGCCCTGTTGTGGGGCAGCTCCCCTTTATGGGCAGGGAATGGGCAGGCTCCTTCAGGGGACTGTGGGGGTGCACTACAGTGGAAAGCTTGCTTAGTGGTCCCAGTTGCCTTGGTTTTACTTACACAGGGCAGGCAATATGTGTCCAGTGCTGACAGCTGCTTAACTCTGAAGATATTGGTGTAACAAACTATGGGTTCTATCCTGTGTGGAACTGAGCATTTTAATTAATTAATGAAGGGGTGAATGCATCAAGAGAAATACAGCTCTAGAACTATTTCTTCAGATTCTTTTTTCTACTGTTTTTTCTACTTTTAATACAGTTTGGATCCCCCCCCCCCCCCCGTCAAATGCTTTGCAGCTGGGGGAACAGCTAGCTTTTGTCTGGTGCAGGTTATTGCAAAGCAAATGTTTTTCTGAACATTGAATACCAGCAGTGGGCATTTAAGTTCCTAAAGAGGCACTGACGTTACTGGAAACAAATTTGGCTCAGCCAGTGCAAGTCTTATCAGCACTGAAGGGGCCCTCTAAAAGTACATTTGTAAATGACTGGCATGTATGGAAGTGAGCAATTTCCTGTAAATCAATGTACTTTGCTTTAGACTTTGTCTTCACAACATGTCTGCCCTTGAAAACAAATGGCATAATAATTATTTTTGACCTCAGGAAGAAGAAAAATTGTATGTCCCTTTCCTCTCTTCCAGCTTGTATTTAAAGAGAATTTGTATTAATAATAAACTTCAGTTTTATTAAATAAACCGTATAAATGGAATAACTGAAAAGGTAATCACTGGACAAAAAGTAATTCTTTGGATGTTTTATTAGAGAACATTCCTTAATTAATAGCTAAACAACAAATGCTTTTAAGGTAAGTCAGAAATTAAGCGTTTCATGCCTGCTTTTTATCCTCCTGTTCTATTCCTGCCCTTCCAGTTTCAATCATCACTTATTCTATCCATTACGGAAAAAGGAATCAGCGTACCACTATAACAAACATCCATCCATCAGCAAAATGAAGCGCAAAAGCCTTTTAAGGTTCATGACAATGTTCATGACAGCAGCCTAGGACTGTTTTTCCCTGGCCGTCTGTTCTCAAACAGTGAAAATCAGTACATTCAGGAAGCCACCAGTTAAGTCAGTTGACTGCATACTATCAAATCAAATCAATATAAAATCAATATATAATAAATACAATAAATATTAAATAAATAATATTAAGACTTCTGCAGGTTGGCTTGTTTGGTTCTGGTCAATTTAGCCTCTTTGTTTCAGTGTATAGTAGATTTGGGTTGGGTGTAGGTGATGAATGAGAGAAGGGAAAACATTCAAACCTATATACACAATATGTTAAAAATCAACTTTCAACAACTAAAATACACTTAGTTCCTCTAACCCTTTGCCAATGTATCCCTGACCTCCCCAAGCCAATCCAAAGAGATAAGCCTTTCAGTGCTCCTGAAAGCGGACTGTGCTTGGAAACTAGCCAGTTTTCCAATATCTCCCAAAAACAGACACTGCTCTTGAGCACTCTGAATATGACATTGCTACAGGGAGTTCTCTTGATTCCCTGGGAGCACAAAGGAACCTATGGGAGGCAATGGTCCCTGAAATATGTTATATCTAGACTAGCGCTGGTTCCTAAACAATCTGGTTCCTGAGTCATTGACTGCCAGTCCATGGTGAGTTTCCTGGATAGAAAGAATTGTAGCAAATGGCCACCAGTATGGTGCCAGTCCCTGTCACCATACTGGGAGAAGGGACTGCCAGTCCTCCAAGTCAGATGGCCTGAGAAGAAGCAGTGACCTAGACCACCCAGGGCCCTAGAAGGTTTCCAACAGTACAATGAATTAGGGCACAAAAAAGTTAGGGTACGGGTTTTTTGTTTTGTTTTTTTGGATGACATCTATCAGAAACTCTTAGCCAGGGGCTATGGTAGTTCCAGGTTTCTGGGACTGTTAGAAAAAAGTCTTTTGCAAGAAATACTCCAGGAGCATAGAGTGGAACACTGAAGAAATAAATTACCAGTGGGCAGCTCCATGCATTATAGTGGCAAACCTTGAAATGAAGGACTTTGTCACACATGACTTTTAAACAGTGATTAAAGCTGACAAATAGCACCTTTGGCAATACCTATTGCATGATGCTGTTTCACTCTTGTTGTTGCCATGCCTTCAAAATGTTTCTAGAGCACACTTTGTTGGCAGCTTCCAAACACTCTGCTGTATGATTAGTCCTCAGGTGCGATAAGTCCCTCATGCAGCAGGTCTGGTATTGGGCAATCACGTGGTGTCAGTGTCTCCTTCCCCCAGTTGCTATTCCAGAGCACACTGTTTTTTACAATGTTATTTTATTTTTTCCCAACCCCCAAAGAAGAAATGTCAGTCTTCTCCTTGTGAGGAAAGACTCTAATTTCTTTTTTTGGCAGACACAGAGAGCTTCACCCTGCCCACTCCTTGCCAAAGAAGAAATGACAGTCTGCTCTTTGAGGGGAAGGAGAATGTGTGATAAAGACTGATGCAAAACTGGTATGCTTCTACTATTAAGCTACTATGTTTGTGGCAGGATTGTGATAACGTCCAAAAGCAAATGTATGGACTACTATCTGTTGTCAGCCCACATCCCACAACAACAGCAACAAAAAGAAATTGCAGTGTACTCACCAGATTATGCCAAATTTTGTCTTATAGAGAGCCAGCATGGTGTTATGGTTTGAGTGTTGGACTCAGCTCAGCCATGAAATCCACTGGGTGACCTTGGACAAGTCACATGCTCTCAGCCTTGGGGAAGGGTATGGCAAACCTCCTCTGAACAAACCTTGCCAAGAAAACCCCATGATAGGTTTATCATAAGTCAGAAATGACTTGAAGGCACACAACACAGAGAGCAACAAATTGCAGGCAGAGGGTGTTCAGTCTGAAGCAGGGGCCCTTTCACACTACACAATTATAGCAATATGATTCAACTTTGATTGCCACAGTTCCACCCTATGGAATCCTGGGATTTGTAGTTTTGGGAAGGCTGTCCAAATTTCTGAGCCAGAGAGCTCCTCTGGTAGTGCCTCAACAGACTACAAACCCAAGGATTCCACAGGGTAGAACTATGGCGGTTCAAGTGGCATCATAGTGCTATAACTGGGTAGTGCGAAAGGGCCCCAAGATTGTAGCTGGAGGAAGAAAACCTCTCCCTATCTGTTCTGGAGAGCCTGTACTGAATGTCCAGGGGCAGAACTATTCAATTAAAATCACATGTAGATGGGCCCAAGAGTACAGTATTTCTGGCCACTTGGCAAAGAGTACATTCAGGCACTAATTAATTTGGGATTTGGCTGAGGTGACAGGGTTAAATGAACAGAGGTTGCTGAACATCACCAGTTACACAGACACCCCAACCACAGGCCCATGCTTCCTATCCATTCTTCATTTCATGCCTCCTATCACGCACTGTTCACCTATGAGCAATAAGTGAATAAACAGCATCCTGCTCCTCTTGTGGAGAGGCTGCAAAATTCAAACGAGTGCTGACTATTGTATTTGTTCAGTATTTTTTATAGTTGACTGACTTGTTTGCCCATCTGCTTACAGATTTTTATCCTGCGAATTATGTTCTCCTTAGAGGAGTTAATACAGGGGTAGGCAACCTTTCCCCTTTAAGGGCCGAGGGACTTCAACTCCCAGAAGCCTCAGCCATGTTGGCCAATAGTCCCATGTTGGCCAATAGCTCCTGGGATTCTGGGAGATGAAGTCCCTCGGCCCTTAAAGGGGAAAGGTTGCCTACCCCTGAGTTAATACATCCCCTGAATAAGCCTCTTTTAAAATTCTCCCCAGAGTGGCAGAATTCAAAGATATAGCCTTGTTAGTCTGTAGAAGAGTATGTAGAAACATCTTGTAGCACCTTTGAGACTAAAGAAAGAAAGAAAAGTTGGCAGCATGAGCTTTTGTAGACTTAAGTCTCTTTTTTTAGTGAGGCCTCATTCCCACAATGGGGGGTTGCAGACTGCCAGAAATAGTGCAAATTGAGTCCACTTTTAGGGTTAGGGTTAGTGCTAGGGAATCATGGGAATTGTTTTTTTTCTGAGACATTGAGCCTTCTCTGTCAGAGAGCTCTGGTGCCACAATAAAATACAGTTCCCATGATTCCCTAGCACTAACCCTAACCCTAAAAGTGGACTCAATTTGCACTATATCTGGCAGTCTGCAACCCCCCAATGATTTAACTCAAATTGCTGATCGGGTTCTATGTGCCTCGTCCCCACTTGAAACTGGTTTCGATCCTAATGAGCTCGGTTTCAGTTGCAATGAAGTGAGGCAAACATAAAAAACCTGCTCTTCTCTGACAGTAGTTTCCTGGCGATTCCTGGCGATTGAAAAGAACCGATTCAGAAGGGTGTTCAACAAGTGGAACCATGGATCTGAATTGCATCATTCTGGAGAGGAGGGGTTGGCAAAGGGGTGTTTACCATCCCGCCCCAGTTTTTGGGAAGTCAGCCATTTTTCCCCCTCTCAGCGTTGGCTTTGCTTTGCAGTGCAACCTATGGCCGATTTTCCTCCCTTCCCCACAACTTTCCCCAAGGCTGATGGCTTGCAAAAAGGAGGACACAGACCCCCAACTTTCCTCTCTTCCCCACAACTTTCCCCAAGGCTGATGATGGCTTGCAAAAAAGAGGAACGACCCCATCCTCATCGTGTTGCCGCTTGCATCACCGATGACGCACAGATGATTGACATGAATTTTGAAGCAGCACAAACTAGTGGGAATGGCAATTGTGCCAAAAAAGAAGTGATTACAAGGGAATATGAAAAGATCCACTTTCATTGTGGGAACTACAGACCTTTTGAAACCAATTCACTGATACAGAGCGAAGGCGAATCGCAAACCCATTTAAATGTAAGCAGGAATAAGGCCTGAGTCTCAAAAGTGCTACAAGATCTCTCTCCAGAGCATTGCTCTTGTTGTGTACCTGCAAGTCATTTCCAATTTATGGTAACCTGTTACCCCAAGGTCAGGTCCCTGATCACCCCTCAATTTTGATATAAATTTAATATTAAAAGGGATGCTGGGATGGGTAACCTGGAGAGACAACCCCACTGTGCAAACCTGGCCATACCATATCTGGAAATTTGATTTGCTCTAGCAAGGGAGGAAGCAAAGGCACCCACCACAATGAGATCACCCAAAGATATCAGCCAAAGACACCCTTTTGTCTATGGAGGGCGGTGATGGGATCCCAGCTGAAGATGGTGGTTGTGCATACACAGACCAAGGACTCTTCTCCAGTAGTAGGAATTTTCCTTTGTCTGAGATATTCATACCAATTGTCCAAGCATTTCCTCAATTTCTCAACCATTCTTCCCTCTTGGCAAACCATTTAGCAGTGAGGTAATCCATTCATTCCAAAATTACTGCCCCAGGATATGATTTTGAGTATATATACCACCACCTACGTACTAGCAATTTGGTCTAAAATTTGGAACTGGGCAGACATTCTTCATTCGACTGGACCCCTCAATAAGCCAGCCACTCCACTTGCCAAGCCAGCTATCGAGTCATGTCCATTGCAGACAACCATTGATTGGAACCAGGATCAGTACTGTATTACCATTAGCAAGCAAACCTTCAGTGAACTCAAGCACAAGCAGAAGTGATTCTTCCCATCCCAACCCCCATCTTGAACTGCTTCCAGATTAAAGACTGCTGGCATTATCAGTCAAAAGCCACCCTCCAGCTATTGAATCTTTCCTTCCTTAATAGATTGTCTGAGATAAGAGGAAAAAAGATGAGAAACTGGGAAAACATGGAATGGTTACAAATGGAAGACCATGATATCTGGGCAGTCTGTAAAACTATATGATGGAAGATGATTGCAGCATCAAAGAGTTATCTGGCTGCAATCTTAAAGCATCACATAGGGTTGCCAGAGTAAAAACTGGAGAGGGCTCTTGTACCTTCAATGGTTGTGCAGAGGAAGGAATTTTAGCAGGTGTTGCTTGTTACTTGGTTGCATGACCTGCTCAAATTCTCTCTTCTACACAATCATAAAAGGTACAGGGGTCCTCTCTAGTTTTCAGTCTGACAATTCTAGATGCCACCTATACCCCTATATGAAGTTGGAAGATTTCATGCCCACCAGCATGGAAAGTTCTCATCTTTCTAACTCCAGGAAGAGGATCTATACCACATAATTATAGCAATTTGATCTCATCTTACAGACGCTTGGGATCTGTAGTTTGGTTTAGTTTTGTAACATTCTCTACCAGAGAAATCTTAAGTCCCTCACCAATCCCAGGATTCCATAGGACAGAGCTATGTTAGTTAAAGTGGGATCAACCTACTATAATGTTATAGTATAGACATGCTCCAAGAAGACTGTACTTTCTTTGGAAGACTTTACAGCTGTGTATCAGAGCCACGCTACAATTAAAGTATAGTCAGATTTGGCAACCACATAAGTTATTATTGTTGTTTGCCTTCTAGTCCTTTCTGACTTATAGTGACCCTAAGACACGGAGTTTTCTTGGCAAACTCATGGTGATTTCTTGGCAAAACTTGTTCAGAGAGGGTTTACCTTTGCCTTCCCCTGAGGCTGAGAGTGTGTGACATGCCCAAGGTCACCCACTGGGTTTCCATGGTCTTCATTTCATAGTCCAGCACTCAAACCACTACACAGCACTGGCTGTCAGTCAGATAAGTAAGTGAATACATTTTAAAATAAACATTCTTCAGAGTCGCTTTGCCTTCATTGAGCAGATGTGAGTAGAAGTTGTGCTTTGTTGACACTTGAGGAATAGTCACTAGATGGCACCCAAGGTCAACATAATGGGACAAGTTACTTCATCTGCTGGAGTGCCTATGGTGTGAGTCTAGTTGTTGGAAACTTCCTGAAAGATAGATAGGTTAATAAAGCATAGAGTTCTCTATTCTCTATTCTTTTTGAAACAAAAAGGATCACCAGAAAACTGTCACAGCTTTGGATCACCATGCAAGGCATGCAAATGCTTTCTGCCTTGCATTCTTTTCTCCTCTTCTCTAAATTTCTTCAAGAGGTTCCTCTAACTGTGCAACAGTTCACCACCCTTTGCAAAGGGCTACTACAAAGTATATATGCATAGTGGGAAGAAGGGTTAACCATTGTGTGGTGTATGCTTTCAGCGTTTAAATTTGTCATCAGGGAGACGAAATTCGCACAGAAGACAGTCCACTTCTCCACATTTTTATACTTTGCTTTTCTTGATAGCGTGCAGCACAATAATTCTCTGGGCTGAAGTCGTATCCATTTATCTTCTGTAGATTTGAGTGTTGGACTATGGAGACCTAGGTTCAAATCCCGACTCAACCATGGAAACCCACCTTGGTCAAGTCACATTCTCTCAACCTCAGAGGATGGCATTGGCAAACCCCCTGTGAAAAACAAGTGCCAAGAAACCCTATGATAGGTTTGCCTTAGGTTTGCCCTAAGTTGGAAATGACTTGAAGGCACACAATAACAACTACTGCCTGTCTGAAGGCATTTAGGGGCTTGGCACATTGCTGTAGCAGTGCTTTCTCAGCAGTGATCTACATCGGACAATTTGAAAACAACCCGCAAAAGTGGGTTGTTTTTCACACGACATTGGTGTCAAGGAGAAATAACGCGTCATTAATCCAAACATGAAGTCACCAAAACCTGCTCCTTTTTACTTTCGGGAATTTCCGAAAGTAAAAAGGAGCAAGTTTTGGTGACTTTCCATTTGGGTTAATGTCGCATTATTTATCCTTTACACAAACATGTCAGAAAAACAATCTGCTTTTGCTGTTTTTCCCGGGATTTTTAAATCCTGTTTCTGCACGGGATTTAAGCAATTTGCCTCCGTGTGATAAACTCCATAATCTTGCTCTTCCTTTCTCTTCCTTCCATATTATATATTCACCTTTGCCTGTTGTCTTTGCCAGTTGAGCATCCAGCCTTGCAGTGCTTCCTTGCTTCACTCTGCTATTTTCATGCAAGGGAACAATGTTCCTGGTGAGGCTTTATCAGGAAAGGAAAGGAGATAAAAACTTGCACAGGCTGATGCTTCTATCCTAGATGGTCACCTGATTTTATTTTTGTTAAAAAAATAACAAAAACAAAATTCCCAGAGAATCTGGCCAGCTGCCATACAATCTTTGGACCCAGTAAAATCCCATGCATGGCTACTCAGAAGTCAGTTCCACTGTGAACATATAATTGAGAGCAAGACCCACTGAAGTTCCACTGTGTTCAGTGGGTCTTGCTCTCAATTATATGCTACAAGATTGCAGTCATTTTCCTGCATCGTAGCAACCATATTAAGATTACAAACTTTATACTGGTCAATGACCGAATAAAAATTATTACATATTACATTACAGATTACAAACTTATACACACTTCCCTGGGAGTAAAAGCCAATAGGTTAGGATAGTAGATCTTCCTCTAATTGATTATCAGGGACTCTGCCTCCCCAGATCTTATCCCATTTAGTGGGATTCCTAAACCTACAGTATAGCATTTCTAGGTTTAGAGAGACTGTTGCAGGGAGGAAAGGGCTGAGAAGTTCACTTCTGCCAGTCCAGTTGTAGCAGACAGATCTGAATCCGTCTCAGTGAATTAAATGGGGCTGACCTCTGAATAGATGTAAGCATATTAACATGTAAAGGGAGTTGCAGACTGCCAGAAATAGTGCAAATTGAGTCCATTTTTAGGGTTAGGGTTAGTGCTAGGGAATCATGGGAATTGTTTTTTTTCTGAGACATTGAGCCTTCTCTGTCAGAGAGCTCTGGTGCCACAATAAAATACAGTTCCCATGATTCCCTAACTTTAACCCTAACCCTAAAAGTGGACTCAATTTGCACTATTTCTGGCAGTCTGCAACCCCCCTAAATCAAATTTGGCCTTCTACAGTCAGTCCTTCCGCCTATGCAGAAGAAGCTTGCTGATACAGATGCTATTAATTTGACATATATACAGTATTGTCACTTGACCAATAGCAGAACCACCAAGGACCTCACAGAATATCCACCAAAATACAACAAAAATTAGCAATCAGGGTTAAAAGCCCTGCAAGTTAGTGAGATGTAAAACAGTAATAGTGAGATGTAAAATTATAGGAGTTTCAGGTATCCACTGATAGACTGCCACAGCTTTGAAGAATTAAGACAAAAGAGAGATACTGCTGGAGTTTATTTTAACTTTATAAGCAAATCCATAGGAGTGTGTGTGTGTGTGTGTGTGTGTGTGTGTCTAGCAAAGGATGCCACAAATTAGGTCTGACAAAATGTTGGCCTTCCAGATGTTTTGGACTTGTGCGGCTATCAGCCTCACCCACTAAGACCAACAAGAAGGAATTATGAGAGCTAAAGTCACAAGCGTCTAGAATACCAAGGTGTCCCAGCTCCTGCTATAGATTAAATGGAGCATGAACAAAAGCCTACCTTACCCTGTTTCTCTCTCTCTCGCACACGCACACACAACACAGAGGATTGGTTCAGGCAGAAGTAATGTTGTCAAGATCACATGACATGTTAACGTACTTCTGATGCAATGACAATTCTGCAAATAATTTAGCAATGGAAGAAGAAGCCAGCCACATACATAACCCTAGTATAAATAAACCCTCGGGGGGGGGGGGAACAAATGTATGTTGTATTTAAAGAGGAATTCAACAGGCCAGAGATCTAAACTTTGATCCTGTGGTGTTGAGCAATGTGTGTTTGGAATGCTCCCTTTCCCCTCATCCCCGACCCTAGTCCTATCCTGGCCCTTCACTTTGTTTTTTGAACTGCAGCTCAAGTTCTCGAAGGCCATAAAGTCCTGGAGGGCAGATCTCACAAGAGGAGGAGGAAGAGATCACAGAGCATTCATGCACAAACATGTTACAGAAGCCACACACTAATGAGAACAGCCACATGTTAGAGAGAAAAGTCAGGAGGGGTATACAGGAGATACACACACACACACACACACACACACACACACACACACACACTTCTTTTCTGTAATATAACATCACTACAGCTCCTACACAAGTGGACTTTGTGCTCTCATGCAAGAGCTCCCAAGTGGGTAGTCTCTTATTTCAACTAGAGATTATGGCAGTGATGGCAAACCTTTTAGGGGCTAAGTGCCCAAACTATGGGGGGTTGCAGACTGCTAGAAATAGTGCAAATTGAGTCCACTTTTAGGGTTAGGGTTAGTGCTAGGGAATCATGGGAATTGTTTTTTTTTTCTGAGACATTGAGCCTTCTCTGTCAGAGAGCTCTGGTGCCACAATAAAATACAGTTCCCATGGTTCCCTAGCACTAACCCTAACCCTAAAAATGGACTCAATTTGCACTATTTCTGGTAGTCTGCAACCCCCCTAAAAGGTCTTCTGGCCATGGGTGTTACCCTCTGGTGGCAGGACTTCCAGGGTGAGACTTCTTCCCTCTGCCCTCCTGGGCCTTCAGCTGCCTCTCCGGAGAGGCAGCTGAAGGCAGGGAAGGGTTGGGAAGGAGGAGGAAGAGGTGCACACCTCTTCCTACTCTTCCCCCGCACCGTCCCTGGCCTTTGGCTGCCTCCAGAGGCCTGGGATGGCCAGGAAGGAGGAGGAAAAGGTGCGCACCTCTTCCTCCTTCTCCCTGTCCTCCGTGTGCCAGGGAAAATGGCTTTGTGTGCCATCTCTGGCATGCGTGCCATAGGTTCGCCTTCACGGGTTTAGGGAGTAAACTGCCATCTTACAGGGGATCAGGCAAATCCATGGAGGATAAGGCCATCAGTGCCAACCAGTCAGTCAGTCAAATTTTATTGCTTTTGGCCAATGACCTTTGCATAAAACAATACCACAATAACAACAAAGTACATACATATCATATTTCCAATGTCAATCGTATGATTTATACAGCAATTTATGATTTACAAAATTGAACATCTAAAAAATTAAGATTATATATATATATATATATATATATAGCATAAAATTATTCAATATAATCATCACCTTTACAACTTATGGCTATCACTGCTATGTATTACTTCCTGATTTATTTATTTTTGGCTGCTAGAGCATACAAAGCTACTCTCCAGGTTACATATTTGTCCAAATCTGCTAAGAGGTAAAAAAACAAAAACAAAAAAACCCCACACTTCTTGTGGACTCTAGCAAGGACTAGTTTCAATTATGAGTGTCACAAATCGGTCCCTTGGTTCACTATGTAGTGGACAAAACTATATGCAGTGGACAAGGTCCTCTAATTCCAGGCATCCATATATGCTTTATTGGGATGCCCCTATGCCTCCCAACTCTGTAGGCTGTATCCATCATATTCCATCTTAATTCTTTGAAGGCTTTCCCCAATTGTATGAATGTTAAGTTATTAAAGTAGTCTGCATGTTCACAAACCAGTCATAATGACAGTGCCAACCAATCATCCAGGCTCAGCAACAACTCCCCTTTGAACACCAGTTATTGCAGAACAATAGTAGAAGAGAGCTATAGTGTGCATGTCCAGCTTTGGGCTTCATAGAGATATGTGGTTGGCCACTATGGGAATATAATTTGTCTGGACTTGGTGGATCTCTGCTTTGAGCCATCAGGGCTTTTTCCTTGTAATTTATCACTATCAAGTGCAATTACTCCTCTCTCTATGAAGAGGACAACATTGTTTCTATAGAACTCCTAAAATAAGACTTAGCATCTGCCTTAGCTCAAAACTTCCTGCTTTGTACAAACTTTTAAACACGACAACGTCATGCAAGGTTAAACTAGATGCTACATTAAATATGTAGGCTTGAATCCAAGGCTGCATCTGCACTGCAGAATTAATGCAGTTTGACATCACTTTAACTGCCATGGTTCAACGCTATGGAATTCTGGGATTTGTAGCTTTGTGAGATATTTAGCCTTCTCTGTCAGAGAGCTCTGGTGCCACAACAAACTACAAATCTCAGGATTCCATAGGATGGAGCCATGGAAGTTAAAGCTGTCTCAAACTGCATTAATTCTGCAGTGTGGCAGCAGCCTAATCCCCACTAGAGCAAACCTATTGAATCAATGAGGTTTCCAAAAGTCTTAACCCATCATTCAACAATGGATCAACATTCACAGAAACTAGACAGACACTGCAGGAGATGAAGGAATTGTATCAGCCATGAATTGCATCTCAGCCAATATTCAGCATACTCCTTTGATGCTTCTGCAGCCAAGTTCCATAAACAGCCACAACAATAGTTAAAGTGTTAAGAGTACACAATATTGGGCCAAAATCCAGTTTGAGACCAGTTTAACTGCCCTGGCTTAACGCTAGGGAATTTTGGGAACTGTAGTGCTGAGATACTTAGCCTTCTCTGTCAGAGAGCTCTGGTGCTACAACAAACTACAGTTCCCACTGAGCCAAGGCAGTTAAAGCAGTCTCAAACTGGATTATTTCTGCAGTGTGTTTTGGCCCATTGTGTTCCCAATGCTTGAATGAGAAAAGGTGCCTTAAAAAAAGACTTTCCCTTTGCTATTGAAATATCTAAATAAATAACACCCAACCCTTCCTGAACCCCCCAAATTCCTAGACTTCTGACCAAAATAAAGCAATAATTCACTTTTTAAATAAGCAGGTTTAATATCATAAGCTAGACGTATATGGTGACCGGTGAGGATTCATGCTTATGATCTGAATGACAAAATGTGACCCCAAAATCTTACCCTAGTGGCTTGGTAGTACCCCAATTGAAGGGTTTCCAAGACACTGGAGATTGGTGGCCCTGGGAAATGATGTCTGCAAGAAGGAAAAAATGGTGGGTGTCATTTCCCAGCACCCTGATCACTAGCATCTTAGAAATGCTTCAGTCAGGGTTACAATGATGATGTAGGATCGCAACCAACATTGATGGCAAAGCCAATTATCAAATGTTCATATCATCTTCTTTCTCCACCAACTCTGATACATTTTGGCAGTAAACTGTGATGTCAACCTTCGGGGGGTGATTTGGGGGAGCTGTATGGATGTTTCCACACAACAGAAATAAAACAGCTTGACATTACTTTAACTCTCATGGCTCCAGCCTGTGGAATCCCGGAGTTTGTAGTTTGGTGAGGTACTCAGCCTGGTCTGCCAGAGAGATCTGATGCCTCACCAAACTACAAATCCCAAGAATCTGTATGATAGAGCCATGGCAGTTAAAGTGGCATCAAACTACAGTGTGGATACATCCCAGGAAAGGGCATCAAAAATTGGCTTAAAGTCTGCATGAATTACACCTGAGCTTGTCCAACCCTGCAAAGGGACTCAGGACAAGGTATGACTTTTTCAGAGATTATTTGTAGGAAACTGGTAAATAATTTTCCCAGTGGTTGGTCTGTTGCTGTTGTTTCTTGTTTAGGATGGAGCTTTAACTTCCATGGCTCCATCCTATGGAATCCTGAGATTTGTAGTTTGTTGTGGCATCAGAGCTCTCTGACAGGGAAGGCTAAATATCTCACAAAGCTTGATTTTGTATGTGTTTATTAAACAGATGTTCTATCACACTTCTAACTACCTTTTTAATGTTCTTGCTAAGCCCTCTTTGTAAAGTCTAGTAGTGAATGGAAAGGTATGATATAAATATACGTAAATATGGGTAAATAAAATACATACACACACAAAAGTACATACATGAAAATGCATAAGTATGCTTTTTCCTGCTGTTTGTTGGTATCATAGTATAGCTCTCAGAACAAGCCAGCATGGTTTAGTGCCTAGAGTGCTGGACTAGAACTGGGGAGACTCCTGTCTGATCTGCACTGCAGAAATAATGTAGTTTGACACTGCTTTAACTGCCATGGTTCAATGATACGGAATTCTGGGGTTTGTAGTTTTGTGAGATATTTAGTCTTCTCTGACAAAGAGCTCTGGTGCCACAACAAACTACAAATCCCAAGATTCCATAGGATGGAGCCATGGAAGTTAAAGCAGTGTCAAACTGCATTATTTCTGCAGTGCAGATTAGACCTCAGGTTCAAATCCCATTGCCACCGTCACACAGCCAACTCACTGGATGATCTCACTGGGCCCCTCATTTTTTCTATCAGCCTGACATACTTTATAGGATTGTTGTGAGGATAAAATGAGGAAAAAGGGACATTAATAAGCTGATTGTTCAGTGGTCTTCAGTACAAAGCAGGACTTCAAATCTCAGACTGGGCTGTGAACCCTAGAATCTGTTTTCATTCTGGTAGCTCAGACTTGAAACATGAAGAATAAAAAGTGCCTCTGAGCATGCACAAAATGTCGTTTCATCTCTGTGTAACTGTCATCTGAAAAGACTTCTGTTGTAAACTAGTCTATAAATGTTACTAGACCTCCCACTGAGTCCAGCTATTTTTGTCCTAAGAAATCAACTATATGAAACGCCCTGCCCTTGGCGTGACAGACATTCATGCTTTTGGCATCCTGGGCTTTCTTAAATCCTGTGATTCAAACACTGAAATAATTGTTGATTCAGAATGGAAATGTTTCTGCCAGATTCTACATTCTAGCATCATTTGTAAATATTACTAATTGCTCAGGATCAAGTAGGTAGTCCTTATAGTTGAGCCACATTTCCCAGTATGACTGGCCTGGCCAGTTTAGGCTAGCAGACCAGTTCTTTCACATTTCAGTCACAGTATGGCATTTGCTCACATAAAATACATAGGTTTCCTCTCCACAATCTGGAAGAATACTTTATCCAATGAGATGAAGTATACTTTGGTGAGGTATATTACCAAAGCAATAATGGACCAATACATATGGCGGTGCAATACCACATATAATACTCTGCTCAGAAGGGAAATATAACAGATTAGCTTCAGACAGGTACATTTGGGTTCCATATTCACGCACAAATTAAGACATGCAAGCCTAATTCAAGAAATCAGGCAACATCAGAGTCAATGCACCAAAGATGCAAGTCTTTATTTATGTACGGTACATAGGCTGAAATCCTGTTGTTCCGAAGTTATGAATGCATAACCTAGAGTAATGCACTCATTTCTGGGAGTTATTCAGGCAGTGAAAATAATCCAGGTAGAATCTGGGTTGTATCTTTGGACGTTATCACACCAGCGGCAAGAAAAGTGGCAAGGAATCAATCCAGAGCCATACCGGAATGATTCTGGTCGCGCAGCCGTAATTCCTCTTTGAAAGAGGAATTCAAAAGAGCTGGAATGATGCAGCGATGGCACAAGGATGATGCAGGGATGGGCGGGGTTTGCCGCGACGTCGTCTGATCACGGAGGCAAAGGAGCCGGAATGATGCAGCGATGGTGAAGGGATGGGGCTGCTTTAGACCCTGTGTGATAACGTCCCTGTTGTTCACATGCATTTCGAATGCATCTAAATAACTTTGGGGGTGGTGCCAAAAACCTGAAATAATTGATGTCAGGTTTTCCTCCTGAGTTTTTCTAAAAGATTTGCAATGTCAACTGTGTGAATAATCAATGAGAATAGACCTTGGATAAACCAGGATAAAACTCTGCATGCCTTCAACATGCTCCAAATCCGCATCACCAACTCCACCTGACACATGTGAGCAACCAAACTCACAGAGATGTGCTTAGATGTGGTTCCATAGTGTGAACAACAAACCTGGAATGCATGAGTGAGATTATTTGCATAGTTGCACTAAAAAAAAAGCAACTTGTGAATGACCGTTCTGTTTCATATTTGAAATCCCTATGTAGCCCCTAGCTTAGGAACTACATATGGATCATAATAGTGCCCTATTCCTCATTTACCATGAAGTAGTCGCTGTGATGGGGATTCCATGGACAGCTAAAAGGAGAACAATGGGTCCTAGAGCAGATCAAGCCAGAGATATCCCTAGATGCCAAGATGACAAGACTTAGACTGTCGTACTTTGGGCACATCATGAGAAGGCATGAATTGTTGGAAAAGACAATAATGTTAGGAAAGGTGGAGGGAAGTAGAAAGAGAGGAAGGCCACATGCTGATGGATGGACTTTATTAAAGAGACCGCGAAGATGAGTTTGCAGGAGCTGGGCAGAGCAGTAGAGGACGGGGGGCCTGGAGATGTCTCATCCGTAGGGGTTCCCATGGGTCAAGACTGATGCAAAGGCAGTTGACAACAACAACAAAGTTGCTATGATTACTGGAGACTATTCTCCTTTTGATCGGGAAGCAACTAGCTGATGGTCCTACCCATCCCACTCACTGAGTGACCTCTGGACTTGAAGGGTAATTGTGACAGATACTTTGTTTCTGCCTATTACAACAGAGATCACTCATTGGAGGGTGTGAGAAGGTCAGTCAGCTGCTTCCTGATCAACAAGGGAACAGTCTTTTATTGATCACAGGGCTGCTTCCAATAAGTGGTAATTGGAAGGTCTGGGGTCAGGACAGGACTCACTGCACAACTATAGTGTTTATGCATATGTATGCAATTATAGCACCATGATTCCATCTTAACTGCTAGAGTTCTGTTCTATTGAATCCTGGGATTTGCAGTGTAAGGGGCAGGGGAACTATAGAATCTTCCGCCAGAGAGCCTCTCTGGTGTCTCTGACCAAACTACAAATCCCAGGATTGCACAGAATGAAACCATGGCAGTTAAAGTGGAATCATGGTGTTATAACTGTGTAACATGAAGGGACCCAGAGAGAGAGAAAGCAAAAGGTAGCACTTGTTTTATTGCTGACTGGGCTTTGGGCAGGAACATAATCTGAAGTTCTTCTGAAACAGAATCTTTCCATATGTGAATCCCTTAAACGGAAGTTATGAATAGAATAAACACTTTTGAGGCAAACCATAAATTGGTGGACTATAAAGCAAAGCCATTTTTAGTCATCTGTTGTTTTAAAGAACAAATCCTTGATCAGCCCATGTCTTTCTAAAGCAGGGTCTTTATGAAAGAAGGAAGAGTGGACAAGCTTTTAAATCACCAACACTCCTGGAAAATGAGTGCTAATATAATTTCCCAACAGCAGCAGCAATTATAAATGGCTAACAAAACCGACAGAAATAGAAAATATGTTTCCTTTGAATCCTACTTCAACTTGTACAAAATCCAGCAGCCATCGCCTTTGCAGACTGCCAGAAATAGTGCAATTGAGTCCACTTTAACTGCCCTGGCTGAGTGCTAGGGAATCATGGGAATTGTATTTTTTTCTGAGATATTGAGCCTTCTCTGTCAGAGAGCTCTGGTGCCACAATAAACTACAGTTCCCATGATTCCCGAGCACTGAGTTAGGGCAGTTAAAGTGGACTCAATTTGCACGATTTCTGGCAGTCTGCAAAGACCCACAGTGAGGTACAGGTCTAACCATTTTAAAAGTGGCAATAATTGCCACATGTTAGGACATGTTGGTTTTTCTAAGATCAGCAGACCACAGAAGTAATTAGAAAAATAAGAAGGCTTCAAACAAGAATGGTTTCCCTGCTGAGTTTTATAGGAAATCCAGAGATTTTGGCTCAGCTTCGATGACTTTTTTTAAACAAGATACTGGGGAAAAGGAAAGATTCTTGGAATCTTGAAGAGAACCACAGATTACAATGTGTTCCCAAAGCCAGGAGAATATTGCTCCATAGTTGAGTCATAATGCCCAATTTACTTCCCGAATAAAAACATCAACATCTTTTCATCCCTATTTGCCTCTGAGGTGAACAATATTGTTGCCCTTTTAGTCAAACATGAACCAAACAGATTTATTTCTGAACATTAAATGGCTGGAAACATCAATTTTAAATCATGGTAATCAATTTTAAAAAACAAGTTTTTTAAAAAAATACAGTATATCTCCAGTGTTAACTCTTTGAATACAAACACATGTTCTCAGTTGTGTCAAGAGGGCATTTTTATTAAATTGATTCAAGCAAATCAAATTCGCCATGTGGGTTTCCCTAGATGACTGAAGTGTTACCCTTCAAAAATGTGAATATAGGTAAAAAGATTTTAAGACACAGTAACTGAATGGGCAACAAGGTGTAACTCTGCCCATGGTAGTTTATGCTAGACAACTCAGGTGTAGGAACTCAGCTGTGGCATACAGTTATATGAATAGCTGAGATCAATGTAGAAATGAGATATTGGGGGGGGGGGGTTATTTCCTACTGTTTTGACACCCAAATAACTGTCCCAGTTGTGCATGCTATGTATGTTTCTTAAGTGCCATGCTTTATATCTGAGTCTAAGTGCCTGTCTCAAGACTTAATATAACCATCTGATGATTAGTATGTGAAGAGATTGTGTAGCACCTCTGGGACTAACTGAAAGAAAGAAATTGGCAGCATTAACTTTCCTAGACTTAAGTCTACTTCCTCAGATGCATTCGGTGTTTAAGTAGACTTAAGTCTAGGAAAGTTCATGCTGCTAATTTCTTTCTTTCACTTATGTCTCAGAGGTGCTACAAGATCTCTTCACGTACTGTTTTTACAGACACAGCTATATCTTTAAATTCAACCACTATCTGATGATTAGGCTGAGATCAAGTACTATTTTGAGCAGCTACCAAGATTTGCTGGCTAGTCTTTGCCCTACATTGCTACCCACTAGCCAGGAATAGTTGCCTCCCCACCCTGGGGCATCCTCTCCAGCCACATAACAGGAAAATAGACCCATTTTATGGGCTTCACTTTTCTTACTTAGTATCTCACCTAATTGGTTGCAATGACTATAATAACCAAGTGTGCTATGAGAAATGATTCAACAAATAATTGTCAAGATCCTATATCACCACCCACATTTTCATAGACTTTACATAGACTTTAGCTATTTAGCAGTGACACTAAGAAACTGGGTTAGTGAACTTGTGAGTGTGTGCGTGTGGGTGTTGTGTGCCTTCAAGTTGGTTCTGACTTATGGTGACCCTAAAGGGAAGATATCATGGGGTTTTCTTGGCAAGATTTGTCCAGAGGAGGTTTGCCCTTGCCTTTCCTAGAGGCTGAGAGTGTGCGACTTGCCCAAGGTCATCCAATGGGTTTCACGGCTGAGCTGGGAATCAAACCCTGGTCTCCAGAGTTGCAGTCCAACGCTAACTACTATGCCACAAAGCTATAACTCCCCAAAAGGATTCCAGCCACTATCTCTAACAGTTTATTCCAGGCAAGGAGACACACATGGTCATCCTCTGGCCAGTCAAGACAGCATGCAAAAATTATTCCTTTCCCTTGAAAGAGCAATCAGCAGGTGACGGAGTAAACCTGTAATTGTGGGAAGAAGGGTTGGATGTGCAGCTTATCAACCCAAAATGGCAATCCCATTTCTCAGCACCCTGATCTGCAGTGCCTCAGAAACGCTTCTACTGAGGTGCTGCCTAACCTAAGAGGCAGAGGTGGCATATCCGACATGCCCCACATTATATTTGGGGTCTCCATCTTTTCATATTTTCATATCTGGGGTCAGGCACATTCTTAAGAGGTCACAATGACCTTTGCAACACCAGATGAATTTCCTATGGGAAGGAAACTGAGACCTGAAGAAATGCGGAAGGACCCAGGTAATATCAAGACAAAGACATAGGGGAACTGCAGACAGGTGACTCTGGGCCACCCTGGGAAGCAGCGGATTGGGGCCACGGCAACCCCATGCTGTGGCCCTGATCCTCCCTTTTGCTGCCCTGAAAAGAGCGGCAAAATGCCGCTCCTTTCAGGGGCAGCAAAAAGCCGACCTAAGAGCCAGTGCGCGGCTATTCAGTGCCATTTTTGGCACAGCGTGTTGAAATGCTGCACTGGAACGCGTCCTGCCATGCATAAAGGCACATGGCATCAGGACGGCATTGGCATGGGGTTGTGGCAGCTGGTGTGTGGATGCCTCGCTCCAACTCTGCCTCCAGGCCAGCTCTTTGGGACAGTCTGTAGAGGCTCTAAATGGGTTCGTTATCATTCCTTACTCCTCCCAGACTCTCTTCATATCCTCTTGCACTAGAAGCAGAAGGCAAAAGCAGTAAGCCAACATTTCCTACCTACCCAATTGCCATGTTCCTAGCTGACTTCCTTTCTCATCTACCCTAGGCTTGTCCTAAATCCAGTCACTGTTTTTGTTGCTCCGAAGCTGAAGCCATCAGTTGTTCCAGAATCCTATTATTGATTCCTTGAAAGACAATCAGGTCTCTGTTACAGTGCAAGATAACATACCCTTTGAGGCTAGGATCTCAGATATAAAAATCATTCCTAAAACCTAGCCTGCTTGAGCATATTGAGTAGAGTGTACCCAGAGCATAGTGAGTAGAGTGTGTCCTTCTGAGCCACATTTCTTTCTGTGGTCATCTCTCCAGGACAGATAATGTCCTGGATGGTGTCAGCTTGAATTACTATCGTGTGCTTGATTGCATTCTTCAATATTTCTAAATAAAAATCTTATTATTCACCCAATCAGTTAGTACTGATATAAACAGGTGAATAGAATCTTGAAGTTACCCAGCCTCTTGCAAGGTTCTTTGAGGTAAACAAAACTCCCTAACATTGGAAGAGAAGCTGGTCTTGGTTAGTGGGGACCCCCAGTCTCTCTCCCACATCTTTTGAGTAACAGTAGGTATTTAAGGGGGTAGCATTGGCAGACGTAGCTATGGCTGTGGAACTCCATCATCATAGCTACATCTGTCAATGCAGAGTTTCAGCCTCTTTCTCTTTATACTCATCTTTCCCTTTTCAAGGTAATGTTGCCTATGAGGTGGCAACAGCCAATAAATGCTCCACCTTCAAAAATATATTTCCTCAATACAAAAGTAACATCCTCCACCCTCCCAGAGCCAAGTACTAGCAATGTGCTAGTCCAAAAATAGTAAAAGGACAGAGCAATCAGTATGTAACTTCTGCAGGGTCAAGAATCACTGAGAGTTTCAGGTATGTGTCAACATCAAGCCACTGTAAGGACCAAAACTCCAGAGGAAAATTGATCACCATGGTTACCTAAACCATAGTTAGACCTGAAACCAAATGGAAATTTTCTGATTTGATCTGTTGTTGTGAAATGCACTGCTCTAGTGTTTGTATTGATGCAGTGCTTTGATACTACTTACTAGTTTTTTTTCTTCCAGGAAATAGATAGTGATTCCTTTCTAATTTCTCTTTTGTTTGTAAAGATTACATTGCTTTAAACCTGCAAAGTCCACTATTGATTTTAAGATACATTAGTGGTTTGCTGTCCAAAGATGTGCAGGAGCTTGTACACATTCTGACAGCATATTTGGATTGAGGATTCTTTGGCCCTTGCTTGGCACAAGTCCTAAAAGACTGGTCCTAACAACTTGCATTCACGCAGAGCAATTTTTCAGAGATTTGTTGTTGTTTTTAACCAAATCACAATTAAGAAGAATCACAATCTACATCATGGCTCCAATGACAAACAGGACATATTACAGCAGAGCATCTAATAGGTAATCAATTAGATTGTCTGTGACAAACAGGCCAATCTCTCTGGCTTTTCTTCACAAATGAAGATTCAGGAAGGACTCATCCCACGCTTTTTGCAAGCGCGCTGATGACTAAAAAGGCCTTTCCTGTCTGCAGAGTTATAGGATGCTCCAAAGGGGCTCTTCTCTTAGAAGTCCAGCCTTTATGGGTTGGGCACCATCAATGTGTTTCCTTGCCCTTTCCGTACTGGCGTATGTGCAGAATTCCTTGCTAATGTGAAGTTGAAGCTAATTTTGATCTCTTTCATTAGTATCAACTCACTTTCTTTGCAGTCCTAACTCAATCATGTGCTGGTTGTAGAAGATTAGGAAATAGTGCAAATTGAGTCCACTTTAACTGCCCTAACTCAGTGCTAGGGAATCATGGGGATTGTATTTTTTTCTGAGACATTGAGCCTTCACTGTCAGAGAGCTCTGGTGCCACAATAAACTATAGTTCCCATGATTCCCTAGCACTGAGTCAGGGCAGTTAGAGTGGACTCAGTTTGCACTATTTCTGGCAGTCTGCAAAGGCCATAGGATTAGGCACAAGCCTCTTCTGGTGGCTGATTTCAGAGGTATGGCAGCAGAGCATCTCTAATCTACTGCCAAAAGAGCCCCCCGGCAAAAAAGAGCACAAAGAAAAGGAGTGGAAGAAGGAAGGAGCTTGGCTTTGCTAGATCCCAGTTTCTTTTGGTCCAGGGATATAGCCACAATACTGGCACAAAGTTAAGCCAAGATAAGGATAGTCCTGAATCATATCAAAAACATATCAAAAATCCCTCCCTTGGGCTGGGAGGGATTTTGATATAGCACTGCTTCAGATGAGTTTTGGCTCAGCTAGCTGTTGGCCATCTTGGCTACTTAGGATTGCATTCATTATGCCTTTGTTTCATTGACTTGGCTCTCTCATATTCCTGCCTGACAATTGTGTCTGAACCAGCAGTCAGAATACTATTGTGTTGAATATATTAATAAAAGAAACAGGATGGCAGATGTGTTTTGAGTTGAAATAAATAAATCCCTGTTATTAAACACAACAAATTATTAAAGTTTTGCTACCCAACAATTGTTGCATGACCTGAAGTAACCTGGCTTAAGCTTTTGCTAAGGGAAAATGTATATCTGCTTCTATTATTTAACATAGAAGCAGTCTAAAGGTAGTGTATACGGCAACAGTGCCAGCTTTGAGAAAAATAACTGACGCAAACACCCTAGGGTGTTTTTTATACATTCTTCTCATAGTTATAGGGGACTTCGAGGGAATAATAAACATATTTTTGCTCTTGTTAAGGCATTGCCCAAAACACAATAACCCCAGATTGTTGAGTCTACATCACACTGTAAACATACCCTATTAGCAAACAATACATTGAATAACTGTCTTTGTGTGACCTTCAGAAAGTAACACAGTGGCTCCGATTACTTATTATCATGGTGTGACTTTTCATCTTCATCACTGCCATCTAAACTAGAAGGCATTGACTTACTTGAGGAAAACGGTGCAAATTCCTAATGGCCACCATCATTGCAAAGATTTAAAAGCAAAGACAACAAAGTATGAGGCTGTTATTGCAAGGTTTATCAAGTCAAGGAAAGCATTTCTATTTTCTGCTCCATATCCATATTAGGACCTTAACTGTATGATTTTCATCTCTGTGTATGCCTTCAAGTTGCCTGTTGACCTATAGTGACCCCATGAATTTCATAGGGTTTTCTTAGGCAAGAAGTACTCATAAGACGTTATCACACGGGGAGTCACAGGGAGAAAGTGGAAATAAATGGGCACGAGTGGAAGTCTTTAATTTACGGAATTTGTCCCGTTCCGCCTTGTCTGATAACTAAATTCAAATTTAAAAGGGGGTTAATTCGAACGCAAACCTGATCTTTTCATTTTCGGGATTTTTGAGGATTTGAAAAGATCAGGTTTTTGTTTGAATTAACCCCCTTTTAAATTCGAATTTAGTTATCAGACAAGGCGGAACGGGACAAATCCCGTAAATTAAAGTCTTCCGCTCGTCCCGTTTATTTCCACTTTCTCCCCGCAACTCCCCATGTGATAATGTCCATAAGTGTTTTGCCAATTCCTTCCTCTCAAAAATAGCCTATAGCACCTAGTATTTGTTGATGGTCTCCCATCCAAGTACTAATCAGGGCTGATCTTGCTTAGCTTCCAAGATCAGACAAGATCTGATGCCTTTAGGGTATTTAGGCCACTTCTTATCTGCAAGGATCACTGCTTCCTGTAGGTTTGTTTTGTTTCGTTTTGTTCATTGTTGTGGGTGGGGTGGCAGCACATTTCTGTACAGTATTCTGCTGTACTCACACTTTGGAAAATATTTTGGGGAATTACTCTATGCAGAAATACAAATTATTTTTCTGTACAAAAACCACTTTTGTCACAAAAAGTAAGTTTTGTGAGGTTTTTGTACCAAAAAAAAAAAAAAAGTGTTTGCAATGTGAATATTGGGAGATGCTGTGCAGAAATGTTGCTGCTCCATTAGTCTTCCTGACAGGCTTTCTCAAATGTTGGGAACCCCTTTTCTCTGTTGGGAAACAAAAAAGTACTGTACATTCCTAATCCACAGATTCTTGACTTCTCCTATCTTGCTTGCTTAGTGAAAAGAAACGATGGAGGGAGGTTCCAAATGGCTCGTAGTGCTCCCAGTCCAAAGACATTGTGAAGCTATTTCATCATTCCCTTTTAAACAGATTCTTTGTATTTTAAGAGACAATAGAAACTGTAGAGAAGTACATGAGAGGTGCAACTGAGGGGTAAATGAGAGATACTGATGTTTCTGGACACCCTGTAAAATTCCATGAACAAGACAGGACAATTGCAAAATCAAAGCTTCATCCAGAAACACCCTGATAGGAATGACCAACTCACATCATCCGTGCTTCAGCCACGCACATGTACACCCATTTTAAATGTCATATTATGTTGTCTTTTTGGGGTGACCTTGGGCAAGTGACAGGATCTCAGCCTCAGGGGAATGGCAAACCTCCTCTGAGCAAATCTTGCCAAGAAAACCACATGATAGGTAGGGTCACCAAAAGTTGGAAATGACTTGAAGGCATACAATAACTACAACAACAACATGTTGTCTTTTGCTTGGTGAAATCTATCAATCACACCTCCCAGTATGTTGTCCTTGCTTACAGAATACAAGGCAGGCTTGTTGTTTTGGCCACATGGTTTCAACACAATCATTCTACTTGAAGGTGTCCATAAACCTCACTAGTCCTATCTAGTATTGTGTGAGTTACATTTACTGTATCTAGTATGTGTCATTTATAGCATGAATGATCGACGGCTCTCTTGCTTGTACTCTGTGCAAAGGTATCATCACTTCACTGGGATTTCTGGTCAAGAAAATGCAATAGAGTAGACACTTTGAATTTATTTGGTGTGGGTGGATAGGTATAAAAATTTGCAGGATGGAGTGAGGCTGGAATAAGATTCCTCCTCTGATTTTGGGCTCACCATGGGGAACTTGTTATGGATCAAAAGTAAAGATATAATTTGACAACATCAAAAGGCCTTTAGAATTGAAAAGTAAAGATTTGAAAGCAAGGGCAAAAATGTTGGGAGGCTACAGGGCTCAACTTCTCTCTTTCCCTTCCACAGGAAGCTTCCCTGAGGATGCCAGTACTAGGCAGCACTTGATGGCTCCAATGGATTCTTCTGTTGTTGTTGTGTACCTTCAAATTGTTTCCGACTTATGGCGACCCTAAGGTGAACCTATCACAGGGTTTTCTTGGCAAGTTTCTACAGAGCGGGTTTGCCATTGCCATCCTCTGAGGCTGAGAGAGTGTGACTCAGCAGGTTTACATGGTTGAGCCAGGATACAGACCCTGGTCTCCAGAGCCATTGTCCAACGCTCAAACGGCTATACCACTTCTCTCCCCTTAACTGCAACGTTCAGGATGCTGCATGCTATATTTGTTTTCCTCTCTGCAACTGTGAAAGGATTCATAGCACAAGAAGAACACCGCTCAAGTCACATTTTTAACTTTAACTTCAAAAACCTTGGAAGGATTGGCAACAATTATGATGATCCCAGGAAAGCTTTGTAGGCTGATGGTAGTGATTTTTTTTTTCTAAATGTTCTCAGAGTTCTCTAAAGATCTCCAAGAGGTAAAACCTGACAAGCATTATGGTGGATTTGGAATTAAGTGAGAAATACACATCATAAGTATTAACAAAAGAACCCTAGATCAACTAGTTTTTTTAAAGAAAAAAATCCTAGAAGCAAGCTTGCATGTCTCTCAAACTTCAGAGTCATAAAAAATGTAACAGCTTACTTGCCCAAACTGATTTTCACCTGACTTCTGTCTGCTGCTTTCTAGAAAAAGCAGGAAGTTAGGACTGTGTTAATTCAGGCCAGTTTAGTGGTTGCAATAAATGCTGTGCTTCAAGGGCAAAAGATACTTCCAGATCTTTTAACACTAGTGCTCAAAGGGCATCATGCAGTTGCTTCTCTTTCCCCGCTTAACAAAAACTTTTGGGGTAAGAAAAACAGTGGGATGCACAGTGGGAAAAGACAGAAGCTAACAGCTGCCCTGTCAAATTCCACATTTGAACTGGGGCAATTGCAGAAGACAATTGGAAGACTCCCAAATGCAATGAATAAAAACAATGGGAAAAATCTACTAACTGGATTGTCAGGTATTTTATAATCAAGCAATATGGATTTGGAAGCCAGCATGGCGTAGTGGTTTGAATGTTAAGACTACAAATCTGAAGATCAGTGTTCAGTTCCCTGTTCAGCCATGAAAAACCCACTGGATGGCCTTGGGCAAGTCACATGCTCTCAGCCTCAGGGGAAGGAAATGGCAAAACCTCCTCTGAACAAACTCTTGTCAAGAAAACCTAATGAAAAGTTAGAGTTAGAAAAGAAAACTTAGAATTGCCATAAGTCAGAAATGATTTGAAGACACACAACAATAACAAAGTATGATTTTGGTTGTATGGTGTAATCCAGTGGCATCCCTAGGATTGGTGTCACCTGGTGCGGTAATGGTGTCACTCCCCCATTGATCTCCTCCCATTTCACACCATAAAGAATCCCTAGTAATGCTTTTTTGCACTAATGTTACTCACAAATTGTAATTTCCATATACCACCGAATGTCATGCTAATAGTTATGACATAAATAACTAGCAAAATTAAAATTATACCTTGAAATTACAATATCATAGGGGCTTTGCTGACAGCCCAAAGTGCTGTCTTGGAGCGAGGGAAGGGAAGGGGCAGCCGGATGCCGGACTCCCCAACCCCTTCCTGAGGATGTCATCGGAGCGCCCGCCATTGCACACGGCGAACGCTCCGATGACGTCCTTCCGGCTCAGCGTCTGTACATGCTGGGCCGGAAGGGACGCGGAAGATATGCGCAGCGTCTCTTCAGGTGCGCCTTCTGCCCGCTCTGGAAGGAGTGCTATTTTAGCGCTCCTTCCAAGGCTGCCCAAAGGGTGGATTGGGCCGAGGCGTGGGGCAGCTTTTGCCCCAATCCTCAGCTTCTCGGGGCGGCCCACAGCCACCGATCTGTAGAGACCCATAAGCACAACGTAAATGTATTTACATATACATAGTGAATATTTGGTTAAAATGTGATGTTTTTAAAGCAAATTTAAAAATAATATTTTTTAAAAAAATTAAAAATAGAATTTAAAATTTTGAAATTTGAAATTGTAATTTTAAAAAATTCTGGGGCCTGTTTTTTCTCTCCCACTGAGCCTCACCCCACTCCCACCATCTCCTAAAGTATTTTAAAGGGAAACAGATGAATGTCACAACCCATTTCTGTCAAAAGGTAGGTGTTTGAGGAGCAGTGGTGTCACTCTCCCTTAGGGTGTCACCTGGTGTAGTCCGCACACTGTAATGATGCCACTGTAATGATGCCACTGTAATCCAGGTGAATATCTGAGTTAAGAAAGAGCCACAGAGAGCAAAAATTTAGTGGGGGGGGGGGGAGAGCAACTTTCCCCAACTGGGTGCCCTGCAAATGTGTTGGGCTAGAAGAACCTCCACCAACCCATGGTGATCCCATTGCTATTCCTAGGAGCTGGCTCTCAGAAAACATCCTAAAATTCTTGGGGATGAGGAGGATACCTCCTCCTCCTTTGCACACATTGCTGGTATATTTACTTTTTTTTTTTTTTTTTTTTTTTTTTTTTTTTTTACTATAATTTATCATTCTACCCTACCTATCTTCCTCCAGCAGCTGAAGGCAGCATTCATGGTCTCCCCACCCTCGCATAACAAGATTACAAAAATTAAAAGAAAATTAAATAACGGTATTATTAAAATGTGGTTTAAAAGAATTAAAATACTTAAAACATATTTTTACAATATAATTTTATTTATTTATTTATTTATAAATACAACACATTACATTAGACGCCCACTACCACTCCATAATTAAATGTCAAAAGGCCTGCTAAATAATAATGTCTTCACCTGCCAATGGAAAGAGAAGATGGAGGGGGTTCAAGTGGATTTTCCATGGATAGGAGTGCCACAGTCTGGAAGCAGCCACAACAACAACGAAAACAACAACAACAAACTTGATAAAGCTTAGGCAGTGAGATTATGAAAGATTTAACAGCAAAAGTCATCTAATGCTAAGAGTAAAACTACAAGCTATGTTAAATAGGTAATAATAATAATAATAATAATAATAATAATAGTAGTAGTAGTAATAGTAATAAATTCCAAGCAAGGCCATGGGGACCTGATTTGGATCAGGACCACTGCATTGGGATTTTTACCCCCACTCCACCCCAGTTTCAAGCTCTAACAAAAAGGGACGTACTCTTCAGTTGGTATCAGTCCTAATCCAACAGTGTAACCACTATAGCACACTGTTTCTCTTCACTGCTTGACGTAATATTAATAATGTTTGATCATTTTTCTTAACTTTTGTACTTCTGTTTTTAAAAACAGAATCCTATTGTAGGAGAAAGGCGGATTAAAATCTTTGAAATAAAATAAATAAAAATAATACTTACCTATTCATCTCTGAGAAGGTACATGCTGGAGATCATAGCATTCAGAGTTACTACAGGACATCAAACACACCATCGGTTTTTGTGGTTTTTTTCGGGGTGTGAGGCCGTGTTCTAGAAGAATGTATTCTTGTCGTTTCACCTGCATCTGTGGCTGGCATCTTCAGAGGATGGTGGCATACTCTACCATCTTGCTGCAGTGTGCTCCATTTAATGGTCAGGGGAAGCCAGGCATTATCCAGCCATATTTCTGCAGTTGGGTGCACAACAAAGACAGTATCCTCCTGGACGTCCCAGGGGTCTTCCCGAGGTCTGGCAAAATGATGCTTTCTTTGTATATCCAGGGCTTGTTCCCACTTATATTTAAACTGGTTTGTGATTCACCTTCGCTCTGTGTTAATGAATTGATTCCAAAAGGTCCGTCGTTCCCACTATGAAAGTGGATCTTTTCATTATTCCCTCGTAATTGCTTCTTTTTGGTATGATTGTTGTAAGCAGCCAGGGTTGCTGAGGGGCAGAGGAAATCTCAGTTGCTAAAGTCACCCCGTTCAGCACCTGGAATGGCCCTGTCCTCACCATGTTGCCACTTGCATCACCCATGATGCGCAGATGATTGACGTGCATTTTGAAGCGACACAAACTAGTGGGAAGGACAACCGTACCGAAAAAGAAGTGATTACAAGGGAATAATGAAAGGATTCGCTTTCATAGTGGGAACAAAGGACCTTTTGGAATTGATTCACTGTTACAAAGTGAAGGCGAATCTCAATCTAATTTAAATGTAAATGGGAATGAGCCCTTCATCGCAATTGCAACCAAGCTCAATAGCAGGGGTAGGCAACCTAAGGCCTGGGGGCCAGATGCGCCCCCCCGAGGCCTTTTTACCGGCCCCAGGCCGGTCCTGCCGCTGCCGCTGCCGCCGCCGCCGCCACACCATGCTGCCCCCCACTGCCGCCGCCCCCCATGATGATATTATTGTTGTTATTACTTGTTCTTGGGGTTTTCTTGGCAAAATCTCCACAGGGGTTTTGCCATGGCTTTTCTGGGGCTGAGAGAGTATGCATGCATTTTTAAAATTTATTTATTTATTTATTTATTTATTTTTGGTGCTTCGGCCCCCCAATTGTCTGAGGGACAGCAACCCGGCCCCCGGCTCAAAAAAGGTTGCCTACCCCTGCTCAATAGGATCGGAACCGGTTTCAAGTGGAAACGATGGTCACATAACCCAATCAGCAATTCACTTTAAATCATAGTGGAAATGAGGCCCTAGTGAAGGAGGCAGAGCAATGCTTTACATCCTGCCCAAACACTGCAGCATCTTGGGTTATATTTTCATACCAGGCAATGTTAAGGGGAAAGCCTCTCGACAATGTGCCCCAACAGTCAGTCATCCACCTTGGGACCACCAGCCAAAGGAGCAAGGGCCGCTGAGAGATTGGTGTACCTCCTTCCTCTCAGGAAGATCATCTTGGCAAAGTAAAGGCCAACCTGCTCCTATTCACCAGACAAATGATCAGGTGTAAGAAGTTTGCCTCATGTCCATCTGCTCTAGCCATAAAGAATGCTGCTCTAAGTGGACTGGCAAGGGGGTGAAGAGTTACTGCCTTGTGTGGGCTTGTGGTTTAAACAGAGCTTGGAACATTGCTTTTTTAAAAAATGCAATTGCCTGCACATTGATCATTATTATTTTTAAGACCCCGTAACTTGCACTCAAAGCTCACTATTTAAAGATTAAGATGTTCCTGACATGTTACTTTGGGTAAAGTGGGTCCTTGGTCACTGCTGGGAATTGGTTCAAGGACACACACACACACACGCATCCGTGGATACCAAAATCCATAGATGTTCAAGTCCTATGAAATACAGTGGATAATAAAATGGTGACCCTTATATAAAATGACAAAATCAAGGTTTGCTTTTGAGAATTTATATATATATATATATATATATATATATATATATTTTCAAGCCGTGAATGCTTGAATCCGTGGATAAAGAATTCATGGATATGGAGGGCTGACTGTATACTTAAAAATGCAGAAATGTCCCAAATTTCCCCTCAAATGACTCCCAGAAGCAACAATGAAGAGTAATGAGAAAATCCTACTCATTGGATTGAAAAATAACATTGTTGCCGGTCATTATATATTTTGCAAATATTTTGCAAATAATGACATTGTTAGAGCTTTCTAACACAAAGGTTACATGGGTTTAACAATGTTTTTTTTAAAAAAACTTGTAACATTGTTACTTTTCAGAGAAATTAGTAGGATTTACTCTTTACTCCTAATTGCTGTATTGGAAAGGTCATTCTGAGGGTTGATTTTCAGTACAGGGATACAAGTGTCCATCATATCACAGTCTAGTGTAAACTGTCTTGAGGATAATTCAATCAGAAGACAGAATATAAATCTAATAAATAAATATATATTTATGTCAAGTGTCAAGGGGTCCGAAAGTGAAGACAGATAAAATATAATCCGAGCTTATTGCTCATTCTTCAGCTGTTCTGCAAACTCAATTTTCTAAAGTGAAATTAATATAGTGCATAACTGAATGCAGAAATGACAAATGGAAATCCAAGATAGAGCAGTTTGAACAGAATGAAGAGACCAGAAAGAAGCAAGGTAGATGGTTATTTCGGGACATGAAAAAGCTTGAGAAAGGTCTGAACGTTCAAAAACTCAGGAGAAGAAAGTTACAAGGTTAGAACCACACTAGTAATCAAGAGAAGAAAAGTCCTAAGATGCCTGTTGGAACAACATCCAGGGATCAGATTAGCTGTGGAGAGATGCCTTATAGCTGTATGGGGAAATACTAATGCATGGAGCAGCTTGGCAGTCAGGCAACCACAGATGAAGAAAAAGCTCTAGTAAACAGCCTTTAGGAACTTGAGCAGAGTGTGCTTTGGAAACAAAATTCAACCCATATTCTACTTATGGTTGGTCATTGATCCTCTGTGGATAAGGTAATAACTCAGGCATATGCCTGGTTTTGAGGAGTTTAGGAGGGAAAGGATTCCTTAGATGCCCTTTCCAAAAAGGCTCTTGCGTTGCTACCCTCAAATCTCCCTTGGATGAGGTACTCAGAGGAAAGTCTCCATCGCTGATCTTAGGGTACTGATTCTGAGAGCAAGAGATGGGTTTTATTGGGTATCGTGGCTCTGAGCTACATAAGGCTATCTAAAAGTGTTTGTTTTCTTAAGTACCTTGATTTGGACTGGGCAGTGTAGTGATAAATAGTAGGATTGTAAAGAATACTCACACTGTTTTTCTAGTCTTCACAAGAAAGGATTAGAAAAGGATGTGTTGTGACACATTGTGTACCCTATTGGGAAAATGGTCAAGTGCCTTGAGGTTTTTCAAATTTTGGACCTTTTTTGTGGAAAACTTACTTGTACAAAAGCCTTGGCTTTAATACACTCCACCCCCCAGATTTCTACAGTATGTCGAATCATTCCCCCTCCCAAGAAAATGGTCTCCTTTGTGTAAAAGGAACTATTGTTTTCCAGAAAAGCATGGGTGGGAAGGGGGGGAGGGGGTCAGTTACTTGTTCAAACAAAAATTTTGACACAAAGATCCAGAATATTTAAAATATTTTTATTTTAAAAGTGCAAAAAATCTCTGTGGGGAGAGGAAGTAATCAAATTCCTTCTTTTTTTGTGTTTCAAAAGAGGACATTTATACTCCTAATAGCTAGTGCAAGATAGCCTGTGTTGCCATTACTTGTTCAGTCTTTCTGGTCAGCTTTGTGTCCTCTTTGTTTTTATTTCAGTGAATGGAGTGTGTGAATTGCCTCTCCCCCCACCGATCATTCACTCCATTCCTCCCACCCTCGACTCCGATCCCCCTCATTATTTGGTAATTCACTCATGAGGAGATCTGCAATATATGTATGGGAGGATTGGTTGGCAATCTCTGCATAAACAAGCAAACAAATATTTGTAGAGGAAGAGGGAATGTGCACAAAGATGACACAATACTGATGGGGTAGAAGGGAGGATTGGAGTGGGGAGAGTAAAAACAGTACAAACAAATGTGAAACTAGTCTTGACCATTTTCCCAACAGGGTACACAATGTGTCATAACACATCCATCTGTGTGTGTGTACATTTAACATTCCCTTGCTCACTCACTGGGGCAGCAAAGGGGGAAAGGAGACTTGATGGGGAAGAATCCAACCAAAGTGCAAGGTGGACTAGATTGAAAGGCAAACAATAACAACTAATGGTTGATAAGTTGATGGATGCTGGGAAAGCAAAAAATAGTGGAGTGACGTGAGTTTGCCAGGAGGAAATGTGTGACTGGTTAGGCCAATGTCATCTCACTGTATCTGTTAGTGTGTAGTGTTGATGGGTCGCTGTAGGGTCATTGCAGAGCAGGAAAATGCAAAGTGAGGATGATTATTTTGGTCAGTATAGACAATTCCATAATCCTTCAGGGGAGAACAAACCCACCCAGAACCAGATAAGCATCACTTCAGATAATCAGATAATCCACTCATTAACAGCACCTCAGTCTTGTCTGGATTATTGGTCCTCATCCCGTCCATTGTTACAGCAAAACATGCATCTAGCATGTCCACCTCACCTGATAAAAAGGAGAGACAGGGATTTATGTCCTTTTTACCATTCTAATGAAAACACATTCCAACCCAGAACTTCAAATGCCCCCATTTAATGGTTTCATGGAGATCAAGGCTGGGGAACATCTCCAAAAACCAGAGGTTGCCTGCAGGGGTTCCTCCTCCAGTCTACAGCTTCTTCTCTTGTTATATTGAACCAGTCTCTGGAGATAAAAAGCCAGTTAAAGCCTGAGAGGCTGTCATATGGAAATGAGCTTAGTGTTGCAACTTGAGAACCTACAGCATGGAATGAAGATTTGATCTGTAGCCCGGAAGCATATACCTTGCAGCCTGGGATCCTGTTGTACACAACTCAGCTGGGCTTTGCAGCCTGGGAAGGTGTTGTCCTGTGGCTTAGTCTTGAGAAAACAAAAGAAGAGTTGAGCTGGGCTTTGCATGCTTCTAGGAAAATGGACAAGTTGGTAAGAATGACAGCTAACTCAACCCACTTTGGCCCTAAAATTCTCTTAGGCACAACCATTGCTGGGCTGTGGTCCTCCTAAATGAAAACTCAACCTCCAGGCTGTGAAAGGTTGGCCACTGTTATCAGGGGCCCTGGCATATAAGGACATTTTGTCTCAGATATGATAGCAGAGTCCAGTCTTTCGTGTCACCCACATTTCCTTAAAATCAGATAGCAGCTTTGGGAGGGAATTCCAATCAAGTGAAAAAGAAGAATGGGGAGAGATGTTTAACCTTTTCTTTGCCAGGTGCTGTCCCCCTCCTCCACACATACACCAAGTTCACCTTGCATGTGGGATTGTTGTTGGTGTGTATTTATCCTCTGGACTCCTACAGGGACATATGTGAATTGGTGCCTATGAGGGGAGGAGGGAATGGTAACATGGGTGACGGGGAAAGACTTAAGCAGCCTCCTTCTCACCACTATTCATCTACTCATCCTGGTCATCTTCACAAGATGCTTTGTTTTAGGGCAGGGTAGGACTAAGGAACCCTTCAAATGTTGGTGAATTTAGTTTCTGATCAGCCCTAGCCAGCCAGCCAAGGTTCATCAACACCGGGTGGACTGAAGGATCTCCATTTCTGCATTAAATGAAATGATAAGGGTGTTGTGGCCTCACTGGATATTTATGGCTACATCTGCACTGCAGAATTAATGCAGTTTGATATTGCTTTAACTGCCATGGCTCAATACTGTGGAATTCTGGAATTTGTATGAGAGATTAAGTCTTCTCTGTCAGAGAGCTCTGGTGCCACAGTAAACTACAGATCCTAGAATTCAATAGGATAGAGCCAAGGCAGTTAAAGTGATGCATTAATTCTGCAGTGTGGCAGCAGCCTATGCAATTTGCCCATCAGAGCTGAATAACAAACTGGACATTTGACCATTCCTTAAACAGTGTCACAAGCTATCCAGTACCAGTTCAAAGAGAAGCACATTCAGGATTCCTTTCTCACAGTCAGTGTTTTGTCATGTTCTGAATAGACAGTGGCTAGCTGAGACATGCCTTGGCTATACTGGCTCCCTTGAGACCAAGTGTACATGATTATTTTTATTTCTTAGGTCGCTTTAAAGGCAATTATTCAGGGTCTCAGCTGGGAACTAACTCCATCCTTTTCTCTTAATAACAGCATTTTAAAAACCAACCTGTTACTAGATACAGTCCCAGTTAGTGACCCATAGACTCATCATAATGATAAAAATAGGGGCTTCCTCTCCTAAGCACAGACATTGTGGTTGTTGTGTGCCTTCAAGACATCAATTTATTAGGGAGAACCTAACAGTATCTGGAATATCTTGCCTGACATTTCCTGCAGTTAGAGAGGAAAATAAAAGAGAAAGTACACTTTTTAACCCCTAAACATATGAGCTATTTTATAATGTTAGAATTCCATTTCAGTATTAAAAGATCAAAACACCATCTGCAAACATATTAATGATATGTGTGTGTGTATTAAGTCATACATCTCCCCCAAACAATGGTGGATTATCATTATAGCCAAATCATCCTCATTAGGTCCACCTTTCCAGTGTGCAATAGTCACACCCCTTTGTATGATTTTAGAATTCAAAGACATAGCCATGTTAGTCTGGAAATATTCAATATGCAAAGGGAACTTGTAGCCCCTTTGAGATTAACTGAAAGAAAGAAGTTGGCAGCATGAGCTTTGGTAGACTTAAACCTACTTCCTCGACATGCATCTGAGGAAGTAGACTCAAGTCTACCAAAGCTCATGCTACCAATTTGTTTCAGTTAGCCTCAAACTTTGTATGATGTGTGCATCAGACTTTGTATGATGTGTGCATCATGAAAAGCAAGTAGCATGACCTGAGCATCCTTTACTTCTCAGGGTTTTGGCAACAACCACTCGAATGGTGATTCCTCCTGTTCCACTGCATTGTATCACTCCAAATGTGCAGTTTAGCTGAGTGGGAGTAAGAAGAAACAGGATCCTGCATTGCTCTGAATGGTGAAAAACTCTTGCCTAAAAGTTAAAATATAGATAAAACCCTTCCAGCCAGGTAAGAAATAAGAGGCAACATTTCTCCGATCCACTCCCCATAACAGCCCACATAACAAGGAATGGAACGAGAAACAACACATCGTTGTAGTGATCATGCTATATGACCAACACAACAAATCTTCTAAGTTCAAGATGTAAGTAATGGGGATCTTCTTACAGGATTGGAGAGCTTGAACATCTAGCAACAGCAGTAGCATTTACATTTCTATTCTGTTCATAGTGAACCCAGCACTCTCTAAAAGTGATTTACAATCTGTAAGCCAGTTGCCCCCAACAAGCTGGGTACTCATTTTACTGACCTACAAAAGGATGGAAGGCTAAGCCAACCAAGGGCCCCCTGTATCTGGGTGTATCTGGATGGGTGGGTGCAGATATATAAAAATAGATAATTGTGTTCATAGATCTCTCGAAACAATTCTGTCACAGACAGTTGACTGCAAGGAGTTGCTCAGTGTGTTTGCTCTTGGCTTCTTTAGCAAAGGACCATTTCAGGGTTGCTTGGTGCCTCTCTGTTTTCTCTCCTTTAGTAATGGGGATGGATTAATTTGGAATCACGGCCCATTGAGCGGAGAGCTCAGGTGTGAAAGGAATCCCAGCTGGCTGGTGCTGACTAGATAGCAACTGAAGGTACCATTCTTTGATTAGGCTCCCAGGAACAGAGTAATTAATGGCAACGAACAGAACCAGCTTGCCTTCGACTGCCTCATTAGCTGCGATACTGATGTTACTTTTAAAAGCTGCAGGGAGTGGGGGCCAGAGGGTTCACCTTCCACACGGGCAGCTGTAGGAAAGTTGAACTTCACGAGGGGAAGACTGCTGGTGTAAGCATTTTCAGATTTCATCAGGCAAGTCTGCCTGGTCACCGACACTAAAGTTCGGATACTGTGTCACTGGGTGCATCCAGGCAGCTCCAAAGATAGCATTGCAGGCTTTCACTGGGCTATTAAAAGGATTTAAAAGGGTGGACAAAGGCTTTTTTAAAAGCCTTGAAACATCATGGTTAGAATATTTTTGTTTTAAGAGCTAGGCCTACATGCAGTTGTTAGTTCCAATTAAAGTAGAGCCATTCAATCCATGGAAACCTGGTTAAGTCAACACTTAAGTGAATTCCTCTGTTTCTGTAAGTCCTAGTAATTGAATTTAGGCCTTCATTTTCAGTAACCATTTTTTTCTATAGAAAGATGTTATATATAGCACACCTGTATCTATCATAACTTTTTAAAAAAATTAAATCACACTTGTCTCAGACACTTCTTCAAAAAGTGGGTTGTCCTGTCTGGACACCTTACTTGAAAACAAGTTTTAACAATGACAGCAAAGCAGTCTTTATTCTGTTCATTTAGGCTCACTTCCTGGTGCTCCAAGCTCAATTTTTTAACCTCTAGGGTTGATCTTGGAAGCTAATCAGGGTCAGCCCTGATTAGTACTTGGACAGGAAGGTGCCAATGAAATGCCAGGTGCTGTAGGTTATATTTGAGAAGAAGGAACTGGCAAAACCACCTCTAAGTATTCCTTGCTTAAGTAAACCCTAGGAAATTCATGGGGTCACCATACATTGACAGATGACTTGAAGGTATACACATAAGGTTCAACATCTTCCTTCATTATGGCTACTGGCTCTCACATGAACTGGGACAGTGAATCCGCTCTGTGGACGTTATCACACGGGGTCTAAAGCAGCCCCATCCCTGCATCATCCCCGTCCCATTCTGAATCCTTTGCCCCTGTGATCAGACGACATCGCAGCAAACCCCGCCCATCCCTGCATCATCCCTGGCGCATTGCTGCATCATCCCAGTTCTTTGCAATTCCTCTTTCAAAGAGGAATTACAGCTGCCGCGACCAGAATCAATCCAGAACCATTCTGGTATGATGCTGCTTTCTTGTCTGATGATATGGGGTCCATTCTGGTATGGTTCTGGATTGATTCCATGCCGCTTTTCTTGCCGCTTGAGACTCCTGGTGTGATAACGTCCTGTGTGTTTGTTTCAACTATCCAAGTTGCTAGACTCATTTGGGGTCCAGAGTTCAGCATCTTGGGCTGTTCCTTTAAAGATCAAAATGAAACCCAGAACAGGTTCACCATTCCATTAGCTTGGGTGGCACTAGCCACTGCTGGACTTCCAGAGTTTAGTACCTTCTTTTCTGGAACATAGCTCAAAATGTTCTCTAGCTGGCTTAGAAAGCAAATAGTGGCAATGCTGGTTATTCCTCCCCTACTTTCACAGAAAAGCCCGCAAAACTCAATCCAGCCAACAACCTGTAACAAAACTCTGGGCTCCAGCCCAGTCCTGTTGACAAGTCCCTTTGACAACTGTCCTTTGACAACCTTAGGTCACCCTCAGAGACAGGAAAAGGCTGGCAGAGCTAGACCAGCCACTTGGCTGGCTTCCCTCATTAAGCTGAGAGGTGCCAGTCAGTCCTAGAAAGTGTTGTAGATCTGCTCCCTTGCAGTCTTGTCACTACACAAAATTGGTTCCCAAGACTTATTCCCAAACAAAGCATGGAAAATATACTTTTAAAGACTACAAGTCCCAGAATCCTCCCAATCCTGGCTCCCAAGCACACAAGATTTCAGACTTGGGTGCAACTACTGTGGTCTATTTCTAGTACTGCCAGGGTTAAATCAACAATAAGGGACAGCTGAAAGTCATGAGATGCAAGTTGACCATCAGGAAGTAGCTAATAACAAGTCTGTGTTCTACTTAAATGCCAAATGGAAGTATTGGTTTCAGTTAACTTATCCACGTGTTTCTCTCTAAAACTGACATATTGTCCACGTTCATAAATTACATTTCTGTCTTTATGAAGGACTCACTCTAAAAAATGTGGGATCTTTTGCCATCTTTTGCCAGTGTGGGAACTTTTGCCATCTTGTTCAGCTTTCCAAGCTTCCAATAGGGGACATCTCTTATACCAAGGGACAACTTCCAGTACTAAATAAAGGACCTTCTTGATAAAGGGACACCAGGCAATGCAATCTGTTTCCAAGTCCCAAATAGCTTACCCTAACTGGTTTTTGAAATAACATTGGTGCTCTGATTTAAGACAATCTTCCCTAACGTGGCAGTCACCAAAACTGCAACAGATCATCCCCAGTCAGTTATGGTAGCTGGTGGTGAAGGTAGTTGTGGTCCAGCACATTTGGAAGTCACCAAAAGTTAGGGGAGCCTAAAGTCAAGTTGGTAAAGAATTTTATTTGGTCAAGGCTGTCTGTAAAATTAACAGACATAATTATAGGTTTGCTGTAGTCTGCAAAACCACGGCTCAGGGCACACCGAAATTTAATGCAGCCACCACAAGCCCAGGGATCATCTGAATCAGCACAAAAAGATCCTTTTTCCGTCTAACATGAAGCTCCCTTATCTACCTCTGTTGAAAGTCTAAGCATAGGAAGGGAGAGAAAAACATCCCAGATAGATAATGGTGCTGACTTGTCCCAGCAGTTATAACCCTTGCAGGGATTCATAAGTTTATTTTTATGTCAGCTTATCTTGTTAAAGTGTTGTATCGTCAGACTGAATTAATATTTTCACTATAATGCAACTTTATCCAAAAGGGAATTTCAGTGCCATACACATAAATATTGACCATTCAGGGTTGTTTCTAAAAGCCTAAAAAACAAAGTAAGTACAAAAAAGTCAAGAGGTGTAATTTATTTTATTTATTTATTGGATTTGTGTCCTACCTTTCTCTCAAAATGGGATTCAAGGTGGCTTGAATAAAAGCTCTTTCAACCAGTTTAAAAATACAAGCTTAACAAAAAACTGAAAATGTTCATTCATTCAATAAAATGGCCAGAATCCTGTTGGGATCTTGCATCTTCATAAGGGGATGTACATCTACAGGAGTTAGAATTGCAAAGCTGCATAACATCCGTATCAAAGGACGTTATCACACGCGGGTCTCAAAGCAGCAAGAAAGCGGTATGGAATCAATCCAGAACTATACTGGTATAGACCCCACAAGACGGAAATGGCTATCAGACGCAACTAGCATCATTGCGCAATTGACGAAACCGCGATAGATACGCTCCCGGGAACCGTATCTGCCGTTCACACACAAGTGGGAAGATCCCTTCCACAACCCAGTAAGGATGTTCTTGCACATGCGCAGAAACAGGACAGCCGCGGCTGTCACTTGCCGCGGCTGTCACACACACACACCTCTTTCCAAACCTGGAAGCCTGGTTGCTTTCCTTGGGATGAGGCCGGGGTCCGAGCCCGGTCTCGTCCCAAGGAAAGCAACCAGGCTTCCAGGCTTGGGAAGGTGTGTGTGTGTGTGTGTGTGTGTGTGAGACAGCCGGCTGTCACACATGCACGCACACCCCTTCCCAAGAGAGAGCCGCTCTGAACAGACGTCCTCAGAGCGGCTCTCTTTCTCGGCTTGGGTTGGGAAGGGACACACACCCCTTCCGAGCGGCTCTCTTTCTCGGCTTGGGTTGAGAAGGGAATAGCGCGGGGAACCATGGGCCATGACAGGGAAATGCTCCACGATGCGTATCTCGTGATCAGACATACAGCAGCATCATTGCGGTATCATTCTGGTCACGCACTTGCAATTCCCCAAGAAACCGGCATTCAAAAGAACAGCATTGGGATGGGGTTGGGACGGGGTTGCATGCGACGTCGTGTGAACACACGGGAAAAAGAACCGCAATGGGACGGGATTGGGTGAAGATTCTTTCTGCTTTAGGCCCCATGTGATAATGTCCAAGTAGAGGGCTGCTGTAACATTACTATGGGCCTTTACAGACTGCCAGAAATAATGCAGCTTGAGGCCACTTTAACTGCCCTGGCTCAGTGCTAGGGAATCATGGGAACTATTGTGGCACCAGAGCTCTCTGACAGAGAAGGCTCAATGTCCCAGAAAAAAAAAATACAATTCTCATGATTCCCTAGCACTGAGCCAGGACAGTTAAAGTGGCCTCAAGCTGCATTATTTCTGGCAGTCTGCAAAGGCCCTATGTAACAGAGCCAGAAAAGTGCCTGATGAGCATCAGTGTGCAGTGTACTTTGGGGCACAATGCACATTGGTGTGTGGTGCACATTAGTGTGCATCACACTCTGATGTACATTGCACACCAATGCAAACTGTACACTGATGTGTATCATGGACTGCTTCACAATGAGCACTCTGGATGGAGTCCCGTTACACACCTTCGCCATTCAGTAAAGCACTTTCTTAGCAACTCTGCTATGTAACTTTGTTGTTGTTGTTGTGTGCCTTCAAGCCATTTCTGACTTATGGAGACCCTAAGGGGAACCTATCATGGGGTTTTCTTGGCAAGATTTGTTCAGAGGAAATTTGCCATTGCCATTCTCTGAGGCTGAGAGAGTGCGACTTGTCCAAGGTCACCCAATAGGTTTACATAGCCAAAGTGGGATTCAAACCCTGGTCTCCAGAGTCCTAGTCCAATGCTCAAACCATTACACCACACTGGTTATGTAGCTAGCTACACGTAAAGTTATATAACAAAATGGGTCATATAGGATTCTGGCTAATGGTTTTAACTTGGCACTGAGAGCAGTACATTTCTAACAGGCAAGCCTCTTGCAGGAGTTGGTCCCCCACACACTGAAAATCTTAATACCTTTTCTTCACTCTCATATCACATGCTGCTGATAAAAATGGCTATATGATTTGAAAGAAAGAGTTGCATGAGAGTTATCTTAACTAAAACACATCTCTCTCTACCTGCAAAATATTTATTAGCTTAGCCACAGTTGGCTTTGTTTAATTTTTGTTGCTATCCTGGGGCTTTTTCACAACACACAATTATAGCATTGTGATTCTACTTTAACTGCCATGGTTCCATCTTATGGTATCCTGGGACTGGTAGATTAGGGAAAGGCAGTTGGAGTCCTCAACCAAGCAGCACCCCTGGTGCCTCTGACCAAACTACAAATTCCAGGACCCCATAGGATGCAGGCATGACAGTTAAAGTGAATCAAAGTGGCATAACTGTAGCGTGAAAGGATTCTGGTCACGCTCACCATTTATTCATAGGGAGCCATCACTTCTGTTTTTTCCCCACATTCAAAATCTTAAAATTACAAGTCACATTTATGAACAAATTTGCTGCTCGAGGTGATTTCTTATCAAAAGTGCATGAAGCAAAATTCTCACCTATCTATCTGCACTAGCCAAATTGAATGAGGATGGCTATTGCTAGCCTGAAGGGAACTACATGTTACATGCTATTAAAGATTAGGAGCTGGTCAGAAAATAAAGCAACCTAATTCAGCACTACAAACATAGCTGGATACTCAGGACTCTAAAAGATGGATAACTAATAAGAGCCTTGGGACGTTATCACACGGGGTCAAATCTGCTGGTTAATCCACACAAAACCCAAACAGAAACTGGATTAGTGCCCCGTGTTTTCACACAACGTTGCACAGAAACTGGACAGAAAGTGGACAGAAACTGGTGTTAACCGCAATATTTTGAAATTCGATTGTTTGGAGGAAATGCAAATGCGCAATTAAGGTAATTTCGCATTTACCGTAATGTGATAACCAAATGCGCATTTGGGAGCATTTCCCTGCTGTTCCCATGGTTCCAGAGAGTATTCCTCTATCTGCGCATGTGCAAGAAGCTCATTTCTACTACATTTACGGGCTTTTTTCGCTTGTGTGTGGACGTTAAATGCGCTTACTGTAAATTCACAATTAAGGTAATGATGTTTGCGGAATTAAGGTTTATTTCCCGTTTATTTTCGGAATGCCTCATTTCCACTTTATTTTTGCTTTCTGGCCCACGTGTAATAACGTCTTTGGTTGGGTCATTCTGGCTTTCTCCACCATTTCATTTTTTTTCTTCAAAATCTCAAGTACTTTCTGTTCCATTAATGAAGAAAAATGTGATTTGGGGGACATCAAACAAAGAAAATGAACAAAATCCTCATACTTACAGGAAGCCTGGGAGTGTCCTGCTTCCTTAGCATCTCTTTGAGTGGCACACGTCTCTGACAGAAGGCAGCAAACTTTTTCTTGGTGGGCTAAGTATCACTCACTACTACTCAAGATACTCCTAAATGATTTGATGGAGCTGTGTATGTGTGAACAGTGAGTGCTGCAGACCAATGTTACTCAAAATGGTGGTCCACAGACCAATGTTGGTCTGAAAGCTATTCATGCTTGAGTTTCCAGGTAAGAAAGGAACACCTGGTAATAATATGGCACAGATATGGTATCGGCACCTGGCACACTGGTGGGAGGGGGAATACCTGTGATCCATATCAGGTTGCTTGAAAACATAATAATAATAATAATAATAATAATAATAAACAGTAATTTATACCCCGCCCCTCTGTCAACAATTGAGGCGGCTAACAACAGTTAAAATTCCATACAATATGTATAAAACACAACCCAAATCCCTCCCACCCCTTCAAAAGTATTAAACTGAAAATATATTAAAACATCCTAATTGAAACAATATAAGTAAATTACGATTCCAACTTAACAAAACTAAAAAACAAATACAAATTACACAACAGAGGAGCGGCTACCTCCAAGGAGGGAGGAGGCAGAATGGGGGAGTTCCTGAGGCCGGGAAATCAATCTAGAAAACATTACATCTCCCAGCCTCTCATATATGTCTTAAAGCAGGTTTCCAACAAACTGGTACCTTTAATATATTTTGGACTACACCTCTCATCATTCGCTACTGCCAACCATGCTGTATGAGACCAGTGGAATATGTAGTGCCAAACATTTGGAAGGCACCAAGAAGATTTGGGGAAGACTACCATACAGTGCAGAAGGGAGTACTGTTCATTTCAATGAGATTTGACTTTTAGTTAGTTAAGTACAGCTGTAGATGGTTTAGGATGGTTTAGGCATCAAAACATCAAAAAAAATTGACATTTTCTACTTATGGAGGTACAGAGAGCAGGGGGAAAGTCAACATACTGCACCGTGAAATGAGGTTCATGCACATATTTACTCGACGGCATGTTCAAACAGTATCTACAGCCAGCCCACGCATAGCTGTGGTTAAAGAGAAGGACTTCCAGGGATGATAGTGTGACCTCCAGGTAGAATGGGGCCTCCATGCCTCTCTTTTTTAGAAAGTATACATTCCAAAGGCCGCAGATGATTGTAAAACAGAGGCTTTTATCTAAAGCCTTTGTACAATTATGTTTATGGAGCCATGAAGTAGGTTTTAAAGCGAAGCTGGTTTTAATTCCTTGAGGATTTTTTTAAAAAAAACTTTAAAAACTGTTTTCCTTATATAGAACAGCATTTCAAGTCAGAAACACAGGCTTCTTTCTTCTACATCAATCAGATGTCACATTTTGCAACTAGTTGCCTGGCCACTACTCACAAATAACAATATTAAAAGGCTAGGAATAGGAAGGAGACAGGAGATCCTTCAAAGGCCATACTGGGGATTCCTGTCAGTTTCAAGCCCGCCACAGCAAGACAAGATGTAGAATAGCCAAGTGTCCTACTTTACAAGCAACAGTCCTCTCTTTGATGCACTGTTAGAGAGTGGTCCTTTATTTAGAAGATGCCCTCTTTTTGAAGGGTGCTCAGAATATAAGTCCTCTGTTTGAATATATCCTCTGTTTGAGGGTCTGTGTGCTTTATGCCAAATCTGGTTTAGAGAGAAAGAACCACACGATGGAAGAACAAGTAGCTACCCATCAACAGTTTAAGCATCCATGTATCAGTGTGAGCAGAAACATAGGTCGCCCAGTCACTAAGGTGAGATTATTATTATTATATATATATATATATTTAAAAATTGCTGTAATTGTTTTCAGATCTGCATTTAGACATTGGAAATGGCTCACATAAACTTCATGAAAATTAGCGTCTTCATTTATTGTCTCTCTTTTTTAAAAATTGTGACTTTTCTCTTTTTTGAAGGGTGAATTCTAACTGATTTCCCTCAGTGCTGACAAATTAAAATTTAAAATGCTCTTTAAAAATTGTGTTGTGCATAGAAATATTTTTGTTCCATTGCCCTCTCTGAACACCATCAACCAGCGCAGGAAATACCTCATGTACATTAATTTGAGGGATTTAATAATAGTGATAAGAGTAAGAATGAAACTAGCAATTTCATGTTGTTTTTCCCATGTACATTCCCCACCCCACCTCCAGAAAATCTCAATTCCAGAGAGCTGGATTAATGTTTTTGCTGTTAACTGCCTTCGTGTCATTCTCGCCCCATGGTGATCCTATGGATGAGACATCTCCAGGCCCCCCTGTCCTCTACTGCTCTGCCCAGCTCCTGCAAACTCATATTCATGGTCTCTTTAATAAAGTCCATCCATCTAGCATGTGGCCTTCCTCTCTTTCCAATTCCCTCCACCTTTCCTAACATTATTGTCTTTTTCAATGATTCATGCCTTCTCATGATGTGTCCAAAGTATGACAGTCTAGTCTTGTCATCTTGGTTTCTAGAGATACCTCTGGCTTGATCTGTTTTAGGACCCACTTGTTTGCAATTTAGGATCTTTTCTAGTTCTTTCCTAGCTGCCCTCCCCATTCTTAGGGCCTCGGCAGACGACTAATAGAGTCGTCTTGGAGGCTTGGAAGAGGAGGGGCAGCCGCACGAGCGGCGCCCCTTCCTCTCCCTGAGGTCGCCCTCGGAGTCGCCGGCCCTCCGCACGGCCGGCGCTCCGGGGATGACCTCACGCCACGGCGACCGGACGCACCGCGGCGGAAAAGACAGCGAAAGTGCGCCCGCCGCTTTTAGGGCGCACTTTCGCTGTCTTGAGGAAGGAGCGCTGATTTAGCCCTCCTTCCAGGGACGCCGCCGGTGCGCCGAGGTGCGGAGGCTGCGGCCCCGCGGCGTGCCGGCCCAGGGCGTCCTGGACGCCCTCGTCTGCTTCCCCCCTTAATCTTCTCCTGATTTCCTGGCTGCAGTCCCCATTCCAATCAATGTTTGATCCCAGATATGAAAACTTTTTTACTATTTCTAGTTCCTCATTGTCTAGTTTGAATGTGTGTAAGTTCTCTGTGGTCATTATTTTTGTTTTCTTTATGTACAACAGTAAGCCTGCCTTTGCACTTTCTTCTTTGATCTTCCTTAGTAGTAGGTCTGTGAGGTTTTCGACTAGTATTATGGTGTCATCAGCATATTCCAGATTGTTGATATTTCTTCCTCCTATTTTCACTCCTCCCTTTTCCATGTTCAAGCCTGCTTTCCTTACAATATGTTCTGCATATAAGTTGAATAGGTAGGGTGATAGGATGCAGCCTTGTCTGACTCATTTGCCAACTAGGAACCATTCTGCTTCTCCATATTCTGTCCTGGCAGTAGCCTCTTGTCCTGAGTACAGATTCCTCATTAGGATTATCAGATGTGCTGGCACTCCCATGTCTTTAAGGGTGTTCTATGGCCTTTTATGATCTATGCAGTCAAAGGCTTTGCTGTAGTCTATAAAGCACATGCTGATTTTCTTTTGGAATTCCCTGCTACACTCCATTAGCCATCGTATATTTGTGATCCCTGGTGCCTTTTCCTTTCCTAAACCCTGCTTGGACCTCTAGGATCTCTCTTTCCATGTATGGTTAGAGTCTATGTTGCAGTATTTTGAGTATAATTTTGCTTACATGGGAGATTAATGCTATGGTCCTATAGTTGTTGTATTCACTTGTGTCTCCTTTTTTGTGGATGGGGATGTATATTGATTGCTTCCAATATGTTGGCCATCATTTGGTTTTCTATATCTGTTGATCTATGTTGGTTAGCACTAGAGTTGACTGTCAGTGTGGATTGCAACAGTTCTATTGGTATATAATCTGTTCTTGGAGTCTTTTTTGCCATTTCTTTTATTGCAGCTTACTCTCTCTTTAAAAAAAAAAGTGCTGTAACAACATTAATGTTTTTTAATGTTGTTTAAACTAAATTAGTGGTTGGGAACCTCCAGCCCAGGGGCTGGCTGAATCTGGCCTGTCATGGTCTCCAATAAGACCTACAGAATTCCCCATAAAATTCTGGAACAAGGCAGGGCAGTTGCACAGTAAAAGGCTTGTCTGGCAGCATTTAAAGAAAACAAGGCTGTCTGATGACTGATATTGCCTGTGGAAGAGGTTTTGTGGTTTAAGAAATGTACTGATGAATGAACCCATCTAATAGCCTCACAAGTTAATTATATGAGAACAGATAACATGATTCACAAATAATTACTGAGCTGCAGCTTTACAAATGTCATGTCTCCCTTTCCTGCTGACTCTAAAAATTAATATTTAATCAATATTTGTAATAAAGAAGTTTGACAGCTTTAAAAAATGGCAAAGCTGAGACCCTTCTAAGAGGAAAGAGTACATAAGATACAAATGTAGTACAACATGTTAAGGGAGGTTTGGTTTGCCACCCGAACAACAGATGAATGGAGCTGAGTTCCCATTGGCAGCCTAGGAAGCTGTTCCATAGGACTGAGACATGCTTTGTACCCTGAGCAGCTGTTTGCAGTGAGTTGGGCCTCTACCACCAGGCTGATGGGTTTTCGAGTCCTCATTAACATCCAGGGTGGAGAAAGTGTCTATTTGCATTAGTGACATTATTGGCTAATTTTTGCATTAGCTTGACAATTTGAAGCTGGGAAAAGATGAAAGCTGACAATAGACTGTGGGAGTGATTTTTCCTCTGTTCTGACTTGCTTGCAGAGTTCTCATTGCTAAGGTGGAGGACATGAATTACGGTTGCCCCCTTTGATTTTCTTGGTTTATTTCTGCACTTGAGAGTCCATGTTCCATCAGACTAAAGGCCTAAGCAGACTGCCAGAAATAGTGCACATTAAATTGAGGCACTGCCCTGGCTCAGTGCTAGGGAATCATGGGAACTGTATTTTTTTCTGGGACATTGAGCCTTCTCTGTCAGAGAGCTCTGGTGCCACAATAAATTACAGTTCCCATGATTCCCTAGCACTGAGCCAGGGCAGTGCCTCAATTTAATGTGCACTATTTCTGGAAGTCTGCTTAGGCCCTAAATCTAGGGAGTGCACTCTAAGCCAGGTACCCCATATATTCAGAAATAGGAGGTTAGATTGCAAAAGCATGCAGCAAAGCAAATGGTAAAGGCAAAAGGCTCAGAAGCAGCATAGATCCAAGCCATCACATAATAAAGCCAGCATATCCTTCAGTTTAACATGACGCCTCTAGATCTACCACAGCATAGCCATTATGTGCCTTTGAGCACATTTTAGCAGCAATTCATGCATTCTTTTAGTAAATCAGGATTTTGAAGTAAGCTTCTAATTTAATTTGGTTTTAAAATTTGATTTATTATTCTCATGAGTTGCTGATTTTTCAGAGGTAGAAAAGGAAAGGGTGTGGAAATACCAGAAGGTCATTGTGCTTCCAACCCCGTTTTGACCTTTCAATCTTTTATTTTCCATTTAATCTGACTGTGTCCACAAGCAGGCATCATATGACCCAATTATTTTCCATATCAGAGAGACCCAGTATCTTTTCAAACACAGACTAAGCCCACATTCTGTTTTTCTCTTTAAACATAACACAGTCTCTACCAATATAGTTTTGGAGTAACAAGGTCTTGCTTGCCCACCTCCGCTGCTGCTATGCAGCTCATAACTATCACCGCAGCTGGGGAACAACAGTTTAGTAGAGCACAGATCCCAGACACCTAAACACTTTTACAAATTTAAAAATAAAACAAAATATCTCCCTTCCTCCCCTCAAAATAAATTTCTCTGCATATGTGTGGGCAAAAAATGTGGCAGAGATATTGATACAAGAGTATACAAATCAATCTCTTCCATCTCTTATGTATACAGATATAGCAATAGCATCATAGAGTGCATGCTTCTTGGAAGAATAAGATAGAATTTGGTTTTTTAAAAACTGATTTAAAAATATTATCAGCATCAATATGAATTAACATATTGCATGGCAGGGGGTTGGACTGGATGGCCCTTGTGGTCTCTTCCAACTCTATGATTCTATGATATTTTCAAAACCCCAAACCCAAATGTAATCTAAATATAAGAAAACAAAGACTGTTTTTAATTATTTAACATGAATAACCATTGAAAGGATTCCTAAGTGAGGTTGCCCATGTACATGAACAAACCCTGATCTAATTAGATTTCAACCCAGACTCTTCTAGGTCTAAGTAGATCTGTGCTTTTGTTGTGGGGGGGTGGGGGTGGGGTTGAGAAAGCACTGTAGTATAGAGCAGAAGCTCTCCCCACTGCTTACTTCTTTCTCTAACTTAACATATTGTTGTCCAAACTGTCTTGAAGGCACCAGATCCCATCTGGTCTCAGATGCTAAGCAGGCTGAGTTTAGTATTTGGATGTGGAATACCTGGTATGTAGGATTCTTTTCAAAGAAAGACAATGGCAAATCACCTCTGAGTCTTTCTTGCCTAAGAAAACCCTATGAAATTCATAAGATAATCATAGGTTAACAGGTGACTTGAAGGCACTTCTGCTACAATTGCCCATGCCTGCAGTAGCATCCATGGAGATGGAAGAAGGCAACACTGAAGGAGCTGTTGGACTTTGGAACAGCAAATACACTCTTGATAAGATCCCACTGCAGTTCCCATCGGTTACTGCAACATGGGATGGAGGAGGCACCATTTTGTTTTTTACATCAGCCTTTTGATTGGTTTTTAGTAAAAATAGGCAGTCTTGGATTAATTGCCATTGTAACACAACTTAACCCAATTCTTGAACAAAGGATAAATTATCTCAAGACTTTATTACACAACCCCATTCTTGCCACAATCGTGTTAATGAAATGAAATGCATACATACTGGTTTGGGAGCATTCCCTATCTCATGTCTCTTCAACGGTGTAACCAGACTTTTGCTGGTCCGGCACACTCTCTTCTGCCGTCACTCTTGACCCTGACTTCCTGCCCTATACCCTACCCAGTATGCCTTTTGTTTGTTTGTGTGGTTGTATGTATATGTTGTCTTTTAATGTAATTCCAGGGTTATGCTAATGTGATTTAACAAAAACAAAAACAAAAACCCACCCAAAATAAATAAAATAAAATAAAATAAAGCTTTTTTTTTTTTTTTACAAGGCTGTTCTGGAATAGTGAGGGAGAGGGGGGACAGGAGAAATCACTGACACCATGTGACTATCTAGTCCCAGAATTGCTGTGGGAGTAATTATGCAGGATGGGTAATGTCACTGGGAGTTTGCGGGGGGTTCAGACCACACTGGGTGGCACCCCAGAAAGGGGGTGACACCTGGTTGGCTCCCCACCTCCCACAGGCACTGCTCCGCCCCATACAGGAGCTCCTTGGAGCCACACAGGTGCTCTTTGGGGCTATGCAGGTACCGCTTGTGGCTGTGGGGACATGGCTCCAGCCCTCGTGGATGCCCCTCCAGCCCGTGCAGGTACTCCCATGTGCCCCCCACCCTGGAAATCCCACTAGAAATCTGGGGCTGGAAGTCTTCCCCAGAAGTCCTGCTCCCACACTGAGTGTCACCTGGTGCGGGAACACCACTGCTGAGGAGTAACACTATACCAGCAAGATTGGGAGCTTATTGATAAGTTTTCTTTGTCAATGACAAAGTGCACTCTAACAATGATTCAAGGTCAAAGCAGAGACAAGATAGAGACAGCATAGTGGAAAAGATATCATAACTTCCCAACTTTTATGCTAGATTAAAAGCTGCATATGATAAAGCCCTAAGTGTAAGACATCTGTGGAAGCTTTTGATCCTGAGGAGTTTTTCTACTGGCTGAACAGGGAAGAAGAGGATTTTGGCATATTCACTCCTTCCTAAGTTAGGCCAGAATTCTGTATTACCTACTTAGCTACAAAATCACTTTAGTTACCATCATCACAAGCACAGTTGGTGGGGACACAAGAGAGGGTCTTTAATAATAATAATAATAATAATAATGACTGAGTAGTGTCTCCCAGCCTGATGCCCACCCCCCATCCTCAAGTACTGGACTGCAGCTGCTGCAAGCAACAGGGATCTGTTCCCCTATCAGTTGGGAAGCAGTTAACCAACATCTCCTCTTCCCATGAGTGAACTCTAGTGTGATAGTCAGAAGCAGGGTCCCTATTGCAATTCCCCCTTGTACTGGAAAGATAAATCTATATCTACCAGTAAACAAGGACTGGATGACTTTCACAGTCCCTATATATTCCCTAGACAAGTCAAAAATGCATAACTCTTAGTAAATTCCAGCTATGGTGTCCTGTGTCTGCTGCAAATCTCCTGCAGAAGCACTGGAGGTGGAGAAGGAATCGGCAAAGTTTGCTCTTCCACCCACATTTCCCCCCAGTATGTGTGGGGGGAGGACACGCTCAGAAGAGCCCCATTTGGGGAATGCTCTTGCTAGTAGCAAAAGAAGCTGGATTCACCCAGTGTGGTTCACCAAGTAGTCAGTGCACAGTTTTGCGAAATATCTGAATGACAAAGAGAGCATTGACTGAAAATCAGCTGTTTGGGCTGGTGATTTAAATCAGCGTTTTTAAATGATGTTCAGCAATAGAACTCTGGGTCCCATCAAAGCTCAGCAGCTACTTCATGATGAAATCAAAAGAAAGCAGAATTAAGGGACCCTTTTCCTGTTAAGAGCTGTTAACCTATGGGGGGGGGAGTAATTGGGGGGTATGGCCCAATAGTAGTGAAGTTGATCCAAAAGTGAGTTGAGTTTTCAAGGTTTCAGGATATGTTGCCTGTGTGTATTACTCTCACTTTCTCTCTCCTTCTTCCTTTCTCTCTTAGTGTACCCCAGAGGGTAGATTAAGCCATGCTGGTGCATTACACTAAGTCCAGTTCAAGGGGATCTATAATGAGGTGAGCAACTATGGTGAGATCAGGGGCCAATTCCTCCCTCCCTTGGGGCTGCACCACCCCACAGCAAGCCCTAAAACAGGGGTAGGCAACCTTTTTGAGCCGGGGGCCGGGTTGCTGTCCCTCAGACAATTGGGGGGCTGAAGCATCAAAAATAAATAAATAAATATAAAAATATAAAAATAAAAAATTTAATTTTTTTAAAAAATTAAAAATATATGCATGCACACTCTCTCAGTCCCAGAAAAGCCATGGCAAAACCCCTGTGGTGATTTTGCCAAGAAAACCCCAAGAACAAGTAATAACAACAATAATCAATATCATCATGGTGGGGGCGACGCTGGCGGGGGGCGGCGGCAGGACCGGCCTAGGGCCGGTCCAAAGGCCTCGGGGGGGCACATCTGGCCCCCGGGCCTTAGGTTGCCTACCCCTGCCCTAAAAGCTCTGTTTTCTCCTGAAATCCCCTCAAAATGGCAAAGGAGGTAACATTGATTGGATCCGTTCCTGTTGCCATTTTGAGAGGGACTACAGAAGAAAAATGGAGTTATTTGGGACAAGTATAGGATTCCAGGATGCTTGTGGGGGGGTATTTTTGCAAATTTTCATCCACTTGGAGGGCTTTCTGTTTGGTTTGGGGGCAAGTATTGTCTGAAAATCATGCTATTTTTTTTTGGTTGGGAGCTTTGGGGGGCAGTAGAGGGCTTTAGAGGCTACAAAAGTGGGGGTGCAGGGACTGCATACTATGCCCACTTCATTCTATAGAATTGCCACACACAAAAAGACTATTATCCTAAACATGAAATTGGGGATTGTGGTTGTTGTTGTTAAAGGTGTATATTGACAGCGCTTTAGAAATAAACTATAATAATAATAATAATAATGAAGGTTCTTCATAATTAAGATAGACTAGTATAGATGAGCACATATGCATTTTATTTCCTCTAATGCTTGTGCCTGTCCAAAAAGAACTGCAGCCTTATTTTAAATAATGTACACTGTAAACAAATAAATTGGTCCCCACTAACTCTGCATACAGACTAATTACACTTCCCATTCATTCGTAGCTGGTAGCTATTGTTATTTATTCTTTTCATTGCAAATAAGTGATAGACTTTTTGAAATTTAGCCTTTTGGAGCCTCACAAATGTATATAATAAAAGGCACATTAGATGCAGGGATGATGGGGGAAGCTGGTACATATAATGGGGGGGTTGGGGGCAGTAGTCCAGAAGGGCCCAATTATGTTGCATATGCTTTTTGTCTTTCTTGGAAGTGTCATTTATTTGCTGATTGTTTTTGACACCCATGGTAAAAATGGAATGTCTTCCTGCCTCAAGCTGAGCAAGCTCCATTTGCTTCACTCTCCCCACAACTTCATCTACTTTTCCACCCATCATCTTTGCTTCTGGGACCACTGCAGGTGCACCCACTAGAAGTTTCCCACCCCACTGGACAGCAGGTCTCGAGTCTACCCAGCACACAGGAAGGCAGGGAAGGAAGCAGGAAAAGAACCACTTTCTCATATCCCACCCCTTCATGTGCAGCTGGGAGCCTTTTCCCTTTAGACCCAAACCTACTAGCTCAACCCAGAGGTGCTTACCTATCTGGTTGGCCCACAGTCACCCACCAGCACCAGCACCTCCACCCATCATGCAACCTGCAACTTGCAATTTGCAAACAGCTGGGGAGGGCTGAATTTCCCCCCCACAAGGGCTGGAACCTGCTGTCAGCAGCCTTGATTCAGTGTTCTTAATACAGGTTTAATCTCCCATATCCAGAATTCTGAAATCCGAAGTACTCCAAAATAATAATAATAAAAAAATGGTCCTCATCGGTGAGATAGTGACACTTTTGTTTTCTGATGGTTCAGTGTAAGGAGGGCCCTTGGTATCTGCTGGGGTTTGGTTCCAGGACCCCACATAGATACCAAAATCTGTGGATGCTCAAGTCTCATTGAATACAATGATAGAAAAATGGTGTCCCTTATATAAAATGGCAAAATGCTTATTGGAACTTATATATTTTAAAATATTTTCAAACCGTGGATGCTTGAATCTGTGGAATCCGTCAAATTACCAACCTAGACAGCTTTAAAAAGGCTGTCAAAACGGATCTCTTCTGGCAGGCCTTTCCTGATTAAATTCCCGACCAAAGAGCAAGTTAATTTCCCCCCACCTGCTGCCACATTTTGCCATGTTATTCAATGTTCGCGGGCTGTCTATTAGACTGGTTTTAACATTTATTGTTGTAAACCACCAAAATTGTTTTATTGTTATCAATTGTTTTAATTTTATGATGTTTAATACTTACTGTTTTAAGGGGTGGGTGGGTTTGGGTTTAGGAGGGTGTATTGTGAGATTTTATTGTTGTAAGCCACCCCAATTGCTTTGGTAGAGGGGTGGGATAGAAACAATTATTATTATTATTATTATTATTATTATTATTATTATTATATGGAGGGCTGACTGTACACAAATTTTGTTTCATGCACAAAATTATTAAAAGTAGTGTATTAAAAAGTACGTTTAGGATATGTGTACAGGCATCCCTCGTGGTTAGCGGACTTCCCATTTGTGTCCCTAGGTCCTTTGCAGATGGGAAGCCACGAGGGACAAAATGTCATATGTGCCCAGGTGTGCGCCACCATTATACTCAATAGGTCTCCAATATTTGTGTTATTTTCCATTTGCGGAGGGGGTCCGGAACGGATGCCCCGCAAAGAGGGAGGAATAACTATATATTCATTTATATTTTGTGTACACAAAACATAAATGAATTTCATGTTTAGAACTGGTTTTCATCTCCAAGATATCTTATTATGTAAATGGAAATACACTAACCCCTCCACATTTGTGGCTTTGACCTTTGTGGCTTTGATTATTCAGAGATTTTATTAATATGTTCTCTCTAGGAATATCTAGGTCTTCCAGCGCAACTCTATGTTCAACTTTAACCAAAAGTCACACTGAAGGACCTAGAGATTCCTAGAGAGAACAGTCCACTAGGCATTTGTAGCTCCTCCAGCACAACTCTATGGTCAATGTCTGGCAGATGTTGACCACAGAGTTGCACTGGAGGACCTAGAGATTTCTAGAGAAGTGTTCTCTCAGGTTAAAAACAGTGTTTTTGTTATTTGCAATTTTTCTACATTCATGGGAGTCCTGTGCTCCTAACCCCAGCAAATGTGGAGGGACAAATGTATTCCAAAATCTGAAAAAAATCTGAAATCCAATACACTTTTGGTACCAAGCATTTTGGAGAAGGGAGGATCATCCTGTACCTTCCACCTCTGAAAGACAATTTTCTACTTTTCATTCAATATGGCTCTGAAAACAAGACAGAACGTTTGACCGTGTGCGGTCTGAGGGGAAGAACTGGGACTAAGATGGAGTTCCAGCCCTGTGCAGGTGAACCTGTGTGCATTTTATTTCCTTTACAAACATCTGGACTTTGAAATCTAAATCAATAAATAATCTTAATAAGGTAAGGCTGTCTTTTAGAACTGAGTTAATGTGAGACTCAGACCAATTTATTATTTTTGGCACGTTGTTGCTCATTTTTTTATTTTTTTTTAAATGTAGAAACCAGCCAAGTGGAGAAAAATGCTCATCTGGAATGTTAAAGTGAAGGTGGAGATTTTAAAAATGCAGAGTAGGACTCTTCCTCCTCCTTCCTCCCTCCAATATGAAAAACATGTGTGAATAGCTTCTGGACAACTTTGTAGACTGAAAACTCTGATGTCATCATGGTGTCTATTCCACTGGTCTCAGGAAAGGATGTGTAATGGCCGCAGGTTGCATCAAAATAGCTTTCCTTTCAACCTTGCTTTTGTGAAGAAAAACCGAGGAGGAGGTGTCACTTGGATCACTGGCTCCTCTGTCATTTTATTTTGCTTGCGCTATTGCTTGATCAGACGACTGGTAAACAAAGTAATGGGAGTCATACACAAGTAGCATGATGCTAAGTCTTTTAACCGGAATTTACCCAGCCTGACCCAAAGCGGAGCTCTTGTCTTCACAAGAGGAGTCTGAAGGGGAGTCTGAGTGTAAAGAAGCAGCTTTAAATGTAGCCAAACAAGATCCTCGAAGCCTCCCAGGGAGCATTTTTGCCCATTTCCTGCCACACCTCCAACAGATAGATACTAGAGCTTAAATCATGTATTTCCTGCTAACTGCAGTGTGTTAAATGCCATTGAAATGGGATTTTATACATGTTTCCTTGGACACATATGCACGCACAGTAGATATTTTGGAATATGATTGCTGAGCCACTTCCAAGATTCAGTTGTTATCCTAAGATGAGTAATTCTTGCGCCTTGTTTCGCATCTGGAAATAGGCCAGAAATAAAAGAGGCACAGATGAAAACTATAAAAAGGCAGACAACACAAATCCACCCTTCTCCCTGAATAGTCCTGAGGGAGGGAACAGTGATCCTCCTGCTCTGTGCTGTGGATTTGGTGAGAAGAAGGAAAATAAAAAGAAGCAGGCTAGTATGGTCGGCAAGCTTCATTACTGCACACCCTTCAGCTGCTCCAATCTGTCAGGGAGAGTCTTGATTAATCCTCTGTCATTCCCCCTTTTCAGCTGTTTTTAAAATGTCCTGGTTTCTCCCTCTTCACCCACTTTCCCCCTTTGTCCTCAGCTAGCTTCAACTACTGCAGACTGAGTTCAAAGTGCAAAAGTAGCTTGAACTGAATTAACTCAGAGGGAAGAATCATGTCCTTCCCAGAAGACTCAGGTAAAAACAAACTGATGCAGTCTCTCGTCACTTATCTGTTATTCCTCAAGATTAACTTTTGCCATCTTGACCACACTCTTGATGTTGCTTGGTCACGTGTGTCCCACTTTTCATCTGTGGACTTTATCACACAGAGGAAATCCCGTGCAGAAATGGGGTTTTAAATAGAAAAAAACCCGCAAAAGCGGGTAGATTTTCTGACAATGTTGCTTTTAAACTGCTTAACCCAAATGGAAAGTAGTCAAAAGCCACTTCTTTTTACTTTCGGAAAATCCCGAAAGTAAAAAGGAGCGGCTTTTGACTACTTTCCATTTGGGTTAGCCACACTTTAACACTTTCACAGCAATGTGTGTGAAAATCAACCCTTTTAAATCCCATTTCTGCACGGAATTTCCCCCGTGTGATAAGGTCCCGTGAAATGTTGGAAGGAAAGTTCATGCCATAGCTCTGAGAAGCTGCAATCGTTTTGGCAACAGAAGTGGGCTCCGGAAAGTCCTATTAGAAGTACAGAATGGCAGGGAAAGACCTGTTTTTGTTTCCTTCAAGCATTGCACTAGTGGGGGTTGAAGAGTGCTGTTGTATTGGTAATAATATAAAAAGCATAGATTCCATTATTATGGGACTAGGGAAGGACCATTTTGCATACATAAGCTCTCAGGTTCAGTCCCCTGACATCTCTTAGTAAAGGAGATAAAGGCTAATTTCTGAAATGCTGGAGAACAGCTCCTAGATAACTCTAGTCATAAGGACCGATGGCCTGAGTCTAAAGCAGGGGTCGGCAACCTACGGCCCGCAGGCCGCACCTGGCCTGCCAACCCCCGCCGCCCAGCCCCCGCCGCCGCCGACCCCCGCTACTGCTGCACGTGCTGCTGCTGCGGCACCGCCGCATGCAGCACGGCCACCATTTTGTTTGCCAAAATGGCGGCCGCGACTCGTTTTAGCATGCACAGTACTCCTGCGCATGCGCGAACGAGCCGCGGCCACCATTTTGTTTGCCAAAATGGCGGCTGCGACTCGTTTGCATTGTTTGCCAAAATGGCGGCCGCAATTCATTTGCGCATGCGCAGGAGTACTGCGCATGCGCAAATGAGTTGCGGCTGCCATTTTGGCAAACAAAATGGCGGCCACGACACGCGCGACGGCGGCATAGGAGCAGCGTGTGCGGCGGTGGCAGGGGTTGGCAGCGATGGTTGGTGGGGGCCGCATGCGCACGCATGAACATGCACGCTGCCATCCCCCCCCTGGCTCAGCGGAAGACCTGGGGACCAGCGACCGGCCCCAGGTAAGTAAACCTTGCCAACTCCTGGTCTAAAGCTTAGAAAAGTTATTTTGGAGAGTTACTATTCTCACAATCCTCCAGCCTGCATGGCCCCTGTAGCCTTCAAAAGTAACTTTTCCAAGCTCTGATTCCATGTAAAGGAGCTTCCTATGTCCCTATGAGTTTGTTGTAAATGATATAATGCTGGACCCATTCACACAACTTATAGTGCTATGATTCCACTTTAGTAGTCATGGCAGTGTCCTATGTAATCCTAGGATTTGCCATTTATTTGATGAGCCAGCATGGCCTAGTGGTTTGAAAGTTGGACTATGACTCTGGAGATGAAGTTTCAATTCCCAACTTGGCCATGAAACCCACTGGGCAAGTCACATGCTCTCAGCCTCAGGAGAAGGTAATGGCAAATCTCCTCTGAATAAATCTTGCCAAGAAAACCTCATGATAGGGTTATGGCCTTAGGGTAGCCATAAGTTGGAAACAGTTTGAAGGCACACAACAACAAAAACGAGAAGCATTTAGAATTCTCAGCCACACTGCTCTAGTACCTCACTAAACTACAAATCCCAGCATTCATTAGAATGGAACCATGGCAGTTAAAGCGGAATAATCATGCTATAATTGTGTAATGTGAAGCATCCTTCTGTCTCCAAGCATTTTCTGCTTCTTTGCATGCCTAGGGATTGCTCCCAGTGAAAATGGTTAGGTGACCTAACAGACCCTCCTTGGCATGTCTGCAGATCCTTCCTCCTCTATTTCATCTGAGGACAACATGCAAACAACAGGATGGAGACATACTGGATTGCAAAGGAAGTAACTTTTTGTGTTGCAAAGGGATGTTACATTTCCTGGACTTTGAGAATCTCCCAGCATCCACATGGCCAGGAGGAGGAGGTGCAAGCCTCCAAGAGATACCCCTCCATGCCACTTGAACTAAGAACAAAAACAGCAAAATGCAAGCCTTCCACTAACATCTTCCTTTCCTCCCCTCCTGTATGGTTTTTAACACCTTGCCTGATGAAGAAGCCAGTGGAGCTTCAAAGGCTTGCAACATATATAACGTGCATTTTGGTTGGCCAATAAAGGTATCACTGTTTGGTGGATTTTTCATGTTATCGAGCATCATTTTTGAAGTCATGTTGTTTTGGTTTCTAAAATTTTGGGTGTGTTTTTTTCATCCTTCCATTCATCTCTGCTACCCCAAACCCATTAAAAAAAAAAACCAACTCTTGCCTGGTGAAGAAATCTGGAGGTCTCAAAAGCTTGCACATATTTTTGTGCCGCTTGGCTTGGTATTCCTTTAACATGATGTTTTCTTTTGGCCAATGTGTCTACTTTTGCTTTTTGTATTTGTTAGTCATTTGGGCTCCCTGTTCTTCTGCAGCCTCAGGAGTGGGTGGGAGCATCTCCTCAGGAAGTCTCTTCTGTCCTAGGAAAACCAGCAACATCTGTGGAAAGTGGGCAGTGCCCTTTTGAAAAAGAAAAAGATCTGTCAGGATGAAACAGTCTTTGGAATGATGAAATTTATTTTATGAGCCGCCTGAGAGCAACTGGCAAGCTGCAGCCCTGACTCACAGCACTGACCATGATGTGAACCACTGTGGCTGATTTGAGAAAAGGAGGTAAGGAGAGGGAGAGAAAGAAATCTGGCAAATCTGCTTTCTCCCCCCTGGTGGCCTCTCCAATTTCAAATGACAGACTGAAAATAAAAGTTCCACAGAAATCGAGAGCTTAAAGGTCTTTGAACCAGCTCTGCAGCAGCCTAAACAAAGTCGGTTCACACTGTCATTCTCTTTTGGCAGGCATCTCAGCCATCGGGACCAGCAACCGAAATCTGCAAGCTGCAGCTGCCGTGGGAGATCAGAGAACTCTGTTCCTAGTGACATCAGGGTGTGTGCAACACAACCATCATCCACATATAAGCAGCGGCAGTGGCATGAGCATCACATAACAGAGGTGATGGTCAAATCAGAACTTAGGGGAAACAGTGGGTGTATCACCACTGCAGAAGTAAAGCAACTTGATGCCACTTTACCTGCCGTGACTCTATCCTACAGAATCCTGGGAATTGTAGTTTGGTGAGATGTTCAGCCTGGTCTGTCAGAGAGCTCTGCTGCCTCTTGTTGTTGTTATTTGTTGTTAGCTGCCTTCGAGTCGACCACAAATTGTGGCGACCCTGAGAATGAGACATCTCCAAGCCCCCCTATCTTCTACCTCCCTGCTCAGGTCCTACAGGCTCAGTGCCATGCTCTCCCTGATTGAGTCCATTCATCTGGCATGCAGTCTTCCTCTCTTTTTGTTGCCCTCCACCTTCCCCAGTATCATTGTCTTTTCTAAGAAATCTCATGATGTGGCTGAAGCATGGCAGCCTCAGTTTGTTCATCTTGGCTTCCAGGGAGATTTCCAGCTTGATCTGTTCTAGGCCCCACTTGTTAGTCTTTTTGTCCATCCACGGCATCTTCAGCACACTTCTCCAGCACCACATTATCTCAAATGAGTTAATTTTCTTTCTATCTACTTTCTTCCCATTCTGGCTTTCACATCCATACACGGTGATGTCTTGGATGATTCTAACTTTAGTGTTCAGCTGTCCAAATTACAAATCCCAGGATTCTGTAGGACAGAGTCATGACATCAAACTGTTTTAATTCAGTAAGGTGGATAATACCCAGTGACACCCCAGACTATTTCAGGAAGTGTAGTCCAAAAAGTAACATTTTCCACCTCTGGGTCCAAAATAGGCAAGCATTTCAAACTGCAAGACTGGGGTTATAGTCTTATGTTTCAAAACAAACACACAAATAACCCTGCTCTGCTAATAGGCAACTGATGTTCTATCCAGGTGTGATGGAAAAATCCTGCCTTCATTAGCACCCTTTACACAGGGCATAGAATAGTTACTATTTTGGTCAACAGCTCCCAGAATTCCTCAGCGAGCTGTGGGCAGATTCAGGGAATAGTAATCCAAAAAATGAGTTGCTCCCTGAGCTGTTGGTGTTCAGTGATACACTTCTAGAGCAGTGGAAAGGCTATTGTTATGTGGCCATTTTCAGGGCTAGAAGAGATCCTCAGGAAAGGGCTTTTCGGGACCTTTCTGGCTTCCCATAGCCTCTGCCCCTGAGAGTACTAACAAGAGAGAGGAGAAACTATTGAAAGTGGCAAGCCCAGTGATACTTAAAACACTCCAGGAACATCCTGTTCAAGGGAAAGAGCAGAAGATAAATTACAGTGAAAACATCAGAGCAAAATATGGATTAAGATGTTTCATTTCTCGCTTGCTATTAGCCACTCAGGCCTTTCTTTTTGCTGCTTTTGAAAGTTAATACAATTGGCCCTCCATGGATTCAAGCATTTATGGCTTGAATTGGGACAAGCATCCAGATTTTGGTATCTACAGGGAGCCCTGGAAACAAACCCCAGCGGATACTAAGGGCAATATTACGTGGGCATCCCACTTTTCCCAAGTGCTGAAATTATAGGAATGCAGCTTTTACCCAGATTGATAGTACTTTGTAATACAGGAACTTAAGGACAGTGTTTGGAGGGTGAACATCTCACTAAACTGCAAATCCCAGGATTCTGTTAGATAAAAGTCATGGCAGTCCAATACAATATTAAAAGACAGTAATTACTGTATCCCCTGTGAATACCAAAAAACATGGATGCTCAAGGACCATTATATACAATGGCTTAGTAAAACAGTGTCTCTCCCATAAAAATGGCAAAATCAAGGTTTGCTTTTCAGAATTATTTTTTCAGATATTTTCAAGCCAAGGACAGTTGAATCCGTGGATGCAGAATCCATGGATACCTATCTCTCTACATATATTCATGGATGCCTGATTTGAACCTGCTTAACCAGCATCCAGAGCCCACTGCTTCATATTAGATTTCCAAAGAGATAGTCAGCACCCCAAAATGGTAATATCCAAAAATTCTGCTCTCTCCTTCTCATCTCTCTGTCTGACTCACCATTGTCTATTGTTCTCTTCATACAAAGGCATCTTGCCTCTGCCCCTGGTGAAATCTAGTTGAGTCATCTCCTCTGACCCTCTCCTTGCTTGCCTGGCCATTCTAACTCCCATGGCAACATATTGCCTGCAGTTTACCTAACAAATGATGTGTTCATCCACACATGGCCCATTAACTTTCCCTTGACCAACCTCCTAACAGCTTTCTGCTTTTTTATTTAGAACACCAGATCAGCAAGCAAAGGGTTGGAGCAGAACCTTTCTTCTTGCTGCAATTGACCTACCTTCCCCCCCCCCCCCCCCCAGTTTTATTTTTTATTTTATTTTTTTAATGTAGGAAAATTTTCAAGCTCACGGTATTCTTCCACCCACGCATCTTCAGTCTGGCATAGATATTAAGGAACATGTTTATTTGCTATATTTTAGACCCGTTTTTCCTCCTAGGACAGGATTCCCATAGAGTTGCATGTCTCAGCAATCAGACATGCAAATGAAACTCTTGTTTATCTTCCAATGATAAATGACAAGACAAATGTTTTAAAATCATGTTAAAAAAGCATACATCTATTGTGTTGGCCACCAAAATGGCAAGAAAAGTGGAGGCTGGTAAAAGAAAGAAATATCTCTGGGTGCATTTTGGAAGAAGATCTTAAGATGTCTCTAGAAGGTTCAAAATAGTTTTGTTTACTTGTGCCAGGCTTACCTGACCCAGTTGTTTCATTTGACATTTGCATGCATTGTTAGTTTTGAATAAAACATTTGCTGAAATATGTTGAAGTGTGCTGCTTTGCTTTTTTTTGTGTGTGTAGTGTGGGAACCTATCCCTTCTTTCCTTGCTATATTTGCTGCTGGTACCAAATTTTCTGTTAAAAAAGTAATGCCCAGGAACACATCTACTTGGCTAACTGTGGTATATTTGTATATGTAAAATGAAGATCGGGGTTTAAAATATTTGCTCATTCTAGTTGTAGTTACTTTGAGAGGCATTGAGGGATAGTGTTTGGAGGGTGGAACTGTGGTTGCGGAAACCTGGGTTCTAGTTCCCACTAAATGATGAAACTCTCTGGGTGATCTCAGGGCAGTCAATCTTTCTCTCAGCCCGACTGCCTCACACGCTAGTTATTGTGACAATAAATGGAAGAGGAGGAGAGCTCTCTAGGCCACTTTGATATCATGGGGATGAAGCCGGAGATGTATGTACAATTTATTACCCAAATAAAATCATTTCAAAGATCTGGTCCTGCCTCTTTACTCTATACTCTTTTTTCCCCCTCTGAATTTTTCTTCAGAACTGTGGTTTGTGTTTCATAATCAGGTTGCATGAGGAAATACCACACAGGGCTCTGTTGTCATATTACCCCTTCAGTTTTGGCCACAAAAAATTAAGCAGTAGAATTTTAATTAACTTTGAAATATGCTACATCATAAGGTCAGAAGAAGAAGAAGAAGAGGGAAGAAGAAGAGGAGGAGCAGCAGCAGCAACAAGGAAGAATTGCAGTTTCATAACTGATTCTCTTCTCAGCCCTGCATTTCCCCCTAGTCATATTGTACTAATGATAAAGATAGGAAAGCCTCCTTACTCAAGCATTCCCCTGGGTTGAGTAACACTCTGTGATGCTCCCGGAAAGATGTGAGGACACCACAGTGTCCTCCCTGCACCAGTCTAGATGCTTCAGTTCATGTGCAAGCTTGTCCAGTTACACTGGTGCAGTGTTATGCTATGCTGCCACTCAACAGGATCTAGGTCTAAGTCTCTCTCCTCCCCCCCCCCGCCTTTTCAGTTTACAGTCAGCCCTCCATATCCACAGATTCATTATTCACGGATTCAACCATCCACGTCTTGAAAATATGCAAAAAAAAAAAAAAATCTGGAAAGGATGCCTTGATTTTGCCATTTTATATAAGGGGCATCGTTTCACTATGCCAATGTATTTAATGGGACTTGTGCATCCATGGATTTTGGTATCCACAGGGGCAGTCCTGGAATCAAACCCCAGTGGATACCAAGGTCCCACTATATTTGTTCGGATAAAGGGGGAAAGGGCTCTAATCTATATTTGTCATTGTAAGAGTCAAACACACAAATGCTCAAGTGGTATAGTCCTGTCCCAATATCCAACTCGTAACTATTTTCTTCTTCTGATAGTTAGTGAAAGATAGTATGAAGTGCTTATGGTGTCACTGTGAAAGTTATCTAACACTCAATGGATCTGGACTGCACTCATAAGATGAAGGGCCCTTCAACTAACTGACTACAGTGCAGGAAAGTGATTCCAAAACAATCAAAATGTGCAAATAAGACCCATGCATTGGTCTGCACTTAATATGGAAATTGTGTTTCTACCAGCAAATATATAAATGCAACAGTCTCTAGTTGTGAGCTGTTACTCTGACACCTGTAATAACATATTGGCAGGAATCCACATGAGCAGTTACAAATCAGAGGTGTGGCCAACAGTGGAAATTAATGGCAGCACAATCTCCATCCTCCACCCATTTTTACCATCATGAGCCTGTCAAATTGATCAGAACTGTGGCAATATACAGTACTTCAAAGAGCATCAAGGTATGAAAAGAGTAGCAGATGATGGCCAAAAAAACAAAAACAAAACAGATTTAAAATATTTTTTCTCTCCCAAAGAATGAGTCACTGGATAGAGATGTAGTGGAGTACTTGGAGTATCTTATAATGGCAAGCTCTTATAAAGCAACAAGAGAAGGAAGATCTAGAGGAGCCCCAGTTCCAGAAATGCAAATAAATGTGATTATTAGTCAGATACACAAAGAGCTTCAAGAAGACTGGTCAGTGGCTTTAGACCCAATTGATCAGAAACTGTCGACCCTGACGAATAAAATCTTCAAATTGGAAGACACTACGAATGAGAGGTTACAAGTGAGGATCTCCAATGACATAATAGTTCAAGAATTGCAAGTGGCCACTTTAGATCTCCAAAATAAGGTAGAGAATTCGAGAAATCGAAGTCAGAAGAATAATTTAAGAATGAAAGGGGTCCCAGAACAGGAGAAAGAGGGGAAGTTTGCCAAAATTAATGTTATCTGGCTGAATGACTTAAACCCTGCTCTCCAGCTTCTATTTCTGATTTTGAAGGAATATGCCAAATTGCTGGCCCTAAACCAAAAAAACCCAGTACCAACCAAGATATATTGTTGAAGTTCCTAAGTTTCCCAAAAAAAAGCACAAAAAAGTGAACCTTGAACAGCTTTCCATTCGATTAGATTTTATGGGTGCAAAAGTTTTGATTTTCCAAGATGTAGCCCAGTGTATATTGTACAGTGTACAGTGGCAAAACTGAGAAACTTTAAAATGATCATTACAAACTTGAGAGATAAAGCTATCAAGTATGCTTGGGAATATGCACTTGAGTTTCTGTTTCTGTTTTTGTTTTTAAATATGTGTTTTATTAACATATAAACAAACTGAACACTTTACAATATAAAAATTCCAACACATTACAGTAGACTAAACACATTAGTACATATGCATACAAGTACCCTTCACCCTCCCTTCTGCCCCCATCCTAACCCACCCACATAAAAAACCAAGTACCAAAAAAACTTCCACAAAAAACAACATAAAAAACCCAACACTTAGTTGACCTCCCACCCTCCAAATCCAAGACTATAAAGCTAAATAATAATTGTAATGAACTTCTCTATAATACTAATTTATTATAGTATTATAATAAATGCCGTTTATTCCGCTTCTGGCCTAAAATACAGCATAGCACCAAAAAACACATTAATGTTAAGCTTCTGATTAGACACGAAGGAATAACCCTGGTGGCACCAAACAAGTCACAACTAGTTGAAAAATGTGAAGCAGTAGACATAGCGATTCTGAGAGATTTTGAAGATACAGACGTTAAAATCAAGGAAGAAAAAAGACAATGAGGTTTGAGGAAATCGGATGGAAGAAGAAATGAGGGAATCATTACATGAATAGCTTGATGGCGAGCAAGAGGAAGATTTTGGAATGACTGCCATTTGGGAACCTTTGCAGTAAAACAGAGGGAGAAATTGCCATCTTGCTTGCTCTCCACTGCTGAGATTTGGTCTAATGTTGTTAAATTCATTGGAGCAGTCTCCCTTAACATTAGATTCAGGCTCTGAATTTACAATTTTAATTTATCCAGGATTGTAACTTGTTTGTCTTGTTTAATAGAGTGAAAGCGGGGCAAGGTGGATATATTTTTTAAAAGAATAGTTTTACCTTCTTTCTTTTTTTGCCAAACACTCTTGCCTCCTTTGTGAGATTCTGGAGGACCAGTGGGGCTAACAGCCCATGGCTAGGGATAGTTATTTGTAGCCATTCGCTGGATTGTGGGAAGTGAGGGATAGGAAGAGGAATTTTTTGTGTTCTTCTATGTTTTTGTTAGTGTCATATCAATTTCCAAATGATAGATAGCAAAATGAATACCTGTTCAGCTCTAATTACAAGTTACAATCCTGGATAAATTAAAATCGATTTCTGTCAATGTCAGTGAGTTAGGATCTTGGAAAAAATGAAAAAGAGTCTTAAAAGCTCGGAACTCATGACTTTATGATATAATCCTATTACAGGAAACACACCAGTGTAGTAAAGTTAAAAATATATCACAAAACTACAGCTTAGCAGAGCAATACTCAGCTGGTGGGTCTTCTAAGGTGAAAAGAGCAGTGGTTCTTATCACAAAATCATGCCCCTACACCTATATGATATTTTAGTGGAGCCACACAGCAGATTCATTTTTGTTATAGAGAATCTTGGAGATAGAAAATTCACAATGTGGTGTGTATGTCATACTATTCACCAAACAAAAATCAAAATGTTTTTCTATCTCTATTGATGTCATTTGTGGAAGGATTTATTATGTTAGAGGGAGACTCCAATACTATAGTTGATGCCGTTAGATAGGACAACGTCCCAAAGGAAACATACAAGGCACAACTCTAGGGGATTTGTCAGTCTTTACTGCTGTGGGCTTGCATGATGCATGGAGATGGAAATACCCAACTGACAAGGAATACACCCATTATTTAGATTTACACAAAGTCTATAGAAGGATAGATCACATTTGGGTGTCTGACAATGTAATTGATAAAGTTGAAGATATAACCTTCCTGCTACAGTTTCTGGTCGCTCTTCTTTGAGTTTAATATGGGAGTTGGGCAAGTCTAATAAAAGGATAAAAATCTGGTATCTCACTGCTTATTAGACAATCTTTACAAATTTTACAGATTCTAATTTGTAAAAAGCATTAGAATCTCTTTTTCTTATTGGAGAATGAAAGGCCTGGTATGTCTTTAGCTCTTACATGGGACACAATGAAGACAGTAGCTGGTGGGGGGATGTATATAAGAAAAGTCAAGATGAAAAAGGATTAATAGCCAAAAAAAGACAAACTTTAATTTCTGGCATAGATAACTTAACATGAAAATATTCTTCCTCTCAGAAAAATGCAAATTTTAGAACTAAAAAAAAAAAAAGCTGAACTGACTATTTTGAGCTTAGAAGAAATTCAGATTGCTTTAATCTTAACTAAAAGAACATATTTTGAATGGGAAGACAAAAACTCCTGTTTCCTTTTAACAGCAATCAAGAAACAGTCCCATAAAAAATAATTCCATTAATTAAATCTAAAATGGACAAGCTCTTGACCTCTTCAAATGAAATATGGAGGAATTGAGGAATGCCAAGAATTGGCAATGCCAAGAATTTATAAATTATTATAAAGAGTTATACAGATCAGAACAATGCAAAGATTTATCTCCTAATGAATTTCTTAACACTTTAAAAAGCAAATCTATTGATGAATTTCCTAACTCTGAATAGAACAAATCCATTACACACACAAAAAAATGTAAAATGTCATAGTTCATTTAATATCAGAGAAATCACCAGGCATGCATGATTTTACAGGAGTGTTCTATAAAGCGTACTCCATAATAATAATCCCTAACTTATTTAAATTGTTTAACAATATTCTGAAAGATTTTCAAGAACTGCAGTGAAGGCAAAGTTGTAGCCATCCTTAAACTTCATAGTGACCTAAATTTAGTATCAGCTAACCACCCAATAACACTTTTAAACCAGGATTTAAATGTTCTCGTGTCAATATTTACCAAGCATATAAATCCTTTTGTTGAAAAATATGTACACTTGGATCAAACAGGCTTCGTACCAAGTAGGCAGCTACCAGATGCAGTGCAAGGAGATGATTTGAACACTGTAGATAATTTGAACATTTAAACATGGTTCCAAGATGTTTTGGACTCAGCGTTGTATGAGAAATTGACTGTGTATATAGTGTATATCAAAGGAGAAACCAGAGAGAACAAGGAGCTTATCGCACAGTTAATTAAATCACCTTACCTGATCCAATTTAAATTTTGAATCGGGCTGCATCCAGAGCCTATCACAAGGATTTAGCCACTGAAATCCCTGCCTGGGTCCATCCCCACTCCCAGGGCTACTCCAGCAGCCATTTTCTCAAGCTGGAAAACTCCCAGCTTCAAAAAAAGCCACACTGAGCGGCCCTGGAAGAGGGGATGGACTCATATGGTAATTTTGATGGCTAAATCCTTACGATAGGCTCCAGATGCAGCCCGATTTAAAATTTAAATTGGATCAGGTAAGGTGATTTAATTAACTGTGCGATAAGCTTCCAAGTTTGTTGGAAAAGGATTCCAATTTATTGACCATTTGACCAACAAGAGTAGATGTTGTATAATCCTCTTACATCACCAGAGATTTTGGAAGGACCTACTGATAACATAATGACACTTGTCCTTTTGCTGGAAACTTCGATGACACTCTTAACTGGTTGGACTTCAGTAGAATCTTAAAAGTACATTCATGATATTCCTGTATTAGTCATTTGCTTTGTTTGTTCACAGGCTGTCACTCTTGATGTTTTGCTCTCAGGTAACCACAAATGCATAACCACCATAGTTTCCTAGCTAAGTAGCATCTCCAGGCCAACCCCAATCCTAACTCCCACTTACTGGGAAGCAGCTGCTATGATTGATGGGTCTGTTCCCCTGTCAGTCAGGAAGCATCTAAAAGATGTCCTTCCCCCCCCCCCACCTTGAATGATCTCCAGTGTGACAGGACCTCTGTCACAATTCCTCCTTGTGCTGGAGATCACTCACAGGAGAGGAGAGGGAAAGTCAGTCAGTTACTTCTTGATCAAGATGGGAACAGACCACCATCAATTGCAGCTGCTGCTGCCTGCTAACTAGTTACTGGGGACCTTCACAGTCCCTATGTGTCCCCATACTAGGGAATGCATATAGATTATGAATATGAAGCAATCACTAGTGCATAATTCTTGTAACTGCCCAAGTGAATTCCAGCCATCATCATTATTTTCACTGTTGCTGTTGTTATTGCTACTACTACAATTACTGCTGCATTTTGCCTGTTGTAAGAATTTCTCTGAAGATTTTTTGTGGAAATCTCTACTATAAACATTTTAACCTAATTTCTATCTATTTTGTCCATTTTATCTATTAAAAAGTTCTAAGTTCCATTTACTTCGTTTTTGGCCTTGTCCTCGATGGCTGTGCAGCCCCTGAGCATCTGGTTTACTAGGGAAAAATGACCCCTCACTGTGTGGAAGTTGCCCATCCCTGGATTCCACTTCACCATAAGGAGATTATCACACTAAAGTTAAACCAAATTAAAAAGAGACTTATCTAATCCTAAGTCGAATGCTTCCAATTTAGAAAAATGCCCACCGGAGTGAGTTAAGTCAGCCTGGCTGAATTTGGGCTGCATCCAGATGGAGTTTTTTGGGGGGAAAATCCATGCGATAGCGTCCGGATGCAGCCTGAATTTTACTTCAATTTGGGCGAGGTAAGTCTCTTTTTAATTCAATTTAACTGTAGTGCGATAATCTCCTGCGTAACAGGGGATATCCAGAATGATGTAGTGCTTTGAGTGTTGGGCTACAACTCTGGAGACCAGGGTTTGATTCCCAGCTTGGCCATGAAATCCACTGGGTGACGTTGGGCAAGTCACATGCTCTCAGCCTCAGGGGAAGACAAGGGCAAACCTCCTCTGAACAAATTTTGCCAGGAAAACCCCATGATAGGTTCCCCTTAGGGTCTCCATAAGTCAGAAATGACTTGAAGGCACACAGCAACAGCAGCAACAACAAAGCAGTTCAGAATAAAGCAAGGCAAGAACAATATCAATGAAAACAACACCAAAAATACAATAATGCATTTCTTCAGAGGAAGAATCAAAAGAGTTTCATAACAAATATGTAACAAAACACCCATAACAACACAACCAAAAAGTAATTTCATTACCAGCTGAAACAAAATGGAGGCATCTTTTTTAGTTAGCTGCAGCATCAGCAACAGCAGAGGGAAAGAGAATATGACATTTGAAGAGTTTTAGGGGGAGTATTTAGACCAAATCAGTAATGAATCCCAAGCATTGCTAGAAAGAGAGCAGTAATTTTCTAGCCTAAATGGTAAGTGGTTCTGCCTCCTCTAGTGAGGGATTTGCAGTGTTCTGGTGAGAGTAAAGGGCTATAATTGATAGTGTGGAGTGGTGAAAACTAGATGCCTTGGCCTGTTAGAGATGTAATGCTATCAGTTAGCCCAAGCTGCCATTAGATACAGTGTCATTCATTCATTCTTCACATCTTCAACACATCTGAGAACAATCTCTGCAGGACATGGGCATCACATGTAGAGTCACTCTGAATCCAAAGCCTACCTGAAGAAGAAGTACAAGAAGGAGTTGCCAGAGCCATCAAGCAAACCTCATCCTACCAGGTCTCAACAACCTCTGTTGTTATCTCTCAGAAGAAATGGCACATTAAATGACTTTCCACTGGGAAAAAGGAGGAGGGGACAAAAGCAAACATCTAAGTAACTGAGGAACACACACGTACTCATAGCTGTTCTTGGGAAAAGGTTACCTTTTCCGATTGTTCTGTTCATGGATAGCTTTTCCCAAAGTGGACTACTCTGAAGCTGTCAGAACCATGGCACCAGTTGGATAATGCCACCTTGGCTTTGATAAGTCAACTTCCCTCCTTTTGTCATTTCTCTCTCTGCGCCAGGGGCAGCAGCATGGCTTGGCTCAGTACTTTGCATTTCATAAAGAGATATTTATGAATTTACAGGGCTCCATGTGAATTTGTGTTTAGCTTCAACCTGTGGCATTGTTTTGACACGTCACCCTGTCTCCCAGTACGGGAAATGAGCAATAAAGCAACCTGATGAGGGCTATAGATATACGGTTCATATAAAGCTGACTAAAAGAGCAAACATTGTGTGTGTGCCAATTACCAAGTTGAGTGCAGTATTGGGCTCCTCTGCAGAAATGAGTGGTTATATTCACTAACCTTGTGATGCTCATGAATAGGTGAGAATTTTATTTCAGTTTGTTCTTAGTAACCTCAAAAATTGCAAAGTTCAAAAATGTCTTTCTGCTGAGGTTGGCAAGAACATGAGAATTTTTTTAAAATAGGAATGTGAAAAACCCCCAAAACTGATAGATGCATCCATCCAAGCCCAAATATTTGAGTGCATAGCTCTTTGTTATCTCTTTATTCAGCCTTTCAATTATGGTCACCATATCTTTCTTTTTCTGAAGGGCTCCTCATTTTTTTATACTTACACTGCAAACAAATACAGCACAGCCCTCTCACTCTGATGGGAATAGCTGTGCCAATTTCATTTGTCTGGTTAAGACGGGAGATAATTTTGCTTCAGTTCCTGCTTTCATGGAGCTGAGGCAGAACTAGAGCAGTGCTACTCAAAAATCATGGTCAGTGGCAGGCCACAGACATAATTGCTGGTCCTCTACATCAGGTAGTTCAAATGAAAGAAAAGGTGAAAATTACATTTTCCCACCTCTGTCCCCATTTTAACTGGTTGATTTCAACTGTGTGCATTAGATAGATATAGTCTTCCCTCTATATCCACAGATTCTTCATCCATGGAGTCAACCATTCACAGCTTGAAATTTTTTTAACATTATAAATTCCAAAAAGCAAACCTTGATTTTGCTGTTCTATATGAGGGACACCATTTCACCATGCCAATGCATTTAATGGGACTTGAGGCCTAAATTCTCTATTGCAGCCTATGTTACTTAACATATATTTAGTTATGTAACAGAGGGGCTATGAAACCCTGTTGTGAATTGCAAAGGTGGGTCTCAGGGCATGAACAAGAGTGTTTCAATGAGCATTGGGCTCAATCAATGCCCATCAACACCCCCTAGCTGGTGCTCCAATGTGCATCAGTCCTGTTGCACATCAGTCCCATTGCACACTGGTCACTTTGCTGGCTCCTGTACATAGTAGCATCATAGTAGCCCCTTGCTAAAGACAGGCATTGTGAAAGTGCTCAGTTCTATTTCCCTCAGGCATGAGTCCACTTTTGAAGATGTAGGTTCCTTCCTGAATCCCAGACTCATTGTATAAATTCTGTTTATCTAGAAAGCCCCATACTAATCGTGTCATGATTTGAGTGTAAGCCTCAGCAATGATTCATCAAAAGTAGAAGGAAAACAAAACAGATCAAATGAAATGCCAGTGGGAGAGTGTAGCAGAGGTTCAATGTGCATACAATATTAATCCACCCCTTTAAAAATTATCAGAGGGCTCTTTTGCCATGCTGTACCCAGTAAGGCTTATCCTAGGTAACTGTGCATAGGAGTGTGATGCACATTCAATAGGAGTTGCATCTGATTAAGCATGCCTAGGATTAGACTGTTAGTTACATGCCAACTAATGAAGTGATATCATGGTACTTAGCTATTGACACAATTCAAAAATCAGTGTGAGAAATCCTAAGAAAGTTGTGATTGTGTGATAGTCTAGTGGCTTTTTTGTGCAACAGGTGACAAATACAAAATTTCTATAAGAAAAACAAACCAGTCAAATGTGCATAGAACTATCCTATTCTCCTAACATATTTGAATAGCAAAAGTCTCATATAAAGCATGGAGTTTGTTGGTTAAGATGTAGACCTTACCAAGCACATTGAAAAGTACATTGTGGGTAGAATAAAGGCAGTGAGGAAGCTAACTGGATACCAAGGCCTGAATCCTACTGTTATTTCCTAATAAAGTATCTAAGAGCCAGTATGGGGTAGTGGCTTGCATTTGTATTAGGATTCTGGGAGCCCAGGATTCGAATTCCCACTCAGCCATTGAAAGACATTGGGCGACCTTGGACAAGTCACTCTCTCTCTCTCTTTCTCTCTGCCTTGGAAGAAGGCAATGCCAGCCCCCTCTGAACAAATCTGGCCAAGAAAAACCTATGAAACAGTTGCCATAAGTTGGAGTTAACTTGAAGATATGTAACAAAAACTAGTGTAAACCCCTGAATTAATGGGATTTACATAAGCATTAATTCACCATTTAATGAATTTCATTCAGTGGGTCTACTTAAGGATGGATTCAGGCTTAAATATCTTAATCCATCTGACTGAACTTGAAAGAATCGGCAAGCTTGTGTTCAAGATTTTTGTATAAACATGAGATGAACACTTGTTTCCTGTTTTTTTTAAAAAATGAAAGAAACTGGAGCAAAGCTTGAGTTTCCACAGGAGCCATAATTCACTAAATTATGTTCTAGCTGTATATGGTATGATGTCAGCTGTGCTACTTTCTAGACCACTGGAAATGCAGTCTTGTTTTCTTCAGAGATTTGCTTTTTCTTCAAGTTGTTCATTGACTTCAACTTGTTATCAAACTCTTGGCCTTGCTTCCTTTCACTTTCCCCCACCAACCCAGTATTTTATACATTTGTATAAAAAGGAATTAAATGTATATCAGAAAGCTATCTAATTTCTCCCAAAAAAGATTTTACCCAGCATTGTATCAAAAGATGGAAATAGATTGGTACCTCTCTGAGAGTTTGAAAGGGAGAAAAAATGGTATTTTGTTGCCCTGTGGTGTGTCAGCAGAGTGCATGGTTAAATCTCCTAAGATGATAATAGGGAGAGAAGCTATATTAAGCAATTACAGTAATAGCAACCTTGTTAAGAATGAGTTACCTGATATGAGACAGAAGTAATAACAGTGCCCACTTTTAGGTACATGTGCAGGCTTGTGTTGTTCCAGAATAAACCACCTGCAGTTTACCCACAGGATTAACCCACTGATTCCTGGGAGACGTTCAACTGTTGTGTTTTCCATTTCCTTCTGAGTACTCCAGAGCAAAAAAAGTCAATGTTATGTAGGAAGCACAGAAGCAGCTATCACTTTTCCAGTGAATCTATGCTGTCAAGATTAGGTAGAACTATGACCAGCATATTTAACTTACAGTATCTTTTCTCGCAAGAATATCTTATTTTCTTTGAGATTCAGATTTTATTGAGATTCAGCCATATGATATAATCTAATAAAGCTTGTTTTAATTTTCACAAGCATTACAATACAGGGTCGCTCTTTGTATAAAAGGGAATTAAAATGGCAAACAACCAATGCATTGACATTTTTAAAATGCCCATAGAGCACAAACATTTAACTGACTGTTAAAAGCTTGGCCTTCAAATCAAACTAATTTGGGTGGTTTACATGTGATAAAAACAAGGCAAATCCAAGAGAATGCAAGAAAATATAATCTCTAAAAGTAAAACAGGCAAAATGAGCAGCATAAGAATGGGTCTCTTTATGGTTAAAATCCTCTAAGATGCCTGTCACCTGGCAGTGCCATCAAGACAGGACTTTGGATCAGAGATACTGCCAGAAATAGTGCAAATTGAGCCCACTTTTAGGGTTAGGGTTAGGGTTAGGGAATGATGGGAATGTTTTTTTTCTGAGACATTGAGCCTTCTCTGTCAGAGAGCTCTGGTGCCACAATAAAATACAGTTCCCATGATTCCCTAACCCTAACCCTAAAAGTGGACTCAATTTGCACTATTTCTGGCAGTCTGCAACCCCCCTCACTCAGCAAAATGAGGAGGAAGATCTTCAAATACAGAAGGGATGGCTTCCTGAATTTGGAAGTAAATGAATTAATGCACGTTGCCAATCTAAAGAGAGAGACTCCCATAAGATCATGACATGCAAAGTCTAAAATCATCCAACTATACCATTACTGGTATGAAAAAGACGGCAGCATAAACCCAGAGCAATGTCTGCAAAAGCACACTCCTTCGGTGCTGATTAGTTTGAATAGCAACCACAGGGCGGGTGTGCTCTTCTCATACTCTGAGAGAGCGAGCACATGAGAGAGGAAGGAGAAAAATCAGTCCTCCCATCTCTTGTGGTTGCATTGGGGCAGGGTTGCTTTGAGGACATTATGCAACCTTGTTAGCATGATCCTCTTTCCTGATCAGCTTTTATTTTTGATATAAATGAAAACTGATTCCTACAACCATAAAAACAAATCATCCATAGCTATTAGAGATCTGTTTACATTGTTACTACAATGTTAGGATCAGAAACACAACTAGTTTCTTTTTTCCTCTGAAGGGATTGATCTTAGCATTAGAGCAGTGGTTCCCAAACTCTGGTCCTCCAGATGTTTTGGATTTCAGCTCCCAGAATTCCTGACTGCTGGCCAAACTGGCTGGGGCTTCTGGGAACTGAAGTCCAAAACATCTAGGGCAGGGGTAGGCAACCTTTCCCCTTTAAGGGCCGAGGGACTTCAGCTCCCAGAATCCCAGGAGCTATTGGCCAACATGGGACTATTGGCCAACATGGCTGAGGCTTCTGGGAGCTGAAGTCCCTCGGCCCTTAAAGGAGAAAGGTTGCCTACCCCTGATCTAGGGGATCAAAGTCTGGGGATCACTGCATTAGAGTGTTCTGTCTTCTGAAGTACATCAGCATTCATTGTTTTGGGAGGAGACACACAATCTCCCCAGCTGGTCCACAAACCACTGCCGAGTACATCCCTTCAAATGGCCCTGCGTATGTCTATATATTTAAATGATACAATTGCTGGCAGCTTCTGTCAAGGAGGCAGTATTTTCCCTGTTCTAGATAGGGATGTTCACTAAGAAATTGGTATGAATATCACGGCAAGATCCAGCTCTAAGGAATTAGTATGGGCATGTTAAGATCCAAAACTGATAGACCCAGCTATGGCTCTGGAGGCCAAGACCAGATTAAAACTTTCTGAGCCATTCCATTACCCTGTAGACATATATTGTCACAACAGATTTGATTTGATTTTTTAAGATATAGCCCCTGTCTGCACAGGCCAAATAGTAATCCTTTCCCTGGTCCTCTTGATGAGGAGTTTGGATGATGCACAGCCCAATCCCCGAGTCTGGTGCAAACAGTACAGATTACGTCCAGACAGTTAAGCACCAAACCCAGGGTATACCTGCACCGTAATAGATGAAACTTACTAACTGCTTTACATTTTCCCAGAAGATCAGGAGCCCTCTGTTGTGATGCCAGGCAGCTATTCACATGCATGTCTTGCTGTGAGTCACTTGTTCTGATCTCAGAGTGAGTGAGGTGCTGCTGCTGTGGCCACACCAAGTGGCACAATGGGACATGTGTGCAAATAGCTGCTTAGGTAAAGGGGTGAGGTTGGGACAGCTCTGAGACGAGAATATTCTGGGCTACTCCCAGAGTAGTCTGGCCAATGCAGACATCACCATAGGGGTGCCTCATAATTAGAGGCCCTCAGGTTCAGATTATTTGGCAGATGCATAGATCAAGGACTGCTGAAGAGATCAATGGTCTGTATGGCATTGAACAACTTCCATCACTTGAGGCTGAGGACCAACTGAAGCCCCTCTCAGACAAATACAGCCTGGACACAATTATCTAATTACATTAACTATATGCACTGAAAATTTCTCACACACTGTGTAAAAGTATTCCAAAGGGAAGCTGCTAGGGTCCTATCTGGGACCAGTTCATGAGAACATGTCTCACTATTTAGAACTTCCATCAAATTTAAACACGCTGAACCTTGCTTTTAATACCTAACATGATTTTGGAACAGGGATCTGAAGGACTTCTTTTCCTCATATGGATCCATTCTTACAGTGTGATCATCTCTGTCATTCCTTCTTCCAGGTGTCCCTCAGAGGTCAGATGGGTGGCTACTATGGATAAAACTTTCCTAATTGTGGCACCTCAAATTAAGAAGGCCTCCCTCAGAAAATATTATCTATTCTAGAACGAGCTGGCACTAGGCATAAGACCTTTCTGCTTCCTTAGAACTTCAAAACCTTCATTCAAATGATTTTATGCCACCACAACTTAATTGTTTTTACCCTGTTGTCTTTGACTGTTTTGGTATTACTATTCTGATTCTGACATCAACATTTTCCTACATATATTTTGGGAATTCCCCATCCAAAGAATGAGGGAGCCCCAGATAGTGTTCAGTATGATTTCATATTGATTCCAGATGCTTCTTCTTAAGTATCCTCACATGAGGGGGGGGGGGGGGGGGAAGTGAGCTAGTGCCTCAGGGGAAGTTTGTTGGCTCAGCTCTTCAGCTACCATATCAAGACTGGAAGTGCTTGGGGAGGGGGAAGCATGGTATCTACTGAATGCAGCTAGCAGCAGCAAGCAGGTGGGAATCAGTGTCACCAGCAGCTACATAGGAAACAAGGTGTGGAAAAATATAGGCCCAGGAAATAGGATGCCACACCCCTGAAATATGACCAGAGTATGTGTGTACCTACTCACCAGGATTGCCCCTGACTTTAAGTAAGGTGAAGCAACAGCCCCAGAAGGCACATGCTGAAGAAGACCAACCTCAGACATTTTGCTTCCTGAAGCAATAGGCAAAATTGTGTTCCACTCCCTTCTAATCCATGAATGGACTGGCAGTTAAATTTTATTTCAGCAGGCGAGACTGGAAAGTGTTTGCCTGTCATACATGAGGGCAGCAGGCTACTTTAGGGGATGTGCGGTAATTTGTCCTCCATGGGGGTAAATGTAGGGGGAGGGCTCAGGAGGAACAGCTGGAGGTGCTATTGTTGTGACTCAGCATCTGTTACTTGAAGCAGTGATCGCACTCCACTTAATGGTAGGATACTGGGCAGCAGCTGTATCAGTGCCTCTCCCCCCACCTTGCGTTTGTATCTATACAATGAGACCAGACCCCTGAAGGAAACAAAAGCGTTACCAGGGGATCACACAATACTAAATCAAGGTGTCAGGAATAGTTTATATGAGTTATATCTGGGGTGGTAAGATTTTAGTCTTCATTGCTCTGACAATACATTTGAAAAGTGATTTTGCAAAAGGCCAGTTCCATCTATGCATCTGAGGAGGTTGACCTAGGTCTATGAAAGTTTATGCTGCAACTTCATTTGCACAGTCAAGAGCGAAACAGACGGTTAGCTTCAGCTGGCTTGGGGACAGCATGGGGGCTTGGTGTTTGGACGATGCAAGCCCTGACACCAACCCCAAGCCAGTGTCACACCACCTGCCTGACCACATAGTGGGCAGCATTGCAGTGCTCTAGCAGCATGGTGTTTATGTGCCACATGCCGCAGGAGCACCAAAAAGCTGCCACGGGAGCAAAAAAAACCTGTATTTTTGTCACAGCAAAAAGGAGTGGCTTCTGCCACTTCTTTTTGTGGGGGCAAGATGCCAGAGTGGGGCCGTGGTGTGCAGATGCCATGGTGCCCACCCAGCTCTTTCAGGGGCGACATCATGCTGCCCCTTTGGGCCGGTCTGTTTCGGCCCCTAGTCTCAAAGGTGCTACAGGAGCCCTTTGCATAAGATCGACAGCCTGTTGCTTCCCCATTTGTGATATGCATCCTTCTCTCCTCCTGGCTACAACCTCTCCCACCTAGTTTCAGCTCAAGATCTGGAGTGTAGAGTGGGGCACTGGGCAAGGAGTCTTCAGTGACCCCCCATTCCTTGCCATCTTTACTGCTGGCTATGTCTTTACCTTCTCCCTCTGGGCAGAATCCAGGTGGCCCCCCTGACAGAGAGACAGGAAGATGTGGAAGCTGCTGTTCCTTCACTTTTTTCTTATACTGCTTTCACTCTTGGAGAGGAGAAGCTAACAGATGGCAAAAACATGGCGGCAGGAGAGGAATAAGGAGGGGTTATTACAAGCAGCCCCTTCCACTCTGCAATGTGAGTTTTGGAAAGTGCCTAATTATAACAGATCCTGACACTAGACACATTATTCCTTGTGTTCAGTAGGTTGAATTCTGCAAAAAATTAAACGTATGAATGAATCAGAATAAAGTATGCAAGGTGAATATTCTTATGCCAAAATAAGTAGGTTTGTGAATGGTGGATGTAACTATTCATTATATTATAGTCAAGATCCTGCATCAAAGAGACGTAGTAGCATAACTTTGCACTCTAAGAGTTATGGTTTAGTCCAGTGCCATCACCACCACCCTGATGTTACCTAGTGCAAGAGGGGCAGTTGGGTGGTGGCAGCCAAAAGGGCACATTTGACCCTCTCCTTTGCCCCAGCGTGGAGGTCTCCTCATGAGGATGCCTGTGTCACTGCAGCAAGCCAGGAGGGCCCAACCAGGTGTCACTCCTCTTCTGGGTGTCGGTCAGTTAGGGATACACACCCCTAGTGACACCACTGGTTTAGTCACATTACACCACTTCATTACAGAATGACAACTTTGCACACCCTGATGCACACTGTATACTGATGCACAGTGTACAAACCATGCAATCAATGCACAGTGTACAGTGAGGTGCATTGTGCAACATGTAATATGTAATGATGTGCCAAGGCACCACATGCATAAGTCCAGTGTCCTAACCTTCAATGGACATTATGCATCGTCAACAAAATACAACCACATGCACAGAGAACCTTACACATATACAAAGCACCAACAGAATGTCAGCCTGGATTGTATTGTATTGCCTTCCCTTGCCTTGCTTCATGTTAATAAACACATAATGTTATCAGCACATTTAAACACCACTTTTTTGGATCAGAATACAGTTCTCCTAGGTACAAAATATGTCATGCTGGATTGTCTGCCTTTTTCCCCTCCACTTGGGCTTCAGCCAAACTTTACAAATTGGCAACCTCCATGACTGCCAGATCACTTTGATGCAAGGGCTTTTATCTCAAGGATGCCTGCTTGGAAGTAACTCTTATTTGGCACCAGTCAGACTTAATTTTGAGCAAAAAGCTTTTTATCCAGTTCTAAACCAGCCCTCCTTCAACAACTGGAATTAACAGACATTTACCCTGAAAGGAAGACAGTAAAACTACCACCAAAGACAAATGCAGACATGGCTTGAAAAATATAAGTAATGCCAGCAGAGTAGAAAGCCCAGTGTTTTCACCAGGAATTAAATACTCAACAGAAAGATACTCCATCCAAAAATGTCATTCAAATTAATTGGTGAAAGGTTTGAAATAATGTACTTATTTTAGTAACACTGATCATTAAATGCTATACATCTTGATTGTGCATCTGCTTCCCTGACCTACAGTTAATATCTCAGCATTTCTCTGGATCCATGAGAATGGACTGGTTATACAGGAAATGCAGCATATTTTTTTACACTGCATATTTTGTAGTTTCAAATTACCCTCCATCCCTTCTCATTATCATCAACTAAACTACCCAATAAGTGTACTCTTGGCAGAAAAACAAACCAGGAAACTGGGTTAAAATTCATATTTGTAAAGTGAACTATTGCTGAACTTACTGCCTCAGGTCATTGTCCTTTTATTTGACAATGTTTTGGAAGTCTCTTGGGAAACAAAGGTCCTAAGAATGGATTTTTAAATGCACTTATTGTCTTGTGTTGTCAACACCCTGGTCAGGTTCATAGGTCAAGTTGTGGTTTGGTAATGTTGTGTTTGAACCTGTCTATCCAAATTAATTCTGGTTTGTTGGCCAGGCACAAACCACAACTAGATGTCAGGTGTGCTGTTCATTTATGAAATCTGGCTTGCTGTTATCTCTGAATCCCAAGCCATGGCTTCTCCCAGGCTTATTTTGAAAATAGCACTGACAAAAAGAGTAGGGAAGAAACAGACCACACATGGCAAAGCAAACGGTTTTGTTGGGTGGTCTGTGAGACAACTCATGGACAGAGCAACAAGCCACAGCTAAAGTAGATGTAGTTTTGTGGAGTTTTTGACTGTGTGTGCATGTGCAAATCACTGTGCAAGTGCTCTCACATCTGCAGCAGAAAAGTGGCTAAAATGTGCTAACCTAAGGAGATTATCACACAGCAAAATAAGGTGTCATATCTCCTATGGGATAGGATTGCGTTTCAGGTTATGATTGGGTATTATCACACTTTGAAAGGTCGCTGGTGTCACTGGGCAACTACAACCCATCTCCCAGCTGTGCTGAGCCGGCCAATTTTCAAGCATGGGAAGCTTCTATACTTGGGAATCAGCTGGCTCAGTGGGGCTGGGAGATGGGTTGTAGTCACCCAGCAGCATTGGTGGCCTTTTAGAGTGCAATAATACCTGACCACATTCTGAAACACAACCCTATCCCATAGGGGATAGGCCTCTTTATTTTGCTGTGTGATAATCACCTAAGTATTCGTTATGGACTGGGTCACATTGCATAAAACCCAGCTCCCACTCCTGATTTTTCTTGATATGAAACCTCCACAGTTCCTTTCTCTGCATGGTGAATGCAAGAGACCTTAAGAGAGAACCCTTCTTGTCAGCTGTTCTCTTCTTGTCCAATCCTTAAGCAAGTAAAAAGCAGATTTACCAAGGGGTCAACAATAAATTGCATAAAAACAGAGTCAGCCCAAGGTGTTTTGCTATCTGAGGTGAAGGATACAATAGCACTCCCACCACCACCACCACCACTAATCTATATATAAGAGCTGGTTGCAGTGGGATTGACAATGCAACAGCATTCTCTGCCTTCACCTAAGGCAACAGGCTGGTTTAGAGGTCAGAACAGTCTGTGTGGCAGCTGTCTGGGGAAGGGAGTCCCTCCACTACCTCTGATCAGTGAGCAGTGAGTAAAGTGATTAGGACTTTATCACATGAGAAAAGAAAGTCAAAAGGGATTGGGAGAGTATGGACTTTCTCCTTGCCTCTCTGCATGCTGTCTAGCACTTCCATTCTCCTTCTCAACATAAAAGTGTGCCTTTTATCAAATAGATTTTTCCAACACAACAAAAGACGTGCTTTTATGACCATCTCCCTTGGGAAGGAGAATGGAAGTGTTACGATAGCATCCTGATCCCTGTTGGCTTTCTTTTGCCATGTGATAAGACGATAGTGCAGCACCATTTCTTGCTCTCAGCCAGACCTTCCAGAAGTTTCTAGAATAGCTGGCTGAAAGCACTGTGGTTTCTACCACCATCCTTGTCACATGTAATAAGAGGACTTACGCTAGAAAGTTTTTATTTTCAAAAGGTACTTTTTTGGTAAGAGTTGTTGTTGTTATTTTTGTTGTTGTGTGCCTTCAAGTTGTTTCTGTCTTACAGTGACCCTAAGGCCAACTTATCACAGGTTTTCTGGGGCTGAGAGGATATGACTTGCCCTAGGTCACCCATTGGGTTTCCATGGCTGAGTGGGGAATTGAAGCCCGATCTTGAAAGTCCTCTGCTCACACCACCACATCATGTTGGCTCTCTTGGGAAGAGTACCTCTCCTTAGAAGCCTAAATGACTAAAATTGATACTTTGGACAAATTATAAGACAACGGGACTCATGGAAAAAGGCAATAATGCTTGATAAAATGGAAGAGAGTAGAGAAAGCAGAAGACCATATTAGATCTGGAAGTCTATCATTCATAGGGTCTCAACTGCTTTGACAACAATTACCAACAATGACCTCTTGCTTGGGTATGCAAACAAGTATTGTCCATTATGGCTTTGGCATATGTAGAATATTTGAAGTAAGAGAGCGGGGAGACAGGCAATCAAGACTGAGGCCAGATTGAAGAAAATATGCTATAGTTTTAGTCTTCCTGCATCATCACAGACTAGGCTGAAAAAAATTTGAACAAGACAAGCAATTGGGCTGGTCCAAAACATTCTGCTGCCTGAGACCAAATCCAAGATGGCACCCTTTACATTCCCCATGCAGAAGCCAACTGGACTTGCTGTGGAGTCTTACTTCAGTTCTGACAAGGTGGCAGAATTCTCCACCACATTTGATAGGCACAAGTTAACTTATGGGGTTCAGAATAGACTGTGTGGAGTATACAGCTTTATCCTCCAAGAAGGGAAAGGCTATGGGAACTCAAAGAGTTACTGACTCCTAGTATCTGTTACCTGAGGGGGGAGGTGTCTCTTTCATGCATGACTGCTGAGCCCCACCTTGATAAGCAGATGTGTGTGTGTGTCTTCAAATCACCTATCGACTTATGGTGATCCCATGAATTTCATAGGATTTTCTTAGGGAAAGAATACTCAAAGGTGGTTTGACAGTTTCTTCCTCTGAAATATAGCCTACTATACCTGCTATTTGTTGTTGGTATCCCATCCAAGTACTAACCAGCACTGACTCTGCTTAGCTTCCAAAACCAGATGGGATCTGCTGCCTTTGTGGTATTTAGGCCATGATAAGCCGACCCAGAAGCTGAGCTTTAGAACAGGATGATGTTAAGACCCAGTGAGGTAGTTGTGGTAGGATTTTTCCCCACCCTATTCTTCAGACCTTGACCTTTTAAGAAAATCCCCTCAATGTCTCTCTATCACTGATGACAACTGCAACCTGTTTCCTCATTGCTTCACAAGGCTGACTTCATTTGTCATCAAGGAGATGGTTATTAATAAAACTAGGAAAGCTTTAAGGGATTGCCTAAAGCCCTCAGGGGTAGCTCACTGCCATTTCAGATTAATCATGCAAAAGAAGTGTGGCTTTCCCATTCTATTTTTATACTTTTCATGCAGAGCCAAAATAGTTTCCGCATTCAAGAATGAAGTACAGAATAAGAAACCCCATTGCAAAATATGCTCTGATTGTATGTTGGATGACTGCAGTGAATCCAACGGCAATGGGGGCAGTTGGCTGAGACGTCAGTGGGCTGGTGAATCTACTCTGGGTTTTAGTCTAAACTTCAAGGAAGTTATTATGGGGATGGGGTTCAGCACCTGGATAGGTCCGTTAAAGTTCAAACTTAAATCCAGATCCAATTCGCTATTCCAATCATTTTGGAGCTACTTGAGTATTTTGTACAATGGACAATGAAGGTGGGGATCAGCCCTGTAGAAAGTAAAAGAAATAGGAGCAGTGTTGGAAGGGAGGAAAAGAACAAAGTTAGTGGGTGCAATTCTCAGTGTGAGGGGCAAAAGGGGGGAGGGTACACAACTTGGATACAAGAGTTAAGGGTTGCTCTCACAAGTCACTCAATCTCTATCCCCAAAGGTGATACCTTGTAGACTGGCTTTTAGTATATTATCTCCCTGCTTCATTCATGAAATTAATGGGGGCTCTGGCAGGGGTGCTTTATAGACTATAGCAAAACGTTTGACTGCATAGATCATGAAAGGCCATAGATCACCCTTAAAGACATGGGAGTGCCAACACATCTGATACTCCTAATGAGGAATCTGTACTCAGGACAAGAGGCTACTGCCAGGACAGAATATGGGGAAACAGAATGGTTCCCAATTGGCAAAGGGGTCAGACAAGGCTGCATCATACCACCCTATCTGTTCAACTGGTATTGTACAGAACATATTGTAAGGAAAGCAGGCTTGGACATGGAAAAGGGAGGAGTGAAAATAGGAGAAAGAAATATCAACAATCTGAGATATGCAGATGACACCACAATACTAGTACCGGTAGAAAACCTCACAGACCTGGAACACCTACTAAGGAAGATCAAAGAAGAAAGTGCAAAGGCAGGCTTACTGTTGAACATAAAGAAAACAAAAATAATGACCACAGAGAATTTTCACACATTCAAACTAGGAAATGAGGAAATAGAAATGGTAAAAGAGTTCTCATATCTGGGATCAAACATTGATTGGAATGGGGACTGCAGCCAGGAAATCAGGAGAAGGTTAAGAATGGGGAGGGCAGCTATGAAAGAACTAGAAAAGATCCTAAAATGCAAAGACATACAACTCAGCACAAAAATCAGAATCATACAAGCCATCATATTCCCTATTACCATGTATGGATGTGGCAGCTGGACAGTCAAGAAAAAAGATAGGAGGAAAATCAATGCATAGAGATAATGTGGTGCTGGAGAAGACTGCTGAGGAGGATCCCATGGACAGCCAAAAGGACAAACAAGTGGGTCCTAGAAAAGATCAAGCCAGAGATATCCCTAGAAGCCAAGATGACAAGACTTAGACTGTCATACTTTGAACACCTCATGAAAAGGCATGAATTGTTGGAAAAGACTATAATGCTGGGAAAGGTGGAGGGAAGTAGAAAGAGAGGAAGGCCACATGCTAGATGGATGGATTTTATTAAAGAGACCACGAATATGAGTTTTCAGGAGCTGGACAGAGCAGTAAAGGACAGGGGGGCCTGGAGATGTCTCATCCATAGGGTCACTATGGGTTGAGATTGATGCAAAGTCAGTTAACAACAACAACTGGCAGGGGTGAAGCCAGTGGTGTCACTAGGGGGGTGTGGAGAGCAGAGGGGGGTGACTCACACCAAGTGACACCCCAGAAGGGTGTTTACATCTGGTGAGGTGGTACACCTGGTGGGATTAGCATGGTTGATGGTGAGCAAGAAAGGGTATTTCTTTCTTGCTCAACAGCCATAGCTGAGCCCAAACAGCCTTCTGGAGATTGTAACACTGCCACCTCCAGTAGCAGAGGTTTCTGGGGTGGGGTGGGAGGGTGGAGTGCCTTTCATTTGGGCTCTGGCATGGCTGCACCCACTCCGAACCCCAGACAGCCCTCCAGGGGCCATGGCAGTCCACACACCCACACACCATTGCCTCAAGCACTGGTTGACACTAGATTCAGGTACACTGCTGAGTGTAGCTATGGAGAGGAAGAAAAATAAGGGCATTGCCCCCAAATAAGAATGTTGCTGGTCCAAATAAAATTTCCTGTCAGTTCCCAAATTTATAGCATTACGGACTGAGACACTGAAAATCGTTCATACCTAGAACTTGTATTTGCTGTGTTTGTATTCCTTTGATCACTTTGCTTGCCCTTGTCACTTCTTGATATTAAAAAGGATTCTCCTAGGTTTGAAATGGCCAGGGGCAGGGACTGTCAAAAGTGCATATTACACCCATGAAGGGAGGGCATTTGGAGGCTAGAAGTTTGGGAAATATTTTCCCAAAAACATTTTGGTGGGGCTGGAGTCCACATATGGCCTCAGGCTACACTTTCCCTATCCCTGTCTTATAAGTATAGAAATAAACTTGGATATGGAGGGGACACTGTTACAGGCCAGGTTATTTAATAGCCAACTTTGAGTATAAAATGTAAGATAGTATAGAATATAAGAGGTATAGCATGAGAACTAATTTAGTAGGCTAGATATATTAGAATATATGTTTCATTAGAAATGTACATCAGCTTCAGTCTGGGAAAAGTGCCCATTGGGATGTAAATAAAGTTTGAATACTTGAGGGGAAAGGAAAGTAAATGACTGGCCTAGTGCCAGGCAAATTGTCTCCTCAATTGTACTTAAAAAGCAACGACATTCACAAAACTTGACTGAGGATAACCTCCCAAGCTAGTGCACAGGTAGATGACAGACAGCCACAAGACTCCAAGTGTAGAAGGGCTGGAATCAGAGATAACTCATAGATAAGCATCTCTGTTCTAATTGGATAGAGATAAGCCAGATATTGTAAACAACTTTGTTTTAATTGGATAATTGATAAACTGGATAAGGCTAAGGCGAGAATAAAAGCAATTAAAGCAGAGCCTCAAGTTAGACTGCCTTTGGTAGTCTGCAGTGAGGAAGTTTTCTGTCTCAGGTAGCTATTCTGTTTCTACAAATTATTAGGCTGATAAACTGTCCAATATGTTAATACATAATGGTACTGGTAAGGCTATAATGAGATATAACTGTCCCATTATGATTATAATGATTGTTAATGGGCTTATGTGATGTCACAGATGCTATTAGAATTTAACAATGCTCAAGGAGATTAACCCTTGAATTCCACTTTAGAAATGTGATAGTATTCTTTAGAACTGATAAATGCATAAGATATGGTATAAAGAACAGAATTCTGTAATAATAATAATAATAAAATTTATTTTCATCCCACCCCTCTGCAGATGCAACCGAGGTGGCTTACAACATTAAAAGTACAATACAAATGCAATACAAATCCCACAAACCCATCTTAAAATAGAATTAAATGATAAAAGAATTTAAAATATACTCAAAATAAGTCATCTAAACGTGTCCATAATGCCAATATAATGTCTTAATAGACACTATGGGAAGTACAAAAGAACCTGATGGTGATAATGGACAAACTGCTATATCAAATGGCTTCAAACAGGCATGTTTCCATTTGTGTTAACTATAACAAAGTCTATTAAAGTGATACAGAAAGATAAAGTTCAATCTTAGGAAAGTTCATGTCCTGACAGATATATGATATGACGTAATATATGTGAGAATGTCATACATGTAATGGAAAGGAATGGAATGAAGCTTAATATCCTGACAGTGACATGTCTTTGTTTCTCCCAAAGGGGAATATATATGTTTGTTTTTGTTGTGTACCTTCAAGTCATTTCCAACTTATGGTGACCCTCAAGCAAACTTATCATGGTGTTGTTGTTGTTGTTTTTGTTTGTTTTGGGGCAAGATTTTTTCAGGTGATGTTTGTCATTGCCTTTCCCTGAGGCAGAGACAGTGTGACTTGCCCAAGGTTACCCAGTGAGTTTTGTGGCTCAGCTGATCTCCAGAGTTGTGGTCCAACACTCAAACCACAATGCCACACTAACTCTATGTTTATATAACTATAAATGCATATCATAAAGAGCCTAAACAGTACCAAAATTCTGCTCATTTTCCATGTAAATATCCTGTGATTCCAATACTTAAGAATGCTTCTGTGGAGTGTTGATGTCAACTCAAGTCTGTCTGATCTGACCACTATCATGAATTGAGCACTCAGGTGGCCAGAAGTTGATAATGGGATCTGAGACAGAATCCAGATTAGCTGACAAGTGGTAAGGTCCTTCAGTCCATCAGTCTAAAAGATAGGGCAGGGAACCATGCCTGTTTCAACATGTGCAGAAAGCACAGGGATATTCCATCCTGGAGTATTCCATGCTGGATCAGGCAACAAGACCTGCCCATTTTTGTGGCTGCCTGCCCATTTGCCACAGTAATATGAAATTTTGACAATATAGGGGCAGTAGTCCCCCATTATACTTTTAAACAAGACACACAGAGAGCTCAAATGTACCCTAAAGGCTGCAATATCATGCGTATTTATTGGGAGGAAAAACAGTTGAACACAGTGGCTATTACTTCTGAGGAAACATCCATAGAATAACACTGTGTGGTACATTTTATTTTTTATGTTTAGTGCTTCATTTCTCAAGCACTTACTTTATTGATATTTAAAAGGCATTATGCAAAGAATCTTCACAGTACAAGCATTTTAAGCACTCAGGTTCAATGAAGCATTACCAGATGTTGAAAGAATCAATCCTTTCCGCATATGTCCAAAGAATATTACAGTAACAGGGAAACAGTAAAGATTCTGTGACTGTGTGTGTGACTCAGTGTATATTCAGCAATAAAGATACTGGGCTGGATCCAGAATGGATTAGTCATGTGTTAGTTCCACCGAAATGAATGGAACTTCCATTAGTCATACCGAACTGGCCCAGTTGATTTCCATGGGACTAAAGCATGACTTAGTATGAACTGCACAATTCTACAAATCTTATTGCAGAAGAATATGTTAGTATCTCCACAGTATACAAATCATTATGGTATGTACATACCCACTTCTACTACAGTTCATATTTTTGTACATGTGAGTATGTGTGTGTGTGTGTTTGCCTTCATATTCTAAAGTTCCAGGAAAACAAAATTACAGAAATTAAAACGTGTTTACGATGGGCCCACCACATTCTCTGGGGTTAGGGGTGCAGGACCCCCATGAGAAGGGGAAAACTGCAAATAAAAAAAAACACACACACATTTTTTTAAACCTGAGAGAACACATCTAGGAATCTCTAGGTCCTCCAGTGCAACTCTATGGTCAACGTCTGCTGGAGGTTGAGCACAGAGTTGTGCTAGAGAACCTACAAATGCCCAGAGAAGTATTTTCTCTGGAAATCTTTAGGTCCTCCAGTGTGACTTTTGGTGACCATAGAGTCACATTGGAGGACCTAGAGATTCTTAGAGAGAACATATTAAAAAAAACCAGTAAATAATCAAATCTGCAAATTTCAAAACTGCAAATGTGGAGGGTCGACTATGGACGTTTTCACACGGGGCTTTGGTGGAGGCAATCCTACCTCCCACCGGCCCCACTCCGGAATGGCTCCGGCAGCGGCAGGCTAATTCCTTTTAAAAGTCGGAATTACCTTTCCGCCGCTGAAGCCGGAGTTGGACGTGCTGAGACCGGAGGGACGCCGGAAGGACGCCGGACTTAAGGCTCCGTGCGTTTGAACACACGGAGCTAGAAGCCGGACGTACGCAGGGATGGCACCGGAAGGGGCGGGGTTTTCTGCGGCGTGCGTTTGAACAAGCTGGAAGAGGAGCCGGAGTGGGGACGGCGGGAGGTAGGATTGCCTCCGCCTAAAGCCCCGTGTGAAAACGTCCTTTGTATTGAACTGGAAGGTACCCATAGCTGTGTGGTGTACATCTACAACCTGCAAAAGCAAGTGCTCCAAACTTAAACCCACAATTCATAGAAAAAGCTCAAGTTTCTATGGGGAAATTGTGTTTTAAACCCTGCATGGAATACAAAAATTACCAAGCAACTGACTAGAGAGCTGGCAAACTGCACCAACATCAGTAATTGACTCAGGTGTATGTCCCCCTGTTCTTCTATAGTGTTTTTTCCTACTCCCTAATAAATATGTCTTTTGGTAGGAGGTGGGAAATATTTGTAATTATTCATTTCTAGGGCTAGTCAACATGTAAGTGTATTATGTGAATTGCTGCGGATATTTGCACATTCGCATCGATGGTTCATTGTCTTCACTTTCCTGTGACATGGAGAAGTTGCAACTGTTTGAATCTGTTCATCATCCCTCTGCCAAAAATGTGCTGCCATCTGAATCCATTCAAAGCAAATGGACAGCTACTTGTGCAATAATGTGCCTTTCTGCAGATTTCCTCAGATAGTCTGATAAAAACCTGAAAGCCTTTTCCTGCAGAGTTTATGGAGGGGCTTTGGGAAGTGGGCACAACTTCTTCTAATCACATGTGGCTGGATCACTTTCTATTAGACTTGAATGAGAAGTATTTTAATTGTTTAGACTAGCCCCTAGATTTAAAAACAGGTTCCCAGACAATCGGGAAACCATGTTGGAAAGAATATAGTAATAATGAAAATTTTATACAATTTTCTCACAGCATTAGCATGCCCTGAGGTGTTGTGGAGAAAGTGTGTGGAATGGACAAAATTTCTGCACAGAAAATGCTGTCCAGATTCCTCTACCATGGTATACTTTATGTAATTTTACATATACCTAGCTACATAGCAGAGGCGCTTAAAAACTGTTAGTGAATTGCAAAGTTGTACAATGACCAGTGTGGTGTAGTGCTTTGAGAGTTTGACTGAGACTCTGGAGAACAGGGTTCAAATCCTGGCTCGGCCCACTGCGGTGACCTTGGGCAAGTCACACTCTCTCAGCCTCAGAGGATGGTAATGGCTAGCCTGCTCTGAACAAACCTTGCCAAGAAAACCCCATGATAGGTTCACCTGAGCGTTGCCATAAATTGCAACCAATTTGAGGGCACACAACACATACACAATGGTCCAAAACACATTGCAGAAATAATCCAGTTTGAGACTGCTTTAACTGCCCTGGCTCAGTGCTACAGAATTCTGGGAACTGTAATTTTGTGAGACATTTAGCCTTCTCTATGAGAGAGCTTTGGTGCCACAACAAACTACAATTCCCAGGATTCCCTAGCACTGAGCCAGGGCAGTTAAAGTGGTCTCAAACTGGATTATTTCTGGAGTGTGTTTTGGACCAATGGAACACCATCAAGAGGGTCCTAATGCACATCAGCACTCCCCAGATGATATCTCTTTGTGCATCAGCCTCAATGTAGTAAGTTTTAATTCCAGCTGACATAACTCCATTTACAAAGACACAAGTCCCCAACAGGATTCTGATCATTTTAAAAAAATATTTGTTTATTTATTGCATGCAGAAAGACTCTTTTTTGCACAGAAAACAGTGTCTGTGTGTGTCTGTATGTGTCTGTGAGACAACCCATGTTTTTCTCCATTGAATGATTCATTTGGAGTGTTTGAACACAGGAAGAATATGAGGAGGAATATTCATTTTCTCCAGCAGTGGGGAGAAAATTACCATAATCATTCAGTCTTGCCTGCAAGGGTGCAACAGACAAGGATTGACTAGCAGCCTAAGTAAACAAACAAGCAAACAAACAAACAGAAAACAGGGAGTGTGACAAAGAGAGTTAAATGCTAATCAACAAATGGCTGGAGGCCTCAAATGTCAAAGCTGAAGTATTCCCACTGTCTGTCCTGTCTTAATCTCCAAAAGCTGACTTTCCCACTATTACATACAATAGTAACTAGTGGCTTTCCTAGCAGTGGGGTGGCAAATTTCTGGATTTTAGTCTAAAGTTTAAAAGGATCTGTCCCAAAGAGGTTCAGCAGCTTGGATAGCTCCTTTAAAGTTCAGAGGGGATTCAGCACTCCACTGGTATAGAAACCATGGGCTACTTATCACTATCTACTTATCGCTATATCATTCTAAAACCACAACCCTTAATTGAAAGCTTTCCTCGTTGATAAGTCTTCACCAATCTCAAATCACAAGTACAGCTGTCTTTTTCTTATCGATGAGGAAACTGGGCTCTTCCCTTGACAAGCCTCTCAAAAAACACTGGTGGGAGCTTGGGAGGTCTTGTGCTTTGGCAATTTGATTTATTTTGATTTTTTGGACAACCCAAGGATCAAAAAAATGAGGCTGGTTGCAAAGAGTTAAAGAATCCAAAGCCCACAGAACTAAACAGAAAACATGTTGTTGTTGTTTGTACACAAAAATTTGCTCATGGTCACTCTCTCATTCCCGCACACACACACACACACACACACACATACACACTTTTTCATTTGAGCCATAGAATTTGGATGGGAGGAGCCTTTTGTTCTGGAGCCAGAAATCCTTAGCAATCAATGTCAAATAATCCATAAATCTACGAGTAGATCCTGATCTACATTTTGCTCAACCAGGGTTCAAGACATCCACAATTTTACAAATTCAGGCAATATGAGAAACTGTGTTGGTTTAAAAATCGAATGGAGCATTTCCTATGGTGTGCAAAAGAGGAGGCATACTAGATACTGTCTGATCTTGGAAGCTAGGCAGGGTCAACTCTGCTTATTACTTGAATGGGAGACCAGCAGCGAATACCAGGTGCTGTAGGCTATGTTTCAGAGGAAGAACCTGACAAAGCCACCTCTAAGTATTCCTTACCTAAGAATACCCTATGAAGTTCATGAGGTTGCCATAGATTGACAGACAACTTGAAGGGATTTATATATACAGAGAGGGGGAAAAGCTAATCCACAGTTCACCATGGCTCATTTCTGTAGCGGAAAACAGCAGCTGCAATCCCCTCCTCATGTTGTCATTGCACAAGGGCAGCCTGTCTTGCAAAGTGCCACTGTTTCATATCACAACTATTGTGCACTGTCCATAACACTCATTTGGCTTATTGCAATGACACAACTACAGTAATGCTTCCCCTTCTGGGAAAATGATGATTGTCCAATGCTACATTTCCAGAACTGCAATCACTAAGATAGTTTACCCTGTTATAATTCCCAGTAGAGTACTTACATATGGTTTCCCATTACACTTAAACTAGACCTTAGAGGAATGTCACTCTGCATACATAACGATATATCATCAGACATACGTAAATGTGTTAATTTATATAATTCATCTTTAAAAGTAGATGTCTGTGGGAGATTGCTCACTCAAACGTAGGCAAGCCTTAGTTAACAAAGCCTCTATCAAAGTAACTTGTTTTTGCAAAGTTTTTAATGACTGCCCAACCCTTTCTTTCTTCCTCATCTAGCTGGGTTTTTTTAGCAGCATTAACACTAGGAGGCTAGTGAAAGAGGGATGGAGAAATACAAACCTTTGGTGCTGGGTTGCAGCAATGTACCCAATGCTATAACCAGCTGGGAAATAATGGATCTACTCTAACTGATCCTACTGTGTTTGTTAACCACAGGGTTATTCACACTGTGCAAATAATCCAGGATGGATCTGGGCTGAATCTCTGTTGTTCACACACATCCTGAATGCACCTGATTCAGTTTTGGGAGGAGGTGGCCAAAAAACCCCCACTCAATCTGGGATAATCGATATTGGAGTTTTCCCCAAGTTTTTTTTTTTTTAATCAGCATCATTGGTAGTGTGAATAACTGATGCAAATAGACCTGAATAGACCTGGGATAAAATGCTGCATGCCTAGAATGTGTTCCAAATGCATTCACATCATCGACTCCATCTTTAGTTTGAAAGAAACTCTTCTAGAACATGGCCACATAGCCCGAAAAGCCCACAAAAACTATGGATGCCGGCCATGAAAGCCTACGACTTCACATCAGACTCCATCTTTATTTGAATGCTTGCACATGTGAGCAGACAAACTTGCACAGATGCACATCGATGCTGTTCCATAGTGTGAATAACAAACTCGGAATGGATGTGTGAGATTATTCACATCATCATGCTAAAATAAATGATGTCTAAATGACTCCCACAACAGGTAAACAACAGCTGCACCCAGAATCCCATATTGAATAGGTATAAAGCAACAAAACAGAGGAAAAGGGAGAGTAGATAAGCCTGCCCCAACAGCTCACTCTAGCATATTAAAAAAAGCAGAGACCTAGAAGTGTGACCATCAACATGGAAATCATAAGAAAAATGGAGCTTGATGAAAAGAAATATCCTGCTGGATGTATTTTGGAAGAAACCTTCAAGTGATCTCTAAGGTTCAAATGTTCATGTTTACTTGGGCAAACCTGACCTGATCTGGTTGTTTCATTTCACAAGTGCATATTGATAGTTTTGAATAAAACGTTTGCTGAGACATATTGAACTAGCGTGTGTGTGTGTGGTACGGGAGCCTATCCCTCTTCTTTCCCTGTTATTTCTGCCTTTGGTATCACATTTTCTATTGAAGAAGTAATGCCCAGGGACACATCTACTTTATTAACTGAGGAGTGCCTACAGTTTCTTTCAGTTAGGAGGCAAAGTTGGACTTCAGCTAAACATTACAGGAGCAAAAGGGAGTGGGCAACTTCTCCCTTTGGCATGCATCCAGTCAGAGGGTTCCCAGTACTACCAGTCAAAAGATTTTGGACATCCATTCCATTCCAACCCTTCTTCTTGGATTTTCTGTTGTTATAAAAAACAAAGACAGACGAAAAGGTGAAAAAACATGGATATATTCCAGATGGAAAATGACAATGTCTGGCCGCCGCCACCACCACCTTCAGTAAAACCTAGACATGGGCACACCTCCAGACCCAACGCAGTGAAAATCTCTAAACTCACTATGCCCTCTCTAAAACTTGCTTTAGCAATGAAAAACATTGAAAATACAGTTGAATAAGGAACAAAGGGTACTAAAGTTCTGAAATAAAACATATCTTCTCTTCAGGAGATAAAAAATAAGATCAAAGTAAGAGTCACATAGCTGGGTTATGACCAATCTCCCAGCTTTCCCAAATCTAATTGATTGTGGTTGGTTCAGACTGGCTAAATTGCTCATGCACACTGGGTCTGTTATTGGACAAGATCAAACTGAAAACATCTCACCACAAAAGCTTAAATGAGACATCAGCAACAGAAAAAAGAGACATAAATGTGAAGAGTTTTTGTTTAAATATAAAGTTTAACACACCCCAAAGTTTCTCTTTCCAAAGGGTTAACTGTGTTAGTCTCTTGCACCAAATAAGTAAATAAATAAAATCCTGCAGCACCTCTAAAATGGCCACATATAGTATAGCATGAGCTTTCATGATCTATTCTATAGCCATTAGATGCATGAATCGTTGTTGTTGTCATCATCATTATTATTTATATTGCCTTTTCCCCAATAACGGGACTCAACAAACAATATAGAGTGGGCCCTTGGTATCTGCTGGGATTTGGTTTCAAGCCCCCCTGTGGATACCAAAATCAGTGGATGCTCAAGTCCTATTAAATACAGTGGTATAGTAAAATGGTGTCCCTTATATAAAATGGCAAATTCAAAGTTTGCTTTTTGGAATGTATATATTTTTAAGATATCTGCAAACTGTGGATGGTTGTATCTGTGAATAAAAAAATATGTGGATACAGAGGACTGACTATAGATTAAAAACTAATGATGACAGTGACAAATTAATAATTAAAATTGGCTACTGACAAAACTGTTGTTGATAATGCAAACAACCTGGCATTCAGAGCTTGGAACTTACTAGTTAAAAATAACTAGTGTTTTGCCATTGGTTCATTTCCTCAATAACTAAGGTGCAACAACATTAATTATGATTGTAACCTAAGGAGGACTGACTGAAGTCCTTCTATAATAGTAACTTTTAGTTACTTTCATAGTTACGAGGTGTTGCCTTCATAAGTGTGTGTGTGTGTGGGGGGGAATATCACACAGTTCAAGTGCTGGCTAGTTGTGCTTCATACTATGTTGTGGCTGTTGAGGCAATGCTGAAGTGGATCGGAGGACAGAGTGTTTCACAGTGTAGGCCAGCACCTTGTGCGATTCTGGTGTTTGTTTTTAAGCAAAGTACTGTTGAGAAACGAGTAAAAGTATTTCTTCAGAACTATAACAATAATGGTAACTAGGCAGTAATGATCAGGTGATAAAATTGCTTATCACTTGCTTTTAAAAGTAACTTTCCAAATATGAAATTAGTCAATTAATGTGTACAGTGTGATGAGAATCTGTTGTGCCGATTCAGTGATAGACTGGAACTTCCTAATTTACAGTATTATATCTCAGCATTCTCTAGCTCTGATCTCTAAAGTGTCTTTGCTCCCCAGTGGCTCCTTTAAAGGCATCCTGGAAGGTTGAAATATTCTACCACTAACATGCTCTCAGCCTCAGGGGAAGGTCATGGCAAACCTCCTCTGAACAAATCTTGCCAAAATCCCCATGGATCTTATCACACGGGGGTCTAAAGCAGTCCCATCCCCGTGGCATCCCCGTCCCATCGCGCTTCCCTTACCCGTTCGATCAAACGACGTCGCAGGGAAACCCCACCCATCCCTGTCGCATCCCTGTCGCATCCCCGTATCATCCCGCAACTTTTGGCTTCCTGGTCGAAATGGGAATTACATTTCCCGTGACCTGAAGGAAGCGCAATGGGACGGGGATGCGACTGCTTGGACCCCGTGTGATAAGGTCCCATGATAGGTCACCATAAGTTGGTAATGACAAAGGCACACAACACCAAAGCTTCTGAATACCAGGTTTGTGCCAGCTTATTCTCTTTCTACACAGAGGTTGGCTGTAAAAGAGAGACTGAGTCTTAAGATGTATGAAAATGATTGGGCTGTTTGGAGCTAATTTGTCGGGAAAAACCCTCTTTCATTAAACCCTGGGATTTGGTCTCTCTTGTACACCTAATTCATTGGATATTTCCAGATCCTATGGAGAATCCAGATCCTATTGTCACACAGTAGGCTCGGCGTGGAATGGATGTTGCCTTCTGCAATCCCTCATGTTCCGAATTTTCTGCTAAGGGTGGTATCTTTCCTAGCATTCTGGTCCTTGAAAAAGCTTCACTTTCCCCAAAAGAAAGAAAAGAATCTGTGTGTGTGTGTGTGTGAGAGAGAGAGAGAGAGAGAGAGTGATGTTTGTCACCCCCAAAAAGGGAGAAGTCTGCCCAACCAGGGCTTTGCCTACCCTGTGCAACATTGTGCAACCATCCACCCAATCCAGCTGCAGATCTGGCTGGCATATCTCCCCCAGGAGGGTGGCGGGGCAGTCAATGGGGCCATTGTTCCTGCCTGAACAGCTGCCATCCAATTTACAGAACTGGCTTCCCATTGGGAGCCAAAGGCAGCGTTGCTCTGTGAGCTCTGAAGAGCAATGCACAAAGACTCTTTGCTTGAGAGAAGGCCTTCCCAAATACCAGGAAGAGAGCTTCATTCATAGGAACACTTTGTTATAGGAGGAACATTAGAGAGACTAATGTGACTGACAGAGCTTCCCGCCCTACCCACTCCATTTTAACGCTGTTTTACCTAGGGTTGCCCGAGAGAAAACTGGAGAGGACTCCTGTACCTTCAAAGGTTGTGCAGATGAGGGAATTGCAGAGGTGTTGCTTGCAACCTGGTTGAATGACAAGCAACATGTGCTGAAAAGTCCCTCTTCTACACAACCATTAAAGGTACAAAGGCTCACTCCAGTTTTCAACCTGCCAACCCTAATTTTAACCACATTATTGCGGCTATTGGCTGGTTGCAATACATTTTTAGTTTGGTTAGTCTGATAAGTAGATACTGGTCCTTCCCCTTTGTAGTCTGGCTCCTTCCCCTTCCCCTTCCCCTTCATCTTCCTCTCCTCACTTTCCTCCAACTTCCCCCTTCACTTTCCCACGCTTGATCTAACACCTTTTCTTCTCTCATCTTTCCCAGTCTGCTTGATATTAGACTACACAAGTGTGTAGTGTAATCCTTTCCATCTTTTCCTTTCCCTATTCAATATACAAAAGTTGACCAGACTGGCAATTACATTTCACTTCAATCCGATCACTTTTCCTGCTCTGTGGCACACACACCCAGCTCCAGGTAATCCTTTGACAAAGTTGCTGCTTGATAAGAGGGCCAGCCCTGGCAGAGTCAACCACCTCCCTCATTTATGCCACAAAATGTCCTTAGTATTAGACGGACGGGGGGAATAAATGGTTTATAGTCAGATACACTATTATTCCCTTCATGCTTCTACTTTCTGTCCCTATCTACCTGTTTCAGCACTGTCTCGCCATAAGTCTCTTTGCCACATTTCACCTACTAAGATCTCTTTTACAGTGCCAACCATTCCAGTAGGCCCAACAACCACATATGCACACACAAAACATACATTTACAAGCACACATGCACAGAAACCCACAAGCACCTCTACCTTCCACCATTAATGCTCTGTTCCTGGGATTACTGCCCTTCCAAAATGTCTTTCCTTAGTGTCACTGTTAATCTTTTACCTGACTTTTCTCTCTCTTTCACACACACACACACACACACACACACACACACACACACATCATATGAAACACACTTTCACCCAAGGAGTTTTATCCTTTGCCCAATGCATATTGACAAAGTACCTTTCACTTCCCATTATTAATAATAGCAAGAGATGGTTGCAGTCATTAAAAATGGTGCGTGATTAGTTACTAGGAAAAGGGTGGATGTCAGATTCTTGGAGAAATCCCTATAGTACAGTGATTCATAAAGAAGACACAGATGAGACCATGACAAAGAATTACAGACTCATTTCATTACTAAACAATTGCTGTAAGATATTTAATACTGTTTTGGCAAGCAGATTGAGAAAGCATATTTCTCAGAATATTCATCAGGATCAGAATGGATTTCTGCCATAAAGATAATTAAGGAGTAATGTAATAACTGTTCCTAATAATACTGAATATTTGGAACATCATAATGACATAAAAGCTGTTCTGGGTGTTGGGGTTTTTTTAGATACAGAGAAAGCAATAGAAAATATTTAGAATTCTTGGAATTATTTATTTCAAACATTGGATAGAATGGACTTTGGTAGAAATATTGTTCAGGCAATAAAGACAATTTATTCATTTCAAAAGGCCCAGATTTTGGTAAATGGTAATGCAATGACATCGATTGAAATTCAAAAGGGAACTAGGTATGTTTGCCTGCTTTCACCTTTGCTGTTTATTTTATATGTTAATCCAATTAGTAATTCTAGCAGGATTACTGAGCTTGATCTGGAATGTACATTAATATATTAATATATTTTTCTCTTTTAAAATTTTTCTTTTCATTACAGTTATGATGTGGAAGTGGGTCAGAGCCCTACTCTTTTTCTCTTCTTTTTTTTTTTTAATTTTCTGAATGTATATAATTTTGATTTTAACTGTAAATTAGATTGCTATTTAAAAATAATAAAATAAATAAATTTTAAAAAGTAATACCAAGACACTGGCTTTTGAAACTTTTTCAGGATATTCCTTAATGCATACAAAAGACTTACCTTTTACATCTTAAAACTAATTTCCAGTGACAGCAGACACACTATATCACACTATATCTGTTGTAGCAAGAAAAAAACAAGAAATTATGAGGTTTTTATTTCCACATTGTTCTGAAAGCCCCTCTATCCCTTCAAGTTAAGATTGGGGAGGTGGTCAAGGACTTTCATATAAGTATGAAACAGAGAGAAAGAACTACTGCAAAACCAGAAAATTCTTCCTATGTGCCCTACCCTGCTGGATTGCAATGGACAATATCCACAGCAGGGTCAGAAATGGTTCGACAGTCCAGATGTTGTTGAACTGCAACTCTTAGTAACACCCGCCCTTGGCTATGCTGCCAGGAACTTCTGAGAATTGCAGTTCAAAAACTAACTCTAATGTGGAAGAATCTGAGTATCAAATGGGTCAGGAGAGCCTTACCAAGGGCACCTATATAGCCAGCCTCATCTCTTGGGCACCTGGGTTTACTGGCTGGGTGTCCTCTTCGCTTTACCTCCTGACAGGATCTAGATTTGCCCTTGTTTTGTAGGTCAGTATGAAGGGAATTAGTGGTTCTCCAGATACTGATGAACTACTACTACCATCACCATACATCTGGTAGGGGGCTAGGGCTAATGGGAACTAGAACTCAGCAACATCTGCATGGTCATCTAATGTAGTTCTCTTTGTGCAGGGAGTCCCCAGCAAAGTCACAACATGTCAGTGGCAGCTGATGCATCATCCATCAAACGTATCTGAAAGTTCAGCACCACCATTCCTATTTATTCCATAAGCAGCAACAGGATGCGTAAGTTTCTCCCCACAAATATACTTTGAAGACATGCTCACATATATTTAGTGCTCCTTAACTTTTCCCTAAGAGCCAATATGGCATAGTGGGTTGAGTATTGGACTATGACTCTGGAGATCAGGGTTCAACTTCCAGGTCAGCCATGAGACCCACTGAGTGACCCTGGTCAGGTTACATGCTCTCAGCCTCAGGGGAAGGCAGTAGCCATCGTCCTCTGAAGAAATCTTGCCAAGAAAATCCTACAATAAGTTTGCCTTGGGGTCACAGTCAGTCGGAAACAACTTGAAGGCACACAACAACAAAAAACCTTTCTCTATGAGTGGATGAGTGTGTTGAAGCATATTTTCCCCACATGAATCAAGTGAATGTCCTTCAGTCAGTGTATCTCTAAATAAGAGTGAATAAGCCAAGGGAGGGATTGCTTTATGAGTACTGAAAGTGATCTTTCAGTACTATTTTTGAAGTTTCTGCTGTGGATTATTTTGCCTTGAGCAATTGACTTTCTTGGTGTCATTTCCCTCTTCTGAAAATGTTAGTTGCCCAAGTCCCTGCAGGTTTGAGGATACATATGCCAAAGACAAGACGACAGATACCTGTACAGTAGATCAGCCATCCCTCCTTGTCCTCCAGATGTGGTGGACCACCCTCCTCACCCAGCATGGCCATGCTGATGGGATTATGGGAGTTATAGTCCCATTTGGAGGGCACCAGGTTATGACAGACCTCTATAGACTGTGTGTTGCAGTTCACCAGTGCAGTCTTGCATATGCTTCAGCACTGGAAGGTGTCCAGGAATAGAAGTGGAAGGAGGAAGTGCAAGATTCTCTATTGTCCCATGTGCCTCCAATGACAGATGTTCCCAGCTCTTAACAGTTAAATACTTCCCAGATCAATTGTGATACTCACAATATGCTTTTTTTTTGGGGGGGGGGGATAAGGAATCAGTCTCATTACTAAAGCCTCTTGTGAAGGGACAAGTGGAGCAAGCTATTCACAGCTCAGGGAATGCTGTGATGGGAGCTACAGGGGATAAAGGCTAAAAAGTGAGGTTTGTCTTTGACAATAGGCAAATAGTGGGAAGAGATAGGGACATGACTGCAGAGATAGGGGAAAGGCACCAGATCCCATCTGATCTTGGAAGCTAAGCCAGGGCAACCCTGGTTAGTAATCAGATGGAAGACCACCAATTGGATGGAAGATCGGGTGCTGTAGGCTATAATTTCAGAAGAAGGTAAAACCACCCAAGGATTCCTTTAAGAAAGCCCTATGAGAATCATAAATTAACAGGCAACTGAAGACACATGCATACACAGGTGAAAGATGGCCTAAAGACAGGGAAAAGCTGCAAGACAGACAGGAGGAAGAACTGAACAGGGTTTTAGGGAGCTGTGAATGATTAAATACTTCAGGGGTTAATGTGTGATCTAATTGTGTATTAATAAACTTCTGCTTGTTTATTCTGTGTCTGGCTGTTACATGTTGATATAGAGTCTGTCCATGCTAACCACAGTGAACCCACAGAACACCACATCCACTGGTCCACACAGGGATCACTTTGAGGCCCAAGTACCTAATTTTGAGGGGAAAAGAGGCAAGATGAGAAACAGGAGCCCAAGGGTTGGAACAGCAGGGACAGCCTGGAAAAGTGATCCATCACACCCAATTCCAAGGATGCTTCCAAATGACACCTTTATTGTGCATTGTGTGCCTCATTCACAGAAATTTATTGGGGGTAGAATGAGGGTCTTCCAATTTCCCATTGCTTCTTCCAGCCTTTTCCCCTCTGCCTTACAGATATGCTGGTTAGTTGGAATAAGTATCTTTTATTCTTTATTCAACCTTTAGGCATATAACATGAAATGAGTATCTTCAGTGATGACGTAGAAATTCCCAGTCTTTCAACCTGGCCTCATTCAGGCAAAAGGAGGACAGGCTGCTACCTTCAGTGCTTTTTCAAATGTTTCAAAAACAAGTCTTTCACACATCACACCATCCTCTTTCTAGATGAGGAATACAAATTTGACTCTGTAATCAACTATTATACAGTGCTTTTATTGATTGAAAACTACTCTGGGGGGAAAAAACAGCATCTATTTACAGGCTCTCATATGCAGCAGAGGTTTATCTGAACATTAAAAAAAATGTAATTTGCACTTACACAAACTCATGCCTCGTAATGAAACAAATCTAATGGTGAGGCACTAGAGCTCTCTGGCAAAAGATACTTCATAAAACTATATAATTGCAGGATTTTATCAGATGTTGCCATGGCAGTTAATGTGGTATCAAAGTGCTATAATGCTATGGTACAAAATAGAAGTTAGTGATGATCCTGCTCCCTAAGGACCTTCCTTGCAGTTATAAGTACTAATTTATGTTCTGCTACATCTAATTGTTCACTTCCCCTGAGATTTAAGCCTTTCCAAACAAAGCTTTTTCCTTTCCTACAATATGTGCAGCTGCAAATTGTTGGTTGAAGGCAACCTCAAAATCATTCAAGGAATCTGTCTTGCCCAGGGCATGTGTGGAAGAGGGAAGGATAGGGGAGGATCCCACGGAAACCCAAAAGGCAAGAGCCCAGAGGTTAGCCAAAGGGAATTTGTTAAGGACAGGCATCTGAATGTGGTCCAAACTCTTTAGGATGGTTTCAAAACAGGGTGCACCAGATGGACACTTTGACGTAGAAGAAAATGTGGTGGAGGGAGAGGAATTGACAATAGGACATGGCAGCAATTTCTTGCTGAAAACCACCAGTTCCCTAGAAATTTGTTTCAAAGATACTTTTGGCAGCCTGGGGCAGGGTGAGGGGTCCTAATCAAAGTATTGAGAGCACATTCAGATCAATTCAATCCAGAAGCGTTTTTTAAAAGCCTCCTCTTAGAAAACTAGATGTACAGTTGGGCTATATATAAAATATGTTAAATTCTATTAGGTGCTTATTCCATATTCTTTCGGTTGGTTCCAGGGCACCTGTTGGGTAAGTGTAGCTAATATTAATTAACTCATCCATCCCAGACTACGTCAAGTGGCCTAAAAAGCAGGGGAGAACTCCCAGGCTGTCTTTCAGCAGGATTCAAGCCATCTCACTCTTGTGTTGCTTTCTGTCTTCTTATTTGCTGCATAAGAGGGAGTTTTTGTATTGCTCTGAGAGAGGGGTGGCCAGCTGTGGGGGGCTTGGAGAACTTGGAGGGCCACCACCACCACCTCACAAATAAATAAAAATGTTTTTGTCCTCAAATAGGTTGGATATACCTTACTCTAGAGCAGAGGTAGGCAACCTTTCTCCTTTAAGGGCCGAGGGACTTCAGCTCCCAGAATCCCAGGAGCTATTGGCCAACATGGGACTATTGGCCAACATGGCTGAGGCTTCTGGGAGCTGAAGTCCCTCGGCCCTTAAAGGAGAAAGGTTGCCTACCCCTGCTCTAGAGGATGTGAGGAGTATTTTCGTCATGCTTTAGGCCCTCTGGGACATTTTAGACCCAAGAGAGGTATTTTTTAACGATAGTAAGTGAACAGAAGTCACTTCCTGTTCATGTCCTGTTTATATTTTTTAAAAAGGCATCCCCTGGGCTTAAAATTATTCAGGAGACACACACACACACACACACACACAAAAAAAGGGGGGGTAGGCAACCTTTCCCCTTTAAGGGCTGAGGGACTTCAGCTCCCAGAAGCCTCAGCCATGTTGGCCAATAGTCCCATGTTGGCCAATAGCTCCTGGGATTCTGGGAGCTGGTCCCTCGGCCCTTAAAGGGGAAAGGTTGCCTACCCCTGCAAAAAAGATGAAACTCCCTTTCAAGCTCCCAGAGATCACTTGGGAGCCACACACACATGCACTTGGGGGGAAAAAGACACACACAGAAACAGCCCTCAAGAATGGCATGTGATCTATGGGCCAACCATGCCAACCCTTGTTCAAAGATAGTTCACCCTGACAGTAGCCAGTTGATCTTAGGATACTTGGCTTGCTCTGCTTTTATTAAACTTCACAGAAAGACAAAAGAGGAATCCAAAAAAATGTTATTACTCAGAATTAGCTGCACAAACATATGCTTTACAAGATCTTGGGACTATTTTGAAACCCTTCAAATATTGCCTCCCCAACCCTGAAAAAAAAGAGATCTATAAATGGAAGTGAGAGGCTTTGTCTTGTGTTTATTTTGCATTTTTGTGTGCCTTAGGTTGTTGACATCTCACATTTCTGAGACAAAACTTTCAGTCTCCTATAATGTACAACTGCTTCTCACTGGACTTTTGATTTTTATTGGACCCGTTTTGGTTTTACACAGGACAGGAGGGCTGCTCTTTAGACAAAGATATCATTCAGTCAGGTTGAAGTGAAACCCAGCCAAAGACAGAAGTGAGGTCAGTTTAGGATTCTGGTGATCTTCAAGAGGCAAATTTGCCTTTCATTTGTATTCTACCACAAGGTTTTAATGAAGAACAGAATCCAGAATTCTACGATAGTCAGCTGTTTTGGCAGATCCTGGTTCACAGCACCCACAACTACTTCAAATATCATGGGAATCTGTAGTTTAAAAACCAGAAAATTTCCTCTGCAGCTGCATGCACAAGAGCAGAAAGAAGGAAAAGGAAAGAAAGGGAACTGGCTAAAACATGTTGTGCGTTCGTACACATGCCATCATCAGTGGAGCTGCCCCTTTAGGCTACTGAGTTTATTCATTTTTCTAAATCCAATACTAATTCTTCCTATACCAACTGTGAAACTCTTTAGAAAATGCACACCAAAATGCAAGAGAAATAAAAATAAATTTGACAGTTTATCTAACCTAAGAGAGGCACAATTGTGTTGCTGGTGTTCAATCTGGATGAAGTTCTGCAGATTCCCACATCCTCACTTTAGGGTAGCAAGTACAAAAAGAGTGCTGAGAAACACTAGAAAGAAAAGTATACAAACAATCCCAGCATGGACATAGAGCCAGGACATCTGACCTGAAATCTAGGTTCAGACACGGACTTATCAGATAGCCTTTGGAAAGTTACTCACACATAAAATGGGACACATTATATTCTTCTATTTATTTATAAAATATATTAGGACACCTTTCCAATAAAAAATGCCCAAGGCACAATACAAAAACAAGCAAACCTACCTCACAAGATTACTGTAAAGACAAATTAGAAGGACTGTAAATCTATTTGCATAATTATTTGAAGGATTACAAACAGAAACAAATAAACAAATCCTTTATCAGCATACAAGTAATCATATGAAAGACAACACCGTTAAAGCAGTGTATATACATTTATGGCTTTATACAAAGGATTATTTTATGTTTGAAAAAACATCAGGCACTTTTCCACAAATGTCCAAATGATAGTCTGCAGTGTAGAGCAGTAACATCATCATGTTCTTACAATTCACACAAATGACTTGTGAAGTATTTTCTTGTCAGTAGTGCTGCTTAGGCAGATGGTGAGTGGGTGCAAAATGAGGGAGCTATCATCCATTAATGGAGTCTGCTTTTAATGCAGAGCTGCATTCCTCTGCTTGCATGAAACAGCATTACTTTTAAGTAGTTAATTTTTTAAACAAAATCGTCTTTACTTTAAAGGTTATAAATTAACAAGCTTGACAAATTCATAAAGTGAACTTAGTTTTTTTTTATAAAAAAATTGTAACACTAATCCAGTTATTTGAACAAGTGCAAACTTAATAATGCAATCCAAAAACATACTTACTAAAAAGTAAGCTCCACTAAGTACAGTGGAAATTATAGCCAAGCAAATGAATAGAATTGCATTGTAAGACTATTCAAGAATTGGTCCACTTTAGTCATCTATTCTTCTTTTAAAGGGAATTTCTGTTGAATAGTCAGCATTCAAAAGCACAACATTAGCTTACCAGTATATATGCAACTTGTCAGTTTATCAAAGCAGAGGTCTCAGTAATGCAACTATTAATACAATATACATTACAAACAATACATTAAACTGGAACAGTTCTATTATAGAATACACTTCTCACAGGCCAAAGAGAGAGAAAACGAAAGCTGTAAAACAAGTCTACCTGGTTAAAACAATCTACACACTTCACAAAGCCATAATTTACACATTTCCCCCCAAAATGAAAGAGCTAGAGAAATCAAGGTCTGTGCAAAAACACATTTTATCATCTTTCATTAAATTTTCAGTTTCCCTAGGGCCACCAAGAAATAGCCTTCTTGCTGCCCTAGAAGTATGTCATTGAACATCAGCTGGTGAAGTCCAGAGGAGGCAGTGGTTGCAACAAACCTAGGCAGATGGTACTGGATTCCTATCTGCAGACAGTTTTTGTTTGTGTTTGGTTTATACAAATGGGATCATTTAAACATATTTCTTTAAAAATACCTTCCAGACTTGCACAGGAGAATGACTGGATTCTGAATGTCTAATATGTACTATCTCTGATATGCTAAGAGTAATTAAAATAAAACTGAACAATGGGATATACTGCCATGAAAATATAACTGAGCATAGGGACTTCAAACCACAACTTTTAGGCTGTCTAACTTCTTTACTCCTCTTCACCTTCTCCACCAACTACCCCCAAACTGGGACACCTGATATATTAAACAGGTTGGAGGGGAGTTAAATCACTGGATCATCCTAGGGAGGAGAAAGAAGAGAGAGACACAAGGGGAAAAAGCAGATACTTGTCACTCTGCTCTCCTGTAACATCTGAGCATGAAGGTTCCACAACACTAGGCAAATCATGCTCTTATCTAGCTATACTTCCAGCTAAACAAGAATGGAAAGGATAGTGAAGAGAACTGATACTCAATGAACTCAGCAGGTCAATGGGCAACCAATATTATAGCTCCCAATCTCAGATGTAAAGATAGTTATTGATCTACGTGCTGTGAGCTTGCCCTTACAAACCTCTTCAAAGAAATAAAACTAATTAGGGCTCCTCTCAAACAACGTGACTTGTGGAAGGAATAGGCCACTAAACATGAACTACAACTATTAATATATACAACAAGTTGAGTATCCCTTATTCAGAATTCAAAATCCAAAATACTCAAACTCCAAAATTGTCTGTATGGCTAGCTGAGATAGTGACACCTTTTTGCCTTCTGGTGGTTCAGTGCACACACAGTTTGTTTCATGCACAACATTATTAAAATATTATCTATAAAATTACTTTCAGGCTATGTTTATAAGGTGTATATGAAACATAAATGAATTTCCTGTTTAGACCTGGGTCCCATCTCCAAGATATTTCATTATGTATATGCAAATATTTCAAAATCTTAAAAAATCCAAAATCCAAAATCCTTCTGGTCCCAAGCATTCTGGATAAGGGAGACTCAACCTGTTTATAACTATATAATTATCATCATTAAATAATTAAAACTGCACTGCTTGTGACCAAGGTTCATTCTTACAAAAAAATATTATTACACCATAATGTAGCTTAAAGCTGGTCCCAGTATCTAGCTCTTCACTATCTTTAAATGACAATAGGATGGAGTAAATATAAAGGAAGAATGAGAATACCTACAATTAAGAACAAGTGAAACTAAAATGTATTATTATTAAAAATATTATTAAGCTGTGAAGTTCTTGTTCCTGGGGTAAAAAAAGTCATGAAACTTCCCCATCATATAAATATGAAGACATGTACATATAAACCAATTTAACAATACTTAATTTTTTGGGTAGTCAGTGTTAAAATAGTAACAAAATTTATCTGTACATATATAACTACATATTACTCTTGTGCCAGAAAAAAACCCAGTTGCTTTTTACAAGTAGAAACCTTCTTTTTACAAATCTTACAGAGTGCTAATATAAATTCTCTCCCTTTATTCTTATTAAAATATTGTATACAAAGCACTATAAATTTTGCTAACTATCTTGGATTTCGCAAATATTAAGAAGCTTCTATAACAAAGTAGAGACGTAAAAAAATATGTATATCGTTATTACAAAATTTAAGTACATCAATAAAATTAGTCAGTCTGGAAGTCAGCCCCAGTGTAAATCTACTACATAATCAAAAACAAAGGTGGCAAAACTTTCAGTCTTTTCTCAGATGTGGAACTCTGAATGGCCAACAACTTTGGTTAGACCATATTTAATGACATGGTCTTATAGAAAAGGTACAGCAGTTTTAATACACTTAAGGCAATTAACTGTACTGTACACAGTTTTGTGTGAGTTGAACAAGGTCAAAGGTAAGCCTTGTTCAAAAGCAACTGAAAGTATAAAAGACTGCTGCAGTATTTATCTTTGTTTAAGATACAAAATATTCCTAAAGAACCCATTTTAATTTTGCAGCTTATACTGTACACAATCAATGCAAAACATGAAGTACAAGTATTTTCTGCTTTTCTATAGCACTGTAGTGAGTTTGGCACTTCCAACTACACACTCCTTACCTACAGCAGCAAACAACCTGTAAGTATCTGGCAAACATCCTGTACAGGGAAAACATCTATCTGGCACCAAGTCCAACAAGAGAAAACAATATTATAAAATAAATTGCAAAGAAACTGAAGGACATCTTTGGATTCCCTTGCTTAGTTCTTGCAGTCAGAGATGTCTGAAGTATTTTCAAGTGTAGCCTAGGAAAACAAAGAAAATGCAAAATGATAGAAAGCAAACTCATACACTGAGAATATAAGACATAATGCCTTGCATATAGAAATAAGTAAATGCCTAAGAGAGCCAACAATGAAAGAGCCCTTCTTTCACTTCTTTTTTTAAAAGAAAGGATACCAGTGTTTTATCACTGTATACCTTCCCCCTTTAGCACAGACATAATTGTGGAAGAAATGCCATCTGCAGAATTTTGTTTGGCCATACAACTGCTAAGGCATTGAAGCATTCTTTTAAGGCCCTCTGCAGTGGCCCTCTTACAGATGTGCTTGGACTGCATTTCCCATCAGCCCTATCCCATCTGGCCAATGATGAGGGAGGATGGGAATAGTAATTCATCAAAGTCTGGAAGACCACAGGTACCCCACCCCTTTTTAAAAGAAGAGGAACTGTTTGATACATGTGGACAATAAAACATGGGAAACTAACCTTTCAGTCTTATCCCGACACCCAGCTGTGTGTTGTTGTTTTAACACCATGTGACAAACTCTGATTAGGCAACACACTGTCAAAGTTAAAATCTAATGTTTCCCCATCCATGAGGTCATTACGAATGATCGACTCCATGTCGCAGTCCAATCGTTCAATCAACATATCATCTAAGTCACTAGGGAGCTTCTCCTGATGGAAAGAGACAATCCCTACTCTTCCATAACCATTGCAGCTGTTCACAGTGGTGTAAGGGTTCAGGCTGTTCATCTGCACTGGGTGGCTCATAGGCACTTGTATTGAGGTTTTTGCTGTGGATGGTCGATTTAAACTTGAAGCATGAGACACAGTGCTAAGTGTGAGAGACAAGGTATGGCTGTTGACTGCTGATGTTGACTGAACGAGTCCTTGGTGGGGATGACCACTGGTCGGGACAATGATTTTCTTATGGGACTGCTGGTTACCATATGACGATATTGCTGAGTTATTGGCCATTAATACATTTTGTCCAAGGACTCGGCCACTTGGCTGGGAAACGTGAGTCTCTACAGATGTCAAGATATCATTGTGAGGAGGTGAATCAGAAGTAAGCAATTCCTTCAGGAGTCCTACAGGGCAGGGGCCATATTGGCTAATGGTTCCATAGCTTGATTTGCTGTCTTGATTGGTTTGCATAGGCATCTGTGGCAAAGAGTTCATGCTAGGCTGACTGTAACTGTATTTCCTGTAGTCTGGATTAGGTGAACTTATACTTGTGCTTGATGAAGTATACGAATAACCAGGAGATTGTTGCATCATGGTAGTTGGCGGAGATTGAGTTGATCCAGTCAAAGTTGTGTTAGGGGATAAAAGATTGAGGTTATCCAAGAGGTTCTCCATGTTTTCTGAACTGCTCATCTCAGAAAGGCTGGGCAGAGTTGAAGCCATTTTGGTTGCTGATGGAGGGTACACCATGGAGTGTACATCCCCTTCTCCAAGGTCTTCTTGTTCTGGCAGGATTGGAGAAAGCCTCCCACTAATTGTACTAGCATTAGAACTGGCTCTAGGCCTAAAAGTACTCCAGTTATTATCAAAGTCGTCATTACTGTGAGAGCTGGGACTTGCAGGCCATTTTGAAAATTGGGTGCCTGAACTGTCACCATTTCCATCTTGACCTGCCTGAAGAGCTGCTTTTTTCTTTGCAGCTCTCCCCCTGCTTTTTGCGAACTTGCTGCTGTTGTCCATGGAGGCAGCCCTTCTCCTGGGAGACTTTCCACTTTTGCCTCCTTCTGGATTCAGCATCCACCAAGAGCTTTTTCCTGTCCCTTCATTCTGCACTCGAATAAACTTGCTATGTAATGAGAGGTTGTGACGGATTGAATTCTAAAAAAAGGAAACAAGATGTAAGAAAAATATTGAGTCTCCCATATCCAGTCATTTATTTTCAGCAGACAACCTGTTCAACCAACTGCATGATAACTGCAGAAAGTATCTTGTTTTCCAATGCAATATTCGTTATCCTCATATAAAACACAATGTTCTCAATGTTGTTTTGAAGCAAAATAAACAAGGACTACTGCAACCAGTTTCTAATTTATGGGATTCCATCATGGATGCTTCTCAAGATCTTTAGATATAAAAGCCTACACACTTATCTGTGCCTGTAGAAATATCTTCATTTATACCCTGCATTTTCCCCCACACTAGGACTCATCATTTTTAAAAAAAAAATATTTGAAAGTAAATTATAAAATAGAGATATGGGTGTGATTTTTTTCTCTGCTGTTTTCCTAAGTATTGAATCCTAATGTCAAAGCTATTCCTGCAAAACAAAGCTTGTTATGACATTTGTCTAATCATTCCTAGCTGTTCTTTCTAATGCACACAAAAATAATTTTATTCTATCTGATGAAACTGGAGAATTATTTTAGCCAGAATATTTAAAATGTTAATTTAATAAAAAGGCATATATCTTTCCAATGTGTTGTCTCTAATATGCCATGATAATGTACAAGCAAGCAGTGATGAATTTTGGATTTCAGAGTAAAACATCCCAGAAAAAGCTACTGTAAAACACAGCTTGAGATAACACCTTATCCTACTAATAAAGTTTTAAACAAGAAATTTAACAAAACTATAATTAAAAAAAAACAATATTTATGCCTTCTTTGTTTTACAAAAAGCACTATACAAGGAAGTAGCCAGCCATACTTCTATTGTCTAAAAAACCTCATTTGCCCCCTTACTGACAGGGTGAAGGGCCATCACATACCATAAAGTACATCCAAAAAGAATTTTTAAGCTGAGTTTCTGACATCAAAACATCTACGGGGAAAACCTGTCATTAGGGACAACCTCAGCAAATAGCATTAATATCCTCAAGGAAATTAAAACCGATTCTTTCAAAGTAGGAAAGAAGTTGTGTGCATAAGACTCATCATTGCCCATCCAAAGGGTATTCTGATGAAAAGCCTACCTGCCAAAAGCATCCCATTCAAGGTGCAGAGTCCACAAATACAAGTCAAAAAGGAAAGGGAAGGAGGAAGTATTGTATTGTATATGGATAGGCTAAAGGGCACTCATGAAATCCTCAAAGATGTTCAGCCACAGGAACAATCTGCGCCAACTGAAAGATGTTGGGCTCTATTATTAGTTCTGCTAGCAAACTAGGAGAGAGTCATTCAGTATTCGCAAAGGTGAAGTAGACCTTTTGCCTGGAGCCATGCAGCCCAACACATTGGCTATTAGGAAGGGGAACAACAGGAGCAGTGACAGATCAGCAAAGGATCCTATACAATGCTGCTGCAATTCACTAACACAACCACACCAAAATTTCAATACACCCTTAACTTAGTGGTTCTTAAATGATGGAGCTGGACCCCTGGGGGGTGGGTGGGATGAGAGTTGCACAAGGGGTGCCCAAGTCTTGGAAGCCCTGATCCTTCCTCCTCCTCCTCCTCCTCCTTCTCCTCTTCCCAAACTTCTTCTGTCCTGGAGGAGAAGAGAAAGGCAAGGAGGGCACCTGGAGCAGCAACCTCTGCCTGAGGGAGAAGGAGGAGGAGTGCAGAGAAGCTCACTGGATCATGGCCTCTGGTCCCATCCCAAGCCACACTTCTTCTTCCTCTACCCATCCCATCACTGCCCTGAGAATTAATGTTTCTGTGTTACTCTGTGTGTAAGAGAGTAAATGAGTATGTGTCCGAGTGAAAGAAAGAATGAATCTGCTGAATCTGCACTGCAGAAATAATGCAGTTTGACACCACTTTAACTGCCATGGCTCAATGCTGTGGAATTATGGGACCTGTAGTTTTGTGAGATACTTAGCCTTCTCTGTCTGGTGCCATAACAAACGACAAATCCCAGGATTGCACAGGATAGAGTCATGACAGTTAAAGCAGTGCCAAGCTTCATTATTTCTGCAGTGCAGATTCAGCCTGCGTATGTACATCTGCATGTGAGTGGGTGAGACACTAAAATTTACACATGTTAAGTATTGTTCAAATTAGGGCAGTTTTATTTAATAATGTTATTTCCTTATATAATGTTAAAATATGAATATTTCCCTTCCTTCTAATACTCAAAAGTGTCTACTTTGCCAATTTCTGACAAGGCCAAAACGCGTTGGGCTTTTTAAGATAATAATGTTTGTGGGCACGTGGGACTTTGTTTCCTTTATCTCTTCTACTGTGAATATGTGCTTTCCAGTTTTTTGTGATGTAAAGGCGGTCACAAGGGTAAAAAAATTAGAGAATCACTGCCTTAACTGATGCAAGTATGTCTTTATAACAGCAGCACACACACAAAGCCTCTCTCCTCCCTGACCAGAGCAGAAAAACAGTGGGCTGCTAGAAGAAGACAAAAGCTCTCCATCCCTCTCCTGTGGCATGTTTAACTTCTATCTAGGCATGGAGAACGCAAAGCACATCTCATACATCCAAGACAGAAACTCAGCAGGCTGCAGGAGGAGGGAGCAACAGACACCTTCTAGCAGCCCAACAGATGTTTTAACAATTTTATTGTAAAGTTTTTAACTGGTTTTATCTGTGAGCCGCCTTGGGTCCCTTTCCAGAGAAAGGTGACACATAAATGAATTACATGCATGCATACATAAAATTCATTTGCTCTCAATGAAACCCCAAGCCACCTGTGCTGCCAACTAAAATGGTTTAACAATTTTTACAGGCAACAGATCATACATGCAGATAAAACAAATCAGATAAAATTAACATCAAATTGTAAAGGTAGATATTATTATTTAAAGATCAAAGCCACTTGCACCAACTACAGTCGGCTCTCCATATTGACAGATTGTGCATCCATGGATTCAACCATCCACACAGCTTGAATGAAAAGCAAGGTTTGATTTTGCCATTTTACATAAGGGACGGCTTTTTACTGCACCACTGTATATAATGGGATGAGCATATGTGGATTTTGGTATCCACAAGAGATCCTGGAAACAAATCCCAGCAGATACAAAGGGCCCAGTGTAGATGGATTGTTAAAAGCAAGGGTGGATTTAAAAAGTCGTGGACAAATTTTAGAAAGCATACAGGGTTATCAAGTCTAATTGGTTGCATTCCCACAGGAGGAGAAGTCCTGGATGTGTCTCCTTAGGTGACGTTTCATTGTGTGGTGGGAGATCTAGATATCCAGCTTTGCCAGTATAAAGGAAACTCCACTTTTCCTTCATTTTCCTGTACTTCTACTTTACAAGCAACCTGAGAGCCCTAGTAAGTAGGCAGAAGTGGTCACTGCCAATCACTAACTTTTATATCTACTGAAGGAATTCTTCATTTGTTTCTGCTCAGTCCTGGGATATTGAAATAATTAAGTCATCAGCATTTTCTCTCCATACCCATCTTAAAACAGCAACGGGCTACAGACAAGACATTAACACAATGCCCTCATTCAGAAACAACTTTCACACTTGCTTATCAGTGTATCTTTTTAAAAATTAAAAAGAATCAGAGTTCTGTGCAATTTGAAAGTCTGGACATTCATTTTTCCAAACCAAAGTATCATTTGGTCACATAAAACTTTGCCAAATCACTTCGACCACCTACGTAGATCGCGTTTGATCTTACCAATTGCTATAATCTGATCTAGTGCAACTGCAGAAGATGCAGTTTAAGGGTAGAATCAGAGGAAGATGTCTATCTTAATAAACAAGTGTTTTCTCAAGTGCATATCAGGAAGGGGTTTCTACTTCTCACATAAAATGGAGCATATGGGATGAAAAGTGAAAAGCAATCCCTTTCCCCACTTTGCCACACACTCCACTGCTTTCTCCTGCCTGGCTCTTTCGATACTGGAATTGGGCTGAGGAAAATTTCTTAGCACATCAGACAAAAGTGAAATAAGGAAGGGGAGAGGGGTCAGATTTTGCTTCCGTTCCCTGTGGGACAAGCAGAACTGACTCCTACTTTACATGCAAATAGGAAAAACCCATGCTTAAGAAACAAAACCTGATCACTCTGAATGCTACATTTATTTCAGAATATTAAGCAAAGCAGCTTATTTATATACCGCTTCATATCACGCTATGGGATGTCTAAGCGGTTTACAATTGTGAGCTGATTGCCCCCCAACAGTTGGGTACTGCAAATGCCACTTGCCCCGGAAAGCCCAGAGAAATGTGATACTCTGTCTTGGGTGTGTGCTCCGAATAAAGGCCAGTAATATACTGCGGGGTGTGTTGTGGTGGGATAAGCACACGAAAGCTATTCTGTAAAACATGCTGATTAAAAATAAAGAAATATTACTGTTTCAAAATATTGTTTTGTATACATCATATATCCTACCTTAGCACAGCTATATGGTTTAGTGTTTATGATGGAAACAAGTGTTATCTCCTGCACACAGACGCTTGTCCAAAACATTCAATCCATCCACACATGGAAGTGTTTAGCATTTTACAGAAGCTACAGACTTCCTTAGTCATCAGAAAGTTACAATCTAGTTTTCTCCCACTAAGGACATTCAAGGTCACTCTTGGAGTAGCAAAGCCATCTCCCAATCCTGCCAACAAAAACAAAAGTCCCAAACAGGAAAAGGTTTGCAGCAAGTGCCTGTTACATAAATTCCTGTTTTTCACGCAGCCAGGAGGAGATTAAAGAAACTATGATTTACTAGCTTGGAGAAAAAAAAGTGTGGAAGAAGAGTAAATATTGCAAAAATATTTAATGATGTTGTGTCTACAAAGCTTTGCCAAATGTAGACATGACCTGATAATAGTACAACTTCAAGCACTGGAACTTGGCAACTGGGCAGGCAAGTGCAGTTACAAGATTTAGTTATCACTGGAAGCTACTATATACCTAGAAAGTGTTTTCAACAATACTGAGAATGTCAAACTTTTAATGTTTCTTCTAAAAACGAATGAGATTTTTCACTTCAGAGCCAAAGCAGCAACTCTAGAGTGTCGAGTTTTATTTGCCAATATCTTTATTGCAACTTCATCTATAATAAATCTGCTTCCAGCTTTCCAGTCATGTTCCCTACTCAAGCACAAACCTTATCCAATAATTTTCCTGCTGCCCATTAAACCCCTAAGACACACACACACAAACACACACACAGGTTCAAAACTCTATACATAAATTACCTACCAATCAGGTAATTTGCATTTGCAGCATCAATTTGTCAACATGAAACCTAATTAAGGTCTATGCCACTGATAATGGCTTCCTTCATATTTTGAGTGTTATTTCAGTCATATCAAAATCATTGATCAATTCACTTATTTTCACCAATATGTTGAAAAACAAATAAATCTAACTACCACATGTTGCAATGATTGAACAGTTGAGGAGGATTGTTTATTAGTTACAAAACTTTCAATCATACCTACATTAGGGACATGTAAATGCAGTGGTGTGGGGTCCAATTTTTATCCACTCTGGACTCCTTTTCAGTCAAAAATTGCAGCCAAATGTCACTTCTGGATTCTGCTTTCAAGTTCCCTGGCAGCTTTGCAGGGGCTCAGCCTTAAGCTCAATTTGCCACCTCTTTGTGGCTTCCATTAGTGGGCACTTGGCTACATCTAAACATGGTGAGTACATCTTAATGGGATTCAAGAACATTTACCCTGGCATTGCATTGCGATTCGTGTGACCCTGCAATAAGATAACCTGGTGAGTGGCAGGCAAAGAGAGAAGGAGTCTACACTGTTCTCCCCATCTCAGGTCTAATCTGCACTGCAGAAATAAAGCAGTTCAACTCCGCTTTAACTGCCATGGCTCAATGCTATCACATTCTGGGATTTTTCATTTGTGAGATATTAAGCCTTCTCTGTCAGAGAGCTCTGGTGCCACAACAAACAACAAATCCCAGGATACCATAGATTTGAGCCACTGCAGTTAAACTGGTGTCATACTGCATTAATTCTGCAGTGCAAATTAGACCTCAAAAGAGAAGGCTTTAAATTACAGCTGTCAAGCAAGTTGTGAATTTATCCACACATAGAATAGCTGCTTTTCAAGTAATGGTGCAACCAACTAGGATGGAAAACAAAGAAATAAAACAAGGAAATGTTCCAAAAAGAAGAAAAGGGTGGGCTTCTTTTGGGGGGGGGGGTCTGACTAAAGATGCAGCTGATTGTACTGTTGCAGAGCATACTGGGCTAGCGATTGCCAGCGGTGTCCATGCAACTGGTGTGGGGTGTGTGTGCCATCTTTTTCCTGATGAGGAAAAGGATGGGATAGCATGCAAGGGGAGGGGGGGAAGAGTAGGAATGCCGCACATGGGGACAGGGAACATGCGGGAATGCCACATGCAGAAATGGGGAACATGGGGGGACGGTGTGCATGGGGAAGGGCCCAGCCGGACATCACTCAGTACAGGTTGCACCATCGTAGCCCTCTAATGAAGCCAGTGGTGGCTGCTAATATGGAAATTAGAAAAGGACCTGAAGGATACCTTCCGCTTTTAGGAAAGGTGGGTGCCAGTGAGCGCCAAGAATGTCCTGAAAATAGCAACATTTGGAGGAGAAAACTGTCCCATGGGGCCAGATCCCATCTGTGCAGCTATACAGCGAACACAAAGATGAACATGCATCTTGGCCTGAAGACTCATCTTGCTATTATAAAATATGTAACCTCAAACGGGATGCAGAGACTACAGCTGACTATCCCTTAATATACAGCACAGTATCAAATCTTGTCAAGAAAACCCCACAATAGGGTCACTATAAGTCAGAATTGACTTGAAGGCACACAACACACATCAAGTAAAATAGGAAGTACAATGAGCCCTCTCAATAAGTCGGCTTCAAATTTGCTACTCTGAACACTTGCGGATCTCCAAGCCCCATATTATTCAATGGCAGCGACATGAACATGCACATGCTGAAGTTGGGAGGGGCAGAAGTGGATCCCCGCTGATATGGAGGGATAGTTGAATGTTAGTGAACAAAAGAATATATTGAAGAACATTCAGCAAAAACTGTTGGGATTTTATCTTATCTTCTCCCCCCCCCCCCAAAAAAAACCCCAGGTGTGATGATAATTGCAGAAAGTTCCTCTACTGATACTGCAGAAATGCATTGCGGGATTTGGTTCCTCCTATTTTGTGATACACTTAAAGTTCTTAAAAGGTGCTTCAAAATTATTATAGTGATCTGACTTGTGCCCAACTCAAGAAGTTGCATTAATTATATTAAGGTGTCTAGCAATTCCTTTAAAAGCACATCCCTCCAATGATGCTTTAAGGCTGTTATGACCAGCATCTTGGAGAAGTGGAACATCTGCCTCATTATCTATTATCTCTCCTATTCACAACAGAATTAGGACTAATCAGAAACTATAAAACAATTAGAACTCTCTGTCTAAGCAGCCACTTACAGATCAAACACGACACCTTCAAACATAGCCTCGAAAGTAATGACAAACTAGTGTAGTAGATACCAAATATCACTATCTCTGTAATTAACCCCCTTCACCACATTATATATGGGCCTAGTCTATATCTTCCAACTATGTGTACCTACCTAGACTGCGCTGAGGATATTCAAGAATCAAGGGAATCAGTTGTCACCCAAAGCTACAATTGTCATTCCAAGTTATGTAAACACTTTGAAAAGATCACATTTTAAAATCCATATTCCCTTCTAAGGTTAACAAAGAAAACATTTTAAACTCCTTTAGCTCGGGCTTTGTTCCTATTAAGTATTTCCTGCAACCTCAGAATCATAAAACAGGAATGCAACAGTTCTTTGTGATGGGCCCTGAGCCAAGAAGTCCCATTGTTTTCAATGGAGGCAAACCAGAACTGGCATGACATACTGGAAATGACACTGGAAGTGGAGCTGGTCAGGCATCCATTCACACTCTCTCTCCCACCGACCCCTCCTTCCTCTCACAGGATAAGTTCTTCTCAAAAATCCCAATACTGTATTGCAAACGCCAAAGGGAAAACATGCAATGCAAACTACAATGAGAAAGACAAGTACCAGTTATCCCACTCAGGCTCTAGGGAGCTCACAGCAGCTTTTAAAGCAGTGGTTCCCAAACTTTGGTCTTCCAAATGTTTTGGACTTCAGCTCCCATAATTCCCGACTGTTGAAATCCAAAACACCTGGAAGACCAAAGTTTGTGAATTATTATTTTAAAGGCTTCTCACACTACCACTAAAAATTAGATGAAAGCATAAGAACGGAATAGGCAGCAACTAAGGGGGCATTCACACTCATTTTTTTTGTCCCAAGGAGATGTGGATCACCCCATTGATGCATACCGGGGTTGTTGTTCCCATTACGTTTTGGGTTCGCGAATCTCTTCAAGTCATTTTAACCCTTGTGTTATTCACACATACCATCATATGTGGAAGCTGCCTCCCTTCCTTTAATGAACAGAGCGATCCGAATCAATTTGGAAGCGTATTCACACTGCCGACGATGTAGATTAATGCAGATCTTTCAGGAAAACTTGGGGGGGGGGGAACAAATATCCTGGGTTAAGTGGGGTTTTTTTGCCAGTCTCCCCCCCCCCCTTTCCCCAAAGTAGATTGAGTGCATTTGGGACATGTGTGAACACCAAGGATTCAACCCGGATTCATCCCGGATTATTTTCGTAGTGTGAATGGGGCCTAAATTTAAAAGGAGAGCCAGCATGGTGTTGTGGTTTGAGCATTGGACTACAGCTCTGGAGAGCAAGGTTTGATTCTTCACTCAGCCATGGAAACCCACTGGGTGACCTTGGACGAGTCACACATTCTCAGCCCCCCCAAAAAAACCCACAATAGGTTTGCCTAAGAATCGCCAGAACTTGAAGGCACATATCAACAACAGGTTTCAAAGGCACACAAATTGTTTCTAGAACAGATCCAGGCTACATACAGAAAAACATAAAAGTTTAGCATTAGTTGCTGTGGCACTATTATTTTGAGCAAAGGATTTTAGCAGAGCTATATCAACAGCACAGTGCCAATACAGGCAGCCTTCCATATCCACAGATTTTTTTTACTCACAGATTCAAGTATCCACAGCTTTAAAATATTTTTAAAATATACAAATTCCAAAAAGCAGACCTTGATTTTGCCATTTTATATAAGGGACAGCATTTTGCTATGCCATTGTATTTAACAGGACTTGAGCATCCACGGATTTGGTATCCACGGGAGTCCTGGAGCCAAAATCCAGCAGATACCAAGGGTACACTTTTGTTTTGCTCATTGTTTTTTTTTTTTTTTTAGCACTTCAAAGAACAGTTCTACTTGTTTAAAATTCCTCTACTTTTCTAACTTTTACTTGTTTATAATTTTAACAAATGTTTGGCAAGCAATACAGTTTTCTGTTTCAAAATGTTTATTTTTGTTCCTTCAAGTTATTGTCTACCTAGTCATATCTGCTTTCCAGGCTTTTCTCAACAGCCAAAAGGAAATTAGCAATATTAATTTTTTCCACTGAGGTGGGCAGAAGGTAGACTGCACTTCATTGTAAAGCCTGAACATAACTAGTTGAATTGGGTTGGTTGTGTGCTTATTAGTTGCCCCATTCTTGAAATTATACTCAGTTAATACACTGGATCACAAGAATCACTATCGGAGGTTGGAAACAACTACTTAATTTAACTAGCAGTGTTTTTAAGCTGGTTTTAATTAATGGCTAGTTTAATGATATTATTAACCTTTGTATTGGGTATATTTTTAGTTATGTTTCCTTTACCTTTTGTAAGCTGCCTTGAGTCCCAGACTGGGGAAAAGGTGGGATATTAATAAATATAAAAGTAATAATAACAACAACAGCTAGCTATTTGCAAATTCATTTTCCCATTTCTCCAACAACAAACCAGTTGTAGGGTTGGGTGGGGGTGGAGAACAAAGAGAGAGATGCAGATCACTGATAAATCTGAATTAATTTGCTGTCAGATCCCTGTGTTGGGATAAGCCTTCCCCAACCTGATAGATCCCAAATGTATTGCTCTACAAATCACACTATCCCAAAGCATCAATCAGACTGTAGGAATTGTAGTGCAATGCATCTCCCGAATACAGGGCTGATGAAAGCAACTTAAAAACTAAAAAGAGCAATTTGTAGGAGTCAGTAACAAAGTGTCCCAGTAGGGGGCAATGGCAATGAAAAAAACTCTATAGTGACTTAATTAATAAATTAATTAACAATAACCCAACAAAATAAATGCTACACTTCCTAAGATTAATGACAAGTTTGACTTCCACATTTCTAGCCAACCATATTAATGCATTCATTTTAAAAATTAACATTCTTTGCTTTGATGGAACATTGAATGTCAGCCAGGATTTTAATACAGAAAGTTTAGGTAAGGCCATGGGGGGGGGGGGGTTAGGATGTGTAGCACCTCCAAAAAAGTTAAAATGCCTCCCTTGGGAAATTTTAAACCCAGAAGCAGGCTTTTTTAATCAGGAAGTGAACTAGAAGGTGACTTATGGTTCATATCCTGTTTTTTATAAGGCTTCTCCGGGGCATAAAATAGCTCCAATTCTTCTCCACCACCACAAAGTAGCTCTTGGGATGCATGGTGAGAAGATCTTGCCCCCCCCAAAGAAAAAGTTTGGAAAAAGTTTAGGAATGCAGGTGCACTATGGAATTTAGGGATGCAGGTACGCAGCAGGAATTGCCCTAGGATGCATGGTGAGAATATTTGCCCCCCAAACAAAAGTTTGGAAAAAGTTTAGGGATGCAGGTGCACCATGGAATTTAGGGATGCAGGTCCCTCCATCTCAGCTCCAGAAAACCTTAGGATCACCATAAGTCAAGAACAATTTGAAGGCACACAACAACAACAACAGCAAGGTGTTCAACAACTAATGCAATCCTCCAAGGCCCCATGAAGGGCCAATGCAGGTCCCCAACCCCTGATAGTTATGTTCAACTTCACCCAGTGAAAATATGACCTACCAGTTGGTTTTTAACTACCTAGTGGGAGAATCTTTGTGGCAACATGTGCTGCCCTTAGCAGGGTCCAAAATGGCAGATAAATACCTTCCAAGAGCATTACAAGATAATCTCCAGTGAGTGTATCAGACCAACATATATATAGGATGTAGGAAGGATGTAGAAATCTTTCTAATGGGTCCAAAATGGGCAGAACCCTAGAAAAAAGATATCTTGAGACAGATGGGAAGTAGATAGAACTTCTGCTAAGAAAATAATGATGGGTTATTTTAAAAGGAACCCAAAAAGTAAAAAAACACAGCAATGAGCAATTTTATTGTTAAATATTATTGTTCTCTTTTTGGTACCAATAAGAATAATTAAGTAATGACCATTTTGGGGGGTTAAGGAGGCTCTTTAATATACTACATAACAAATTTCTTCATTAAAAAAAAAAAACAACTCTCCAAGTTCCAAAATCAATCCACCTGAATATTAGGGCATACTATTTACTATGAAGCCAGTCTGTCTACTCAAACATAAGACTGGGGACATTTCTATCAAATAAATTCTCAAGGAGAAGAATGTATTTTTTTAATGTGACCACAAACTTTCTCACCATTATTTGCTCAAACTAATGGTTAGTCTCCATATCCTAACAAGAAGTTACTAAATCTAGATTTTCTAGGAAAGCCCAGGGTACTATTGAGGAATGTTTTATTTCATGTATTATTTATTTATTTAAAGGATTTTGGTATCACCTCCCAGACCATAAGGGCTCCCGAAGTGGTGGGGGAAAACACCAATTAAAACAATACAAAGATAAAAACATTTTTAAAACATAGGCTTTTGTGGTTTTTTCAGAGCCACGTTCTAAAAGAATGTATTCCTGACATTTCACCTGCATCTGTTTTTAAACATTTTTAAAACACATTAAAATACTCTTTAAAAACCCCTCCTGGCTTCAAGCAATCTCAAGTCAAGGAACAAGTTATATACATATATTAATGCCCAACCAACTTAGAAATATATATTTTCCTTGAATTTGTCTGATAATCACAGTTAGTAGAAATGCCCATGTTACTATGTTAAAAAACAAATAGTTGTCCAAAGTTGATTACGTAGAGAGATCTTGTAGCACCTTTGAGACTAACTGAAGGAAAGAAGTTGGGATCATGAGCTTTTGTAAACTTAAATCTGCTTTCTCAGATGCAAGTGATAAAGAAATAAAGAATAAAGAAATAAAGAAGTTGGCAGCGTGAGCTTTCCTAGACTACAGTAGACTGAAGTTTACAAAAGCTCATGCTACCAACTTCTTTCTTTCAGTTAGTCTCAAAGGTGCTACAAGATCTCTCTTCATACTGATTCTACAGACTAACATGGCTCTATATCTTTGAATTCTTGTCTAAAGTTGGTTTGTTGTTGTTAACATGTCAAAGTGACTTTGACTTATGGCAAACCTATGAATGAGAGACCTCTCAGACCCCAGCCACGTTTCATTTTGGATTGTCTCATGATAGGTTTTCAAGGTAAAAGGCTTCAGGAATGGTTTGCCATTGCCTTCTTCTGTACATTACTAGTGTCTCTGAGAGATCCCCTGCCACTGTCACACAGGGGTTGTTCGCACATTTTGTTTTGCAACATGACTATGCAAATAATCTCACTCACAAATTCCAAATTTATTGTTCACACTATTTTTTTAAATCAAAACCACATCTGTGTGCATCTATGCAAGTTCTGTTGCTCACACCTGCCAGCGCTGCGAATTAAGATGGGAGTCAATAATGCAGATGTATTCAGAACACGTTCAAGACATGTAGACTTTTATCCTGGTTTACCCCAGGTCTATCCGCATTGGTAAGTCACACATCCAAAATAAAAATCGTTCAGGAAAATTAGGGAAGGGGACCCCAAGAATGATTATCCTTGGTTTTGTAGGTTTTTTGGCAGCCCCCTCACCAAATAAATAAATAAATAAATAAATAAATAAAAATAATCAGATGCATTCAAAATTTATGTGAACAACATAGATTGAACTGATTCTACTGGATTTATTTTCACCATCCGAATAACCCCACAGAGGCACACACTACAGCTGCTGCTCATATTTGGTCTGTCTCATATGGGGAACCCTTCCAGATAGCAGTACGAACATTTGCATAGTCTCTTGCCTTACAGGAGCATGCAATCCCACCAACACAAAAAGGCAGTGTCAAGGAGAAAGCTTGAATTGTAATAGAGAACAATTAAACCATTAGCAAAAAGAAAGCTATTAGAGGAGATCAGAATTAGCAGTTGTCAAAGCATCAGAAAGCCACTATGATAATTAGGTACATTGCTGGACTGGGACTTAGATCTTCCCAATAATCCATCAGATTCTCAGACTGGCCCATCTGATAGTGTTGTTGGGAGGCTAAAATGCGGAGGAGGTAATGAGCCATTTACAACACCTTGAGTTTATTGGAAGAAAGGCAGGAGAGAAATACAAGGTGATTCCAAAAGAATGGTGAAAAACCAAATAACAGCTTTACTTTCGCTCCATTCTTTTTTAATCACCCTGTATACCTAATACATAAATCAAAAGTCTAAGCAAATAAGTCTTCAAAAGATTAACAAATCTACCCCAAGATCTCAAAATGTAAGATGAATATGGAGTTGCTCTTGTTGTTAACTGGCTGGAGACATGGATTTGAATTGAAATTTGGGGTTCAATTAGTGAGTATTCTTTCAGCCACTCTGTAAAATACGGACCTTATACTGTTAAGGAATGAATGGGTATCTTGACTTCCATGTTGTTAATCATTAAGCTAATGGGGCTGAGGAAAAGAGGTGGTTCTCTCCTGCTATTCTTTCTGGAGCCAGGATGACCAGGTATCCATCAAACCCTTCCTGGGCAACACACTCCTTCCCGTAGTCCTCAAGGGCTGGGCAGACGCTCATAAGGAAGAGGAGGAAATGCTGCAGGCTTTAAATTATCAGCAACAGAAGAGAGTCGAGCAATCTGCAGAAAGAACCTGGACAAAGGCTATCAAAGATCTGGAAACTATAAAGTCCTATGAGCAATGACTTAGGGAGCTGAGTATGTTTAGCCTGGAGAAGGGAAGGTTAAGAGGTGATATGATAGCCCTGTTTAAATATTTGAAGGGATGTCATATTGAGGAGGGAACAAGCTTGTTTTCTGCTGCTCCAGAGAATAGGACACAGAGCGATGGGTTCAAACTACAGGAAAAGGGATTCCACAATATTAGGAAGAACTTCATGACAGTAAGAGCTGTTCGACAGTGGAACACACTCCTTCAGAAAATGGTGGAGTCTCCTTCCTTGGAGGATTTTAAAGAGAGGCTGGATGGCCATCTGTCAAGGGTCCTTTGTTTCTGTGTTCCTGCATGGCAGAAGGGGGTTGGATGGACCTTGTGGTCTCTTCCAACTCTGTGATTCTATAAAAATCTTGAAATATGCCAGAAATAAATAGGAATTTCCTCCAGTCCTGAAGGTCCTGATCAGCTCTGCCAATTAACAATTAAAAGTTGACAGTAAGGAATTGTACCCAAGCTGCAACACAATTCAAGCACATAATAGTAACACCAATACTTCTCATCCACAATTGTCTGGTCATGCTCATCCATCAGTTTGCTTGAGTCTCTTAAAAGCGATGATGGTGCCATGAGCCAGAAATGCAAACCACAAAAACTGATTTATTTATTTTTTTACATAAAAGTACTGAGGTTTTGTCTTAGGAAAAGAGTTTCTAAAACCTCTACCATTGGATGTCTTCTTAAATCAATTTTGGAACATTCCACCAAGCAAACAGGACAGACACAAAACATTTGGGGTCCTTCCCCACTGCACAATTATAGCACAAGGATTCCATCTAACCTGCCAAGGCTGCATCCTGTGGAATCCTGGGATTTGTAGTTTGTTCAGAAGCACCAGAAGGACTAACGTGGCATAGTGGTTTGAGTGTTGGACTACGATTCTGAGATCTGGGTTTGATTTCCAGCTCAACCATGAGAACCCACTGGATGACCTTGGGCAAGTCACACGCTCTCAGCCTCAGAGGAAGGCAATGGCAAACTCCCTCTGAACAAATCTTGCCAAGAAAGCCCCATGATAGGGTTGCCTTACAGTCACCATAAGTGGGAAACAACTTGAAGGCACACAACAGTAACAACAACAACAACAACACAGGCATCACCTTATTCAAAGATTTAAATTTGGTACAAAACAATTGACTCATATTTGATCATTTTTTTTTATTAGGGGACACCGAACCGTGCGCTTCTGAAAAGGTAGCCTGTTTTGCTTTTAAAGCATCACTTCTAAGGAGGAAGCTTTGTAAGGATAATGGTTGGGTTACAGGATAGATTTGAACCACAACTATTTTTGAACAACTTCAGCTTTGCAAAACAATGTTATATAGTTTCAGTGGATCTGGTCCTTGCGCCTATTTAGATTCATCTGAGACAGCAAGGTTTTTGGGTTGTTTTTTAGATGATTTTAACTATGTAATATAATGTATTATTTTTACAATGTATTTGATGTCTATATTGTATATTTTATATGGATTACTTTTGTAATGGCGTATGCCAAGCAAATAAACTTATTTACTTACTTACACAGGCATCAGAAGAGAATCCTCCATCTGCAAATTATGCCTCTCTAAATTGCTAATCCCAGGTTTCCATAAATGGAACCACTGCAGTTGTAGTGGAATCATAGCACTATAATTATGCAGTGTGAAAGGAGCCTTGGTCAGCCAGAAAGTGTTTTTAATCCACATATGTGATGTAACGAAGCAGCACAAGAAGCAGCAACTACTACAGGCTTTAACAGTCCCAGCAAGATTCTGTACAGAAATAGTAAATCATAGTGTCCCTGCTCACCTGATAGTTCAGCTGTCCAGATAGCTCCCTTCACTGGTCCGTGGCATAGATAGTAACTTAAAAGTAGGTTACTCTGACTTCCTGCATTGCTTTGACCAAGTTAAGGAGTGAAAGCCAATGTGGTGTGTAATAATCTGAGCATTGTACTATGGCTCTTAGGATCAGGGTTCGAACCTTGCTCAGCCATGGAAATCCACTGGGTGACCTTGGGCAAGTCACATACTCTCAGCCTCTGAGGGAGGCAATGGCAAGCCCCCTTTGAACAAATCTTGCCAAGAAAGCCCCATGATAGGGTTGTCACCGTATGGTCACCATTGAAGGCACACAAAAAACAAAGGCTAAGGACAGGACAGGTACTGTTTTTAAGAGACATACTGTGTGATTAATTTATCACCCCATTCCATCTCCCTTCTTATCATGGGTTGACCTTTTCTGACTGCCACTTGTACTGAAGAAGGTATGTAGAGAGATCTTGTAGCACCTTTGAGACTAACTGAAAGAAAGAAGTTGGCAGCATGAGCTTTCGGAGACTTCAGTCTACTGAGAGGATAGTAGCCAACAAAGCAGATAGAAAGTCTAAACAGGAAAGTTCTCCACTTTCAAGCGAGGCCTGCCTCCTACTATTTCAAGTAACAAGAAGAACTGTTTGAGTCCTTTTATTATCTGAAGTCTTCAGTGATAGAAAGCAATCAATAACCTTCTACAGCAAACCACCTCTTCTCAAGCAACATTCAGGCAACAATGAAATCTGTAGCAAATGTACAAACGACTGTACAAAACAGGGTTTAAAATTAGGAAAGCAGGTGTCCCAAGTGCATTCACCCTTTAAACTGGGCCATCAATGAGCATCCATCTGCTTCCTGTTATATGTAAAAAAAAAAATAACGTTCATTTCATTCAGTCAACCATATATACTATTTGAACGTATACAATGTAAGAAAACGATAGGCTGATTTCAAATGACATTAGGTACTATAAAGTCTTACCAGTTTACTCAGAAAGAACAGGCACAATAGTTGTCAATCACAAATACACTCTTTTTTCTTATGAAAAAGGAGCCTTTCCTACAACAGAATTACAGCCACTATGATTCCTATGGAATTCAGGAATTTGTAGTTTATTGATATACTAGAGCTCTCTGGCTAAGAATTCAAAATGACCTCCCTCTAAATTGCCAGAAATCCATAGGATCAAACAGGATTCATAATTGTGTAGTGTGAAAAGGACCTGAGAGGTAAATAGCCAAAGGTACAACAGGAAATATGAGTACAAGATCAGCTTTATTCAATCAGTCAAATACTGTTAAACAATAATTACATTTTTACAACATTAATTAATTAGAACAAAGAGAATAGAGAAAGATTAATCACAAGAAGCTACTGATTTCTAGAATATTTTACAATTTAATTCTTCCCAGAAGCTTTACAGATAAATACAGAAAATTCTGTAGCAGTAATGACTCTTGGAAACTTGTAGCCCATTTAAAGTTTCTATCTTTTGCTTACAAAAGTTCTGGCACCTATGCTTGAGTACTCCTGATCACGTGCAGAGTTCTTCCAAAAATAGAGAGAGGGAACTGAGCATATATAAAACGCCTACTCTTTGTAAAGAGAATGATTTCTTTCCTGTTTAAAGACTGTGGAAACTGGTATCTCTTGTCTCCCAGATCACCTGCCTGTCTACAAACGCAGCAGTTACACAATCCCTGTACTGTTCTGTGTGAGAATACAGGCAACCATTCAAAAGGATGTGAGAAGCTCAGCCTCAATTTTCGGTGGGCCAATTCATCAGCTGGTCATCAAGGGACCAAACTGAGTTTTAGCCAGTGCTTTGAAGTGACTAGTGACAAAAAGCAAAGTTTAGTATAATAATCAATAACTACTATAATTGTAATTATAGTTACAACATGAAGATAGGACACACTGGGATAGACAATAAGGCTGGGGAAAATGGAAGGCTGTAGGAAAAGAGAAAGACTGTATTACAGTTAAATTGATTCAATCAAGGAAGCCATGGCCCTAAGTTTGCAAGACCTAAACAGAGCTGCTGGTGACCAGGGCTCTTGTTCATAGCAGCACTATAAGTCAAAATTGTTGTTGTTGTCATTGTAAGTGCCTTCAAATCATTTCCGACTCATGGGGACCCCAAGGTAAACCTATAACGGTGTTTTCTTGGCAAGATTTGTTCAGAGGTGGGTCGCCAGTGCTTTCCCCTGAGGCTGAGAGCATGTGACTTGCCCAATGTCACCCAGGGGGTCTCATGGCCGAGCAGGGATTTGAACCCTGGTCTTCAGAGTTGTGGTCCAACACTCAAACCACTATGCCACACTGGCTCATAAACAGCAAATAACAATAGTTACAAGGAGCATATTATGCCATAGGCCAGCTGCTAGTTGTGTTCTCATTTTTAATAGCCACTATTTAAGTTATTTGCATTTAGTAAAAAAATAATTACTTTTTTAAAATGGTAGCCACAAAAGCAACTAGCTACTCTGAAAGATGGACAGCTATGGCTTTTTAAAGGATAGCTTCCCAAGCTCTGGTGTTACCTCTGGTAAAATACTGTTATTACTGGACAGAGAAGGTGCCGTGGAAGGAAAGGAAGTGGAGGAGTCCTGTTATGTATGTTAAAGCCAGCTCATGTGGTACCCAACAGCAGCTTCTCATGTTTAGTCCATGTTTGACAAAGGGAACTCAGCAGCATGCTCTTTCTAAATATCTGAGCCAGCTATAACATTTCTTGTAATCAATAACTTGCTGGAGATTTCCCCAAAGCATGGGCAGATTTTTTTTTAATAAAAGAAATTAAAAAGAGACATGGCATTGCTTTAGCAACTCACCTGACTACTCACAGGACCTCCAGATGGACAAAGCATATTACTACTAAAACAAAATACACTTTGCCATTATTCCACCTTTTCTTCCTTATCAGCTTAGGGTAGGCATTTATTTATAAACAAATTTATTAATAAATGTATATAACATTATATAGGAACAAACAAGAGCAGTGGGAAAACACAAGAGAATTGAAAAGACATGTAAACCCAACGAAAAACTCTGAGAGTGAAGCAAAATCGTTGCATAAAAAAAGTTTATGTGGAAGGAAATGAACTAGGCTCAGTCTAGTGAGTGAGTTCAAACACACTGGACTGATATCAAATACAAATCCACATGGTAATATAATGGGACCTTGTCATCAACATATTTCACCATCCGTGGACAGTGAGCCCTATTGTCCCAAATGGCGGTCTGTGGTGCGCGGTGTGCCACCATTAAGATCAACAGGACTTGGGGTTTTTTTCATATTTGAGAGAGGGTCCAGAATAAGTCCCTCGCTGATACGAAGGTCTGACTGTACTCTGGAAAAGGAGCCAAAAGTGAAGGGGATGCATTACTGGGGCAGCACTGAAAGGTGAGTCAGAAAATAAGCCTCCACTTAGGATAGATCTACATGTACCTTTTCTTGTTCTAAGCTGTGAACTTACAGCAAACATTTCCAGTGTGCCACTGGAAAGCAGCTTCCTCTGTTTTGATGCTTGCCTCTTTTTGCTGTATCTTTCTTGGAGCTGAGGCTCAAAAGCCACAACAAGGCTTTCTTTGCCTCTTATTTCCATCACCAGTTAAAACCACTGCTGGGGTTTCTGCCTCAATCCCTCCCTTTCAGTCTGTTCAAAGAACACTTCCCCCATCCAAGAAGCAGTTTTCAAATTATGATGTTAGTTATGCTCTTGCATAATTAAAAATGGAGGAAGAGAGGGGAAGGGGAAGGAAGAATGTAGCAGCACCTTTAAGTCTAACTGATTTTTATTTTTACATTGGGCCTTTGAAGATAGAAACCCACTTCTTCTCACTCAAGGTACATATTTTAAGTAAGCAAATTGATTGGTTTTACACATCAGCACTAACTGACCACTATAAAGATCTGAAAGCCAAACGAATGGGTCCTTGAACAGATCAAGCTGGAAATCTTCCTGGAAGCCAAGATGATTACGTTGAGGCTGTCAAATTTTGGGCCACATCTTGAGAAGGCACGGCTCATTGGAAAAGAGTATAATGCTGGGAAAGGTGGAGGGCTGTAGAAAGAGAGGAAGGCTGCATGCCAGATAGATGGACTCTATTAAGGAGGTCACAGGTATGAATTTACAGGACCTAAGCAGAGCAGTGGAGGATAGGGAGTCTTGGAGATGTCCCATCCACAGGGTCGCCATGAATTGGGATCGACTCAAGGGCAGTTAACAACAACAAGAAGCATCCCTGGATCCCATTTTGGCAGAAAGGCAGAATACAAGCACAATAAATAAATAAATAAATAAATAAATACCTTCCCCCTCCTTTCCTCCTTTTTATGCCTCATCCATTCACTTTCACAAACTGACCTCACAAACACCCAATGACCCTCCAGAGTACTATATTGCTTCTTGAACTGTCCTTTCTTGTTGCCTTCCCACTCCATAAGATCTGCCCTACTGTTTCTGAACAAGGATCATGCATCCTTAAAATGTGCCAGCACTTTCGGAAAAGTATGACTCTCAGTAGCCACTCCACAGGGCCAGCCTTATTTTGCCCCCCTTATTACCTATTATGTTTGGTATAATCCCACACATAAGCTTGCTTAAGCAGTCATCATGTCTGCTTCAAAAATATATCCTTGCAGGCTAGCTGGCAGTTATTTAAATGGACTTTGTCCTTACAGCGCTGTGGAGAACATAAGCTTGTAAAAGAAAATCAACTGGACACACTGTAGTTTAATCCAATTATCAATATGGCTGCCAAACAAAATCCTCCCACACGTCTTTACACGGCTTGCAATCAACACTTATTCATGGAACTTGTCCAAGAACATAACTTGATACATCCACAGAAATCCATTAAATCATTAAGAGACCCAGTCCATTCTAATGTATTGCTTCCCATACAGATACCAATCACATTGCTTCACTTAATATACAAGCAACATAAATTAGCTTATTGACTTAATATCCTAAACCTTGTGTTAACAATGTAGTATTAGATGGGTTTTTAAGTACCACGCTTACCAAAATCAAGGGAAGGGAATTTCAAGGAACTTTTACAATCAACATAGTCGATTACCAATATTCACATAATCATAAGTCAAGAAGAGAGCAAGACCTTCAAAAGGCCAGATAATTTATTTACCCTCCATAGACTCATATTGAACTAGTGTACGACAAGCAGGAAAATGAACAGTAGATTAGATTATGAACTATTTTATGAATCACAGTTTATGTTATTTTTTCCAAATTTAAAGTGCAGAGATAGGAATAGTTTTAAAACCTACAATTTTTTTAATCAGAAGTTTTGAGGATCCACGCAGCAAACATTACAAGTGGAATCTGTAACAAAACACTACACCATGAAGTGCCCATGTTCAAATTTCTGTTGTCTGGTCATGCTCATCCATCAGTTTGTTTGAGTCTCTTAAAAGAGATGATGGTGCCATGAGCCAGAAATGCAAACCACAAAAACTGATTTATTTATTTTTTTACATAAAAGTACTGAGGTTTTGTCTTAGGAAAAGAGTTTCTAAAACCTCTACCATTGGATGTCTTCTTAAATCAGTTTTGGAACATTCCACCAAGCAAATAGGACGGACACAAAACATTTGGGGTCCTTGCCCGCTATATAATTATAGCACAATGATTCCATCTAACCTGCCAAGGCTGCATCCTGTGGAATCCTGGGGCTTGTAGTTTGTTCAGAGGCACCAGAAGGACTAGCGTGGCATAGTGGTTTGAGTGTTGGACTCTGGAGACCAGCGTTCGATTTCCAGCTCAACCATGAGAACCCATTGGATGACCTTGGGCAAGTCACATACTCTCAGCCTCAGAGGAAGGCAATGGCAAACTCTCTCTGAACAAATCTTGCCAAGAAAGCCCCATGATAGGGTCGCCTTACAGTCGCCATAAGTGGGAAACAACTTGAAAGCACACAACAGCAGCAACAACAACATAAGCCCCAGAAGAAAATCTTCTGTCTGCAGATTCTAAATATGCATCTCTAAATTGTTAATCCCAGGTTTCCATAGAATGGAACCACTGCAGCTGTAGTGGAATCACAGCACTATAATTATGCAGTGTGAAAGGAACCTTGGCCAGACAGAAAGTGTTTTTATCCACCTATGTGATGTAAAGAAGCAGCACAAAAAGCAGCAGCTACTACAAGCTTTAACAGTCCCTGCAGCATGAAGTTTCCATGTTCAAATTTCTCTCTCCCACACACAATCGATCTGCATCCTCTAAGCACTAAACATAGTCTTCATGGCGTAGTTTTAATGCCCCTTTGTAAGTAGACTTCATGTAAGACTATGTATAGCAGTGCCACTCAAAGTGGTGGTCTATAGGCTGGTGTCATTGCACAAATTATCAGTTGTTAGTCCTTAAGTTTCCAGGAAAGAAAGAAACAGTAGTAGCCATGGGTACAAATATGATATTTGTGTCTGGCACAGGATGGAAAATCCTAGTTCTCCAACATCAGAGAGGACTTTATCACGCAAGGCTAAAAAGCAGAATTTTAACAGGATAAAAGCATTTTGGACAGTACTTATTACACAACGCCATGTCCATCCTGCTGACGCCTTGTATTCCATTCATTACTGTAGTGTGCCTTTTCATTGATGGGCAAAACCCATCAATAGACTCTCAATCTCACTGCTATTCCATTACTGCGATACTCCCTTCTGTGGCAGTGGCGTGTCTCAGACAGTCATGTGGTGTGAGTGTACATGATTTTCCTCTTCTCCCCTTCTCTTCTCCTCCTCATAGTGACCATGGCTGCCATTACTTTCTCAAAGCTGGCTGATGTATGTGCACATTCACACAACAGTTGGCTCCAGGAAAGTACTGGCAGCTGGATCACTTGTTTCTCCCCCCCCCCCCCCCGCTCCACTTCCTCCCAAAGCATCGGGCTGCTGTATGAATGTGCTTTGGGAAAAGAGAAGAGGAGTGGCCACAGCCAGCTTCAGGAAGTGGTAGGCTACTACAACTACTTGTTCCCTCCAAAAATGCACATTCACACAGCAGTCATGCACTTTGGGAGAAGAGTAAGATCACTCTAATTCCTAGTCCTGATTTCCTTTACGTCTTTTTAGGGATTAAATGCTTTATATCTGTTTGGCCCTATGGAGCACTAGAGGAGACAAAATAATTTTTATTCTGCTAATGTTGATGGTTCCTTCTGTTCTTACTGGGTTTATGTTTTTTTTTGTTTTTTTGTTTAATTTTCACAAACTGGCAAAACCAAAGACTGTCCTTATAGTTCAGGACCTTGAGGTTCCATTTGTCAGGGAAAAAATTGAAAGGAAATTCAATTTGCAATTATTTTCTGACTAAATTGAACTATGATATATCAAATATGATAATTTTATGGTAAACTGACACTTAACACGTTTTATGCTCTTGGAGTAACAAAAAACTCTGCATTTTTCATTCTGCCCCCCCCCCCCCCCGAAATGTATTGCCTGGTGTCCTGTTCAGTATTTCCAAGATCTTAAGTCACACTTATGCTCTCATAACTTTTGGGGTTAACATTTATAGTCATTAATGACTGAATGTGGCCCCAAGAGACTTCCTCGTAAACCAGGCAGCACCCCAACAAAAGGGTTTCTAAAGTGCTGCATACCAGGGTACTGGGAAATGATGTCTCCAGTATTTTCCCAGTTTTGGGACATGTTGAGGAAGCAGGAGCCTGCACACTCTTTCCACCGAGGTCATCATTTCCTAGCACCCCGATCTCCAGTGCCTTGGAAACCCTTTGGTAGGGGTGCTGGTCTGGTTAAGAGGTAGATGCAAGGGTGGCATCATCAGAAGTAGCTACAAGAGAGCTCTGAAATTGTAACTATGTCAGTCTTCCATTTCCTTCTGGGAGGAGAAGGCAAATAAACCATAGTTTTCTCCCCACAAGTTTTAAAATTTCCAGAAATGTTACATCTCTAAAGCAGGAGACATTGGCTGAAATCCTGTCTGGGATTTATGTATGAGGAAGCACTGTAGTTACGGTGCTATGCAGTGAAGCCTAGTCCAACACCCCCAGTCCCTACTTACTGGGAAGCAGTAGCTATGATTGATGGTGGTTGTGGGGTTCTGTTTGCCTGTGGCTCAAGAAGCATCTGACTGTCATTTCCACCTCCTCCTGTGAAGAAACTCCAGTGTGACAGGCAGAATCAGGGTCTCTGTCACTATTCCCCCTCACAGTGAGCTGCTTCCTGATCGAAAGGGGAACAGACCCCCATCAATCGCAATGGCTGCTGCCTGATAAGTGAGGACTGGGGAACATTCATAATCCCTATGTTAAACTAGGGGCTACATGAATATCATGAATATATAACACACCCAAGTACATAACTCTAGGTTATACATTTATAACTTCCACAGAGGGTACCGGCCATTTCTTTTTATAGTCAAGTAAGGAGAACATAAAGAGGGATTTTGTCTGCTTAGACTTTCTTTCATCTTCCCCAAGATGCTCAGGGCAAGACACCTTCTATTATTTTAATTTTAAAGCAAATGTAAGGGGTGTTAAGGTCAAAAGATACAAGCTAGCCAAAAGTATTCACTGGGCTTCACTGACCGGACATTTGTATCTTGAACATCTGTTTATAAACTTAATGCTCTCACAGTTTTATCATGCAACAGAAAGAAAGAAGCTGTGTGTAAAGTGCTTTAGTGTGGTGTGTGTGCACACAAATACATCCTGAGCAGAGATGCTTCTTCCTGTAAACTCTGTCTGGAGTTTGCTGCTTAGGCAACTGAAGCCTCCAGAATGGAGGCTGGCCATGGCCGTTGAAAAGATCTATGTTAATACATCATGATTAAGAAAGCAAAGCTGAGCTTTCTTTGGCTAGTGTGTTAAGTTAATTTTAGAAGGCACTCAGTAATTACTCAACTAAAATTTGGCCAGAACATTGGAGTCAGTCTTGCAATACTTGCTGAATTTTCCAAGGGTGATGATGACCATCAGGACTACCTCCTGTTGAATAAGATATCCTGTTCTATTTCCTCAGACAGATTGAAAAGACTGAAATCTGATTAGTTAAGAAGCAAAACTTGCAGTCGTTTATACCTAATGTCTCTGTCAATAGGAATAAAGATTATAAAAACTAGTTAGTGTAAAGCAATTCCTAAATTATAATTAAGAATAGACTGCGATTCAAGGATAATTCTGATTAAAACCATTACCTGTAAACCCGTAAAGTTACTATTGACAGACTTCTTATTCTCGTCACTACGTGCTCCTCCACCATTTTGTCCATGCACAAAACCTTTGCCAGATTCCTTTCTCCTTACTGATCTCAATGTCATGGCAGGAGCCTTTTCTACAAAAGATAATGTGTTATTGCATGACTTCAGCATGAAATCAACTTCTTACTCTCCCCCACACTTACATTTTGTCACATCTTAACCAATGGAGAGATTTGCTTAAAAGCTTATCCATAGATAGTATCTTATTAGGTGTAATGAAATATATACAATCAAACCATGGATTTGGTAATTTAATTATTCTTTTGTGGGCCAGCACAGTTTACTCTGCTTAATTCCTAGATACTAAATGCAAGGGCATAGTCCATATGATATTCTGTACAAAGTCTTTTAAAAATGAAAAGCATCCTGTTTGTAGCCGACTATAATAAGGAGGTAACCCTGGCTTGGCACCCACACTGCTTTTCTAGTGTCCCCCTATTATTTTGATTTAAAAGGCCTGAGGGTCAGAAGGTTCACAGTAAGTCAGAGCTGAAATAATAAATGGCTTATTTTCCATCCTGGTAGAGGAAATACATCACCACCCATTGTGGTACAATCACAGATGCTGTTTTTACAGGAAAGTGTAAAAATAACTAAATCGGCTTGCCTTGCTACTCAGATTCAAACAAAGCCCCTTACTACAATTGACACTGGGAAAGAAAAGACAGGTTTGTAAAACACATTCAATAAACTTAGAAGGAAGCAGTAGCTTAAAGGGGGGGGGGGGGAATGGATACTAATTATTTAAAAACATAATTTGCCAAAGCTGGACAAACCAGTTACCATAAGCCCTTAAGTCTAAGAAAAAGCTCAGATATAGGATGCTTTTATCTAAAACTATTAGTGCAAGTGAGGTATTTCCTTTTTCTACAAATCATATTTAAGGCTGCAGTATATTACAGTTTTATGCCAGCAGATCTACATTTCATGAAGTTGTATAAAGAGGTTTTCCTAGGCAAGAGATTTCTAGGCCACATCACAATTGCTAGATGGCATCCAGTCACAGCTTCACCCATTACCCAAATGACCATTGACTGACCACAGAGGAGCATCTGGAAAACTCTCTTCTGCTGCTCCTGGCCTACCTGCCTTTATAGTCTCTCTCCAGCAACCTGGACTTCACACTCCATCAGCTTTGCACATTACAATACTTGGGTCTAAGGCTACTTACCCTGAAGTAAGGTATATTCAATTCAATGGGACTTACTTAGAATCGTAGAGTTGGAAGGTACTGCAAGGGCCGCCTGATCTAACTCCCTGCAATATAGGAATACACAACTAAAGCATTCTTGAGAAATAGCCATCCAATGTCTGCTAAAAATCTCCAAAGAAGGAGAGTCCGTCATACTCTGAGGAAGTCCATTCCAGTTTCAAACAGCTCATGCAATCAAGAAGTTCTCCCTAACATTTCATTTCTAGTAATATGAGTCCACTGATTCAAATTCTAGTCTCTGGATCAGCAGAAAACAAGATCCTTCCATCCTCTACATCACTTCAGACATTTAAAGATCACCTCTCAGTCTTCTCTTCTCCTAGTTAAATATCACAGCTCCCTAAGTCATAGATAGGCTCTTGGTTTCCAGGCCTTTGAGAAATTTGGTCATCCTCCTCTGGACACTTTCCGGCTTGTCTTTCTTGAACTGTATTCCAAGTGAGGTCTGACCAAAGCAGAACAGAGTGGCGCTACTACTTTCCAAAATCCATACACTATACTCCTCCTGATACAGCCTAGAATTTCAATTGCTTTTGGGTCAACGCCATCATACTTTTGATTCATGTTTAGCTTGTGGTCTACTAAGGTTACTCAATCCTTTTCACATGTACTTCTGTCAAGCCAGTTGTCACCCATCCTACATTTTTGGATTTAATTTTTCCTGCCTCAGTATTGTACTGTTGAAATTCATTTTGTTAATTACAGCCCAGCTCTTCATTCTGTCAAGGTCATTTTGATGCCTGAACCTGTTCTCTGAACCTTACCTACTCCTCCAAATTTAGTGTCATCTGCAAATATGATACACACATCTTTTATTCCATCATCCACTGAACACAACAGCCAGAACTGAACCCCGTGGCACTAGTCACTTCTCACCACAATTAAGAGAAACCATGGGTGAGCAATCTTGGGATTTGGACCATCAACCAATTATAAATCCACTCAGCAGCAACACTGTCTAGCCCTCATTTCACCAGTTTGTCTGCGAGAATATCATGGTGGTCCTGGTCAAAATCCTTACTGAAACGAATATATCCTACATCCACAGTACTCACCTGACCTACTATGCTTATAACACTATTGTAAAAAAAGAGGTAAGATTAGTTTGCCATGATTTGTTTTTGAGAAAACCATGGTTCCTCCTAGTAATGAGAATATTCCTTTTTAAGTGTGAAAAGACTGACCGTTCTAGAACCTTTCCTGTTATTTACATCAAGTTGCTTAGTTGGTAGTTGCTCAGCTCCTTCCCCCCCCCCCCCACTTCTTGAAATTGGGGATAACATTCACCCTCCTCCACTGTGTTGGGACCACTTCTGTACTCCAAGAATTCCCAAAGATAATCAACAGTAACTCTGAGATTCTCTCTCCAAGTTTCTTTAGTACTCTTGAATGCACTTCATCTTGCACTGATAGCTTGAATTCATTTAGAGTAACTAGGTACTCCTTTGCTACCTCTTTACCTTTTCTGGGCTTTGTTAATATTGTTGTTAACTGCCCTCAAGTTGATCTTGACCCATGATGACCCTGTGTATGAGACATCTCCAAGTCTTCCACAGCTCTGATTAATTCCTGCAAAATCATACCTGTGACTTCCTTAATAGAGTTCATCCATCTAGCATGCAGCCTTCCTCTCTTTCTATTTCCCTCCACCTTTCCTAGCATTGTTGTTTTCTCACAATGTGTCTGAATTATGACAGCCTGTTTTGTTATCTTGGCTTCCATGGAGATTTCTGGCTTGATCTGCTCTAGGACCCATTAGTTTGTCTTTTTGGCTGGGCTAAATTATTACATCACAAGGCAGAGCATTGGGGGATTTTTTAGGAGAAGACTGAGGCAAGGAAGGGGTTAAACAATTCTGCCTTATTTCTGTCCAGTTAGTATGTCATCATCTCTATCCAGTGGCCCTACCATTTTCTTGTTCATCCTCTTGCATATGTGTCCATGCGTGCCCATATGCATTACAGACAGACAGACAGATGAATGGGACTGCTTGCACATATGTGTATAGGGAACAAAAGCACCTAAGACTGAACTGGAATAAATAAAATTGGTAGAACCTGGAGACCATAACTTCATTAAACACACAGTAATCATTCAAAGTTTCTACAATGTTTTCCTTCATATTGATCACGATGCATTGATTTTGTGAGAAAAAGCAAGAAAAAAACAATACAGAATGTATTAAATACAACAATTTGGCACCAATATCATCTGGGTTATCTGCAAAAAGAGGGCAAACAAAAGAAGCCAGTTCCAGAGAAAAGAGCTAGTGTGGAAGAAACCACACAGATGAATGGAAATTAGTTCTGCATTGATATTCACAGACCCTTCTGAAGGAACTCTTTTATGATAAGCATGTGCTGGAACCCAGCATTTATTTATTTTTCTTCCTTGTCCCAGTGAAACTCTTGGCCCTTAATGGGTTCTTATCCTTGAAATATCCTTGCTCTTGGCAGCTGCAGCCTTCTGAAAGTTAACTCCATTCTTTCAACCACAATTACTTCTAAGCAGTAGGAATAAAGTGGAAAGGAGATCATGAGTCAACCACAGCTGGAGAAAAAAAACCCTGACCAAACCAGCAATGAGAGAGATACTGCTACTGGTGCTGAGGACAACTGGTTTTGAAAGAAAAGCTCCCCTCTCAGACTCTGAGCAAATTATGCTCCAGCTACATAGCTTTTTCCTAGTGTACACTGAAATGGAACAAAGAGAACTGAAACTCTAATAGTACTGAGGACATGAATGTACATTAAATTGTTGGGCAAAGTTGTTAGAATTTCACAATATAATTAAGGGCCTTTGCAGACTGCCAGAAATAGTGCACATTAAATTGAGGCACTGCCCTGGCTCAGTGCTAGGGAATCATGGGAACTGTAATTTATTGTGGCACCAGAGCTCTCTGACAGAGAAGGCTCAATGTCTCAGAAAAAAATACAATTCCCATGATTCCCTAGCACTGAGCCAGGACAGTTAAAGGGGACTCAATTTGCACTATTTCTGGCAGTCTGCAAAGGCCCTAAAATTGCCTTTTTACATCCCCCCTGCCTCAAAAAAACCAATCCACTTTCTACTCTATAAAAACAACATACATAACTAAGTCAGCCCTATCAAGACACGCTACATGAGTTGCCTCATTTTCATGCATAAATTACCAACAAGAAGAAAAAGAATATCAGCAAGCCACCTGGGATTATGGTGAAAAGAAGAACTAAAGGAATGACATTAAGTACAGCCACAGTTTCAACATACTAGGGGTTGATTCACCCATATTGTTAAATCAAGGTTTAATAGTACAAATCATGAAGTAACAATTTAGACCAGGGGTAGGCAACCTTTCCCCTTTAAGGGCCGAGGGACTTCAGCTCCCAGAATCCCAGGAGCTATTGGCCAACATGGGACTATTGGCCAACATGGCTGAGGCTTCTGGGAGCTGAAGTCCCTCGGCCCTTAAAGGGGAAAGGTTGCCTACCCCTGATTTAGACAGAACATGAGAGGAAAAGAATGAGAATACACTGGGCTTTTAAATTTAAAGTTTACACCTTTGTCAGGAATTATTTCAGGGCAGTTTTAAAAAGCTAAAACAACACAAACCAATGAATAAAAAAGTAAATAAAATAGCACAGGTTGTCATTGCTGATTGCCATCAAGCTGACTTTCACTTATGGAGACTCCATGCATGAAGGATCTCAAAGATTCCCAGTCATCAACTACCCCTGTTCAGGTCTTGCAAACTCAGAGCAAACATGGCTTCTTTGACTGAATCAATCCACCTGTAATGTGGTTTCCCTCCTTTCCTATTGCCTTCCACTTTATCAAGCATTATAGTTTTTTTTTTCCAGTGAGTCACATCATCCCATGATATGCCCAAAGCACGACAGACTGAATTTAACAAAGGACAGCACATAAAACAACCAATCAATAAATGAGGGATTGCTAAAATCCCTTACAAATCTGAAAAACTTGGAAGAATAAAAACATATTGGGGAAACTGATATGGGAAGTAATTCTAGAGGTGCAAACATCAGGACTCCTCTGACATCCCAGTGGCTAAACATGTAAGGCTTCAAATAGTAAGGAAATCAGAATATCTCAAGAAACACATTGATGTAAATGAATATGCCCTAAATACTTTGCATTCAACATGAAAGAAAAGGCATCAGCCTTTTCAGTCATGATGCCTAGAATCTGCAACGGTTTCCCACTATTGGTATACTGACCTTTTCACTGTTCCAGTTCATGCAAGTAGCAAAACTAGTTTTTCCCCAGCATGCTTTTGCAAACTATTATTCTTAAAGGTTTTTTTTCTGCTTTGAAGATATATTATTTCAGGACATCTATTTAATTGTGATACTTTCTGCTCATTAGTGCTGTTAAGGCGTTTTAGAAAAGTGGGACCAAAATTCTAGCAACAAATAAAATCTATACTTTTTCTTCTCAAGATGGTGGCCTCTGTCTCTTGCACCCTGACTACTTTTAACATGTTCACATAGCTGCGTGTAAAACAATCTATCTAAAAAGCAATGGGGAGAGAATAATAAAAACATCTCTAATCTTAACGTCAGGAACAACCTTCCCTGTCCCAGAAAGTCTTGCTTAGTAATGACTTGCCCGAACAGTAGACAATCTTGTATGCAAATCTGAACTCTCAAAACAATATAGTAATGAACTATCCAGAACGCTAGTTCTGTTCAACATTTTCCCAAGGAATTTGTCTTATTTACTATCAGAAAGAAAAATTCTCATATGATATTGTATGTGAACAAGAAGTAAAATGTGCTGTGTATGTAGCCACGACCTGTTTTCAACATGACTATCTCTCTTTCCCTCATCATCACCTCATTTGCAAACACTCATCTTATGTGGAACTCTTGCATTTTCTCAAGGAATGTGTCTTATTTACTATCAGAAAGAAAAATACTCATATGATATTCTATGTGAACAAGAAGTAAAATGTGCTGTGTATGTAGCTACTACCTGTTTTCAATATGACTATCTCTCTTTCCCTCATCATCACCTCATTTGCAAACACTCATCTTATGTGGAACTCTTGCATTTTCTCAAGGAATGTGTCTTATTTACTATCAGAAAGAAAAATACTCATATGATATTCTATGTGATCAAGAAGTAAAATGTGCTGTGTATGTAGCTACTACCTGTTTTCAATATGACTATCTCTCTTTCCCTCATCATCACCTCATTTGCAAACACTCATCTTATGTGGAACTCTTGCAACAGGCATCTGCAGGCATTTTTGCAAAGATGAGGGCAAATAAACTAAAATGCAATCCAGACAACATTTAGCAGTCGAGTGGGAAGAAAAGCTGGTTGTTCTAGGCAGAGGTGTTCAACCAGTTCTGGATTGGGTTAAACTCTCTCTCAAAGGCCATCTTCCTAGCTTGAGAGTCCCTCCTGGACTCACTCTTTGTGGAAACACAGGTGGCTGAGGTGGGGAAGAGTGCTTTTTATCAGCATAGGCTGAGTTACCAGCGCCTATCCTGTCTGTTTACAAGACATCCTTTCACAGTTACTCATCGTGCCCTAATTGTGGCCAAACTACACTACATAGTTCTGCCTTTGAAAGTGGCTCAGAAGCTTCAGCTGGTGTGAAACGCAGAGTCCATGATGCTGACACAAGCTTAAGATTCAGGATTGCATCAGTTCTGCATTGGCTGAATATTCACTTCTACACCCAATTCAAGGCACTGATACTATTACTGACCTTTAAAGCACTTAATGGCTTGGGACCAAGTTACTTAAAGGACTGTCAACATTCATACAAACTCTCCCAAGCATTGAACTCACACACAGAGGCCTTGCTCATAGGCCCACCTGGAGGGGAAGTTAGTTTCATGAATAAGAGAGAGAGAGAGACAGACAGACTTTTTGGTAATGGTCCCCATACTTATGGAACTCTTCCTCCGGGAGACACAATTGATTTCCCTTCCTGTTTCCTCTGACTAAAGCCATTAAAACATTTTTATTAAAGACTACTCTTAATTGAGAGGCTAAGCTTGGCTTTGGGTGCTGTTCTTAGGTCCCGTTTCTCCATCTTCCATCTGAGTGAGATGAATGACCTGTATTATATTAGCTCTTTGTTCATTGTTTTTTGCTAGTTTTAAAACTGATTTTTTTATTCAGCTATATTGTTTTACATTCTATTGTATTTAATTATAGTTTAAAAGCTGCTTTGAGAAACTACTGCCTTTTGAGAGGCAGCCTGTACATCTTTTAAATAAAATTATATAAAATATTTGGTACATTGACATTTTTTAAAGAAAATTATCTCCAGTTGTGTCTTATTATTGTCAGTACCTGCTTCCACTTAAACTAGGAATGTCCTAGTTTGCAAACCGATGTACCCTCTGATAAGCCATCTTATCAGAGCAGAGGGCAAAGAGGCAAGTTATGTCCTCCCAGACCTCATTCTACACCATCATCATCATCATCATCAATTTATTTGTACCTCACTTTTCCCCAAAAAAGTGGGACTCAAAGCAGCTTACAGTCTAAAAACACAGTACAATACAAAAAAGACAATTAAAATGGAATTAAAACTATTACAATGGAAAAACGGATAATTTGTTTAAATATAGAATACAATTAAGAAAGACAAAAATGCTTAAAAACCAATCACTTTGAAATACTCCCAGGACATTCTTTCTGTTTTAAATGCCTGTCTGAAAAGGAAAGTCTTAGCCCGCCGGTGGAAGCACAACAAAGAGGAGGCCATTCTGCAATCCACATTCAATTCCACATGCAATCTATCGGTCCTCTCTGACATTTCCAGATTGGAGCTGGAACCTCAAAGAGTAACAGACAGATTCTCTCTTCATCTGTAGCTGCAACTATACTGAAGAATTAATGAACTTTGACACTGCTTTAACTGCCATGGCTCAATGCTATGGAATCCTGGGATTTGCAGTTTTGTGCAAATCTGGTGCCACAACACACTACAAATCCAAGAATTCTGTAGGATGGAGTCAAGATAGTTAAAGTGATGTCAAACTGCATTAATTCTGCATTGTGACAGCAGCCTCAGTGTCTCTTTTCTAGCCTTCTGGATAGAAGACATGTCCATGGAGCCCTTTATGCTTTGCTTTACTGACCTCTTTCCTATCTGACTTCCATCTTTCATGTCTAGCTTGCTGAGTGCCAATACCAGCTTCTTCCTGAGAGTTACCACCCGCGGTTATATTTTTGTGACTCTGCTTTCCTTTTCTCTCTCGGTCTTCTTGCACCAAGGCTCCAGTTCTGCCCTGCTGGGCTTCCTGCTTTCCGGACTCCATGTGCTCAGCTGCCTAGAGCCCAGGGATCACAGCATACAATTTAGGTCAAGACTATCTGAAATCCTGTATTTCCCCATAAGTGCTTGCCTGAGTCTTACAGTCTTCAAGGGAGAGCTTTCTTTCCATCCCATCACTCTCCCAGGCTCATCTTCCATAGCTTCTAGGTCAGTGGTAGGCAACCTGTCCCCTTTAAGGGCCGAGGGACTTCAGCTCCCAGAATCCCAGGAGCTATTGGCCAACATGGGACTATTGGCCAACATGGCTGAGGCTTCTGGGAGCTGAAGTCCCTCGGCCCTTAAAGGGGAAAGGTTGCCTACCCCTGATCTAGGTTATGGAGCTCCTCCATGAAGGAGATCTGGTTAGCCTCCTCTATGCTCTTTTGGCAGGCAAAGACCTTCCTATTCGATGGCCTTCAATCCTTAACTGGCTGGCATAAAAGGTTGTGCAGTGGGTGCGCCATTTATTAACATGTGCTTTATGTATTTTTAATGTTTTAAAAGTAATATCTTAACTGGATTGATTATTCAATGCTTTTTCAACTCTTGCACCACATCCTGTTTTAGCTATTTTTGTTTTAAATTACCGTATATTGTAAGCCACTACAGGTCCCATCTTTGGAAAAAGGCAAGACAGAAATCAAATAAATAAATAAATAATCACAATTTCAAAATACAGGTTATGTCTGTCTTCTAAATTGTACATTTAACCTGTTTATTGCGCAGCAGCAACATGAAAATGGTGTTGTGTTTTGCACGCTTTAGCTACACTGCAACACAAATTAACTGCAGTGAAGAAGGATTGTGAATGACTTGGGTGCCTCTACATTAGAATCCCTTAGCACAACTTTTCCACAATTAATTAGAAGTATAATTAAAATGGAAATTCTGCACAGTACTTCATACTCTGCTATATTTTTACAGTCACATACTTTTTGAGAATCTGATAAAAGCTATGGGCCAAGAAATGGGAAAAAATCTTTTTTTTCACAGAGCCCTTGAAGCTCATCCATGGACCCTAAGGGTTCACAGGCCAAAAGTTAAGACTCCCTGTGCTCAGTTGTTAACCAATGCTCTTCCTTGTAGTCAATACTATTGTAATATCTACTCACAATGAAGTTCCATTCAGCAAAAGTCCTTTCTGGAGCTCACTAATAGCTTCTGATTTGCAGGTTAATGTTTTATGTCTTCCGGTTAGTCTGGGATAGTGCCAGATTTTACCTTGGAAAAGCCTCTATAAAACTAGAACTGCCCCAGTGAAAGTCTTGGGGAGAAGCTGGGTCTTATGTTCTCAACCTTCCCACCAATATCATTACTGATTTTCCTTTATTTTTATTTACATTTTAATTGTAGAACAGCACTATGAAAGTTATTTCATTCTTTTTTCTTTCTTTTTCTTTTTCTTTTTCTTTTTTTGAAAAAGAGAGGAAATCTATTCCCACTCCTAACAAAAAGAAAAACTGACACCTATACAGTTTAGAAAAGTCATTCAATGGTCAAATCAGAGGCCATTCATTAGTAATCCCCCCCAACCCAGACTAACAGGAAGAAACACAAAACACAAAACCAAACAGCAGCTGAAACATCCTATTTAAAGGCACACACGTTCTAACAAACTGTTAACACTGCTTTCCCAGTTTCCAGATCACAGTACACAAGATAATTATTCCAAAAACACCAAAATGGAATTGGCCATCCATAATATCATGTGGGTGCTTCGTGAAGAATGATATCTTGATAGAAAAGATCGAATATAGAAGAACTATTTTGTTATTTCCATCTGCAATTTCACTGACTATTGTTAAGAATCCCATTTCCTCTGAACAAGCAGAATGCTGGCAATAGGGCTACTTTAAGTTTCCCTTGGATGAGTCACACCTATGATATTTTGTATTATCTATCTATTTACAAAGTGAATTGGAAGCACCTTGATCCCCCCCATGCAGCTCAGTCCATCAATATTGCTTCAGATTTCCAAAGAGCAATGGTACCTCATGCTTTCATCAACTCAAGTTAAAAACTCCTCTTTCTTCATCTTCCAGTTCAAGTCTACCAAAATTCCTTCTTTTTTCTTCCAGCCCCATTCCCTTATTATGAATGTCACATCCCAAAGGCTTAAGCCATTACATGAACTGTGATAGCACTTGTGAACATACAGCAGTGCTAGGGATACAGGAACATGTGGGACCACAGAGCAGAAGGCACCTTTCAATACTTGTCCTACACTTTTAACAGTTTTAATTGTGCACAGAAAGGACACACACACTAGTAGAAAAAATCTAGAAAGAAAGAAACAGAAAAAATTTCACATCAGATCACCTGAACTTGCATTAACAAAGAGGTCCCCATTGAGGGCCTCCTTGTTCTTTTTGCTGACAGTTCTGTCCATTATGGACATTAAATAAAAGTTACTATTAGTAGTGCAGCTCTTCAAGCTGGGCAGCCGCAGACAAGGATTAAAATCATATTCATGTCATCATACTAATTACCATTCATCGGCATGATTTCCTGATAAAGAGCTGTTCCTAAGTCAGTCTGCAATTCCATATCTTTCTTTGACACAACTTTCTTTGATATAAAACATGGGGGGGGGGGAAATCTCTGCTTTTTAAAAAGACGTTTCATATGTTCCTCTAATTTGTATTGTTCCATTTATTCAATATTATTTAGGTGGTGGTGTTTTTTTAACCTCTACATTATTTGGGGAGGGGGCACATTGAGAAGAGGAAAAATGCTGGGCAATGCATATTTAAACTGTGCAAGGCGATTTCTGGTGCTCTTTCGCTGTCTTTTCATATCTGGAAAGAAGGTAGACATTTAATAAAGCACTAAGTGATTCCAACCTTGTATTTAACCACTAGCTTGGTTGCCTAGAAGGGAAGAGGAATTCCTTGCAGATGAGTGAGTGGTCTGACAAAGGAAGGGCACAACACCCAACCCTCCTCTGAATGGTACAGAAAACCCAGATAATGGCAGAAAGGAAAAATCCCCTTCTCTGTAGTCAACACAGAAACACAGCAAGGTGTGACAGCAGGGGCAAAGTTCTACATCTCTTCTCTGGCAGCCAACAACAAGCTAGTAAGAACTACTGCAAGATAACAGCCTTTCTGGACTTATTTACCAAGCAGACTTACTCTACAGCAGGGTTGGGAATCATGCAGCCTTCCAGATGTTGTAATACGGCAACCCCCAGCATTTCTCATCACAGAGAAGGGCTACTAGGAGCTGCAGTCCAACAACACCTGTAGGACCACATGATTCCTACTCCTGGTTTACTGGTCTGTGGATATAGAAATAACAACCTTTGAGGGCTTATTTACAAGACTGACATATTTTTGACAAAACTTCAGCTGTTTAAGGCAGGGGTAGGCAACCTTTCCCCTTTAAGGGCCGAGGGACTTCAGCTCCCAGAAGCCTCAGCCATGTTGGCCAATAGTCCCATGTTGTCCAATAGCTCCTGGGATTCTGGGAGCTGAAGTCCCTCGGCCCTTAAAGGGGAAAGGTTGCCTACCCCTGGTTTAAGGGATTACAAATTCCACTTGTTTATTTACAAATATGGATTTAACAATACACATACCAATAATTCTACTGTCTTCTTCCCAACATCTTTATGCTTGAGACCACCCATCTGTAGGCTTTGAATCATTATACAGTATCATCTCCTTGCATTTTTTTTCCTCCAAAGAAGCTTACTGGGACTGAACAATCCACTATTAATATTCTCACTGTAGTATTAGATCTCAAATTGGCTAAGCTTCTGCTCTTGGATTTGTCTGCAGCAGTGACAAACGACACACACATCCTGAAGTGTTAGCAGTCCTCACAACAACATATGGGACATAATGCTCTGTCCCCATCCCCCCATTAAGCAGTTAGTTAGTAGAGATGGCCCCTGGAGAGCCTAAAACTCTTGCAGAAATACCTGGATTTCCCACCTTAACTCTACTGTGTAGAGTTACTGCAAAATTCCCCCCCCAGGGCGGGGGGGGACGGACCCTGATTTTGTTTGCTCTTGGTCATTAGGGACTACTTGTCATCATTACTGACCCCCCTTGCCCAAGAGTTGTTTAACCATAAAGACATGAATAATATTCAACCCCTACCTTCAGATGAGATTTAGGCATCTCCATCAATCTCTCTCAAAGTGCTGAAAGCAAATCACATCTCCATGTAAATTAATGGAGCACAATCAATGCATCTGCATTGATTCAGCTCTGGCTCTGAGCTTGAGGAGGGGATTATGAGGCAATAGGAATAGCGATTTAACTATATGCACCTTTAGTGAAGTCTACAATGTATTTTCTATGGGATCCCCTGAGTAAACGTACCCAAATGAGTTCACTTGACACACATCACACATACAGATACTGCATTATGTGCTTGCTCCATGAAGCTGCATCTAGAAGACAACATGTATCTGGTACTGCAGTGTTCAATTTTCAGCGATAAAGGTCAAGAACAGTATTTTTTTAAAAAACGTACGACTTCTATCATTAGAGAGTTATTTTAAGCTACTATCAATCTCAGTTCCCATTTGAAAAGTGAGTGTCATAACACAAGGAAGTAAGAAGCTGCATGGCCCAATGTAATCTAGTAGTTCCACCTATTGAAGTGTACTACATTCACCCAAATACCACCCCATGGACCTCCCATATTGTCACTGAATCCCCACATGGCCATTTTACCTGGAAGAGGTGGGTACAGAACTATCTGGCTATGCCCCTGTTGCCAGATGTGAAGCAATTACAGTGGTCCCTCCACATTCACTGGGGTCAGGGGTGAAGGACCTCAGTGAGTGTGCAAATACAAAAACACTATTCTTTTTGCCTAAGAGAACCCCTATCTATGAATCTCCAAGTCCTCCAATGCAACTCTATGGTGAACATCTGCCAGAATTTGACCATAGAATCATGCTGTAAGACTTAGAAATGCCTAGAAAAGTGGTTTCTCTAGGAACTTCTAGGTTCTCCAGCACACCTCTATGGTCAATTTTTGACAGAGTTGCACTGGAGCACCCAGAGATTCCTAGAGAGAACATATTAATCAAAGCTGCAAAAGCCAAAGCCGCAAATTGTACATTATTTGCTGAGATCCACCCAGTCCTCTGGAGATCTCAACAGCTGAGATAAACATTTCATTTCTGGCTACGGAAGCTTCTACAATTCACCTTCCAACTCTCCTTCAAGTATGAGTAGCTCTGGTTATGAGGCTCCAGCAGCCTTTTGGTAGCTTCAGGTGGGGCTTTGGTTGCTGTAGAGTGAAGAAGGGAATACAAGTGGGCCCTTATTAGCCGCTGGGGGTTGGTTTCAGGATCCCCTGTGGATAACAAAATCCATGGATGCTCAAGTCCCATTAACTATAATGACATAGCAAAACGATGTCCCTTATATAAAATGGAAAATCAAGGTTTGCTATCTGGAATTTATACTTTTTTGGAATATTTTCAAACCATGGATGCTAAAATCCATGGATAAAAAATTCTGTGGATAAGGAGGGCTGACTGTACCAACCTCCACAGTGGCCAAAAATAAACATACATAGGTGTAGGCTTAACTTACATATGTGTATGCCACTAACAGGATGCCAGCTGGTAATTGTAACACCACCACACCATCAGAGCCCTCTGACAGACCAGGTTGAATACCTCACCAAACATCAAATCCCAGGAATCTATAAGATGGAGCCATGCCAGTTCAAGTGGCTTCAAACTGCTTTATTTTTGCAGTGTGGATTAGCTCTGTTAGTCTCAGAGGTGCTACAGGATCCCTTTGCATACCGATCCAAACAAACACAGATGTGTCTTTGAATCCTATCACCTTGAGTAAAGTAAGGGGCTGACTCCTTTCTCCTCCTCTCAGGCTCCCTGCATTTTCCAGAAGTGCTTCCTTCTGGAATTATATCAGGATCCCTCAAATATTAAGAGGAGTTGTGTTATACTACAGAACCTCCCTTCCATAAACAGAAGGGAAAATTAATGATGAAAGGAGTGGTTTTATATTGTTTTAATGTATTTAATTGCTTGTTAACTTCTTTATTATTAACTTTCTTCCATTCTAATTACCTTTTTGTAATTAAAAACATTCAGGGATAGCTGTGTGCATTTTGGTTAGCCAATAAAGGTATCACTGATGGATTTTTGCTTTTTCTAATTAATATGTGTACTATCTTAGGTGCCATTTTGGAGATAGGTGGGGTGTAAATGATAAATAAATAACAAGATAAATCATTCCATCAATCAGTAGTACATAAATCACACTCATTTAATCCCATTATAGCCTTGCCTTATTCTTTCAATTCAAGGAAGACACATAATTAAATTATTAGAATTTATTAACCAGAACTCACCTAAATGCCACTATGAGGAAGACTAGTTTTCTGTGATTTCTAAAATATAAGCCAAGTTACTCTAAAATCAGCACTAGTACTTGTATTTCCTGTATGATACGTCATTGCTATTCAGCCAAAACACGCAGTCAGACCCACTCCTGTCCTCAGAGGCTTCTTCATGTTTTCCTACTACAAGTACTGCAAACAAGTTTGTCCAAAGCAAAGAGAGTTCAAAGGATGGAGAAAAATGCTACCAGAGCATGCTCAGAACGAGTCAGAGAAATTACAAGTAGAGATCTTGGAAAAACTGATGCACACAGACTAAATGGCAAACTCCCAAGGATAAAACATTTTCATCTGTTTCTTTCCCCAATTCAAACGAACAATTTCCCCAAGGATTTCATCCAATACATTAAATCACCAATAGTCTGGTACCAGTGTCAAGTAACAAGGCAGTACTGAATTTTAAAGACACAGGGTTGCACCCAGTTCGTGTCCATCTGCTGACAGACAGCTTTTTGACTCATCCAAGGCCTCCATCAGCAAAACAAAGAGGGAGATGATTTTGCAGTGATTTCCCTTCCTTTTGCAGCCCTCTGCCATTCCCAGAACAAGCTCCCACGCTGGCCCAAATGTTCCCCAAAACATCCAGGATCAAATGGTTGAGGGATGGGGGTGGCAGAGGAATTGCTGAAAATCATTTCCATCCTCATTTTTATTAAAGGGAAGCCTCCGCCAGACTGAAGAGCCTTTCCGTCAGCAGAGTGACAACCGACTGCCTGCAACCCACACGCAGATGTCACCGTTTGCTCATTTCTCCTAAACACACCAAACGCTGTACTTTCCATTGATGAACACCACACTTCATGAGCAAAAGCAATATAAGCAGTTCTCACTGGGACAAAATGCAGAGGAGAAGTCCTGTTTGTTGTTTTTCCTGCAACAGACTATGCCTTGTGACACGTTAATAGCTAGGAAATATATTGTGGGCTAAGATTTACCCAACCAGATTCCAGTTTAACGGGCATATCTGTGAAATGGGCTCTGGCCCAGAAAAGTTTATGCCATAGTACATTTGTCAGTCCATAAGGTTTCACAACACACATAAACCAACTCCCTTCACAATGGTATAGTTTTTGACTCCAAAGTAAAAGGAACCAGGAAAATAAGTTTGGAAAGCTGCTCAATAGGTATTTTAAAAGAAAATACAAACTTGAAATGTTAACCTTTATTATTTGGGTCCCATTTGGGTGAAAGGCAGGGTATAAATCAAATAATTATTACTATTATTTCACATAATGAAGAAGTCAGTTCTGCATGTGCTTCAGGTAAGAATTTTTGCTCCTTATGAAGATCCCAACACACATGCCACTACTTTCACAGACTTGCATTCATCAGTTAGTGGGTACCTATTACTTCAATTCAAATCCCCTATTTTACAAATAACCAAAAGCACCAATACATTTGTAGCCAAAGTGGACAATACAGAGACTTGAATCAATTCTTGCATATGCCTTACGGTCTTGTGATCCTCATGGCCTCTTAAGACTTCCAGATTATTTAAATAAATTTATTCTAAATCCCTCAGAGCTGCGGCTATGTTTTGAGAAGGGAAGCCACAGTTCCTGGCAGTTAATTATTATCTATCTACGTATCTATCTTTATTTCAAAATCTGTATACTGTGATAATTGTCAAAGTACACATGAAGGATGAAAACCACTCAGTGCACGTTTTGCAGAGTGAGTCTGAGTCCAGCTTGAGTTTGGCAGGAGTCAAGTACGTAACAATTATTTGTGCCTAATTATATAGAGTCTGCTAGCACACAAACCATTGCCTATATAGCCATCAGCCATTAAGACCTTGCATACCTTTCCCATATGACACAGTATCTTCCAGGGTAAATTTACTTGGGTTAAAAACCGGTTTTCCCCCATATCAGTAAAAAGTTATTTTTCCTACTCGGAACTCATTAGCACCTGTCAAAAGCATTAATATTTTTCTGTTTAGTAAGAGTACTGTAAATTATGCTCAGTTTTACTTGCACAGTCAAAGTGTGCTTGTACAAATAAACAAGAGATTCATAAATTCATTCAGGGCTAAGCAGATAAGAAAACTAGCATCAGTGCTAGCATATGTAGTTGTTTGTCAGTATACTGAACAGTTAACACCTACTTGCATTGTATTTATTTGTATAAATACCCACAGCAGGAGTGGGCCACCTGGAGCCCTCCAGATAGGAGACTCCCATCAGCCACAGCCAACCTATTCAATGGCCAGGGATCACAGAATCTACAGTCTAAAATCTGAAGGAGCACAGATTCCCTATCCTTGATAGACATGGATTTCTCAAAGTGCCTATGACTTGGCTGAATGGGGTTTTCTCATTTCCCCGTGCCAAAAGCCCAAATCTTCAGGGAAGTCTAATTGCTGGATGTGCAGTCCAAGCAGCCACCTCAAGGAATAGTAACAAACACACATTTCCATTAAACTAGACCTGAAGCTTAATTTTCTGAAAATCAAAATGCCCCTTGTTTGCTTAGCCAACACACAGCTAAAAAATCACAACACTTACACAAATAATTCAGTGTTTGGGGTATCTAGACAGTATGTTAGTCAGTAGCACTTTTTTCCCCAGACAGGAGTGGGAGATTTCCTCCATTTCCTCCTCTAAAACAATCTCCTGGCAAATCCTGTTGCCACAGGTGCAGCTCTTCCACATTCTTCTTTTCTTCTGGAGTTGGCAAATGACATATGGCACAGTCAAAGAGGCTGACTTTGGCCCTGGATTGCCAACTGCTTATTCAGTTGGAGTCTCTGATTCTGATTTATTTACACTCCATATCACTGGAAATCTATCACTCGTTTACAGTTACTTTGCATCATATATTAATCACGTTGCATGACTTCCTTTTACCCATATATACCATGGAAAATGAATAACTACAGTCAGCCCTTGGTATCTGCTGGACTTTGGTTCCATGGGGAAAAAAAGCACCGGGTGGTTACCAAAATCCTTCGATGCTCAAGTCTCATTAAATACAATGGCATAGTAAAATGGTGTCTCTTTTATAAAATGGTAAAATCAAGCTTTGCTTTCTGGAATTTATATTTTTTTAAACTATTTTCCAGCCGTGGATGCTTAAGTCCATGGATCATAAATCCGGGAATATGGAGGGCTGACTGTACCTGCATACAGTGATCAGATCTGTGTACCTTTCAACGTTTTGTGCATGGTAAGGAAGACCTAAAGGTCAAACATCCCAACATGTTGTTTCACTATATACCAGGGGAAATCTGTACAAAGGTACCTTGTAAAGGTAAAAAGACGTACAGCAATTATTTCCTTTCCAAGAGACAGTTTACGTGTTAGAAAAATATGGAGGGTTTTTTTAAAAAAAAGCTGTATGATCTCTCAAAGCTTGCTCATGTAGAAACTGCTCTACCCAGCAAGGGCTCACCTTCTGCCAGATTCTGGGGGAAGAAACATCACCGGGTTGCAGAAGCAACAGAGCCAATTGCCAACCTCAAATACATTCTTGTGGTACAATCTGGCCCTACAACATATTTCATTTACCATCCAGGGCACTTTTATCTGAACACAACATACCCCCCTGTCTAGCCTTGAGCTGCTGAAGCACCATCTCTACACTAAGCAGGCCAGATTCTCCTCCAACTTTCAAGGGGCCTCTCAAATCTGCCAGAGGAAATGACACAGCTGTACTCACAAGCCAGCTGTCTACCGAATTACACTTCCAGCTCTAGCAACTTTTGACAAAGGCAGGAAGGTGCGCACACGCACACACACACACACACCAAAAGCCCATCTAGGGACCTATCCCCTGCTCTGATCTCAAAGTGCCTAATGGCCTCCGGACCTATCCCTACGTCTTTGTGAGCATCCTGCATTGAAAAGTGGCTGTGTAGAAAGAAAACACGGCAAAGCAAATGCATATCCCTTTCCTTCTCTTCCTGCTCCTCAGCAGACATTTATTTCCCAGCTCCAGGATGCACCAGAAGCAGTGCAAAAAGGCTGTGAGAGAAAGACAACTCAGGCGGACCACAAGCCCACTTGCTGTTGCTGTGTTTGTTGTTGTTGCGTGCCTTCAAGTTGTTTCAGACTTATGGTGACCCTAACCATGGAGTTTTCTTGGCAAGTTTCTTCAGCGAGGAGTTGACACTGCCTTCTTCTGAGGCTGAGAGAGTGTGACAAGCCCAGGCAAGTTTATCAGAGCCTAAGGGATGGGAGCACCCATGAAGAAATCATGCTGCAATCTCACTTTTTCATTTCCACAGTAATAATAATAGGAAGGCAACCTCCTGCTGAGAGCCGGATGCCAAACCAGGGAAGCTGCCCTTCGCACCGCTCACCGGCTGCGTCTCTGGTTGGCAGGCTGACATGACACCACCACAATTATTATCCTTATGATTATGATTATCATTTCTTATCCGCCTCTCCCTACTAAGATCAAGACGGGGAACAACAGATTAAAATGCAACAGACAGGCACATAAGTTTAAAGCATGCAACACCCAGTCCAAATGCATAATCAGTTAAAAGACCATAAGGAATATAATTCATATTACTGTATGTTCATAATTGTTTTTAAAATACTATTACTACTGCTGCTGCTGCTGCTGCTATAGTGAAGTGGTGTACTGGTTTGAGCATTGGACTAGGTCACTGGGAGAGCAGGAGTCGAATCCTGACTGAGCCAAGAAAACCTAGTGGTAAGCCTTGGGCAGTCACACTCTCTCAGCCTCAGTGGACGGCAATGGCAAACTGCCTCTGAATAAATTTTGCCAAGAAAAACACTCAGGGTCACCATAAGTCAGAAAAGACTTGAAGGCATGCAACAACATACTACTACTACCAATGATACTACTCTTGCTTTGCCTGCCTTCCCTTCCCCAGCATCAAGGCAAGCAGGGCAATTCACAGCCAGGCCAGGGTTGCCTCTTCCTGCCTAAGCAAAGCTTTTTGTAAAGGCAGAGAAGAGAGCACAGACAGGAGGGAAGGGAGTGAACACCCAAAAAAGCCCACTGGGTACCAGACCCCCAGTGGTCCCTTCCATCCCTCCTGACTCACTCTATTAGTAGTAGTAGTAGTAGTAGTAGTAGTAGTATCCTGCTTCTTTTTCCCCAAAACTGGGGCTCAGGCTGCATCCGCACTGCAGAAATAATGCAGTTTGACACCGCTTTAACTGCCATGGCTCCATGCTATGGAATTTTAGGAATGGTACTTTGTTGTGGGACCAGAGCTCTGCTACTACCATTCCCAGAATCCCACAACATGGAGCCATGGCAGTTAAAGTGGTGTCAAACAGGATTATTTCTACGGTGTAGATGCAGCCTCAAAGTAACCCTATTGCCACCATCCTGCCTGTTCAGAGGCAAGGGGATTCTTAACAATAGCTCCACTCTGGTGACACAACTAACCTTTGTTGTTACCCTAAGGCAAACCTATCATGTGGTTTTCTTGGCAAGATTTGTTCAGAGGAAGTTTGCCATTGCCCTCTTTGTCTGAGAGAGTATGGCTTGTCCAGAGTCACCCAGGTTCAAAACACACTGGGGAAATAATCCAGTTTGAAACCGCTTTAACTGCCTTGTCTCAGTGCTAGGGAATCCTGGGAATTGCAGTTTATTGTGGCACCAGAGCTCTATGATGGAGGCTATGTGTTTCATAAAACTACAGTTGCCAGAATTCGCTAGCATTGAGGCAGAGCTGTTAAAGCGGTCTCAAACTGGATTATTTCTGCAGTGTGTTTTGGACCCAAGTGAGTTTCCATGGCTGAACCCTGGTCTCCATAGCCCAACACCATGGGACATACCAAACCATATGACAGTACTTGCCCATAGGGAAACCATACTTGCCTATAGGGAAATACAGGAGAACACTTGTCCATAGGGAAGCATAGCATACTTGCTCTATGTTTCCCTATGGGCAAGTGTTCTCCTATGTATCTCTATGGGCATGTATGGTTTCCCTATGGGCAAGTACTGTCATTTGTTTTGGTACCACTACACCATGCTGCTGGCTACAAACTCCCCCAGGATTTCCAGAGTCCCTCAGCATGGAGCAGGGGCATTAAGAAGTGGTGTCAAAAGCAGGTTATTCCTTGCAGTGCGGACATGGGGGTGCGGACCGCATCAGGTGACACTCTAAGGGGTGGTGACACCACTGCTCTTCAAACACCTACTTTTTGGCAGAAAGAGGTTGTGGCATTCATCTGCTTCCCTTTAAAACCCTTTAAGAGATTATGGGAGTGGGGTGAAGCTCAGGGGGAGGAGAAAGGAGAGGCCCTGGGATTTTTTAAAATTCAAATTTCATTTTTTAAAAAAATATATATTAATTTATTTTAATTTTTTGAATTTTTTTAAAAAATATATATTCTTGTTAAATTTTCTTTTAAAACATTGCATTTTAACCCAATCTTCACTATGTATATGTAAATACATTTAGTTTGTGCATATGATTTTGTAATTTGAAGGTATAAGTTTAATTTTGCTAGTTGTTTATGTCACAACTGTTAACATTACATTCAGTGGCATATGGGAATTATGATTTACAAGTAACATTCGTGCAAAAAGGCATTACCAAGGATTCTGTATGGTGTGAAATGGGAGGAGGAGGAGGAGGTCAAGGGGTGGGTGACACCATGAGTTCCCACAGCGGGTGACACCAACCCTAGGGACGACAGTGGCATGGAGCCGGGGTGTTAAGGAGCGGCGTCAAAAGCCAGTTATATTCATGGCAGTGCAGACGCGACCAGCTCAGAGTGTCCCCCAATGCTGAGGAAAAGCAGCCAATAACCCAAAGGGATGTATTAGAGAATAGTGAGGATATACACTTGTCCCTCCACATTCGCTGGGGTTTGGGGCACAGGACCCCCATGAAAGTGGAAAAACTACAAATAACAAAAACACTATCCTTTTAACCTGAGAGAACACCTCTCTAGGAATCTCTAGGTCCTCCAGTGCAACTCTGTGGTAAACATCTGCCAGATATTGACCATAGAGTTGTGCTGGAGGAGCTATAAATGCCCAGTGGAGCGTTCTCTCTAGGAATCTCTAGGTCCTCCAGTGCCACTTTTGGTTCAAGTTGACCATAGAGTTGCGCTGGAGGATCTACAAATGCCTAGTGGAGTGCTCTCTCTAGGAATCTCTAGGTCTTCCAGTGCGATTTTTGATTCAAGTTGACCACAGAGTTGTGCTGGAGGAGCAACAAACACCTAGTAGAGTGTTCCCTCTAGGAATCTCTAGGTCCTCAGTACAACTTTTAGTTAAAGTTGACCATAGAGTTCAGCCAGAGGAGCTACCAAGGCCTAGTGGAGCATTCTCTCTAGGTCCTCCAGTGCGACTTTTGGTTCAAGTTGACCACAGAGTTGCGCCGGAGAAGCTACAAATGCCTAGTGGAGTGTTCTCTCTAGGAATCTCTAGGTCCTCCAGTGCAACTCTGTGGTCAACATCTGCCAGACATTGACCATAGAGTTGCGCCGGAGGAGCTACAGATGCCTAATGGAGTGTTCTCTCTAGGAATCTCTAGGTCTCCCAGTGAAGAGATTTGGTTGAAGTTGACCACAGAGTTGCTCTGGAGGACCTAGAGATTCCTAGAGAGGACATATTAATCAAATCCGCGGATAATCAAAGTGTGTGTACATATAGAGATAGGAAGAGAGATAGAGAGACCTTCCATCCGGCGGAGCTGTTGCTGTCTCCCTTGTCCTTGAAGTAGGGGACGTTCTTGACCATCCACTCGTAGATCTGCGAGAGAGTGAGGCGCTTCTCCGGGGCGCTCTCGATGGCCTTCGTGATCAGGTCCGCGTAAGAGAGGTTCCCCCACGCGTTGCGCCGGGAAGAGCTGCTCTTGCGGGACGGACACGACGACGACGACGACGAGGAGGCGGAGGAAGGGGAGGCCAAAGCGGCCTGAGGGGACGGGGACGACGCTGGCGGCGGCGGTGGCACTGGCGGCGGCGGCGGCGGTGGCTGGGAGTGCTGGAGGCAAGGGAAGTCCCCGCAGAGGCGGCAGCAGCACCCCGCCGTCGACGCCGCCTCGAAGCCCTCTCCTCCTCCGCCGCCTCCTTCCTCCAAGAGGCTGAGGAGGTCCGCTCCCGGGACGCCGCTGCGGCAGGGAGAGGCGGCCCTGGCCGGGGTCTGGGCCGCAGGGCTGGAGGGCCCCAGCTCCGGACGAGGCAGCGGCCAAGTGCAGGAGCGGGGGCGAGGGAGAGGCTGGAAGTCCGGGTCCGTCTCCACCGGCGGAGGAGCCTCGGCCATGGCGGAGGAAGAAGGAGAAGAGGAGGCTCCGTCGGCTGTCTCTATCTCTCTATCTCTCTCTCTGTCTGACACAACAACCGACGCTGCCTCAGTCTCCGCCGCCGCTTGGCCTGGCCTGGCCTCCTTCCCTCCTCCTTCTCCTCCTCCTTCAGGGCCGCCCTCTTTGGCTCTCCAGGAGAAGGAGGACGGCCCAAGGGCCTCCCCTCAGGCGGAGGGAGGAGCAGGGCACTAGGCCCCGCTCCCCAGAAGAGGGATGGAAGGAGACACAGGCCTCTCTCTCACTCACTGACTCATTGACTGGCTTCCCGGACACGTCCTCCTTTTTTGGCCCACCCTTCCTCTCTCCCTCGCACTCTTAAGGACTGTCCTCCATTCCAGCCTTCTCTTCTTCCAAGAGGGGATCCCTCAATGTCCTCCATTCTGAGCCTGAGCCAGAAGCAGGGGTTTCTATTAGGGGTTGCAGACTGCCAGAAATAGTGCAAATTGAGTCCACTTTTAGGGTTAGGGTTAGTGCTAGGGAATCATGGGAATTGTTTGTTTTTTTCTGAGACATTGAGCCTTCTCTGTCAGAGAGCTCTGGTGCCACAATAAACTACAGTTCCCATGATTCCCTAGCACTAACCCTAACCCTAAAAGTGGACTCAATTTGCACTATTTCTGGCAGTCTGCAACCCCCCAAAGTCTGTTATTATGAGGGTTTAGTATTGGCACTAAATACTAAAGTACTTTACTCATTTGTTTAGTGTTAGCACATTTGGGTCATGCCCTCCATTTTTCTCCACCGTCCTACATGCCAAGAGGGTGACCTGACACATCCTCCTTTCTCCCCCACCTCTTCAAGGCCTGTCCTCCATTTCAGCCTTCCAAGAGGGGATCCCAAATGTCCTCCATTCTGAACCAGACTCAGAAGCAAGAATTTCTATTTCCTATAGGGGAGGTTAAGTTTGTTCAGCCATGTCCTCCATTTTTCTCGACTGTCCTACATGCCAAGAGGAAGAGAAAAGGGTGACCTGACATGTCCTCCTTTCTCCCCCCCCCTTCAAGGCCTGTCCTCCATTTCAGCCTTCTCTTCCAAGAGGGAATCCCTCGATGTCCTCCATTCTGAGCCTGACTCAGAAGAAGGGATTTCTATTTCTATGAGTGTTTAGTATTAGCACTAAATATTAAAGTGCTTTACTAATTTGCTTAGTGCTAGCACATTTGGTTGTGTCCTACATTTTTCTTGACTGTCCTACATGCCAAGAGGAAAGGAACAAGGTGATCAGGAGTCCTCCTTTTTTCCCCCAGGGCCTGTCCTCCTTTTTCAGCCTCCTGTCCAGGAGAGAATATTTATAATATATAAATCCCTATTTCTCAGTCCTGCTCGAAATGTCCTCCATTTCAAGCAAGACTGAGAAACAGGGATTTATATATTATAGGAGTGTTTTGAGCTTTTATTTTCTGTCTAGCAGGGAGTTCCCAAATGTCCTCCAATCTTGAGTATAACAGAGCATCATGGATATATATTTTCTAGGAGCTTTTCTTTGGTCGTGTCCTATATTTTTCTTGAGTGTCCTACATGCCAAGGGTGAGGGAACAGGGTGGCCAGGCACATCCACCTTTTTGACCCAGGGCCTGTCCTCAATTTCAGCTTTCTGTCCAGGAGGGAATTTCAAAAGGTCCTCCATTTGGAGCACGACTGAGAAGCATGGGTTTCTATTTTCTAGGAGTGTTTTGAGCTTTTATTCTGTCATGTCCTACATTTTTCCTGACTGCCCTATGTGACAAGGGGGAGAGAACAGGTGACCATAGGTCCTCCCCCCCCCGAACCTGTCCTCCATTTCAGCCTTTTCTCCAGGAGGGAATTCCAAAATGTCCTCCATTGTGAGCCTGACTGAAAAGCATAGATTTATATTTATAGGAGTGTTAGTTTTATCTAGTCATGTCCTATGTTTTTCCTGACTATCCTAAATGCCAAGGAGGGGGGGGAGGATGACCAATGTCCTCCTTTTTCCCCCAGGACCTGTCCTCCATTTCAACCTTCTATCCAGGAAGGAATTCCAAAATGTCCTCCATTTTGAACACAACTATGAGCATGATGTGATGGTTTGGGAGTTGAACTAGGACACTGGGAGACTAGGGTTGGAATCCATGTAAACCCACTTGGGCAAGAAGTCACACTCTCTCAGCCTCAGAGGATGGCCATGGCAAACCTCCTCTACACACACACACACACAAACATGATAGTTTCATTTCCTTAGGCTCGCCCTAAGTCAGAAACGACTTGAAGGCACACAACAAGAACAAGAAGCTTGAATGTATATTTCTATGAGTGTTTTTAGCTTTTTATGTGGCAAATGCCCTCCAGTTTTTCTTGAATCTCAGCCCTCAGAGGATGGCCATGGCAACCCTCCCCCTTTGAAGAAACCAAGAAAACCCCATTATACCTTCAGCCCCTTATAAGTCAGAAAGGACATGAAGGCACACAACAACCACAAGAAGAAGCATGGATTTCAATATGATTTTAGCTTTTATTGGGTCAAGTCCTCCATAATTTTTTTTTTCTGAGCGCCCTTCATTTTGAATGCCTTGTCCTCCTTGGTGGTGAGGACCTATCTGGCCACCCTGCTTCACAAGTGTGTGTAGGGGGAGATACATAGTTATATTTATAAATAAATATAATAATAAAGAGAGGGAATTTGACTGTTGAAGGCCCAGCCACCGCTGCTCCCACTTCCACACTCCTCAGGGCCTTTGAGGGAAAGGGCCGCAGTGGCTCCTTTTGTGAGAAAGGAAAGCAGAAGGGCACAGGGTGCATTAAGGTGTGTGTTTGTGTGTGAGAGTGAGACACACACACACAGAGGCTGTGGGTCGAGGGTGTGGTTGTGGTGAACTTGGCAAGCGGCGGCAGGATGTGCGGGCGGAGGAAAGTACAAAATTGTGAGTTAGAGGAGGAGGAGGTGAAGGACCTAACCCTGATCTCTCCCAGCTTCACTCTCATGTCAGAGGAACAGTTTAATTCTGTTTCAGCACTCACTTTTTGTATGTTTTTAATGGTATTCTTTTAAATAGGTTGACAAGCTGGAGTGTAGGTCCAGAGGAGGGTGACCAGAATGGTGAAGAGTCTGGAAACCATAAAGCCCCATGAGGAGAGACTTAGGGAGCTGGGTATGCTTAGCCTGAAGAAGAGAAGGTTAAGAGGTGATATGATAGCCCTGTTTAAGTATTTGAAGGGGTGTCATATTGAGGAGGGAGCAAGCTTGTTTTCTGCTGCTCCAGAGAATAGGACTCAGATCAATGGATGCAAGCTCCAGGAAAAGAGATTCCACATCAACATTAGGGAGAATTTCCTGACAGAAAGAGCTGTTCAACAGTGGAATACACTCCCTTGGAGAATGGTGGAGTTTCCTTCTTTGTAGGTTTTTAAAGAGAGGTTGGATGGCCATCTGTCAGGAATGCTTTGATTGTGTATTCCTGCATGGCAGAAGGGGGTTGGATTGGATGGCCTTTGGGTCTCTTCCAACTCTAGGATTCTATGAAATTGTAAGTCACTTTGAGTTCTAATTTGGAAGGGGGGAGCGGGGCATTAATAATAAGAATAAGAATAGAGTCATAGACAGGTGACCAGATATCATAACTGCATAGGAGGACAAGGCACCGCAAAATGGAGAACAGTCAAACAAAATGTAGGATGTGGCCAAATAAAAAGCTCAGAACACTCACAGAAATATAAATCTATGCTCCGTAGTCCTGCTCAAAATGGAGGGCATTAAAGAGAATATGAAGGGCATGACCAAGTAAGAGCTCAAGAGATGTAAATTCATGCTTCTTAGTCGTTCTCAAAATGGAGGAAATGCAAGGAAAATGGGGGACATGATCAAATAAAAGCTAAAAACATTCATATAAATATAAATTCATACTTCCTAGTCATGCCCAAAATGGAGGAGATTTTGGAATTCCTCCTGGACACAAGGCTGAAATGGAGGGCAGGTCCTGGAAAAGGAGGATGGCTGGTCACCATGGTTTTCTGGTCACCAATTCCTAGAGTTCAAAGAGACCCCAAGGGCCATCCAGTCCAACCCCCTGCCATGCAGTAACTCACAATCAAAGCACTCCTGACAGATGACCATCCAGCCTCTGTAAAAACCCTCAAAGAAGGAGAGTCTACCACACTCTGAGGCAGCGTGTGCCATTGTCAAACAGCTCTTACTGTCAGGAGGTTCCTCATCTCCTAATGTTTAGGTGAATCTCTTTTCCTGTAGCTTGAATCCATTGTTCCGGGTCCTATTCTTTAGAGCAGCAGAAAACAACCTTGCTTCAGCCTCAATATGAGCTCCCTTCAAATACTTTGGAGATTATCACATGGGGTTAAAAAACTGGAGAAAAATTGAATGCTCAGTCACGATCGCACAAAGATTTTCACACAATGTCATGCTCATCCATACTTCTCCCATCAATAACTTGGAATGCTCCCATAACTTATTAATGGGGAAAACCCGTGAATGGTTTGCCGATAGTGCTTCAATCGCACTGTTGTAACAATGCGGAATAATAATAATAAAATGTATTTGTATCCCGCCCCTCTGAGAACAATCAGGGCAGCTAACAACAATTAAAATTACACACAATTTTAATAATGTTTCATTCATGCTATCGTGGAGCAATCTGGGACCTTTTCCCAGATTGCATTTCGATACAGGCAATTCGTTCTCATTCCTAGCACTGTTTTTGGAGTAGATTTCTGTCTTATTTCAAAGTGTAGGACACAATTTTGTTTCAACTGGATAAAAATAATGTGAAATATATACATTTTATTTTATTGTGTTTGGGATGGAACCATGATTTTCAGACATGCGCAGTCGCACCAAAACTGTACATGTGTGAAACGTTCAATAATGATATACTAACGATACACAAATGGATGTATGCGGAACACAATTGCATCTCCTTTCGTTTTTATATCATCATTATTGCGCTATTGCGCAACTGTGTGAAAATATTGATCGCTATAGTGCTATGCTTCCATCTTCTTCTGGGGTTTGATTCCAGGATCCCCCATGGATACCAAAATACATGGATGTTCAAGGCCCATTAAATACAATGGATAGTAAAATGGTAACTCTTACATAAAATGCCGAAATCAATGTTTGCTTTTTGGAATTTACATATTTTTTAAATATTTTCAAGCCGTGGTTGCTTGAATCCCTGGATACAGAAGGCCAACTATTTTTTTAGCTGCTTCATCACACTGTTGACTCATGTTCAACTTGTAGTCTACTAGGACTCCTATACCCCTTGCACATGTACTATTGTAATTGTAATCATGATTTAATGTAATAAATAAATTTATCATTGTTATTGTTATGTTATACCCAAGTTTGGAAGGTAACCTGTTTTGTATGATTGATCGATTGATTTCTCGGGTTTTTATTCCATCCTTCCTAAAGAGCTGGGCATGGCTCCCACCATGACTTACACACATATAACATTTTTAAATAATTAGTGTTTTATGTATGTATCACAGTGGCTTACAGAATTCAAACAAATGCTAAAGCCACAAGCAAATACAAAATAATAGAAGCAGAAAAGCAACATCTTTATCTAAAATCTCTAGATCAGGGCTTCATCAGAGGACCTGAAGTGTCCAGGGCCCTTCTTGAAGGAGAAAACTGCTATAATGGTTTTTGGCTTAATCCAGTAAAGACTGGTATTATTCCAACACTTCCTAATGGGGACTCAGGCTGTGTAAGGCATTAAAGGTAAGAGCCAGTGCTTTGATTTAAACTTAGAAATGAACTAACAACCATTGCACAGAATCAGGCTGCATCCACACTGCAGAAATAATCCAGTTTGATCGCTTTCACTGCCATGGCTCATTGCTGTGGAATTCTGGGACTTGCAGTTTGTTTTGGCACCAGAGCTCTCTGGCAGAGAAGGCGAAATGTCTCACAAAACTACAATTTCCAAAAGTCCGTAGCTTTGAACCATGGCTGTTAAAATCGGGATTATTTCTGCAGTGCGGATGCAGCCATAGAATTGGAAGAGCTCTTGGGAGTTGATCTTTCCCAACCCACTACAGAACTTTTTCCATCTAAAATACATGGCAGAGGTTCCTGAAAGATGGCTGTTGTTGAAATGCCTCCAGCACACTTTTGGGAAGATACAGCTTTAAACATTAATTAGTGTATCATTTCAAGCACTCCTCCCTTCTCCACTTTTAATGAAGCCACGCCCTGTAATTACAAAAGTAACTAAAAGTTACACATTAGAAGGAATGAAGTTGCTCTTTGTTAAACTGAAATCATAATTCCTTAATTATTGCAAAAAGGGGAAATAGTTACAAGTAATCAGTTGTGAGCTGTTGCTGCCAAATTCAGCTTCTGCAAAGAAGAGCCACACTGTTCCACTGAAAACCTTTCCTCTGAAGTTTTAACTGAAATATATTTCTCTGGCTTTTTCATCCACTGGTTCTTGTCCTGGCCTTTGGAGTAACCATGAACAAGTTTGCTCCATCAGGCATTACAGATGTTTGAAAACAACTATCAATTTGTCCTGTTCTCCAGGCTAAACATAACCAGCTCTTTCAACCATTCCTCATTGGTTTGGTTTCCAGAACCCTCATCTGGTTGTGTTTGACTTTGTCAATGCCATCCTTAAAATGTGGCACCCGTAAGGACAGGTTGATTACCTGTAACCCTATTTCTTTGAGTGGTCATCTGCGAATCAGAGATTCTCTAAGTGGGTGTCAGCAGCCCACTTAGATTTTTTGGGCAGTTAAAATATGCCCAAATCCCATGCCTTAAGGGGTGGGAGGGTTAGGGCATGGGATTTGGGCATATTTTAACTGTTCCTTGTTTTGATATGTTGTTCGCCGCCCCAATTGCCAAGCAGAGGGGCGGCTTATAAATAAATAAAAATTATTATTATTATTATTATTAGCTGGCAGGTAGAGCCCCTCTGGGTCGGGTGCAAGCACATTCAACTAGGGTGGTAGCGACATCCTCTGCATTTTTGACTAGGGTGCCACTGGAGGATGTCTGCAAGGCTGCTGTCTAGTCCCAGCCACTGACTTATCAAACACTATAGGCTGAACACTAGGTCCAGGCAAGAAGCTTCTTTTGGGAGGGCAGTGTTGCTTTCTGGTTTGTACTAATTCTCTTGCACTGTTTCATTGCATGTTGAATCCAAGCAGGTGACACCAAAATGCATTTGAGTTTTACAGTTTGTTGTTGTTAATAAATTTCATCTTGTTCAGACTTACAAGATTAGTGCCTGGACACTCCTTCCTCCACTGACCGAAGCTTGTCAGTCATGTGTGTGATTCGCAGAGACTACAAAGAAGGACAGGTTGCTTACCTGTAACCATATTTCTTTGAGTGGTCATCTGAAAATCCACACAAATCCCACTCATCCTCCCCTCTGTCGTGTCCTGCTCATTACTAAAGTCCTGCTGTCGCTGCTTGGCGGCGTACGTTTTGGAACTGAGGAAAGAGTGGGAACGCCAGGGGCTTTATAGGGGTGAGCGGAGCTACCGCCCAAAAGTTGCAATCTAAGATTTGCCCAGTGATACTAGAACTTTCTCAGCTAGCTGCACAGGCGCAGATGTAACCCATTTGTGTGATTCACCGAGACCACAAAGAAGAACTGAAGGGCATGCAGCTGACCTGTGCAGAGTATAACAGGATTGTCCTCTTGATCGACACAAAATGCTTCTGCAGCCTATGACTGTACAGTGGGTCCTTTGTACCGGTGTGGGGTTTATTTCCAAGACTCCTTGTGAATGATCAGGTCCCTTATAAAAACAGTACTGTATTTGAAAAAATCTCTGTTTTTAAATATATATATATATATATATATAGTTTATCCACATCAATTAACAAACATGGATGTTTAAGCAAATACAAGAATACATTAGATATAATGTTATTGTTTTAGTTAAACTATTTGAATGGTTAATCATTATTTTTCTCCTTCAATATAAAGTACATCAGAAAGGTTGTCCAAATACGAATGATTAACCTATTAAACTAGAGATAGTTCACTTTTCAATAATGTCCTAATTCTCTATCTATGTTGTGTTTCTAATAGTATAACCAAATCAGTATATTTTTATATATAACTGTCAAGCTAATCTGAAAAGTTGTTATTCTAAAAATGAAACTTTCATCTGGTTGAAAATATTAAGATCATACCAGCAAGAACGAGTCTTTAGTAACTCTGTTGTGTAAAATATGTATTAAGCTTATAGCAAGGAAGAATTCCATTTTTGGGGCAGGGGAAATCACAGGAGTAAATTGAGTCTTTCTGAGTAATGATTTAAATTATGTCTGTTTAAATTTAAATCAAATTATGTATCTGTGCTGTGTTTCTAATAGTATAACCAAATTATCTATCTGTGATTGATTTAAATCAAATCCACCCTGCACTCTTATACTGCAATTGCACTGCGTTATTTTGTTTTCTTCCCTTGGTGTTTCTTATCTCACAACTTGGTGGCTGTTCCAGTGCTGTACAGCTGTTGGGTTGTTCTGAAATTTATCCTTTCCCCATTCAAACAAACAGTTAATGACTTCCATCCCACAATGATTTAGTCACCACTTTAAGTGCAAATGTCCCATTCCATTTCACTACAGTGCTAGGGGCTAATGGTGCTGTGTGGGTCGCTCCTGTCTTGGGGATTTCCTGGGGATCTCCAGGAGGGAAGCCCCAGACAACTTCTGGTGGTTAGGCTGGAGGACACCCAGACTCCTAAAGAGAACTGTTGCATGTTTGTTCTCTATTCCCCAGCCTATTTTTTTACACACAAACACACACACACATACATATATGGACACACAAACACATACGGAGTAGCACAATAGCACAGTTCTGATGTAATCCTATTAAGGATTTATGCCTGGGAAAATCAGGAGGTTCAGGCAGAGTTATACAAAGACTAAATATACAGAAGTTTAAAGAGTAATATAAAAAAGCAGAACCGAGGAAGTGCTGATTTATAGGAAACAGCATGGGGGGGGGGAATGGTGGACGTGGTGTGCTGTGCATTCATCTTCCCAATTCGGGCAGGGAATGAGGGCATTTCCAAAGCAGTGTCATGATATAATTGCAGAGAAGCTGCAGCTACCACTGACTTAGAGGAAATAATAGTGGGAGCAACAGGTGTGACAGTCCTTGTCCTTACTTTGTGGTTACTACCTTTCACTCATTCCTTTTCCCCTTCTGGAAAAATGACCAGACCTCTTTCTACCATTGCAGTCAATCACCTTCCAGCTTTCCCCGTCAGAAGCACAGTGCCACCAAAAGCATTCCTCATATCAAACATTAGCCATCATATAAGCACATGGAAAACTAAATTAGATTACAGACTCTTTCCATGAAGCAATTATCCTAATACTAGTGAACAAGCAGTAGGTGTGGTTGATAGTAACCAGATTAGCTTTTATTATCATACAAATTTACATTATTAATATACATGATTTTCCTCTGCCCTGTAGATCAGTGCTATTGTTTTTTCTCAATATGCCAGGGATCAATACCATATTTGTCCAGATCAGCCCCAGTCCACAGACCATCACTTTCTGTTGCATTGCTGTAGCACACAGATATTTAGTTTCAGTACATAATTGCAAATAAGAATTCGTTTTCTTCAAACACTATAATATTACCCTTTCTAGATCATCATTTGTCTCTGTGCCAACATCTGATCCTGTTCCTAGTCAATACAAAGCTTCTCACTTATACCACAGACTTCTTTTCTCTCCATAACTCTTACTCTTTTGTTCACTCAACAGCCTCATGTACAACTTCATTCTCCACTTTTCCATTCCCTCTCCTTCTGAGCCAATCCAGTACAGTCAGCCCTCCATATCTACATATATTTTTATCCAAGGATTCAAGCATCCACAGATTGCAAATATTTTAAAAAATATATAAATTCCAGAAAGCAAACCTTGATTTTGCCTTTTTTTAAAAAAAATAAAGGACACCATTTTGCTATGCCATTGTGTTTAATAGTACTTGAGCACCCCTGGTTTTGTTATCCACCAGGGAGGTCCTGGAACCAAATCCCAATGGGCCCACTGTAGTTTGAGGCAATACACACCTCCTAACCATTTTTGTGGCCGCCACAGCTTTCCTGCCACTTAGTTTTGGCAGTATGCCATCAGCATTTAAAAGGAAACCAACCACCTTTTTCACTACACAAAGGGGGGTTGCAGACTGCCATAAATAGTGCAAAGTGAGTCCACTTTAAGGGTTAGGGTTAGGATTAGGGAATCATGGGAACTGTATTTTATTATGGCACCAGCGGTCTCTGACAGAGAAGGCTCAATATCTCAGGAAAAAAACAACACAATTCCCATGATTCCCTAGCACTAACCCTAACCCTAAAAGTGGACTCAATTTGCACTATTTCTGGCAGTCTGCAACCTTGTTTTAGAGGAAAATCACACCTCGAACCCTCTGGTAAGCACAATTGTCCTCTATAACCAGGCATACAATTCCTATATGCCTCGCTCTAGCCTGAAAATCTGGTTTTTCAGAATGTGGACATGGTTTTTTCCCCATTTCACAATTGTTTCTGTACCACCAGCTAGAGACAGATCTAGGATACTGTTGAGTTTTATATATATATATAACCCAACAGTTTCCCAGATCTGTCTCTAGCTGGTGGTACAGAAACTATATATATATATATATATATATATATATATATATATATAAACAAACTATACATATATATATATATATATATATATATATAGTAAAAAATTAATAATATAATACATACAATATATATATATTTTAAATGGGCATGCAGTCGTCATGCTCTTTATCCCAACATCTTTAGGTGAACCCTGCATAGTACCTGCAGATTTTGAAATAATTCATTCCCCTTGTGTCCATTATAAGCATTCCCCTTATTCCTTCCTTTTCTTTCTGAGATGAAAAGTTCTCATCAAGGCAAGAATGTGTTGGATGTTCCATTCTTAACAGAGGTAGGCTTCCAGCAGGTTGCAGAACAGTGGAAATCCCCCATTTTTAATATGGTTTACTTGTGTGAATGTTTATAATGTTTAATGTAAGCATCGTCCTTGTCTTATTATTTGTCTTCTGGTGGTATCATGTACGGCCATGATGGTATCACTGTTGTTTCTCTCTCCTCTGCCTTCCCAGATGCGTTTAACTGGGCTGCCAGACACAGATTCTAATGATTTCAAGACAAATAAATACAATATTTATTTACATACAACGTTACTCCTCCCTTTTTGTTGAATCTATTCCTTTTGAGCAAAACGTAATAGCAATAGCAATAGCCGTGTACATTTCTATAGTGCTTCAGAGTGAACACAGCACTCTCTAAGCGGTTTACAATCTGTAAGCCAATTGCCCCCAACAAGCTGGGTACTCATTTTACCAACCTACGAAAGGATGGAAGGCTGAGTCAACCTTGGAGCCCTGGCATTGAACTCACAACCTTGTGGCTGCAGTACTGGCATTTAACCACTGTGCCAACAGGGCTCCTTTATGTACTCCTTTATCTACAACAGGGATAGGCAACCTTTCCCCTTTAAGGGCTGAAGGACTTCAACTCCCAGAATCCCAGGAGCTATTGGCCAACATGGGACTATTGGCTAACATGGCTGAGGCTTCTGGGAGCTGAAGTCCCTCGGCCCTTAAAGGGGAACGGTTGCCTACCCCTGATCTACAAAATGTACTCCTCTAGTTACACTATTCCAGTCCCAAGCATCATCCCATCAAGTCTCAGAGATACCTGTCAGATTATACTTTGCTCTTTCATATTAGATATTCATTCAGATTCATTCTGTTTTGTTTCTTAGACTCCACGCATTTGCTTATTGGGGTCAAATGTGCACCTTCCTGTTTTCCCTCTATATACAAAATGCAGGTGGTTTAAAGTATGTTACAGCCACAGTTGTCACAGTGCCACATAAATATCCACTAGCAGAGATACACTACACTAGCACTATTCGGTTACTATACAGAATAGCAGTGTTGTGCAACACAGGTTCATAAATGGGGCCTGTTGTGCAATGCACTCTTGTACTCTTTTGCACATCCACATGTGCAATAGTTCTGCATGGGAAACTCTGCTCCTGCTGCTATCAGCTGAATTCTGCAATGTTCAAATAATCTCTCTCCATCTGTTGTGCAATTTACACTAGTATATGTCATTAATAGGGTGCCAGTTTATATGTGTGGATATTAATCTGTACCTGTTAACAGGAGAGCAGTTACAGGTTTCTGAATCGCCTTCAAAGACAACCCTACTGAGGGTCTATTTCTGTAATTTTCTACAGTAGTCCGCAGTGTATTTTCTCCCACACACACAAACATATTTTTAGAATCATGAAATTTCTGGTGAAGATTAGCTTCGCTCATAGAAAGGTACAACTATGCATATATATCCAAAGCAGTACCACTAATATGTACATGTTCTGAAGGAATTGGGAGCAAGGAGTCCTCAATTTTAAATGACATTGAATGTAATTAATGGAGTTATGCCTCCATGAGATTGTCATGAATGTTAAGCCACATGCCCAAGAAATCTTTCAAGGGCATACAGATAGCTATCTCTTCACTGCTAAAAGTGTACTTGGGGGCTGTAAATTAGGTTGGAATGATCAGTGGTCTATGGGTACACACAGGGGTATAGTTATGGGGTAACCCCTGTAAGAACTTTGCCCCCCTATCAAATTCTCCTTCAGTCCTTACATTTATAGCATTGCAGAGAGTGAGACACTGAAAATTGTTCACGCCTAGAAATCTAGTATTTGCAGGGTTCACATTCACTTGTTAACTTTGCCTTCCCCTTTGCTTTGGATTCCTAAAGTGTACGGTCAGCCCTCCATAGCCGTGGATTCTTTATCCATGGATTCAACCATCCATGGCTTGAATACACACACACACACACACACACACACACACACCAAAAAACAAATCTGGATTTTGCCATTTTATATAAGGGACACCATTTCACAATGCCATCGTATCTAATGGGACTTAAGCATTCACAGATTTTGGTATCCATGAGGGGTCCTGGAACTAAACCCCAGCAGATACTAAGGGCCCACTGTATTTATAAATGCTCAAGCAAAGTTTTAAGTTACTGCAATGCTAGGATTTGGAGACTGAAGAACATTTTTATTTGGGGGACAGAACTCTTATTTGGTGGGCCATGTCTTTATCCCATTCCCCCGCAATAGCTACACCCTTAGTAGCCAAGTCAGTCAGCCCCCCTCAAGATCCTTATTTTGGGGATTAGTGTCAAGCAACTGGAAGCTGAAGAGAAGACAGCACAAGTCTGGGGATACTGCAACAACAACCTCCCTAAATTATCTTGCATGGATTGGGCTGGAAACAGCTTATATTATAGTAGCCTGCCTGTGGGTTTTTGCCTTATTTATCTGTCACTGTAAAAGATTTATAGTCAATTATTCCAGCATTCAAACTGGCCTAGGATATTTTAAAAGAATGCAGTACAGTGAGGCCATAAAACTAGATCACCAACAATCCATTACGTAACTAGCCCCCCAGTCATACAACATCTACGAAATATCTGCCTTTTTTAAAAAAAGCACAGACTTCATGGAAAATTCCTAAAGACAGAACCCCTCCTCTTATTCTAAAGTAGGTCCTTCTAAAGCTCAAAGGCTTGACCTCCAGTAACTTCTTACCCTTCACCCAACAAGACAGCTTCCTCCACCTCATCCCAACCATGAGTACCTGTATGCTATCTCCAACAGCAGGGTGCATCGTGCAAATATAACTCCTGCCTGATAATATTTTTGTGGTCTACCAAACCCCTGACATCTTTCTCTAAGGCAGGAGTAGGCAACCTAAGGCCCGGGGGCTGGATGCGGCCCCCCCAAGGCCTTTGGACCGGGCCCAGGCCAGTCCTGCCGCCGCCACCGCCGCCGCCGCCCACTATGATGATATTGATTATTGTTGTTATTACTTTTCTTGGGGTTTTCTTGGCAAAATCTCCACAGGGGGTTTGCCATGGCTTTTCTGGGGCTGAGAGAGTGTGCATGCATATTTTTTTAATTTTTTAATTTTTTTTAACATTTATTTATTGACAGCAACCCGGCACTCGGCTCAAAAAGGTTGCCTACCCCTGCTCTAAGGGAAGGATCTCTCTCTCTCTCTCTCTCTCTCTCTCTCTACAACAGGGGTAGGCAACCTTTTTGAGCTGGGGGCCGGGTTGCTGTCCCTCAGACAATGGGGGGGGGGGCGAAGCACCCAGAATAAATAAATAAATAAATATTAAAAAAATTTAAAATTAAAAATTAAAAAATATGCATGCACACTCTATCAGCCCCAGAAAAGCCATGTCATCATGGCGGGCGGGGGCGGGGGCGGGGGCGGCGGCAGGACCGGCCTGGGGCCAGTCCAAAGGCCTTGGGGGGCCACATCCGGCCCCCAGGCCTTAGGTTGCCTACCCCTGCTCTAACAGGTTGTGAGTAGATAGCTCTCCTCCCCAAATTATCCTCACAACAACCCTTCAAGGTAAGCCAGGCTGAAAAAAGTGGCTCTCTCACCCAAAGAATGTATGGCTTGCAGGGAAACTAAACCTAAAATTAGGCTTAATGGTGAAAAATCTGTTTTTTACATTCTCTTTAAATCCTGTGGGGATGTTCTTCAAGTTGTATTTTGGCACAATAGTTGTTTTAGTGTTGTTGTTTTGCTTTACTATAATTTTTGATAATAGCAGTTCATTGGCTGTGCTGTAATCTGTTCCTGGTCTTGTATTGCAAAGAGAATGGAGATTCTCCATCTTCTGCTTCTGGTTATGTAGTCTATTTGATTTCTGTATTGGCCATCAGGTGATGTCCATGTGTACATTTGCCTCTTGGATTGCTTGAAAAATGTATTTGTGATTAGCAAATTGTTGGCCTTGGAAATTTCAGTCAGTCACTGTCCTGTTTAATTTCTTTATTCTCAGACACATTTTCTTACAATTTTTGATTCTGCTCTGTTTCCTTCTTTTGCATTCCAGTAGTCTATGATTAATAAATCCAGTTTGGTGTATGATCAATTTGTTCCTGGATTCCAGCATACAATCTTTCAATTTATTATTATTATTATTATTATTATTATTATTAATTAATTAATTAATTAATTTCTAAAGCGCTGTCAATATACACAGCGCTGTACAAAGAGAAAATCAACATAAAATAGAATAAAAACCTGCCAGAGGCATACAATCCAATACAAACGATAGGTAAAATAATAAAAGCCAATTAAAACAAAAAACAATACAACAATTAATTAACAACATCCACTGTCTACCCCAAGGGTAGGCAACCTTTCCCCTTTAAGGGCTGAGGGACTTCAGCTCCCAGAAGCCTCAGCCTTGTTGGCCAATAGTCCCATGTTGGCCAATAGCTCCTGGGATACTGGGAGCTGAAGTCCCTCGGCCCTTAAAGGGGAAAGGTTGCCTACCCCGGTCTACCCAAATGACAGAAAAGTATATGTAAATGTAAATCAAACAGTGTCTGGGAATGCCTCCCTGAACAAGGTGGTCTTTAACTCAGATTCAAAAGTAGACAGAGAAATAATGCCCCGTGTTTGAGGGGGAAGAAGGTTCCAGGAATGAGGGGCAGCAAGCGAGAAGGGGCAAATCCGGGATGGAGCAGTGGAGATCCTAGGTTGGGACAACAGGCCTTGAGTACTAGAATGGAGGGTACGGATGGGAGTGTAAGGAGAAAGAAGTTCAGATAAGTAAAGAGGGGCTAGCCCATGCAGGGTTTTGAAAGTTAATAACCAAAGCTTATATTGGATACGGAAGGGAAAGGGGAGCCAGTGAAGAGAAGATAACAAGGGGGAAACATGATCAAAGCGGTGAGCGGAAGTAATGATGAATGTTGAACAGAAATTAAAGGGCGAAGATGAGAGAGGGGAAGCCCAGCTAGAAGGAGATTGCAATAATCTAATTGGGAGACCACCAAAGCGTGGACCAGAGTCTTGGCAGTGGAGGCCGAAAGAAAGGGACGGATTTTGGCAATGTTATAAAGGAAAAATCTGCAGGCTTTGGCTGTGGCCTGGATATGGGAAATAAAAGGCAGAGAGGAGTCGAAAATGAAACCGAGGCTGTGGGCTTCCTGGACCGGATGAATAGAAGTGTTGTCAACAAAAACAGAGAAAGAGGGTTGAGGGGAGGACTTAGGTGGAAAGACAAGAAGCTCCGTCTTGGACATGTTGAGCTTCAAATGCCAATGAGGCATCCAGAGAGAGACAGCTGAGAGACATGATGAAACTTGCTGTTCAAGCTCTCGAGAGAGAGATCAGGGGTTGAAAGATACAGTTGGGTGTCATCGGCGTACAGATGATAGGAAAAACCAAAAGAACTAATAAGTTTTCCTAAAGACAAGGTGTAAAGAGAGAACAATAGGGGACCCAAAACAGAACCCTGGGGAACTACAACAGATAGGGGAACGGGGACGAAGTCTGGCCACCCGTGACCACTGCAAAAGATCTATCTGACAGATAAGATTTAAACCAGTCAAGAACTGAGTTCGAGAACCCAATGTCAGAAAGTATATCAACTAGAAGAGAGTGATCCACAGTGTCAAATGCCGCAGATAAATTGAGGAGGATGAGCACAGAATAGAGACCATTTACCTTGGCCCATAAAAGATCATTAGAGATCTTTGTGAGGGCCGTCTCAGTGGAGCGCCGTGGGCAGAAACTGGACTGAAAGGGATTGAGGATGGAGTTGGCTTCGAGAAACTCAAGGCAGCGAGAATAAACAACCTGTTCCAAAACCTTAGAAACAAAGGGAAGAAGAGAGATTGGACGATAGCTGGACAAAGAAGAGGGATCAAGAGAAGATTTTTTTCAAGATAGAGGAAACAAGAGCATATTTGAAGTCAGAGTGAAAAGAACCTGTAGAAAGAGAGAGGTTAAAGATAGAAAGAAGCGAAGGAAGGAAGGAGGGAGCTATAGAGGTTAGGAGACGGGGAGGGGGTTCTTCTTCTGCCTCTGTAACTGGAGTATAAATTTGGATTATGGGTACATTGCTGTGTTTTCTCTGAAGTCTTATTGATATTATTTGTCAGAGTTTGCATTATATCCTTTGACTGCTTTTGCTACATCTCTCCTCACTTTTAACACCACCCCATTACTTCTTAAATTTTCATTTCTTGAGTAGAAACACTATGTAGTTATCTGGCTCAAAATATCCCATTCCTGTGCACTTTAGTTCACTCACCCCAATCATTGTAAAGTTTATATGTTCCATTTCTTGTTTTACTATGTCTCGCTTTTCCTGATTTATGTTTCTCACACTCCATGTTCCTATAATATGTGTTGTGCGCCTTCAGACTTGCCTTTTACCTCTGAGCACATCAACAGCTGAATTGCCTTTTGGGTTGATCCCAGTTGTGTCATTATAAATAAATATCCTTCAAAATATTTCTAATTGGCCATTTATAGCCACTGAAACAAAATAAAAATAAAATGTGTCTCTCCTCCCCGACCTTTCTCTTAGTCTCTTTCTCTTTCAGTTGATAAGTATATTGGCTAATTTATTTTGTTCTCCACTTTTTTATTGTCTCATATTAACTATAAAGGATATAAATAACCAGCCCATAATTGGATCTGTATTTTATTCCATTTGAAATGATTAACCAATAGATTATATTGGATATTTTTCATAATTTTGTTTAATACATATTTCAGAATAAACAGTACGGAGCATTAATCTGCTGGTATGAGCTTGTAAACTTTTTGCTAGTTTGAGAAAAACTACTATTTCTCTTGCTTCTGTGAATGCAGAATATTGTTCAAACCTAAAGACAAGCAAGAATTTTTTACTACCAAAATAAACAGATGATGTGTACAGGAAATGAGAGCAATCTCTGCCACCTCTCTTATGATTTTCCAAGTGTTAAAACTCGTGTGTTGAGAAGGCATCATATGAGAGCCAGTGTGTGCAATTCTGTTGTTGTTGTTGTGATTTCCCACCTTTTCCTCCCATTCAAGATGGTGGCTTAAAGCAACTAAAACAAACAGGTAAAATTCACAGCCTACAAAAGTTTTAAAAAATCAAATTATATACAATTTTTTAAAATGAAAGCAGGTTAAAATAAAAACCATTGAAAACAACAAACAAATATCCAGCACATTACACAAAACCCATATAAAACTGATACCATCCTGTCATACCTTTGGGTCAGGAGAAGGCTTATTAGAGATTGTGATGATAATTTCTGTTTTCACAGGGGAAGAGAGTTTGGGGAACTTTCTTTTTGGAGTACAGCATCCAGAATCCACTACTCAGCGTGGAAGTCTAGGAATTCTGGGCCGTGTGGTCCGCAAAAGGAACTTTTCCAAACCCAAGGTTAGAGGATAAGGAGATGAATTCTTTTCTTGCAAAAAATGGTCATGATGAATTTTTCCTCTTCCAGCTCCTGCATTTTGTTTTATTTTACAGGGAAGGCAAGCTAAAGACTTTTGACGTCTTATTTTACATCAGAGCTGTATGTAACTAGTTATGCACGATTAATCTTGTCCCTCAAAGCCAAATAAACTGGCCATTTTTTGCTGCAGAGGGGCCTGTCAGACACTGCTGCTTTCAGTAATCAGTTGCCTCTGAGTCATAAACCTAGAGATAGGGGATGACCTGATAGAAATATCTCACACAATACAGGTTTGGAGAAGTCTCTGTTCCTTTTGTGTGATAATTGCTATTGGCAGCAATCAATTTCAGAATCAGCCTAGCTGCTGTCTAGGGTGTGCCTGGCATGCTATCAGTCTGTAGACTGTATTGCAGAGGGGCGGGATATAAATTATTATTATTATTATTATTATTATTATTATTATTATATGCAGGTCTCTGCATATCAGTGCATTTCTTATTCGCTCACTGAGTGGAGAAGGAAAAATCCAATTTCCTTCTACTTTCTTCCTCAAACCTTTTATTGTGAGAAGTATCAGAAGGGATTAGCCAAATCAACACTAGCTTAGGCAGCGAAATCCCCAAACCCAACAATATCACAGGGAGAGGCCCCTGATGGCATTACAAGAAAGAATGTCATTCAGCATCATACATTATTAAGCATCTACCATCAACATTCAGAGTATGCTATTCCATTTTTTCAAGAAGTCTAACAAAGGAGTATGTATATACCGTACTCATATTTTTTCAGGGCAGTGCACTTGCCCTGAGATTCCTCTCCCTCCTCCTGAGGAATGGAAAATAAGGTCTAGGTCAGGGTGACCAGATGTCCTTCTTTTCCATGATGTGACATGTCCTTCAGAAAGATTGACTATAGTAAATGGAAAAAGGAACGTTGCTGATATACGTTCATTTCCAGCAGAGAAGTTTCGATCTTCCTTAGAATTGGGTTGTTCCTCCCATTTGCTCCTAGACTCAGGGAAACAAATACAAACACAAGACCCTCCTGCCCCCCAAATGGGAGGGGCAACCCTAGAAGGTCAATTGTTAGCCAGCCTAAGAGGAAAAAATATCCTAGACCAGCAGAAGTAAAAAAGGGAAAATGAAATAAAGGCAATAACTATGCACCAGGTTCCTGGCAAGAAAAAAGGTCATGCAGCTTACTCATGGTCCCAGGTTCCCCTGACAGCACTGAAAGGGTGGGAAGGAAGATCGAACCTTCTCCTCTGGAAATGGACATATATCAGGTAAGAACCAGCATTCCTTTTCCCAACGAAGAAAGTGAGATCCTCCTTAGAATTGGGATTTACCAAAGCCCCCTTAAACAGTGGGAGGAGTGTTGTGCTTCTGATAGGGAAGCCAGGGGCACATGTTGGAGTACTCTCCTTCCAAAGGTGGCCTTCGCTGACTGATAGAGATCAAGCTTGTAATGCTTGACAAAGGTAGAAGGTGACTTCCAGGTGACAGCTCTACAAATCTCTATCATCGGAGAGCAGGTGGCTGAGGTGGCTGTGCTTCTGGAGGAATTTGCAACCATCCCATCCGGGGGCAACAAGCCCAGGGGCCGATATCTTACCTGATATACGCAATGCAGTCCCTGATCCATCAGCCGCCTGGTCTACTTGCTCTCCGATGATAGAGATTTGTAGAGCTGTCACCTGGAAGTCACCTTCTACCTTTGTCAAGCATTACAAGCTTGATCTCTATCAATTGGCGGAGAGTACTCCAACATGTGCCCCCAGCTTCCCCATAAGAAGCACAGCACTCCTCCTACTGTTTAAGAGGGCTTTGGTAAATCCCAATTCTAAGGAGGATCTCACTTTCTCCGCTGGGAAAAGGAATGCTGGTTCTTACCTGATATACGCAATGCAGTCCCTGATCCATCAGCCACCTGGTCTACCTGCTCTCTGATTAAAACCCTGATCCAACTGGCCAAAGTCGATGGGGACACCTTTCTCTCCTTTGATGTTGGGTTGACAGAGATGAAGAGGGCCCCATAACCCCTAAAACATCTTGTCTTCTTAAGATAAATCTGGATTGCTCTTCGAACATCAAGGGTGTGCCAAATCTTTTCTAGCTCTTTCGTCAGCCACAGGCAAAGGGATGGCAAGATGATTTGATGTGTGAAAAGATAAGTTGACTTTGGGGATAAAGGTGGGATCTGTATATAGGAGCACAAAGTCTGGTCTGAAAACACACAAGTCCTTGCGCACTGAGAGGGTGCCTAGATCAGGAGTCCAATGGGCCGAGGTGATAGCAGTCAAAAGGAGTACCTTCCACAAAAGGTGTTTCCGCGATGTCTCTTTGAGCAGCTCAAAAAGTTTCACGGTCAAGCCCTTGAGAACTGTGTGTAAGTTGTGTGTGGAAGGAGGTGGTAGAACCTGAGGGATAAGAAGATCTAGAGGGGCAAAAGGAGTGACACTTTGATCTAGACTGCCTCATATCTTCCCCTCTTTTACCAGTTGGTACGGATGTCCTCTTGTCCTTATCCTCTACTAGCCCAGAGTTCAGGGAATTTCCAAATACCTTGGAACCTAGGTAGGGACTGAAGGCTAAGTTTTGTTTTGACTTTAGGCCAACACTCCAGTTTTTTAACCACAGTTGACGGTGGACCACCACAGTCGCCACTTGGGCCCTATGGCACTGTTGTACAGCGTCCAAGATGCCGTCCGCTGCATAGGCCAAAGCCTTGGCTAGTTTGTTCAGTGACTGGCGAAGCCTGGTGTAGGAAGCTGGGGGGTTCTCCAGTAGGTCCCAGGCCCATTGGAGGGGGGCCCTAGCTACCATAGAAGAGGTAACCGCCACCCTGATAGCAATGGACAAGGCCTCATGAGCCTTTTTCAAAGTGGACTCGGCCTTTCTGTCCTCAGAGAGTCTTTGCCCTCTTTGGAAAAAATGGCTGAAGATACCAGCGCAGACACCGTGGCATTCACCAGGGGGACCTGGAGCTTTTCCATGACCAACTGGGGAAATTGTACAGCTTTTTGACAGAAGCGTGGCAGGGTTGGCTGACAGCCGGCTTCTTCCATTCTTCAGTGATGACCTACATCAAATTAGCAGGGTAGGGAATCTCCCTCACTGATGGTGATGGGACGAGGAAGAGCTTGCCTGCTACTCGGGGTAAATCAGAGTCCAGAGTAGGAGTCTGCTCAGCTGGTGAGGCAAGGCCCAAAGCCCTGGTCTTCTTCCTCAAGAACATGGGGAAGTCTTCGGCTTTGAAGAGGTGAGTGGAGGATGGGGCTGAAGAACTGTCAGCCTCTACTCCCTCTGCTTCGGATGCCTCGCCCTCCTCCATCTCTGATTCCAAGGTGGTTTCTCTGTCCTCGTCCTCATCCTCCAAAGAGTGGGGAGATGTCTTAGGGGAGAGCCTGTCATGCCTAGGGTGCTTGTAGGGGGAGGGAGCTTAAATACCCCTGGGAGGTTGGGGTCTCTTCCTCCCTGGGGTGCTAGGTTTGCCTGCTGTCCTCTGCTGCTGTTGTGCCCCCACCAGCAGGGCACCAGAGGCAGGAGGGCCCTTCCTCCCCCTCTGGTCCAGATGACAAAATACCATCAGGCTTTGGGGGACACCTGGCTTCAATTACGGAGGCCTGGAACTGGTGTTGTGGTCACTCACCTGGGCAGGCGGCACTCGAGGGGAAGGAGAAGCAGGCCCCATCCGCACAACAAAGATGGGGCCTCTCCCCCTAGCAACAAAAATGGTGGCCTCCATTCACTCCGTCAAAATGGCAGCCGCCTTCCCCAAATCCATGATGGTGGCCCCCATCCATATGTTCAAGATGGTGGCTGCCATCCTCACATCCAAGATGGTGGGCCCCATCCACATGGGCAAGTTGGGGGCTGCCATCCCCAAATCCATGATGGCGGCTTCCATCCAGGTGGGCGATATAGCAGCCATCATCCATGTAGGCAGCAGAAAAGTGGTGCCCATTCCCCAGACCAAGGTGGCGGGTGTCTTCTGTGCAGTCGCCATGGTGGTGGGCACCCATCTGACCCCTTGAGGGGTATTTAATGTGGAGCTCCCCAAGACAGCTCAGATCCTCCCACTGGTGAGGTTGAAGGAGAAGGGGGTACCCAGCATTGTTGGGAGGGACACCACTCTTTTCCACAGCAGGCAGCACCCAGGTCTGGGAGATACCAGCACCAGAGTAAGGTGGGGAAAGGTGATGGTCCCAGGAGTCTCCCTCAGGTCAGATTGGATGCTGGGACTCCAAAGGGTGTCAGCGTCCTCCCTTTCTCCCTGATGGCCACCTGGGACCTGATACACATAGGACACCTCCTGGACAAGGAAGGACCTGAAGGACGCAGCCCACTCGGGTGGAAGGTTGGTTACCTGTGGGGAGGAGGGAGGGGACCCCAGTACTCATGGCCCTGGGCTCCAACTGAGTTGTAACATCCGTGAGCACCTCCCTGGCCCCCAACCCAAAATGGGCTGGGTGGGGGTCGAGGTGTGGAGCCTCTTCAAAAGCATGGAGAGGAAACCCTCCTCTGGCCAGGCTCCCTCGCTTTCCCCTGCCCCCGAATCTGAGGCCAGCTATGCACCTGTCAGAGCCAGGGCGAATGGCTGGAGCAGGGCATCTGTTGCTGATAGCCTCGCCGTATAGAAAAAAAGATAAAAGGTAAGATGTTCCGAAGAGAAGGTCCATGTCCTGCTAGGATCAAAGCAGGAAAAGAACTGACCTTCTGGGGTTGCCCCTCTCCCTTGGGGGGCAAGAGGGTCTTTTGTTTATATTTGTTTCCCTGCCTCTAGGAGCGATGGGAAGAGCAACCCAATTCTAAGGAAGATCGAAGCTTCTCTGCTGGGAAATTGTTTATTCTAAAAAAGGACATGTGGATATGATATCTTGCTACGAGAATTATTTTTTCTACTAGAGTCATTCATTTACTCGCCTGTCATCACTGCTGGCCATTCATTATTGATATTTACTACAAACAGTATGCTACATGTTTGCAACCATATGTGGGACATGTGGATATAAGCTCAGAACTTCGACTGTGAAGATCAGAGAAAGTGTGATTTGCCATCTGCAATATATTTTCTGCCAGTAGCCTCTTACAGCAACCTGTTTTCTGCAGCACCAGTTGTTAGGACTTTATAAAATGTGGACTTTATTGAAATAGTCTGTATCAATTTACAGTGTAGTTTTTTGTGGGTTTTTCGGGCTGTGTGGCCATGTTCTGGAAGAGTTTCTTTCTGACGTTTCACCAGCATCTGTGGCTGGTATCTTACAGTGTGTTTGTGTATTTAATGTTTTTCATCATTATTTTCATGGAGTTACTGTAAAACACAGCTGCAATTGTCATGTGTTCACATGAGTGTTTTACTTATTTAGGGTACATAATATTTATTTGTCATATTCCTGTTTAGTTGTTGTTAGTTTCTCCCTCCTAATCTTTTGTGTTGGTTAAGAAACCCTCCTTTTGTGTTTGCTATGTCCTACATTTCAACCTTCTGTCCAAGAGAAATTTCAAAATGTCTACCATTTTGGGTATGACTAAGAAGCATGAATTTACATTTACATTTCTGTTTGGGGCTTTTATTTGGTAATGTCCTACATTTTTCTTCTTCAATGCCCTACATTTTGTGGTTCCTTGGCCTATTTTGTGGTCTAGGCTCTGAGAATCAGGGACAAACCCTAGATGTGTGTCTCATAGGACGTTATCACACGCGGGTCTCAAAGCGGCAAGAAAGCGGTATGGAATCAATCCAGAACTATACCGGTATAGACCCCACAAGACGGAAATGGCTATCAGACGCAACTAGCATCATTGCGCAATTAACGAAACCGCGATAGATGCGCTCCTGGGGACCGTATCTGCCGTTCACACACAAGTGAGAAGATCCCTTCCAGAACCCAGCAAGGATGTTCTTGCTGCCCGATCAAAACAGGAAGTACACATCATAAGATGCTTCCTCACAGATCCATGGGAAATAGTGCAGGGAACCATGGGTCATGTCGGGGAAATGCTCCACGATATGTATCTCGTGATCAGACATACAGCGAAAGCAGTATTATTGCGGTATCATTCTGGTCGCGCAATTGTAATTCCCCAAGAAACCGGCATTCAAAAGAATGGGGATGATGCCGCATTGGGACGGGGTTGGGACGGGGTTCTGTGCGACGTCGTGTGAACACACGGGGGGAAAAACCGCAATAGGACGGGATTGGGTGTGAATTCTTTCTGCTTTAGGCCCCGTGTGATAACGTCCATAATGTAATCACACTCCATGTGCACTGTGCCACAATCTTGCTAAATGCTGTTATTCCCCCTTGATACACACCATGTCTGGTAAACAGGGCTGAAACTTGGAAGAAGGGGAACAAAATCAGTGTGAGTGTGAGTGTGAGTGTGTGTGTGTGTGTATTTCCCCAATAAGGATTCTCTTCCTCAATGAAATGATCTTTCAATCTTCAGATTTTGAGCACTGTGATAACTTAAAACTTCAACTATGCATCTAGGAATAGATCTTTGGCACCCAAAGAAAAGGGGCAAGCAGATTTTTCCAAGCAAATGTGAACACAGCAAATATAAGTATTCTAGGTGTGAACAATTTTCAGTATCTCATTCTCTGCAATGTTAGAAATTTCCAGTGCAACTCTATGGTCAACACCTGCCGGATGTTGATCATGGAATCATGCTGTAGGAGCTACAAATGCCTAGAAAAGTGTTTTCTCTGGGACTTCTAGGTTCTCCGGCACAACCTTATGGTCTACTTCTAGCAGAGTTGCACTGGAGGACCTAGAGATTCCTAGAGAGAACATATTAATCAAAACTGCAAGTAATCAGATCTGCAAAAGTCAAAGCCACAAATGTGGAGGGCCACCTGTAAAGGAAAATTTCATTGGAGAGGCAGAAGTCTTATTCAGAGGGCACTGCTCTCATTTTGTCTCCCTTGACTCATTTGACTGCTGAATGGGGCCTGAAAGTTTTCCAAGCCCAATTGTTGGAATTTTGTTAAGAGCTTATCAAAGCTGTGCTAGCCTTCAAGGGTATGATTTGTCTGAGTCATAGTCAAACCTGAGTCAAAGAGTAACAGAGATGATCTAACTTTACAAAGGAAAAAGTATGATGTGAGTTATGAGGCCAAATGAAGGGTGTGAACCATCTCCATTAAAGTCATTATGCAGCTTGCAATTAAATGCAGTGAAAGCTAGATTTTACTCATAGTTAACTCCAAGCAGAAATTGGGAGGCACCCTAGAGAAGGGGTGGATGGCCTTAGCAATCATGGGAGCCACATTTTCACATCCAGCATCTGGTACAGGAAGCACCAGATTTGTTTAGGGAAGCTTGGGGGCTTGGGAAGAAGTGGGGTGCATCCTGTTACGTGCACAAATCATTTAAAAGTGAAATTGGGGCTGATTTGTGATTTTTCCTATAATATTTCTGCTGGATTAAATAGTTCACCAAATCACATAATCATTCTTAAAAGTAGTGAACAATACAATCCTACACGTCTGTTCTGATCTGGGATCAGAAATATGGGAATTTGTGATAGGTTTGCTTTAGGGTCACCATAAGTAGGAAACAACTTGAAAGCACAACACATGCCCTTGGTTTATTATATTATTATAGTTTTTGCATATTTTTGCATTGTCCCTTGCCTTGTATCATGTTTCTGAATGTCTGATGTCTATTGCCAAGTTACTTCCTTTTAAATTACTGTTTTTAAGGGCTGAGATTTCACTAATGAATGCATCTCTTATGACAGCTTTCATAGCATCCCATCTGGTGGCATATGAGAGTTCGGTAGTGCTATTTAATTGAAAGAACTGTTCTTTTTAAAATAAAAATATCTATGCTTAGGGTGTGCTGCAAGAGAAATGTCTTTATCATCCATGTGAATTAATGGGGCCATCCCATTTGCATTTTCTGTGTGAGATGTGATCAAGCCAGTTTTTGCTGATGTATATCTATTCTGTATATATTTGAGAGTCAGGATGAGGATATTTAAATATGCTTGATTCCTCTGTATGTGCGATGGGGAGGAGCAACTGACAAATTTCCAAATGTCTATTATTCAAAGGTATAGCCGTGTTAGTTTGGAAAATCAGTATGCAAAGGGATCTTGCAGCACCTGTGAAATTAACTTAAAGAAAGAAGTTGGTAACATAAGCTTTCTTAGACTTAAGCCTACTTCCTCAGATGTATGGACGTTATCACATGCGGGCCACAAAGCAAAAAGAAAGTGAAAAAGAATCAATCCGGAAATAAACCGAAATAAACCCTACATTACGGAAATGGCTATCAGACGCAAGTAGCATCATTTCGCAATTAAGGAAAGCTCTCCTGGAAACCGTATTTGCCGTTCACACACAAGTGAGAAAATCCCGTACATGTACTAGAAATGCTCTTCTAGCACATGCGCAATACAGCCGCGGCTGTCACTTGCCGCAGCTGTCACACCTTCCCAAGTCGTCCTCAGTGCAGTCGGCCCTCCGCACGGCCGGCGCTCCGAGGAGGACCTCCCGCCGCAGCGTTCTCTGAGGAGGTCCTCCTTGGAGCGCCGGCCCCACGCAGGGTCGGTGCTCCGAGGAGGTCCCCCTTGGAGAGCCGGTGCTCTGAGGAGGTCCTCCTTGGAGAGCCAGCTCTCTTAGGAGGTCCTCCCTGGAGCGCAGGCCCTGCGTAGGGTCGGCGCTCCGAGGAGGTCCTCCTTGGAGCGCAGGCCCCGCGCAGGGTCGGCGCTCTGAGGAGGTCCCCCTCGGAGAGCCGGCGCTCCGAGGAGGTCCTCCTTGGAGAGCCAGCTCTCTGAGGAGATCCTCCTTGGAGCGCCGGCCCCGCGTTGGGTCGGCGCTCCGAGGAGGTCCCCCTGCTCTGAGGAGGTCCTCCTTGGAGAGCCAGCTCTCTGAGGAGGTCCTCCTTGGAGCGCCGGCCCCGCCCCGCGTAGGGTAATGACGGGGAAATGCGCCACAATACGTATTTGGTGATCAGACTTACGGTAAATGCGGAATGATTCCCGTCGCGCAATTGCAATTCCTCAAGAAACCGAAATTCAAAAGATCTTGGTTCTTTCCACTTTCTGTCGGGGTTCTGTGCGACATTGTGTGGAAACACGGGAAAATAATACGTATTAGGTCGGGATTTCGTTTGGATTCTGTTTGGATTGGGCCCCGTGTGATAACGTCCTATGTTTGGAGTGGAGAACCCAGAGACAGACCTATATAAGCCATTCATGTGTGAGAATGTTGTTAAAACTGTACTTTCCACCTCATTTCCATACATACAAGATTTTGAATTTGAATTGACATTCTCACACACAAATGTCTCTGAATTCTTCACTCCCAACATGCATCTGAGGATGTAGGCTGAAGTCTACGAAAGCTCATGCTACCAACTTATTTCTTTCAGTTAGTCTCAAAGATGCTGCTAGATCCCTTTGGGCATAAATGTCTACTTGATTATATTTTAGGATATCTTGAAATATGGGGATTGGTGCAATTTTCAGGTACCCTACTCATCTCTTTTTATCAATCAACATAGATTCTAGTTAATCTACAACCATCTTTGAAATCCCCATGTAAGAAATGACTCCTTTCAGAAGTGACTCAGTTTACAAATTCTCATTGTCCTGAGTGGGGCGCTTTATATGGAAATCAATTTATACCTGACCTTTCCCAGTTGTCCCTTACTGACTCAAACAGTTTGTCATCATATCTGCCACTGAGAAAATCACAGATATCGCTAGGGAAATGGCAACACCCCAGAAATGTGGAAAAGCTGACTAAAGAGCCCATGTTTCAAGACTGTACTGCACCCATATTTATGAGGCATCTCCTGTATCAGGCTTATTGCATTTGAGTAAATCTAGCATCTGTCCCCTTTTAACTACTGTCCTTAAACCCCTTTTATCGAGAAGAGCAATTCACATCTTCTCTGGATAGTTCAGCTCATCTTTTGCAGTATGTGCCGTTGTATTTGGTAGAGATGGAAAAATAAATGCAATGGTGGATTGAACAAGTGGAAAAAATTATGTCCAGTCTGCCAGGAGCAGCCTTTGCTAGGGGGGTTCTGTTCAGTTCAGCCTATGACAGCCTCCTACGCTTGCAGAAAATGATGCTGATCTTCCCCTTCCTCCTCAATATTTCTACAGCAATAAGTGTCCCATTCAATATTACATAAATCAAATTAGAACTATTTATCCGCACTCATAAGCTCTCAGGGTGATCCAAGAACTACTTTTAACCATGGACTATAGGACAGATGGAAACTAACTTCAGTCTGTAACCTGTTTTCTGTGACAATCCCAAAGTGGATTTGTGGTACCTATGTCTCCTTACATGCATAGAGTCATAGAGTTGGAAGGGACCTCATGGCCCATCAAATCCAACCCCCTGCTCAAGGCAGGATCTTCAGCTGCTAAAGCATCCCCAGAAGGTAGCTGTCCAGCCCTCTTTTGAAGACACCCAAAGACACCCCACCACCTCCCTAGGCAATTTGTTCCATTATTGAACCACACTTACTGTCGAAAAGGTTCTTCTTCTACTCTCCGGTAACTTTAGTGGTGTCACTAGCGGGTGCCGGGTGTGTGACCTGCACCAGGTAACACATCAGAAGGGGGGTGACACCCGGTCAGGCCCTCCTCCCACTGTGGGGTGCACCTGCCCCTTCTTTTCCATTGCCCTGGCCCTCTCCGTGGGGAGGAAGCCAAAGCAGCAAAGAGGAGGAGGGGAAGTGTGTGCCCCTTCCATCCCCTCCTGCTGCCTCACTTGCCTAGCAGCGCGGGCAGAAGTCGGGCAAGCAAGTGGCACCGGGAGAGGGCAGAGGAAGGGCAAGGTAGGCCACCGCTATCCGGGAGCCCTTTGCAGGTCTGGCCAGGAGGTGGATGGGGTAAAATAGCTAAGTAGCAAGTGCCTGGTGGTGCAATGGTTAAATGCCTGTACTGCAGCCACTCTCTCACAAACCACATGGTTGTGAGTTCAATACCAGCCAGGGGCTCCAGGGTCGACTCAGCCTGGCATCCTTCTGTAGGTCGCTAAAATGAGTATCCAGCTTGTTGGGGGCAATTAGCTTACACATTGTAAACCACTTGGTACATCAGTAAGCGGTATAGAAATGTATTTGCTATTGCTAGTAAGAAAAGTGGTTAAGATCTTAGCTAGGGGGAGGGTTTAAATCCATTTGTCCTATGCCTGCAGTTTAATTGCCAAATAGTGATCCATTTAACTTAATAAATCAGTTTGTGAAAATAAAGCTTGCAAATGCAGAGAACATATTCAGACTAGTATTACAAATGGGGTGAGAGGATTGTTTTCTCACTGGGTCCCACTCAAGATTGAGTCTACTGTTTTTATCCTAAGTTAGGGAAAGTAACTATGCTAGCTAAGTCGTTAAAATCTGCTATGGTTTGACCCATATGGCCTCTCGAACTTGTGTGTTGAAATACTACATTGTAGCTGCAACAGGGGAACCAGGAAGAACAGCCTGTGGACAATGGGGCACCCTGATGGCATGCGGACAGGCGCGCAGTGTCAGGATGAAGTCGAGGTGGAGTTGGGCAACCTTTCCCCTTTAAGGGCCGAGGGACTTCAGCTCCCAGAATCCCAGGAGCTATTGGCTAACATGGGACTATTGGCCAACATGGCTGAGGCTTCTGGGAGCTGAAGTCCCTCGGCCCTTAAAGGGGAAAGGTTGCCTACCCCTGTATTAGACAATGCCCTCAAAGACTTGGGAGTGCCAACGCATCTGATACTCCTGATGAGGAATCTGTATTCAGGACAAGAGGCTACTGTCAGAACAGCCATTTGTAAGCTGCTCTGATAGCCTTTTGGCTGAAGAGTATAAATACTCTTTGGCTGGGGTATAAATACTTAATAATAATAATAATAATAATAATAATAAACTTCAATCAAGGTAAAACAATTTTTTTCTTTTTAAATTTGTACTGAATTCGCATGTTTTACCTTTACATCTACCAAAATGTTCCTGATGCAAACACATGGAGACTTCTTGAGGAATCCATTGTTCTCTGCCACAAAGAGGCCTGTGGCCTCACTGGAATGGAGACCTATTCGATTGCAAAAGAGGGGTCTCTATTGAGATGCAAATGGATTTTAAATTTCCTGGACTTTGGAAATCTCCCTGTAGCCACAGGGCCAGGAGGAGGAGGACCCTGCCTATAAAAGATATCCTCCCCACCATATACCATCTTAACTAAAGACTGAAATTATATGTAGGCATCTGACTAACATCTCTAATTGTTTTTCTCCTGTTTGGTTTGTAACATCTTGCCTGGTGAAGAAGCCCATGGAGCTTTGAAAGCTTGCAACAAGTATATTGTGCATTTTAGTTGGCCAATAAAGGTATCACTGATGGAATATTGTTTGAATTTATTAAATAGCCAACACAGCTACCTCTGAATGTTTTGTGTGTTGAAAGGTATTCTGAATGCAAAAAGCATCAGATTTTGGCATAGTAGCTACATTTCTACAAACTTTTATACTGAATTTCAGTATACAAATATTGATAATATGTTGAAAATATATTTACTTATGCAACTTTTCTTTGGATAGGCTAATCTACTAACTGTTTTGTAGACCACTGATGCTGTATGTTATGTAATTATGTTTTATTTAAGTGTACACCACTTGAAATTTTCAGATCTAAGTGTATAAATTCTTGTAAATAAATACAAACATGCAGATAGAACTGTGTTTTTATGATGTGGAAGTCTGAACAAGATCATGCGCTGGCAACATTTCTGTCTGATATCTGTTGGGACCTTGGCTGGTTTTTACATATTGCATGCAAGCATTCAATGTCAGGATGGCTCAACTAGTTCCCAAATCAGAAAGAATCAGAAACACGACTTATCTGGCCAGTTGAGTAATAATTATCCATTCAATGTCAAGTATTCATAACCATTCTTAGTATTAAATATTGAACTAATTGAATAATACATTTCAATAACAAACCCATACTTTATTAATCGAGTTTGAATTAAACATTAGAGAGGTTCATGACCTGGTTGCAGAGATTCACAACACATATTTACGGGTCACAGATTTCCTCTCCACCACCCCCTTGGATAGTCAGCTGTGCTGTAAGCCATTGCCATCTGGACAGACGATCAAAACACCTTTCTGGACATTTTGCTAAACCCGAAAATTGCAGTTTTACAACCTACAACCTTACATCTGGAGGGCTGTGTGCTTCCTCTGTGTTGGAGCACATAGTTTTCCATTTATTGTTCATGGCTGTGAGTATCCTTCAGCTGAAATGCGGTACAGCATTTTGTAAATAAATAACATAAAATTCATTTAGAAAACCTGCATCTGTTTTAAAACAGATGTAGTCACATGTAGTCAGTTACCAGAGGTTAGAGTGTTATCGGGTTTCAGCTGTGGTTGCATCATGGGGGCCCACCCATATGCAAAGGTGAATGTACTTGGGAATAAACACACCATTAATAGCATATGTATTTTCCAGGGTATCATGTTGCTGTTTTGATGTACAGGGAGCCATTATAGTATTAGCCCGCATACTGAATTTCAAGGCACATTCATCATTTGTTGATCTACTGGGACACACTGGAAGAAACTAGCTGTGCACAAGGTGCCTTTGCATATGGAATAATTTTCATGTTTGAATAAGAAACTAGAAACAACCCATTTGACAATGATGCTCAAAAACACCAAAGAACTCCCGTTATTTCTCCATTTCATATCGGAGACTCACAGTGAGTCATTGAACATGATTACAATTTTTTGTTTTCATTGATCTTCTCTTCCAGTTTTCAGCTCCTAAGACATAAGATCATGCTGCAGTTATTTAAATATGCATACACCCCTGTCTCAAAAGTTCACCATTGCCAAACATTGTAAACAAACAGCTAAAACATAAAGATATAAACTATAAAGAGAGAAATGATTCATAGCTGCCAGAGCTCCATCCACACACATTTCTCACTGTGTTTGCTGAGGATCATCTATTGTTCTTCAGAAGTTATTGGACTGCACCTCCTAGCAGCCCTAGACAATAGAGCCAATGGTGAAGGATGTTGAGAGTTGCAGTCCAACAACATCCAGAGGACCACACCTTTGCACCTACTCTAGAGGGAGTTCTACAGCAACAGAGGAGCCTACAAAATATTTACAACAATCTCCAAATATTTTAATTTGGCACATGAATTATTATTAGGAGGAGGGCAAACTTGTTTGATGTGAAGAGTAGCTGTTAATTGTTTGGTATATTTAGATAACCTGTTTGATAATATTTCATTGCCTTCTTCTAGCTCAGTCCCACCTGGCTAGAAATGTTTACTCTCAAGTGAAATAATTTTAAATGAATGAGAAGCACTCAGCCCTCCAGATGTAAGGCTGTAGGCTGTAAAACTGCAGTTTTCAGGAGTCCTAGCCAGCTTAGTCAATAGTGAGGAATGCTGGGAGTTGCAGTCCAACAACATCTGGAGGTCTGCATGATCCCCACACCCCAGATTCACAAGATGGAGCAATGCGGACAAGAGGCATTGAATGCCTTTCCAGCACTAACTGATGAGGTTATGGCTCAGCTGAACTTCCCAACTGGAATCTGAAACCAGGCTTTCTAGTGGGAGTTGTATCCTGCAAACATAAGTGCACTGAAAGAGATTTGCTTCTAGGTGTGTTTTTTTTTACTAATGGTGCATTGGATCCAGAGGTGTCCTTGCAGTAATGGACAACACTTCTGTCCAATACAAAAGGTTGGAAAAGGCTCTTTTTTGACTGCATTACCCAGAACCCCTTGCCTGAAGTATGGCTTGTGTCCATGCTGGTTGGTGGCGGGGGGGAGTGAGTTCTGCAAAACGTAACTTTTTAAAGCTATAGTGGTCATGCAAAACAATTCCCATTTTTAATTAATTTCTCCTACTTTCTGCAGCCCTCTCACTATATCCCCTGTGGTTCCTCAGATGAAAGCAATTGTGTACATGTGAACACATGCTGTTCATATTACTATTTAAAAAATTACTACTCTTTTGTCTATTTAACATGCGGCCTGCCAGATATGAAGACAGCAACTTCTGAAATTAGTCAGGCTTGCTTTCTCTCTCTCCTTTTTTAACGGCTAGTTTCTGCTTGTATTTGCATGTTTGAAGGGAAGTCAAGTGGGTAAGTGCTTATGTAGCTATTTTACCATATCAGACCTTTAACTAGTGGTTCAGAATTTCGGTGAAGGATGGCTGCATTTACCACTCAAAGCTGATGACTTGGTTGGAAAAACTGCAGCTGTAGCAAACGTCTGTGAATTTTTTTTCTAACAACCTGGGGGGAAAATTGCAAAACTTGCTGAATAAAATAAGGTGTGCTTCAACGAAGACGGTCTGCACAAGAGTATATTCCAACCACATCTCATATTAGTTTTGAGTACTGAAATTACGGGCCTTTGCAGACTGTCAGAAATAGTACAAATTGAGTCCACTTTTAGGGTTAGGGTTAGTGCTAGGGAATCATGGGAATTGTATTTTTTTCTGAGACATTGAGCCTTCTCTGTCAGAGAGCTCTGGTGCCACAATAAAATACAGTTCCCATGATTCCCTAACCCTTAAGGTGGACTCAATTTGCACTATTTCTAGCAGTCTGCAAAGGCCCTAAGTCTTTATCATAACAAGGTACTGTCATATTACCTTAAACGAAATGGTGATATCATGCCATTTCCCAGAGATTCTGATGTTCAGTTCTTCATGCTTTAAATAAACAATGTGATATTCTCCAGCAACAGACAGAACTACTATTGTACAAAGTCATGTCACCACTTTTTGTTTTCTGAATTTCCCCCACCCCCACCCCATATAAAACAAAGAAATTAGATCTAGAAGATTGTAGGAGGAGCAACAGATGATCCTTCATGATACCTGGAATAACCTAACCTGGCCTGCCCTCTGCAGTGATAATCCTGCCCTGGAGCTGTTTATGCAGAAGGCTCTGGCAGTAGTCAATAATGGACTAAGTCCAATTATCCCCTGGGAAGCAAGTGAACTTAAAATATGTGTTGGCCAATCCAGTTCCTATTGATTTCATTGGTCTACTCTAGTTTGGACTAATTATTGGATTTATTAGTGCGGTGGTAGAGTCCCACTGGGTGACCCTGGGCAAGTCACACTCTCTCAGTCTCAAAGGATGGCAATGGCAAACCCCTCTGAAGAAACTTGCAAAGAAAACCCTATGGGTTGCCATAGGTTGGAAACAACTTGAATGTACATAACAACAACAGAGTGTAAAACTTTGCCACCTCACTTATGCTGGAAGGCAAAGGCTGTTCCTGTCCAACCCAAACCTGGTGACTCCTGGGTACATTCCCATGGCCAGTCGTAGGAGGGTCAAGAAGACAAAACCTGCTCCTTTCCCCACCTGTGCAACACAAATTGGACCCCACAGTAGTAGATTACAGTACTTACATTTACAATACAGCCAGAAGAAGCCTGAATACTTCCTTGTGTAATGCCTTTTAACATATTTGCATTGGCAAATAACAGTCCAAACTCAATGTGATGCTGGTCTTGCGTGCAACTGGACTTTTCCTACACGCCTCAGGACTCATACATGTCAAAATGGAATGTATAATCCTAACAAATATGTTGACTACCAGCCAATGTCAGATTATACAGTGATCTGGGATGACGAGTTTGAAACTCAAACACATTTGAACACATTTTCACTCCTTGTGGTATAAGCATCCAATAGTGGAGTTCCGCTCAGGAGGAAATGGGTGAGGAAACTACCTTTGCTGATCCCCACTTTATATCCCCTTGCACCGTCATGATGTTTTATATCTGTCTTCATATCATTTCCAATTTATGGTGACCCTGTCACAGGGTTTTCTGGGGCTGAGCATGTGTGACCCACTCTAGGTTACTCAATGGGTTTCCATGGCTGAGCTGGGAATCGAACCCTGATCTCCAGAGTCATAGTCCAATGCTCAAACCACTACTCTCCCTTGTACCATACAAAAATATATTAAAGAATCTTGAGGGAATCTATGGCACATTGGGGGAAGCGGTGCTGGAAACTTCAGGAGAATCAGCAAGAATAACCTTTTCTTTCTTCCATCAGTGAAATTCCTTCACTAGTCAAAAGGAGTCCTTCTATTCACAGCAAGCAAAGTCTTGTTGAAGTTTTAGACAACTCAGAGCCTTTGCAGACTGCCAGAAATAGTGCAAATTGAGTCCACTTTAAGGGTTAGGGTTAGGGTATCATGGGAACTGTCTTTTATTGTGGCACCAGAGCTCTCTGACAGAGAAGGCTCAATGTTTCAGAAAAAAAACATTCCCATCATTCCCTAGCACTAACCCTAACCCTAAAAGTGGACTCAATTTGCACTATTTCTGGCAGTCTGCAAAGGCCCAAAGTACCTTCCCTCCAATCGATGACAGAATCCCATATTCCTTTTAATACCTTCTGTTGACACATTTCTTCTCTGTATTAAGCTTTGCCTAGGTGTTATGCTGACATGATGCTCCTCCAGGCCAGGGCAAGATGCTGGTTGGGTTTCCTGCTCCTGACTGCTGTTCTGTCCCTCACAGCTCAAGTTGCGGCTGGACATCCTGATGTATCCCAGACACGAGGAACAAGAAATTTGTGCCCTCATTTCCCATTCAGCTGCAGGGATTAGCTGGTAACTCCACAAACTCCACAAGCAGTTTACATCTTCAAACCAACCCACTTGGAAAGATGCCGGGAGATGCACTTCTCAATCTCTTATCCACCTGCACATCTTTCCCCTCTTTTCGCACACTTTGACTGTCCTTGGCCTACGTTCATGACACCAGGTCCTTACACATTTCCCTAACTCCTTTTCCTTCAGATTCTCCTGCCAACCAGAGATTGGGGATAGGCATTGCTATATGCTGCTTCACATGAGTCTAAGAAAAACTGGGTCCTAAGAAAGTACTTCTGTTTGTCCCATGGGAGTCCATTTATGCCTTTTGGTTTGGCTTTTATTCACGTGCTTCGCCCCACAGAGAAAACACTTTCGGCACATGCTTAATTATCTAAAACACAATTATCTTGACCTGTCTTGGAAAAGCCTTGATCCTCGCATTTTAGCTTTTTCACAACAGCATTATCAAGCGTACAACAGCACAACTGCCATCTGCAGTTATGCACAAACCAAAACTCGGTGGAACAGCCTGGCATCGGTTGATAAGTGCCCTTTTCTTCACTGTGTTCCCTTGTCAGAAGCCCAACTGTAAGAACGGTAAAATAAAAGTAAACTACGAGAAAAGATGCTGTTGCGAGAGCTGGAAGAAATTCAGGTCACTTCAGCTAGATATCTCACCTCCTTGGCCCAAGAACCTCACAGTCTATTTTCCCTGCATGAACAATGAATGGGGCTGGGCATTTTTCCTTTCTCCTTGAAGGTGATCCTGTTGTTTGGTCAAGACGGAGGGTGAGCATGAGAGGAATAGAGTTGGTAAGCCGAGGAAGAGGTGGAAACTAGATGATCTGCTGCTTCCTCTGATACTTAGGACTCTGAAAGAATAGTGCTGCAGGGCAGGACATGGTTCAACTTCATACCGGAGATAAGATTATATTATAAATTCAATAAGGTGCACATTTTAAATGGGAGAAAGAGGACAAAGAATAGTTACATCTTCCCATGTCTGAGAAACATTAATAATTGTTTTCAAAAACTGCTATGAGTGTGCCCTACATAATAATGGGGTTGTTAGGTAGGCTACCAAAAGCCAAGTGTGGAATCTCACTTTCCTACAATAAGAGTTATCACTCATCTTGACAGTGCCGCTACTGCTATTTCCTCCTCCCAAGGAGATTCCAAAAATACAGGTGGCACCAAACCAGTTACAGCAGTTTTAATCTCTATTAGTAGGAGCAGGTCTCTTGTAAAGCTAATAGGTCTTAACTGGCAATTCAAGACTAAGCCACCTCACAATATTTTGCATCCCAGCAAGTATAGTTCCATCCAATGTATTGCTTCTGGGTATATTTCCCTCCAATTATTGCAAGGAATGTTTTCCAAGGGAAGTCTTAGAGGGATGGGGGATTATATCATCATCCTTGCTAATCAGAAAGTCCCTGGGCTTTGACCTGGCGAGACCTGGCTCCACTACCTCACTGTCTGTTAAGCCATCCATCATCTCCCAGTCCTACCATAAATGATGTATGGCAAGTCTGAGAATGCACAGGGGTAGGCAACCTTTCCCCTTTAAGGACCGAAGGACTTCAGCTCCCAGAAGCCTCAGCCATGTTGGCCAATAGTCCCATAGCTCCTGGGATTCTGGGAGCTGAAGTCCCTCGGCCCTTAAAGGGGAAAGGTTGCCTACCCCTGGGCTAGTCTTTCGTAAGCATATCGTCCGCTATCTCAGCAACCTAATCCAAGATGCAGCTACATTTCAGTGCACTGCCTCTTCCGTCCACCCTCCGAAAACATTTTCCGCCCACTGGAGTTTGTATTTACATATATCAGGAATGGGAAACATGTGGCATGCCAGATGTTTTTAGATGCCATTCTCAATATCTCTCACCACTGACTATGCTAGCTAAGACTGCTGGGACTTGTAGTCCAACATCATCTGAAGGGCCACATGAACCCCAACATAGCTGCTGCTTTAAAGGTTGCAGCATTTGTTATAAACTATGCAAAGTGGGTTTGATAAATGTCACCACCGGTTTCTTCTGCCGAGATATCCTTTGAGCTCTCAGTTAATTCCTAAATATATAATAACATTTCTAAAGCATGAGTCTTCAAGCATCACTTAACCACATGCAGAGTTAAGGCTGTATGGTCAGTTTCCGAATTCTTAGCAGGGTCCTTAAGGCAACAGGGAGGTTACGCTGGCTATCAATGGCTTTAAGCTTTGCGGTATAACGAAACCATGGGTTTTTCTGAGCACAGAATGTGAAAGAGAAAAGGAAACATATTCAGAAGCATTGCCTCTGCGTAAGAACCAGGTGTGGGCAGTAAGGCACTCTCAAGCTACAAGAGAGCAGAAAGTGAGCAAGAAAAGAAGGGGAAAGAAATTTGACTGTTAAACCACATAGAAAGGCTGAACCAAGTGAGAACAAGGAGATACCTACCACACCACTGGTCAGGCCAAAAGTAAGAGACACATCTCAGGGGCCCAGAAACTGAACCAATTCATCACCAAGATCTTTTATATTTTTTGTTGCTAGTTACTGTCATAGGATTTCCCAAGTAACCTTGTTTAGATAGTTTCTAGACTACTGTTGCCGTCACTTGCCTTCAAGCCATTTCCGACTTATTTCAACTCTATGGCAAACCCATCATGGGCTTTTCTCAACAAGATTTGGTCGGGGGGGGGGGGATGCTGTTGTCTTCCTCTGAGGCTGAGAGTGTGTGACCTGCCCTTAGGAAACCCAATGGGCTTCTATGGCCATATCATATCATTCCAGGGTACTCATCCCACACTAAAACCACTACTCCACACTGGCTTTCTGGGCTCTGCTGATACATTTCAAATACAAATTTTAACTTGTCTTAAAGAAAAGGTTAAAATCAGAACTTCAACATCAAATGTAATTCCAAAGGAAGTGACATTAGCAGTCCTTTTGCAAAAAGACAGAATGTCTTTTGCATCAGGATTTTGGCTGTGTCATTCTTTAATAGTAATTTCTCTAGCAGACTGTTGTTCTGTTATTGCTAGGTTACACTTTGCTAGTCTTTAAAAAAGAAGAAAAGTCTCCATCAAGCCTAGGCAAAACAGATCAATGCTGACATCTTGTGGGAGAGAATACTGTATGATAAGGGAATGATAGCCTCTTCCATTCTCCTATGAATTAAAGAGCAGTGTCACTATATTTCCCTCTTACCTGGAACACAAAGCCAAAGCTCATCCTCTGAATCCTGTATTACCTCCACAGTGCAACGACCACAGATATCCACATTAAAGCAAGGATACAGAAGCGTTAACCAGAAAGCACACACAGTGGGCCCTTCGTATCTGCTGGGGTTTGGTTCCAGGAACCCCTGTGAATAACAAAATCTGTGGATACTCAAGTCCCATTCAATACAGTGACATAGTAAAATGGCATCCCTTATATAAAAAGACAAAATCAAGGTTTGCTTTTTTGGAATTTATATTTTATTTTCAACCCATGGATGGTTGAATTCATGGATGCAGAGGGATGACTATGGGGGGTTGCAGACTGCCAGAAATAGTGTGAATTCAGTCCACTTTTAGGGTTAGGGTTAGTGCTAGGGAATCATGGGAACTGTTATTTTTCTGAGACATTGAGCCTTCTCTGTCAGACAACTCTGATGCCACAATAAAATACAGTTCCCATGGTTCCCTAACTCTAACCCTAACCCTAAAAGTGGACTGAATTCACACTATTTCTGGCAGTCTGCAACCCCCCTATGTTTAAAATAGCAAGTTCTCTTGGCACAAAATTTGCTCTTTTTTGGTGCACTGTGGTTCACATGTAATGCTAGACTCAAGTTCTCTCACCTTGTTTTCAATCCTTAGGTAAGTCAACCTTGTGTATAAATTGAGGGCAAAATTATGGATTTTGATATGAGGATAAGATCGAAAAGACGAAGCAAAGGAAAATGATACCAAAGAACTAACAAAATTTTATCAGTCATAACTGTTTGTGCTCACCCTAAAGGATGGATGGATGGATGGATGGATGGATGAGGAGGGAACTATGGTGAATTGTGGCTGTGCAATGTGAGAGGCAGGCAGATATCAAAAAGGTTGAAAAGCCAAGTTAAAGTACAGTATTAACTCATAAAAAAGGAACCATCCCTTTCTCTGACTAGAATAGTGAACGGTGAGAGTTTAGGGCCTTTGCAGATTGGCAGAAATAGTGCAAATTGAGTCCACTTTTAGGGTTAGGGTTAGTGCTAGGGAATCATGGGAATTGGTTTTTTTTCTGAGACATTGAGCCTTCTCTGTCAGAGAGCTCTGGTGCCACAATAAACTACAGTTCCCATGATTCCCTAACCCTGACCCTAACCCTTAAAGTGGACTCAATTTGCACTATTTCTAGCAGTCTGCAAAGTTCCTTTGTCCTGGGAGAACCTTAAAGAAGCACCGATTCCTTTTACTCTCATGGCATCCCTTTGATGGAAAGTGCCAAAGAGGTGCCTCTGCCACTTCTTTCTTGCACAAGCATTAAAAAAAGCCAGAAGTGGAGAAAGTAGAGTAGGTCAGTGCTTCTTTTAGGATAGACTAAGCTCTCGCCTTTTGTCACTCTACTCAGAGAAGGGGATGTTCCCTTTTTGATAAGAGTTAAGCTATACATATATGTACATTGATTGACCCATGGACAAGTCGACACAGGTTATTTGGGTCAATTTTTTGACTAAAATTTCTAGATTTATACATCTAGATTTATACAGTACTTTTGTTATCTGAAACAGTAATTCAGACAGTCAAATTCAGGTGGTCAAATTCTGGTTGCAGTTCTCACATGAAAAATGTGTATACATCGAACACTGAATTTGTAGTAAAATTATGGAAACATAATTTTGCTTTTAGTCCTCCGAGTTATGTTGTTCTTTGCAGTTAGGTTTAGACATAAAACTAAACCATTGGCTGGCACTGTAGATATGAGGATGGGTGACCCTTGAGCTTACGCACTCCCCATGCAGCCATGAGGGGGAGAATAGCAGCTTTTGCTTCTGTTTTCAACTAAATTATTTGTACGACTGAATCAAAAACTATATTTAGTATTGACTGTGGTGTAGGGAAAACAAGCCAGAATTGTAAACCTTGATTTGAAGTTAGTGGTTTTCTTAAATCACTTTTCGCTTCTCAGCCTTTTGGCTAAGATCAGGTGTAGTGTCTAAATCACAATTACATTTTCTGAATCCAGACATACGCAAATGAATAGGCAGCTGAAAAAAATGAAAAGGTTTCCTTCCATTCTATCCCATTTCTTTAACCACTCATTTGTTATTACACTCTTGTTAGTTAATGCATCCTTTTAAACCCCTAGCTGAAAATAAAGATGTAATTTAATTTAATAATGATTGTAGGTCAATATAAAAAATAAAAGTATATTCAGTATCATATCCCAAGAGTGCAACTGAACAAAATCATGATCAGAACATCCTCGACCCCTTAATATTAACAGAAGAGAAAGTGGAATGAAACCAAAAACTGCGTAGGGTTCACAGTAAAATAGTGGGAGGGAACCATTGTCTGTTCCCTCACCCTAACATATATTACAACTAAAAAAACTCAATGGTTCCACAGTTTGCACTATTGGAATATTAACACTTGTGTCAAAATCAACTTAAAACAGAATTAATCTTCAAGTTAAAATTTGTTCCTTGTAACCAACAGACTCCACTCCTTGAAAAGTGAGTATATCTTTCATGGGGGGGGGGGTGTACAAAAACAGAAAAACGTCAGTGCTCTCAGTATGGTATAATTACATAGAAATAGAATTTCTAATACAGGCAGAATATTGGCATTTGTATGTTGAATTGTAGACATTGATTTTGTCATTAATTTCCATAGGAATAAATTAGATCCTTGACAACTTAGAAATTTATTTTAAAAATAACAAACGGAAAAAGGAAGAAAATGGCTTGACAACTGATTGCCTAATTGTTGAGTGACTCATGTTTGCCCAAGAAAATCTATAAATATTTCAAGTAGCTGTTGGAGCTCAGAGCAACATCATTAGCACAGAAGTGTTAATATTTATATGAAGCAACTGAGTGAGATCAAACAGCTCAGTTTATTATTGTCATCTGTTCTAGGAGCAAAATGGATCTCATCCATTTTCTGGAAGGATGGTTAGCCAAATGAACATATACAAGCCAAAGCTAAGTCCAAGTAAGATTACAAAGTAGTGTTGGTGCAAAACCTGCAACCCTCAAAATACTATTAGACTCCAACTCCCATGAGTCCCAGCTATTATGGCCAGTAGTCAGGAATAACAGTTGTATTCCAGAAGAAAATCAATGCATTTGAGATGTGGTGTTGGAGAAGAGTGCTGAGGATCCTGTGGATGGCCAAAAAGACAAACAAATGGGTCCTAGATCATGCCAGAGATCACACTGGAAGCCAAGATGGCAAAACTGAGGCTGTTGTCCTTTGGGCACATCATGAGAAGGGAGAACTCACTGGAAAAAACAATAATGCTAGGAAAGGGGGAGGGAAGTTGAAAGAGAAGAAGACCACAAACTAGATGGATAGAGTCTATTAAGGAGATCACGGGTATGAGTTTACAGGATCTAAGCAGAGCAGTGGAGGACAGAGGGTCTTGGAGATGTCTCATCCACAGGGTCGCCATGAATCAAGATTGACTCGAGGGCAGTTAACAACAACAATTACCAGCAGCATCTAGAGGATCACAGGTTCCCTTATCTTGCTCTGGAACCAAAAGGGGAGAGTTGTTTGTAGTCTGAAAGATTTTCATACCATTTTAATCTTATGGAACAAAATGGTCAAGCCTCAAGCAGCAGAGTTTACAATAAGTGAACTGCATCAAAGGCTGTGAGAGAGAGAAAAAAGGCAACTCTCACCACAGTGGCAAAATGGTTATCTTCAAAAGTCAAGCTTTGGCAAACCATGATTATGAATTTCCAATGATACTTTATGTAACACTATAGTCCCCTCTGTTTGTTGGATTCATATTACTTCCATACATAGCTTTAAAAACAGAAAATGTTATATTGAGACAATTAATGGAGTTAACAAAAGACAGTTACAATCTCAAAAACACAATTAGAAAATATTTGCCAGTGTTGCTTTCTGTAACTTACAGACCACCATCTTCTTCTAAAATAGCAGTGACAGTTTTGAAAGAACTTTTATACAGTCAGTTACACAGTTTGGATTTTGTAACTGTCCAATGTATATTTACATAAAGCCATTGTGGTGTTCTTTTTAAAAAACAGTTCTCACTTTGATATGTTTTCTCTTTGAATCAACATTTCCTTTTCATGTGCTTCGATTTCCTTAAGTAACTCTTCCTTTTCCTTAAAGTAATCCCGGAACCATTCAATGTGTTCCACCTTTTCTTTAACACTTAGATATGGATTTTTGGAAAGTCCACAAGTCACAAGCTCCATAAAGTGGCGAATTGGTCCTTCTTTGGGAAAGTATTCCAAATATTTATCCAAAAATATATGCTCATGAAATTCAGCATCATCTTCAAGTCCTAAAGAAGTCAACCAGAGTAGCTGTTAAACACCAAATCACTGCAAAATCATTCGTTTACTGTTACCCTGATAATTAATGTAAATGAAAACTAACAGGGATACCTTTTCAAAATATGGCAACTCTCTCTAGTGCCTTTTTCTTTTTGTCCAGAAAATTCTGCACTTCTTGCAACATCTTTTATTCAGTGATCTAGTTTATTCTTTTATTCAGTGATCTAGTTTATAATGAAGGTTTGCAGCACAAAGTCTTACATATTTTCTGAATAGGCCTAGAAATACTTCTGGATTTTGCCCCCCAAAGCAATTTAGAAAATTACCAGAATCTGATTATCAACTAAGAAATAACTTAAAATAACAAATAATCCATATTTACATTCATTTTCTTTAATATCGAGAAACAAGCACTGATATTAAAGTCTTTTTAAAAACAATCTTTTATCATTTAAAACAGTATAATAATAATAGAGATAACAATAAAAACGTATATAGTTACGTGTTCCTCTATTTTACCCCCAAAAACCCTCCTCAATATGTAATATGTAATAATATAGCAAATACAGCAACATTACACATTCATAATTTAAAATAGTAACTGCATAGAAGTAAGCTTTATATCTCCCAGATAATCTAAATGATGTGAGATATTAAGTTCAATTTAACCACTTCTTCTTATCTTAAATTTTGGTAACTCAAATTTCTAGGTTTAGTGTTAATGCCTTAAGAAACAGAATACCAATTAAATATCAAATCTAAATTTTAATCCTGCTTTTCTTGATTTATACAGCTCCATGAATTTTCACAGTAAGTTAAGAAAATCTGCCACTCTTGTCTTAAATTTACAGAGGCATCTCCATCAGCTGCTCTAGATAGTTTGTCCATTTTACAGGCTTCCAGCATTTTTAGCATCCAATTGTCTGTTGAAGGTGGGGTTTTTTTTCCACATTTGTGCAAGAAGTTATTTTTAATTATTTTTAAAAAATGTAAAGCATTGCTAACATATATTGCTAAAATGTAATGCTATACTGAGAGACTCCACGTCACATCATCCTGCCACCTGCACACCCCAAAGGGACATTGGATCACATCATACAGCTCACATCAGTTCTGACTAATTGAATAAATCCAGCTTGGAGGAAGCATCAATGCATTTGTAACTATCTTGTTCAGGCTTCAGTTTTTCACTCTAGCTGAGAGCTGTTGGATTACTCTTGATCCAATAACTCTGCTGAATGGTGTCTAGTAACTTAAGCTTTGTTGTGCTGTATCAGCTTCAGACTAAATATTAAGTCTGTCTGTGGGCTGATTCACATATGCACATTTATTGCCTGGGAGTTCATTTCTCAGCATTGGAAATGTACTCATCTGGAAGCACTTTGTTTTGGGCTGATGTTGGGCAATAAGGACAGTCTATTGGTGATGGCAGATGCACATATTGCTGCAGTCAACAACTGACTAAGAGGCATGAGTGTGCCAGCATTCTCCCCTTCCTTCCTCATGGACTTAAACTTTGCCTACCTGGACAAACCAATGCCATCAGAATGAGAGGAAATGGAAGATGGATCCAGCTCAAACAGACAGCCCCCCTCTCTGCCCTGCACACCATGACAGCCAACTACTACTACTACTGTGGCCACCAGAGAGAGAGAGGAAGTTGGACTTACATTCAACACTATGACCTGCTAAACTGAATGTATTGCCTGCAGAATTTCAGAACCAAGAATCAAGTGCCTGAGTATGCTTTTTATCTCCTGCCTCCCAATCTCTTTTCCTTTTGTGTTGTCCTTGAGGCTATAAGCCTGCAGACAGGGTCTGTCTCATTTCTGCTATCTGTAAGCCATTCTGAAAGCCTTTTAGGGTCATCAGGTGAGTAAAAACAAATATGTTCAATAAACAAAGGGATTGCCCTGGCAACAACAGCTTCTGATTTTCCTTTCAGCCTAAGCTCTGCCTGTTGCCCCAGGACCAACTGGAGACATTACAGTTTTGAGAACCTTTTTGGTGTCCTCCAAGTTGTAGAACTCCTTCGAATGGGAGGTTCAGCTGGCCTGTTGTCTTTCCACCAGCAGACAAAGCCCTGCTTATTTAGGAAGGCCCATTTCTAACTCATTGGCTTTATTAAGTTTTAAATGTGTTTTTAAAACTGTTTTAACTTGTGATTTCTAAAATAAAATTGTGGTTTAATTGTCTTTTAACTTTTTTATTAATACTTATATACTGTAGTTTATTTTAAATCACTGTAAGATACCCTGTAACCTATGCAGGGAGAAAAGAGGGATATATATTAATTAATAAATCCCATTGTTACCCTGTATATATTATATAATTGCCATTGTGTTTGTCAATTAAGGGCCTGTACAGACTGCCAGAAATAATCCAGCTTGAGGCCACTTTAACTGTCCTGGCTCAGTGCTAAGGAATCATGGGAATGTATTTTTTTCTGAGATATTGTGCCTTCTCTGTCAGAGAGCTCTGGTGCCACAATAAACTACAGTTCCCATGATTCCCTAGCATTGAGCCAAGGCAGTTAAAGTGGCCTGAAGATGGATTATTTCTGGCAGCCTGTACAGGCCCTAAATGGCATGACAGAACAAATAAGGGGATCTTGGACCAGTTTTCATTTTTTTAAAAAAAACTCAGCAAAATCCAATAGTGCATAAAAGGACTTCTACCTGGACAACAGGACTTTAAGTCAGTCTCTCAGTTACTTAATGCTGGTGTGGGTGGGCTTTTGATTACTTAAAAAAAACCAAAAAACAGACTTGAAGTCCGCAGTTTTACATATTCACGGAGGGGCGGCCTCTGTTTAAATCAATGGGGCGTGCCTCGCTGGCGCACCCCCGCACACACCCATAGGGGCGTGCCCCATTCAAGCCTATGGGGCTTGAATATTTGCAAATCTCTGTTTTCACGGGGGGGGGGGTCCAGAACGGATCCCCCGCGAAAACGGAGGGCCAAGTGTAATCAACAGTACATGAAAATAGCCAAAGCTTAAGTCTCAGAACCAATTAAGTGAACTCCTAAAATGATTCATCACGCCCCTGACTGTATTATAAAATGCAGGCTTTAGGAAGCAAAACTGAATAGTGACCTCTACAGATTACTTACCAGCTTCATTGTTAATTGGGAACTCCCAAAGTTTTCCTTCTTTTGTCCACTCTATCATCTCCTCAAAGCCATTCTGAGGAGGTTGCTGAGCAATTGCTTCAATTTCTTTTGCAAGTTCCAGATCCCAAAGTGTTGGTGTTGTCACTATGAACAAATGTGAAAGTTTGTATATATACACACATACACCCCACAAAGCATCAGGAATGAAAAGATTAAAAAAAGAGGGCTGAAATTTCAAGTAACAGCTTCGTTCTGCTGCTGCAATATAAACCTACTCAGAATCAGATTTATCAAAACAATCTTATTCTCAGAACAATCTATTAAAAACCAGGTAGTTCCTTTTTACCACATCACTATTCCTCTTCATTTACCACACAAATCAGACTGCCATTCACCAACCCCATGGTACTGCTCAATAGGAATTGTAGCGCTTGCAAAATATGGCATCACTGAGAAGGAATGCCATGATGTCATGTTTGCTTGTTGTTATCATATTTAACAGAGAGCACAACCAAACCATTAGCACTCTAGACTTCAGTCCCTATTTAAGGATACTTTCAATTCAGGTTCATTTCCTCTGCATTATGTCCAAGGATCAAGTTCTCTAGAACGCTGGTTCCAAATCTTAGGTTTCAAAATTTGGCTGGAGTACCACTTCCAGCATACTCAGCAAGTATACCTAACAAGTCACAGCTTCTGGGAGTTGCATTCCAGTATCTGAAATTCCAAATTTGGAATGGCAAAAGACAATCAACCATATCCCTTTGAAGAGAGAAAGGTGGAACAGTGTGGACAATTTTGTTCCAAGAATAGGATTTTTATGAACTCCTTAAGCAAATAAATGAGACACAGACACACACACACACCTTGGACATATCATCTAACCATAAAGATTCAGCATCCTATCCTAGTTCCTAGATGTTGGGAAGTCAGGAAAGTGTCATTGGTCCATCTGGCTCAGTGATGTCTAATGTTATCGGCTGCAGCTCTTTGTTGCTGGAGTGTGACTGCTATGAGTACTAGCCAGCATAGCCAGTGGTCAGGAATGGTGAATGCTGGTGTCCAGTTCCATCTGTAAAGATACAAGTCCCCCATGCCTGCTTTAGGACTTTGGTTAGGGGACTTTCTTAGCCTTATCTGGAGATCTGAGGAACTGGATGTAGTATAATTTCCATCCAAAACATGTGCTCTACTAATGAGATCCCTCCCCTGTCCTCTGATCTCAGGATCCAATATCTGCATTCATCCCCTGTGTAACTCTCCACAAACCAAATGCAAATGTAGGGACCATCCATAAGTATGCTAACTTCTGCAGTACCCAGATGAGCAGCTGATCAGATATACACTCATCCCTCCACATTCTCTAGGGTTAGGGGCACAGGACCCCTGTGAATGTGAAAAACTGCAAATAAAAAAAAAAACCACTATGTTTTTACATGAGAGAACACCTCTCTAGGTCCTCCAGTGTGACTTTTTGTTGAAGCTGACCATAGAGTTGTACTGGAGCACCCAGATATTCCTAGAGAGGACATGTTAATAAAATCTGTGAATAATCAAATCCGCAAAAGTCAAAGCTGCAAATGTGGAGGGACAAGTGTACTCACTTTAGGAAGCAAAGGTAACGCCTTGGCAAAAGAATATAGCAGAGAGCTTAATCAAGTACCAAAAGTATTGCTTACCACCTGTGGACTAGTATATCCAATGTTTTAAATAAAAAACTGATGCCAACTAGTATACATAGCCTTGTATGATAAACAAGAGAGCTGCTAATGTTAATTAGTCACATGTGTTTAATCACTAATTAACATTAGCATAGGGGTAGGCAACCTTTCCCCTTTAAGGACCGAGGGACTTCAGCTCCCAGAATCCCAGGAGCTATTGGCCAACATGGGACTATTGGCCAACATGGATGAGGCTTCTGGGAGCTGAAGTCCCTCGGCCCTTAAAGGGGAAAGGTTGCCTACCTATTGCATGTCTACTCAGAAATAAACCTCAATGAGTGTGTATAAGACTTCATACAGTCTTCAAAAGTATACCTAAGACCAGACTTGCTAAAATTCCCATGCAAATATTAGGGCATATCAAATTATTGTGTGGCAGTTGTACCAGATTTCAGGATCTAGATATTCCTCAACAAACTGAATTTTCTACGCACATGGACATAACACACAGACAACCTTCACTGCATAAACACAAAGATTTGTGGCATCTTAACAAGCAATGTTTACTGCATTGTTGGGGATATGCTGCATTCTATTACATTATCTTCTTGGTTTGTTTGTTGTTTCTCCTTCTCCACTAACCTGTTTCCACTGTTCCTTTTGTTTCAGAAGCAGGTGGGAAGATATTAAGTCTTCTTCCAGAATATACCCCTCTCCTAGGCATAAAGAAAAAAAAATATAAAACTTTTTTTAAAAAAGCATTTACAGTTGCCCCTCCATTTTCATGGACTTCAAATCCATGTTCTGCTCCTATTCGTGGGTGGGAAATGGAAGGGCACATAATGGGATGCGCGCCAATGGGGCTTGAATATCGTCGAGTTTCCATTTTCGCACGGGGAGGCAGTCCAGAACAGATCCCCCGCGAAAACGGAGGGGCAACTGTATTCTCAATTTACTAATCAGATTAGTAATTTGATTAATCTGATTAGATGGACAGGCACATATCTATGTAAGATGTGGACTCCTTCCTGGAAAAACTGGAAATCTTATTCTGATTCATGATATTTCAGCAGGCTTTCCCCTATGCTTTCAAGTGCATCTTTCCAGCTGTAAGGGCCATGAAGCTGTTTTCTTAATGAAAGGGAACAAGACATATGATAAACTGTGTTTAAAGTATTTAACAATTAAATGCACACACTTGTATTTTGGTTGGCCAATAAAGGTATCACTGATGGATTTTTGTTTGGATTTGCTAAATGGCCAACACAACTAGATTTGTGCTGAATGTTACTTGTATTTGCAATTATGCTTCTACTTCTATGCTAAATAAGTTGCTATGGGAGGACTCTGTGACAATATACTACTAATGGTGAGACATTTCAGTGTTTTCCTCATACAGTGGGCCCTTAGTATCCGCAGGGATTTGGTTCCAGGAACCCCCGTGAATAACAAAATCTGTGGATGCTCAAGTCCTATTAAATACAATGGCATAGTAACATGGTGCCCCCTATATAAAATGGCAAAATCAGGGTTTGCCTTTTAGAATTTATATTTTCAAGCTCTGGATGGTTAAATCTGTGGATAAATAATCCTTGAATACAGAGGGACAACTGTACCTTATAATGTTAATTCTTATGCTGCAACAGCTCTGGGTTAAGTGACATTCTGCCCACCAGTATACATCCCCTTCCCTGCTTTTAATTTTTTTTTACTATATAGTTTGAGGAACAATCATACTGGACCCAAAAACTTGTATATTGGATTTTAAACACCATCTCATCATAATAGGATGAAGCTCTGTCACTGACTATGCTTTTTGTTTAAACAATGAGAGCTATCTGATTTTTATTATTCTGAAAACCTGGGTTTTTTTAAAGGCTGTTTCAAAAGTGGTTTATTTTTTTAAAACAAGTGACTAGGTTGATTCCATTTCTCAACACAGGCAGAGGGACTGAAGTGAGAACAGTGCTCAGAATGGAGAATTATGTGGAAATCCCATGTAACATACCGGTAGTCTTTATTAAGCACCTTACACTGCATGTGTGAACTGATAGATAATTATCCCTGCAAACCCATTTTTGATCATAGGAATCATGCAGAAACAAGCAGAAGAAGTACCTTTTTAGTCTATTGTAATCACGAGGAACACTTCTTTCAATCGTATAACCTCGCCCATCGTCATCAAACTGAATTTGATTGGATGCCCTAAAAGCATCCCGTGTTGGTGGCTTTCTCCCAATCTTCATGTTCGTAACGATGTTGCTAAAATTAAGAATGTCAAGATCTGTTAAGATACATATTCAGTAAAGAGCAGGAATACTCTTTCTTCATAGTGCTCTTCTTTCCCATAACAGAAGACCACACCCACCATTTGAACTCTGATTTGTTATATTTATATGAATTGACTGGTGTTTGGGCTTCCCTTCCTCTTCTTCCCTCCATATTTATCACCTTTTTCTTTTTGGGTGGCATCTTTCAGACTGTAAGCTCTAGAGCAGGGGCTCTGTTTCCTACTGATTTATAAACTGTGCCTGGGAACCTCTTCAGCGGAAGACAGGGGTTAAGAATATTTTGAAAATAAATAAATCCAACTGTTAACAATTTATGGTTGCTTACAAAATAATTAAAGCACAAATAAGTGAACACTTTCCTATCCAAATCAAAACTTAACATGATTCATTATTCTCTGAAGGCTTGCAATAAAAAAAAAGACATTTTCCCACATCTCTGTATGTCAGCAGGATCAAATATTGCTACTCCATGCTTTCCAAAGCTTTGGGGCTGAAGCAGAGAAAGCCATGACCTGGACTTAGTTTTATTTGCAGACATCAGGTCTGAAACGTGAAGGAAACATTGAGCATTCATATGATGAAATGTAGTCATCATGATGTCCCAGGGAGGGCTTTGTAGGCTAGCATGAGGACTCTGAATTGAGACAGGATGCAAAAGACAACACAGCTGCGTCAACACAGCACTGACCCATGCGTCTCCTGACTTCGAAGAACACCAGAGTATTCTGTGCCAGGCAAAGCATCCATGCTATCTGCAAAGGAAGCACCATGGAGGGCACAACTGGAGCTTATGAAAGTTACTTTTTAGACTACAACTCCCAGAATTGTTTCAGCTCACAATCCCTACCTTCTTGACCACTTTCTCCATATGTTGATTCAGGACAAAGTCTGTTACCCCCAAACTTTTTTAATACCCTGAAACAGAACCCGCCATCTGATACCGATACTACATGCAAAAACTTTGGAATATCTCAGCCACCCTCCTTATAGCTATTATATACAATCTGATGTAACAGTGTACTTGTTCACTGCCAAACCCAGGAAGGGGGAGGTTGATATTCTTTAGAATCACTTGAGAAGCCACTGACTTCAACAGAGATAAGGAACTTCCCCTGATGTTTGAGACTACACTTCCCACAATTCATTACCAGTGGCTATGCTGGCTGGGACTGACGGTTTTACTCAAAACATCTGGAGGGTTCCCTAAACTTGGACTGCAACAACCAAAAGCTAATCTGTCACCTCTTAGTCCACCTTCACCAGGATGAATCAAGGCTGTAAAGTGATAGCAGCCTGAGTCTCCCTCACTCAGTCAATACATTCCCCAGGGTCATAAAACTAAAGCCGCAGGAGTGACACCCAGATAATGCCCCAGGCTTGAACTCTGTGTGAACTGTGTGGCTTCTAAGACCTGTAGATCACTTTACCTTCAACTTCAGCAATGGGCCCTGCTCCACACAAACATTTCCACTCAACGGCACTTTCCTGACTGCTGCTTGTGGCACTATGGGTTCTGCAGTATGACCTCTGAACTCGCTCTGAGCTTTCTGTTGTTGTTGTGTGCCTTGAAGTCATTTCTGACCGAAAGGAAACTTTTCATGGGGTTTTCTTGTCAAGACTTGTTCAGAGGAGGTTTGCCATTGCCTTCCCTTGAGGCTGAGAGAGTGTGACGTGCCCAAGGTCACCCAGTGGGTTTATATAGCCAAGCTGGGATTCAAACCTGGTTTCCAGAGTTGTAGTCCAGCACTCAAACCACTACACCACGCTGGCTCTAGAGCTTTCTGTTACCAGTGCTCAAATCACTCACCCTCCATTTTGTATCAGTTCAGTGGTGCACACACTTGTGGAAGATTTAGGGGTCTAAACAAAGGGAAAAGAAGGTCTCCACCTCCTTTAGCTTTGTTGTTGTGTGCCTTTAAGTCTCCTCCAATGTATGGTGACCCTAAGGAAACTCTAACTGTGATTTCTTGGCAGGTTTCTTCAGAGCAGGATTGCCTTTACCATTCTCTGAGGCTGAGAGAGGGTGACTTGCCCAAGGTCAACCAGCGGGTTTCTATGGCCAAGCAGGGATTCGAACTATGTTCTCCAGAGTCCAATCCTATACTTTTGCAGGATTTTTTTCCCTTTTTTGCAGAGGGAGGGATTGGAATTAAAAATAACACTCTGCCTCTTTGCCCTCACAAACTCAAATCAAGGTACAGGAGAATATGTGCACAAAAATTAGCCCATAAACATAAGTTCTGACTGAGGGGAGGCAGAAGCAGAACTATGGGCCTTTGCAGACTGCTAGAAATATTGAGTCCACTTTAAGGGTTAGGAAATCATGGGAACTGTATTTTATTGTGGCACCAGAGCTCTCTAACAGAGAAGGCTCAATGTCTCAGAAAAAAAAACAATTCCCATGATTCCCTAGCACTAACCCTAACCCTTAAAGTGGACTCAATTTGCACTATTTCTGGCAGTCTGCAAAGGCCCTATGTTGACTAAGAAGACCAGGCCTTCAGGGACTGACAAACACCTACTTAGTGGTCACTGTGAAGGTTACGTTGGCTTCCGAGTAAGTGGGAAAATAGGGGTTAGAGGTAGTGCACCTCTGGGCATTGGCCTGAATCACGTATTTCACTCAATCAACAGACATACTAGGGGCAGGAAAGCTCTCTCTTCTCCTCCATACAGACTGTACGAAGAAAGATAATTGTTGTTCTTGTTGTTATGTGCCTTCAAGTTGTTTCCAACTTATGGCAACCCTAAGGCGACCCTATGATGGACTTTTTATGTCAAGTTTCTTCAGAGGGGGTTTGCCAATGCCATCTTTTGAGGCCAAGAGAGTGTGACTTGCTCAAGGTCACCTGGGAGTTTTCCATGGTCAAGTCGGTACACCAAGGGAGAAGGATAAACCAATCATGATTTCCCCCCTGGGTATAAACCTTCTGTTCACCATTCATTTTAAGGCTGGAATGAGGAACATGATCTATCCCACAAACGTCTTCTGGTATCTTCTCTAACCAGCATTCAGAGACAAAAAGGTACTTAACAGTACTGACATTTTAAACAGCCTGTACAGAACTGATCTGGGCTTTGCAGCTAGGAGAGCTGATGCAGTGGGTCTTACCTCTGCGTAGCTGTGTATAGAATTGAGATCTGTTTTGTATGCTTCCTGGGCAAGTATTAAAATTAGCAAGACGTACAGCTAACCCCAGCCACTTTGCTTTAGCCTTGCCTACTCTTTCCTTGGGTCTTGATAAGTGCCCTTAGCTACTGCTGGAATGTGGATTGAGACCTTTTCCAAACTGGGCTGGAAAAGGTTCTCCACTCCTATGTTAAGATCTTTAACAGAAAAGGAACAGTTTTGCCTCTTAACATATAACTTAGCCAATGACAGCTTGAAAGTGTGCTGGTCCAAGAATCCTGTAATTTGAGAGCTACCTAGAATACATCTAGATTTTTTTGGGTGGGTTTTTTTCAGGCTATGTGGCCGTGTTCTGGAAGAGTTGATTCCTGACATATCTAGACTACAGACCATATGTCTCATATACACATGAGACATATTAGATTAAAATAAATATTTAGCCTTAAAGAAAATCATGATGGTAACCAGTGATTATAAATACATCCAGGTCTAGCCAAAATAAGGATGATGGAAACTAGAGAATCTCTTATCATTCAGAACTGCTTCCTAAAGTTTAATATTAAAAACAGAAGCATATTGGAAAATGTGTAAAACTTTTTTTCATTCATATCAGATATACATTGATGCATGGCAGAAAAAGCCAGCAAAGTATAAAATTTTTCTTACACTATGTTTAAAGTAAAGGTTTTCAGAGTCTTGGCCATTCAGTTTTGATATGGAAATAGCCAGAGAACAAGACTCTACTCATCACTTGTGGTCAGTGTGACAAACAAACCAGAAAAAAGTTGACCTGACAAAGGAACCCCTATTTACTTCCTTCATGATGTGGCTAGCCATGTGCCTTTCCTTGGCAACCACACTAATAGTAGAGCAAACTCGCTTAAAAGCACTCTTCTTTCCTCTAAGAAAAATGCCCAACTTTTTGAGGACAGTCTAATCCTTGAACCTGGAATTTAAAAAGACCTATGCTAGGCCCATCTTACTCAGTTTATTATGGGAGAAGGCGAGCTTTGTCACATTATTAAAATACAATGAACCAGTGTCTACAAATTCTACATCTGTTAATCTAGTACTGATCAACTTTACATTTGAAGACTGTGGCACTGAGGATGGATCTTCAATTTACATTTTGTTTGATTTGTAATGAAGCTCAAGCCTTCAGTATTTTGTAAAATGATGCCATAATTTCCATGGTGAGAAACATCATTCCAACCCCAAATCCTGTTTTGTTGTTATTTCCATTTAGCAAACATTCCGTACTTCCTGTGTCTGCAAAACAAACTGATGAATGAAGATTTTGTAGAGCAGTGACATCCACAGGTGGCATTCTATTACTGCAAAGAGAATGAACTTAGCCATGATTTACTGGCTGACAATCATGTAGTTGACAAATACAAGAACATACAGTCGGCCATTCCCAACCGCGGGCTTGGCGTGCGCTTGCATCCATGGATGGCCCCACCCCATTCTCCCCAATGGTGTTGTGTTCATGCAGCTGTGCCAGCGCAGTCACATCACACTACCATTGGGAAAAATAGGACTTGAAGGGCCGACTGTATTAAGTTTGTACAGTGACCTATCTATTTATATTTAAGAAAGATAACTGGTTTGGTGAAGACGAATATGCTACAGAGCTATATACTTGGATTTCAAGAGGGCACAGGACAGTATGCATCAGAAAGGGGAGGGAAAGCTATCTCCCAGCACAGTATTCAAGGCATTTACATTGGAAAAAGCAATGAAGCAACTACTGTTTGCTTCAGTAAATAATCAAGGAAAATTGACAAAAGTTTCTGCTAACAATTTAAGGTGGAAAAGCATAATCAGCAGGGCACAGGAGATCAATCTTGGAGCCTTATTTACTCACAATTTTTATCAGTGATATTGGGAGGAAAGTAATAGTACAGTACTCTGATGAAAATTGTAGATGACCTCATTGTCTTAAAATACACCACTAATATAAATTTCAAAGGGGCAACCTAATAAATCTGTTATTCTTTAACTTGCCACAAGACAATTGTTTTTAGTGCCACCACAAAGTAATGACTGGAGAATATACAAGATAAAAGGGATTTTTTCAAACTACTGTCATATGAATGGAGTGACGGTCCACAATATGAGTGCAATTATATTTAGAGATTACTAATGCTTTCTTATCTAGAATCAAGAGGAGAAAGGTCTTGGGATATATTAATGATCTTGAATCAGTAATGACCATGAATCACTACTGTGACATGGCAGCAACTATGATTACATGCTCAATCTTCTATTTCTAGAGACCAGAAAATATTCCCAACCACAAAACTGCATCTGCAAGTGTGTCCAGAGAAGACTAGATTGCCTATCCTGCATGTACTGTTTTAGTTTGCCAGGTTCTAATGTCTTCCAGGGGTAGGCAACCTTTCCCCTTTAAGGGCCGAGGGACTTCAGCTCCCAGAATCCCTGGAGCTATTGGCCAACATGGGACTATTGGCCAACATGGCTGAGGCTTCTGGGAGCTGAAGTCCCTCGGCCCTTAAAGGGGAAAGGTTGCCTACCCCTGTCTTAGACCAAGCATTGTGCTGGTATCCTAGAACTAGCACATAATGGCACGGCTAAAGATGCTGTTGTCCTTCAACAAAAATTGGCTAGAAGACATGGTTTTTAAAGCACTGTGCTTGATTTGTTGCCTGCAATGCTGAGAATGATCTATTTGATTGTAGCTCATCTGTTTTCTGATTCTGGTTTACATACGCCTAGCTTATAGGAACCTGGCTATCACTGAGTAGGTACTTTGACTTGATGGGGCTTTGAACTGGGAATTGTTTATTCAATAATATTAGCATGACTACACTTTATAACTTCACAAATTAATTCATGGCTTCATTACTTCAAAGCCATTACTATGTATCACTTTCAAATAAAGTTCCTGAAATACATTACTGCAATTCTACTGACATCACTTATTGCTGTAAATCTGTTTTTACACTCTGGTTCATAACTATGAGAAACACCAGCAGTGCCACAGTCATCTATCTCAGAGATAGAGCCAATTGAGAATTGCCAGATCTTGCCTTCAACTGAGCTCTCATCTTTGGAATTTATGCACAGGAAATGACTTTTTTCAAAGACAGGTCACCTCCGCTTCCACATATTGCTGCAGTGTCTTTCTTCTCTCTTTGATGCTGTAGGACAGGGGTAGGCAACTTTTCCCCTTTAAGGGCCGAGGGACTTCAGCTCCCAGAAGCCTCAGCCATGTTGGCCAATAGTCCCATGTTGGCCAATAGCTCCTGGGATTCTGGGAGCTGAAGTCCCTCGGCCCTTAAAGGGGAAAGGTTGCCTACCCCTGCTGTAGGACAAAGCCAAATCAAATCAAAGCAGAGATCCAAGAGAGACTAGAATAACTGCAGAACACAAGTGTTCAGATTCCTCCTTAAGATCAGAACCAATCCTTAAAATTCTTAGTAAAGCTTTGTTATTTTCATTATGTGCCTTCAAGTAGACTTAGACTTATAGTGACCCTCTCATAGGGATTTCTTGGCAAGTTTGATTCAAAGGAGGTTTGCCACTGTCCCCCTCTAAGCCTGAGTTCACAAAGAAGAAAAGTGCAAAGGCAGACTTAATGTTGAACATTAAAAAAAACACAAATAATGACCATGGAAAATTTATATAAATTCAATCTAGACTGAAATAGTTGAGGATTTTCCATACCTTAAATCACTCATTGATCAGTACAGAGACTGCAGTCAAGAAATCAGAAGACAACCAGGGCAGGGAAGAGCAACTATGAAAGAACTAGGCAAGATCCTGAAGTGCAAAGATATAAAACTGAACACTAAAGCTCATCATATGCAGATGCAAGAGCTGGACAGTGAAAGAAGTTGATAGGGAAAAAAATCATCTCATTTGAGATGTGGTGCTGGAGAAGGGTGCTGAGGATACTGTGGATGACCAAAAAGACAAACAAATGGGTCCCAGAATAGATCAAGCCTGAATCCCTGGAAGCCAAGATGACTAAAATAAGGCTATCATACTTTGAACACATTATAAAAAGGCAGGACTCACTAGAAAAAACAATAATGCTGGGAAAGGTGGATGGCAGCAGAAAGAGAGCAAGACCATATACCAGATGGATAGGCACATTCAAAGAAACCATGGACTTGAATCTGCAGGGCCTGAGCAGAGCAGTTGAGGACAGGAGGCTTGGAGGTGTCTCATTCACCCTGAACCCTGTTTCCTAGTCCTAGTCCAACACTGAAAATCGCTAGGGGCCACATTACAATTTATATTCAGGTATTGTCTCTTTGAAATCTTTTGCAGGGATCAAAACAGGTAAATACAGTTGACTCTCCCCATTCGCAGACTTGAGGTCCGTGGTCTCGCTCTTCGTGGGGAGGGACAACAGCTATACATTAAATGGTCGTGCGTGGCTGTGCGTGGCCCCACGCATGCGCCACAGGAGCATGCACCATTAGTTTAAATGGGACTTGCATATTAGCGAGCCGCCATTTTCATGGGGGGGGGGGATCTGGAATGGATCCCCTGTGAATTGGGAGGGCAACTGTAAGTTGTTTTGTATTCTAATGGGTCGAATGCAACAAACAGCTTTGTTCTATGACCATGCAAATTTGAGCATATAATCTACAAAAATAGAGTATACATTTTTAAAAAAATAGAGCAAAGCAATTATCAGCAATCATTTCTGCACTGGCGCTGGAAAGCATGACAAACAGCACAGTGCAATAACTACGATCAACACTGCAATTACACACCTTATATCAGGGGCTTCCCCACTTTTACGTGCATCAGTGACTTCCTTGTGCTTTTTCAGCAGCTGAACCAATTCTGACACAGTCCTTTTCCTGTCAAAAGGCAGTGAAGATGCAACTGCAGAGGCTGCTGCTACCAGCTCTGGATTGATCTCCTTGCTGCTGGAAGAAACACATGCAAAATGCATTCACTTATCTATTTTTCCTTCTTGTTCAACCATTTTACCAGCCATATGAAATTAATCACAGAAACATTGCAGCAGTTATTTTAAAGCAGAAGACAACATTATTGCCTTCTTCACATTGTGCTTAAATGAAATTATGATTTTCAGGATTGTTAACTTTCAATTTGAAAAGAATACCACTTTATTAACTACTACTACTACTAGGATTTCTAAACTGATTTTTAAGCCATAACCCTTCCAAAATGGATTACAATACACCAGTACAACAGTATTCCCCACCACAGTACTTACCTGATGTTTTAAATCACTGTATAACTTTCAACACATCTAGCCAGCATAACCAGCAGCAGCAACAACATCTGGGAAATAATGTGATGCTTGACTATTGTCAGTCATTTTTCCTACAGGCTTATATTTGAAAGTAAATATGATAACATGCTTGACAGGCTGGCAGAGACAAATAAGGTGAAGTGTAACAGCAGGGAGGAATGAGTGAGTGAATGGGAAGTTGCTCCTTGGGGGCTTGTGGGAGTAGAGGAGGCAGTAATGATATTTATAACTGAGGAGACTTGTTGAAAATCAAGGTGTAAGGAAAAGTAAACAGTAACCACAAAGGTTTATGAATCTATGGTTAACATCTAATTGTTTATTTCCTGCAAACTGTTTCATAAATAAACTACTCCAAAGCCCATGTCACTATATGTATTAGTAGTTTGGAAATGACCAATTTCGCCAGGTAGATCTGAGGGGCTGAGGTTGAAAATGAATCCAGACTCAAGTAAGTTTGGCTGCAACATTAAGTCTCCACCTGTTGCCCATGCATACATGGTCATGCGTACGCCACACCCCCAAGCCACAGGAAGCTGGCGCTTGGAGCCGGTCTATTTCGACTCTTACTCGCCCTACCACATTATGATCCATTCCCAACCACCCAGGTCCTACCGCAGAAAAATAAACACCTTCATTGCTTCTACAACAGGCCCTCTGCTGGTAAGAAAATGAAAACACCCAAAGACAGTCTGTTGCTTTAGTACCAAGGTGTTGCAGCCATTTCATTATTAACGCTCAAGCTTGGAACGTTTGGATTCCTTTTCTACATTTCTGCACATCTACACAGTTAAAATCTACTGTATGTTCAACCACACCTAGTTATTTGATCTAGAGCATCGCCAGGTAGTAAACAAAGGAGTATTTGAAATTATTGTTAGAGAAAGTGTAAGGCCATGCCTGGGAGAATCTTACAAAGCAGTTGAGAGCCCAAGGAGGGGTTGAGATATGCAAATCTACGCAATCATTGGTGGTGTGCAAATATGCCCCCGGGGAAAGGAAAATACTTGAAACTGATTTTCTAGTGGGATCTCGGTATCCATGGACTTGCCATCCACGGATTTAACTAAGCAGCCCATTGTCCCCAATGGTGGTGCATGCACGTGGCCATGCCACCATTAAGGATGGCTCCCACTGTCCCCAGTGGTGCTGCATATGTGCAGCCACACTGCCATTGGGGACAACGGGACTTGAAGTCCTGTGGATTTTGGTATCCGTGAGGAGGTCCAGAATGGATCCTCCTGCAGATACTGCAGTCCTAGTCTGAAGAAGTTATGGGAAAATAGAGTTTTCAAAACATGAAAGACTGAATTCAGGCAGAGAGGTACAACAGAGACCATATTAGAAAGGCTGCAATTTTTTTGGCTAAGATATATTGTTATTGTCCTTAATTAATGTGCTTGATCCCATATTTCTATGTTTTTTTCAGTAGGTACAATTTCAAATAAAAATAAAGTTCAAAAAAGGAGAGCAAAGGCTGCACTTTAACATTAAAAATTATAACGTTTAAAATAACAATAAAAACAGCTAACTTTTTTTAAAAAAAGCAGCAGATAAAGTTAGTTATAAATATAGGACCATAAAGTCATTCAAATGCAGATCAGAATGGAAAAGTAGGATTTCTCTTAAAAACTGGGGGGGGGGGGTTATACAGAGCCATGAGGCCACAACAGAGAAGGCCCTGTCTGTGGTACTCCCCCCAAAACAACCAATTTCAAGGTGGAACAAATAGCAGGGCTTTCAATGTTAATCTTAAAGTTCAAGTAGTTATACATGCTTGTAGATGGTATTTCAGAAAGCTTGCCCCCAAACAGTTTGGCCTTCTGAACATCAATACCAGTACTTCAAATTTAGGCCCAGAAGCAAACAGGCAGCTAGCACAACTAGTTCGGTGGAATCAAACTTGTGGGTAATTACACAGTCACACAGCATACCTGTCCTGGGGATGCCTCAATTTGTTTACTTGGTGGCCACTTATTCAAATAAAAAAACAAGAAAATGGACCACTCTTTTATAAGAAATGGAATACCTTTTGTGCAATGACAGAAAAATTTCTAGATTTGTTTTGCAGGTAAAGAAACCCAGAATCCAATTTAAAACACTGTGTGATGCTAAGGAAAGGGGTGGCTTTAGAGCCCCTAATGTCAAATTGTATTACAAGACCTTTTGTATTGTATGACTGAAGGAATGTATAATACTTATAAATGTGAAACTCTTGGAACTTGAAGGATTTTACCTCTTAGCTTTCTCTTCTGCAGCTTTCTGGAACATGCTACTTGCGCTCTCCACACTTTCCGGCAAATCCTTTGCTTGAGCCTCAGTCCTCCGAGCTTTCAACATCTGGAACTTCTTCTTTGAACTTATTTCTACTTTCATTTCACTAATGATGTTTAGCAAGTTCTTCTTTGCAGTTCCTTGTGTTTTCTTCTCCTGGCTTGGTGAGGTCTTTGTATCAGCATAATTGACTGGTTCATCCTCCTTGGTACAAAAGACAGAGCTGGTGCCCAAGAATTTGTGTGCCTTACTAAAAAAAAAAAATTAATATGGAAGTTATAGACATATGGTATATACTGGTCACTCTGAAGTTTTATTGTCAAACCCAGCTTATCAACTGCTTCGAAACAGCAAACATGAAGATGCTAGTAGCATTATGTGCAACCAGTCTTCCATGTTTCTGTATTCTTACAAGACACTTCATAGTATTTATTATGAGTTATCTCTGGTGTTTTATTCCAGAACACTCTTATCTCACAACATATGCCTTATTTGAAAGAGCTGTACCTTCAACACACTAGATTGTCAGTGCCCTCAATTGCGCATTCTAATTAGCAGAAATAGCCCCAAAGAAGGTCAACCATTTGCTCATAAATCTCAAGTGTCTGGATTTTTGTAATCGAAGTTTCATTGTAAAGAATTTTCATCCAACTCCAAACCAAGTGGACACAAAGAAAATCCATCTTCATATACAGGGTGATTCAAAAGAATGATGCAAAGATAAAGCTGTTTTTATTTGGTTTTGCACCAATCTTTTTTAATCACTCGTTACATATATAGGTATACACACAACCTAACAGTATCCTCCAACAGCAAAGTGTGGGACGGAGGTGCTGAGTATTTATTGTGATGAAAGTGAAACAGAGTAACTGAAACAACAAGGCAGCAGCTTCTATTTGGGATAGTCATTAGCTCTGCAAAAGCATATAAGCAATGAATTAAAAGATTTTTTTTTTTTAAAAAAAAGGTAATTCCTGAGATTCCAGGATTTAAGAATTGTTGATGTATCAGCTGAAGGAAAGCAAAAGAGGGAGATGGAACAAGGATGGGCACAAACATGCTCCAGTCCCCATTGACCTTTAGGAAGCAACTTGGGCTGCATCTACACTGCAGAATTAAAGCAGTTTGACACTGCTTCAACTGCAATAGCTCGACGCTGTGGAAATTTGAGAATTGTACTTTTGTGAGATATTCAGACTTCTCTATCAGAGAATTCTGGTGACACAACAAACTACAATCGACCCTCCTTATCCACAGATTCAACCATCCACAACTTTTTTTTGAAAAAAAATATAGATTCCAAAAAGCAAACCTTGATTTTGCCATTTTACACAAGGAGCGCTATTTTACTATACCACTGTATTTAATGGGACTTGAGCATCCATGGATTTTGGTATCCATGGGGGATCTTGGAAACAAACCCCAGTAAATATCAAGGGCCACTGTACAAATCCCAGGTATCCATAGGATGGAGCATGATAGTTAAAGCAGAGTCAAACTGCATTAATTTTGCAATGTGGCAGCAGCCCTGGAAGGAGAATTAGACTGAATGATGTAACATAGAATGAGTATGTACTGTCACTTCTGTTGGTGATCTCATTTGTAACATTACCCTTGCTAAACCAATGATGATTGCATAAGAACTAACAGGGCTCCCCAAACTATGGCCCGCAGGCTGGACCTGGCCCGTCGAGGCCTTCTTACCGGCCCGCGGCCGGTCCTGCAGCCGCCACTCATGCACACCGCCGGATGCCATTTTGTCTTCCAAAATGGCATCCGGAGTTGTGTGCATGCGCCCGGCGTTGCACGCACATGCGCACGACTCCAGGCACCATTTTGGAATACAAAATGGCGCCCGAGTCGTGCGCATGCGCCTCCGGCCCCCTGGAGATCTGGGGGCCTGTGAACCTGCCCCCAGATCAAAAAGTTTGGGGACCCCTGTAGTAAACCAAGGCGAGGAAGGGAACAATTACACTGAGGTCCAAAACACAATGCAGAAATAATTCAATTTGAGACCGCTTCAACTGCCCTGGCTCAATGCTAGGGAATTCTGGGAACTGTACTTTTGTGATACATTTAGCCTTCTCTGTCAGAGCATTGTGGTGCTACAATAAACCACAGTTCCCAAGATTCCCTAGCACTAAACCAGAGCAGTTAAAGCACTCTCAAACTGGATTATTTCTGCAATTGTTTTGGACCTGAGTCAGACTAACATGATCTGGAGCTTTACAGTCCAATATGAACATGGTGGTTTGAGGTAATGGGACTTGTAGACCAATACATCAAAAGATTGCCAAGCTGCAGCAGGCTACATTAGGCAACTGGGGATGATACTCTTCTCCCTGTGAATACGTACCTAAACTGGTATATCTTGGGATATGGGTGCCTGGTTTGAGCAAACATTTTCCCCTATTGCTTCCATATATCCCTCTTCCGTCTCCTGAATTCCTCAGGAAAATTATTATTATTATTTTATTTATTTATATGCCGCCTTCCTGTTTGTAAAGGGACTCAAGGTGGCAAAAGGTGAGAAGAGCACAGTAATTCCTTCTCTGCCCTCCTTCACAATCTTTCCTTCACTGGAGGTGCATCTACACTGTCGAAATCATGCAGTTTGACACCACTTTAAATGCTATAACTCCATCTTATAGAATACAGGGATTTGTAGTTTTGTGACGCACCAGTACTCTTTTTGGCTTGTTGTTGTTGTTGTTGTTGTGTGCCTTCAAGTAATCTCCGACTTATGTCGACCCTAAGGGAGCCCTATCACAGAGTTTTCTTGGCAAGGTTTCTTCAGAGGAGGTTTGCCATTGCCTTCCCCTGAGGCTGAGAGAGTGTGATTTGACCAAGGTCACCCAATGGGTTTCATGGCTGAGTGGTGAACCCTGATCTCCAGAGTCAAACCACTTTGCCACGCTGGCTCTCGCAGAGAAGGCTAAAGAGCCTGGCAAAACTACAAATCCCAGGATTCCACAGGATTGGAGCCACAGCATTTAAAGTGCTATCAAGATGCATTAGATGCACCCCGAGGAATGTCTGCTGAAGGCAGGTTATTCGCACACTTCCTTGTTCTGCATCTAAATAACAGGCTCTCCTTTGCAAAGATCTAAGAAGGGGGATTTCGTCGCCCTTGAAAGTGGATGCTAAGAGACAGCTCTGCGCTTTATGGCCTACCTGTCCGAGGCCACGACGGCCCTCCCGAGGGCCCCCCGGCGAAGAACCGCACAAACGCCCCTCCGCCACATTATCCTTAAAACAATGCGGGACAGAGCAAAGCCCGGCCGGTCCGTCCTGCTAAACGGCCCCCCATAGGGCGCTTCCGCCCTAACGTTCCGTCACCTTTTATATGTCCGGGTAGAACTCTCAACCCCCGAGGACTGGTTCCGCTGCCTCCAGTGGAAGGAAACCTATTCCCAGGTAGCATAATACAACAAAATCCAAAAACAGCCATACTGTTTTGTGGATTTGCCCCGCATCCACACTTCAGTTATAATGCGGCTTGACACCACTTTAATTGCCATGGCTCAATGCTATGGAATCATGGGATTTGCAGTTTTGTGAGATATTTAGCCTTCTCAGTCAGAGAGCTCACAACAAACTCAAAATCTCAAAATCTCCGTAGGATGGAGTCATGGCAGTGACATTGGTGTCCACTTGGATTATTTCTGCAGTGTGGGTTCAGCCTTGTCAGAGAGTTCTGGTGCCCCACCAAACTACAAATCCCAGGATCCCATAGCTTCGAGCCATTGCTGTTACAGCAGTATCAAACTGCATTATTTCTCCAGTGCAGATGCAGCCTTGTTGGCATAGGGTTGAAGGGGGGAATTTCTGTGCAATGAGGATGGGATCTGTAATCCACTCTGAGAACCTCTCCAGGACCATTTGGTTGTTAGTCCAGGTTCTAGCACAGCAAAATGGGAGATGCTCAGTCCTTTAAAAAACTTATATCTATTAATTGCCAGGTGGCAATCACGCTAGGAGGTTGGAAATATGGGATTTCTTAATGTATAGGTTTTGGTGTTGAACCAGTCCCAAGACATGAAACCACCGAGTGTCATATAAATCTTACTTGCTTTTCATTCAAGCATTTGTCCTTTAACGCTTTGTTTGATTCTGGGATATATTCCACCCTGGACGTTTTCACACTGCGCAAAAGGAGGACGCTAGCCGGCCTCCCGCCGGCCTCGCTCCGGCGCCATTTCCCGTGTGTTTACACACACGCGGCGGCAAACCCCGCCCCTTCCGGTGTCATCCCTGCGTCCGGCCGGCTTTTGGCTCCGTGTGTTCAAACACACGGAGCCCTAAGTCCGGCGTCACTCCGGACGAACCAAGGATAACTCCGGCTGAAGCGGCATAAAGGTAATTCCGGCTGTCCAACCGGAATTAGCCTTTCGGCGGCGGAGCCATTCCGGAATCGGCGGCACGACCCGTTCCGGAATGGCTCCAGCCGGCTTTAGGAGGACAGTGTGAAAACGTCCCCTGATGGGCACTTTTTGAATATGACACCTTATGGGTCCAACGAGTCCCAGTGGTGTGTGAAGTATATACTTATTTATTTACTTATTTCATTTGTATGCCAGCTTTCCCCCTTACTTACAAAGGAACTGACCCAGTTACACTATCACTGGTTGTGCACAGGGTGACCAGCTGTCCTCCTTTTTCAGAACATGCCCTGCATTTCAACCTTATGTCCAGGAGGAATTTCAAAATGTCCTACATTTGGAGCATGATTAAGTAGCAGGAATTTGCATTGATATAAGTCTTTTTAGGTTTTAATTTGGTAATGTTCTACATTTTGAAGTGCCTTGTCCTTCTTTGCAGTTAGGATATCTGGTCACCCCGGTTGTGAGTATATGATACAAGGTAGTTTTTCTTGTATGTTGTGCACAACTATGCCGAAAGCTTCTTCCCCACTCTCTTTTTTCCTTCTATATTGGCTCATCCATCCTTCTTTCCTTCCTTGTAACTCATGGGAAAAGTTATGGTTTATGAAGGATGAGAAGGGATCTATTTGGCTGTTGCTGATATCTAGTTGTTGTTGTTGTTGTTGTGCCTTCAAGACATTTCTGACTTTTATTAATATGTTCTCTCTAGGAATATCTAGGTCCTTCACCACAACTCTGTGGTCAATTTTAACCAAAAGTTGCACCGAAGGACCTAGAGATTTCTGGAAAGAATGCTCCACTAGGCATTTGTAGCTCCTTCAGCGCAATTTTATGGTCAGTGTCTGGCAGATGTCAACTTCAGAGTTGCACTGGAGGACCTAGAGATTCCTGGGACGTTATCACACGGGGATCCGCCACCGAAAACTGAAAATAAACCGGACAAGCGGAAGACTTTAATTTACGGGATTTGTCCCGTTCCGCCTCGTCTGATAACTAAATTCGAATTTAAAAGGGGGTTAATTCGACCAAAAACCTGATCTTTTCAAATCCCCAAAAATCCCAAAAATGAAAAGATCAGGTTTTCGTTCAAATTAACCCCCTTTTAAATTCGAATTTAG